>CM057452.1:1465170000-1466447500 GCA_016271365.2 Neoceratodus forsteri
ACTCTTGAGATGCTGCTGACCTGAGTCCCCAGGTGTGGTTGACCCAGAATCTCAGGGTGTTGCTGACCCAAGAGTCTATGTACCGCTCAGATTCTCTTGGTTCTGCTGACCCAGACTCTCTGTTGCTTGTGACCCCAGACTCTGTTGCTGCTGACTCCATGACTCTCTACTGCTGTTGACCCCAGACTCTCTACTGCTGCTGACACCCTGGGTGTGACTGACCCTAGACCCTCTCAGAGCTGTTGACACCAGACTCTTTGGGTGGTGCCGACACCAGATTTTCTGGGTACTGCTGACCCCTGACACACTGGCTGTGACTGACCCAGACTCTTGGGGTGTAGCTGACCCCAGATTCTCTGGTGCTGCTGACCCCTGCCTCTTGGGATGCTGCTGACCCGAGTCCCTGGGTGTGGTTGACCCAGAATCTCAGGGTGCTGCTGACCCACGAGTCTCCAAATACTGCTCAGATTCTCTTGGTTCAGCTAACACCAGACTTTCTTGATGCTGATAACCCAATTCTCTTGGGTTGCTGCTGACCGCAGACTCTCAGGGTGCTGTTGACCCCAGACTCCTAGGATTCTGTTGACCCCTAACTCTGAGTACTGTTGACCCCAGACTGCATGGTTCCTGATCTGACTTCAGACTTTCTGGATGCCACTAATCCCAGATGCTTCGTGTGCTGAGTGTGCACAAGCTGATTCCTCTGTAAAGTGCTAGTGCTGGAGCTCAGTCGCTGTGGGGACTAGGTCCCATTAGACATTCTTTCTGATGCAAGAGCATAAACATCTGTTTACATTCATTCCAGAATCCAGACCATCTCAAATAAGATAATCAAACTTTCAATCAACGAATCATAACTTGTTACATGCATTGCCCCGTCATAGATCCTCAGTTGTGAGACTGGGAAATTTGTGAATCAAAATGAGCTGACCTGAATCAAAGGCACTCATGTCACTCTGTAGCGTCTATGACCCCCGACATGCTGATTATGCATACCCACGTTGATACTAGCTATCAGGTGGGCATGCTGCAGTCACAGTTTGCCACTCCATGATGGTGGTATCGATGTACACTAGCACACTGACCCCAGTCTGCAATGGATGAGGAGCGAAAGTTTGGTGTTTAATAATACTCATTGCAAAAACTACAGTAAAGTATGTGTTAGGGTTGAGGATTAAAGTCACAAAAAAAGGAAATAGAACGTAAGGGTTAAAAGTCCAGAGTAGTGGGGAGTCTGCGTCTGGCCTTTCTTGGTGTTTGACAAGCATACAATTACGCAGCAGTGACATTGCCCTAACTTTAGCACTGTCAGTCCAGGCACACAAAAAAATACTAATACAACAATGCTTGGATACTGGGTGCCAAATTTAGGGCAAGACAACACCATACTGCATAACTGTTCAAACTCTGAGAACATCAAAATAGATTTAGTAAGTCTCAGGGGACTTTTTTCACTGAGGTTTATCTCCTTGCTACCTGCCAGACCCCTTTCTGGTTGCCCTCCCTAGCCCTGTCACCAACCTTCTCCGGGACTTACCCCTTGTGACTCCATGACTTTTCCCTTGTGATAAGGATGGAGGGACTTGCCAATTCTCCACCAAGCAAGATCATGTGTGGGTGCCCTGTTCTTGGGGCTAGGCCTGCAGACAGGCCGTCTTCATCCTGAATGGTAGGATTTGAGTTCCCCCATTCTCTCCCCATTAGCAAGGAATGGCACATTGCATCTTGCTGTTATTTATTTATTTATTTATTATGCTTTATTGAGTTTTAGCAAACATTACATAAGCACAAATGGAGGGGTAACAATTACTACAGGTTACAAAGTCAACACCGCCCTCCTTCAGTAATACTGAAAAAACAATTTCAGTCCCCCCTTCCCCCATCCCCCTCTCCCACCCTCCCCTTTCTGAGAACCTTGAGAAAACTTGAAGGAAAGAGAAGTATTCAGCTTACTGGGCAATAGGAGTGGGCAATTAAGTATACAGGTAGATATATCCACCATTATTTAAACACTGACTGCTTCTAGAATAAAGCACCCTTATTCACACTGACCATGGCCTTGAAGACTTTGGGCCAAGAAACTAGCTAGTTACTAGTTTCATGGTACTGAGGAGGTTGAGAGTAATGCATATAACTTACCCCACTTAATATTATGGGTCTGTAGTCTGCCTCTTAGACTGGCAATCATTTTTGCTAAGCAAAGATTGACCAGAAATTCATTCATCCATTCAGAATATGGGATAATTAAATAGTTCTTCCAACAGCACAGGACTATTCTCTTGACAGAGAGAAATGAGAGACATGTAGTACCTCCATTCTCTCACTCTAATCTGTGTATAGTCTCCTAGTAAGCAGACCTCAGGAGTAAACAGGGCTTCCAAACCTAGGAGTGGATCCATATTAGATTGAATAGTATCCCAGAGAGGGGTAATTTTGGGGCATTCCCAAAAAATTTGCATAAGAGTACTGGGCGCCTGCCTGCATCGAACACATTGCAGGTCAGATACTTTCCCCATCTCTGCCAGTTTAGCAGGAGTGAAATAAATATTATGCAATATGTACAATTGTGTCAGGCAGTACCTATCATTAGAACAGTAGATACAAAGGTTCCGCCATATTTGTTCCCACCAGAATTCCCAATCAGGGAACTGGAAAGACCAATATGCGGGGTGCCCTTTTAGATCTGGATAAAATAAGGAAAATAGGATAGATGCAAATTGGGAAACTGCATGTGGTTGCCAAGCTATATCTTGAAACTTCTTGAGGAGAGCACACTGATTAGTGCCCCAAGAGCCGGGACCAAACCAGATAATCAACAGATGACGGATCTGATAAATCCAAAACACAAATTTAGTTGGAAGTTAGAGCTGATACAAAAGCTCTGGGGTAGTTCCGATCTTCCCTTGGGTAACCAAATTACAAATCCTGATGTCTGCATCCAGTAGCTGTCCTCTGGCAGTTAACATTTGTCCCCCAGTTTTGAAGTTGGGGTTAGAATACAGTGACTGAAAGATATCTTTGAGGTTATGTTTAAAGGACTTGCGTAATTGGGTGTGAACCCTCAGGGAAGTGGTAATCATGACATTTCAGAAGGATGGTAACACCTTCTTGGGGCTAAGGAAAAAAAGACTTAGCGGAGAAATACCTGATTTTGAGATCACTGAGCACTCTATCTTGAGCCAAAGGGGAAGATATGTGGATTCTACACAAGGGGGATGAGGTAGTTAACTAGCAGAAATATTCTGCCATATGGCTAGCTAAATAATAATGATAGAAGTTTGGTAATCTCAGCCTACCATTTTGTTTAGGCACTCCCAAGCATAGATAGGATCGCCTTGGGGTTTCTTGGACCAAAGGAAGCTAGATATTAAGCTATGGACTTTCCAAAACCAGGTTAAAGGAAGATAAAAGTTTAACATATTTAGGTGGTAGAACAAGTGGGGAAGAATGTTCATTTTAATTACACTAACTTTACCCTGAAGAGAGAGGTAAAGCGGGGACCATCCATCTAAATCCTGACAAAGTGTTAAGAGGAGATCGTCTAGGTTATATTTTTTCAATTGAGCCATATCAGAGGTCAAGGCAATACCAAGGTATTTGATATTGGGAGCCCAGGATAGCAGACACTGGTTAATTTCAGACCTGAGCATTCGTGAGTTTAAAGGCATAACCGCTGATTTCTCCCGATTTAGCTTGTAGTTAGAAAGAGTACCAGATCTTTCAATTATAGCTAATACTGCTGGTATAGTAGTCCCCGGGTCAGTTATATGGAGTAAGATATCATCCTCATATGCAGATAATCGGAGATCCAATTGACTGACGGATACCTTTGATATGGGGAGAGATGTTAAGCTAGTATAGCAGGGGTTCCAAATATAAATTGAATAGTAATGGGGACAGTGGGCATCCCTGCCTCATGCCTGAACAAAGAAGAAATGTGGTAGAGAACATTCCATTGCAGTAAACTTTGGCAGTGGGATGGGAATAGAGAACTTTAATCCATTGGACAAATTCCCTAGGGAAACCAAACTTATCCAAGACTGCAAACAAAAAAGGCCAACTGACTATCAAAAGCTTTCTCTGCATCCAGGGACAGTAATGCCATGGGTTGTGGGGCCTCCCTGGATGAGGAAAAAATGTGAAAAGCTTCCTTAAGTGGTCAGCAGAAGATCGACCCTTCACAAATCCGACCTGTTCCAGACAAATCAGGTCCGACCATACGCTCGCCATGTGGGTGGCTAGTATTTTAGCAAACAATTTAATGTCGTAGTTCATGAGAAATTGGACAATAATTTGTAACCCTGTCTTTAGGTTTATTCAGTTTGGGCAATACAACAATAAGTACTTCTAGTAATGTAGGGTCAGAGAGGCCACATTCACAAAAATAATTGGACAGCTGATGCAGCAAGGGTGTCGATTCCTTTTCAAACGTTTTATGAAAGTTAGACGGGGAACCATCTGGGCTGGGGGCTTTGTCCAATGGAAGGGAATGAACAGCTTCAGTGATTTCTTGGGTAGTGATCCAATGAGTAAGTAACGTTTGTTGCACATGTGTTATGGAGGGAAGAGTAAGCCCTGCCAGGTAATTCTGTATTTCTTCTTTAGGGGGAGCTTGCTGTGGAGCACTATATAGGTGCCGATAATAAGCTTCAAATTCTTGGGCTATCTCTTTAGGTGTGACAAGAAGGGAGTCATTCTTCAGAGAGATAAGGGCTTCTACTATCCTAGACTCCTCTTGCTTTTTGAGTCTTAGGACGAGAAGGTGGTTTTCCTTATCCCCTGCTCAACATAATGGGCCCGAGTTTTAAATAAAGCATACTCTGCTTTCTCCCTCAGGCTTTCAAAGTATTGGTTTTTAAGGGAAGTTAGTTGCAGTAGGGCTGGCTCAGATGGGTTTTGTGGGAGAGAAGTTTCCAAAAATTTAAGTCTAGTGAGAAGAGAGGCTGAGACTGCCTCTAGTTTGCATTTCCTAGTAGCAGCTAAGTGGATAAACTCCCCCCTTAGGACACCTTTCATTGAACACCACAGTTTGTCTATTACTGGGATGGAGCCAACATTGTGAAAAATAGAGTAATGACCTCTTTAATTTTGCTTAGTGTTTATTCCTCTTGAAGCATTTGTGTATTTAGTTTCCAAGTATTTTCTTTGTGGAAGTTAGGTGAGAGCGAGCCCTCCAGCCAGACTGGGGAGTGATCCGAGACAGTTCTCGGTGCTATTCCACAGCCAATGAGTCCTGAGAACACTATGTTGTTGACTATGAAATAGTCAATTTGTGAGAAGGACTTATGAAAGGAAGAGTAAAAGGTAAAATCCTGAATGGAAGGATTGAGGAGGTGCCAGGGATCACTGAGTCAGAACAATTCCATAAATTCATGAAGAGATTTTTGGGCAAGGGAAAGGCCTTTTCCCCATACAGGGATTTATTTAACTCGGGAGTATGGGTGAGATTCCAATCCCCTGCTAGTATAACAAGGATCCGGGAGAATGCCCCAAGGGAAATTGATCAATCCATGAAAAACTCAGGAGAGTCCCTGTTGGTGCCATAGATAGACCCCAGCATGACTTCAGTATGGTCCAGCAAGCCTCTTAGCAAGATAGAATGACCCTGCGGATCTACAGTGTATTGTATCACTTGGAATTGGACCCCTTTTTCAAACAAAATTGCTACCCCTCTTTGCAATGTTGCGTTACCAGCCATGTACACCTGACCAATTTGACAACGCCGAAATAGATTCCCTTCAGACTCTAACAAGTGGGTCTCTTGAAGGAATGCTATTCGGCAGTGGATCATATTCAAATTTTCAGTATCTGATATCTTTTGACCCTAGATTGGACCCCTTTGACATTCCAAGACACATATCTCATACTGGTTGTTCCAATATTTTAGAGTGGTTGGACTTGTAAATATGAGGCATATAGCAGTCACAGTAACAGTGCTATACCAGGTTCTCGGATATATCCCTCCCACTTCATTCTCATGAAAACTAATGACACATATTCCCAACTTCTCTAGTCCATATATCAGAGAGTAAATAGATGAAACAGTAAACTGCCCTAAAAAATACCCAAACAACCCTGCCCCTTAAGAAGGCACAGTGCATGGCAAACTGCTGCAATCCCCCCTCCCAATGATCTACTTCTCTCCCTATGCCATTTTAACCCACAGAGAAAAAAACTACCCCCAGTCCATATGACCGATCTCCCACCAAAATATTGGTTGCAATATCGCTCATACTGCCAGCTATGTGCTCCCCCAAAGAGCGTACAACTAAGTTAAGCTCCTTAATTAATAAACAGACTGTACTAGCAAGATAATTCCTTAACATTATAAGCTGTTGGCAACGATTACAGTCTAGCTTTTTACTAAAAAGTAAAACTGCAGATGCAATAAACTGTAAGATATACATCATGAATAACACAATAAACTGTAAGAAACTTTAGTAACCAGTTCAGTCTGTCATGATGTGTCCAAATGACTGGCTGCACTGGAATATTTACAGGGCAAATATAAGGGTTGTCCTCATCATTTGGCACAACTTCCTATTAGATCAGCTAGGCTATTTTCCTTAACAATTGAAAGGGTCCTATAATCAGTCCTGAACATGGAGGGCTTAATGTGGAGTCCTATTTTACATATATTAAGTTGCAACATGTTTTGATTTAGATACGGGGTACCTCCAGGCCCCCCAAAATTGTAAATCTTATGTGCAATCAGATTGCTACCAGCCTTCTTTCGGTCCACATTGTAAGACAGCCAGATGCGTGCTGTTTGTGAAATGCTAACAACGTCTCCCTGAGGCAGAGCCCCATCATCCCATTTGGTTGCAGCACAATGCCTGTATCATGGATAAGAAACTGCTGAGTGCCATAAATCATACTGGAGCTCTTAACATCTAGAGGACGAATTAACAGGAGTCGACAAGATGGGGTATCCAACCAGGTAAATTGGACAGAACCATTAGCCCCCGAATCCGGTCACTTAAATAAATCAGGGAACAATTTCTTGAGCTCCCCAGTTGCTGACTCTAAAGAGTCAAATGACATCAATTGCCCATCTTTGTTAATTTGCATTATAAAATGGGCAAGTAAAATCCTTAAATTTAATTGGCTATTAGCTGTGCATTAGAAGTGGCTAATGCATGGCAAACAACAAGTGCTGGCAATCCATAGTAAATCCAGAAAGAAAATCAAGGAGCAAAAAGAATGTTCATTTCTTGATCGAATCATAACGGCCACCATGTTTTTGTCTTTCAAACCGGAACATCAAAGTCAGGTAAGGACACACGTCAGAGTCACCCCACATAAATCCCAAACTCACCACAGCTTGTGTTAGTTTTACTCCATCCATAAATAAAATGAACAGCGTGCCATCAAACTCACAATTTGACTGAGCTAGCAGCCATTTAACCATTGTAAGCTTAATCGTCTCTCTCTCTCTCTCTCCCCCTCTCTCAATCTCCTCTCTCTCTCTCTCTCTAGCCATAATGACATTAAAAACAAATCTCTATAACTCCGACTGTAGTAATGAAATGAGAAATTACTTTTCACACTGTCTCTCCTCTCCATCATCCCCCGATTGTTCTCCTTGAACTTTTAAACAAACCTACAAACAGCGCTGCTCTTCCGGTCTGTTCGGAGATTATTTAAGACCATCACTGCCTTTGAAGCCAGAGTCCGTTTACGCTGTTAGCGTGTGTGTGTGTGGGCACGAGACGGGACTCTCCATTATCTATTAAAGAACCCGTCTTTTAAATTGTACTTTCTTTTAAATTTTAAATCATGGCTCTCTCCGTAGCCCATTAGCTAACCTGCTGTCTTCCTCGTCCTTCAGTCCACAGACAGTCCCATCTCGTGCACACACACACACGCTGACAGCAAACGGACTCTGGCTTCAAAGGCAGTGAAGCTCAAAATCTGCAGATTAGATAGAAAATGTTGATCAGTAGCTGCTGTGACACCCTTTATCTTTTAAATCACTCACCAGCATTTCAAACACTGTGCTTGTTTCTTTCAAGGCAGTGATGGTTTTAAATCATCTCCAAACAAACCGGAAGAGCAGCGCTGTTTGTAGGTATGTTTAAAAGTCCGAGGAGAACAATCGGGGACGAGGGAGAGGAGAGACAGTGGCAAAAGTAATTTCTCATTTCGTTACTACAGTCAGAGTTATATGATATTTCTTTTTAATGTTATCAATGTCCCCAGAGACATGCTAACTGGAGAACATTTTGAATGTTTTTTTTTAATGGTTGTTGTATAAAAACTATAGCTATGCAAATGCAGCTTTACAGGCGGAAGGACTATTTTATCTAAAAATTCACACAACATGTAACTTTATTTTATATTAAACTTCAGAATTTTGATTGTTACAGTAGAGAAATACAGGTTCCTTATTTATAGCACAATAAGACATCTGCATGTAGACTATATTTCTAACACACGGTCAGGGATCAACGCGACTCGCCTGCGGCCTCTGCCTTATTACGCCTCGACCGTGCATTAGAAATGTCTAATGCACAACCCCTTGTGTCTTATTGCTTACGTATTGCTGGGTATCTTACCTAGTACTGGATCCCAGCCGCTAGCAGCTTTGTAACCAGGGGGTGCAAAGCAGTTCTTTGGCGCACCGTTAGAGGAAGATCCTGTGCCACCCGGATCCGCTTGTGCTCCCATTGAAGCTCTTTTATCTCTCAGATTTTATCTAGGCTGACTTGCTTATCCAAAAAGTTGAGCAGTCAAAAGATGAATGGCCGAGGGGGAGAGCCTGGCTGAGGCATGGGCAGTAGGGAACACTGGGGTATGTTCCACGATATACATAGGCCCATTTGGCGATGGGCCTGCAAGTTTACTGCACAATTTTTGGGCAGCAGCTATGGGATTCGGTCCTTCTTCCCCTTCTGGGAGACCCAGGGCCATCAAATTGTTACATCGGGATCGCCCCTCGAGATCTTCCAGTTGATCTTCTGTTTTGCGCATCCGCCGGCATAGCGAGGCTAACTCTGGATCTATATGGCTTCTCCAGTCATTGAGGGAAGAAATACGGGCTTCACTGTCGCTGGTGCAAATGGTAAGTTGGCTTAGAGACATTTTCATGCCTTGTAGATCTTCTACTACCATTTGCAGTGTTTTCTTAATGGCGCCAGCCCCTTAAAGAACTTTGCTTCTGTGAGAGTGGCTTGGGGGTTACATTGAGCAGCTACCCCAGTTCTGCTCAGCTTAGGCTGCCTTATACAGGATAGTGCATGGGGAACGGTTGACAACAGGGCTGTTCTTTCACGAGGTTGGCACTATGACGGCGGATTGCCTCGGCGCGGCTCGAGGGTAATCCGTTGTCTAGTGCCAACGGCGAAAATGCCTGTTGTCAACTATTCCACACTTCTTTATATTGTATGGTGGAACATAGTTTTTGGGGAAAAAAAACAGTTACTAGAAGGAAAAAAATTTACATTGTGAGCGTTTTCCACACTAACCATTAATACTGCCCCGATGTTGCTGCTTCAGCCATGTGCCTGTCTATGGAGTGAGCCCTAACTGTCAAATGCTGCACGTAGACACAGTGCGACGTTCGCAGTACAGTAGAAAACATCATTCTGTTGTACTGCGAACGTCACTAGTGTGTGACTACAAGGTTTCGAAAACGAACGATTTCGGTGGAGAACAACGTTCCACCATACACTATAATGACTTCTCCAGAATCTGCAGTGGAGTATGTTTGGGGAGAGTTTGCTTCATTTCCGCATCCATTTGCGGGACAATCTGCAGTCTGAAGTGTAGGCAACTGAATGTAGGGTTTAACCTCTCCTTCCGAAATCCCCAATTAGTTCTGAAGGAGCAATTAAAATGTCACAGGCACAAGGGGTTTGAGGAGCAGTGTACTACACATCCTATCTGGCAGCTATCACAACCGGAAGTCTGCATTGCATCTTGTTGTTGACATCTCCCTAGCCCTTCAGGCCTCCTGACTGTCATGACACCCAGCCTCCACTGGGTGTCAGGCGCACTGTGGGAGGCACAATCCATTCTCCCTGGGAGTTGAGAGCACTCCTCTGGATGTTCGTTCCTCTCCCTGACAGACCTCCAGTGACTCGCGAGTTCTCTTCCTAATCCAGGTTGCTGGTGAGGCAAGTAGTACTACACCTGTGCCATGGGGCTGGCTGGCCTTAGGAGACTTCCAACATTGATGCTGCATTTCCTTACCTAATTTGCTATATGGAACTTGAAAACAAACTGTTGTCCCCTACTTCTGTGCTCTCCAGCCCCCAAGGATTGTCTTCTCTGTGTGGGGGAACAGAGGAACATTGTTGCAGCCAAGGAGCTGTATGCTTGGATTCCTCCAATGCCAGACAACCAAATGCTACTGCAGCAGCTACTGCCATCATTTCTCAGTACTCTCTGGACCCCAAGGATTGACGCATGCTTCTGGGGGGACCAGCACTCTCTGGCCTCCGAGCACTGACACATGCTTGTGGGGGAACAGAGGAGTGCTACAGACAGAAAAGTATGTTCTTTAGTGCCTCTCACATCCGTCAGGACCACAGTTCCCAAGCCCCACATCAAAGAACTGCCAACTGCTGCAAGGGAGAGCACAATCAGCAATCGCAGTGGAGAGGGATCTTCCCCACTATATTGCTCAACTTGACCGGACTGCAGGGAATGACAATAATCAGACTCCAGGGCACAGACATGCATTTTGAAGGTAAGAAACATAGAATTTGTCACAGAAACATAGAATGTGTCAGCAGAAAGATCGCTTCACCTACCCTGTCTGCCCAGATGGTCCCTGCTTAGTCCATCTCCCTGGACCCTAACTGGTCTCCAGCGACCCTCCCTCCACCTTACCTATTTACTAATATTCCCCTGTGTCTATTTCATGCATGCTTGAAGCCCCCTACTGATTTTGCCTCCACCAGTTCCACTGGCAGTCTGTTCCAGGTGTCCATCACTCTTTCAGTGAAATAGTACTTCCTCACATTCCTCTTATATTTCTCCCCTTACAATTTCATCGCATGCCCTGTGGTCCTGGTGCTCTCTCATTTGAAAGAGTCTCCCCTCTTGTTTGCACCCTGTAAGGTATTTGTAGGTCTCTATCATGCCCCCCCCGCTCTCCTTTCTTACAGGGTATACATGTTGAGATCCCTCAGTCTCTTTTCATAGGGCTTTTGATGCAACTTCCTATACCATTTTAGTTACCCTCCTCTGGACTGCCTCTATCCTGTCTATGTCATTTCTGAGGTGTGGCCTTCAGACCTAGACAGTACTCCAGATGGGGTCTCACCAGTGAGTGAAACAAGTTAACATCACCTCCCTCCTCTTGCTGGAAATCTCTCTCCCAATGCATTCCAGCATCCCATTGCCCCTATCCACTGCTTTGTCATACTACCCTGCCACTTTGAGGTCATCAGATATAACCACAAGGTCTCTTTCCTGCTTAGTGACTGTCAGTACCTCCCCTAATCTTACACGATTCTATGATGCCAGTTCGACAACAATTTAGTAGACTGGCATCACCTTGTGCGGGGTATTTATGGTCTGACCGCAAGTGCAGTCGACATAAATCCTGATGGACTCCTGGTCCATTTTTCAAATGGAGGGCTTTTGCCCCTGAATTCTATTTAATATAATCAACTCTGAGTCAGAGTTGATTCAGGGAAGTGTGTGGGGACCGGAAGATAGTGTGCCCCTGTTTCTGGTGCACCAATACAGTGACCTGTCAACGAACTGTAGATTTTGTAGGCAGCGAGGTAGGTCACTGTATTGGTGTCACCGTTGGGGAGGTATACCATCCTACACTCAGCCCCAAGGTTCCTATGTCCTAGGTGCATGAGTTTGTACTTTTGACACTGAACCCCAATTGCCATGCTGTTGACCACTCACTGAGTTTCCCAAGGTTCCTACACATTCTATTCACCCCTTTCTGAGTGTCCAGCCTATTACAGATTTTGGTGTCATCTGTGAAAAGGCATGCCTTCCCTTCCAGTTCTTCTGCAATATCACTTACAAAAACGTGGAAGAAGACTGGTCCCAGTACTGAGCCCTGCAGTACCCCACTGGTCACACTCCCATTATTAGAGTGAGTGCCATTAACCACCAACCTCTGTTGCCTATCTATTAACCAGTTCCTTACCCAGTTCACACTTTGGATTCACCCCTAGGCTGCTCAGTTTGTTTATCAGTCTCCTGTGTGGCACAGTGTCAAAGGCCTTGCTAAAGTCCAGACAGGTTACGTCCACTGCCCTCTTCTGTTCTATTTCCCTAGTAAGCCAGTCAAAGAAATCAGATTCATCTGCCATTACCTCCCTCCACGAATCCATGCTGCATTTGGTTTTGTAGCCCACTGGATTCAAGATACTGTAACAAGATACTCCTAGGGTAGAAGCCCTATTTAAAAATAGACATTTGGGGCCAGTGCCCCCTCGGCCTTACAGGATGCCACTATTCTGCTGACCCTGAATCCTGGCAGCTACCAATCAGGGAACTGGATGGAAAAGCAAGCAGCAGAGTCCTCTGGGAGACATAAAACCAAGTTGATCTTGGTACTCTTTATGGACCAATGGGGAAGGTCAAGTGTTAAAGCTTTTGGACTGACCAACCTGACTGGCAGCCATGAAAACCAATGGTGAGCCGATTTTCCCCAGTGAAGACCAGATGTTGTGATAAGACTTGTCAGGCTGTGCTTAGTTCTGTGAAAAAGCACATCCAAGAGGCAAAGCTGCTGCCTGGAACCCAGCTTTGGGAAGTGTGCCTGAGGCTTCCACAGCCAGAAACAGGAGGCAACTGAAGGGTTGTACAGGCTTAAAAGAGGAAAAGAAATGGAGAACAGTGCTGTATCAGACTGTTCATCTCACCAAATTACATGGTGTGAAGTAGAAACAGAGTTCCTGCCTCAAGAAAAGGGGACTATCACATACTGCTTGCCCAGCAGAAAAGCCACAGCTGTGAGCCTGAAGTTTCAGGAGAGACTTTGCAGTACTGCAGCGCTGTTGGAGCTGAATTGTGACTGCAGTAAATCTGGGGAGCCAGCTGATCAGTGCTACAGCCAGCCTTTGGCTATCATCACACACTGGGGAATGGATGCCAAAACATGGTGAGTGTGGGATGTCTAGCCCCTGGGTTCCTAGACTGGTCTGCCCAGAGAGAGGAGGTCACCAACTGACTGCTCCTCCTCCCCATTATTTAATACTGAGGTCATTTGTATGAAAACAGGATTTCTGCTCCTGAAGAGTTCATCTATTCCTGCTGCTTTCTCCCTATCTGAGGTCATAGAACACTGCTTGTGACCTCACAGTTACTCCCATGGCAACATACTGTGATGTCACAACACAGGATTATGACTTGTAGTAGGGAGTACGCTATAGAGACAGATAAACTCAAAATGAACTCTAAGGGATAAAGATAATATATTCATACACATTTCCTTAGTAATAAATAAATATATCTTTTATTTCTTCTTCCCATAATTTATTTATTATTATTTAGTTTTTGTTGACCAGGTAAGTGCACTAGATGAATTCTGCCTATTTTCAGGCACGACCCGGGGGAGGGGGATACAGATGAATGCCAACTGACTTTGAACCAGATTAAACTGTTGGTGGTATTTTTAGTGAATGAGGGAAAATTTGGCCAGGGCACCGGGGAAATTCCCCTATATGCCAGTAGGGGGAACCCTTGGTCGTCTGTGTCAGGATGGCTAGTGTTGCTGAACCACTGGAGGGGATGGATGCTGAAGGTGCAGGAGGGCAAGCTTCCTCTCCTGTTCCTATTTCTCAAGAGGCTAATGAGCTGGATCTTACTGCAGCCAAGTGTCAATCAGCAGAATCAGGAGATGAGCTGATGGAAGCATGTCAAGCTGTGAAACTGGCTAAAAGAAAAGAAGGAGCTGTCAAGCAAGAGAAAAATCACAGAAAAAAGGAGTTGTGAGTAAGACAAAAACTGCTTTGTCAAAAAAAAAAAAAAAAAGCCTAAATTGTTGTTAGAGATTAAGAAACTGGAAAGGGAGCTTGCAGAACTCCCAGACAGAATGGATGCAGTTGAATCGGCTGCAGAAGTGGGTGCTACAGCAAGCCCTACTGCTGACATGGCACTAGGAGCGCAAGCAGCACTAGGTTCTGAAAGTATGCCGGAATCTCCACATTTGGCAACTGACAAATTTATGTAGGCTGGCAGTTCAGACATGTTTCTTCCATGTGCCAAGAGCCTGTGGTGGACAAAAATAGCAATACTCAGAGGCAGCAAAATGTACAGCTACGAAAAGGAGCTGATGTGTTGGAGGAGGTAGTCAGCTCATGATTTGTTGAGAAAGTGTACTCGTTTCCAAGAAATAAAGCGCATCCTGGTTGGAGCAAGGACCATGGCTCACAAAGTGCACACACTCAAAACTCAGTCGCTATGGATACTGATGGAATTGAGGAACTGCAAGCAGCAGAGGAACCAGGAGGCCCAAACTGGTCGCCACAAAGGGCTTTGAAAAATGCTGGCTGGGAAACGATTGATGCAGAAACTGTCTCTGGACTCACAGGACCATTCTTACCTCAGAATGTTGGAAAATGCGACACGGCAAGTGGCCACCACCGAAACAGATATGAGCTCCAACAGTAAACCACCCTGGGGTAACAATTTGGATATTAAAGTTAATAATGTAGATAATATTGCTGTGCAAAATGAAAGTACTAATGATATGCCATCTGTTACTGCTATCACACATCAGAGGGATCAGGTAGAAGCAGAGGTTGCTCAGAATAATGTTATAGAAACCAGGGCCACAGAGCAAATTCCTGAGCCTTGCAGAAGGGGAGG
Source organism: Neoceratodus forsteri (assembly GCA_016271365.2). Lineage (NCBI taxonomy): Eukaryota > Metazoa > Chordata > Ceratodontiformes > Ceratodontidae > Neoceratodus > Neoceratodus forsteri. Next base: position 1,465,184,791 of record CM057452.1, read on the forward strand.
TGGAAGAACCTCTTAGAGTAGCCCCCTACAGAAGTGATTAATAGGTTAACTGAGGAAGGAAATGATGCCCCTTTTAAACTTCCAGATTTATTTCAAAACAGGAAAGAAGCTGCTCCATGCCGTAATGCAGTGTGGCTACTGTATAAAGGAGGGTTACAAGATGCTCCAGACAGAGTTTACATTGCGAAGGTTTTATTAAAAGATTCAATGAAGTTTTTCTCCTCGGAGATATTTGCCCTCATCAACCTTGGCAATGCTAACTTTGATGTCAGTTTCAAGAATATTTCTAATCTGGACAGATTTGGGGCACAATATAATGTCTGCAAAAATTCTCCCATCTGGACGCCCTTTCATGTCATTCTCCTTACAAAGTCCACAATCAAAACTATAACAGTTATGTTCAAGAACGAAGGGGTGAATATTGAGGATATCTTATTTTGGCTCCATCAATGCTGTGAGGTTCTAAGTACCCCCTCCCTACATTAGATAGTGAACAAATCTGGGACAGAGATTGGAGAATAAGGGTAACATTTTTGTGAGTAACTCTGGTACTGCACATTTACCTAGCACATTCCATTTGGGAAGGGACAGAGGTGCCATATTTTATGTTGGCCAGCCCAGGTCATGTTTTAAATGTGGCTCATGGGTGACCTGAGCTCAGCATGTGATACCATCAAATGTAGTCACTGTCTAGAATTTGGACATAGCTCTTAAAATGTTTAAACCTTTTCTGGTGTAATTTATGCGAATGAACTGGGCATGTATATGAAGGTGTCCCTGGGCGTCACATAATTGGGAGGATTGCCCTTCTTATGAAGGGATTATTAACAGAGCGTAGCAACAGCAGGCCATAAGGGTGGTGGATCAAAGTCTTAGTACAGGGATGGCTACATTAAGCAGGGAGCCTCTTCTAGTATTAGTGTAAATCAAGCTAATGAACTGGACATGAAACAGAGCAAACAGCGGGCACTGAGGACCTAGCAACACAGGACGGGCAGGATTTACCAGATGTTGCTTCTTCCAATACAGTTGAAGGCACTAGGACAGTAGCTGAAATGCCTCCCCCCAATAATATTTGTTTCAAAACTGTGTCACAAAAAAGAACAAGGCTAGGGAAAATGGTGAAGAAGCAGCCAAAAAAGAGAAAATAACCAAGGAGGACAGCCCAGACGTTTGGAAACGGGGAAACAAATTTGCTTTATTAGGGTCAGAGACCACAGATAGGGAGTCAGAAGATGAAAGCACAGATACATCATCTTTATTGTCTACCACAGATAATGAAGAAGGTGGGGGATCGGATTCAATTGCAAAGAGAACTAGGCAGTACAGAAAAGCAAGACTATCTTAAGAATTCATAAAATGTTAGACTTAATTTCCATAATCCAAAATGGACGTCCTTTCCATAGCCACCATTAACGTTAATAGTATAAAGGGGAGAAAAAAAACTAACTAGTACGATGTTCTCACTACACTCAATAACCTGTGATATTATTTGCTTAATGGATGTTAGAATTAAAACACATGTAGAACTACAGGCTACATCTCAAGCATGGCCATTAGGGGCACCATTTTGGTAGACAGGAACAGATTGTGATGGAATAGGGATTCTCTTTTCAAATCCTGATAATAAAGTTACTAGACTGTTTGACAGTCACCCTGGGAGAGCTTTATCACTAGATCTAACATTTTGTAGAGAACGTTTTAGATTGGTGGCAATATACGCCCCCTAAACAAAAGCTTCCAGAGTATCCTTGTTTAATGAAATACATCAGTTTTTGTATACATCTAGAAACATAGAAACATAGACTGATGGCAGATAAGGACCGCTTGGCCTACGCAGTCTGCCCATTTCACTACCTACAGGATAAGCCGCAGATCCTAGTTAACCAACAGCCTATTTCTTCCTACCCCCCACAAGAATTGCCTTATGTCTGTCCCATGCATTCTTGAATTCTCCCACAGTTTTAGACCCCACAACCTCTCATTGCCCCTTAACCGCCCCCCATCATTAAATTGTGTCCCCTTGTTCTTGCATGTCTCTTTCTGAAAGATGCTACCCTCTTGGACTTTGTTGATTCCACTGAGGTACTTAAGTTTCTATCATATCCCCCTCTCCCTCCTTTCCTCAGGGGTATACATATTAAGCTCCTTTAGTCTCTCCTTAATATGTATACCATTGAGGGAAGGAGCACAGATCTAGATTGGTGGTATGGTTAGGGGGTTTTAACTGTGGGCTTCACCAGAAGGATAGGGGGCTACAAACCCCAAAAATATTTTGCAATTCTAGCACCTTGCAACAAATAGTTCTTATAGCAGGTTTAAAGGATGCTTATTGCAGTATGCATCAGACAGGGGATATACATTTTTTAAGGGAAATCTAAAGACCAGAATAGATTATTTTTTTTTCAAAAATATTAAAAATAATTGAAACATATACAAAGGCAGTAGAATTTTCGGACCATGTTATGGTAATAGCTAGAATATCTTGGATGGACAGGCCAAAATGTAGGAAAAATAAGTGGAGATTAAATAACTATTATTAGACCCAAAAATACAAAAATTATGGCAAAGTAACTGGACAGCTAGATTATCTGTTATTGAGTGCTATGAGGATATTTCAGATTGGTGGGAGGATACTAAAGTTTCATGGAAGGATCTGTTTAAAAAAAGCTAACTATACATAACAAAGAATATTTACAGTATCTAGAACTTCATCAATTACAGCATTTTATTTCTTTGTCAGAATCATCTACCGGGAATTATGGGACTCAAATACAAAACATTAGAAACCATATGAATGGAAATCCTATACAACAGGGCTAAGTCATTAGAACAAGAATCTAGATTTGGGACCCAGGTTAAGAAAAGTACCTTAGATCCTTACAAAGGATCAGGATAGAGACAAAAATAGATTCATCTCAGAATTAATTTCCCCTTCTGGACAAAAAATATCTTCTCCTACAGGAATTTTGTCACTGGTACAGGAAAGAATAAGAAACATGTTTAAGGGACAAACAGTGAGTAGCGAGATAACTCAAATATTACAAGATTTACAGTTACCCCAGGTATTACCAAGAGATGTAGAGATGCTGTCAGAAAAGATAACCAAAGAAAAAATTATGCAGGTCGTAGGACAGCTAAAAACTGAAGCAGCTCTGGGTTTAGATGAATTAGGGGCAGGGTTTTATAAATACTTTATAGAAGAATGAACACCAGTCCTAATACTGATTTTCAACCACATGTTACAAACTCCTAGGTTTGTTGCTTCTGTGCAAGAAGTGGGCTTTAGAGCCTGGTGGTGCTGAGGGTTGAGGCGCTTGGACGCCACACCTTGCACCACGCCGGCGACCTGGGTTCGGGAATGAGCCTGGGCCATGGGGAGTTGGAGGGGAGAGAGAGGATTGAGCGTCCGGAGGACTGCTGTCCTCTCTCCGGGGAGGGTTTCGGGGCCAGCTCGGCTGCATGGTGACTCCCTGTGGAGACTGGAGGTACTACAGGCAAGCCAGCTACATGGTGGCGGGGGGGTGCAGCAGACATTAGCAGGGCAGCAGTGTGCAGATGTCACTGCATGCCACACTCCCCGGGGAACTACAATAAAAAAAAATCCCTCCCTGTGTTCGCAGAGATGATGGGGGCTCCAGAGGCAGGATGCACATCCCAACGCCAGCCCACTTTCTCTGGTGGTCTCCTGGCCAACCCATTGATCCAGGTAAGGCTCTCTCTAATTTCAGATAGGCTGCTAGGGGAGAGTGGGCCCTGGCCCGGGGGGTGATCCGAGGTGCTAGGGCCTGCCTGGTCAACGAGGGAGTTCCACCCGGGTCTAGGGTTACAGGCTGGGAGTAGCAGGCCTTGCCACGTGAGCACCCCGGAAGGATGCCTGACATAGGGGGTGTATAAAAAAAGGAAGCAGTTTTAGGACTTATCCACAAGAAGGGACCACTTGATAATATAGAGAATTGGAGACCATTGAGTTTATTAAATATGGATAGAAAAATAGTTGCTAAGATCTTGATGAATAGACTAAACAAAGTTTCTGAATATTTAATTTAGCACTGAACAGACCTGTGCAGTGCCAGGAAGACAAATAAGAGACAACATAATTACACTTAGAGAGCTTTTTACACAAGCCGAATCAAACAATGTACAAGGCTGGGTAGTGGGTGTTGACCAAGAAAAGGCATTTGATAGGATTTCACATGAATTTCTATTTGCTGTATTAACTGTGTTTGGTTTTCCAGCAGATTTTATTACATGGATAAGAGCACTATATGATAATATTTCGATGTACTCTAACATAAATGGATGGTATGGAAAGCGGGTTATGGTTAACAAAGGGGTGAGACAAGGTTGTCTCCTCAGCCCAATATTATATGTTTTTTGCACAGATATCCTGATTAGACTCATCCATAGAACACCAGAGATACACAGCATTACATTTCCAGGTACAGGTTTTTCTGTTAAAATCTTGTCCTATGCCAATGACATGGTACTAACATTAGGAGCACGCACCAAGGAGGCTAAATTAATTGAAACACTGGGAAAATATGCTGCAATTTCTGGTCTAGTATTAATTTGGGGAAAAGTTCAGGGATCCCATTGGGGAATACTCCAATACCACAATCAGGTTTAATAGGGGGGGATAAGAGTAACATATAAACCCATGAAGGTACTTGGAGCGACATTTGGAGGACAAAATATGGTACACATAAATTTGGCCACATGTATTGGAAAAGTAGAACAACTACTGTAATTAGGGCTTGGCAGAATAAACTGATTGGTAAGAAAAGAAAATGTTAATCAAGACCTTACTGCTGCCAATATTTCTGTATATTTGTAATGTTTTTCCACCACCACACCATTTGTTTATGAAATTATTTAGCATTTTTTTCAGGCCTTCTGGGGGTCACGGTTGAACCCAATCAAGAGGGAGATTACTTATAGACCCACAACAGAAAGTGGGGTAGGGATGGTCAATCTGGTGGCCTTTTTCTTTAGTATATTTTATAGTTATAATTTAGGACTGGCTTTAAAACCTAGTACACAAATATGGCAGCCTTTGGTCTTAGCATGGATAGCTCCAAATAGGCAGCTTTGGGAACAAGGCAATACAAGGTTGATAGGGGAGATACCCCTTTTACCAGAATATATCATAGAATGCTTAAAACAAGTGGTTAAATGGGGGTTTAGACTACAGTGTTTTATGGTTATGGATAAAAAAAGCTATATACCGTACAGAGCCATTTTAGATAGAGAGTCAGCTGCGATAGAATTTCCTTTGTGTCCAAAAAGTCAACAGGCACAGGTATTGAGGCAATTAAGAAATCCTAGAATACCACACAATATGCAGGATAGTTTATGGTTAGGGAATTTTGGCAGACTTAGTGTGCAGGGTAACCATAAACATAAACAGATAGCGGATAGATATTGCCCTAGAGGCACATGTCCTCAAGTAATGAAACACAGATGCATTTATTTAAAGAATGTACCTATGTTCAGGAATTCTGGAAATCATTGGGAAAGGAATGGGAAGAGCCTGAGCTCTTACAGTTGACTCATCCAGAAATAATATATGGTGGAAATAATAAATTGCAAATGAAATATAATCATGAGAACATATACTGTATGTAATTGTGGCTGCGATAAGATATCACATATGGCAAGTAATGTCTATGGGTACTTCAGCAGAAATGGGTATCTCAAATAGAACTGATGGCTAACATTAGGAAGACGTTACAGGAAATTGTTAAAGATGATGAGTAGATATAGGATTGAAAGAATAGCTCATTTATGGGTTAACTATGGAAAATGGTATTAGTATTAATAAAGTAAAGAAGCACAGTGAATTATGCGGTAGGTAATAGAAATATGAATTAACGTTGATGCTTGTATCTGTATGATTATTTTGTACAATTATTGTTATGAAGTCCAAATTATTCAATAAAAATTCCCCAACTTTTTTCGAGAAGAGCCATGGGATCTTTAACAGCCACCTGAACTACCACCAGAACAGGCAGATGGGACCTCGGTTTAACGTCTCATCTGAAAAACGGCACCTCAAGAGTGCAGCACCCCCCTCAGGCTGCACTACAGTGTCAGTATTGGGATTCAACCCAAGTGCCTGGTGTGGGGATAGAACCCACAGCCTTCTGATCTCTCAGTCTCAGAGGCGAGTGTGCTACCTGCTGAGCCACTGACACTGGAAATATAAATAGATATAAATGGAATCTAAGCAGAATTGTACCTAATTATTATGTTTTTTTAAAGTTTTCTTTGAGGCATCAGTAGCTCTTTAAAGTATTACTTTATTGGTTAAGTGTGTCAGCAGTGGATGCAACCAGCTGCAACACTAATCAATGAGCCTACACAGTTTCCACAGCTGGGACCTTGGTGAAGCACCAGGAGCTCTCTAGTAGTTAATTCCACATCTCACCCTACATTTAAGCATGCTCTGTTTTCCATCTCATAGCTCTTGACAACTGTGACTGCACCTAACCTCTGTACTGTCTCTCTGTTTAGTCCTTGTCTGTGGCCTTGCCCTTTTTTCTTTGGATTTCGCCTTCAACTTAAGAGTCATTAACTGTCTGTTTCTCCCTTAGGTGGGCCAAATGTCTTGTCTACTTTACTATTATGTATTTTTCTTTATTATGTATCAGTTTGAAAGCTGTGCCTACCTGCCTGTTTTTTTCTCCCTCTGCTAGGCCTGATGGCTTGTCAGCCTTGCTTTCAGTAAAAATATGAGTGCTGCAATAATATTAACCTTCCTTTCCGTAAAAAATTGTTTGCTGCAAAAACCACACTACTGCTGCAGTATCCACATGGTGTTTAATGTACTGTGGCTGCCTCTACTCTTGTATTTCAGGATAGCCTTCTGAAACTGTTTGTTAGTCAATGCAGTATTTTATTGTTATACTGTTACTCTTCTGGGTCGTGCCTGAAAATAGGCATGATTTGTGCCTAGTGCACTTACCCAGTTACCAAAAGCAAATAAATAAATAAATAAAAATAAAAAAAAACAAAAAACACTCGTAACAGTGGGGACAGAGTAGTGCCCACAGTACAGGTGGGCAGGAGAGAAAGTGGATCATTACCGTACTACGCACTGTGGTGTGTGAGTAGGCACCATGTCATGGGATGTGTCGAGGAAAACATTGCTGATTACAGCCAGGGGAGCCTGTTATTTGCCTGCGCCTGCATACGGCACCTAAAAGCGGTCATCACCGGGCTGAGTCTGTGTAAGGCACCCAAGACTGGCCAGGGTAAAATCACCTAACCATTTTTCCCCCCTAAGACCTTGGCCTTGACCCCCAATAAATCTTTTTATTGTTTTAAACTCTTGACCAGTGGGCAAATTATTAGTTGTGAGCATGTTATTAGTACAGTGCTAATAATTAAATTTTTATTCAAAGTTTGAATGCACTGTGTGGTTTCATAGGTAGAGTGATCTTGTGGGGAGGTATTGTATTCCAGGGGATTGTACTGTGCCGACACTAGGCTCACTTAAAACTCTTCTATGGGTTGAGGCACTGCACAGTTGAATCTATTTCAGATATGAACCCCCTAAATCAGGAGTTTAAAGACCCAGGCCTACATTTTCAAAGGAGATGCACGATGCAAAGTGGAGATGCGCCGACCAACTCAAACACTGCACCACAGCACGATGTTCAAAAGGAAGAGATGCGCTGCTCAACTCTGGATGCGCCACAGTGCAAATAAAATGTATGCAGCGCATGTAGAGAGGCATTCCCATGAATATGCCGCACACTGGCATATTTAGCCAAAATGAGCGGCGCAAGTGTAGCGCAACCTGAAGATGCACCGCCCAAAGATAGGCATAAAAGGAGCATGCCTAACTTTGCAAGCCACCCAGAGGCAGGACACCAAACTGCAGCAGCCATGGATGGGAGTGCTTTCCTCATGTAAGCTGTCATGAGGGGTGTGTGGAGATGGGAAGAACAACATGGGTGAGGAAGGGCCCGCAGGCGGTATGCCCAACACAGATGGTACCGTGTCCATATCATTTCTGAACAACTCACTTACACAGAGGTTGTGGGCCGGTATTGACTCAACAGGGCAGTGCTGAGACAGTTCTGTGAGCTGCTCCATGATGACCTGCAGGCACCAACACACAGGAGTCACACCATGATGGTGGAGACAAAGGTGACAGCAGCACTGTGCTTGCTTGCCACAGGCACCCTCCAGATACCAGTGGGTGACACCACTAGTATCACACAATCCACCACATCCTCACACAGTTCCTCACCACCCTGCAGAGTTCATCCCATTCTCTAGCACACAGGCAGAACAGACAGAAATAATGCAGCACTTCTACAGGGTGGCATGTATGCCAGGCATGCTAGGGGCCATAGCCCGCACCCATGTGGCAATCAGGGCACCACCTGACCCCGGTGACACTTACATGAACCGCAAGGGATACCATTCGATCAACTGCCAGGTGGTGTGCAATGCCACAGTGTGCATCAGCAACATCTGCGTCCACACACCCTGGGAGTGCACACAATGCCTACATCGGACATCGTTTGAGTCTGTGCCACAGGTTTGAGAATGGGGAGATACCTAGCAGCCACCTAGTAGGCAAGTGGTGCTGACCCCATGCCGAATGAATCCACAATGTGGCCTACAGCACTGCCAGTGGCTCTGCGGGGGGGGGGGCAAGGCCCATGCAACGACCAACAGGCACAGGGAACACTGTGCATGTGTAACCTGCTGCAGTGGTGCCCACAGAGAAGGGGATAGTTGGGGTTGGGAACCACTAGGTGAGTGCCAGTGCATGAGTAAACACATAGCAGGCACAGTTGACAGGGCAGGTAGCAACACATGCCCTGGGGCTGTACCTGCACCTGGGGCAGGGCAGAGCACCACAGATGAATAGGACAGACAAGGGGAACATACAAGCTGTACAGCACAGGACAGTGTGCTGGCATGCCATGCATGTAGCAGCAGTGCACAACAAAAGCTGGGAGGGTGCCCAGAGACATGCCAGGGTGTGACCAGGCAGGGTGTGTAGACATGGCAACAGGGTGGAAAGACACAGGCAGCATACATAGGCCAAGGTAGGTGGTCAGAACACTGTTCACCTGCAGGAGATCAACGCATTGTACTACCCAAACAGGTGACAGTGCCTACCCCCTGTGCCCCTAGCTGCTCACCCCCATACTGCAGCCCTCTTCCAAATCCTAGGAGAGGTACAATGACGCACACATTGCTACACACAACATCATTGAGCGTGTGTTTGGCATGCTCAAAATGAGGTTCAGATGCCTGGAAAGATCCGGTGGTGCCCTAGAACACAGCTCAGACAAGGCCTGTGGCCTGTTCCTGACCTGTTGCATGCTCCTCAACATGGCCATTGACCGCAGAATAGTTGTCCAGGCACAGGAGGGCAACAGCTCGGAAGATGAGGCACCACAGGCTGGGAGGTGAGTCGGCACACCTGGACAGGAGGGACCCATGGCTGGCTTCTAGGGCACGGCAGCACAGGGACACGATTGTGGAGGAGCACTTCGGGGACTGCGGATGAGTAACAGAGGGGTTCTGACAGGACTGCCAGACACACATACACACACACACACACACACACACACACACACACACACACACACAAAGGGGGTGGCCCAAGGGCACACCCATAGGAAGGTAGGTGGCCACTGCACAGATGCCATGACGTGCACAGAAATGTGAACATGGCCATGCACAGGCATCCACTGCAGTGGCACCCATACCAGGGGGGACACAGATGCATATGGAGGAATGGCATAGATCAGAGAACACCACCGGCACACACGCATGGCAGACCACCATCACTGCACTCATCATGCCCATGCCACACACCACGACACCATGCCCCACACCCATGGCCCAGATGCAACATGATCAGTGGGGACAGGGTCACCACAGGTGTGTGCAGGTGCATGCACCAATGCACATGGACCTGGGCAGTGGAGGGTGATGGTGACAGCAGCAATGAACACAGGGTGACACGGACAGGCCAACAGCATTGGGATGGCGTCAGTGCCTGCCATGACTGCCATCGCAGACATGTGGGTGGCCATGCCCAGGTAAGGCAAATGCTGCTGAGTGTTCACTTGCCACAAGGGGCGGCCCCTCAACCTCCGAGGGTGTTGACACATGCAACCATGATCAGGTGCATGCAAGGTGGGGGTACTAAATACCCGACTGGTTCCAGGGGTGTTGGGGATTTCAGTGCCAGGGGATGGCATCTGCAATTAGGGGGTCATGCGCCGCAGCGGTGTGGGAGTGTTGGAGGCACTGTGTGCCATGCAGCGGGTACTCCTGTGGCTGTGGGGCACCAGGGTTGCACAGCCCACCTCAAAGACCTGTGCAATCCTGTTGAGGCATGCAGTCATGTCCGCCCATGTCAGGAGCATTTCTGTGATCATGTCTGCCCACAAAAGGCGAAACTTGCCTAGCATCTGTGCATGCTTCACGGCTGCTTGCTTATCCATGAGATCCAGCTGCACATGCAGGACCTGTATAGCCTCCCTGTTGGCTGGACAACAGAATGCAGAAGGTAATAGTAAACAGAGTACACTCTGAAAAAAAGGGAGATTACTAGTGGGGTACTGCAGGGTTCAGTACTGGGATTGGTCCTCTTTAATGTCTTTATAGGTGACATTGCAGAGGGGCTGGAAAGAACAGTATACCTCTTTGCAGATGACACAAAGATCTGCAACAGGGTTGAAACACACGGGGTGTGTGCAAAGGATGAGAAGAGACTTGGCAAGGTTGAAGGAATAATCAAAAATATGGCAGCTGCCGGCTCCGTGGTGCCAAGTGAAAGGGTTCGCATGGCACACTGGCGACCCGGGTTTGCTCCCCAAGCCCAGGTACCAGAAGCGGAGAGTGTCAGGAAGGGGGGTTGCAAACATTCATTGGATGCATCCCTCCCGGGGGGTGGGTTTCACCTGGGGCCCTGTGGGTGGATTGGTGATGTACTTGGGGACATGATGCCTCGACACTCCCCCGTGTGTCTGCGTCCCAGGCCGCCCTGTGCTCACGCAAGACTGAAAGCTGTGTGGGTGGGGTGCGGAAACACAGAAAATATGCCCCGACCAGCTGGATGATGAGTGCCCGGTTCCTGCTGCCTCCGAAGTCCCGGAGTCAGCCCAGAGCCAACCCCGCAGCTCCTGGAATACGCGCCATAGGCCACCAAGGCCCTTCCCCTTGGAAGAGAAGAACCCTCCTGGCAAATGGATATGCTGGAGTATCCAGGTAGGCTGCAATTGGGGTTGGTAGTGGTGGTAAGGGTCAGAGGGTGGTAGGGTAGGTGCTGGCGCTCGGAAGGAGTGGCCGGTCGGGCGTGAGGGAGGAGCATAAAGAAATCATATGGAAAAAAATATATATGGCAGCTTAGATTCAATGCAAAGAAGTGCAAAGTAATGCACCTGGGAAACAAAATCCCAGGGGAAGAGTACACAGTGGTGGGGAGGAGGTACTAACAACAACACAAATGAAGAGGGACCTGGGGGTAGTCATATCAGATGACCTTAAGGTTAGCAAGCAATGTGAGAAGGCAGTAAGGAGGGCTGGGGGGATACTTGGATGAATAGGGAGAGGCATCACCAGTAGATAACAGGAAGTTGTTATCCCTCTGTACAGACAGTTGGTGAGACCCCATCTGAAGTACTGCATGCAGCTCTGGAGACCCTCTCTCTGCAAAGACATAGACAGGAAGGAGGCAGTCCAGAGGAGGGTAACTAAGAATGGTGCAGGGTCTGCACCAGAAGCCATACGAAGAGAGACTAAAAGAGCTTAGTATGTATACCCTTGAGGAAAGGAGGGAGAGGGGGACATGATAGAAACTTTCAAGTACCTCAAGGGAATCAACAAAGTCCAAGAGGGTAGCATCTTTCAGAAAAAGAGATGCGAAAGAACAAGGGGGCACTATTTGAAGGGGGCGGGATGGCTCAGGGGCAATGTGAGGAAGTATTTTTGCACAGAGAGGGTGGTGGATGCATGAAATGGCCTTCTGAGGAGATCGCAGGGTCAAAAACAGTGTAGAATTCAAGAATGCATGGGACAGACATAAGTCAATTATATAGTGGGGGTAGGAGGAAGTATGCTGTTGGTTAACTAGGATCTGCAGCTTATCCAATAGGTAGGGAAATAAGCTGGCTAGGTGGGCCAAGCGGTCCTTATCTGTCATCAGAATCTATGTCTCTACAGTTCCCTGACTGACACCTGGGCCTCCACGGAGTTCCACAGGAGCCAGGTGTGCTCATCCAGCCTGTCAGCGTGGGACATTTCCTGTGGGTGTGGCTGATGAGTAGGACCAGTCTACTGTGCCATATCTGATGAATGTGGACACCGCACAACAGACTACTGTTGGGATGGGGACTGTGCATGGGCAGGCACAGCAGGCCCCATGCTGGCAGCGTCATGTGCCTGTGCAGGCTACTGCTGTTGCACTGTGCCTTGCTGACTGATGGCACCACCCCCGGGCACCACAGCAGCACCACGCCCCTGGCCAACCACAGTCATGGCAGTGGACACCATGTGGTGGGATGGGGGGGTGCATGTGATGGGCCAGGATGGCTGCTGCTGCTGCCTGACACTGTCCGTGCAGCAACCTGGCCAACAGTGGCATGGACGGTGTCAGGGATGGTGTCCCCCAGCAGGATGGAATCATCATCGTCATCATCCCCCATAGCCAGTGTCAGCAGAAAGAGTTTATCTAGTAGGTCAAGGCTGCACAGGGGGTCAGGATTGGCCAGGCCCAGTAATACCCCCAACCCATGTGCGGCCTCACCCACCTCAGTGGCCACAGCTGTGGCGGACGCTGATGGTGTTACATCTTCTGCCTCCTGGCCATCTGCACTGGTCCTGGACCTGGCAGCACCCCTAAAGTTCAATGGAACTGCAAGGCAGAATAGGTGGTCATGGACAGTGCTGTAGGTCCATGATATTGGGCGTCATGGGTACACACGGAGTGTACGTGTGTGCCACATGGGTGCTAGTGGTGGCACATGGTCACAGGCACCTGTTTTTTCCACACTGCTACACACCTCTGCGGCATGTGTGATGCGCATCCACCTGTGTGTGCACTCCCAGGGGACACTGTGGGACACTGCCGTGGCAGACAGACAGCACCCAGTAGATTGAAGGGCCCCCCTCATGGGCCTGCCACTGCGGAACACACTGTCACCACAGGGATGTACATGCACATGCCACCCATGGCCCAATGTGTAGTGTGTGTCACAAGTGTCTGGGCACCCGAGGGGCCTGGTGCCTCTGCCGTGTTGCACTACACAGGGCCAGCACCACAACACCCAAGAGGGCGTGTCGACCTATGACAGTGATGGGCAATGCCGGCTGCAGCCAGGGCACCTTGTGTACACAGTGGTGTGGCCTGCATCGCATGACAAGCACAACCATGGCAAACACGTACAGCCCACATCAGTATCAGCCATGTGCATACTCCCAGTGCAGTGCCGGACCACCGCCGGTCTGGAAGCCGCCATAAGGAACACCCTCCACAGGGTGCTGGCAACCATCACCCCCATGCTGACAGGGTGGGCACTGTGAAGGGCCCCCCCAGTGTCCCTCTTGGATGCCCTCAATGCTGCCAGCCTCTCCCTGGCCCTGGTGCACTCTGTTTATGCATTTGATGCACTCCTGGGGTGTCCTGCTGTACAACCCATGAGCGTTTGCTGCCCATGTCACCTCCTCCCAGCCCTGCACCCACTCCTGAGTACCCGTCTTGTGTGTATGGAGGGCCTCCTGCAGGAGGTATGCCTCCAAGAGTGCCTGCCATTCATCAGTAGTGAAGTTAGACTGCCTTCTCTCTCTTTTTTTTTTTTTTTATTTCACTTTTTATTTGGTATTTTGGGTTTAAAAAACTTTACAGGCAGTGTGACAGCATGAATTAACACAGTGTAAATATACCTCCCGGTTTCTCTGGTACACATTTGCAGATAGAAAATGAAAAAATACATTATTTGCTTATTCCATTAATATGGCAGAAACACATAGTACTATAGTTGGAGAACAAATCCCATGTTGTTTAGAAGAGATATGGCCTGGCATGAGGGTGCTTCCCTTCTCCCAAAAGTCCCACAGAGAGAAAAATTTAAAGGTGTCTGGAGTGAATTCCAGGGTACATTTCTGGTAAAAGAAGAAGGAATGCTGGCTGTACCCAGCCTCCTAAGGCACAAAATCAGAATAATGATCTAATTGAAAAGATACCCATTTTCGCCATTGTGTATCAGATTTCTCCATTTTATCCATCATTTTGGCTGAGAGTCGCTCAAGGGCATATATCTCCCTGGCCAGAGACAACCAGGCTTCTTTAGTGGGCAATTTATTTGTAAACCACAATGTGGTTATGATTTTATGGCTGCTATTATAAATTTGGTGATTTGTTCTAGTATTTTTTTGTCAATTTGTAATCCCTCTGGTTTAATAAAAGTCAGGATGCAGGTAGGTGTGAACAAGTCAACAATTTCATATATTGCTCTCAGCTCTTCGAGGACCTCGGTCCAAAACTGTGCTATCTTTGCACAAGAGCAAAGAACATGTCTCTGGTTTGTCCCCCATGTTCCCTCCAACACTTTCCCTTCCCCAGTTCTCCCATGCTAGCCAACAGGGCAGGAGTTTGAAAGAAATGAGTCCAGAGTTTCCACGTATATTCCCTCCAGTATGGGGGTGAAAAGGTTTTAAAAACAGGCAGTGCAGAATCACTCCAGGCTGATGCAGTTATATCTACTTGCAGTTACGCTGCATATCTATGTCTAATCAAATCAGTCTAGTCACCCCTTCTGTCACTTAAAGCCTTATAAATTTTACTAATTAAATGATCCATGGCTGAACCCTTAATGTGAGCCTGTATCAATTGTAACAGTTGAGGCGTTTTCTCCACCAAAGTCACCAGATCCTCCTCGAAAGGCTGCAAAGACTTGAGGTGCAAATAAGAAATAAAATATTTGTGAGGTACATGATAGTCTCTTTGCAGGGAGACAAAAGGAAGTAGGCCAGTCCTTCCCACCAGTTGGAAGATATGGGTCACCCCATACCGTTGCCATTGTGCTAGGTATGGGCTCAAGGGACCCGCTTTAAGGTCCATGTTATGATTCAGTGTTCCCAGGGACATTCTTTCTGGGTAAGTGAGAAAATCATCCAAAATTTTAAGCCATGCTTTTAGAGGTTCCCTGGTAAAGTTTGGGTAATTCACCACCGCTCGACACCTGGGTTGGGGTCCCAAAAAGGAGTTCTTGTGTGTTAAATAGGTCACCCCAAGTTAATTCCAGTGGGCCTCATAATGTGTATTGAAGAAGAATCAGCATTTATATGGCACTTTTCATACATCCCAAAGCGCTTTACAAGCAATGCTAGACTGGTAGTGAAGTGACTGAATGTGTGGCGGTGGCCATATCGCACATCACCACCCACACACAGCCTGGATAATTGCATGAACCAGTTTTATTGGGAAGGGGAATGTTGGCTAGGACACTGGGAATGTTTCTACTCTTTTGTGAAGAGTGCCTTGGGTTCTTTTACTTCCACCTGGACACCCACCAGGATGGGCAGAAGGAACCTCAGTTTAATGTCTCATCCAAAGGACAGCACACACCAACAGTACAGCACCCCCCAATACTGCACTCTGATGCTAGCAATTTTTAGGTGCAAGTCCAATCCTGGTGTGGGACAAGAACCCACGACCTTCTGGTCCAGAGGCGGATGTGCTACCAACTGAGCCATGCTGACAATGTATTGATCCAATTTAAAATTACCCTAAACTGTGATGCTAGGCATATTTTCAAGAGTCTGGGAGGTTAAGCCCACCTTGCTCCCTAGCAAGCTGCAGGACAGAGTATCTGATTCTAGGAGAATTTCCACTCCAAATAAAGCAGGAAATCAT
Organism: Neoceratodus forsteri; assembly: GCA_016271365.2. NCBI lineage: Eukaryota > Metazoa > Chordata > Ceratodontiformes > Ceratodontidae > Neoceratodus > Neoceratodus forsteri. Next base: position 1,465,200,686 of record CM057452.1, read on the forward strand.
TCTGTCTCATGCTTGAAATACATTTTAGCAGGGTTGAATCGTAGAGTCTGGAGGAAAAACAGTATGTGAGGGAACATGTTCTGCTTGATTGTGTCTATTCTACTCAAAAAACTTAAGGGGAGGAAGGACCACCGGGACAAGTCTTCTGCTAGCTTTAGGGTCAGGGGCTCAAGATTTAGTAATTCAGCATAGATGGGGTTTCTAGTAAACTTTATGCCCGGATATCTCATCTCTTGTCTATGCCACTTAAAGGGAAAGTTCTTTTTAAGTTGGGGGGAGAATAGTTGTAAGTCAAAACTTCCGTTTTTGTTTTGTTTATTATATATACAGCTATTGTGCCAAATTTATGTAATTGTTCCCAAACTTCTGGGATCGGTAGGTCGGGCTCTATAAGTGTTAGGAGGATGTCATCTGCAAAGAGTGAGATCTTCTGCCTGCGGCCGCCCAATGGGATGTCCTCTATTTCCGACGAGGACCTGATGGCTATTTCCAAGGACTCAAGATACAAAGCAAATAACATTGGGGACATGGGGCAGCCCTGTCGGGTTCCCCGAGATAATTGAAACATGTCGGAGAGCGCCCCATCTATCTTGACATTTGCTTTGGGGGAAGCATAGATATTTTGCAGTTGCTTTATAAATGGCTCCGGGAACCCAAAATGCCAGAGAGTCTGCCATAAAAAGATCCAGCTAACGCAGTCAAACGCCTTTTCAGCGTCTAGTCCTAATAAGACTAGTGGGATTTTCCTCTCTATGGCATAATCTATAAGCAGATGAGTACATTTAATGGAGTCATGGACCTATTGACCTTTAATGAAGCCCACCTGGTCTGGATCAATAATAGTTGGAAGTAGATGATTTATTCTAGAGGCCATAGCGGACATAAATAACTTGTAATCATAGTTTAAGCACTGAAATGGGTAGGTAAGATGAGGGGAGTTTAAGGTCCTTCTGAGGTTTAGGGATGGCTGATATAGTTGCATATTGCCATGGGGGGGGGGTTCACCTTCCTGAACTGCATGTAGGGCCGGGGTCAATATAGGTAGGAGAAATTTCTTAAATTTAGTATACAATTCTGAGGAATATCCATCAGGGCCTGGGGCTTTAAGGGTTTGGGCTTTCTTAAGTACTTGGAGTGATTCTCCCTCCTGAATCGGAGCCAGGAGGGTCTCTGCTTGTTGTGGGCCAATACGTGGTATGGGGAAGGTCCCTAGATAAGACAATCTCCTCCAGGGATGTTTCCTGTTCTCTGGTGTATAGGTCTTGATAGAACTGCTTTAAGATGGATCTAATTTCCTGGGGACTTAGTTAAATTCCTTGTTTTAGGGTTTATCATACTGGTTATGTTCGCTCTGGATCTTTGTTCCATCAGCTTACGTGCCAGGTTCCTTAAGGCTCTGGGTCCCCCTTTGTGATATCTAAGCTTGAGGTAAAACAATTTTTGTTCTATGGATTGGTCCATTATTTTTTGCAGCTTTTGTTTTACGAGTCTCAGACTTTGTCATATTAGGGGGTCATTCTGGTCTGGCCAGTGCTGTAGATGTATTAGTTCCTCCTGCAGGTCTTTAAAGGCTCTTTCCCTTTGTCTTTTTCTAGCTGAGAATTTTATAATCTCCCACCTTAATACTACCTTTAAAGTGTCCCAAAGGATGGTTGGGGGTACATCCTGATGCGTGTTATCTTGTTTAATTCTGGGTATGGCCTCCTGGACTAAGTTTAAAAACTCTGGGTCTCCAAGGTGCGCAAGGTTTAGGCTCCAATTAATCTTCTTATAGTGAGCCACCAATTCCAACTTTATATACTCCTAAAATTCTAGACAGTTCAATTGCTCTTCCAGGATATAACATCTTCAGACTCGACAAGACCTCTAAAAGAGGTGGTGGCTGTGCTATCTACCTCAAAGATACTCTCCTAGGGCACCCTGTTCAAACCCCCGCCTCAGTCTCGACTGCCCAGATTTTACCTATCAGAATTCTTCTTGGGGCCCACAATGAGGTGCTGACTATCACTGCTGTCTACATCCCACCTAAGGAACAAGGTAAAGGTCTCATCTCCGTCCTGGACTTCATCCGCTCACAACCCCCAGGCTCCGAGACAATTCTTATGGGTGATTTTAACATTAATTGGCTTGGGTCAGATACAAACGGCTTTAACGAGGTTATCTCAGCCGCCGACCTCACCCAGCTGGTCGTCACACCCACTAGGCAAAACTATAAGACTGGTACCTGCTTCCTTCTGGACTGGATACTGACTAACCACCCATCTCGCATCTCTCAAGTCTCCGTCCTGTCTGACTTGTTAAGTGACCACTCCCCAGTCACTTGTGAATGGTCAAAAAAATTCAACATCCCACCGCCCAAACTAATTTCAAGCAGAATCCTCCCACATGGCCAACTGAAGTACCTCAAATCCCACCTCAGACAACAAGACTGGTCCCCTATTTTCCTAGTAATGGATGTCAACTCTGCACTTGATTTATTCATCAACACCTTCAATGCTGCCTGTGACTCCTATACCCCCTATAAAAAGAAGGAAGTCAAAGGGCTTTGCAACCCTTGGCTCTCAGGGGAGAGCCTAGCACTGATGAAATCTAGGGACCACCTCTGGGCTCGGGCTCGGGACACAGGTAGGCAAGTAGACATACAAAACTACAAACGTGCTAGAAATGACTGCACCAAAGCAATATGCCTGAAGAAAAGTAACTACTACAAAGATGCCCTCACTAACACCTGAGGTAAAGGAAAGTCCTTCTGGGATAATCTAAAAGAAATGACAGGGAAATTGCCCAAAACATCATCTACCATGCTGGAAATGGATGGGACTATAACTCTGGACCCAGCCACCATAGCAAACACATTTAACAACACATTCTCGGACTTCAGTAGTGGGCTCCTGCATGACTTCTTTAATGCCGACCCTCTGCTGCAGCCCCCCTCACCAACCCGCCCTCCTCTGCGACTTGACCGCCTTTTTACTTCAAAGCAGTCAGGATGCATGAAGTGCGCAAACATGTCAGCAAAGCAAAAAACTGGCTAGACAACAGGACGCAAAGGGTAGTAGTAAATGGAGTACACAGTGAAGAAAGGAGGGTTACTAGCTGGGTACCACAGGGTTCAGTACTGGGACCGGTCCTTTTTAATGTCTTTATAAGTGACATTGCAGAGGAACTGGAAGGAAAAGTATGTCTCTGCAGATGACACAAAGATCTGCAATAGGGTTGATACACAAGATGGAGTGGAAAGGATGAGAAGGGACTTGGCAAGGTTGGAGGAATGGTCAAATGTATGGCAGCTCAGATTCAATGCAAAGAAGTGCAAGGTAATGCACATGGGAAACAAAAACCCAGGGGAAGCGTACACAATGGGGGGTGAGATACTGACAACAGTAAAAATAGAAAGGGACCTCGGGGTAATTATATCAGATGATCTAAAGGTGGGCAAGCAATGTGAGAAGGCAGTAAGGAAGGCTGGGGGGATACTGGGATGCATAGGAAGAGGCATCAATAGTAGAACAGGAAGTTGTTATCCCTCTGTACAGACAGTTGGTGAGACCCCATCTGGAGTACTGTGTGCAGTTCTGGAGACCTCATCTCTGCAAAGACATAGACAGAGTGGAGGCTGTACAGAGGAGGGCAACCAAAATGGTGCAGGGTCTGCACCAGAAGACATATGAAGAAAGACTAAAGGAGCTTAATATGTATACTCTTGAGGAAAGAGGGAGAGTGGGGACATGATAGAAACTTTCAAGTACCTCAAGGGAATTAACAAAGTCAGAGGGTAGCATCTTCCAGAAAAGAGATGTACAAGAGCAGGGCACAATTTGAAGATAGAGGGGGGATGGCTCAGGGGTAATGTGAGGAAGTATTTTTTCACAGAGAGGGTTGTGGATGCATGGAACAGCCTCCCTGAGGAGGTCGTGGAGTCAAGAACAGTGGGGGACTTCAAGAATGCATGGGACAGGCATAAGGCAGTCCTAGGGGCGGGTAAGAGGAAGTAAGCTGTTGGTTAACTAGGATCTGCAGCTTATGTGTTAGGTAGGAAAATGGGCAGACTAGGTGGGCCATGTGGTCCTTATCTGCCATCAAATTCTATGTTTCTATGTTAAAGCAATCGCAGGATCAAGAACCGGTGGAGACACACTTGACCTTAAACTACTGTCCTTTATGCTAAATGAAGTGCTATCTCCGCTTACTCTTATTTTCAACCTCTCCCTCACCCTCAGCTAGTTCCGACAGATGGAAATCCGCCACCGTTACGCCAGTCCACAAAAGTGGGGACAAGGCCCATCATGGGAACTATAGGCTTATATCCATACTTCCCCCCCCTCCATAAGGCCATTGAGCGATTAGTCTCTGACCAGCTGACGGAATACTTGGCTAAACACGACATCCTTTGTAAGCAGCGGCACGGCTTCAGAAAAGGCCACAGCATGACTTCGGCCCTCCTAGAATTCATGGGAGTAATCCACAACTCCCTTGACAATAATCAGCTAACTGGTGCAGTCTTCATTGACCTGTCTAAGGCTTTTGACACCATCCATCACCAACTACTCATCACTGAGCTTCAAAATGCTGGGCTCTCCCTAGAGGCTACATCCTGGTTTAAGAGCTACCTGGAAAACCGTTCACAAAGGGTGAAAATCACTCACATCCTCTCCGAGGCTAGACCCGCCCATTCAGGAGTCCCACAGGGATCCATTCTCAGGCACCTCCTTTTCTGCCTTTTTTTGAACAATCTTCCACAATCCTGTCCTGAACAAATCCTGCTTTATGTGGATGATGCAGTCACCCACACCTCTCACCATGACTCCCTACTACTTCAAGAAAAGCTCCAGATGGGTTTCACCTCCATTGAAAAATGGTTTAACAGACAAAAGCTAGTACTCAACTACAAGAAAACAAAGTTGATGCTCTTCTGCAGCTCCCACAGCAAGCACAGGTCTCAACCCATCGCAATTGCAAACTGCCATGGTGCTGTCCTAGACCAAGTACACTCCTTTAAATATCTTGGAATCACTCTTGACAACCACCTATCCTATGGCATCCACACTGACACTGTTGCCAAAGCTGTTAAACACATTGGCCTTCTCTACAGGCACAGGCAATGCCTTACCTCAGATGCCTTAAGGATAGCTGTGCAGAGCTCTGTGGTCTCAGTAATTGATTATGGACTGGTTGTCTATGGCTCTGCTACTGACACAGCCCTTAGGCACATATTCTTGGCCCTAAACAAAGCCTGCTGTCTTATTACAGGATCCCACTGTCTCACCCACACATGTGCACTCTACACCCAAACGGGATGGCTCCAACTATCCAACTGTATTAAGTTCCATACCTGCTTAATGGGCAAGATCACCACATTAGGCCTTGCACCCCCAGGAGTCCAAGCACTCCTACATGCAGCATGCATCCCCCGCCCCACCAGGGATTCTGAAAATCAAATACTGCATATCCCCTGGTGCCGCACCTCACAGGGACAAAGGCTGTTTGCTCACCGTGCACCTTCCTAGTTTAATGGACTCGAAGACATCATCTTGCTGCAACGGCTTGGCCAGTTCAAAACCAACCTTTGCCTCCACCTCTCTGCCTCCAGCTCCTGTGACTATCGCTCCTAATCTGCTATCCCCTCTAGCACTTACCTCTCCCTCTCCCCGACACCTTTCCCCTACCCCTTCCCCTCCCTGGCTTTAGCACTTTAAATCTGACAATGCTCTCGGGTGCTACTCGGTTTCTGTTGCCCCCTCAATCCTTCAGCTTTCCCTGTTAACCCTTGCCCTGCCCTGGTACCTCTCCTTCCCTCTGTCTGTTTTCAATATGCTTTAGACTGCTTAGTATCCCTTGTACTGCATTGTTCACAATATATCTGTCTCGTACCTTTTCCCCCTCAAATGTATTATTTAACTGCTTGAATTGCCTATCTCAAAGCTTGTCATGCTTGTTTTGTTTCCCAAGTTGACATGGAACCTTTGTAAAAGAGCCCTGGCTCAGAGGTATTGTAATCCTAGAATATAATAAAATAAAAATAAAAGTATAGTGGGGCACGGTCTAAGAGGAAGGTGGCTCCGTGCCTCACATCCCTCATAGAATCCAATGCTCCACTGTTGTAAAAATAGTCCAGTCTGGCCCCAGTGTGGAGTCTGATGGGTGAACTCCTGTGATTTGGGGAAGAAATGTCTCCACACATCCACCAAATCCAGATAGGAAATAGTTTGTTTGGTGTATTTTTGTAGTGCATTTGTTCTACGGGTAAGTGGGGTGGTGCATCTAAGGAAGGATTCAGAGTAATGTTCATATACCCTTCCATTAACAACTGTCCCTCCAATAATGACAACAGGTCAGCAAAGAATTTTACTGCGAGTGGCTTTCTCGACTCGGGGAGAAATACACTAATGCCAAGGTAAAAGGTCTGAGTACAGCGTGCCCGTCACCATGGCATAGTGTCTCTCTGGGTCAACAACCTCTGCCCGTTTTTTTAAACGGCACCCCCTGAGGCAATAATATCATCACCCCTGCTGCTTCCCAGCCTTATAGGCTGACTCAGTGGCTATGGTGTACCCATATCTCTGGAACTTTTTATGCTCATCTGAGGACATATGGGTTTCCTGAAGTAGGATGATCTCCATTTTTTCCTTTTTAAATAACTGGAAGAGACAAGTGCATTTAATTGGCTTTCCTATCCCATTTACATTTAGGGATAGAATCAATGAAGACTTATTCATTTTTACTTCCAAATGAACGCTGAATGAGCCTTCCCTGTTTATGCACAATCTATGTTCGCCCTCTCCCCCCCACCATGCCCATGCCATGCCATTTCCAAATCAGTATATCTGCATACTTAACTGCCATGTATATGCAACCCCTAGGTAGCACTACTACCCCTGCCTGCAAGGCTAGTAGCAGGCTAAGGGGCCTGGGTAATGAAACGGGTGCCTCCACTCAGGTTCAGGGTTGTTAGTGGTCAAGCTAACCCGGGCACAGCCCTCCGGGACACCATAACCCCCCTCTTTCCCTTCTAGTGGCCTGAACAATATACAATAATTACTTTCATAATGACCCTTATTCACCAGGCAATTACCCACACTGTTTGCACTTATCACCAGGGCTGGTTCCTCTGTCTTGACCCTGGGGACCCTCTGTAAAACAAGGTTAAGCCCAGCAAATAGCAACAGCACAATACTTTTGGCACAAACTGGAACCACAGTCAGATTAAATGCAAACAAAATTAAATCTGATTTATTCAGGGGACTTGAACAAGGGAGGGACGTAATAAGATTGATTTGTTTAAAGGCTATATTAATCAGACAGTTATGCATGCAGTTCAGAGTCCTTACACAGTCACACACTCTGGGTACCCAGGTAGGAAAACGGTGGGCTAGCCAGGAACGTTGCAGCTGGTTGGGGCCCTGTGATGGAAGAAAGCAACATGCACAACACACACTATTTGTATTCCGGAGCCAGAGGGCTCAGTTCGTGAAAGAAAAGGCAACTAGACAATCAGATGACAATACTTTTAGATTTAGCTGTTGTTGCAGGGAGCTACCCTGATGTTTACTCACGATAACCAATACTGGACACAGGCAGGACGAAATCGAGACTGCAGGCTGTTGAGCTGGAGTGCCTGGAGAAGCAGGGCCCACATGAATCACTGAGGCGTCGTTACTGTTCAAGGCATTGAGGAGGGGGCTGATCCCCAGGCCGGTCTCTCGATGACTTTCTCTGCGTAGCAGGTATTCTGGCTGGGCCAGTGTAGCAGGGCCCAAGCAAATGGAAATGGAAATGGATTTGGTCCATGGAACTGGATACAGCCTCCAGCAAGCGACACACAGCTCAGTGGCAGTGAGCATTTAGGCAAGCTCAAGGAAGACTTTTTGGGAACCCCCATTTGTAGGGGGTTTAAATATATATGTTCACTAATTTACACAAATTATATTGGCTGCCTGTATTACTATGAAAGTACTTTAAACCAGTCCATGTGCCTTTAACTACACATATTTCTGATAATCTCATTACTAAACAGAAAACATTCAACCATGTACAAACCTTATAAACAACAATTCTACTCGCCTCATGTAACTTCGAGGCCTACAGTTACATCCGCGTGCCAACAGGGCTTTAACTGGATGAAACAAACTAGAGAAGTCAATTTGAACACATCCTTATACTTCTCTAACCTTTGAGATGGCTCCCAAGGTAGGGAGAGGAAATATACCTCTCCTAAGCAGGGGCAGCTGAAGACGCCCTGTGGGGCATTTTCAAGGCAGAGCCAAGGGCCCCCAGCACCACTGTTTCCCTGGTACCAAGTGGCACATTTAGCCACACTGGAAATAAATATGAGCAAGGACCTCCAGGAAATGGTCTTCACGTCCCTCATCTCCAGTAAGGCCAAAAAAGGAAGTCAACTGCACCAAAAAAAGAGCTCTGACCTACCAATGGTCAGGTGGGTATGTAACTCTTTAAGGGTTGCATTAGTTCCATATCTCCTGCCTGGGCTATATATTTTTTAAAATCAATTGTTAATAGTGGGCTATCTGATGACTCGGGGGGGGGGGGAGCATCACTGTAAGGGGAGCTATATAAGAATCTCTTCGATTTTTAGACCCTCTTCCCTCATGTAACCTGGAAAAATATAAGAGCCTACAATTCCCCTCACCCTCATCGCAAACCAAGTCCCCCCACATAGTGTTGTGCACCCCCAGTAAGCAGAGGAACTGCTACAACAGATTTAGGTGTTTGAAAAGTCTCTCCCGGATTCCTCTCACCAGTCACTCTGGGGGCTGATCTCTAGAACCTTTGCAAAAGTTGTTTTAAATCTTCCATGGTTGCCTGACTTTGTCTCTTTCTCGAATTTAGGTTCCTAGTCATTTCCTATGCAGCATCGCATAAGCCTTGCTGTGTTTTTCTGGTCGAGGAGTCTTCCAGCACAGTTTGAGCAAGTCCCTTCTCGGAGTAGTTTTGTGGGTTCTTCCAGAGTCTCAAAGGTTTGTGGGCCATCTGGAAACAGGATGGTTAAATGAGCAGGGTATTGGGTAGTAAACTTAAGCTGTTGTTGCTGTAAGAGGCGAAGTTAAGGAGCATAGGCCCTCCGTTTAGCAGAAATGATAGGAGAATAATCATTATCGAAGTAGATACACTTATCTTTGTATTTAGTGTCCCGTAATCACCAGGCTCTAGTAAGAATGGTTTGTTTTGTGGCAAAGTTCAAAAATTGCATTATGATAGAGCGAGGCCATTTGTCTGGTGGAGCTGGTTTCGGCAAGAGGGCTCTGTGCACTTGCTCAATATCAAATTTAAAAGCAGGATCCAGTTGAAGTGAGTCTCCAAGCAATTCTGCAAATTTTAAGAGCTCTCTCCCCTCCTCATTTTCTGTACCCCATGTATCCTCAGGTTGTTCCAGCGCGATCTGTTTTCAAGATCACCACATTTCTCTCTGAGGCTATGTTGCTCATCCAGGAGGTGTACTACCATTCGCTCCAGTCGATCAGTGCGATCACTGATTTCTGTGTGTTGTGCCTCTATTTCTGTCACTGGAGCTGTAAGTTTACCCGGTTCAGATGTCAATTCAGTACAAAATGTATGCACTTCTGTTCTGAAGTCTTGTAGCTCCATTAAACTTGTTGCATTGCTGGGTTGCAAGGCCGAGGCCCCATTGGAAGCCGCTCTGTCGATCTGGCTCTTTGCAGGACTTGCTGGAGGATGAGTGAATCCAGAGGAATCCTTGGCTCTGAGGGTGTGGGTATTTCGTTTTTGCCACCCAGTCACTGCTGTGACTCTCCCCGATTACTTTCGGAGGTTATTTTAAGTTTAATAGCTGTGGGAGAGTCTGTTTAAAGCCCAGGGTCTATGGAGTGGTTCTTCACCCTTGCATCCTGGGCAGTGACGTCACCGGACGTCTCTAGGCCGCCTTCTCTTCCTCCCATCCTCGGCTGCCATGCTGGTGCCTGTGGACAGGCAGGGAAACACATTAGCACAGGCACAGCATCTGTGGCATGGTGTGATGGAACAGCTGGATGCAGTGCTACACACACTAACAGACAAAACGTAAACCCACACCTCCAAGAATGCAGTTCCTGTCAATCACCAGTATGGAGGGGGTGGCACAGAACAGCCCATTTATAGCTCATCTCATGCAAATGAGGGACCATGCTGTCTGCAATCAGATGCTAATGTGTGGACTTGAGCCAGGACTGGACAATGAGGTCATTTGCATATGCTGGCTGAATATTGCACATCTGCATCTGGCCTATCTCAAAGTGCGCCGCACATCCATTTGAGTAGCGCATCTCTGCACAGCGCATTTCTGACGCACGTGCGCTAGACTGTGTCACTGTGCTGCGCGGTCATGGATGTCTGACGTCATGGCTGGTGCATCACACATCCCAGGATGTTGCCCTCATGCACGGTAGACGTGTATGGCACATGGCCTCGGAAATACATCATGCGAACAGGCATAGGTGTGGCATTGCCCGACCTACACAACATGCCAGTTTCATGTGGGCATGCATGTGTGGTACATGGGAGCATGGCCCTGTCGTCCTGTTATGCCATGCGTCACTGCACATGTGCAGTACTGCGCCATGCTGAGTCTACCGTGCATCCCTATGATGCATGTGCACACATCGTGCAGGGCAATGCATGCCTGGCCTATCGTGCATCCAGCACGGCCTAGCCACACACCTCAGTGACCTTCTTCAAGCTGCACTTGCAGCAGCACCGTGAAGTTGCCATGGCACGTGTCAGTGAAGCTCAGGGGTCCAGGCCATGCGCCCTGAACTGGAGTGAGGTAGAGATCACCAACCTGGTGGACATTGTGGCACCACTGGAGGGCCAGTTATTTGGAGCAGAGGTGCTGCAGAAGGCACGGGCCCAGGTGTGGGCTAGAATGACAGAGCACCTCACTCAGCGAATGGGCATCACGTGGTCCGGGAAGCAGTGCTGGCACCACTGTGGTGACCTGCGGAGGAGGGACCCAGGCAGTCTGGGCCACCAACGTGACCAGGCCCGCAGGGGGGCAATACCACACCCAGGTATGTATGTGCTGTGTGCATGCATTCAGTGCCAGCTACTGAGGGGTCTGCAGGTGTCCGGCAGGGTCAGGTACCATCGGCCACATGGTTTCCATGGCCACGGTCACTATACCCAGGTCCATGGCACTGTGTGTGCCAGTGTCAGGCCATGGGTGCAATGGTGGCCCACAGCGGTATGGCCGTGTCCATGTTGGTCTCCTTCGTGTGTTGTCTGTCACCAGCTCATACATTGTGTTGCACCATGATGCGTCATGTCCCTGTTGTGCCTCTGGGTTTGGGGGTGCAGCCTGTAGTCCTGCATGCTGCTCACGGTGCTTTTACCATTGTGTCCCCCTTGCAGGTCAGGAGGAGCGGCACTAGGCCTGCATGTGGGCAGGTGATGGAGGTGTGGCAAATGGGGATGGTACTGACACACTGCCAGATGTGCCACGCCGTGCATCAGGTAAGTGTGCTGCTAGTGATGCATATTGCTGTTCCGTGGGTTCAAGGGGCTTTGCATTGCCCAATGCAGGCCATGGCCTGCCTGTTGTGCATGCCTATATGGTGCCGGCCTCGCACACATGGCTTGATGTCTTGTCACCATGTGTCAGCTCTGCTGTGTGCAAGGCTCCTGTGTGTTGGACCCCACCCAGTATGTCTGTTCAGGACTGTGGGCACCTATCGGTGCCCACACTTGCCCACCACCAGCACATACACACTTGGGGCATGCGGCTGTCAGGTTCACACGCCGTGGGGGACATGGCCATATATCCCTTGGCTACAGCCAGCGCATGCACATGCTGGCAATGCCAGTTCCCTATGCCACGTCCCATGCACTGTGTGGCACAGTTGCACTGCAATTCACTGGTCTGTCATGTGCGTGTTGCTGTGGTGGCCCTGTGCAAGGGCCCAGTTGACATCTGGCATGCACGGCCACTCCATCTGAGGGAGGAGGCATGTACCTGGGTGGGCTGTGGCACTGAGTAAGTGTTCTGTGTTCCCCTCAGTAGGTTGTCAGGATGCTCGCGCTGTGGTGGTGCAATGCCAGAGGAGCCAGGGGTAGGCTGTTGTACCATGGACGATCCATCACCAGCCAGGAGCTGCTGGCTGCCATATTCTGCCGGCATGGAGCCATTCTCCATGTGTCCTGGGAGGTAATGCGAGAACTGTGCAGTGGAGGCCGCCCGCGCTAGGGGCGTGCTTGCAACAGGTGTGGACTGCAGACTGTGGTTGATATTTATTGCCCCTTTATTCACACCACTGCACCTGGAACCTTGCCATCGACCTGTATATAGTAACCCCCCCCCCACATTACCTCTTCCCTGTTCCACTCTGCCCCACAACCCTGTTTTCTGCTGTACATGGTTTTGTATTACCTTTTTTATTGTGTTGTTGCTTGTTGTATGTTCATGTTTTTTTGTTGTAGTAAATATTGTTATATCTTGCCTGTGCCTGTCTGTGGTCCTTCCTTTGCGGTTGTTGCCGTCAGCTGCAGTGTTACAGTTGGCCCACTGCCCTTGCTTCTCACTGCCCATCTGTGTACATGCCATTGCACACCCATACATGCAGTCCACCAGGAGTTGTCCCCATTGTGTTTGCCATGGTTTCCCCTGGGCTGCCTGTGGGGTGTCTGGCACAGCAGCCCATGTTAGCACCAGCACAGGGGACCAGTGCTGGTGCTGTGCCTACCATTGCTGTTGTCCTGGTCTCCGTGCTGCCATGCTGTACTGTGTGCAGTCCTGTGTCACTGTGGGTGTGTACCTCCTGTGTAGCCTACAGCCCCCTGCCTGAGTGCCAGTGGCATGCTTTGCCTGTGCTCTGGCTGCCACATCTGCCCTGCTTGGCACATCAGCCATGCTGTCACGGTGCCAGGCCAGGCCAGTGCTGTCCACTGGCACCGCCAGGGCTGTGGTGCTTCATCCATGTCCTTCTGAGTGGCATGCCCACTGTGCCTGGTACTCCCCTTGGCTGGTGGTTGGCATGTGGTGCTTCGTGCTGTATCCATGGAGGTTGTGCCTGTGCCCTTGTTGCACTGTCCTCCCCTGTGCCTTGGGGTGCTGCTCTCCCCGTTTCTCTTCTGCACTGCTCATTTCCCATATTCTGTCCTACCCTGTTGCTTCACTGTCCCAGACTGACTTGCTCCATTTTCCATATTCAGATCTGCCCTGATGCGCAGCCCATGTCCAGTTGCGCAGAGGCACATTGTTGCAATATTCAGCTCTGTATGCGCCAGTGCATCCTCCGGTGCATCTTCTGAATATTGCATTTCTTTGGGACGGCACATTTCAGATGTGAAGAGCAGGTCCTTGCCCAGTTTCCCAGGAGACTTTTGAATATGGGGTCCCTAAACCTTATCTGAGCCCACAAGGCAATGAGTAAGCACAACATCCACAGTGATTGTGTTACAATATTTTTTTTTTTAAGGAAAGTCCTTTCCTTTTTTTTTTTTGCTGATATTTTATGCTTCCACCCTCTGGCCCCGGCTCCCACCAGTACCAACAGCAGCTTCACCTGGCTCCCATCTATCTCCATCAGTCTGCCCTCCCCAAGCCTAGGCTTACCCCCAGGTGAGGTATGATGTGGGGATATACCCCTTAGCATGCCATGTGCTGGGTAATGGACAAGGCGGAGGGACCAGTCAGGATATACTAGCTCCCTTTCTTAAGCATATGTGTGGAGGGATGACCCTGGCCATAGCCTCCCATATTCAGGGGCTGATGTCCAGTACTCCCAAGTCACTAATATGGGGCAGCAGGATGCTGTACTCACTACAGTATCAGTGACTAACTTAGAAGTTGACAGTGACTCACTTCTGGGTTGAAGACAGGAGTGACGTAAGCACCATGCTTACAGTGCATGCTGGTACTCTCTGTAGTGTTTCACAGCCATCAGATCTCTGTTACAGTGTAGACACTGGTAAAGTGGTCAGAAATGGGACTCTAAGACAGACTTGACTGTCATCTGGGTGGCATGAACGCAGAGCCAATCGTGGATCGACTTTGTAAATGGCATCGCTGGCCAAACACCACATCTTCCAGCAGCACCTGGCAAGATGTAGAGGTTACTTTTCTGGGCAGTGTTAAACATAGGAGCCGGGTTTGTAAAGTTGTTGGTGGGGCCCAGGGGTCAAGGGTCAGAGTTCCGCCTCCTGGCTCAGGGATCAAAGCTGTGCCCCGGCCCAGAGGTTAAAGGTCAACCAACACAAGGTTTTAGGGGTCAGGGGTCAAAGCTCTGCCTCCTGGGCCAGGGGGCAGTGGCCTACCCACCATCACCACTGGCGGTCTATGGGCATAGAGCATCTTACATACATACATATACAGCAAAGAAGCCAGCAGAAGGCGGCCATTTGGTCTATCAAGTCTGCTTGTATTGCAGGGTCCACAACTTGAGCTAATGTCCCTGCCCTCCCTCCCCACTCCTCCCATCCTCCCTACCCATGATCCTTACCTTCCCCCATGCCTATCCCAGCCTCTCTTAAAGCTGCCCACTGTCTTCAACAAGATTATCTCTTCTGACAACACATTCCAAGTGTTCGCCACACTCTCTGTGAAGAGGTGCTTTCTGACCTCCCTACCTCCCTCCTAAACCTCCCACCATCCAGCTTGAGACTGTGCCCCCTTGTGTTATATTTACCACTCAGCTTAAAGAAACTCTCCTTATCAACCTTATTTATCCCTTTCAAGTTCTTGAAGGTCCCAATAATGTTCTCTCTCTCTCTCTACCTCTCTCTCTCTCGACCTCTCTCTCTCGACCTCTCTCTCTCTCGACCCTCTCTCTCTCTCTCGACCTCTCTCTCTCTCTCGACCTCTCTCTCTCTCTCTCTCTCTCTCTCTCGGCCTCTCTCTCTCTCGACCTCTCTCTCTCCCTCTCTCTCTCGACCTCTCTCTCTCTCTCTCTCTCTCTCGACTTCCAGGGAGTACATGTTTAGTGCCCTCAACCTCTCCTTGTATGCCTTTCTCTGCTGACCAGATATCATCTTTGTAGCCCTCTTCTGGATGTTCTCCAGCAGGTTAATGTCCTTTTTGAGGTGTGGGCACTAGTACTGAACTCCATACTCTAGTTCCGCACTCTAGATGCGGCCTTACCAGCATTTTATATATTATCTTGTACAATATGGGGATTTGGGGGTTAGGCTCCTGGCCTCAGGTGTGAGAAAATAATTGAAACACTATTTAAAAGACTTGTTTTAAAACTTTAACAGGAAGAAACTTTGTTTTGGTGGGGGGGCATTTTGGGGGTGCTGATTACCCTAAGAAATCTGATATTTCGTTTGATGCCGAGTGTGAATGTTAATAATAAATATTGTACTATAATGTGGTGACACTGCCTTGTGGTCTTTTTTCATTGTTTTCGCTATGATCTAGGGCATGGGTGCAGGTGGGTGAGAGAACACTGGACACCAGGGAAGGGATTGAGGAACTGTTCGTACTTGGGAGGATGGGATCAGAGCAACATGTTCCTTTCTATGACGTGCTGGGATCAGAGCAGGGAGAGGTGGATGCACCATTGCACACCAGCAACACATTCTCTACTATATGGAAGCAGGCTTGGAGGGAAGGAGATCAACTGTACACCAGGGAGGTAGTACTGTGTGATGTGCATGGAGGGTGGGGTGGCCCAGAGGGGGGCCCACCCCAACTCAGGCACACTCCCTCCTCCAGCTGCTACAGTTGCAAAGTCAAGTATGTTCACCATCAGAAACGTGGAAACACCATCCTAATACATCCACAGTAAGAATGTACCATATACATTTCACAGGTAACCTCAGCGACCAGAAATCTTTAATAATTGTGTGTGGTCAGTGGAGGCCATCTTTAATGACACAAGTCATTAATTACTACATGACCTGCAAAAGGTCTCAGAAAACCACAACTATACTAAGCAAGATCATAGGATGCAAGAAATACGTTGTTGCTAAAAGACCATATGATGGTTTCTTTGCCAGCAAACATACTGACACAGTAAGAGTACTGGTAACAGGCCTATTGTTTAGTACATCATCCTTTTCCTCAACGAGCCACAAATCTTCTATTTCACAATTTCATTAAATGCATTTTCAGTTTAGAACTTGTAAATTAATTTAGGTTTCATAATGTGATACAAGCTGCTTGCTTTGTATGAACATTAACATAATTAGCCAAGCTATCACAAGTTAGGAAACCATAAATCTGGAGAGACCCTGGACACACTGGGGAACATAACATGGTTTAAGTGCCTTAAAACAGTTTAAATTCCCCTAGCACTGTTTGCAGACAGACTACAAGCCATTTAAAACGTTTTAGAAAAAGTGTTTGCAAACCCTACTAGATAGCTAGTCTTAAAACCATTTTTAAAAATGATTAGGCGCTAGCATGGTTTTACTCACAGGTCTATCCAGGAGTAAAAACATTTTAAGCAGTAATGGTATAACTAAGGCCCTTTCACACTATGCCGCTCAGGCCCGGTAACAGATGCAAACTATTACAGCCGGGAAGTGGTGCAGTGAGTCCACATCGCGGCGGTGTTACGGGACCAGTACCGCCTGTCCACACTGCGGGAGCTGGGTGACCGTTACGGTGGCGCACGATTCCACAGTGCAGTTCATGCTGCACCGGGGGACTGAAGGAGTGATACGCTCACCCATCCACACTATGGCCGATAACGTTACAGGGGCTGAACCATTGTCATAACCGTTGTTGAAACCAAACGGTTACGAGAATGCCTTCTGTAATGTTACAGGTGTAAACACAAACCATTGCGGTAACGGTTTGCGCCCTCTGTAACATTACAGAGGCATAGTGTGGACAGGGCCTTAAACAGTTCTAGCTGCTGTGTGACTAGGCAAGCACAGTTCTGTGTGTTGGACTCAACACAAAACAGTTACAAGGAGAATAGGTTTAACACTAGCAGTGTGGCCACACTAAACCGTTATCAAAAATGGTTACTGAGTAGTGTGGCTGCACTGAAATGGTTTAGCTAAACTGATTTTAAAAATGGTTTTCAAAAACAGTTCAGTAGTGTGTCCAGGGCCTAAGAGACTAAGGCTCCGACCACACTACACCGCCAAAATGATGGAACGGTTCCAACCCGTTACAGACAGTAACCAGCACAGTGTGTCCACATTGCCAGTGAAAAATCCCAGTAACAGCTTGGGACCATCACAGCCTGTCCACATTGTGGGTGCCTTGCAACCATTATGGTTGGCGTCCTGTCCCAAGATGCATTGCATGCTGCACTATGGGCACTGGTGGGGCTACATGCTCACGCGTCCATACTACAGGCAGTAACAGTACAGAGGCAGTACTGGTTCTGTAACTGTTGTTGAAACCACCTCATAGGTGGTTTCGATAATGGTTATGGAAATGCCTCCTATAACGTAACAGGTATAAACGCAAACTGCTGAGGTAATGGTTTGGACCCCCTGTAACGTTACGGAGGGGTAATTTCAGCATAGTGTGGACAGCCGGGCCTAAGTAAGGATGTCAACATATTCAGTTCACAAATTTAAAAGAGCTAGTTAGCCAACACTCCAAACCCCCCCCCACCCCCTGAAGCCTGACCACCCAAGTAGACTTCTGGAAAAAAAGCAAATTAAGTGCCCGTACACTCACTCACAGCGATGGACATCCTCATAAACTTCACCAGCTGGCAGCATACCAGCTGCTGCTGCATGATGCCATCTCATGTTGGTGTGCGTCGACACAAGCACCACTCTCGCATGCTTCATGAGCAAGCAGTGCCGTGCAGTAACATTAGAGGGCACTGCACTGCAACCACCAAGTTGCCAAGCAGCAGAGTTTACAAGGGGGACTGTCAGTAAGTGCAGGCACTCGTGATTTTTTTCCATACAGAAAGTCCAATCATAGTCATCCTTCAGGAGATGGGGACCGGGGAGCGGGAAGCATCACTTATACCCTTTAACAACCTTCCCCAGTCCCCACTCAGCCACCAGCCAGCACAGTCACCTCACCCTCCAGATAAAGTCCCATTAGTTCTGCCCAACCCCTGCTAACAACCACTTGGGATATACTATATAAACTGTACAACACTGCAGTACCATGAACCAAAATAATTTTAAAGACCTTTTGACGTAGCAAGGAAAACTTTGAAAAACAAAATATTTAGGTGAAACTCAGCTTGCATTCAGTACACATTCCATAGATTCCTCCTCCACATTGTTTATTATAGTGGAAATGTTTATTAATACATATTTATACCTTAAAGTTGATCTGCCTCTACAGCTTACTTCCTACTTGAAATCTTAAGTCTCTGTTATGACATCATAATCTGTCATGGGAGTAACCAGGATGTCACAAACAGTGCATTATGATCTCAGGTAGGGAGAAAGCAACAATAATACATGAACTCTTCAGGAGAAAATATCCTGTTTTCATGCAAATTGACTCAGTTAAAAATAATGTGGAAAAGAAATAAAGAACTAAAGTGAAATATAAGCTGCCTGGATCTGTGTCTGTTTGTCTAAATATGTTTTGTTCCAGTTCTCCTGAAGGCGTCAGCTGCTCTTTAAATTGCTAAGGCATACACTGTCTGTGGAAGGGTGAGAGTGCCCAATTCAAAGATATTCTAGTCACCTACAGAGGAAATTCACTATAAACTGTCAGGTGGAATCTTGCTCTAGGTGGAAATGGATCTGTCGAATGTTGTGCCACAGTAGCGAGCTACGTCAGCTGCTTGTTATGCTGCACTAGGCCATAGCTATTGCACTATTGTAGCACAGCAGGTTTGCATGCTTTTGTGTACACATGGCACACAGACCTCTGCTCTTCCTCAAAATCAGCCACGGCAGTGAGATCAAACCTAGGAAGAGAGCAGCAGACTGGTAGTGAGAGAAAAAAAAAGAAAACAATTCAGTAGGGGCAAAGTCTTCCATACTGAGTGGACTACACTGTAAAAGACTACGTATGCCTCATCACAACCTTTTGTTCTTCAACATGTTTCTCTGAAATATGGTACCCTCTTGTACCTCCTGTGTGCCCTCAGATCTGCCCACCCCTACCCGTCCCTCAGGTGGTTAATATTCCCCTCTTCCAAACCACGGGCCCACGGCACCCCATCCCAAGGGTCTGGTAGAACACGTGTGGGTACATCATGTGTTTGTGCTGGGCTGGTAGTCCATCACCCTGGGACCTCCCCTCTTAATTTTCAAGAAACCCAGGGTGGGTGGTACCGTGGGAGTGGGACCCTGTGTCAACTTTCCATCTCCCCCCCACCTCCATCTCAGTCCAATCCTGGAGGCTAGTGCACATCCCCACAACATATGGACAACCTGGATCAGAGAAAAGGTAATCACCCAGGCTTTTTCTTTCCCCAACCCCCAAACCCCACATCAATCAGGAAAGTCCCAATTAAGAGCTTTAAAAGCATGTGCATGTGTAAGAACAAGTTAGTCTAGAAAATCCCTCCAAATGCTGTAATTTACTGCTCCTCTGTAATTACCCAATTTGTGATATATCCCTCCAGATCATGAAAAACTGAGGCCCAGCAGTGTCCTGGCACCCAGACTTACAAGGTGACATTTCATCAGATATGCTCTTATAATAACACAACGCACAAGGCCCAATGAAACACCTACACAGCAAATAAAGGTAGCGCTGCAGGTCAGGGGCACCCCTCGTTTGGTCAGAAGGACCACAACCATTTCTATTTCCTCTCCAGTAGGTTCTGCCCCCCCACCTCAACACATGCATGCACACACACACACACACACACACACACACACACATATATGCACGCATGCACACTTCAAAGTAGCTGACAGTTGAGTTGCTTTGCTTTGGCTGGAGACTGGGCATCCCATTAACTAGTTAACAGTGAATAAAGTTTAAAAAACACAGCAGGAAACACCAGATTTTATAATCTGTAGGCTAGTAGAGAGATGAAAGAGGCCCCCCTTCCAAACACCCCGGTTCCCCCACATCAAGTCACTCACACATAATTTCTAACCCCGGTGCACCCCCTGTCTGGCTACCCTATGTGATTAACAGATGTCAAGGTCAGGAGAGCATGTCTGTGGCATAAATGGAGACAGGTAATGCATCATTTTACTGCATATGCCTTTATCAGTAGATTACAGACATGAAGCGTCAGAGAGATACTGCTAAATATATCTTTTTTTGGGACATGGCCATTGGCACATAGAGGACACAAAGTAGAACCCATGCAGCAGCAGCACAATAAGGTAAGTTCACCATCACCAAAACATTATTACAGCACAAACATGGCTCTTGGCTCATGGGGTGTGGTATGTGGAAGAAACTGCAGCCTGTTGAGGATAAACTCATCACCAAAGGCTTCCGTGGTGGGACTGTAATTGCTTGCACCCAGCCATGCCAGCTGCCCACACAGTCAAAATAGACAAATGCCCATTAAACTGGACAGTAAGGGGACAAGAAGTAAAATTCCACCTTGGAGTCAAAACTTGTCTGCTGGCTGCCTGCAGTCCTTGACTCCTTACCTTGTCCCTTCAATTCCTTTGCCCATACAGATCCGTCCGATCCTCCTCCTCCTCTGAGCTGTGACACTATAGTGCTCTTCCAGCTTCCATAATACAGTTACATCACTTTCCATGCCATTCCCTCCCTTTCCCTTTGAAGCCTGCCTGCCAGACCATTCCTGATCCCATTTCCTTCTCTCCAGCAGTCGACCTTGACTAAGTTGGCAAGGGAATGGAAGGCTAAGGCTTCTGTTCTGGAGTACTACTGGCTAGTTGCTTGCTTGCCGCCCCATGCATCAGACAGTCAGCATCCCATCCCCACCACACCTTACCTGGTTAGTGCTGGACCTGGGACTTCAGGGCTTAGTGAAACTGAGGCTGTTAAGGCAGTGCTGGGCTGGAGCTCTTGGGGCCTTGCCTTGCCCTTGGGGGAATGTAAATTACCACTGGGGTCAGTGCTGCTGCTGGTCTACTGCTGCTCTCGACTACTCCCTCTGATGTTGCTGACTGTCTGTCTCTGGTGCCGAACCAACAAGGACCGTAACCCAGCGTGCTGCGATATGACCCCAGACCAACCGGTGACTAAGAGCGCACTTTTCCCCGAGGCTGGGGCCTGGCCCACGATCCTGCTCCTTGCACTACCCCTGATGATTTCTTCTGCAGGCTCTGCCACACCTTTCTGCTTTGCTCTGCTCTGTTGTGCCACCACCCACTGGCCTGAGTCATTGTCAATGGTGGTCCATGATTTCTACCCGGTCCAGAGTCCCACTCCCCTCTCCCTCCTCGTGCCTTCTTGTGGACTCCTCAGACTGTGTTGGCTGGTCTTGGGTGGGTGGCTGGTGGCACTACTGCTTTCCTCTTCCTTGGCCCTGAACATTCTTCTCTTCCCTCCAAGGCTTCTCTTTCTCCTCTTCAAATGGCTTTCTTCCCTCCTTGGCTGGATCTCTAATTAGTTGATTTCCCTCTGATACCATCGCCAACACCCAGTCTCTGCGATGGCTCGTCATTGCGTGCCTCAGTATAAGCCCTCCCCCTGCCCAATCACAATGCCACTCTGTGACTTTTGCCACCGAACCACCAATGATTTTTCGAGGATGCGGGTCAGGATGGCTGGAAGGGGTGTTGGACGCTGAATCGCCCACGCCAGAGGTGCTAATTTCAAATAATGCCAGCCATCCAACACCACCACCAGCCCACCAATCAAAGAGGAACTGGGGTGGCGGCCCTGGAGCTGTGCTCAGACAGGACAGGACACAGAAGGTGTGCACCCAGGTCACGCGCCTCATTATAGACCAGCAAAAAAACATTGTAAATAAAAAACATGATATGAAAATATTGGTGGGGCTCAGCCCAGGTCACAAACTATTGCTGAGGCCTGTGCCCCATGGGCCCATACAACCCGGTGGCTATAAGTAATCTTCTTTATCAAGAACTGGTGTTACCCTTTCAGCTGTTTGTACCAAGGCTAATTTGAGTAACTTTCTTTTCTGCACTTGATGTTAAATAAATGAACTGTTCTCCATGTCAGTCCAGATTGTTGGTGCTGGTTCTTGTTGAAGAGGAATGACAGATTTTTTTTCTTTTTTGTAGCTGGGTAAGGCCCACTAGGCACAAGTACCTGTTTTCAGGGCTGACCCGCGAGTACTGAGGAGATTAAGTAACTTGCTTAAAGTTACAGGATGTGGAAACGGAGGTTGTGGGAATCAAATGCAGGTCTGTAGGATGTACCAGGCTCATTCACAGTTCATTACTCTAACCTCTAGGCTATACGGCCAGCCCCAGCCCAGTCAGGTTTTAACCAGGCGCACTTGTAGTTTAGAAAATGGACAAGTGTGAATCTGAATTGTGATTGGCTAACTGAGCCAACTAGGTGGGCAGGTATGAGAGAGAGACTGGGAAATAAGGAGTCCCAGTCTCTGTTGCCTCATATCGTTCCAGTAGTACCGTGCTGTAGAATGTTGAAAAACACAAATACTGCCATGCTTTCTTTATTGCTTAGCGAGCGAGAGACAACCCCCCCCTCCGCAACTCAAAGTTCCACAAAAATAGTTTATAGCACCGATAGGCTGACCAGGTTTACAATAGAAAGTTTTGTTTTTTTTATAACAACAACATCGAACTTCTCATCTGTTAGCACCCTTTGCAAACTGTGTGAGAGGCCTATCGGCACCATGCAATTCTGCTTAAAGTTGAACCAGCATAACATTCTGTGGTGATTTGAATACGCAGCCCATGATGCTTTGCATTGTGTGGGTATGTGTGATTTTGTATTTTCTTGAAACTTGGCTTCCCAGCCAAATGCCCTTTGGGGTAACCCTTGCCTCAGTGTTTGCGCACAGAGGTTCTTTGTCTTTTAAATAGTTTTTTATTTTAATGGGTTCACCACAACATAACCCAGACAGACAGTCTTAGGGTAGCTGGTTCATTCCACTGGGGTGTCAAACAGACGAGGCATACTGATGAGTCCTGGTAGGATGAAACATGTGTCTATGTCATCTGTTAGCACTCTTTGCAAACTGTGTGAGAGGCCTTTCGGCACCATGCAATTTTGCTTAAAGTTGAACCAGCATAACATTCTGTAGTGATTTGCATATGTAGCCCATGATGCTTTACATTGTGTGGGCATGTGTGATTTTGTATTTTCTTGAAACTTGGCTTCCCAGCCAAATGCCCTTTGGGGTAACCCTTGCCTCAGTGTTTGTGCACAGAGGTTCTTTGTCTCCTCTTTCTATAGCTCACCTTTTGTGCAGTACTCACACTCGCGCTTCCCCATTTGGCCATTTCTATACCACCCACGTCCATTTACGCTTCCCCTTTGGATTTAAAAATAAAACAAGACCTCTTTTGAATGTAGCACCATCACATAGCACTGTCAATTCCCCTGCCACTTCAGTTGCTCATTGGTCCCCCAACCTCCACCTACCAGTCCGCTTCCTCTGCTGCCACAACCCGGCAGTGCATTTACCATTTAAATTTTATTTTTAAAATGCTTAGCATAGCGCTGCCACATAGCCTTTTTGTTTTCTTCATACTTCACTGCAGCCTGAAAGATCACGAAGCTCCACTCCCTGTTGTCTGTGTCAGTTTGCAAGCGGGATTTCCGTTCACTCGGCGGCTCCTGTCCACTGGCTGTTGCCACATCCAAGAAGTGAAGTCAAGACGACCGCATAAAATTAAAACAAATTATTCCCCACTCAACCCGTGTCGAAACCATACTTAAATTCCTTACTCCTGCTCTGTCAGCAGCACCATGGACATAAACAGCAACAGTGCTGCACTCCGTACAAATGTCCCAGCTCATGAGTGTCCTGAGAATCCCCATGTCACGTGCAGTAAAATAGAAACAAATGAGAGGCACTCACAACAATAATACTGCACCATTAAACAGTTCTTAATTTTAATGCCCGTTTCTTCCCCCCCCCCCGAAGCAAGTGGCTTCACTGAATCACAGACTAACTGCCAGTCACGCAGTTTACTGAAACCGCTCATTTCCAATGCCCTTAGCCTGTTGTCCAATGCAATATCAGTGCTGAAATAACACAAAATGCTAAAAAGAACAGTTAGATCAGTTTCTATCTTACTAGTCAGAGGAATAGGACATGCAGCAACACTCCCTGGTAGGCACATGAAAATACTAGTCCTGTCATGTTGCTTGGGCTGGCGGCTGGAGGATTGGGATCGTGGTTGGCATAGGAACAGTGAGAATCGTTGTTCAGAGGTGCGCAGTTTGTAGAAACAGTCCGTTGTTATTTCTGACCCCAACCTCAGATTTAAACCTGGAGGTTTTTTTTTTTTTTTTTTTACAGTGCCCATTTTCTAAGTGCAATAATACCCTCCAGGGTGGGCAGTATTGAGCTATACCGGACCTTCCAGGGACTATAAGGCCCATCAGGCCTCACTATGCCCCTGGGCGGTCCGGTATAGCCCAGTACCACCCACGCTGTTGGGTATTATTGCTTACTGAGCTGAGTTTGCCAACTCCAGTGTAAAAGTAGTGCAGAGCTGTGCAGACTGATGTTCTTGTTCTGAGTGGCAATTTTTTGGGGGGTCTGAGCAGGTTAAATGGCCTATCTTTTTCTTGTTTATTAAACAAACTGACAATCAAAAGATGTTTAAAGTGAAAAGGCTTTACTGAAAGTTAGAAATTAAAAAATAAGATTTTTTTGAAAGGAGAGGCAGGCAGCATTATTGGAGCATGAAAATGCGCCATTTACAGTGCATTTAAAAAATAAAAAATTCCCGGGGGAGCATGCCCCCACCCCCGTCCAGCACAGAAAACTCTATCCATTATGTAACTGGCCCCTCAGAAGCTAGACTTGGGCTGCTTTTTCACTGTTCACTTTCCTCTGGTCTCCCAATGAAACTGTTAGCATGTAAGGTGACCAATGCACATGTGCACACATTGTGTACACAGCACGGTTCACTACCTGATGTCTTCTCCCTCCCACTCGGCACCCTCAGCTGCACTGCCAGCTGTGGTCACCCATGTGGTGGTACTGCAGCATGGATGGCATCTTGCCTCCCTGGCGGAGAAGTGCGTCCTTTGGGACACTTACTGTTCCTCCCCCAGCCAGCCAACCCAAACTCATTCCCAAACCCATTTTGCTGGCGAAGTGAACAGTCGGCCTACTGCTGTGCCAAGAGGCCTACCCAATGTCCTTTCTTTTTAAGAAAGGAAGCACAGAAAGTCAGACAATGATGGCAGAAAAAGACCATTGGCCCATCCAGCCTGCCACTAATATCCAATGTTACCCAGAGGCCTTTGTCTATATGAAGTTTTTGTCTGCACTACCTGCCCCATGTTCCCTGCCTTACTGCTACCCCCGAGTAACTGCTAAGTCCTTTACTCTGTTTCAGTCGTGCTTGAAACCATTAATGGTTTTGGCACCTTCCCCCTCAGCCGACAGACTGTTCCATAGCTGAACCACTCTCACTGTGAAATTAAACTTCCTCATGTCCCTCCTGACTCCCTCCCCCTCCAGTTCCACTTATGCCCCATGTTCTAGATTTGCTATTCCTGGAGTACATGTTGAGTGTTCTTAGCCAGCTCTCATAGGTTCTGTTCTGCTGACCCTGAATCATTTTGGTTACCCTACCCTACACTGTCTCCAGCCTGTCTTTGTCTTATCTTAGGTGAGGACTCCAGACATGGGCACAGTATGCCAGGTGTGGCCCCGCCACTGAGTTACAGAGGCAGTAATACTTCTTTCCTCCCTCCTGCTATCACAACCCCTCCCAATACACCCTAACATTCTGGTTCCCTTGCTGTAGACCTTGCTACACACTGGTTAGATTTAGGGAGTTTAAACACAGCTCATTACTTTGTACTGACAATGCCATCCATCAGTACTTTAATAGCTTACCCATCACACAGTGCAATCAAGCCTGCAGTGCACCACACAAAGCAACTGGTCCATCACATACAAACTTCCTCAGGGCTATACCAGAATTTAAGTATGGCCCTACTGACCCATTACACGCTATACTGGGTCTACAGCATGCTTTGTGTATGGCTCATGGCTATATGCAAAGTACCATCCACACCTGTTAAGTCCCTCTGTAACAATGCAAAAAAAGAAGGCTTTTCTCAGGTAAAAACAAAGCCCATCTGCAAAAACACAAACCTTTTGAAAACAATCTAAGTCCTTCTGTGAAAGCACAAGACAACCATTTTTGCAGATGAAAAAACACTGTCCATCTAGAAAAGCACATCATTTTTTTGAATGTGCGTAAATGTGATTTTTAATTATAATTTGTTTTACAACCTTTTTCTTCTAACTTTTGACATTTTTCTGGGTATCTTCCCGTGTCATTATTCAAAACAAAACTCAGCCATTTTTATAGGCATAGGCAGGGCCCTTGAGAGGGTGAAGGAGCAGTGGATAATTATTGGGCCCAGCACCAAGAGGGGCCCAGGCTGCCCAGCATACTGTATGCATGGAAGAGGCTGTAAGCTGGTAGGGACCCCAAAGTCTCAACTCTCCCCAGGTCCAGGAATTCCTCTCAAGGGGCCAAGGCATAGGTGGTGGTGGGGTCCTGGGTGCTCAGAAGCCCCTCTCCAGGTCAGTCCGGTGGCGCTGAGGGCTGAGGCGCTGGACGCCTTACCTTGTACCATGCCGACGTCCTGTGTTCAGGAACTAGCACGGGCCCCTGTGAGTTTGACAGGGAGGAGAAGGATGGAGCACCCAGTAGCTGCCCTCCTTCTCTGGGGGAGTCATCTGCACACTCCCGCCGCAATACCACCATATAGGGGAGCCCGGGTGGAAGGTGCAGTAGTTGGGGGTAGCAGCAAGGGAACTGGGCAGATGTCGGCAGAGGGGCAGAGCAGGAGGCATGTCTCAGCATGCCTCCTAGCTCATTGGCCCTCACTGTATGACGACACCAGGGGAGAGGAACAAGGAAAAGCCCCTCGGTCTCTCCTAGGCGACGACACCTCACTGCATGTCTTCAGCTTGTCGGGGCAGACTCCGCTGTACTGGATCCATGACACAGTATGCATGGCTCTGGGAAGGTAAGCACAGGGGGTCCCTCCTTACCCTACCCAGGGGGTTAAACGGGCACCTAGGCTAGTGGAACCGTGTACTGTAGGGGCAGACCACGATGAGACTGGATGATGCAGAAAGAGGATGTCGGAGAGTGGAGGCAGCTGAGCGCATAAATACATGGTAAAAAAACAAACAAACAAAAAAAAAACTCCCATCTTGCTTCCAGTATGTTTTCTAAAAAAAAAAAAAAAAAAATTTTAACATGAGGACTAAATTATAGGATATTTCTGTGGACCCCCATCCCCAAATCCTGGCTAGGACCCTGGTTTTAACACTGATGACTAGACACCAGCAAAACTCTGTTGTCACAGATGGACTGCTATGACACCAAACAGTGCAAAAGCGCATCTGCCATAAAAGGCTAGCGACTGCTACAGACAATGGCCTAATTTTTTTATGGCTGTGGGCGGAGCCTACAGCCATCTTGCTGTCTGTAGCTGGAAAAATGGAGGCATATGGAACACCTTTTTTGACATTTCAATGTATCCTTCCACATCTATAAATCACTATGCCAAATGAAATAAAATACTCCCTTCTTTGTTTAGGATGTTGGAGACAGCACTAAAGCTGCTTATCAGATGGACATTTGTCAGTGTCAGTGGCTCAGCAGGTAGCACACTTGCCTCTGAGGCTGGGAGATCAGAAGGCTGTGGGTTCTATCCCCACATCAGGCACTTGGGTTAATATCCCAATACTGACAATGCAATGCAGCATGAGGGGGGTGCTGCACTCCTGAGGTGCTGTCTTTTGGATGAGATGTTAAACAGAGGTCCCATCTGCCTGTTCTGGTGGTAGTTCAGGTGGATGTTAAAGACCCCATGGCACTTCTCGAAAAGAGCAGGGGAATTTCCCCCATTCACTAAAAATACCACCAACAACTTAATCTGGTTCAAAGTCAGTTGGCATTCATCTATATTCCTCTCCCCCGGGTCGTGCCTGAAAATAGGCAGGATTTGCCTAGTGCACTTAACCGGTCAACAAAAACTAAAAAATAAAAAATTTGGAAACTGAAACTGCTTGTTAAATATTGGTTGCCTATTAAAGTGGAGATTTGTTTACCCCCTTTGAAATGCAACAACTTGCACATTTAAATACTTAACATTTAAACATGTTCTTGCTACAAGCATCAGCTGAGCAAGTATTGTCTTTCAAGAAAGATTCATACTTCATAAATGTCACCTTTTCCCAGGAACAAATGCACAGAGTTACACTGTTTTTTTTAACCTCTAAGGCACTATCTCAGACATATGTCAGATCTTGTGTGAACTATCAAAGCTACAGTAATTATATAGCAATCAGCAGGCATTTTATATTATGCTTTCTGGAGAAAAAAATATATTGAAATACAGCAAACACACACACACACACACACACACACACACACACACACACACACACACACACCATCCTCGTGGCCACAACATTCAAAATAAATACTGCAATCTAAAGTATTATAAAGCAATAAAGAAACTGTTTATGTCAGTGAACACAGTGACATTCTTTTAAAAGCTAGTGTACAGCCTAAAACTAATTTCAGATTTTAAAAGCGCCAACCATTACCTGTTATATCTGGGGTACTTTTTCTTTTCCCTTTGTTTAATTACAAGATTGTTTACCTGATGTTAGTAGGTGTGATGTGTGGAACAGCTTTTAGCCTGGCAGCTGACATCTTACTCTACTGCCTCACATTATATCATCAGCATTGTGACCTCAATGGCTGTGACATCACCCTGTTCAGGAACTGCAGTTGCATCCCTCCTATGGCTAGGCGTGAACTTGTTCAGAAGATGATACTGCTCATTTTCGATTACTGTAACGTTGTCTATGGTGCTGCCCCTAAGTCCTCCCTAGCCAGACTGGACACCCTCTTCAATTCCTTCTGCCGCTTTGCCCTGGATGCCCCCCCCCCCCACACCCACCACTGCAATCTTTATTGGGACCTATCCTTTCCCCTGTCTTACAAATAGGTGACTCTCCCACTGTGCTAAATTCACCTCAAGCACTGGTTGGATGAGCTTCCTTCCTACCTCACCTCCTCCTTTATAACAACCCCCCCATCCTCCCATTCCCTTAGAGTAACAGACTCCCGCACCCTGTTAGTCCCCCACAGATCCACCCTAATCGGCCAATCCGGTAACTCTCACCACCTCCCAAAAATTTAGAATTCTCTCCCCCCTCAAATCCAACATTCATCCTCTGCCTACTCCATCAGCTCTGCTGTCAATAATTACCTTGCCCCTAGCTGCTCCTGCCATGTCCTTCCCTCCCTAATTCCCTCCTCTGAGCCCTGGATAAACCCTACCCCTCTACCGTCACCTTAATTTTACCCTTTGCACCCACACAGCCCAAATTTCTAGCTCTCCTCCCCTTCCCCAAATTGCTCCCACTTACTGGCCTCACTTGATCTTTCACAGAATGTAAGGGGATCCTGAATGTTCCCCATGGGTCCATGCATCCTGATGGACTATTGATTAGACCCCATCCTCTCCAAAGGTGCGAATTCTCTCCCTTCAGTGGTTCAATTCTCACTCTCTTATCACTCTTTTAATCCTTATCTACTGACCTTCCCCAACCCCCTGACAGAGTACCCTGCATCCTGAAGGGTCCTCTCTTGGGTTAGGTTCCATTACCCCACCTACAATGTAAATCACATCTCCTCCTCCTTCTTCTCTGTCCCTTTTTAATCCCTACAGCCTTATCTCCCTTTCTGTCTAGCCCCATAGCCCCCTTGCAGGGTTCCCCACATCCTGAAGGAGTCTCTCTGGGACACTGCCTATCCCCTTCTCTCTGGTCCCCCCAGTCCCCTTGCAGGGTTCCTCGCATCCTGAAGGGGTCTCCATGGACATGACTCTTCCCTCTTCCCCACCTTACCCTATCCTCTCCTTCCCCCCCCTTCTCTTTCACGTAAGCACTTGTTTACTTATTAACTCAGCACTTATTATAGGCCACTCTTTCTACATATTATGCGCAACACTGTAACACTCACCTTACAACTGTATGTTAATCTTGATTTTGTAATTTGAACTCGACTCTTCCCCCCCCACCTCACCCTTTCCTCTCCTTCCCTATTCTTTCATGTAAGCACCTGTTTACTTAGTAACCCGACACTTATTGTCCACTCTACCTATTATGTGCAACATTGTTGTAACTCCTGCCTTACAACTGTATGTTAATGTTGATCTTGTAACTTGAACGTTTAATGTCTCACTCCTATTGAAAATACAAAGTCACACATGCCCCCACAATGCAAAGCATCATGGGTGGCATATGCAAATCACCACAGAATGTTATGCTGGTCCAACTTTAAGCAGAATTGCATGGTGCCGAAAGGCCTCTCCCACAGTTTGCAAAGGGTGCTAACAGAAGACATAAACACGTGTTTCGTCCTACCAGGACTCATCAGTATGCCTCGTCTGTTTGACACCCCAGTGGAATGGACCAGCTACCCTTAAGGCAGTGTGCCTTGGATATATTGTGGTGAACCCATTAAAATAAAAAACTATTTAAAAGAAAAAGAACCTCTCACTCCTATTGTACCCCTCCCTCCCCATGTTGCACCGGGAGACGAGTGACTTGTTGCTCAGTGTGCCTTCCTAGTGAAACAGTTCAGTAAATAAATAAATAAATAAACTAAAAACATCACTGCTACTTAGGAACAGCAAGTGAGTGACTGCCAAGTCGTTCGCCTGTGATGTCACATCAGTGAGAACACAATGCCGATGATGTAGTGTGGGGCAGTAGAGAAGCTATGTCAGCTGCCAGGCTAAGAGCTGTTCCACACATCCAGCACAACTACTACTACAAATTGTTATTTTCCTGTCTTCCTATTTTGACTCCACTAGTTTTTTAAATATTTATCTTATATTTTGTATCCTGAATAGCCTTAGGGAGATGCTACATCTTGTCTTTGTGATTTTCATTTCACACATTTTTGCATTGTATTTACTCACGATGTCCTAGATTAGATGCAATATCTTGTGTCCAGTTTCCATTTTTATAGTGTATTTATTTAGGGTAGCCTATTCCAGATGTAAAATAGTGTTTTCAGTGTCTTCTGGTTTTAGGCAGTGCAGCATAATATTGCTTAAAAGCAGAGCCCCACTGAAAATAAGATGCCATGTCTTTTGTAAACTGTCCAGGCTAAACATATAGCAATCAGCAGGCATATTCTAGGAAAACACATTGTAAAAATGTGTACAGTAATACGAAGACCGCACTGAAACTGCCTCTCGGCAGATCTGCATTGTGCAAATCCATTAGAAATAATGGGTAAAGGTATTCCAAAAGCTCTCCACAACCTTATCGGCTCTGACCAGATTTTGTTTAAAAAGTTGATCTTTTCAAATGTTTTGCTCATCTGTATAGAGAGACAGAGAGAAAACACTGAACCAAATTTCAAAACTTGCCATGTCTGGAGATTCTGGGCCGCAGACCATGCTTTAGAAAGGTACTGTAAATAGGGAGCAAGAAGCAAGGTGGTCCAGATACTGTTATCTCAGCCGAAAATTGCGCTTCAACATTAAAGTGCATAGTAGTCAACTCAACTACCCCGATTTCTCTGAATGAGCTCTGCCCACCCCGACCAACTGGATCAATGCGATGCTGCTGATTCGCTCCTTTTCGCCCGCCGAGCCCTCCGGAAGGAGGTGCTATCGCAATCCCCACGGGAGAGCACAAAAACCGAGAGAGAGAAAACGAACCCAGCTCTGTTCCAAAAAAAAAAAAAAAATTCACTGTTTTTTTTTCCCCATTCACTACTACAACATGGCGTTTGCCTGGAGCCCCAGCTCAGCGACCAGCCCCGTTACTAGCACGACAGCAAGCAGACGCCGCCTGCCTGAGGAGCGCCGCCGCCGCCCGAAGCCCCGCAGGTTATGAGGTGGTGACGGAGGGTGAGAAGGATGAGGATACGGCGAAGGATGGCAAAATGGACAAGCTGTCAGCCCGCGTCTCCGAGCTCGCCTGGAGCTCCGTGTCTTTACCGCTGGATCTGATCGTCGGCAAGTTCCGCCTGCCCACCCTACTGCGACTCAGTCAAGGTACTGTCTACCGAGACAGACTTAGCAAACAGAGATGCTTTGAAAAAGTTTTGTTATATTCAGATGCATTTGGATAGGCGTTGTAAATCTCTGCAAAAGTCTTGTTTCTTAATGTAGGCACTGTCTCGAAGTTGTTAGCGCTAGCAGGCGGTGATGTATTGGTCCCTCGAGTTCTTTATTATTTGCCCTTAGCCCGAAGGGGAGACTTCGTTTTCTTGATGCTTATCGACTGACCTTGATTTGTAAATCTGACAGATTGGTGTTGGGTGACGGTGGGGAGAGGGGGATTGCTGCTTGCTGAAAACTGATACCGCTCTTTGCAGATTGAAACAACTTGAGTTGGGCATTGAAGCCAGCAGCAGCAGCAGCAAACAGAGGAGCGCGATCGGTGGTCTGAATTTCCCAAGGTGCAGCACAACTAAAGAAACCCCATCTAAAGTAATGGACCGTAGAATGCACTACACTCACGGTTACTAACCTATACCTGTCTGCACTGATGTATTCAGATACCTGCTGTGGGGTGAAATGCACTTTCTTAAACGGGGATTTTTTTTTCCTCAGGGCTTCCAATCATACTTAACTTAACCTCTTAGCAGCATTAAAATGCACTGGCCTCAAAATGCGGAACAATGGCCAAGAATGTGTAGTACTTGATTATTTTAAGGAATAAGTAGTTTTAAAATAGTGGGCACCATACGTTTATTATTAATTTTCTTTTATTTAGTTACAGTAGTTAAATCTTTTTAATGGGTTGTGAGCCCAGACAGTTTGTAATATTGCGTGGAAGGCCAGTAAACCTTTGTAGAGCAGGGATACATCCGAGTGTAAAATACAGCTACGCAAAATGCATAGCAGTTAAGAAGTATGCTTCCAAGTCATTACCTCCTTAAATGAGGGAGCAGTCCAGGTTCAGACCCCAAAGATGTGGGTGTTTTTCACAGGGACCTAATTGCTGTTGCTGAGTAATACATGTATGATGGTAGAACTGCACTGCTGGACCATTGCAGCAAGAGGAGAACCACTTTTTTTTTTGTTATTCCGACAATTTTCAATGAATTGGAATGGGGAACTGAGAAGCTGGGGTGGGGGAAGCAGTGTCAACAGATGGGCAAAATCAGGAAGACCCAGAAAACAGGGATACTTGGAAGAAGTGGATTTTTTTTAGGAGTGCTGATCGCTACGACATGTTGGGGTCTTGGGATTGTGATCCTTTTTCTTTTGGCTAGCAACTGCATATGAGCAAGAGAGTGCGCTGCATACTAATAGAGGGAGACGGGCAGCTATAGAACGCCACTTTCTTATAAACCCCTCTCTTCTTTTCTTGCTCTCTCTCTCTCTGTCTCTCTCTCGCTCTCTCGCTTTCTCTCATATTTGTTATCCAGCAGATGGGGTATCAGAAGGGACGTGAAATTGCTTGGAAACACTTAACTGTTAGGGCCACTGGGCACGAGTTACATGATGAAAAACATGGCAATTGTAAGGCATGGCAGTAACTTCACCAGTTTGATTGGAGTGGTGTGTGTGTGTGTGTGTGTGTGTGTGTGTGTGTGTGTGTGGTGGGGAGTGGAGCAGGACAGAGAATAAACCACAGTTTATTGTCACATTGCCTGCTGTAGTTTGAGGAGAGGGGACAAATCCTTTGAGTAAGGAGACTCTCAAAATTTACAGCCCCCATTCAAATGATTGTGCCAGGCTCTAAGCCTTGAGAAGGTTTCTCAGGATGAGCTCGATAAAAAAGACAGACTGAATTGTCAATGTATATAGGGTATACAATGGCCTGACTCAAAACGCACAATTTATTTTCATGACAGGGAGGAGGCAGGACCATAACTCATGAATGGCGAAGCCACGAGTGATCAAGTGGTGATAAATAGTGTATTTTAAGTCCGATCCTTGTATATTACATTTATAAAACGTACATTTATAACTGTTAAATCTGCTGTCTGTTTGAACATTGGATTGTTTCTATTTTGAGTTCAGCAGCTGGCTTCATGACAGATGAGGTTTTTGTGATGTCATCAGCGTTGTGAAAGTTGCCGTCTGATCAGTTCTGAAAAAAACTCCGGCTGCAGAATGTTTGTTTATGACATACGCAACCACTAAAATAAATGACTGACATATGTAACCTGTAAAATAAATCACTGTGACACATGCAACATTGAAATAAATCTCTTGGATGGTATGTGTCATCAGCTAAAGTAACTCATTTATTTCTGCTTTATTTTAGATGTTGCATATGTCATCAGCTAAGAACTTATTTCTGACCTTTTCTCTCCTTTAGTGTTGCACGGAAATGTGTAATACTACTCTTTAAAATCAATGCAGATAAGATAGCCAGAATGCATAGAGCATTTATTAATTTAAAGAATGATAACAATGAAAAGGGTCAGTTTAAGTGTAAAATGTGTAACTGTATGCATCACACTTGAGATTGGATATGATTTAGGATGTTGGAGCGTCTTGAGGCAGACATCTAGACTGGCAGGACGTGCGGTGATGCTGGAGGACTGTATGTGTCCCTTCATTGGTATTAGGATTAAGATTTTTGATTCCTTCCCTTTGTAACAGTTGCATGCCTACCCCCCGCCCCCCCCAAGTTGTTAGTTTCTTTCACATTGTGTTTCCCATGAAAGAAGCTGCAGTTACTAGTCCGGGGCTGAAATTTGGCTTCCTCCTTCCCGTTTGGAAAGTGTGCTTTGTTTTGTAAGTGCTCCAGTGAAGTACGAGGGGGAGAGCTCCAGTTCGAAATGTTTTAGTCTTTGTATCCTTTTGTTATCACTGCTTATTATCACCCTTCAGCCTCTCCAGCTTTCACGCAAGACTCTTTTCAGACGGGGCTGCTATATGCACAGGTCTTAAGACCCGAGAAAGGATGTGGAACTTGGTAAAATGTGGAAAGGTTCCGGAGTAGGAATGCCGCCAGATCCCCAAGCTGAATGCCCCATTCTGATAGGGGCATTAATTAGGGGTAGCATTCCATCAGGGGCATTAACTATGGGTGGGGAGGGGGATTAGTTCAAGGGCACATGCTGTTTCATTTTTGGTATTCATTCTGGTTACGGACATATTCTGTTTTTATGAGAAAACTAGAATGTACCCAGAACCAGAATACACCACAGCCCTGGAATGGTGCTCCTAAACTGAATACCCCCGCCA
The DNA here is from genome assembly GCA_016271365.2 of Neoceratodus forsteri. Taxonomy (NCBI): domain Eukaryota; kingdom Metazoa; phylum Chordata; order Ceratodontiformes; family Ceratodontidae; genus Neoceratodus; species Neoceratodus forsteri. The sequence continues at coordinate 1,465,235,859 of CM057452.1, forward strand.
AAATGGCTTACCTGTCTTGTAGTTACTGTCACTGTCAGAATGCCCCCGTAGTGATTGCCCCTGCCATTCAGTTTAGGCATTTGGGGGCATTCCGGTTCCAGGGGCATTCCAGTTTTCATCCACATCTGACCAACTATAAAGGATACTTTTATGTTCTGTGTCATGTATGGAAGGGAGCATAAAGGTTTCAAAACTTGAAATATGTGGTTCTTTTAGACATGTATGCAGCAGACCTTAGGGTGTAGGACTGAAAAAGATGATATGAAAGCTACAGTTTAATTTCAGTTCCTTTTGTTTATCTAGGTTAAAACCACTGAGCTCTGCTCATTTACAATGTGTGCTATTAATAGCAAGTAATTACATGATTACAAATTGTTAAACATTTGGTTTACTAACACAGTTTATTACAGGAACAGAGTGGTTAAAAAACACAAGCTGCTTGGTTCCATGGTACTAGTGGTGAGGGATAGCTCTGGCACACTGAGGACTGAGGTTCATGCCCCCAGCCAGAGATATCAAGAGTGGAGCCTGGCTGGGAGGACTTGGAGCATCCTCTTGGATGCTGTCCCTCTGGGAGGGAGGGAGGAAGGGGGAATGATGGGAGGGAGAATGATGCACCACCCAAGCAGCACCTCCTGGAGGTGGCGTTATGAAGGGGTCATTGATGGTACGGGTGACCACACACCATCATGTACCTACTAGGCGAGGGTGCTTATTCGTGTGGGGGGGGGGCAGAGAGAGAAAGACAGAAAGTTGTCCCATTGAGAGTCTCCCGATAATGGCCTCTGTGCATGCTCTTCGATGCCACCTGACCTTCCATGCCAGTGCATGCATTTCCCAAGCCTTGGTCCCAGGACAAGGTGGTGCTTCTCACTCTCTCTTCCCTTCAGTGGTTGTGGAGGACAGCAGGCCCCCTGTGAGCAGGACTAACCTGGACACTGGACCGAAGGTACCCTGGGTAGCCTGGTGGTGAGCGATGTCTGCATGGGGGTGAGTCCAGTGCACGGCAGGACAAATCAGGAGCCAGGTGGCCAGTAACCACAAAAGCAGTTGGTTTGGTTACTGGATTTTGAACGTTTCTGGCCAACTGGCTACCTGCTTATAAAGTAATTTTTGAGCCTTTAAAAATAGTTGCTACTTAAAGTATCATTTGGCTATCGGATTTTGAAAGCTTGGGGCCAAACTGATCACCACCTCACAAACTGATTGATCCCACCCTGTTTGATGAGCAGAAGGAGTAACTGATAGAGGTCCAACTGAGGAGATAACAGTGAATTTCCAATATTGCAATAAGGTATTGGGCTTCATAGCCCAATACCAGTGTGAGCTCACTGCTACATAAATTTAAAATTTTTAACGTAGTAGTTTTAGCAGGGGAAGGGATTGTAACTGGCGCCGAACCCTTGTCCATCTGATCCCGTCCAACTTCCTCATGAGCCTGCTCTGCCCCGAGCTCTTGGAATTTGTGACATCTGGCCAGGAAGAGCGCGGGGGCTAGCCCCATACAAGTCTATGGGGTCTGTTTTTAAAGCCAGTTTTTAGTCATTTTAAACAGTCCTAGAGAATAACTAAAGCAGCCACTTAACTAGTAGGCACCCTACTAGTTAAGCGACTGCTCTAAGTTTCCAGTAGGACTGTTTAAAATGACTAAAATCCAGTATTTAAAAACAGCTCCCCTAGACTTATATGGGGCTTGCCCATGTGCTCTCCCTGGCCACATGTCACAAATTCCGAGAGCGTGGGGTGGAGCTGGGTTGGAGCGGGCTCATGAGGAAGTTGAAGGATTGGCTACGAGTGTTCCGCACCAGTTAATATCTTCCTACAAAACTACTAAGTTAAAATAAAATGTTTGTAGTGGTGAGCTCATGACGATATAAGGTATTGGGCTATGAAGCAGCCCAATACCTTATATCAGAAACTTCCTTTAAGAGAACAAAAAGAGTAAGTAAATCAGCGCAGCTGTAGAGCTACCACTGGCGACACCAGTGACCAGGGTTTGGGAATGAACGTGGGTTCAGAGGGCTGGCGGAGGGAGGAGGATTGAGCATCCCAGAGAATGTTGTCCTCTGGGGAGGGAGGGTCACTGGCTCTGCTGTTTTGCTGCCCTCTGAGTGACCACAGGTGGCAGCACAGCAGAAGGCAAATGGGTGGGTGGATGTCAGTAGGGTTCACAGTTGGTGCGTTGCCATGCCTGCTTCTGCATCAGCCCCGTGTGTGGACATCCAGAGGGTGGGTAGAGGAAACTCAGAAGATGGGCTTCAGCACAGAGGACAATGAACACTGGTACATTTGGGTCCCCACACCACCAGCAGTGTCTCCAGATGAAACAGAAAACTTTGGGTACTCCTTACTCCTGTCCCGCCTAGTTAAGCCAAGGCTTTATGGAGGGCATAGACGCCAATAAGTATATGACGGGTCAGCTTGTGCTTGGGAGTTCTTGGGAGTTTGTGCTGCAGTAACATAGGGGGCATAAAGTGAAAGTAAGAACAAAAAACAAAACAAAACCAACAGAAAAAAAAACATATGCTAAGAGCAGCAAGTAAACACGGGGGGCTTAATATACGCTTTTAACAGGCTCACACACGGAATAATCATAACAGAGGGCAGTTAGGTTTTGACTTTAGTAGATACAGTATCGACTCGAAAAAAAACATTTTCCTGTTCCCATATTACTTTGAACTGCTGTCACTTGGCCACGATCTGGCATTCAGTCCAAGTCTCAGAGGAGAAAGGTCACTTTGTGTATAGCACAGCAGGTCGACAAGATATTCTACAATGGTCCGACTCTCTGCTGACATTTAATGAGCACCTGGGCTGCTCAGGATTGTGTTCTGAACTGTTGCAGGTACAGTTACCCAGTTCCCATGCAGTTTCCACTTGGTTATCAGCGGAGTTTTGAATGGACGATTCAGCATTACTGTTTGGAGCGCTTGCACAACTTAGCTATGAATGGTGCTTGAAACTGCAGTCTGGTTACAGCACGCAGTGCAGCTGCTAATACATTTTATAGAAAAGGAAAACTGCTGTTTTATTAAAGCGGCAGTGCAATAAAAAGTCGTCATTTTTCAGTCACCTGTGATTTTAGTTTAGTAGCATGCTGCCTGATGTCCGTTTTAAGATATTGTAAGGGTTTTCTTTAGTTCTTTATTATTTTGTAATTAATTCAGGTGCCATGTTTGTTTTCTTCATGTGACTTGTCAGGCAATACATTAATTTGAGTGAATTAATTGCAGTTTTTATTGAAGTAATAAAAAATAATCCCTTAGAATAATTTAAACTGGATATGAAGCAGCATGGTGCTGAACTAAAATCTCAGGTGGCTGAAAAATCACAACATTTCATTACACTGCTGGTTTAACTCTCCCTATTACAGACTGCCGTGTCCTAGCAGGTTACTGTCTCGAACACCCACCACACAGGCACACAAATATGCTTCAGGTTACGATTTTTAATAATTAAAGCAGCAGTGCAATGAACAAATATTTTGCAAATGTCTGTGATATTAGTTTAGCAATGTGCTGCTTGACGTCTGTTTTAAGTTATTGTAAGGGTTTTTTTTGGTTCTTTATTATTTTTTATTATTTCAATAAAAACTAATTAATTTGCGTGAATTAATGTACTGTCCGACAAGTCACATGAAGAAAAAACAAGCATGTTGCACTAATTAATCACAAAATAATAGAGAACCGAAGGAAACCCTTAGATTATCTTAACGGACATCAAGCAGCATGTTACTAACTAAAGTCTTATGACTGCAAAATTACAACTTTTCATTGCACTGCTGCTTTAAAATGGCGTTAACTTCCCTTTTTTATTCTCTTTTTTTCAATAATTTGTTATTCATTCATTCATTCATTCAAGTTTGATAACAGGGTAAGCCCACTGGGCCCCGAGGGTCCCTTTTTCAGGGGCGACCCTGGAATTAGTTACGTAAAATACAGTACATGTGTGACAGACAACATTAAGTTACATTCAAGACATTTCGCTACAGAGTATCAGACAGTTCCCTGTGAGTAAGTCCATTGTTCAGTCACACTGGAACTAGATCTTCAGCCTAGGGTGGGTTAGTGCAGAACCTGAGCAGAGGGTACCTAGCTTTCTGCTTGGTGTTTGGTGGTGGTGGTTCTGTGAGACATTTTAGTAATACGGGAAGACTAGGTTGTGAGTCTGTGTTGTTAAGTATTTAACTACACACCACACATACGAAAACGTGTAGTACAGTTATGTTAATTCTTGTAGTGTATAAAGGGTCTGCGCCTGTGTTCCAGCTACCTTGCATCATACAGCATTGCTCTATGTAAGAAGTGTCCTTTTCACAGGTGGGCTGACCCCTCTGTACTTAGTAGCCCTTGGAACACCATAGGCTTTGAACCTCTTCCCATCTATTCCCCGTTGGGAGATTATGAAGTACATACAACAGTTTTCATAACAGGCTCTGTCTTCTGTGGCAGTGGGCCCAGTGTGAGACTCTTCATCAGTTATCGTCCCCATAGGTATGCAGCTAAGGAGTCAAGCTGGACCATAGCAAACCCATCATAGCACTATGTTTGCTCCCACTCTGTTTTACTTCTGTTGTACAAGAATCCTCCCTTGCATGATTTGCCGCTCTTGCAGCTCCAGTAAGCCAATCTAGGACTTGTCCCCAGGACTGTTCAAAACGATTCCCTGTACCACTATACAGCAGCGTCAGCCTTTCCAGAGGCATACTGCCCATTAACAGACACACTTGTTCTCCCCAGCTGAGATAATAATCCGGGTATTTAGGGATTATTTTTGGGCCAAGATGAATAAGATCCGCAGGGTCCAGAGCAACAGAGAATGCATCCCGCCCTTTTCTTGCTACACTGCCAGAAGCATCGTGGTTGGGGCGAAGTCTAAGTCCATCCCCCACGGTGTCGTTAATTGCCTCCCTAATATCCCTCCAAAAATGCAACAATCTGGAGCAAGTCCAGAAGCCATGGAAATAACATAACCACTGTCCCCCCCGATATCTTCCACACACAGTGACATTTCCATATGAAATCTTCAACTCTTGCTATTGGGCAGAACTGTTTATTCAAGAATTTATATTGCATTTCCTTGAACATGTTGCACAAAAATAGGGCAGTATGCCCCTTCCAGATCACTGCCCAATTCCTTTCTTGTATTGGAGTCCTGAAATCCTTTTCACGATTGCCTCTGCATTTAGCCAATGGATCAAATCCGGCTCCTGCCACTGTCTTATACACATGAGCAATTGCCCCTTCTGCATGAGTTTTCTGCGCAGCAATTATCCTTTGAGATAATTTAGGCACATGACTCCCAGTATATTCCATCCCGGTTTCTTTTTCCAGGCATCTCCGAACTTACACATACATTATTGTGTTTTTTTTGTAAAAAGAAATACTAGACTAACTTCTGTTAATGTGGCAAACCCTGAGTGTTTGTGCCTTTCTCCTTCCTGAAGCTCTCTGACCTCCTGCACTGGTGCAGCAGGCTGTTGCCCAGTGAGGCAACAGCTTGGAGTGGTGGGGAGGGTTGACCTAGCCCTTTCTTGCCAGGGCCTGCACTTCTCCAGAAAATAAGTTGGTTCCTGGGCCAGCAGTGGGTTGGAGTTGTCCTGTTGTGCTACCACTGTGAAGAGACATGCATTTGGGAGTGACCGCAGATTATTTGTTAAGCGTGCCAACAGAAAATGGGTAAATACCAGGGTTTATCAGCCTGCTAGTGGGGTGTGGTTGGGGGGGGAAGAGGAGGACTAGGACATGTCACTTTTTTCACCAGCACCCCCTGCAGGAGAGTTATGAGCAGGATGTGGTGGTGTCTTGGAGGAGCTCGTCACCCATGTGTCTTGTGGCTGATGTCTGGTAGGTACCACCATGACGTGGCAGAAACCACCAGGATATGGTGTGGAACAGAGGTGGCAACACAGACACTCCAGCAGGGCTTGCATTAGCCAAGTAAAGTGGGGGTCAGTTTGACCCTCTGCTTCCAATGTTGGGGGTCAGCTCTGAAAACCTCAGGGTCAGAAATTTGCTGGAGTTTCATTATACTACATTACCTGACACTTTTTCTGCTAATGATACAGGTGCAAACTGTTCAATATAGAGGGTCATTGCTGAAGCACTGCTTTTATTTTTAGTGCTCCAAAATCCTCACAGTTTTCATTTGGGGACTTCAGGGGGGGAAGGGGTATGCAAGCCCTGCTCCAGCACAACCCACTGCTAAATCACAAATGCTGACCGTGAATAGTGTCACAAATCTCAGACTTCATTTCCAGAAGTGTGCAGAAGGCCTCTTACCAAGGGGACATCAGCTGGACCCCACAACCCTTGACCGGTTTCACCAATGGGTGTCTTCAGGGATGGTCTTGAGTGATTTCTTTTGGCTGTGGAACAGAGATACTTGAGGTACTGCCCCCCCCCGAGAAAAAAAAAATAATCACGCAGCAGCAGAGTATTGCTCTGCCATCTGAGAGACTGGGGTTCACATACTGGTCCCAGGACCCCTCCCAGGGGGCAGCTGGGGGAAAACATTTTGTAACACACTCATGTCTTGAGGAGGGAGGGTGCTGGCTAACTGCCATTCACGCACCCCATGCCATCCGGCCAAGGAGTGTCACAGCATCAGCTGTTGTCCAACTGTGCAGCTTAAGGAAGGGTGCAGCTGGAGAGTACCTATTGTCAAGGCAGGGGACAAGGATAAAATGGGAAAAAGATGTCAGAGCAGGTAAATCCAAAGTCCAGGGGAATAACCACCTGCCGGCAGGGGCTCCGTATTATAGCCCTATCTCTCTGTTCGGGGATCATCCGGCATGGCAGTGGGGTAAAGGATTTTGCTGAGTTACGTGAGTGACTTTTTGCAATCTCTACTCTCCTCCCCTCACGAGGTGCTGGCGCGCAAGACCGAAATCTAGACGAGAATCCGTGTAGAGACAGTGCCCTCCCCTCCCTACACTGTCCACTTACTGGAGCAGTGCCCAGCCCTCCCCAGGAGAGGAGAGCTGTCAGACAACAGCTCGATCCAGCTCCCCCCCCCCAGCTGACCCCCGATGAGCCGGGCTCATTCCTGAACCCAGGTTGCCGGTGCAGCGTAAGGTGTGGCGTCCTTACCTTACCTAAGGTGTGGGGTGCTTAGCAAAGTCTTTATGTCAATCATAAAACATGTGATGGTTCAGCGTGTGGAGGAGAATGGACTGGTTTCACAAATGGTAGATGATTTCAAGCCATCCTGATTGCTTTCTTTGATGCGGTAACTAGGGAGATGGTTGGGGGCAGGGCCATGGATGAAGTCTGTCTGGAAATCCACAAGGCCTTTGAAATTATATGACATGGAAAACATGTGGAGAAAGCACAACAAATGCTGTTTACCTAATTTTTGTAACAACGGTCAAATGCATTGCCTTTTATAACAGAAACATTTTACTACTTCTCAAAGAGCCCTGCTTAGCCCCAGTCCCTAGCAATCCTTGGCATGAAATCCAATACTCTCCATTAGTCTGGAACACTGATAGATGGTGCTGTGGACAGAGAGTGAAAAGTACAAATTAAGAGCTCGGTTCACAAAGGGGCTTACATGTGAGCAATTTACTTGTTTCTAGTCTACTGAACTCCAGGATGTGATGCTGCGGAGTGCACCTAGGGTGCTGGCAGCATCGCTAACTCTGGCTGCACTCACACACTCGACTGGGGCAGCCAGGGGGGAAGAGGAGGCGTCAAGTATGACAGCAGTCCAGCCGCCTAGTGGATCTCCTGTTGGTTTCCAGAGGGGACCTGGGATATTGCAGTATCTGGAAGGGACTGCTGTATCCCTACTGAAAGGTGACATTTTAATTCGGAAAAAAGGAGATAAAACAATATTCGTGGGTCCTTGACTCCAGCCCCTGTGGCCAAGAGGAGATCTGGGTTCAGGCCATCTTTTCGTGTTTGGGTTGTTCTGGCTCTGGGAATGGAGGTGGTGGGGGCAGCCCTTATAGGCCTAAAGGAAGCACCCCCAGCCATCCTCAGTCACACATAACTTTAAACATTCTGTGTGTAGTAGCCACTCCCCTGGCACCCCCCCCCCAAACCTGGCTGCTCCTGTTGCTCCAAGGAGTGGCTGGATGGGGTAGAGAAGTTTTTGAATGTCATGGGGCCTCCATGTCCCTCCGTTTTGTGGCAAACATACATATTTTTGTCCAAGCATTGTGAAAATAGCCTTTAAAACATGACACATAAACACATTATTATTTTTTTAATTAATGAAGCAACCTTGTAGAACTTTTAAGGGTTAGACGCGGGAAGTTCCAGAAGTTAAACTTTGGGCAGTTAGCACAGCTCTAAGTCTTCCCCATTGCTGATTTGCTAGGGCACTGTTTACTCCAGTAAGCAGAACTGGGAGGCAAATGGGATGAAGTGGGGAGCAGAGGAGTGGGGTAAACGTGAAGGACCCTTAGTACCCCCGGAAGTGTTTTGTCAAGGGGCAACATTTAAGTGCAGAAATTACCAAATTAACTGTTTTTAAAATTGTGACGATAACCACTGTCCACAGCTGACTATACATCCACAGACTGGTGGTAGAGAAGTTTGAGTGGTGGGTACTTCCTCTCAACCGGGGCACTCCTTGTCTCCTCTCCAAGTTGCTGCACCACCCAGAAGAAGCATATCCAGAATAGACATGTTGTCTTCTGTGTAGCACGGGGCATTGCCTCGCTGGCTGTACCAGCTGTGTTGCAGTGGTGGTGGAGGTGGCACGTTTTCTACAGTCGGAAAAGAATGTACATGGCAACTGGGAATTAGTCCTAGGCAGCCGCTGGACATACAGAAAGAATATAAAATGAATGTTTTGGCACCAAAGGATACATTGTTATTCTAGCCAAATGCTTAGCACACTTATTTAATAGAACGAAGATAGCCTGAGACGCAGCATCTCATTTTCATTGGGGTCCTGTTTCCACCCACTTTTATATCTGGGAGGGGCTAAAGTACTGGGTCATGCTCAGTAATATACACCAGCTGCCTTGGTAAGTTTTATCGATCTACCTATCTGTCTATCTCTATTTATTTTTCCCCATATAGCTGCTTGCTCCCGGGACTGCCACCTCTGCCTAGCTTTTGGTCAGACCAGCGAACTCGTAGCCCCATCAGCCATACAGAGCATGGCCAGAGAGTGCCAGTGGTCATCATACAAACAGTGCAGGAGACAGAGTTTTTCCTTCGTTTGGTCCCATCCCCTTGTCCCTCCCACCTTCCGTGAGCATTGGGGGAATGTCTCGTCAGGCCTTGCACGTGCACACGCAGTGACCCCTCTGTGAAGGAGGCAAGCTTCGCAGCCCACCACAGGGGTTGCTAAGATCGGGGAACTTTAATAAAAATATTCATAATGCCCTGGGTGCGGATTGCAGGGAGTCCCACCAAAAAAAGAACACAAGGATTCAAATTCAGGGCTTTGGAATACATCCCAGCCGCTGTTAGAGGGGCGGCCATCTGAAGACCCTCTTACAAAGGGAAACAAACTGGACTTTGACTCTTTGAGCGCTTTAGCCTTATGGACCGAACGGTCAGCTTGATTACAAGCTGCTCCTCTAATGAGGAACACTGGACACCCCAAATCGGATTTTTGAAATTATGAGGGGATATGTCTCTTGAATTCATGCACTGTAATTTTACATCATTCTCCAGTAGCTAGAAAAGAGATGAAATTAGAGTGCACTTAGAATGCCTGTTGGTTTTTTTAAATACTTTAAATACATGTCACTTTTCATATGTAACCATGATACACAGAATGCTTAAATCCGTAGCTTTTACAGTCATTGTAACAGTATCCGCGTTAGCATTAATTAAGAGATGTTTGTTTTGGAAATAGGTTTTATATATTTTAGCTGTTGGGGGACTCGAGAGTGTTCACAGTGATAATGTGCACCGCCATTATTTTGTGTTCCTTACAGTGATGTTAGCCTTTGGGCAATACATAACTATAAATTTAATACTTATTAAACATGTTTTCACTGTTTGTACACAGGCATAGAGTATGAATATTTGCTGAAACATCTAGCGGATTTCTGTGATCTGCATGGTTGGAGAACCCCGCCCCCCCAAAAAAAATTGCGTTGGCTATTTTGAGTAGAACAAGTGTGATTGGAATTGGGAAATGGGATGCTGTGAGTGTGGCACATAGTGATAGATAACTAGTAGGTTTTATTGTGTCCCCATCTCCCTTCTTTTTTGATTGAATTTAGCCTCTTATTCCGGAGCAAGTTAATGTGACCGCATACTTGAGTTCTGGATGTGAAGATGGCAGAAAGCTACTTTGCAGAATTCCCTTTTTCATATAATCCATTGTTGTGGGATTCACAATGACATTTTTTCTATTTAAAGCACTTTACATATGATGGTATTTTTGCACTCCTCTAATCACTTCCATGTTCATTTTTGCACGTTGAAATAAATAATTGCTTAATTCACTACTTTGCTATAAAAGGGTGGAAGTGTTTGTTGTTAACCACTCTCACCCTGAGGAAGCTACATACCGTGGCAATACATGGGGCTCCTGACCTGCGTTCCATATTTTGCACCCAGTAAATTTAGTTTTTTTCATTATACCTGATGTCTGTGCTGCTGTTTTGCCCTATGTGTACTACTGTATAGCAGCACCTTCATGAGGCTGGTGTGCTGTCCCTGTGTTCAGTTCCCATTTCATTCACTGCCTCTGGGTTTCTGTGCCCCAGGTGCATGATTCTGCACTTTTCTGCACTGAAACCCAGCTGCACACCCTTGACCTCTCCTTGAGTTTTCTCAAGGTCTCTACTCACACTCTCCTCCCCATCGTGAGTATCTGCCCTATTGCAGATTTTAATGTTATCCACAAAGAGGCATACCTTCCCTTCCAGCTCCTTTGCAGTGTCACTTATAAAGACATTGAAGAGGACGGGACCCAATACTGAGCCCTGAGGTACTCCGCTGGTCAGTCTCCCCTCATTAGAGTGTGTGCCAGTTGCCACCATCCTTTGTCACCTATCCATCAACCAGTTCTGCACCCAGCTTACTGCCTTGGGACCCACTCCCAAACTGCCCAGTTTCCTTATACGCCTTCTATGTAGTATGATATTGAAGGCCTTTCTGAAGCCTAAGCAGGTCACATCCAGCACCCCACCCTGATCTATGGCCCTGATCACCCAGTTAAAGAAATCGATCAGGTTTGTCTGACATGACTCCCCACCCCGTGAATCCTTGCTGCCTCAGGTCTTGTAACCCACGGGATTCAAGATATTTCACTAGCCTTTCTTTTAAAAATGTCTCCGTTAACTTCCTCACCACTGGCATTAGACTGACTGGCCTATTGTTGCTGGCCTCCTCCCTGCTGCCGCTTTTATGAAGCGGGACTACATCTGTCCTCCTCCAGTCCTCTGGAACCACTCCTCTTTCCAGTAATTTGTTAAATAGGACTTTCAGAGGTGCAGCCAGTACCTCCCTGAACTCCCTCAGCACCCTTGGGTGTACCCCAGCTGGCCCCATAGCCTTATCCACTTTCAGATTCGCCAAGTTGTCTCAGAACTCTTTCCCTGTGAATGGACTTGTGTCTGCTTCCCTGCCCCCACTGTTCTTGCTGCTTCTGTGTGGTCTGTCTCTCTCTCTCTCTCTCTCTCTCTCTCTCTCTCTCTCTCTCTCTCTCCTGCACAGACTCAGCAGAAGTGTCTGTTCAGGATATCTGCTCTTTCCTGATCCTCCTCTGCAGTCTCCCCCTTCCCTTCTTAACCTCACAATCCCTCCTCTTGTCTTCCTCCTTCACTTAGGTATCTAAAAACGTCTTGTCCCCTTTATTTACCCCTTTGGCTGTCCTTGTCTGTCTGCACCTCTGGCTGCCTTCCCTGCTTCCCTCTATTATTTTGTGGTACACCTTCCTATTCTCTTTCTTCTGCATTTCCTTGTACCTGCGGAGTGCCACCCTTTAGCCTCTGCCTTCGCAGTCGCTTAGCTCAACAGCCATAGTGGTCTCTTTTTCCTCCAGGTTTTGCTCACTTCTTTCACACAGAGGTTCTTTGCCTTCACTGTGCAATCCCTTAATGTGGCCCACTGTTCCTCCACCCCGCAGGCAATCCCTCCCCCTCTTTGTAGACTGTCTGAGGCATTCACACATTTTTTAAAAATCTGCCTTGTCCTGAGGTCCAGAACCCTCGTCCTTGTATGATTTGTTTCTGCTACCATCCTTATGTTGAACCGCACTGTACAGTTATCACAGGTCCCCAGGTGGCATCCAGCCCTGATGTTTGCAGTAGGAGGAAGATAATGAGTAAATTTTAAGGTAATGAGTAAACACTGTTTAATTCCATACATGCAGTAAGAGTGACTTAACCATGGCCTGAAGGGGATTTTATGAAGCAAGAATATTATAAATGCCACATGCAGTGGAGAAAAGCAGAATGTACTCCAGCTAGATCCATGACTGCAGATTGCTGTGGATAAAAAGAAAGATCAAGGAAGGTGAGTAAATCCGGTACTGCTCCATTAACGATTGTTACCAGGCAGCCTCTGGTAACCAGCACCTGCACAGTGTTCTTTAATGAGTCAACGCGTGTGGTAAAAGTTTAGTGTAGTAGTTTGTGAGTTAATCAGGACAACAGCACCAATAAACACCAATCCAGATAGTTGAATTGTATAACAGTGGGGTCACTTAGTGCTTAAAGATTTCAAATTCCAGTCCCCTTCCAAAACACAATAGATTTCTAAATGTTTTACCTTTCTTTCTCCAAGGCAAAAACTGTGGTAGCAATTTAAAAGACAGTAAAACGTTTAGCTGCTATAGCTTCATGCTGCATCTGTATCAGTTTGATTAGTGTTTTAAACAAACTCGTAGAACAGCCAGCAAATAGTCCGGAATGCACGGAATTGTTTCATAAATAAAAAAGAATATTATGAACAAGACTAAAACTTACCAAAGAAATGAATCAAAAAATTACTCTTAAATGCTTGTAAAGCCATGATGCATGTTGTCTTGATCTCTCTGCCCTAAAAATGCTGTAGTGAAGTGTCCTGCTGTATCTGCTGTCACACAAACACACACACACACACACACACACACACACACACACTGTGTCTACTATCAATAAACTGATTATCCCATCAGTTAATTGATCTCTTCGATCTCTGCATGATTGTTGGAAAAGTAACTCTTTCACAGCTGACACACAGATTTAGTCTTTGCCGTATTGGTCCTTGATCATATTGCTCATTCAGCTTTCGAGGAAGGACTTGGTTGATCCAAAAGCTAGAACACTTTGTTCTTTTTTGTTACATCTATGTTGGTCCAATAAAAGGTATTAAATCATTTGCTTCTGGATCTGTCCTTCACAACTGGGAATGTAAAAAACAATCTCCAATAAAAGTGAAAACAAAACTGTATTCAACTACCCAAATGTGTTACATCAGATGTAAGAAATGTACACTCAAAATAATTCCATTTCATGGCTTAGAAGCTTCTTCACTCATTTAGGCACAGTCAGTAGAATGATTTTCTTGTATTCAGCACTCTATCATATGTGTAGAAGATGAAATTTATATTTAAAAGTGCTTTGCATACATATTATGTCCCAAGGCGCTATACAAGCAATTGGAGACTGTTAGTAAAGTGACTATACTGTGTATAATGGTTGCCGTATACAGTATAATACATGGTTAGGCCTTTTCCCCATAGGAAAACTGGGGGTTTATTGCAGCACATATCACAATACTTGTGGCAATATACCACAGCAATAATTCTAATTAAATCAACAGTACACTAATCAATCAATTCTGACATATCAGACAATTTTTAAGCAGTTCCTATCTAAAACCCAAACCAGACTTCCATTAGAAAAAAAAAAAAAAAAAAGGGTTTCTCAACATTTTGAGTGCCACCCCATCACTGCTTAAAAGCAACAGCCTTCATAAACACGTAGAAAATGTCGGCAGGTAAAGGCCCATCAGCTCATCCAGTCTGCCATGTTATGGGACTGTGCCCTTGTCAGTCATTTCTTCTCCTCTCCCCCCCCCCACAACAACTTTTGTATGCACTTTTCCATGTGCCTATCCCACCCCTTTTAAGCCCCCATACTATTTCAGGGCAGATGACCTCTTCTGGCAGTTTGTTCCGTTCTGCCACCACTTTTTTCCCCATGAAAAGAGCACTTCTTGTTATCCTTCTTGCACCTTACGCCTTTCAGCAGGGCTTTGCCAGTCAAGCGGTGGCTTCAATGTATATTAAAAGCTGCATTAACATTTATTAAAATGGTGTAAAACAATTCCCCTATAGACTTGTCACAAAATGTCTGAGTGCAGCGGTGGACCAGCACCACTAGGAAGTGAAGAGACCAGCTGGACGTCTCCTTGGGCCAGTTTGCGATAACTTCCCTCCAAAAGGGAACATCATCTAAAATATGAAATTAACCCCAGCAGACTCGCACAGGGTTTGGATAATGGACTGTGTGTTTAAAAAAGCCCACTTTGTTAGGGCTTATTGTCTTAGAACATCCCTTGAGCCAGGAAGTAATGTTACTAAACTTACAGAAAACAGCAACAATAGCAGTGCTTTATACCCTTGCTTCTTTGAGTCCTAGAATTTAAACCAAAGATGTAGCACTTCCATATGTTATAACAGTCCTTTGTATGCCAAATAAAGTTAAAACTACAGTAGTTAACTCTCCAAGTTAATATTAAATTAATATTAAGCCTTGTTAGGAACTTGTAGTACAGCATTTAATTAGAAATTGGAAAAGGAGTCCAGGATGATAATAAGTCTTTATGGCGCTGCTGTCCAGACACCATTATTATCATCATCTTAGTATTCGTCCTGATGGCCCTCAGCCAAATTATGTGGTGGAAACCACTGTTACTTAAGCAGAAGACTCACACTGTGAATGGCTGATTTAGAGATACCGACCATTTAACAGAGGAACAGTGGAGCAACCAAAACAGCCTTTTCCATTAGGCAGTTCAGTCTGCTCACTAGGGTCAGTCACTTAGAACAAGAAAGTTATAGTTCAGTTAGTATATCTGCAGCGTCAAGTTCACCAAAACCAAGTCCCATCTCAGTCCTCTTTTGACAATCCCATTTCATCCCTGCAACTCACTCTCCATCTTCTGCACAAAGATATAATCACTCCATCTGGACAAAGACACCCTCCGAGGCTAGGCTAGCTATCTTGCGGCTTCAACATAAATATTGGGAGGGCGGAGAGAAATGCAGTAAAGTTCTGGCTTACCACCTCGGAAAGCAACAAGCCGAATGGCATATAGTGGGGCTATTAAACCCACAAGGTGACGTATGCGTATGCACCCAAGAAGAATGCATCAGAGAGGAGGTTGGAGATCACTGTGAAAATTGGAGCAGCCTGGACCCAAATTGTTCTGATGTTACAGCTTTCCCTCCCTCCTTGGAGGAATATTCTTGCACAGCAGAAGACTTTAATTACAAGGTCTGTGAGATCTGGTGTATATGTAAAATTTCCTTACAATATGATTATTGAAATCTGGATGATATGATATAGAAGCCTACTTGTATTTACCACTGTGTGCTTTAATAAAAATAAAGTATAAAAAAAAAAAGAATGGATCAGTTAAGTGATGCAAGATTTTTACAGACTGCTATATAACCTGTTCTCACCCCAAACTGCCCCCCAGGCAGAAGCCTTAATGGAACCCCACAACCTCCCCACAATATCAGTGGTATAGGCACAAGCACTGGATGATCCACTCAGTCTCAGAGACAGAGACTGCCCTGAAAGCCATCAATCCCTGCAAGGCCCCAGGAGGGGACAATTTTCCGGCTGAACTCCTGCAGATCCTCTCCCTATCTGTCCAGTCGTACAGTGCCTCTATAATGAGACTGTAACTGCAGGGTCCTTTACCCAATCCATGTGCAGTCATCATAACAGTACTTACCAAGAAGGGTAAAGACACTACTCAGCTAGATACTGCCCCATCTCTCTTACAGTGGAGGACAGCAAAATGTTCACAAAGGCCGTGGCCATCACAATGGAATCCATCTTGCCCTCACTGATAAACCCATCTCAGGTGGGATTTGTCAAAGGGTATTTAAGCTCTGACCATCTGAGGACACTTGATTAATCTGGTCCACCTGGCTCATCATATCCCTACTCCATCTGCAAAGTCACAGTTGATTTTGAGAAAGCTTTCGACTGGGTGGATTGGGGTATCTTTAAAAATTATTGGACCATATGGGATTTGGCCTCACACTTCTTGGCAAACATCAGGACCCTCTGTTCAAAACCAGTGGCCAGGGTTCTCACCAATGCAACCCTTTCCACCCCGTTCCCAGTGTCGACAGGTACACGACAGGTGAGCCTGCTATCCCCTTGCTTTTCATCCTGGCCATAGAGCCCCTCACAGCAGCAATACTTCAAGACGCCAACATCTGCAGAATTACAGCATGGTAGGGGCACTACAAGACCCTACTATTTGCAGATGGCTTGCTAGTTCGGTAGCCCACCTTGCGTTCACTTTGACTGCTTTCTCTACAGTCTCAGGCCTAAAGATAGATCCCACCAAAACACAGCTGTGGTGTCCTTTTAAAAAAAATCAGATAGTTACTCTCTTGAAAGGGTTCAGCAAAAATACACTAAAAAATATCTGGTCTCGAATCCTCATCTTATGAGTTTAGGTTGGATACATTGAAACTAATGCCTCTTACTATCATACGCATTAGAGGTGACCTTCTCCTATATGACATTAATCATGACCCCTATATCATGACTGAGTTGGGATTTTCTTTTAAGTCATCAATACATAATACTAGAGGTCATGTCCTCCAGTTAACTGGTAAATCTTTTAAACATAATAATCGTAAGTTTTTCTTTTCTGTAAGAACTATTGGGCCTTGGAATAGACTTCCATCTGATGTAGTAACAAGTAATACTAAAGAGATTTTTAAACATCGTCTTGACACGCTAATTATGTCTGGGTATGACTTAGCATTCTACTGTATGGCCTAGCATAGGAGCATTATGGGCTTTGGCCTACTAGCTCTTTCTTCTAACCTTAGTATGAACCTTAATATGAAAACAGAGATCCTTCTGCTGAATCAGCACTGTGAGGCTCACCAGTTCTGAACAAATTATTGTCTTCCCAAATTTTAACAAGCAGTGTTAGATAAACTTTGCACCTCTTCCTGCGGAACTCCACATGGAATGTGAAAGGTGGCAACCATTACAACTCTCTATGGCAGGGGAGATTTAAGCAATTGAAATGGTTACTGTCCCCAAAATTTTCCACCTCGTTTCACACTTACCAATACATATTCCTAATTGATAGTGTGAAGCAGTCAGCAAAAAGATAGGCAAGTTCTTGTGTGATGGCAAGCAGCCCGATATAGCAGGAGTAAACTTAGATTTCACTGGTGTAAAGGTGGTTGTGGGCTTCCCTGGTTTAAAGCCTATTTTTGGTCATTCTGGACTGCAGAGACACTCAGATGGTTTCACATACCTCAACAAACACCTCCCCCATGTAGTCCCATATCAAAGCTGTCTTGATGGGGGGGGGGGGTTACCAGCAGTCTGTCTGTACACAGCTAATGATAGGCTTCCTAGACTCCTCCAACATATAGGACAGTCTTTGACCATGTGGAGGCAACTACAGAAAAAGCCAGGGATGGTACTGCACCCTGCACTCTCGCCAACAGTAGACAAGTTCACAATACAGTGGGAAGGATGGGAAAATAAAGGGATCAGATCGGTCCATGACCTACTAGTTCCCAGCACGACCAGCTTGGAATCTTTTTAAGGGCTGCAGCACAGATATGGCCTGGATAAGAAGGAATTCTGGCACTGCTTACAGCTCTGCAGCTCCCTTGGTCCTCTTCTAAAATAAGTCAAGGGAGCTAAACCAAGCTTATACTAGCGCCCCTTGTACACCTGGCTTACACATGCTAGAGGAAGGGCTGGTACCATATACTGCCACCTGAGGGATAGCCTCCCAGACCAGACAGGCAATCTGAGCACAGGATAAATGGTCCAACATGTTGCAAAGATTGATCAGTGAGGCCCGCCCACCGGCGCAGCGGTTGGATTTCTGCTTGCGATGCCGATGACCCGGGAGTTGGAGGATCGGCTGGGAGAAGGATTGAGCATCCTGGGGACTGCTCTCCTTCTCTGGGGGGGAGGTAGGGGAAGAGTGTCCGGTGCTTTATAGACCCCTGGTGGAGGCTGGAGATACCGCCGTGACCAGCACCATCATGTTAGGAGGCGGGGCGGATGCTGGACCTCATTGCACGTCCACATCCCCAGGAGAAAGCATGAAAAATCGGGCCCCCCAGCATGACGACCTGCTCCACCCAGCCGTCCACTGCCTCAGCCTTCCACCGTGGGGTCCTGCTCCCATGGCCCCGACTCAGGGAGTAAGCTGGGGCTTGCCAACATTGTCTGTTGGCCCCACCCATGGGGGGCATGCCTGGGCATGGGGATGGTGGGCAGAGCAGGTCCGAGGATAGGGGGAACCAGACAAAAAAAAGATTGATCAGTGAGCCAGAGTGAGCCTGTTGCTGGAAAAATCACTCACATGGCTCTCAAAGACCCCAGATCCAGACTAATCCAAAACAAAATACTTAACTTGTGGTACCACACTCCAGCAGTACTCTGTACTGCTAAACTATTGCCTGATAGTAATCACAGGAGATGCAGATCTCGAGGTTGGGATTTGTTTCATGCCCTCTGGCAGTGCCCAGGGATTCAGAAATTCTGTTCGCAGGTGACACGATTTATTAACCAGGTGATGATGCATCCCATACCAAAAACGTCAGACCTGCTTCTGTTAGAGTTCCCTGGAGGGACACTGCAACTATGCACAGTGGAGCTAACATGGGTGCCTTCTGTATCAGTAGAGGCAAAGCACCTACTACTTCGATGCTGGTGCACCCCAGAAATACCTACCTTAAATGAGCTCATCACAAATCTGATAATCCTAGCCGAATCTGAACGGTTATCACATGAAACTAATGATATGGTGGCCATCTACCACAAGATATGGAACCCCTTTCTGCATCACTGTGGGGTGCAAGTAGCCACAGCCACACTGGAACTCCAACTCCTGACAGCTGGACTAGGTTAGGTATTGCTATATGCCAGTACTGACTGAGCTGCCCAGCCCTGTGGCCCTGACAAATACCCCTCCCCGGCAAGGGGGCATGTAATATTTAACCCCTCTGCACTGAGCAAATATAGCACCACCAAATCTATAGAGTGTACCTCAAAGTGGATCTTACAGATCAGTGTGCTACAAGTTGTTGTATATGGTTATACTGTCACTCTGCTGCTTATCCTGGGTGAGAGCCTTACCACCTCTCCCCAACAATGTAAGACCACAATATTACATCACCTTCTCCAGGTGCTTCACTGAAGCAGGTACTGTAGGTGTATGAACTATATTGCAAATCTGTAGTTCCATTCTGCTGACAGAAATGTATTACAGAGGCATACTTTGATTGATGTATACCTGTCTATATTTGCAGGGCTAGAAATAATGGCCATAGTGGTACATTTCCTTCGGAAATAGAAGTCTCACAGTTTACATTTCCTGTGCCAATTTAACATTTCCATATTGGGATGCATTAAGAAAGCAATAAAAGCAATTCTGAAGGAGACCAGTGGCTTATTCAGAGATCAGGGGTATTTTTCTCCCCAAGTCCTGATACCAGTCACCCGAAATATTTCTGGAATTTAACGATACCACACAAATATACCCCAGTGTATGACCATGTATAACAGTGTGCCATGCATCACTCATTTGTATGCTATCTTGAAATAAATTCCAGTAATGTTTTGGGTGACTGATGACAGAACTTGAGGAGAAAAATACCTCTTATTTAGCTAGTAGCAGTGAGTGCTCTCCACACCCCTATCTCACAAACTTAATATGGCTTATTCAGTTTGTTGTGTCTTAATAAAGATTGATGTTCTCTAAGAGTGTGTGTGTGTGTGTGTGTGTGTGTGTGTGTGTGTCTGGCTTTCTTTTCTTTTTTGCTTTACAGTTTAGCCAGGATAACCCAGCGGAGAGGCAACATCATTTTTTTTTTTCAGTGGGGTCCTGCTTCTCATTTCTGCAGCTTGATTGACTGGAACACTGGGAGGTTGTGGCTTAAGTCACACACGCTATTATTATTTTGTTGTAATGGGGTTTGAGCTAGTGATCTCAAGGTTCCCAAGACAGTGTTCGAAACACTAGCCAACATTACCACCATTTATTTATTTATTTATTTAACTGTTTACTGGTACTGACTGCCAGTATCTTACTGAAAATTACAGCTACTTCATTTTCAAGACTGGTAGTGCTGCTAAATCAGTGTTTGTTTCTTTCAGACCTCCTTTTAATTGCAACTGTTGTTCCCCTAAAGAAGCAGTAAGAGAAATCACTTTTTGTTTCAAACAATAACATTCTACTTGTACTCAGAGGGCCACATAAAAACCCCATTCTCTGTCAAACTTCCAACTGCAAAAAAAAGAAAACTATGAAGTGAAGAAAAGTCACTGTGCACACTGCAGCAGCTTACCTCCCATTCATTCACTTACAGCTGCTTTCAAAGTACAGTAGAAGCCGCTTAAAGGGGACGGCTCCGTGGCGGAGTATTTGTCCTCTTTAAGCGGGGGTCTCTTTTAACAGAAGTGCAACCGGAGAAGTAAAAAAAAAATGAAACAAATTACGGGCACATGGTAAAACGCAAACAGCAGACATACAGCATACACATGATCACAGCTCTGTTTTGAATGAGTGCTGTTTGTCTCAGGAAAGACGTAGTAAGGTCAAGCACTCCTCGATCTGGTGATGCCACAAGCGCAAACCGATGCTCCCACTGCTGTGTTTCTCCAATCTGGTGATGCCTTCTTTTGTTTCCCACAAGCACAAACCAATGCTCCCACTGCTGTATTTCTTTTGTAGCCACCAGGTACGGAAGGGGGAATGTGAGCAATAGCTTCTTTGTTTGTGATGGGAGCGGACGTTATTTACATTGATTGGATTCTCTTAGTTTTTGGTTGTTTTTTCTTCGTTGGTGAATGTAATCGGTCATCAGAACGTCAGGCAGGGGAACATCTGCAAATGGGTTTTGCTTGTGGATTAATACAGCAGCACCATCTTCTGCTCCCTCAGTGTCCAAACTATCCCCTGTGTCAAGCGAAAGCCCCCATTCAACAGATAATATTAATTATAACAAAGACACAGCAGTGTATGTGTTAATTGTTTAATTGTCCAGCAGCACTTGCAGCACCGAATTATCCTTAGCAGTTAATTAACAGGTGATTTCAATAGTGATTTTCATGGCAATGACAGCACAAATCGTCCCTATTAACAGGCTTCCTATGTCCCCTTTAAAGGTGTGAAGAGTCCATTGAATTACATAGGCACTTAATCGGTGCCCTGGGGATCGTCCCCTTTAGGCGAACGTCCCCATTAAGCGCGTCCCCTTTAAGTGGCTTCGACTGTACTCGTTCTGCCTCCAGCTCTGCCATGGCCACTTACATCCGTACAGCACCCACCCCCACCTCTGGATGCCCGTTCTGCCTCTGGCTTCACGTAACTTTCTTTTCGCTACCACACCCTCTCGCAGACTGTCCACACTTGTGTGTGCTCCTACCTCTAAGAAAACGACGGGTCCTGATCGCGTATGTCCTCAACGCCGGCAACAAAAAAAAATTCCCCACCCTCCGCTGCTTCAGCGCTGATGTGCTGCCCTCTTCGCACTTTAGCTTACGGCACACACGACTAGATTTGCTGGCCATCGGCTCCTCACTTCAGCACATGACGCACAATGAAACTTACTGCCCGCCACCCCAGCGCATAACACGCGTGCATGGAGGCTGCTGCTCACTACTGCTCCCAGCAGCCAAGCACAGAAATGAATTTCCAGATGGAAATGCAGGACTTGAAATTACATTTCCTGCCAAGAAACTGCCTTTCCTCAGAAATACAGAAAGGCAATATTTTGAGCCCTGATGTGGTTGTGTTGCATTCTCTATCAACATCATGGTTACTGGAATGTGTATATGTCAGTTTTGAAAAGATTAACTACAAAATGGGTATATCTGTAATGTTATGTACTCGCTGTACCAAAACAAGTCCCATCTCAGTCCTGTTCTGACAATCCCATTTCATTTCCTTCTACATTTAACAGCTCAGTCTCCATCTTCGCTTTAAGCTTCCCTGAGTCATGAGGATTGTTATACAGTAAAGGCTTTCCATTCCAAGTGAGCTGGAACTTTGTGGGCAGGAAAAGCTGGTGCTGCATTTTCATAGCACACAAGGAGTTGGAGATCAGAAAATGCCTTGTGGTGCATTCTCATGCTTTACATTAGATCCAGGGATTTCTGCTTTGTGTACTGTATGTTACAAAGGTGTCTTGCCAGGCAGTCCTAATATGTGCATGGGCATAGTTTGACTTTAACATTTGGGGGACAGATTATATGTACATATATATATATATACATATATATATACATATATATATACATATATATATATATATATACATATATATATATATATATATATATATATATATATATATATATATATATATAAGAGAGAGAGAGAGAGATAGCTGTCATTAGCTGCAAAATACAATTTGCAAAAGCAGCAAGGCAAGCTGAAGGGGTTGAGTTCCTTCCAGCCCCTTCTCCCTGGTCAGGCACACCACATCTGCACTTGATTCAGTAATGTAAACGTATGAATATGTTTTTTTTTAATTCAATAAGTTTTTTTTCCATTCTCTGGCAGTTAGTTCACATAATCACAGATAAGTTCTTCTGACTGAATTCTGATTTGAAGTCGTCGATGAACCTCCAATGTTAAATCGGGTCGATGAATTTAAGAGATTATAAGACAGGCTGCAAAATCAACAAGCTGAAGCATGAAGCTGACTTCCAACCTGGTGTCCCTGCCCCCCACATGGCTGCACACCATGCCTGCACTGGGTTGTATTACGGATTTGTAATACAATATATATATATATTTTTTTTATACAATTGGGTGGTTTTCTAGGATCACACAAAAACAAACAATAAGTCAGTTTCAGTTAGACAGATTTATATACAATACGACCATTCTACATGGCCTGGCTACATGACCTCCCGAGTCCCGCTTTACACACAGAAGCCTTCGTGGGAGACAGAACCGCTCTCTCCCTCTCTTCTAATTAACAACAATGCCGCTGCCACGACACAAGTGCTCTGGTGTGGAGTGGACAGAAGGGACTGTACTTACAGTTATTTGGGATCCTCATTGGTGGTCCCATTCTGCCCGTCAGCACAGGACTCTTCCTCCTTTTGTGCTGAAGTGAACATCCCGAAGAGGAGGAACATAGCACAGACAGTCGATGATGATCATCGGATCATGCGATGTAGTGGGAGCCCTAGTCAAACCATCATGTGGCTTACATTTGGATGTGCTAGGTAGGCTCCCACTTACAAGCAAACGTGTGCACAGTAGCAGCTGGTACTACCACAGTGCACAAATGGACAGAGTACTGCAAAAGTGTACATCCTTTCTTAAAGTGCAGCATAGAAAACAGAAAAGAGCGAAAATTAAAAGGCAGCATTAAACGGGAAAAACCCAACACAATAAAAAATATTTGAGGGGGTAATGCTCCCCTCTACCCCCCCAGTCTCCACCCATGAATACGTGGTCCCAATTTCCTACACCCGTGTAGACCACCAGAAGTCTGAGGCAAGGATGATGTGGTAGCCACTCTTTGCGGTGTTATGTGGTACACCTCTTCCAGGGAGAATTCAAGGTCCTCATCTAAGGATCCCAGTGTTTATGAAAGTAACATTTTTGCCAACCCCACTGCATCTTCCTCTTTGACACCACTAGCCCCACAACTCAAATATTTCTTTCTCTTGCTGGGTATTCCCCAGTCTCAAGTCTCAAGTCTCTAGTGAAGTAGACTATGTTCTTTGATCAGTATAGTAGTAGTATCCACCCACTGTAAAGCAGACTGGTCCAGTGGTCCATTCTGGTTTCAGGAGCAGCAGCCCAAGGCATTAGGATATCAAATGTTTTATCAGGGTCTTGTACCAATTTGATCAGTTTCCCCAAAGTCACGTTTATGGTCTGCAGGTGACCTCTGCTGCTGTTGATTCACTTGAACCCATAGCTGGACAGGTTGATTCAGCCTCTCTCATGTTGTTATGAGGATTTAGATTTAAAAAACTTGCTGGATGCCACTGTGCCTCTTGGTTTACTGATATTCACAAGCTGTAGCAGCCCCTCAAATTTCAGAGAGTTTAAAAGTTTGTAAAATAAGAAAATTTCTATGTAATATTTATAAATTTGAAATAGTTTCTCAGCTGTTCTACAGGGCCTGTCTGTTCCTCTTGGCTGCAAAGCAGTGCCTCTCTTACCTGTTTTTATTGTGTTGTAAAATGTTAGGTGTTAGTCGAATGGAGTCGCAGAGGTCTGGAAACTAGCATATATATATATATATATATATATTTATTTTAATTGAAGTATGCTGTGTACTTTCGGCTGTGGAAAGTATCTGGCAAAAATAGTCCTGAAAATAAAAGTACACAAGCATTTTACATGTCAACATCTGCAGTTATTGTAATTATTACTATTATTAATAATAAGATAAATGAGTTAAAAAGTGTTATGTAGGGGGAAGAGCCAGTAGTTGATGCAGGCAGACACCTTTTTCATGAGCTGTGCACCATAGTACGTAACTACTTTACCTTACACGATTTAAATACATTTAATGGCATCTCCACTTCAGCATTTCACAGATACTGTTTCCTCATGTACTGCATCTTGCAAAGAATGAGCAGGAGCTTGCAGAGACCCACCTGCTGAATTATGTATACAAAGAAGAGCAAACTTATTGCACCCAGAAGCAGCAGTAACGCAAGTGGATTAGTCCGAGAGGAGCAAGGGAAAGCTGAACCATCCATTAGGGCTGTGTTATAGGCTGTCCACAATCCTGACCGCAAAGGTGAGGCTTGTAGTGTTAAGAGTTACCACAATGGAAGGGCAAGTGAATTCAGTATCAGCAGACATAAGAATTGCTATTGATACTGGCAATAAATCCTTGTCCACAATCTCTTGAGTTATAAAAGTAAATAAACTGCTCTAATAAGGCTCAAGCACTTGGAGAACAGTGCGAGTGCCATGAACTTGCAAATGATTGGGATTCTAGAAAGAGAGGAAGCGAAGGACTCTGTGGCTTTTGCACATGAACTTTAATTCAGTGGGCTTACGGAGCTTAGTGAGGAGTTATGCTTGTGCAAGGTTGTTGATAGTCTGAAGGTATTTGAATGAATGTGTTGTTGACTGTCATACATGGATACTTTGACTGTTTACACTCTCTGTTCCATGGGGAACTACCACCCTGTCGGGGTACCGTGAAGGCAAAGGAACCTTCTTCAGGAGAGTTCCACCCCTAGAGGTGCCGCGGGAACAAATTCCGTTAGGTTAAAGGTACCTTAGGAAGGATCCCTGAGGATAGAGAGATGTGCTGCAAGGAAGAGGGGAGAATAGTGGGGCAAAGGAAAGGTGCTTCTATGTGAGGCTGAAGGGAGCGGACTTAAATAGTTCAGGCAGGGGGCGTGGCTGGTTGCTCCTACCCACTGAACTGCAAGCATAGCCTTTGAATTAGTACTTTGTAACATATCAGTTGGTATGGCTGTTTACAGAGCTTATGATACAACTAACTAATTGCAGAAGAGCTGCCGCATACTTTTTTTAGTGGTTACAGGAGGCATGCATGAAAGGGATTCCATTTTGAAGCTGGCTAAAAGCCAAGGCTCACTTCGCTATCTGATGGTACCCAACTACACTGTTGTTCTGGACCTATGCTGTGCTACCAGACACCATAGTCAGTGCTTCGATGCAGACTGCACAGGGCTTAGGGAACTAGGAATAACTCACACTCAGCAATTTCCAGCTAAATTAAAGTGGACATATGTGGGGAAGATTTGTGTTTGGTGACCTCATGGCAGTGGGCAGATACTTAAAAAAAAAAAAATCAGGAGAGATCTTGTGGCAAAAAAGTACCCACCCAGGAGTCGACTGATGAGGTACTGTGAAAGACTGTTATATTTTAGTCATAGCAGGTTTAAATAAGGACATCATGACACTAATGTTTCTGTTTGGGCTTGTTAATATGGCGATTGAAAGGCTTATTTTCATTACACTTTCTTCTGCTGCATCAGGTTTGTTTTTTTCTAGCGTTATCCCCTCGGGGGCAATGGTGATGGCCGCATGACCTGACTTGACAAGTCAGTTACGGTTGGGGACAATATGGCCAAAGAGCATGATACCCAGAGGGAAGATTCCACGTATTATTGAGAGATCAGGACATTACTGCGTTGTCACATATTCTCTCAGCTTGAAAAAAAATTCATATTTGTAGCCCCAACTGAGCTACTTCTGAGTGGAAAAATTCTTGTTATCTAGTGTACTTGATGATAGAAACTTGTAACAAACACAGAGGAGTGTGGTGTGCACACAAACAGCGGTGAGAAAAAAGTAAGTGCCCCAGCTGAGGCACTTACTTCTTTCTCACCTCTGTTTGTATGATAGAAACTTATTTGTGTGATTTATTTTATTTTTTCTATTGAATTATTTGCATACTTTTTTACATAGGTGTCATGGTGAGGGTGATAGAAATCCGTCAGCGTTGGAGTGATTCAGAAGTATGGTGTGTGAACTTTTTTTTTTTTATATATACTGTATATACTCAGTTTCTTACCCCTGGCTTCCTGGTCGGCTAGTCTGGCTGTGCTTTCATGTCTCCGGCCACCATCCAGCCTGCCCCCAGCTCCGATTAAGGGCCTTCGCCTTCTTCCCCCATGGCTTACCCACCATGGCTGGGTGGTGGGGAGCCCCCAACTCTCACACCATATAGGATCCAGTTCTTTGCGATGCCCCCCCGAAGCCGTGGCGCCTATTGGCAGCCATCAAGCCGCCACGACCAAGATGCCTTTTTCATCCTCCATTATCTCCCTGAGAGTAGGGCGTGCAAGGACGTCAGGGGAGGGAGCACGCACGCATCCACACGTGCTCCTCCCAGCGCCTGCCCCACTTAGTTGCTGCTTGTAGCATTGGTGCTCTAACCCCCAGCCACCACCAAGGGTCAGAGGCGCACCGACAGCTGGGGCCCCCCCCTTCCTGGAGAGGAAGAGCAGTCCCTCGGATGGTCGATCCCTCTCCACCCCCGTCTACCCCCGGCGACCGGTGCTCATTCCCGAACATGGGTCACTGTTGTAGCGCAAGGTAAGGTGACCAGCGCCTCAGCCCTTAGCGCCACTGGGCCGGCCTATGGTGTGTGAACTTTAATGACTACATTTGTTGGTCTGTTATTGTCGGACTTGTCTACTTGGACCTTTATTTCACAGTATGGCATTGTCTTTGCAGAAACTTTCTAGAAATTATGGCAATTGGTTATGAAAAATTTTAATTAAACCTCGATTGGCATAACAAATGGAAGATAGAAAGGTATTCTTCTGTAATATTGCTATTTATATCAAATGTGATCCTGTCACCATACGATATTTGTACATGCTCAACATTTTAAATAAAAGTAAGGACTAAAAAAGTTTTATTTTATGTCCTCAACCTGTATTTAACTGACCATAAACCCCGCCCTGTCTTACCTTTCCTACTGATAAAAATAAAAAGTACTGTTTTAAAATTTTTGGGGGGTTACACAAGTTTTCCCTAACCCCAGGACCATCAGATCATGATTTATGCAGTTGGCTTTCACGCAATGAAAGGGGTCAGATATCTGAGTGCAGACTATGAGGACCTTCAGCGCATTTGAGTGACATAACAATCAGGAAGGGGAAACATTTTCCTCACTGTTATGATTTCTGTGTGATGCTTTTGCCCCCCTCACGGGTTTTACTATATTGGATTACACTGAAAAATCAAAGAAAGCTACGTTTTTACAAAAAAAAAAAAAAAAAAACCACACACAACCGTTTCTACTGTTCACAGTAACTGATGTGTCATGTAGTGTAGCTATTGATTTGTATTGAAAAACGCCAAATGGTGATTATGTACATGCTGTCATAGAGGACTTTTCTAGATTTTCCAGAGATAAGTCTTTACAACAGCAACGTCTGCTACAACTGTTATTTCATCCTTTGCAGTTGTTATGTCAAAAGTGTATATACCAAGGGTCCCTCTAATCTGTCGCCGTTATCCAGAAAGCCATTCCCACTGTCACTGTTATCCTTTGCCCAGAACTTGTGTAGCTTTCAAACTCAGTTATTCATATTCATACAGGGTAAGCTCGCTGACTGCTTAGCCCGTTTTCTGGATCCGATTCTCCCGTGAACATCTTTATGAGGATTAAGAAAACAAAACAAACAAACAAACAAACAAACAAACAAACAAACAATATTTGATATTCAAATTATAAATGACAGAATTTGATTGCTACAAATACAGTATTGCAGCTGATTTGAACCATTTTACAAAACCAGGTACAAGTACATTCAAAAGGGAGTAATGACTCTGTGGCTGTATTAAAATGACTGTATTAGCCAACTTCTTGGCACTGAGCAGTGAGAGACCACTCCGGCATGCTGGCATTCTGGGTTTGTGCCCTAAACAGGTATGTTATGAGCAGAGGCTAGCAGAAGGGGCAGAATAGCATCCACAAAGGCACTGTTCTCCTAGGGGAGGGAGGAGACATGCGCGGCTTGGAGAATGACACCTGGAGGTAGTTTGTGGCCATTGCTGATTGAGCGGCTGTGCGCTGGCAGGCCCTGCCCAGGACGCTGATGTGGGTACACTTCAGACAGGTGTGGGGAAGAGGGTGGGAGGAGAACACTGGAAAAAGCCTGGCCAGAAAGTCTTGGGTGACAGCCTCTGCATGCTAGCATGTGTAAGTGGAGGACTAAGGACCCCTTCATAAGATGTCTGAATACTAAATGCCCTGAATGCTCTGCGACTGTATTATGGTGTTTCAAATGTCTTTGTAGATGCCCTTGCAAGGAAAATATCTGTAATTTTTTTTTTTTGCTGATAATTAAAATAAATGCAACATGAAAAAAAAAATTACTCTATTGCTATAAACATAGAAGGGTGAAATTCACCAGCAGAGGAAGGCCTTGCACTCTATAGAGCCTGTTGTATTACTGTGACAAGCTGGTCTATGGTAGATGGAGAAGCAACACGCTGGGTTTAAAGTTCACAGAAGAAAATGTACTTTTATTGCACCAAATGTAAGTTATTGCTCCAGAAAAACATAATCAGGCAGTTCAACTTCTCCAGACTGGTCAGGTAACATAAAGGTTAACACAAAACAGTTCTTTTAGGCTGACTTGACAAAAGCAATCTTTGAACCACCTATGTGGGCCAGCAGTTTTTCAATATACAGTCTCAAACAAACATAAATGGTTTGTGGGCCAGCAGTTTTGAATGCACAGTCTCAAATCAAACACAAACAGTTTTCCCTTTTAGCCTTATTCGCAGGCTGTTATTAGCAGTACATTCCACTCACTGTTTTTGGCCCAGCTGGCTAGGCTGATCCTTTACCGCAGGACTCTGCTCTAGAAAAGGTCTCTTTCTCAGCAGCAGGTTTCAACTTCTCCTCAAAGGCTCTCTCCAATAATTAACCATTCTCCTTGACTTTCTGCTCTGGTTCCTGTCTTACATTCCACCCTCCATCTTGCAGGGTTCTCTGCCTAGGAGTATCTCCTCCCTGCAGCAGTTTCCAGCTTATAACGGACTCCTTGCTGGATTCTCTCTGCCTTTTAGCAATCCCTCTAATTAGCAACACCTGGGGAGGCACCCCCGCCCCTTGCCAGTTCATGTTGCATTCCCTGCATTTCTTTAGCCTCAAACAAGATGTTAACCTCTTGTTTCCCAGTGTAGTGTTTACATTGTCACAATTATATATACTTAGTGTAAGTTATTTATTCATTGAAATATTTCACCAAGAAATAGTATGTTAAGAACATAAATTCTTGTTTCCATGTAATCCCTGGAACACAATAGAAAGCAGAATCAGTGACAGCAAAATACATTAAATATCAAGACAGATAACCACATGCATAGTATGTTTCAAGTGATCTTTCAATAACATTTTAAAAGTGTGCAGTGAATCTGCAGTATCAACTGACTTGGAATGATTTTGCCATACCATGGCTCTGTAGAAGAAAATTAAGCAAAGTGGCAGTAGGATGTTGCCAGCCCAGTGGCTCAGTGGTAGCATTACTGCTTCCAACACCGTCGACCTGGGTTCAGGAATGACCTTGGGTTGTCGGGGGCTGGCCAGGGGGAGGTGGGCTGAGCATCCAGAGGGACGCTCGCTACCTCGGGAGGGCTTACCTGGGCGGCGTAGGTGTACCTCGTTTGCCTTGCCACCAGTGGAAGCACGGATGGAGAAGCATCTGCTCCGAAGTGAACATCAGGAGGGGAGGGCACTGTTAGGTGCTTGATGGTGGCGTGCTTCCGCTCGTCGTCCATCTGGACTTCTGTCCTCATGCAATTGCACTAAAGCCATAAGACAGGCAAAAAACTACTATTTCCGCGACACCCTCACCAAAAATCTTAGCCATCCCTCCAAATTCTGGAAAACCGTCAAAGCCCTGTTCTCTCCCCCGGCACAGTCTCCCTCCCCCACCCTAAACCTTCAGGACAACATCTTATCAACCCCCAGCGAAGTTGCATCCGCTTTCAACTCCTTCTTCGCTACAAGCGCCAAATCTCTACTTGACAATTCACAGCCTTGCGCGGCAGCCAACTACCACCCTGCTATACCCCAGCCGCCCCCAAGCACGCCCACCTCTCTCCTTCCGGCCGTCTCCCCATAGAAGTCTTAGTTGCCTCTACTCCCTCGACCCAAACAAAGGTAAGTGCCCACAAGGTCTGGACGCCAAACTCCTCTTCCTATCTGCCCCTGCCATTGCCTCCCCCCTTGCAGACCTACTAAACCTCTCCTTCGCCACGGCAAAAATTCCAGGTGTCTGGAAGGAAGCAGTAATCATCCCCCTTCCGAAAGGGGGCGACCCATCTGAACCGGGAAACTACCGCCCTATCTCCCTCTTACCGGCCCTGGCCAAGCTGCAAGAGCAGCTCGTACTCACCCAACTAACACAGTTCCTCGACTCCACCTCTTCTTCACTCCATTCCAGTCGGGTTTCACAAAATCACTCCACCATCACAGCCTTGCTAAGGCTCAAAATGATATCTCCTTGGGCATGGACAAAGGCCTTGTCACTTCCGCAATTTTTATTGACCTGGCACAGCTTTTGATACCGTGTCTCACACTAAACTCCTCTCAAATTGCAACAAGCAGGCCTCTCCCAACCTGCCTCTAACTGGTTCCAAGCCTACCTGTCAGGCAGAGTGCAGGCCGTAAAATTGGCCCTCACATCTCCTCCCGACTACTAGTGAACATGGGGTCCCCAGGGTTCAGTCCTGGGTCCCTACTTTTCTATATTCTTAAACGATCTGCCTCAAGTCTGCTCTAACTCAGCACTGCAAATGTACGCAGATGATACAGTACTGTACACCTCTGGCCCCTCTACCGATGACACAATTGTATCTCTACAACGGGATTTTGATGCCGTACAAACATGGCTCAGGTCCAACCAGCTTATCCTAAACGCCAAGAAAACCATCTCCATGACCTTCGGCACCCATCCCAAATTATCCCGCCCCGCAGCCCCCCCTGTCTTCCACACCCTGGATGGCTCAATCCTAGATTCCTGCACCTCCTTCAGGTACCTAGGAATTTGGCTAGATCAACATCTCGACTTTCATGCCCACATCGAATCACTGCAGAGAAAACTCCACCCTAGGCTAGGAGCACTGTACCGTCACAAAGGCTCCCTTCCCACCTATGTTAGGCGGGAGCTAGTCCTCAAAATGATCCTTCCCATTTTTGACTACGGGGACATGGTCTACAGCAGTGCCCCCCCATCCACATTGGCAGGACTGGACCCCCTCTATCACTCATTCTGCCATTACGCCCTTGACTGCCCTCCTACCACCCATCCTGCGACCTGTACAGGCGCCCTGTCCTTCCCATCCTTAGAGTCTCGCCGCAAACAACATTGCACTAACCTTGTCTACAAGTTCTGGTCAAATACCCTCCCCCCCTACCTCAGCAGTGCTCTATCAGCCCAAGCTTCCCCTGCCTACCCGCTCAGAGCTTACGATCCGAAAAAGCTCCATGTACCTTTCATGCGTACCTCTAAGGGCCAAATGGCCTTTATGCATCGTCTACCAAAACTGTGGAATGAGCTACCCGCATACATCAGGCATTCAGACTCCCACTGGGCTCTCAAAACACTCCTGAGGTCCCACTACTCTGCTGCTTGTAATTGCTACCCGTAGATCTAACTACCAAGTAATCTTTGCCTCTGAACCGCTGTCTATTGTCTTCCCATGCTGTGCACTTTAACTATGTCTATGAATACTGTTAGCTACTCTAGACCTATGTAACACCGATGCACGGTGTTTACTGTTTTACTGTATCTGATGTATTGTGTTTTACTGTTACTGTATCTGTTGTCTGACCTATGTAACCCCCAGGTCGCATCTGCTATACTGTTTACTGTATCTGTTGCCTGACCTATGTAACCCCCAGGTCGCATCTGGAAACGAGAGGTCCCCGCTCAGAATGCTCATCTGGTAAATCTCTTAAATAAATAAATAAATAAAATGCTGGCGCCTTCGTGGGGTGGGAGTTTCTGGGGGCTATAAAATACATGGGACCTCGGCAGTCAC
The DNA here is from genome assembly GCA_016271365.2 of Neoceratodus forsteri. Classification (NCBI taxonomy): domain Eukaryota; kingdom Metazoa; phylum Chordata; order Ceratodontiformes; family Ceratodontidae; genus Neoceratodus; species Neoceratodus forsteri. Next base: position 1,465,268,534 of record CM057452.1, read on the forward strand.
ATGAAGCTGGATCCCAGTATGCTGGGACTACATCCTGCCCAGACTGGCTGGCATCCCACAGTACGCCGGGACACAGCCGATGACCTCGGGGGATTAAATACCAGGTGATTTCCCCCGAGGCTGCTGTCCGAGATCTTGGGATAAAAAAAAGAAAGTAAAAAAAAAAAAAATGGCAGTATGATAACCAAGTCAGCCAGAAAGAGAAGGCTAAATAAGCTGATTGTACAAATTATAATAGTGCTTTCTAAACTCATATTGTAGGATAAACTTGCAGAAGGCATTGTATAGGGGTATATAATCTTTCTCATGAGTGGTGGAAGGAAGCAGCTCAGTAGACAGTATCATTGTATTCCAATATAGGAAGTAGTGTTTGAGAGACAATTTTTGTTTTAAGCAGGCAGGGAAAGGAAACAGCCACTTCCAAAAAGAGTGCAGCTTCAGCATGTTGATGAAAATGTGAGTCCGGCCCAGTGGCGCAGAGGGCTGAGGTACTGGAAGCCTTACCTCTGTTTCAGGAACGGACTCTGGGTGTCAGAGAGCCAGCACGGGGGAGGGAGGGAGCAGGATTGAGCAGCCGGAAGGCAGCTCTCCTCTCCCAGGGAGGCTGTCGCCCCTCCCCCCATAGTTCCGCTGCTATCGGGTGAAGGTCTGACGGCCAGCGTAGGTGGGAGGGGGCGGCAAGTAGCGGGAGGGCACCTCGAGCTGTACACACCACCGAGGTACCAGGCAGGGCGAAAACGGGGGAAAAAACTTTGAGTATGAAAACCTATATAGAAAGAAAATAAAAATGTGCTGTTCTCTAGCTCACACAATGGTTTCACAAAAAGGTAGAGCCTACCAATTCAACCTGATTGACTTCTCTGAGGAGGTACTGTAAAACAGGTTATGTTCGCATTAGTTAAATTTAGCACATGGCACCAACTGGCCAAAAATGTGTAGATATAATTTAGCACTAAATGATTGGTGCCTAAATTATTTCTGTTCAAAATGTTCAGTTTTGGAAAATTAGCGCTATTTTATTTTAGTGTAATCATCACATTTAGTTAATATAGCAGAAATGTTCTTGGAGTGAAAATACCCAGTTTTACAGTATCTGGGTAAACTGTCTAGGGAAGTGGATATGGGCTAGGGGGTAGATCTGATCTGCCTGGACTTCAGCAAGGTCTTCAACAGTGTACTGCACAGAACACCTTGGAGAAAATAGCAATGATGGAGTCCACGAAGTGTACAGGAGGTGAATAACAAATGATGTGACAGTAAGCAGCAGAGAGCAGTGGTAGATGACCACCATTCAGAGTGAAGGAATGCGCTGACTGGAGTATTGCAGGGGTCAGTTCTGGGTCCGATGTTCCTTAAAATATTTATTAATGACCTGGAGGAGGGGATCAGCAGCAGCTGAAGTTTACTGGTACCACTAAACTGGCAAGAAATAGTAAACACAGAAGAGGAAAGGGATGTACTAAAGGGTTACCTACGCACATTAGGGGCGTGGGTTGAGAAATGGGGGCTTAGATGTCATGTGGGGAAGTTCTGAGTACTATATCTAGGGGCAAGGAATAGGGGTCACACATATACCTTGTGTGATGCAACAGTGGGCAGCACAACCGAGGAAGATCTAGGGGTCAAGAAAGCAAATACAAGGCTGGGATGTATTGGGAAGGGGGTAAGGAGCGGGGAAAAGGAGGTGATCCTCCCCCTGTGCAAGGTCTTGGTTCAGCCGAATCTGGAGTACTGTGTCCAGTTCTGGTCACCACAGTACAGAAAGGACATTGGGGAGATCAAGAGAGGCCAGCTTATAGCCATCAAGCTGATTAATTGCTCAGTAGGCAACAGCTATGAGGAAAGATTGGACATGCTCAAGTGGTTTAACCTAGAAAAGAGAAAGCTGAGAATGAATGTGGTCACGGTTTTCTGAATACTAAAGGGTGGAGTATGCACAGATGTTTAAGTTGGTGAACCAAGGCAAACAGAACTAGAGGGCAAGCTGTCAAACTGAGTAGGCAAAGAATTGGGGGAAACACTAGAGAGCATTATGTCACACAAAAGATAATTAACATATGGAATAGTCTACCCAGTGAGGTTGTGCAACTAGTTTTGTTTGGGCTTTTGAAGCAGATCTAGACATATTCCTGCGGGAGAATGACATTGATGGTTATAACAGTGTGAGTAGAGTAACATTCTGGCTGTTAGTCTTAGATATGTGATCATACTCAAATTGGGCATAGTCACTGCTGTGCAGCAGGAGGAGCAGGCAGTATGGTTCCCAAATCCCTTCCATTTTCACAATACTGTGTTAATATGCTAATATACCTGGCTGGCCAGGTGGCACTGAGAGTTGAGGTGCTGGACGCCACACCTCGTGCTGCGCTGGTGACCCGGGTTCAGGAGTGAGCTCGGCACCGGAGTCGGCAGGGAGGGTTTAGGATTGAGTGCCCTCGTGGTGCTCTCTCCCTGGGGAGGGTGGTTGGGACGGCTCAGCATGCCAGTGACTTCCAGTGGAGATCGGGGCACTGCAGCATAGCCAGGCGGCACGTAACTTGCATGGCCAACCCAGGCAGGGTTGCCGTGCGCCAGTGCATCGAGGCGTGCACCACGCTTCGCGGGGGCAACTTAGGGGCATAAAGAGAAAATACCATCATCGGCTCAATAGGTAACGGCTCCACAGTGCCTGCTGCCACACGTCCAGAACTGGTTCTGTGCCTCTGCCCTTTGAACTCCCCATGGACTTTGAGGCCTGGGGTCTCGTAGGGAGTACTAACACCCTTGAAGAGGTTGGGGGACTCGGTGGGTGGTAGAGCAGCACGCCAGCTGGTAGCCGGAAAGAGTTCCAGTCCGGTAGGGTGCTACAAATAGAGCTAGAAAAGAAATGTATGCTAATATACCAAACTGTCAATATGTACTTTAAAATGTATCAGACTGCCTAATGGCTGGGTTATGGATCAGACTTAATGATCTACAATTGGATGTGGCCAGGGCTTGGAAGTCCTGGTGCTGTTGCCAGAAGCAAGAGCCAGCCCAGGACTGATGAAAGTGGTCCACGCTGATACAGTAACCCATCTATGGTTGGCCAGGAAGCCTGTTGTGTTGTGAGGGGTGGTGCTTGGGAGTCACATAGTTTATGCTGTGTCAGGTGATGCTAATGTAGACTGTAGCTGTCATAGGGGAGGAAAATTGGGTAAAAACTTGTTCCCAGGATGATAATGCCGGCAGAGCCTTCAGGCCCCATCCCATGTGGATCCTCACTGGTGGAAGTGGTGAGGCTAGTGGACCATTTCAGGTGTTGTGCTGGGAGTACTCCTATGATTCTACAATCAGCATCCATTTATATTGACCAACACCTAAACTTTTCTGAACGTGTTGATGCCATCCTGAAGAAACTGCGCTCCAAGCTTGGTGCCCTCTGCAGGAACCGCAGTTGCTTACCTCTGTCAGTTAGGTGCGACCTTGTTCAGAAAATTATTCTCCCTATTTTCGACTATTGCAACATAGTCTATTGTGCTTCTCCTAAGTCTTGCCTATCCAAATTGGATTCCTTTTTCAATGCTTTTTGTCGCTTTGCTCTTGGTCTCTCCCCCTGTACCCACTACTGCTCTCTCTCTCACTCCCTTGCTTTCCCCCACTGGAGTGCAGATGACTCTTGCACTGCGTGAAATTTACGTCTAAATTCTGATTTGGTTCTCGCCCATCTTACCTATCTTCCTCCCTTTTCATTTCACCTCCCTCACACCATTCTCTCAGATCCACTGACTCTCGCACTCTGGCTATTCCACGACGTACTACTACAGGCGGCCAAGGTGCTGTCTCTTATCACTTCCCTATACTCTGGAACTCCCTACCTATGCCCATCCGACACTCTTCATCCGCCTCCTCTTCCATCTCCTAGGCCCTACACAACTTTTACTCCTCAAACTGCACTTGTCAATGAAAATTCTGCTGTATTTCCCAATGTTTATTGCACTTCAAGCTTATTCTGCTTTGTTGCACTATACGTATAACCTTGTAAATGTATTTGGTTCGATTCTGCCTTTGTATATGTCTGATCCAACCACTTTTGTATATGTGCATTCCCCTTATCTGCACTGGTTTGCTATGTATATGCCATACCAAACTGTTATTGAAAATGTGCAGTCCCTTTATCTATACTGTATTGCCTATGTTCCCCTCTTCCCCTCCCCCAAGATGCACCGTGAGATGAGCAACTTGTTGCTCAGTGTGTTTTTCTGGTGAAACTCTTCAATCAATCAATAAATAAATAAATAATCTGACACCCAGATATTTGTCACACTCATTTTCCTGTTACTGCAGCCAAACCTCTAGCTTTTGATTGCGACTGCATGCAGATAACTGTCATGCAGTTTCCATTTCCATTCGAGCACATTGCACGCTGTTGTTTGCATAGTGTGTGCTCTTGTTTATCTGTCACTTTTCGCTAACTGTGTGGTTTTCTTCCCTGATCTGACTGGCTAGATGGAATTGTGACATAGGCTACTCTATGACTGGTCAGCCATGATTTGGATGGATGGGTGCATCCCCTCATAGCAGTTGGAGATAGAACACTCTGAAGAGTACTTCGGGACTACCACTTCCCACGACTTTTCAGTATTGTTCAGTCAGCACGGGAGAACTCGTTGACTTTGCTTACTTGTCTTTAGCTTGTTTGCATGATGAATCAAAAAGAGTTCTTATCGTTTGTATTTGAACTTGAGGAGCACGATACCTGGAATGTACAGACACTTTGGCTCCAATCCATTGGCAAGGACCCGTTGCTGGTTAGGCATTCTGGGACCACCTCTTACCTTCTGTAGGCCTATCCATGGTGGATACTAGTGTGCACTACTCAGGTGAAAAATTCACATATCTGGTGTGTGTGATGTGATGCAGGCTGCACGCCCATTAGCGCTCACGCTGTGGACCCAGGTGGGCTGCAGCCCCTACCTACGGGTGTCATCGGCGGGCGCGGAGCGTGCAGGCGGGTGGGTGCTGCCGTCTGCTGCTGACCGGGGGAGGGAGCGGGCGGTGGGGCTCAGTGGGGAGGGGGGTACCGCTGGACCACCAGGGATATTGGACTTCATTTTTTTAATACAAATGCCCACGATTGGGCTGCGTGCGGTCCACTGGACCACCAGGGAGATTGGACTTTATTTTATTAATACAAATGCCTGCGATCGGGCTGCGAGCAGTCCACTGGACCACCAGGGAGATTGGACTTTATTTTATTAATACAAATGCCTGCGATCGGGCTGCGAGTGGTCCACTGGACCACCAGGGAGATTGGACGTGACTATTTATATACTTAAGCACGCGATCGGGCTGACAGCAGTCCACTGGACCACCAGGGATATAGGACGTTATTTAACTGTACATATGCCCTTGATCGGGCAGAGGGGCGCATTGCCGTGCTGTGCAGGGGGCATCGGTTCCTGATGGCTGCTGCCTGGCAGGGCCTCAGGCGCAAGTCACCAGGGATTGGCGCATCTGCATGCAAATGGGGCCATAATGACATGCAAATGGCCCCATTTGCGCCTTGCATACATTATGGCCCTATTTGCATGTGCACTTTTGAATATCGTGGTTGTTGCGCATAGTACAAGGGAACTTGCGCTAGAGCATCCCCCTGCTCCACTCTGGCCACTTGTACTGGTGCAGTGCCACTGTGCCATGTACACTGTAGGTGGCTACAGTGCGATATTCAACGATGCTGTGCCATGGCGCAGCTCCGTTGAATATCGCCCAGTCAATGCCCCTGCCCGGCCAAGTTGCGCTGCGCCCAGGCTTGCGTCTCAGCCTGTCGCAGCCTGAATATCCGGTCCTAAGTAACTGGGAAAGGCACACTGAGCCAAGGCTCGTTTCCAGGTGTGACCTGGGGATAAGGATACAGGGATTACAATAAGTATATCCCCAACCGCTACAGGAAAAGAGTTGTCTGTTGACATGGAAACAACATTTACAAGATATGAGAGTGTAGTTTTCCTTTAATCATTATTGCCTATTTCAGAAGGGGTCTCTTAAAGGCTAAGAGCCAGATATTCAAAACTTTGCCCCGGGCTAAATTAACACTGCCCGGTGGGCAAACTTAGCCCAGAGCACAAAGCAAGCTATATTGAAAAGGAAATAGCCCCGTGCAAAATCAGCTGAATATAGCAAGCAAAGGAAGCTGGGCAAACAGGGCCAGGAGTGCAGGGCAAAAATTGCCTGGGAATAAGACAGCACTGAATATAGCAATAGGGAAGTGCACACTGCAGCTGCAGCTCTTTAGACTCCATTGCAAGCCAGTGTTGCAGGTGGAGAACACTGTGTGTGATTGCACAGAGATGTCTCACATCTACTGCAAACAACAATGTAAGCCACACACTGCAGAACTGTGCTATGCTGAAGTGAGGTTTGCCCGGGGCTAACCTGATTGCACAGTGCTAGCACATTAGCCTGGCGCAAGCTGGTTAGCCCAGGGCAAACAGGAGCTATATTCAAAGCTCCCATGCAAATGAGCCTACTTAGGTAATCCGTGGGCAAACAGGTACATTTGCATCTCATGAAGTGCTGTTTAGCATACATTACCTTGCATTTTTCCCAGTGCTACTGCATGGAGCACAAAGCTTCCCCTTTTGGTCGGAATGGAAGTACAAGCTGGATGCTGCAGGCCAAGGCATACCCACAGCATCCCCTGTTAGTCGGAATAAAAGTACAGGCCAGAAGCAGAAGGAACTGTGTGCTGCCAGGCTCAGTTGGTGCATACATATCTCACATTCCCTTGCCTCCTGAATCAGAGACAAGGCTTAAGCAAATCAGGGACAAAGGACCAAAATCAGGGACATATCTTCAGAAGTAGAGATATCCACCCAGACAGCAGGTAGAATATGGGGCTTAGTGCAAAATGCAATTGCTAAAGAAGAACAAGTCTGTAACTGTAATGCTTGACATTATTCTGTACTTACAATTGCCACTGTTTAGCCAGAGAAACACAACTGTGAGGAGGGATAGAGTAATATTTTGAGGCAGAGTCAGGGAAGTCCATGAAAATCAGGGACAGTTGAGAGGTATGCACCTGACCCATTCACGATAGAATGAAGAGTAATGTCCCTGGTAGTCTAGTTGTCCCCCCAACCCCGCACCCCGCACGAATCCTGACCCATTTGGTTTTAAATTATGAGTTATTTCCATGGTAGTCTAGTGGTCCCCCACCCCCTGCATGAATCCCGACCCCCGGTCCGCGTCAAAGAATAGATTTCCCGTAGTCTAGTGGTCCCCACCCAGCTTTGCACCTCCTGGTACCCCCCAAACATGGCATCCCTCTGGAGCTGGCGACTGGATCAGCCCTCCTCTCTCCACCACTGCCGGCTGCCGACTGCAGTATTCAGGAGTGCTACTGTATTGAATAGGCGCGCAGGAGGTACAAGGGAGGAGTTGAAAGAGGAGAGGGAGGAAGCAATGTGGGTCCAATTACAGACCGTAGAGTGAGGAAGGTGAGGTTGTGGGAGGTTTACAGACCACCCAATCAGGATGAAGAAATGGATAAGGACTTGAGTTTGCAAATTCCGAAGGTCACAGAGAAGGGTGAAGTGGTAATAGTGAGGGACTTCAGCCTGCCCAGGGTGGACTGGAGTGTACCGACCATGACATGTGCCAGGAGCCAGAAGATTTTGGAAGTGATTCTGAATGGGTTTCTGACTCAAGGTATCGCTGAACCCACTCGGGGAAGAGGCAATCCTTGACCTGGTGCTGACGAATGGAGAGCATGTACAAGATATAACCGTTAGGGAGCCACTGGGTGGAAATAATCATTGCCCGGTGCGGTTCTGGCTGGACATGGGCAGGGGAAGTCTCTCCACTAAGACCAAAACCCTGGACTTTAGGAGGGCGGACTTTAGGAGAATGGATGAGGTACTAAAACAGCACCTAGCAAAAATGACAGCAGCTATGGAGGTGGACCAAAAATGGGCTATTATTAAGGAAGGATTAAGGGCTGCAGCGGAGGAGTGTGCTAGATACAAGGGGAAGAACTCAAAGGTCCAAGCACCTAGCTGGTTCAAGTTCTGACGTAGCCCAGGCAGTGAAGAATAAGAAACTCACTATAGGAAATTCAAGAATACCGAGAGAGGAGGATAGAGAAAAATACCTAGGGCTGGTGAGAGAGGCAGGAAGGGTGGTTCAGACAGCTGAGGCACAGAAGGAACTGCAGTTAACGGAGGGTATTAGGAAGGGAGGAGAAGGCTTTCTTCCCATACATAAGTAAGAAAAGAGACAAGAATGATGGGATAGTTAAACTAAAACAAGGAGATAGGTGGGTGGAGGAGAATAGGGAGAAAGCGGAGTTAATTAATGAATACTTCTGCTCTGTCTTCACCAAGGAGAAAGACTGATTCGTGCCGATAGCATAGGTGCCGGAAGGGGGAGGGGAGGCAGAGGGCCATGGCCCTACCACTTTCATAAGTGGCCCTCTTAGTTTTTGCATTATTACCATAGAAAAAATTACCCCTTACATCCTTGGCCCTACCACTTTTCAGACCGCTCTGGCATCAGTGACTGACAGGGGGAATGGGGGAGGAGGACAGATGGGGCAATAGAAGGGGAAAGACTGAAGAAAGGGTTGCTAACAGTGAGGACAGACAAATCACCAGGCCTGGATGGAGTGCTCCCTCGGGTGCTGAGGGAACTGGCAGGGGAGCTTGCTGAGCCACTGGTGGACCTGTTCAGTTGTTCACTAGAGTCAGACATAGTATCGCAGGACTGGAGAATGGCACATGTGCCCCTCCACAAGAGTGGTCCCAGAGATGACCCAGGGAACGACAGACTGGTCAGTTTCACTTTGATAGTGTGCAAGCTTATGGAGACCATACTGAAGGAACGATTGATAGAGCTTCTAGAGGAACATGGTGTCTAGTATGCAAGGCAGCATGGATTTATGGGAGGGAGGTATTGTCAGATGAATCTGATTGACTTCTTTGAATGGGTAACTAAAATAATGGACAGGGGCCAAGCAGTGGACATCTTCTACCTGGATATCAGCAAAGCCTTTGACTCTTTACCCCACAGGAGGCTGATCAGGAAGTTGGTGGACCTTGGAGTCGGAGAGAAGATGGTTAGATGGGTAGAAAACTGGCTAGGGAACAGACCCAAAAGATGAGGGTGGGGGAGAGTTGTCTAGCACCAAGGTGGTCAGAAGTGGCATCCTGCAGTGGTCAGTGCTAGGGCTGGTGCTGTTCAACATTGTCATTAATGATATTGGGGATGGCGTCAAGGGAAAAATGTGTCTGTTCGCAGATGACACCAAACTCTGTGGGAGGGTGGACTCAGCTGAGGGGAATATAGGACCTTAAAGAGGACCTAAGAAGACATGAAAGGTGATCTAGGATCTGGCAACTGAGCGTCAATGCCAAGAAGTGCAAGAGTATGCACATTGGAGTCAAAAACCCCAGGACAGAGTACTACCTGGGAGGGGTCCAGGTATCTTCCCCAGAGGAAGAGAAGGATCTGGTGGTGATGAGAACTAGTGACCTGAAGCAGTATATGCAGTGCAAGAAGGCAGTGGTAAGGGCAAAAAGATTATTGGGGTTCATAGCCAGGGGGATCAGCAGTAGGTGACAGGAGCTGATATTGCCCTTTTACAGGTCACTGGTGCCGCCGCATCTGGAGTATGCAGTGCAATTCTGGCGCCCTCACCTTAAAAAGGATATCAACCTGATGGAGACAGTCCAGAGGAGGGCTACAAAGATGATTATGGGGCAGCAGGATAAATCGTACGAACAGAGACCGAGGGCCCTAAACACATACTCCCTAGAGGACAGGAGGGAGAGGGGAGACATGATTGAGACCTTCAGGTACTTGAACGGGATTAACAGAGTGAACAAGGAGGGTCTGTTCAAGCTAAGCTGCAGCAAAACCACGAGGGGTCACAGCCTTAAGTTGGGGGAAGGGATTTAAGAGGGAGGGTAGGAGACACTTCTTCACAGAAAGGGTGGTGACCAAATGGGATGCGCTGTCAGAAGAGGTGGTCTCATCGAGGACAGTGGGCAGCTTCAAGAGAGGCTGGGATAGATATAGGGGGGAGGATAAAGATCATGGGAGGGGAGGAGGCAAGGGATGGAAAAGTCGGTGGGGGGAGCAGGGACAACAGCCTGAGCTGTGAACCCTGTACGACGAGCAGACTAGATAGACCAAAAGGCCTAATTCTGCTGGCTTCTTCGTATGTTCGTATAATTGATTAAGGAACAGGCTGTAGTAGTTTGTGGGGTATTAAATTACAGTTTTCCTGTATTCTGATTGGCTTACAAAAGATACTTGTATAATATTAAGGGGGGGGGAAGGGAAATTGTTTAACCAGGAAAAGGCACACTAAGCCGGAGCTTGTTTCCAGGTACGACCGCTCGAGTATAATATGTTCCCATAGCGCGGTTCTTGGGGCAGCACCCATTAGCTCCTCCTCCAGCTTACTCCTAGTGCTGAATTTTGCCCAATGGCAGCGCTGCCCCTTGGGCAGCACCCTCGTGCTCTGCCTCCCACCTATTCCAGTTGGTGGAGTTTGTCCCCTGCCCCCAAGGCAGCAATCTGTAACTGTTACTTCCCACAAGTCTGATTCTTGCAAGTCTGAGGAATTGAGGGTTTTAAGTGCAGATAACATAGATACATAGACAGTGTTGGCAGATAAGGGCCTATTGCCCACCCAGTCTGCCCATTTGAGCTTGTAAGTTCAGTTTATGTTTTCCCTATAAGTCTTTTGCCCCTTACCTCCAGAATTCCTTTATGTCTATCCCATGCATTCTTAAATCCCGTGATTGTTTCAGCCCCCACCAATTCCTCTGGCAGGGTGTTCCACTTGTCCACCGTCCACCACCCATTCGGTGAAGAAATTCTTCCTCACGTTTCCTCTGAATTGTCCTCCCTCCAACTTCATCCCATGCTGTCTAGTCCTGGAACATCTTTTTTGCTTAAAAATAGTGTATTCCTGCACCCTGTTCCTCCGTGTATGATACTAGTATGTCTCTATCATGTCCTCTCAATTCCTTCAGCCTGTCCTCATAGGACTTGTGATGCAATCCATGTACCATCTTTGTTGCCCTCCTGTGAACCTTCTCTACCCTGTCTATGTCCTTACATAGGTAAGGTGTCCAGAACTGTACACTGTACTCCAGGTGGGGCCTCACTAGTGTCTTGCATAGTGGAATTATGACCTCCCTTTTCCTGCTGGTGATGCCCCTGCCTATGCATCCCAGCATCCTATTTGCTTTACTTGCTGCCTTGTCACACTGTTTCCCTACCTTGAGGTCATCAGAGATGATAACCCCAAGATCCCTTTCCTGCTTGGTGCATGCTATATCCACCCACCAAGTGATATATTGTGCCAGGGTTTTTGTGCCCCATATGCATTATCTTGCACTTCTTTGCATTGAATTTCAACTGCCAAACCCCTGACCATTCTTCAAGTTTCTGCAGGTCCCTTCTCATTCTGTCTACACCCTGTGTCTACTCTGTTACAGAGCTTTGTGTCATCAGCGAACAGTGAAATTCTGCCTTCTAGGTCCTGCGTGATGTCACTGATGAAGATGTTGAATAGGACCAGTCCCAGCACTGATCCCTGTGGTACCCCACTTGTCACTCTTCCCTCTGTGGAGTGACAGCCATTTACCACCACCCTCTGTGTCCTGCTGCCCAGCCAGTTACCTACCCACTGCACTACTGTCCTGCCCACACCCATATTTCCCAGTTTGTGTAATAGTCTTCTATGTGGCATAGTGTCAAAGGCCTTGCTGAAGTCCAGATAGGCCATGTCCACTGCCCTCCCACGATCTTCCCTAGTCACCCAGTCAAAAAATTCAACGAGGTTGGTCTAACATGAACTACCCCTGGTGAAACCATGCTGCCTTGGGTCCTGTAGTCCACTGACAACCAGATGTTCCACCAATCTCTCCTTCAGTAGTGCTTCCATGATCTTCCCCACTACCAAGGTGAAGCTGACTGGTCTGTAGTTCTCCGCTTCCTCTTTGTTCCCACTTTTGTATAAGGGGACTACATCTGCTGTCCTCCAGTCTTTGGGTACCTCTCCTGTTTCCAGTGATCGGCTAAACAGGATAGCCAGAGGTTCAACCACCACCTCTCTTAGTTCTTTGAGGACCCTGGGGTGCACCCCATCTGGTCCCATTGCTTTATCAACTCTTATTACTTCCAGTTCCTTCAGGACCCTTTCTCGTATAAAGGGACTTGTGTACATTTCTGCACCATTCTCACCCCTTGTACTCCCTTCAGACCCATTACCCTTCTCTTCCTCAGTAAAGACTGAGCAGAAATACCTGTTCAGTATGTCAGCTTTACTGTTGTCATCCTCCACGCGGCCCCCATCCTCCCCTTCAGTCTCACTATCCCTCCCTTTGCCTTTCTTCTTTCACTTATGTACCTGTAAAAGGTTTTGTCCCGTAGCAGGCCCGGTGGCACTGAGGGCTGAGGTGCTGGGATGCCTGGGTGGGAGACGCCGGGCGACCCGGGTTCGGGAACCCAGCCCGGGTCATCGGAGGCTGGGCAGCGGGGGGAGGGGTGGAGCTGGATTGAGCTGCCGGCAGGCCGGCTCTCCTCTCCGGGGAAGGATGCGGCACCCCTCGACCGATGGTGACCCCTAGTGGAGGCTAGGAGTGGCACAGGCATAGAGGGGGCCAGGCGTTAGGCCATGGGGTGGGGGAAAGGAGTCATAACCGGGGCCGTACGGCGCATGCGCACCTCCACACGCATGCGCTCCTACCCCTGGGGCTCCTGGGTGATAACTGGAGGCAGAAAATGCCGTGGCAGGATGATGACCGACTCCCTGAAAGCTCAGCTCCCTGGCGGGTATAAGGTAGGCACCGCTATTCGGGATGGGGCTGGGGGTCGGTCGAATAGATGCGCCAACTGGAGGAGCAGAAATAGAAATAATAAAGATTTTGTCCCTCTACCCACTGATTTTGCAATGTGCTCTTCTGTCTGAGCTTTGGATTCCTTACTGACCTCCTGTCTCTCTTGCTTCTCCTGGTACTTCTCCCTATCCCCTTCTGCCTGTGTCTTATTGTATTGCCTGAATGCAATCTTTTTGGCTTTCACTTTCTTTGCTACCTCTTTGGAAAACCATAATGGTCTCCTCTTCCTTTTCCTCTTGCTAACCTGCTTAATGCAGAATTCTGTTGCTCTTTTAATCCCCATTTTAAATACTGCCCACTGTTCCTCAACCCCTGATTCCTGCCTCATTTCCCTTAATGCCTCTTTCAAGTATCTCCCCATTTTCCCAAAGTCTGCCCCCCTAAAATCCAGGATACGTGTTTTTGTCTGGTTTGGTTCTGCTCTTTCTGTGATCTCAAACCACAATGACTGGTGGTCACTGTTCTCCAGGTGCTTCCCCACTGTTTTTCCCATCACACTGTCCCTGTTTGTGAGCGCAAGGTCCAGTATTGCCTTCTGCCGAGTTGGTTCCATGACCAGTTGCTCGAGGAAGGCACCCTAAAGGGAGTCCAGGATAAATCTGCTCCTAGTTCATGCTGCTGCTGGGATGCTCCAGTCCACATCTGGAATATTGAGGTCTCCAACCAGTACTACCTCACCCTTGTCTGCCATCCTTTGGATGGCTAGCATCAGCTAACTGTCTGTTTCTTCCTCCTGGGCTGGTGGTCTATAGACCACAGCTGTGCAGATGGCTGGCCCCATTTTCTTTTCCAGTTTAACCCACAGTATCTCTCCCCCATTTTGTTCCTCCTGGATCTCTGTGGCCCTTATGTAATTTTTCACATACAGTGCCACTCCTCCTTCTTTTCTACCTGCCCTTTCTCTTCTGAATACGTTGTAGCCAGGTATAGCCATCTGCCAGTCGTGGTTATCATTACACCAGGTTTCAGTGATGGCGACAGGCAATGCCTGTGTAATTGGTTCCTGTAGGCTGCCCCTGGGGCAGTGCCCTATGTAATTGGTTCCTGTGGGCTGCCCCTGGGGCAGTGTCCTCGCTGCCCCGGGGCAGTGCCTGTGAAATTGTTCCCATGGGCTGCCCCTGGGGCAGTGTCCTCGCTGTCCCTGGGGCAGTGCCTGTGTAATTGGTTCCCATGGGCTGCCCCTGGGGTAGTGCCTGTGTAATTGGTTACTGTGGGCTGCTTCTGGGCAGCAGCGGTGTAGTTGGTTCCTACTGGCTGCCCCTGGGCCAGTGTTTGGGTATTTGTTCCTGTGCACTGCCCCTGGGGCAGGCAGCAGGCACTAACTACACAGGCACTGCCCCAGGAGCACCCCACGGGAACCAGTTACACATGCACTGCTCCAGGGGCAGTGAGGACACTGCCACAGGGGCAGTCCATGGGAACCAATTACACAGATACTGCCCTGGGGCAGCGAGGACACAGCCCCAGGGGCAGCCCAGGGGAACCAGTTACATAGGCACTGCCCCAGGGGCTGCAAGGACACTGCCCAAGGGGCAGCCCACGGGAACCAGTTACACAGGCACTGCCCCAGAGACAGTGAGGACACTGCCCCAGGGACAGCCCACGAGAACCAGTTATACAGGCAGTGCCCCAGGGGTAGTGAGGACACTGCCCCAGGGGCAGCCCACGGGAACCAATCACACAGGCGCTGCCCCAGGGGCAGCAAGAGCACAGCCCCAGTGGCAGTCAACAGAAACCAACCATCACGGCACAGCCCCATTTATTACAATTTATAAATAGAATACATTCTCTTGCTTATGTCTGTCTTAATTTAGCAATATTAAAAAAGGTAATGATTTGTGACACTTACTGGTATATGATTAAATGCTCACAACTGAGTTTGACACAAAGCACAAAAAATGTTCCTGGTTAAGATTTGAACCCTTGAAGTCTGGCTCTTTTGGATGCAGACATACATACACACCTTGAGCCACCAAAATTCAAAGCCAAGCAGTGCACATTGCTTGAGGGAGCATTTCCATAACATTCTCATCTACACTTAAAACCCTCAGTTCCTCAGACTTGTAAGAATCAGATTTGTGGGAAGTAACAGCTACAGGTTGCTGCCTTGGGGGCAGGGGACGAAATCCACCAACAGGGATAGGTGGGAGGCAGAGTGTGAGGGTGCTACCCCAGGGGCAGCGCTGCCAGTGGGTGAAATCCACCAATAGGAGTAAGCTGGAGGAGGAGCTCTAGAGTGCTGCCCTGGGGGCTGCGCTGCCCGAGAACCACGCTATGGGAACAAATCACACTCAAGCGTTGTGACCTGGGAGCAGAGGGAAGTTAAGTGACTTGCTCAGGGTCACACAGTGTGCACGTGGCGGCTGTGGGATTCAAACCCAGGTCTCCAGGTTTGCAGCTCAGTGCCCTAAACCACAGCACTATACTGCCTCCCATTGCATAGTGCATATATTAATATTGCATATTAGTCCAGCTAAAAAACATAGTCTCTGAAGTTCATGTACAGTTTAACAGAAGCGCTAAGGGAGGGAGGCTGGCCCTGTGGCCTATTTCAACATCAAACCTGTTTTCTTCTCTGTGATTCCACCAGCGAGTGTCTAGTTTGCCTCTGTGTTTCAGGCTTCAGCAGTCCTGTTTGAGCAAAAGTAGATGCCAGCTCCAAGTCCTGATTCACCTGTGGCTGTAAATTCAAAAGTGCTCCCAGTAGATGCCGAACAGGATGCTGACTGGCCAAGCAAGATGCGGACCCACGATTTAAACTCCCTCTAGCTCTGTACCACCATGGCTACATCTGAGCTTTTGGCAAAGCCCATGGCAGAGTTATGTGTGTGTGCTCCAATGGATCCTTTTTTATTGTGCCAACTCAGTGGTAGTGCATCGAAAAAAGAAAACGATAAACAACACAAACGGCAACAGCCATAGAAACAGAAGCTGAAATCAAACCAGTGCAATAACACAACCCACAAAAGCAAGAATGCATACAGTATAGGAAATCCAAGAAATTAATAAACACATTTCCTCTGTCAGTTAATCAAGAGCTCACTCTAGCATGCACTGTTACAAACAGCAAGTGAAGGCCAGTTATTAGCAGAAACCAGTTTGTTACAGTGGTATGTTACTGAAGAGTCATGGGAAGGGCATGGTCCCGAAGCAAACCTGCTATGGCAGGGGGAGGCGCCCATCCACTTATGACTATCTACGGAGCCTAACCAGGAAGCAAATTACTGGAGGGTAAGAAATACCCCATTTCTGATCCACCATAAAAGAAATCATAAAATCTGCATACATTTTAAGGCTGTCAGTAGCCTTTGCCTTTTGTGCATCTGAGAACCCCAAAATCTTGTGGGTCTCAGACTAAATTCTGGGAGTCTTTCAGTATTCCCTTGGAACCACTTTGGCGCATCCCTCGACAGTGGGGTGGGCTCCAGGCAGCAGCTTGTACATCCTGAGAAGCCAGCGTGTGTCCAGTTAGCCCTCTACACTGATGGTCACATGTCCCACTAGGCTGCTGGTGCATCAGTGATACAGGGCCCTGCATCCCCAAAAGCCCTGCATTTGAGTGCATGAAGCACAGTTTATGATACCATTGATAAATATAGGTAAACAGAAGGGGCCAAGTATCCATTGCTGTGGCATCACAAGTTGCTGTCATCTTCTTTCTGATATTACTGCAGATAATAAAATAAATGCACTGTACTTTTGGCATACTGTACCACAAGTAGTAAGTAAATGAGACAGTTTAACAGTAGTGTGTTTGTATAATATGCTAATTAAGCAGGCTTCCAGCATTGCAAAATTACTCCTTCCTATATGCAGGCTAATGGTACAAAGGATGTTTCATGAAAACAGTTGGCAAAAGCTCCAAAGTGCCCCAGAGTGAAGGAAGAGCATAAACACAGGACCTGGTTAAGTTTACTTACAACAATCATTTAGTTGCTTATAAGATGACAAGTAAAGCACTTGGGAGGTTAGGTTTAGCTGACCTACAATAAGAATTACATTTCAAGACATTCCGGCTGGGAGTTGGAGGGAATTCAAATATTCAGGTTGGTGAGAGTCTTCATTGTGCAGAAATGAACGACAGAACAGCCTCAGAATTTAACATGAGAAATACAGAGCTGTTGCTCTGAAGTACGGGGTAGTAGCAGTAGCTGCAGTTGTAGTGATAAGGCTCCTGGGGATGTGGGACCCCCATCCTTTACAGACAACAAAGCATGGGACTCGATATTCATCAGAGGACTGCATTCCTGAGCTGCACTGTTGACACATCGGTCCACGCATTCCGCTCCTTGACAGCCTTCTGCACTGTAGCAGGATTCGGAATGGCTGTCAGAGGAACTCCAAGGACTTATGGGTTTTTGGTCCAGGACCACCGAGTTTTTATTTTGAGGGTCCTGTAGCCTCTGAATGCTCAACTTACAGAGGGCTCTGGTAGCAGTAGTTGTAGTCATCATAATAATAGTCATCATAGTAATAACAGTAGTAGTGTCTTTTATTGCACCCAGTAGGAGGCTGCTGGGTTGAAGATCCTGCAGAATTGTTTTCTATTAAAAATTCACACATTTAAATACATACCACCTATGATTACAAAGAGATACATTAGGAAAAATGTGGTAAATTCCTGAACAGGAACCCTCAAAAACTACAGAAGAATACACTATACCAGGAAAGGCCTTGGTGCACAAGCTCTAGTTCATGTAATGCATAAGAACCTACTGTAGGCTATAAAAGCACCCAAGAGAGAAATAAGGCTTCTTAGTTTTCCACATTTCCAAATGATGTGACAGCCCATGGTGCAAAGGGAGCTACAAGAAGAGATGACCCTTAGGTAACTCACACTTCATCTCACTCAGTATTCGCATTTGATCTGATTACAGTACCCAGCCATGATGATACACATGATCAAACACGTATATCGACTTGACAGAACCAATAAACTTGAAAAAACCAAAAACAAACAGGTTAGTGCCAGCTGTAAAGTGTAAATGGTGACAGCTGTACTGAGACCAAGTGGACTGTTGTTGATAAGTGCTTACCACAAACATTTGGACAGGATTATAGCTAGACAGTACAGTTCCCCAGTCCTATCCACCTGGCTGCAGGCCTCTGAGGTTTCCTGAACCTGGGTTGTCTGTGTGAAAGTGCAGTGCACTTCTGGCACTGCCCCCCTCCCCTTCCCCAGTTGTTTAAAGAGTGGAGTTCAAACTGTAACGCTAAGTTCAAAGTTTGAAAATGATCATTCAAAATGTTAAGTGATCGTTCCAAAGGCCCATAAAATAAGTATCAGTTGGAAGTAAAATACTAGGGTCACATCTGCTCGATCAGTCTCGGGAGGATGTCCAACTGGTCCTTTGAGGTAAGTCTCTCCTTGGGATAAGTGCCATGTGTTACCTTACTGGAGTGTCATTAGGTGCTTTGTCATCACAATCTTCCTCATGTCGTGATGATTGATACTGTGCACTTCAGAAGTCTGAAGTGTGAGATGTTCCTTGTGATGGTGTCCTTTTTTTTTGCAGTGCTCATGGCAACTTTTACTTTTGTGTTTGTTCCTATAGGCAGTCAACTGGTATGGGCTGTCCTTTCCTGTTGGCTGGGACACGTTGTAACAGTCTGAGAGAAGTCATAGGACATGCCCCTTCCCAGACACCCTCACTCTTTTACAACCTGTTCCAGCTGGTAGACAGCTCGTTGCTTTGCAGTGATTATTTGGCCATATTTTTCTACTTTCTGTTGGACTTGCTGTTTCTTCAGTTTGAAAGACCATTTATCTCGTGGACTCATATTCCCCAAGGCCTTGTTGGAAGGTCTGTCCGGACTTTTGGGGAACTTTTCAACTTGCTGCAAGGTTTGGAACCCTCTGGGAATGTGATGCCTGATAAGAACCAAAAACAGACTCCACCTCTTTTGTGGTGCCTGGTACAGGCTGCTTCACCCTCCCCTTTCTTTGCAGGTTGAATCAGGGTATTTATATCAAAAAAAGGAGGGTTGTTTAGCATTGCTAATGTCTTCTGCTCAGTGCAACTGCAGTATGTGATTACAAGGGTTCTTGATTAGTCATTCATGCATGGGTCACAGGTGTCATCTTGGTAAGGTCACCAGAGCAGAAACACTGCCATTGGCCATCTTGATACTGGTAATGCATGCTTAATGAAATGCGGTAGTCATTTTGAAGGTCCTGCACAGCATTTATAGCATAAAACCCTGCACCAGCTCTGAGTTGCACACCAGCACTATTTCTAGTTGATTGTCTGCTCTTAACTCGAGTCTTGGTACTGACTGGTCAAAACTCCAACTTGTTGTCAGGACTGCTATTTTTAACACTATGGCCTCCTCGACCAGCAAGTCTAAGGAAACCAGGTCTAAGTCACTGAACTGCAAGAGACATGAGGCTAGTCTCCAGTCAGCTGTATCTGGCTCCTATTGCCCATTCTGTGGCAAGATGACCTCCTCTAAGACTGATGAAGTGCATGGCCAAACCTGCTTCAGCAAAGGCTCGGTCGAGCACCAAGTCAACTTGGATATTTGATCTATGTCATTCAACAATCCAAGGAACCACCTCATCTAGCCCCTTAGATCACAGCTAAACTAAATAACCATTGTGGTTGCAGTTTCCTCAGGGAGATACAGATTCTCTAAAATGTACTATAGCTGAGCTTATCCAGGCAGTTGACTTCCTCCTGGAAGCCATGTATTTCTGCCAGCCTCCAAAAAAGGAAGCATGCTCCTGTAGAGTCTAGACCCTCTGCTGACTCCCTGGTCCTTAGATGATTTTGTGAGGCCTTGTCTCTGGGACTCATCTCTCATTGAGACAGATACTCTGTATCTTCTTACAGAAAGGACTCTGGTGCTCACTCTGTGGCAGAAGTGGGTGAATATTTGACCACTTGGGACACAGCAGGCAGGGTTCTAACTGGGGACATTTCAACACTCCTGTGAAGCAAACATGCATCACCTTGGATATAGAAAAGAACCACACCTGACTCTAAAAACAAGGCTACTCCTCTAAAAAGCATGGCCAAGAAGGACTGGGCAGTCCTGGTATAGGTCAAGGCAATGGACCACATTGCCACAGAGTGGAACTACACCAAGAGGAAAACCTCAGCACAGAGATTCACAAAGACTTACATGGTGAAAAAAAGGATGCCAATGCCTGGGAAACAGTGCCCAAGGTGGGCAGGCCTAATTGTGTAGTTATTAAGGAAACTGTTGTCCCACTACAGTGGGCAGCAGCTATTAAGGACCCACTAGACAAAAAAGTAGGCTCAGTGATAAAGCAAATGAGGTGGTAAGGGCACTGATAAAGACAGTGCTTGCATCAGTTTACATTGCCTGAGCCATATCCTACTAGCTATCTAGCATCTCTTTTGACTTGCCTCGTGATTTCGTAGCACAATATTACATGTTGCTCCTCTCTGTGAGAATAGGTTTCTTGGCGGATGCTTCCTGTGATTTGCTGCAGTTATCCAGTCATTGCTATATTTTATTGTGGCATGGTGAGACCAGTGGTTTTTTTCTTCCTTGGTTGGCAAACAATTTTTCCAGGGCATTCCTCTCCCACACTCCCCTCCTCCAGTGTTCCTACTTTACTCCACTCTCCCTGGCATCCTGGTTGCAGTCTTCTCTCATCCGCTTGCCTTCTTCTCAAAATCCCTGGGTCCCTCCTACCTTCTTAACGCTTATTCATCCTAACCCCCCTTCCTCTTCCCATAAGCATCTCATTGGTTCTCTTAAACTACTCATCTCAAATCTGCTTTAATTGCAGGAGATCTTGAGATCAACCCTGGCCCTTGCCTGTCATCTCCCCAAAGGTTTGAGAGTGGCCCATGTCTGCATCAAGAGCCTTCTCCCTACAATCGGCCTGTTGCAACCACTCATGGTTAACCTCTGACCTGATGTGTTGGTGATCTGGGAATCCTGGCTCTTCCCCAAGATCCATGATTCCTCTGCTGCCATCCCTGATTTCACAATTATTCGACAGGATCAAGCAAAGAGGGGTGGTAGAATAGTTATGTACCGCTCCTCATATCTCCAGTTTGAGCCTGTGTTCTCCTTCTCTATCCCCTCTGCCTATGAGATGCTGCTTCTCAAACTCTCCCTCCCCTTCTCTTCCCTGTATTTACTGCCAGTGTCTACTGCTGCCATGGCATGTCCCCACCTTCAGTAACTGAGTTACTCACCACCATCTCCTCCCAGGCCTCCTCTGTAGAGCTACTCATACTAGGTGATTTCAGTTTAAATTGGCTGTCCTCCTCCTCTCTTCATATATTTTGCTGTACTGTGAAGTCCCTCTTTTTAACCCAACTCATCTCTGTCTCCCCATCACTGTAATTTAAAATCTCTCAATCACTCCCCCTTGGACTGTGTCCTCTTCTCCTGTCCCCATCATACTGTGGATGCTAGTATTCTCCCTGATGTTCACAGTGACCACCATGTGGTCTGCTCTGTGTGTAAGATTCATCATTTCAAAGTTTCCCTCAAATTCATCCACTTATGGTCTTTCTGATCGCTGAACTTGTCCCACCTTCATGTTGACCTGATGTCACTGAATGGTCCCTTATTTCTACAGCTGGCAAAGTTGATAATGCCCTCAAATTTTTGACCTCCAAATTCATGTCTGTCTGGGATCATCATGCCCCTCCCCCCCTTAGAGGAACCAGGGTCCAAAGGATCTCACCTTCCTTGCATCTCAGTAGAGTTGCTGGCCTGTCATCGTGCGCATGACCATGCCTGGAGGAACTACAAGTCTTCTGGCTCCACTTCTGACCTTACAAATTACTGGACCCTTCATAATGCCTGTACTAAAGCCACTACGTTTGCAAAGTCTGAACACTTTGTATCCATGCTCCAAAACAACTGTAATCACCCCTCTAAGTTCTGGAAGGTAATCCATGCCCTTTTCTCCCATTCGACCCAGCCCCCTCTCTCAGTTCTTAAAGCAGGCACTACTCTTATCTCTGACCCCACTGCAGTTGCCTCATCTTTCAGTTCCTTTTTCGCCTCCTGTGCCCGGTCCCTCCTCTCTTCCTCCTACTCTCCCAACTCTTCTTCTCTGTGCTCGCACGCTTCCCCTCTACTGGTCCTACTGCCCCCTTCTCCCTTTTTTATTCTCACCACTATGCCTGCTGCTTTGCTTAAGGCCCTCTTGACTCTAAACCCACATGAGGATGGGAGCCCTAATGGTCTTGATCCCAGATTCCTGTATCTCTCTGCTTGTGCCATTTCCCTCCCTGTTGCCTACCTCCTCAACCTTTCTTTCTCCTTATCCTGTGTCCCTAACTTTTGGAAGTTGGCTACTGTCATTCTCCTTCCTAAAGGGGGTGACCTCTCTCCTCCAGTAACTTCTGTCCTGTCTCTCTCCTCCCCACACTGGCTAAACTCCAGGAACACCTTGTTCTCTCGCAACTCTTCCCTTTGGTTGACTCAGCCTCCTTTTTCACTCTTTTCCAGTCTGGCTTTACAAAGTCTCAAACCACCTCCATCTCTGTCCTCTATCCTCTGTGGCATATATCAGGGCCTCGTCACCTCCGCCATTATTATAGATTTAGCCAAAGCTTTCAACACTGTTGCCTACGCCATTCTTCTAGACAGGTTGCTTCTTCAGTTGAGTGGTTCCACTCCTACCTTGAGGGCAGATCCCAAGCTGTCTGTATTGGAGACTTCTCTTCCCTTCACTCCCAGTCATCTCAGGCATCCCCCAAGGGTCTGTCATTGGCTCAGTTCTTTCTCCATTTTTGTAAACAACCTCCCCACTGCCTGCTCCTCTGTGTCCATGCATATGGATGCAGATGATACAGTCTTTTTACCTCTGGCTTCTGTGCCTCTGACCTCACGAACCAGCTCCAACTGGACTTTAGCAACATCCAGCATTAGTTCTGAGAAAATCAGTTATCCTTCAATGCAAAGAAAATGGTTTCAATGACATTTGGCCCCAGGCAGAGGCTTGCTAGAACCCCCCTTCCTTTCATACTGTTAATGGTGCAGCATTTGAAGATGTCTCCTTCAAGTACTTTGGGGTCAGGCTGGATCACCACCTTGATTTCTCTAAGTGTCGTAGGCATAGGCAGGCGTCCACAGGTGACAGCACGCATGCAGGGAACTCTGCTGGACCAGAGAGGTAAATTGCCTGTTCACTTGTTGCTGTCTGAGTAGGAGGCAGCTGAAGGAAGGTAGGGGGGTTAAGGAAAGGATGAAACAGGCTGTACAAGCAGTAACTACCTGTTGAGTGGGAAAAGTGGAAATGCATTATTCAGGGTCAGGGACAAAGGTTAAAGTAAAGCAAAAAAGAGGAAAACTATAAATGCCATATCTAGGGTAATGGTACATAGGGGTTAAGTAAAGCAAGCAAGGGGAAAACTATAAACACCCTGTCTAGGGTAAGGGTACAAAGGGTTAAGTAAAGCAAGAAAGGGGAAAATTAGACTCACCCTATCTAGGGTAAGAGTACAAAGTATTTCCAGTACAAAGTAGATAGTGAAGGAACCAGAATTTGAGAGTGGTGCAGTGCAGTGGATGTGGAGCTGAAGTTTTCAGAGAGATCTTCTGGAGACTGAGGTGCTGCCTTATCTGCACGCACCTCTCTGGGCTGAGGGAGGAGGTCGCTGGACTTTGAGCTGAGTTGGCAAGGATTTGGGGGACCTCTTCTTCTGGCCAAGGGCCACTGAGTCTACCACCAATGCTCCAGAGGATGTTTAGGAGAATGAGGGTCGGCTTGATTTTGGTGGGTTCTGGGAAGGTGGGGGTGATAGATCAGGGGCACATTCCTCAGCCTGTGCCACTGCGGGACTCATTTGACACTCTGGTGGGATGGGACTGCTGGGAGAAGGCACCTGTAGTAGTGGCCAGGCAGGATGTGGGGGTCCTTCAGAGGGGAGGCCCCCAAGGTGGGAGGTAGAGGGCCCCCAACAGAGTAGAAAGTAACTTCTGATGGGGAAACTCAATTGTTATGGGGTGAGATTTGGGAACAGGATGGGAGGGAAAGTGGGAGGTGAGATGTCTACCTGGAAGGCAGATCCTATAGATCGTTAGGGCAGCGGGGCAGGAGGGGAAGCTGGAAGTCATTATCCAACTGGGGACTAATGACCTGGTTAGGGATGGGGCTAGGACTGTGCAGGGGATATTAGGGAGCTGGAGAGGGGTATTAGGCAGATAGTACACTCAGTGTCTTTTGCTGAGGTGCTGCCTGTCAACGACCAGGAGGAAGATAGGATTCTCCGCACCAAAAGTGTCAACTTATGGTTCAAGGAATGGTGCAGAGAAGAAGAGTATGGCTACTTGTTGGGCTGAAGACCAACCTGGAGGGTCTGGGCCTGTGCAGAGGTGATGGCCTGCATCCATATGGAAGGGGAAATGCAGTCCTCAGTGGACGGTTTAAATGTTACTTTTTCCCCCCATAGAGCACTGCCTGGTCAGAGAACCTTTTCATGGCCTCCCCCTCCCCCCCCCAAGTGGTGTGATCAGAGGAGGGAGGAATGTTCCCCCAACCCCACCCAAGTCCAAGTATCGAGGTCGGACCAAGCAGCCTGGTCAGCAGCGCAGGTCAGGTCAGGGGTAGGCAGCAGAGCTTCACTTAGCCCCCACCATCACTTTTCCATCTTCTCCCCTTGTCTTGGCGCAGCGGCAACACAGATGATGCATACACATGGAGGCATGCATGTGCTCTGGAACCATGGCCCCTTCCACCCACCCTGACCTAAGTCTGCTTCCCAAGCATTGGTGCTACCAACACACCTCCATCTGGTGGCAGCCAAGAGCTGGGACAGCACACTCGAGCCTCTCCCAGCCGCCCCACCACTGACCCCCAATGACCTGTTCGTTTCCAGAACTCGGGTTGCCGGCATAGTTAGAGGTAAGGCGCTACAGCGTCTTAACCCTCTGCACCACTGGGCCAGCTTAAATGTTTCTTTGATGAACAATTAAACTAGCTGAGGGGGTGGCGGAAGAAAAAAAGGAGGCATAAACCCCCCCCCCACCCATACGGACTGTAGCAGTGAGAAGAGAGGACCCAAGGGAGGAAAATCCCCTGGGGTGCAAAATTAAAAAAGCAGTGTGGTAGGAAACAAAGGGGATGGGAACAAGGGTTGTAAAAGGAGAAGGGAACGGAGGTGGGGCAAAAGGGAAAAGAGGTGAGTATTAGGCACAGTGGGAACAAAGTGTGGAAGGCCATGTGTGCAAATGCAAGAAGCCCGTGAAGCAAAATTCAGAACTTGGAGGCCATCATGGTGGGGGCAAACCTGGGTATTGTAGACATTACCTAGTCGTAGTGTACAGGAAACCATAACTGGGAGATGGTCATTCCAGGCTATACTCAGTTGAGAAAAGATAGGGTGAGTAGGAAGAGGGGTGGGGGTGCTGTATGTAAGGGAGGGTATCAAGGCGATAGAGACACAGGAGAGCCATGGGGGAATGGAGGGGTTGGAGGTTTGTGTGTTGCCCAGACCAGGAAAGGACCTGTTGGAAGTGCATCATATTAACCAGTATGGTTGTTAAATTGTGACTTTAAGATATTGGCCAAGATTCTGGCAGTATAGCCTAGAGGTTAGAGTAATGAGCTGTGAATGAGCTTGGTGTGTCCAGCAGGTTGGGGTTCGATTCCCACAACTGCCACTTGCATATTGTGTGACTCTGAGCAAGTCACTTAACCTCCCCAGTGCTCCCAGGTCACCCCTGAAAACAGGACTTGTACCTAGTGGGCCTTACCCGGTTACCAAAGAATTAAAAAATAAAAATAAAATCTGGCTCAGTGCCTCAAGCATATACTCCCTGAAGTGCTGCAGGACCAGACCTGTGATGTGCAAGGATGACTGTCCTATCATAATGCGTGTAGGCAGTTTAACGTGAGTCTTTGGAGTTCTCGGCATCCGGAGGCAGCACTCATGCTGTTATTGGATGCCGAGAAAGCATATGATTGCATAGAATGGGAGTGTCTGTTCAAGGTGTTTGAGAGATTTGGACTGGGGGAGATTATATTAACTGGGTCCAGATTCTATGAGCAGAACCTAGTGCCACAGTATTGGTGAATGGAGGTTTGTCAGAGGAGTTAGACTTATACAGGCCACAGCCAACCTTGGGTCTTAAGGCAGTGGATTACTCTCTTGCATACCTGGGAATCAAGATTGGAAGGGACATTAGGAGCCTGAATTCCATGAATTACAAGCCTGTATTTAACACTGTTCTGATGGAGCTTGAGGAGTGGAGGGCATTTCCAGTTTCCTAGCTGGGGTGCATAAACTTGTTAAAAATGAATGCCCGCCCCAGAATTCTTTATGTGATGCAAATGTTGCCCATGGGCACTACTAAGAGGGGGTATCAAAAGGCTGTGGAGAGCATTCCCTGCTTTCATTTGGCAAGGCAAGAGGTCAAGAATAAGTCTACAGCAGCTAAAGAGCAGGACTGAACAGAGAGTGATGGGGTTCCCTGCTATAAAGGGATATTTCATAGTCATTCAGCAACGATATGTCCAAGACTGGGTTAACATAGGGGAAGTGGCCCGTTGCCTGAACTTGTAGGAGGGCGACTCCCAGCAACGATTAACGGTATACCTGACACCTGATGGGAAGCAGGCATATTGGGTGCATGGAGGGAATAACCCATGGTTAAACACACTCTGGAAGCCTGGAGAAGATTATGCGAAGATTGAAAGTGAAGTGAGACAGCACCTTCATTATCCCCATAGCAAGAAATCCAGACTTTCTCCTTGGGTTGGAGAATAGAAGTTTCAAGGAGTGGGAGGACAAGGGGTTTAAATGTGTTGGAGACTTACATACCAGAGACAGTATTAGACTGCTTGCAGAGCTAAGGGAAAAATTTGATACACTGGCCTTACAGCACTATAAATAGCTAGAGGTTTGGGCTTGGTCTTTAGTATAAGATTGGAGCAGGATCCAGTGGAGGCATTGCCCCTGTACGCATTGGAACAGCTCACGTTTCAGTCCAGGCTATCACCTAAAGGGGTTGTTACCAAGGTGGCTCGACAAGACAAAATTAAGCTCCCAAACCTTTTTTTAGGTCAAAGGGCTGTGAGAAAGCGATTTGGGCAGGGCCACCTTGGAGGAGAGCAAGGGGTTGCCCTAAAATTGAATATGGGTCTCATCCTCTTTAACAAATATAAAGAATCCCAGTAGAAATTCATACGTTGTCTGTACTGCCCACCGAGTGTTGATTCATAAGTTCAATCCCACCATTTCACCTATGTGTGGGAGATGCCAGGTACTGTAGCAATTGGCACGTATATGTATTATTTTGGGGACTACACACATACAGCTGTGTTTGGCGGTGGTGTTGCAGGAACTGGCTGAAATGCTGGCTAGGCCAGTCCCGTGTACGCTGGTGTCCCTGATGCGTGGTATGAAGGACATGGAGGAGGAGAAGGAGGAGGAAGAGGGCTGGGAGCCTAATCCCCACTGGCTGAGAGTGCTGTTAGCCCTGGCTAGATAATAACTTGTGTGTCATGGGTGGCACCCACAGTGGCGGGCTCTGGCCTTGCAGGCCTTAGCTCTGGAGAAGCTGACCTATGTGCTGAGAAGCTGGGAGGAACCTTTCCTCAGTTGTTGGGACAGAGTAATTGGTTCACTACTAGCTGCAGAGGCCCTGATTCTGTAAGAAGGAATGATATGATAAATTCAATGTAAGGGACAAAAATTGGTGTTAATAAGACAACAGTGAACAGGGAGGCTTAGATTGACAATGCTGTTTTATTTTAAGACTCTGAAATGCAGTGTATGTAATATGGCTATGTAATCCATGTCCTATTTTATTTATTTGTTTTCTTTATCTTTTTTTTTTTTTCAATTGTTTAACCAGGTGAGACACACTAAGCTAAAAGCTTTTTTACAGGAGCAACCTGGGAGCACAGGGAAGTTAAGTGACTTGCTCAAGGTCACACAGTATATGCAAGTGGGGGCTGTGGGATTCAAACCCAGGTCTCCAGACTTGCAGCTCAGAGCCTTAAACCACTGCACTATACTGCCTCCCCTGTATCTTGACTGTATATTGTTTACACCTTGTTTCATTGTTAGAAGTCATGTACTGTAAGAAATCTGTACTTGATACAAAGTTTTTATTAATTTTGGAACCCTGTCTCTACTCCCAAGTTTACATACCTTTGTATTGCCTTGTCTGTTATTGTCGTATTATAAACTTAATAAAAATATTAACAAGACAAAAAAACAAACAAACAAAGTGGATAAAGCTATGTGGCAAGACAGGGTACATCCAAGGGTATTGAGGGAGCTCCACGGAGTACTGGCTGCACCTTTGACTGCCCTGTTCAACAACTCAGTGGAAACAGGAGTGGTTCTGGAGGACTGGATGAGGGCAGATGTAGTCCAGCTTCATAAAAGCGGTAGCGGGGAGGAAGCTGGGAACTGTACACTGGTCAGTCTGACATCAGTGGTGGGGAAGTTAATGGAGTCACTGCTAAAGGAAACGATTGTGGAGTATCTTGAATCCAGTGGGTTACAAGATCCAAGGCAACACGGATTCATGGGGGAGATCATGTAAGACAAATCTGAAAGATTTGTTTGATTGGGTGACCAGGGAAATAGATCAGGGTACGGTGGTGGATGTGGCCTACGTAGATTTTTAGTAAGGCATTCAACATCATATCACATAGACTCATAAAGAAACTGGGAAGCGGAGGGGTGGGTCCTAATGTAGTAAATTGGGTAAGAAATCACTTAATGGATAGGTGACAGAGGGTGGTGGAATATGGAGTTCAGTCTGGGGAAGAGAGGGTGACCAGTGGGGTGTCTCAGGGCTTAGTACTGGGACCAGTCCTCTTTAATGTCTTTGTAAGTTACACTGCAGATGAACTGGAAAGGAAGGCATGCCTCTTTGCAGATGACACTAAAATATGCAATAGGATAAACTCTTCGGGGGAGCAGAAAGAACGTGCAGAGACATGAGAAAGCTTGAGGAGTGGTCAGGGGTGTGGCTGCTTGATTTTAATGTGAAAAAGTGCAAATTCATGTATCTAGGGCACAGACACCCAGAGGCAGAGTACAAAATGGAGAAGATAGTACCAGTGGGATACTGAGGTGGATGGGGGGAGGTTCGCCAGCAGAAAGCGGGAGGAGGTATTGCCACTGTGTAGATCACTGGTGAGACTCCACGTGGAGTACTGTGTCCAGTTCTAGAGACCACATCTCCGGAAGGACATAGAGTGGATGCTGTTCAGAGGAGGGCAACTAAAATGGTACAGGGGATGCATCAGAAGTCCTACCAGGAGAGACTAAAGGACTTGAATATGTACACAGTGGAAGAGAGAAGTGAGAGCGGGGATATGATAGAGACCTACAGTATAAATGCCTCATGGGGTTAAGTAAGGTACATGAGGGGAATCGTTTTCAGAGGCAAAAATACACAAAAACATGGGAACATGCAAAGAAGCTGGAAGGGGGAAAATTTAGGAGAGATATGAGGAAGTACTTCTTCACTGATAGAGTGACGGATGCCTGGAACAGTCATCCAGTGCAGGTGCTGGGGGTGAAAAACAGTGGTGGGCGTCAAGGGTGCAGGAGATAGGCATAAGAGGAATCTTAGTTAGAAAGCAAGGAGGGAGGGAACCGTAGAGCAAGAAGGCTCTGTGGTGACAGGACAGGATAGGATAGGATAGGCAGGGAAAAATGGGCAGACTGGGTGGGCCTAAGTGGTTGTTATTTGCTGTTAGAGTCTGTGTTTCCATGTTTTTGTCATGTGGCTGCAATCCACAAGAAGCTCCACTCCAGACTTGGAACACTTTACAGAAGTCCCGCTTCCTTTTCACAGAGAAGCCCTCACTAAGATGATTCTCCCCATTTTTGACAATGGAGGCATTGTTTACAGTGGTGCTGCTGCAAAGTCCACTTTAGCAAAACTGGACACTCTCTTTCATTCCTTCTGTCAATTTGCCCGTGGCAAACCTCGACATACTCATCGCTCCTCCCCTCTCTTTATGGCAGGTGACTTTCCCGTTGCGTCTCCTTTATGTCCAAATTTTAGTTTGGTTCCCTCCCCTCGTATCTTGCTTCTGTACTGTCCCCCCCACCTTACTCATTTCACAACGCTTGCTTTCGCTCTCTAGCTCTCCCACCAATGAAGTTACTGCTGGTCAAGCTGCCCTCTCTTTCCACTTCCTTAAACTGTGGGGCTCTCTCCTCCATTCTGTTCGTTCTTCTCTTTCCTTTCTTGCTCTGAAATTTTTCTGTGATTTCTCTTTTCACTCCTGCAGTTGCTTCTGATTTTTGGGTGGACTTCTGTTCCCTCTCCTCCCACAGGTCGCATCTGGAAACGAGCGGTCCCCGCTCAGCATGCTTATCTGGTAAATCTCTTAAATAAATAAATACACTGACAGTTGCACAGTCCCTCTCTCCAGCTCATCAGTCACTACTCTCTGCTCCTCATATTATTGTTCTGTTGCTCACTGTTTAATGTTCCATTACCTGTTGCGCAATTTACTGAATGACAGTTTTATTCATGAAGTATTTCTTGTAATTTGTGTATTTTGTTTTACTTACCTCCATATTATTGCATTATTTATTGCATTATTTTTTGTACATTGCACTTCGTGTCTGTTCTGTTTTCTTCCATCTACCCCCAGGACACATCTGGAAACAAGCCAGTACCAGCTCAGTATGACTTTCCTGGTAAAACTTTTGAATTACATACATTCGTACATAAAACGATTCCTTGTAAATATGCCTTTTCGGAGTAACTGCTTGTTACTAGCTGGAGGCTATTACAGTATCAAGCAAGACAAGAAGCCTCAAGTAGTGAGTTCAATTTGATGCCTAGGAATTCCAGAGAAGTAGTAAGCTCTATAGGTTTGTCATCAGCGAGAGGAATTAGTAATGAGTCAAAAAGTTCTTTAAGGCTGGATAAGCTGCCTCTACCTAAATTGTCAGACTCCCAGATTGGCCAATTGGAGCATCCTATCAGTCCTGAGGAGATACTCCAACAGGTAAAACACTTAAAACCCTTGAAATGTCCCGGCCCTGATGGCTTTGGCACGGAATGGTATAAAACTTTTATTTCTCAGTTACTTCCCAGTCTCTTATTGGCTTGTCATGCAGTGGCAGAGGGGAAATCCTCCCCGCCTCCCCTGGAGCTATGCTTTCCTTCCCCCCCCCCACTTAAGCCCGACAAGGACCCCACTCTTCCGCCATCTTATCGCCCTATCTCAATCTTAAATGTGGATTACAAAATATTTATGGCTATATGGGCCAAACAGCTGGAACCTATATTTCTTCAGTTAATACATCGGGGCCAATCAGGTTTTGTAAAACAGAGAAACACATCTGATAATCTATGTCGAGTCCTGTTACTTTTAGAATATATCCATGCCAGAAAGATTCCGTCCACTATTATTAGTTTGGACGCCGATAGTGTTTGATAAGGTGGGGTGGGAATTCTTATGGGCTACCCTTTCAAAGTTTTCCTTTATGGATTCCTTCCTCACTTGCTTGAGAAACATTTATACATATCCCAAAGCCTATGTCAGAGTCAGTTGTTCTCTGTCTCAACCAATAGTTATGCAGAGGGGCACGGGACAGGGATGTCCCCTATCCCCACTTCTTTTCTCCCTTTACATAGAGCCCCTGGCCGAGGCTATTCGGAGGAATGCTCAGATTGAGGGAATCCCCGTGGGCCAGACAGAACACGAGGTGGCTTTGTTCGCGGATGATATGCTGGTGACGGCCCTCTCCCCGGAGACTTCCCTCCCTGTGTTGTGGGAAACTCTGGAATACTTCACAGGGGTTTCGGGTTTTCAGTTAAATGTAGCTAAAACAGATCTTCTCCCATTATTCTTTACCCCTTCCCAATCTCTTAAAAATAAATACCCCATCAAATGGTATCAAATGAAATTTAAATATTTGGGAATTACTATTCCTAGGAACTTAGATAATTTGGAGCTACTGAATTACGAACCTTTATTGGTTCAAATTCAATCCAATTTATCCTGTTGGTCCAAGTTACCTTTAAATTTTTTCCCAAGAATCGAGACCAATCGCATGATCATTTTGCCAAAACAATTGTACTTATTTCAAAATATTCCTACCTTTCCCTCCACCTTATATTTTAAATCATGGTACAAAAATATATCGAATTTTATCTGGAACGGCCAGAGTCCAAGGCTGTCTCTACTGCAACTCCCACTTTCTCAAGGTGGAGCCAACCTACCTAATTTGACATTTTACGCTCTTGTACCTTTTTTAAAATACTGTCCTTATGGTTGTTTCCCACTTATGAGGCACCCTGGAAAGATTTGGAATTTGCTTTAAATAATCTTTATGATATAATCAAGGTAACCCTGGCCTCAGTAACTAAGACTTCTCTCTTGCTGGATTTCACACCTTTCACAGCCCAAATCTTAAAACTATGGTATAAGTTGAAAACACATAAGGGCTTCAGGGAACTTTTTATCTTTTATACACATATTTCAGAAGAGGACAGATTTCTTCCCCCCGCCATAGACCACACCTTTTCAAAATGGAGAAGAGTGGGGCTCCAATTCTTCAAGCAATTTCTTTCCCAGTGGGCATTATTCCATTTGAAACCCTTCAAACAACTTATGGTCTATCAGAAAATGACCTTTACAGATATACTCAGGTCAAAAACTACCTCCTGTGACAGAGGGATGTAACTTCTAAGTTACCAGATCCCATCCCAATGTCATGGAAATATCTTGAGGATAATATTAATGATCATACATGGGAACATCAGGTGGGACACCTGTAAAGAAATCTTCAGGAGGGGATGGGTGATTCATCGGTTTCAATTTTAAAGAGCTGGTTTAGGGATCTAGATTTAGAAATCTCAGAACAGGAATGGATACGAGCCTTCCCATTGGCATGCAGAATAACCCATTCTACTATATGGTGTGAATTCGCCTGGAAATGTCGTAGTAGATTTTTTTCGCTCTCCAGCCCTCCTCACTAAATACCTTCCTTCCTCATATGGCAGGTGCTGGCGGAAATGTTTATGTTCATACGCCGACCTCAGCTATGTTTTCTGGACGTGTCCACTGTTGACACCCTATTAGTGTTCACTACAACAGGAGGTGTCAGATTGTCTAGGAGAGGTGGTTGATTTCACTGCCAAAATGGTCCTTTTATCTCTATTTCTCCCTCATAGGTCATCTTGGTATCGAACCCTATTACTTATCTATATTTTGGCAGCCAAAAAGGTCATAAAAAGGCGATGGATGTCCCCAATAGTTCCCACTATCAAAGATTGAAGGGGGGTGGTTTCCAATATTTATTATATGGAATCTCTTATGGCTAAACTCCATAGCAAACTCCCTGCAAATGAGGTGTTGTGGAGGCCTTGGGTGATGTACATATCTAGGCACAATCCAAATTTTATTCCCTGATATGTTTTATTTAACAACTTTGCAGGTGACAGGGGAGACTTGGTCTTGGGTTGACCCCAAGTGCAGCCCTCACATTTGTAATACTAATAGTTTTATCACAAGGAGGAACATAAACTACAACGAGCTTGAGGGGGTTGAATGTCTGTAAGGTAAAAAGTTCAGTCATTTTGTAAAGGTGATGCTTTGATGAGATAGCATGGTCTGAATTTTACACATGTTACTCAAATACAGATTTACTGTAAATGATCTAAATCCCATTATAATACAATGATGACTGTACCACATCTTGTTGTCACATGCAACAAATATAAAAAAAAAAGTTCTTTAAGGCATGTGTTCCCAGCAGCTTGAGTGGTATTAGGAGGCTTGACTAGGAGGAAAATCATCCAGGAGATGGTGGACACGAGGCCATTTGTAGCTAGTTAGGAGAATCCAGTAAAGGGAATCGGAATATGCATTGAAGAGTTTATGGCTGCTCTTGCAGCTAAATGTCAGTCGAGCTGCAAAGTACTATAAATCATCCTAGCATACACCTCAGAGATGCCAGCCCTGCGGGAAAGATGAATCGAGAGAAGCTTGAAGACATCTGACATATTGTCTTTAAACAGTCAAACTCCTTCATCTGCGGACTTAAGGAATTTGATAACATCAGATATCCTGGCGTAGTCCAGAAAAAAAGTCAATAGAGGGAAAGAGGGAGTTGATCCTGGGAATGGTGGTAGAATAAGGAGCAGATCCTGTAAAAGTAAGCATT
Source organism: Neoceratodus forsteri (assembly GCA_016271365.2). Taxonomy (NCBI): domain Eukaryota; kingdom Metazoa; phylum Chordata; order Ceratodontiformes; family Ceratodontidae; genus Neoceratodus; species Neoceratodus forsteri. Next base: position 1,465,302,510 of record CM057452.1, read on the forward strand.
AAGCCACGATGAAGGTGGCATCTAATGGTGGATTAATGCATGGTTGGGAGGGTTGTGCGGCCTCGGGCGTACAACGGCCCAACCATGCATTAATACCATTAGATGCTACCTTAGGAGTGGCTTAATGCGCTTGTAACATGGCAAGTGCAACCCAAGTATTACTTACATTATGTCTTTTGTGCGTATTCAACAGAAATGAGGAGCATGGCTCATTTGAGTTACAGAATCATGGTCTACCTCTGCTACTTTCTAACATTGTCTGTAAGTACAGCCGTGCGCATGCACGTTGCAAACGCGACAATCACTAATTTGGTAGCTAGCACTTTATAGAACGTTAGAAGTTTACTTTTCCTAGGAAGATTCACATTTTATCATTATGATAGCTGCAAACTGCCTAATTCTGCTCGGCTGCTGCATTACTCATTGTCTATTTTCAGCTCACGTTCATACCATGCTGCATTGTGGGCACAATCTGTTCGGTGCGTACTTTACTATCAGACTACACTGGCAGCAGTTTTGCAATCCGGGTCTCGAGCGCTGCAGTGACTGTACCGACCAAGAGGTGGCGCTTTTAGAACACCATACCAGTTTTGCTTTGTTTACCGTTGCTCTGTTTGTTCCACTCCTACTGTGGCATTGTGCAATGACTACTGTTATATCAGTCGCATTACTGCGTCCATGGAAACGACAAGTTTTGTGCCTGCTCGGGATTGTGTGCAATTGTTCTGAATTCCAGCCCCACAAAACAGATTGCGTTCTCTAACAATGCTTGGTCGCTTTCCTGACCAATAGGTGGCTCTTACACCACAAACCTTTTATTTTGTTTCAACCTGATCGGTTACTGAGTTCTGCTCACCACTCATGTCTTATATTTTGGTCTCACTATTACACTTTCAACTCGCTGCGTGGGTGGGTGCCTCGGAGACACCATAATGTCAACTTCATTATTCTCTCCACTACTTGACAGTTACACCACTGCTAAACCCAGTGCTACAGTTCATCTCTCGCCCTTCTGCTTTGTATGTGACACTGTCTGCTGCTGGCGCCACCTATTGGTCCACTTAGCGCTGTCTCTCACATTACCCAGTTATAACTCGCTAAGTGCGTTCACGCTCTGAGGACAGCATCTGGATTAATACCTACTTGACTTTTGGTCACGAGATCTGTTCTCACCTATCTCCTTTGTGTATTCGACTCTAGCTTTTACTGCCATGTTACAACCTGAAATGTTCACTGTCCAATAATTTTAGCTGACCCCTTAGTTAGCATGAAAATAAATTTGTGCTAAATAATGCTATTAGCATTTATTCCATTATATTGAATATGGTAATAGTGACTTAGCACTAAATAAAATTTAGAGAATTGTGGTTGTATTTGTGCTAAAATTACTTTGCATAAAAAATATTAGCTTGATGCTAAGTTGACAACCAGTCTTTTCTTTCGAGAAAACATGGGAATGAATATGCAGTACTAATAGGGCTAATCTAGTAATGTGGTAAAAGGTAGAGGATAATGGGGCCAATCAGGAACCCTTTATCAGGTTCTTCGAAGATAGTGTCCATACAGCATCAAGGTCTTGAAGAGCAGATTGGAAATTTTTGCTAGTGATGAATGTCATAGGTAGAGCAAGAAGTCTGCTGTGGAAGCAGTTGGTCAAGTTCATCAAGTAATAAGGCCACTCTGGAAGCAGAAGGGTGATTGACTGAGGGATGGTGGAGCAGACTGGCATCAGCTGGTTTTGCGGGATGAATTTACTGTAATTTGGTAAGTGTAGATTGAACCAGGTGAGGTTTCTCATGATAGACTATGTAGGAGTGAACCTCACTACAGTGGCTACAAATGTGGAGCATATCACAAGAGGGTTTATTGCAGAAACCATTGTTGACATTGTAGCAGATAGCTCTGCCAGCTAAAAGCACTGTTTCACATGCTGTGCGATTCCTCAGATTCCTGGGAATATACACTACATTTTGAGTAGCTGGAGCTGCATAGGTTGTTGTTGCTAATGATGGCATGGATGTGGCTGCTTCCTTAATTGTAAGAGGGCACAGTGTTGCAAAATGGAAAAATGAGTCACATATTCAATCATTCAATCAATCTTTATTTAGCCAGGTGAAACTCCATTGAGCAAGCTCATTTTCAAGGAGGGCCTGGAAGGTACAGAATATATAATGCAGTAGTACAATAGAACATATAGCACAAATGGGCATAGTAATACAATACACAGCAATAAAAACAAGGATAGGGCTTGTTGGCCTCCAAAGTGCCAACAGAACAACCTATTATCAACGGTAGCCCAACTGACTCTGATATTGAAATGAGTAAGAACCCCTACATCTTTAGCTGAGAAGGATTTATGGTATTCATAGTAAAATGTGCTGCCATAGCAGATGGCCGGGTCTGCTATAATATAAGAATCTAGGGCCAAATTCTCAAAGCCTGTGAAAATTCTGCAGCTGCGGGAAGACTCAGCACAAGTGGGTTGCCACTTGTGAAACCGCAGTTTCACCTGCAGCTAAAGTATTCTCAAAAGTGGAGCCAGTTTATGACTGGCTTCATGATTTATGGCAGCTTGCGGGTGGTTTTTCCTCGCAGCTGTGGAAAAAATGTTACAGCTGGTGGGACCAGTCGTAATATCTCCCACAGCTGTGGCAGACTGAGAATACCAGTATCTGCAGCTGTGGAGATTTTGGTCCGTAGCTGGAGTTGTGGTGTGGAACTTAGTCCCAAATCGTTTTGAGAATCCAGCCCCTCCCTCAAGTCAGGATGGATAGGCAGAACACATAATATCTTGAAAGACACCTAAAGGCAGCCACAAATTTGGAAATTGTCCGTTTCTTCAGTAAACTACGGTCTTTTTCTTTCTGGACTACAGAGATGTTGCCGCAGAAGAATAGCCTATTCTCTATGATCCCATGGGATGAGATGAAAAGTGCAACGAGGTTGATGTCTTTCCCTTTAAAGTATGTCCTTCCTTACTAGATTAGAATCTAGGTGGGTGGGATACACAAAGAACGGAATGGAACCAGAAGGCAAGGTTGTTGTTGGTAGGTTACCTAATGGTATTGTGGGTTGAGGTCCAGGCATAGAAGAAGGCACACGTGTTTGAAAAGCAGGTGGTGCCAAGAGAAGTAGAGAAGCCAGAGCTGGGGAAAGTATTGGAGTAGGAATGACAGGCAGAGCAGGAGATCCCAGAGTTGGAGTTGGTGTCAGTTGAGGTCCTGGTGTAGGATGAGAAGGACCGTGATTAGCTAACAGAGTAGGGATCTGAGATAGCCTGTGAGGGGCCTTGGCAGAGTAGGTTCCAAAGGCAGACAGGATTCAATTACTTCTGTCTTCGATTGTGGAAGAGCAGCAGAGAACTACATGTGGCCCATGAGGTCCTAATACATCTGGACTATTGGGTCCTAGAGTTCTTGAAGTTAGAGGCTGGAGGGCCAGAGCCATTGCTTCCTTGGCCAGAGTGGAGTTGGTTGCAGACACAGATACAAGTAAATTGAAAAGTTCCTGCTTTTTAGTGAAAGAAGAAAATGGGAGATTCGTGCCCCAGAGAACTGTCGCTAGTCTGGGCATAATCCATTCCTCGATGTATGGCTGGACTTGGATGTGGCTGTTTGTTGTTGAGGTCAAGGACGAGAGACGTCTGAGTGGACTAAATAAATGGATTCCACATCTGAGGAAGAAGGAACTTCTGGAGATGTTTCCATGTTTAACTGTTGGAGGGACCTGGAAGGAGACAATAGGATGACTCAGAAATAAATATGGGCAGGTGTACTGGAGTAATGGAGAGCATGGAGCAGTCAAAGACGCTTCCTGTAGGCTTCTACTAAGGACAAAAGACCCCTGGCATCCTGACCATGGCTCTGGGGAAGGGACCAAGTTTCAGCAGCAGGTAGGGCTGGTACATATTACAACAAAAAGGCTTGTTCTTCAGTAACAGTACCATCACTATGGCATGGACACACAAGAGGCCTCCAGGCAGGAGACTCGGAGGGCTCAGAGTGGGAGTTAGTCTAGGACTCTTGAGTGGGAGACTGAAGCGGGATTCGGAGCAGATGACTACAAACAGCACCCGAGGATGATAAGATGATGATGAAGCCAGGATACTGCTGTAGGTGTGAAATGAGGTTGAAGTTCTGTGACACTTTAGGGACCCACCTTGTGAAAAAGGGTGCTGTCTATTGAGCAGGCAGCAGTAGCTGGAAAGCTGATGAAGAGCAGGAGGTGAACACGCAGCAGCTAGTATGTGGCTAGAGCAAGGCAGTAGGCAGGCAGGCTGTTTATTAAAAACAGGCAGAGGAGCTGATTAGCCAGCAAGTGGCAGCAAGATGTGCAGAGTGCCTCTGTGGTCTGCTCTGGAGAAAAGGGTAAAGTGAGCCTCAGCAGAGGAGAACTGAGGACGGAAAGGAGCTGTGTACTGAGCTAAAACAGGTTAAACCATATGCTGACAGAGAGAGAGAGAGAGAGAGAATTCTGAGCTGCTGGTCAGACGTAGTGCAGCAGGCCAGCAGTGGAGATGCATGCTGGTAACACCAAACTATAGGGGATACCCTCAAAGTGTGAATATTACAGAAAAGAGCTAGGAAAAGCAAGCTCACATTTTGGCTTTCCATGCTGCTATTGATGAGGAATCAGCAGGAGGAAGAACACAGGAGACTGCTTACTCGGAGAAGAAAAGGCACTCTGAGGAGCGAAGAGAGAGATTGGCCTTGATAGCACGATGGCAGCACTACTTGGAAGCAAACACACAAAGGCAATCAAAAGGAGACTAGAAACTGTAATAGGAATTACACAAAAGGGCAGTAAACTAAAAAGTAGGACCAGAGGCACACAGGGACAAATACGGAAGTGAAATGAAAAGAAGGCTAATGTAACAAAGTGGACAAAAGGAACACAAAAGGGGGAACTATAGAGAATAGTAAAGGAGGTCAACAAGAAAGGAAGTCCGCAAAACACGAGTCCAGAGCGACTCAGAGCCAGACAGCAAATATGCAGGCAACTCCCCATGCAAAGCAAACTAACACAGGGAGGTTGTCTGCCTTTTATAGTACTTGAGGGAGTGGAGTTAGCCAGCTGCCCCACTGTACCACAGGCAGTTTCCATTAAGTTCAGGACAGAACAGGTCCAGTAAGACTTAAATAGTCACAGACACAAATGTCCAGAATATTTAAGCAAGAAATCATGACAGGGTGTGGGTTCTGCAGGGATTTAGCCACGCCTGTTATGGTTTGGTCACGAGGCCATAGGCCAAGTGACCAAACCCTACCAGAAGTGGGTAAATCCTGGCGGCCCAGTGGTGTTGAGGGTTAAGGCACTGGATGTCACACCTCACGCCATGCCAGCGGCCCATGTTCAGGAATGAGCACGGGCCACCGGGGGTCAGCAGGGAGGAGATGGATTGAGCGTCTGATGGACTGCTCTCCATCTCTGGGGAGAGGGGATTCCATGACTGGTGTTCACCTGACCCCTAGTGGAGGCTGGGGATTGACGGCATGGAGCTGCTCAGTAGGGGGAGCAGGGACGTGGCAGCCGCGTGACAGGAGAGTGCATGGGAATGTGTGTGGTCCCAGTCACTAGTGACATTGCACGCCGCTGTCCTGCAAAGGAGAAAATGAGGAAAAGAGCCGCAGATGATGAAGGGGGAACTTGCAGGCCCTGCACCTGGCTAGCCACAGCACGGCGGCACTGAATCCTGTTTCGGAGGGGAGGGCCCCCTCTCCGACCTTGCCGGGGTAAGCCCTGGGGAGCGAAGCTGTGCTGGCTGGTAGATGCCGGGGTGACAGGGCTGGGGTTCCGCCAGAAGGAGAGGGCTGCAGAGCTGGAGTATAAACTGTACACTAAAAAAAAAAAAAAGGAGTAAATCCCAGCATAACCCACACCTTGGAGTGGTTTATTGCGATTACACAATGTTCCCCTGTTTTTTGAGGTAAAAAACAAATAAATAAAAAGTTTTTTTGCTATTTTAATTTATTGGATTTGTTACGCTGCCAGAAAAAAATATTCCTTGGTTGCTAGGGCTGTTGCTAGGGCTGTGGTGTTTCTGCCTATGCATCCTAATGCAGCCCCATACTGTATACAGAGAGTTATATGCTGTCATGTTTTTTGGTTTTTGTCCCTTAAAGAGAGGGCTGCAAGTTGTGGGCTACTTATTTCTTTTTTTCTTATAGAGACAGCTTGGGACTGACAAGCAACTGTCACTGTGGTGCAAGTGGTAACGGGCTGCCGTTGGAGAGCATGTGCTTCCAGGTTTAGCTTCATGGGAAGGACACAGTAACTGTGTCCTTTGGGGGAATTTCTTTTCTACTTTTTGTTGTTGTTGTTAAAGAGACTTATCAAGTTAGCCCCTTGCGCCACACAGTTCGGTACCTTGCCTCCAAGAAATGCTTTCTATGTATAGTTGATGTGAAAATATGCAATTGTATTTTATTTATAACACTCGTAAAATCTTCTCTACTGGGGCACAGGCACTTCTCCAATCTAAGATCCACCCCCTTCGCTGCCCCGCACTCGGGAAATTTCTGACGTGATCACAGGGAGAGCTAGGATGCAATTTACATTGTAATTTATGGGGACACTTTATGATCATTTTTTTATATTATAATGGCTGTTTGGCAATGAAACATGGGCACTGGTCGATTAACAAGGCCCTTGTTAGTCAACCAGTGCCCATGTTTCATTGCCAAATGGCATTATAATATTTAAAAATTATCATAAACCCGGCCCGGTGGTGCTGAGGGTTGAGATGCAGGGCGCCACACCTCGCACTTGAGCCTGGGTCGTCAGGGGGGGGGTCGGCAGGAGAGAGGGAGGATTGAGCGTCCGTAGACTGCCCTCCTCTCTCTGGAGAAGGATCTGGGAACAGCCCGGTGCAACAGGGGCTCCTGGTGGAAGCTGGAGGGATGTGCGCATGTCTGGGCACAAAATAGAGGGGTGGAGTCGCAGCAGACGTCTTGAGATGCCATTGCACAACTGAACTCCGGGGGGTGGGATGAGGGATGAAAACAAGAAAAACCTGAACTCCCACAGATTTCCGCTCACTGCGGAGCCAGGGGAAGGAGGTGTGTTCTCCCTGTCCCCAGGGCATAATCCAGCTGGTGGTCCTGGGTGGCAGCACAGGTTGATCAGTGGGCCTGGCTTCATATGTTGGAGCCAGGCTCTTTTTCTGTTTTTCTGGCTTCTGCTATGGCTGCCGGCCCTCCCCCTCTGAGATGTGCTGAGTGCCCTGTCGCCACGCCTCCACATGGTGACAGTATAGCAGCAGCACATCATGTCCCCCGTTCCCGGAAGAGGAGAACAGTCCTCTGGACACTCCATCCTGTCTCACACAGGCTAACCCTTGGTGGCCCTAGCTCACTCCAAAACCTGGGTCATTGGTGCGACAGTAGGTGAGGCATCCGTTGCCTTAGTCCTCCACACCACTGGGTCAGCTAGTTGGCTTGGCTTTTAACCAACACAAAACAAACCCTTTGACCCTCCTCAGGTGGCTGTGGAAAATCCATTGGTCACCCCCTTCCCATCCCAGTCTTTTCCAGCTTATCTCACCCTTTTGCCATTGAACCAGGGTGTTAATACTCCACATGGCAGCTCCTGCACTCTGCTAGGAGCCATAAGATTATTTTTGCCTGTACTCCCTCCCTAGCCTGACTCCCCCATTCCCAAAATATTTTACCTGCTACCCCTCAACCACTGATGGATGACTTTGGTATGGGAGGGCATTAGTAGCTCCAGTCCAGCTAGCCCAGTCGCCCATCCCACAGCGCATTTATTTATGTGCTCTCCCTTCCTGGATTCCAGATGGATAATTTGGGGAGGGGGGTAGTAACTCTGGTCCACTAAGCCCAGTTGCTTCCTTCTCACGTGTTTTTTTTATGTGCTCCCCTGCCGTGCCCTGTCTTGCCCTGTTCCCCGATGAATGGTTTTTTTTGGGAGGGGGCAGTAGCTCCAGCTTGGCAAGCTCAGTTGTCCTTGTTTCCATAACACTCCTGCTCCGTTATGTCAATGACTGGTCAGTTTACCTAGTGTCATAAATTTAATTACATTTTTTTATTTAATTTGTATATTTTTGACAAAGCAATATGTGCTGAGCTATGATGGCTCATTTAATGGGGGGGGGGGGTGGTAAATGGACCTGATTTATTGATGGGGAATGTTGGCCATGGCATTGGGAAAACTCCCTCGCTCTTCAGAATAAGTACCACGGGATCTTTAAATCTTTTTTTTTTTCGTGATTTACTGTGCTTTATTCTCCGCACCTTCTCAGAGATCAGCCCCACTCCGAGCTCCAATCACTCCCAAAACCTACCGACTGGCGATCCCGATCCCAGGCTTGCCCTCTACTGGGTGGGGCTGCTGGCTGGCCCTGGGACCTGCAGACTTGAAGTTGGGGCTCCGGCAGGCATCGCTACCGGAGGAACCCCCTGGCTTGACCCCCAGGGTGGGACCACAGGACTAAGACACACACCGGCGGAACTCACATCAGTCGGTCGTCGGTGGGGCTAGGGGATGAACGGGCACCAGGGCAGAGCATCATAGAGGGAGACAACCTTTTTTCTTTTTTTTTGTAGGACAGTCCTCAAGAGGGGAGGAATGTGCAATGATGCCTGCGTCTGTTCCTCCTCTTGGTAATGTAGGTGCCCGTGATTGTGATACAGCCCAACCTCTGCTAGAAGTCAACATGTCACCAGATACTTGGCCTGCTCTCCCCTTCCCTGAGAAGGAGAGCAGTCATCAGGACGCTCAATCCTTCTCCCTGCCGGCCGGCCCTCTGACTCCGGGGTCTGTTCCCAAACCTGGGTCGTTGGCGTCGTAAGCGGAAATCCAACCGCTGTGCCGGTGGGCTGGCACGGGATCTTTAATTCTACCTGGATAATGACCTGAGATGGCCAGAAGGGAACTCTGTTTAATGTGTCATCTGAATGGCTGCACCTCAACAGTGGATATTACTCCAGATACCTGGTATGGGCTAGTGCCCACAGAGTTTCAATCTTCCAGCCCCGGAGGCAGGCGTTCTCTACCTACTGAGCAAGTGGCACTGCGAATTATGTAACTGACTCATCTCCTACCTCTCACTCACATACTTGCTTGCTCCTGTCTCTCGTAATGCTTATTACAAAGTGGGTGTACTGTGGGAAGGGGCAACTTGCTAGCTAGATTGGAGCTAGTACTGTCCCCCAATCATGGATCTAGAGTTCTGGGCACCCCAATACCCCCACCATGCCCCCATATGACTTAATGGGGAGGGGTCCCTAGGGAGTGGAAATCCCATAGCCTTGTTTTACTTGTATGCTTTAGTTTGTGTTTCAACAAAGCAGCTACCATGGTCAGACATACATGAAAAAATAGGCTGTTCTACAAATATTGACCAAAGCCGAGGGATATAGTGGGAAAATATTGACCCCTCGGGATGAACTGTTGCATGACAAATTTGGCTTTGGCAGTATGGCTATTGGGATGCAGTAGTTCATCCAGAGTGGGTCAGGATTTTCCTGCTATACTTTGAATATGTGGAGTGGGGGGGTAGACCACCAGGCAGCAGGAACAAATGGGGGGGAGGTGGACACAAGCCCTTTTTCAGAGGAAAGAGTCCTGAAGGGACTCGTAGCTCTTAAAGGGGAAGTCTCCCATAGTTTCACACCAGTATTTTCCCCAACTCCTTATGTGTAACTGTTGTGCGCCTCCTCCAGTTGCCAGCAGTCTTATTGCTGTCCAAATCTAGATTATAAATAAAAACATATAGCCCCCAGAAGTTATGTGTGTTTGTCCTCCATTTTACCATCAATGCTGCTGGAGGATGATGTCATCCGAGCAACAGATAATGATGCTGCACTAAATGCAGTTCCACCAGTAAACCAAACCCACAATGTTTGGTTCCCCACTTGAGTAATGGAGGAACCCGTTAAGTGTTGTGCACATCCTGAAGTGCAGGTCTAATACGGACTAGGACCATGTGAGTGTGATGCAGCACAGATCTGACATGTATATACAGTATTCATATAAGGACGTGCCTGTGTGTGTTGTGTTACTGTTTCTGTTAGGAAAAACAGTTTACCCAATAAATGACTCTGGGTACAGCAAGAGTTTTAAGTGGCATTATACGGCTGTTGTATTATGTTCTGTGTGTGTTAGCATTCTCTGTTTTGATTGACACCAACAGTGAGAAACAGTCTTACAAATATGCCTCTTTCCCTTTGTAATTAGGCAGTCAGTGATTGGTGGCTGCTGTAAGGCCGTAAAGATTTCAGCTATAACAAGGAATAGGTTACCAGGACAGCATCAGCTGCAGCACATGGAAGAAGGATAATCTAGTGGTTAAAGCACAGGCATGATAACTTGGAGACTCTGGTTCAAATCTTACTAAAGTCCCTTACTCTCTAACCCTTAACATGTTCCCCTAACCTCCTTGGGAACTGTGATGGCCCCTCAGGTCCATGACTTTAAAAGTGCCCCCATTCCCATTATGAATCATTAGCAGTGATGTGAGAGCTACAGCACTTCACTTTGAAGGTACTGGGGACAATCTGTGGCAGCCCCCCCCCCTCGCTTTGTAATGCCAGCATTTGAAGTAGGATGTCCCTCACAAATCAGATGCTACACTCAAGCTGTTGTAGGTAAAGAAGCTAATCAGTCTCAGTGTTTGTAGTGCTCTGTATCTGCTTAGCTCATTCCTCCCATGTCATATGCATTCTGTGTCTTGGTATTTCCGGTCAGAAATTCAGATTTAAGGAGCATTTGAAATGTAAAACAATACACTTTGTAAAGTAAATGATCTAGCTCTCCACTTTCAGGCTTCTGAAAGGGGGGGGGGTGTATCATTTGTGTAAAGGAAGAAATCAGTCTTGTGTTAACCTTTGGCGGAGCTTTTCAGCAGGTCACTTTAGACAGGGAGGGTACCTAGGGATTGGCGAGAGGCACATGTGGTACCAATCCATAAAGGGGGGTTGAGGGAAGTACCAGGTAACTATAGACCCATCAGTTTGACCTCGGTGGTGGGAAAATTAATGGAGCGTATACTAAAGGAATGATTGGGGGTGTACTTGGAGGAGGTGGGAGGTCTGGATAGTCGGCAACATGGGTTTGTGCCAGGTAGATCATGTCAAACCAACCTTGTGGAGTTCTATGAATGGGTAACATCAGAACTGGACAGGGTAAGCCTGTGGATGTATTATTCTTGGACTTCAGCAAGGCATTTGACTCTGTCCCCCACAATGGTCTGGTGGAGAAACTGATGGGGTTAGGAGTAGGCCCTTTGATGGTCAGATGGATTGAAAACTGGCTAGCTGGACGCACTCAGAGAGTAGTGGTCTGTGGGGAGCTCTCAAACCCTAGAGAGGTTGGTAGTGGGTACCGAGGGCTTCGGTCCTGGGTCCGATCCTGTTTAATGCATACATATCGGACATCAGGAGGGTATAGGGTGTGAAATGAGTCTCTTCGTGGATGACTCCAAGATGGGAGCAGTAGTTGAGGAGAAGAGGAGGTTGGCCCTGCAAGGGACCTGGACACCCTGGAGCTGGGCTCACACATGGAAATTAAATTTCAATATCACCAAGTGCAGGTGTTGCATCTTGGTCGGAAACCTAAACACAGGTACACCCTGGGAGGGCGCTGGAGGCCTCAATAGGGGAACAAGACCTAGGGGTCATGGTGGATGCATGTATGAATAACTCTGAGCAGTGCAGGAGAGCGGCTAGCAAGGCAGACAGGATGTTAGGATGCATCGTAAGGGGGATCACCTCTAGGAGCAAGGAAGTGATTCTGCCGCTGTACAATGGACTGGTTAGACCACACCTTGAGTACTGTGTACAGTACTGGAGACCACACTTGAAGAGGGACATACAGCTCCTGGAGAGGGTACAGAGGAGGGCAACAAAGATGATACGAGGGCTAGGAGATTTGACGTATGAGGACAGACTTAAGGAGCTCTGCCTGTTTTCATTGGAGGAGAGGAGAGACAGGGGGACATGATTGAGGTCTTCAAGTACCTCAAGGGAATAAATAGGGTAAACATGGAGGGGATCTTTAGACTAAAGCAGGAGGTATCACCAGAGGGCATGGTTTGAAGTTGGAAGGTGGAAAGGTGAGGGGAAAGAGGAGGAGGTTTTCACTGAGAGGGTGGTGGACCCTTGGAATGCACTGCCTGGTGAGCTGGTTCAGAGATCCACAGTGGAGGGCTTCAAGAGAGGGTGGGACAGACACAGAAAGTGGATGTATCAGATGATGGCCTGTCCCGGGGGGGTGGGGATGGATGATACGGGTTTCTGGAGCACAAGGGATGGGAGAGTCTCGGCACCCAACTAAGGATCTAAGGTTCGAGCAGACTCGATAGACCGTAAGGCCTAATCTGTTGGCAATAAAAAAAAAAAAAATAGTATGTTAGTATGAAACTGCCCAGGCCTACTTTGTAAATTAATCTTCTCAAGGGCGTTCACCTGGTTCAATACTGATTGACTGCTTGATTGTCTGATTGATTGACTGATCCAGTCTACTACTCTCTACAACATGTTGCAACTGTCTCACAGAGAGAAATGAGCAGTACACAGAAACAGATTCTGTTTCCTGTGAATGTAATACTTTAGATGTATTATTTGTTCTACACATACAGTATTAAGGCTACAAATATTACTCCCTGTGTGGGTTGCATGATAGAACTGTCTTAAGCCATTGCAAACTTAAACTAAAATCAGGATAGACAGCATTGATACCCTTATGTTTTCCTCTGCACTGTTGCTGCAGTGACATCAGGGAATGGGAGGGGCTGTATTACAAGTGACTCATTTGCATGTAGATGGAGGCTTGCTTGACACTTTACTACCTTGTGTCAGAGCCTCAGACTCTAGATATGTGTTGCAACTGAAGAAATGACTGATCTCTTATTGACCTATGTACAGTACTTGATGTAATGTATAATAAATACATCAGACATGTCCAAATCATAAATATACAGGAGTCTTCTCCTTTAAGGTGGATAAGGCAATGGGACCGGACAGGATATACACAATAGCACTAAAGGAACTCAGGGATTTGCTGCCTCACTGATGGCCTTATTCAACAGTTCACTGTAAACGGACATGGTTCCGGATGACAGGAGGAGAGCAGATGTGATCCCTCTACATAAGAGTGTCAGCAGGGAGTAGGCTATCAACTCTACGCCGGTTAGTCTCTTTTCAGTGGTGGGGAAATTAATGGAAATGCTGCTAAAGGAAAGGCAGGTAGAGTAGCTTGAATTCAATTAGCTGCAAGACCACAGGCAGCATGGATTTTTGGGGGGGAGGGGGGTTGGTAATGCCAGATGAATCTGATTGCTTTCTTCAACAGGGTGACTGGAGAAATAGGTCAGGGGAGGCCAGTGGATGTGGCCTATCTGGACTTTTTTATATTTAATAATAGTAATAATAATAATAATGCTTTATTTGTTGTGCGCCTTTCAAATATCAAGGTGCGATACAATAAGACAATAAAATACCATAAAAACAGAAACATATATATATATATATATATTTGATCTTTATTAAGCAAGTGCAGACACATTTTATGTTACAAGCAGTTCCCCTCTTCCACTGGTGATATTTCATGTATCATTTGAGTTAATCTCACAGAGACAATAAAGCGCAGATTATTTTTCATTTTACAGGGACATATAAACGTATCTTACCCCTTATTCCAATGAAAAACATAAATAGTATCAGTTTACAAAATACCATATTACATTTATATTGTAGTTAATATATACTTTCACTAATAATCCAGCTTATGTGTACCGTAAAGTAGAATGTTGCAAAAAAAAAAAAAAAATTAAGTTAGAGGGGACTTAGCCCATCAATTTCAGGTCAGGGAACAAAGGCATCTCTCTTGTTCATCATGTATGAGAATTCAGCCAGTCCCCTTGTTATTAAATAACTAAGTCTGAGTATGAACCTTATGTGTTGCCTTTTCCATCTGGGGGATCTGGCTGAAGCCACTCTTTCGAAATGGCTTTCTTAGCCACTGTCAATAAAATATTTCTTAGCTGGGTAATCAAAAAACAATGCTATTCCAGGTGTTAAAATGGGGAGAATGGGGAAACGCTCCTGAAGATCGGTCTCAACCACTGTCCAGTACTGACGTAGATGAGGACAACTCCAAAAGCTATGAAAGTGGTGGGCAGTATTTTGGCTACAGTACGTCCTGCACGTGGTGCCCAGATCAGGAAGGAACTTTGCCGTAATTTGAGGAGTTCCAAAATATGGAACTACCGACTTCCAGACAAATTCCTTGTAGGAGTATGATGAAGACACCTTATGTTGATGAGAGTAGATGACGTTCCAGCTTGTCAATGGGAGTGAAATCTTATCTGGACTTTAGAAAGACCTTCAACACATTGACGCACAGGAGACTGATTAAGAAAATGAGCAGCCTGGGGTAGGATCAAAAGTGTTGAACTGGGTTAGAAACTGGTTAACAGATAGGTGTCGGAGGGTGGTAGTTAATGGCACTCACTCTTATAATGGGAGTGTGACCAGTGGGGTGCCGCAAGGATCAGTACTGGGACCGGGTCTTTTCAGTATCTTCATAAGTGACATTGCAGAAGAACTGGAAGGGAAGATATGCCTTTTTCCAATGATACCAAAAGCTGTAATAGGGTGGACACTTGGTGGGGGTGGAGAAAATGGGTAGGGATCTTGGGAGACTCAAGGAGTGGTCATGAGCATGGCAGTTAGTTCAATACCAAAAAGTGCAAAATCATGCACCTTGGGTATAGGAACTGAGTGAAAAATAGGGGATGGGTACTGACAGTCACTAGGCAGGAAAGGGACCTTGGGGTTATGATGACTGATGACCAAAATGTGGCAGGGTAGTGTGGCAAAGCACTGGGTAGGGCTAATGGTATGCTGGGGTGCATAGAGAGGGTATCTGCAGCAGGAAGAGGGAGGTGGTGTTGCCACTGTATCACTCGCTGGTGAGACCCTACCTAGAGTAATATGTCCAGTTCTGGAGGTTGCACCTCAGAAAGCACATAGACAGGGTGGAGACAGTCCAGAGGAAGGCAACTAAAATGGTAAAGGGGTTACACCAGAAACCCTACGAGCAGAGACTCCGAGATCTCAATATCTACACCCTGGGAGAGAGGAGAGTGAGAGGGACATGCCAGAGGCCTACATGTACCTTACAGCAGTGAACAGGGTATAGATGGGGAGTCTCTTTCAAGTGAGAAAAAGCACCAGGACCTGGCACATGGGGTGAAGCTGGAGGAAGAGTGGTTTAAGAGGGACGTGAAAAAGTATGTTCACTGAAAGGGTGGTCGACACCTAGAAGAGTCTGCCAGTGGAAGTGGTGGAGTTAAAAACAGTGGGGGCTTCAAGTATGCGTGGGATAGACATAGGGGAATGTTAGTAAATAGGCAACGAGGAGTGAGGGTCACCAGAGACCAGTTAGTGTCTGCGGAGAAGGACTAAGCAGGAAATACCTGGGTAGACTGGGTGGGCCTGACAGTGCTTTTCTGCCAACAAATTTTTCTATGAAACATCCTATCACTATTGGTTTTATTAAGCTTTGAATATCCAACTGCCATCTTGAGGTGGGGGGTCAGGGAGATCATTATCATGATCGGGAGGGGCTTGGCCACTAGAATACGAGGAAAACAAAAAAAAATGATGATGCACATGTGACACTTCAGCAGGCAATAGTTTTTGAACTGTTGCCCAGTGCTACGACTATTGCCGGAATAGTGCCAGATATTTCTGGTCATGTGACCAGCTTTTGGCCATTCACAGGTCAGGATTTATATTCAAGGTTTAATAAATTACTATATAACTACAAAAGTTGCTATGCGATATTGAAAGAAGTGTATATTTCACTTGAAAAAGAAAGAAATCTATATTTTCTTATTGAAATACTTTGGGCTTCTTAGTAGCTGTGATTTCCTAACATCAAAATACCAGAATTTTTAAATCCTTTTTTACTAGCAGTTTGAAATCTAATGGTGAAAACTCACTAGTTTTATTTTCATTTATTTACATTTTGTTGAATGGGAGCACATATACTATATGAAGCAATTATTATCCAAGAAGAAACATGTTTAATAATGTTCACATTAAACCAGTTGCCTGTTTAATGGATGTGAACACCTGGAATTGGATTTTCAAAGGGGCATCTAGGACTTGGCAGTATCTTTCTACTACAGTTGTGCAATTTGCGGCAAAAAAATGAGGCCAGTGGCCTTCGTTTTTGATGCAGTTGCAGCAATTTCCACACAGAAAAATGACACGTGCGTTACTTTTGTGCCATTAAGCAATCTGTCACAAATGCATCAAACTGAAAATAGTATCCACATGTTTTTGTGCATTTTGGATGACAGAAGCACAGCCTAAAGTTTGAAGTTGTGGCTGTGTCATCACTTTTGAACGTCTGGTCTATGCTCTTTAATTTAAGCACAGCTACTCCTCCCTAGTGTTGCTCCGATAGTATCCTAGGAATCAGGATACCAACAGATACCTCCAATTTGACCAGATAGTTGCTGTGGTAGGATAGTAGTGCTGTCTGACCATGGATCATACCAACTAGGATACCTGGATCCTAACCAGGATCCCATCACTATCTGGCCCCGGATCCAAACTATCTGCTCTAGGATCTGTGGATCCTAACTAGGATACCTGGATCCTAACCAGGCTCTATCACTATCTGACCCTGGATCCTGCATCTGTCTTTGGCAGGGCGCTGTATCTGGTAGGATCCAAGTCAGGATACCAGCACTATCTGATGGACAGTGGTAGGATCCACAAAAGCACTATCTGAGCAACACTACTCCTCCCATAACATCATTTACTGTCTCAGTTTAACTTAACGTAAAGGCAGCTGCCTTGTTAAATTTACCAGTATGGCTGATTTACATATGAATACCTCTGGACTGCTAACACCCCGGGGTAAGCACAACACATCATTTGCAAGAGCTTTTCCTGGGCTTGCAGACCTTACAGCAGCAGTATCTGTTAGTAATCATGCCATTATTTCTGAATAATAATGAATTTCTGGCAAAAACAGCAATATCGCAATTTTTTTATATATTGTTTATGTCCCCTTCCTGTCTCCCATGCTGACTCTTTCCAGAGCTCTCAGGGTACTATCCGACCAGCTCCCACCTGCCTCAGACATCACTCTCCATGTAGCTACAGTTTGCCGAGTTAGTATGCGTAGGTGCATCTCTGGAAACCCAGCGGGTGCCAAACAAAGAGGGCGATCACCCTCCAGAGACATGTAGCAAGTAAAGGAATGGCACTCTAGTAACTCAAAGAATTCAAACTCCAGCAAGTAGATGGCAAATATTTATTCCATCTGTGGAATCAGCTCAAACATGGTGCAGTTCTCTTTGTGTTACTGGAGTGCCATTTCCATTGCTAGCTACCGTTTGTCACTCCCAGGAGGTGAGCCATGCCTGGATGTACTGGTGTCCTTCGTCATGGGCACTAGGGCTGTTCTCACTTTTTTCTCAACCCTCAAAAGACGCTGTGGCTAGGATGTCCAGTTGCTGGTGCATATGATGCATGTTGACACCCTGACGTCATCAATGTCCTTCCCTCCCACTGGCCCTTCAGTTGCACTGCCACATGTTGTCACCCAGGTGGCATTATTGCAGTGGAGAACAGAACCCTGACTCTCCAGTGAAGGAGAACATGCTGGGATGCTCAAGCCTTCTCCCCCGCCTCCCGATAACTCAGGCTTGTTCCCAAACCATTCACTGACATCACAAGTGGTAGCCCTACTGCCGTGCTGAGGGGCTGACCCCAATATTCCTTTTCATTTAGATTCATTCCTGAACCACTTGAATTTTAAGTTATTAAGGGTTCCTGCTCTTTTGTCACGCCTACCAAGAGAGTGTGGTGCAGTGGAATTTACCATCAGAAACATGTACTAGTACCATCATCATACATATGTATAGTCCAAAGATAATGTCAACAGAAGAGATTTTAACAAATTGTGAGTGGTGGCCATTTTTAATGGCTCAAGTCATTAATTATAGGCTGAGCAGCATATACAATTTGGGTTGTTTGATAGACAACATTCTTCGTCAAAGGGAAAATTCTCCCTTGTACACATTGCTTCATGTCAATAATAATGTTAGGAGTCTTCCTTCTAGTGAAATGAGTAGTTTTAAGGTGCCAAGGACCAAAACTAAAATGGGAAATCGTCCATTCTCTTTTAGTGCTGCCTCAAATTGGAATGAGCTTCCCAGGATATTTTCTGGCAGTTTAAGTCATCAAACTTTTAAAGTCAATTTAAGGAAACATCTGTCAGATCAACTATGTTGTAACTGTTTTTGATTGTGATTTGTTCTGTGTTAACTGTATTTAATCATATGTAACATCTTGACTGTATTTGTATGGTCCAGGGTCATGCATGAAAACAGGCCTTTGGCTTATTGCATTTACCTGGTAAACGAAAGTAAAATAAAAGAAATAAAAATAAATTATAATAATAGTTATAGAAATTATTTTGTAAATGTCTGAGGAAATTAAAAAGATACGGATTATTGCCAAGTTTTTTAATTTTTTTTAAAATGTGCCTTCTCCTGATCTCCCACTTCTTCTGACTGCTCAAGGTCCCTGTCTGCCTGCCAATCTTCACAGTGGCTTACTGCCACCTGGCTTCTCCGCCTGTCCACTGCATCCTCAGAGGGTCTAGCTTATTTCTGCCAGGGGACACCTCTCCTTGGGGAAGAGAAGAAAAGTAGCATTCCTGTGGGGGGTCCTCCTCCGAGGTATTCAGGGCTCAGGTGGGTAGGAGCAGTGAGCTGGGGGGGCTATGGTGTGGGGGGGGTGGACTAGTCAGCCATCCTCTGGCAGCCGAGATGCTACTGGTTTTGATTTTCTGGGCCCCTTCCCACACCCCAACGGCATGCACAGCAGTGATGCCCTGGAGGCAGAGCCAGCCAGTGTCTGGTTCCCATGCTGGCAAGGCTCCACACACCCTCCGAACGATGCTCTGCTACACCCTCCCTGGGAGGATGGCATCCACACGGATGCTGTATCAACCTCCCTGCTAGCCTTCATTCCTGACGTCCCAGCCTCGGGGCTCCAGCCCACGTTACCAGTGGGCCAAGTGAGTGCGCCACTGCTTGGCGCCACGGAGCCAGCCTGTGGCCAGAATTTTCAAAGGGCATGCTGTAGATGCAAATGTGGGCTCCATCTGTGCCTGTAGCAGCCTGGGTGCGTCCAATAGCACTGCAAGCTATTTTCAGATAAGTGGTCAAGTTATGACCACTAGATGTGCTTTATAACAAATTCCAGATGCAACTGACAGTCACGGCCAAAAGTGCCAGCTGTCCAGACAGAAGTCCTAGACCACCCAGTAGATGGTCTAGCACTTACATGAGTATTATGGACAGCCATCAGCAGAAAGTGATTGTGCACCGTCGGGACTTGGTACAGCATATCGGATCCTTCCCAGACATCAGTTCCACCACCCCTAAAGTCACACAGACACAGCTGCGGAGGTAAGCAGAAGGACAACCTACAGGCCGACAGGTCTGTCAGCTGGCTGGGAGGTGGGGGGATACTGGTAGTGGGGTGGGCACCCTCAGATGCTGTATTGTGGCAGCTGGCACATGAGGTGGATACCAGCAGTGGGATCCTGTTCACAGCCATTAGTGATTTGTGTTCAGGCATCACTGTCTCTATGGGTAGACATGTTGCTGCTGTGTGGATGGTGTTGGCCATTATTAAGGATATGCAGTGGGCCTACCAAAATGTATAGTACAAACCGTGTGATCACACGACTGCACTTAGTCCTCCACCCCTTCTACTGTCAGTGACAGGACTGATTATGACAGTCACAGGAAATGTCACAATTGCCAGACTTTGCCCCTCTCCCAAAACATTAAGCCAGCTACACTTCTGTCAACAGTATCATAGGTATACAGTGTTTGGAGTCATCCTGACATTTGCCATTCTGAAATAAAAATCACCCATTTTGTGTTCTGTACAGTGGTAATAGTGTTCCACAACAACCTTTACAACTTCTTACAGGTATATATCATCTCATGCTAAGTAGCCATGCACAGTTCATTCTGTAGTCATATGGTCACAGGAACACCATCCCGGTTGCACTGAGGGTTGAGGCGCTGGACGCCACACCTCATGCCATGCCAGTGACCTAGGTTCAGGAATGAGCCAGGGCCGACTAGGGTCAGTAAGGAAGAGATTGAGCATCCATAGGACAGCTCTCCCTTCCCTAGGGAGGGATGGGGACTCATGCTGCTCTCTAGTGGCTCCTGGGGGCGCGCAGGAGCATAGCAGGGTTGTGGCAGCACAAATGCAGGGGAGGAGCATTGGTGGACATCGGCACATTATGCCTTGACGTCATGGCAAGACCACAATCCTGGCACAATACAAGAAAAAAATCCCCGGAGGACTGAGGAGATGATGAGAGCCTCATGGACCTGCCGCACATCCCTGACGCTGGACTGCCGATCCAGTGGTTCCCAGGTGCCACCTACAGAGATGGACCATGTAATTTCAGAAAGACTCCACCAAGGTAGGAGTGGTGGGCCCTCCCTTGGGGTGATCTGGGGGGCTGGGAATTCCCTGTATGAGGGGACCACTGGGAGGAATCTCGGTGGGGAGTAGCAGGGCTGAGTTGAGTAGGCACCTCTGAGAGATGCCTCAGACAGAAGGTGCAGAAAAATAGAAAAATGTGGTCACAGGAATCAGTAAGCTGTCCTGAGACTTTAAGGGGTAACTGGTGTGAGAATGGAATAGAAGACCATACGGTATGTATTCGTATAAAAATATTGCCTTCTGACCAGCCTTTTCCTTTTTTTCTAATTCTGTTTCTCACCTCCCACCAACCTCTCCCCAGCAAGGTCACTCAGCATACCGCTCTGCCCACCCACCTGAAGTCCCGTCAGTGCTCCTCAGTCATCAGACTCCTCGCCTCGTCCAGCGCCGCTCAAACCCCCGGGTTTGAGTCCTCCAGGGAAGGACCGCCACGCCTCCGGCACCCTTTCTATTAGTATTGGCATGCAGCACTGGCTTGAAAGAGGGCCAGAGGAGCATCTCCTGAAGACCCGGCATTGGGCGTGGGGCCGTAGCTCCTGGACCCGCCTTCGCCTGTAGGTGGGAGGGGTTTTTCTTCTTGTCTTTTTACACCCTGTCCCCCCACCCCCCATGCAGAGCCCGAGCATGCAGTGTCGCCAGGCGCGACTGTCACGGCTGTGCATCCCCCTGTTTCCAGCCCTGGAGCGTTGCAGTGCCTCCGGTCTCCACTGGGGGCTTCTGCGATGCCGGGCTGTGGCCTAGATTCCCCCCCCCCCCCCGAGAGAGGAGAGCAGTCCTCTGGATGCTCGATCCTCTCTCTCCCCTGCCAACCCCCGGTGGCGTAGGCTCGTTCCCGAACCCGGGTTGCTGGCATGGTGTGAGGTGTGGCGTCCAGTGCCTCAACCCTCAGCAGCACCGGGCCGGCTGCCTTTCTCTTTATTGGAGTTAACAATGAAGTAGACTTGTTATATTAGAATGCTGACTGTATTTGTTCAAATCCTATGTAGCCATTATATTGTATTTTTGAATAGTACCTCAGACTGACAATAACAACCTAGGTATGAATTAATAGTTCTAGTACCGTATGACATAATTCTGAACAAGTTGTAACATTCAAGAAATTACAAGCTAATGCCAGTACCACAAGTCAAATGGAAATCACCATACAGAATTCCAGCATCCTGTTGTGATCTATTTAAAGATGCACATTTTCCATTTCTAATAATATGATACTGTAGAGCCAGCTGTGAACTATGGAGCATTTAAGGTTTTGTTGAAAAAAGCATAGTAGTCATAGTTACCGTGGGTGTGGTAAGGGCGGTAACGCAGGTCTGCTGTTGTTTTCCTACAGATACAGTAGGACCCATGATACCGTGCCTGGATATTGACCCCATGTGCGCAGAGGCCAGTGACTGGGGGAACAAAACACATATATGATAAGTAAGGTTGTGCCTGGCTGGGTATCAGCAGTATTTACATGTACAACATTAATATTACACCCCAGATTGTCAACAGAGACCTCTGTGGATAATAGGAGGCTGTGCTGTGCAGTCCGCAGGGTACAGCATGGGACTGTGAGCCAGGGATCCACAGTTGGAAACCACCACAGTCACTGGCACAACTAACCTCTGTGATCCCCTGTTCTACCTGTCGGATAGACATATAAGCAGGACACCACCCCTTACACTGCTGCTTTATGAATCTGGGCTCGACTGAATAATCTGACCAGTTATGTTTTTCATTTGACCTTACTTTTTATATGCAACGAGTCATTGTCCCCCATAGACAGATATTTAAAATGAACCCTGATAATGCCTATGTAGCACCCAAGCCCATGCTAGGTAACTATATTGTAAGGCCCCCTACCCCTGTAACTGAGCCAGTCTGTATACTACTGTATGGATGGGAATGAACCACTTTGCAGCAGCTGTCATCATCGTTTTCCGCACTGGCAGATTCCTGGTACCCAAGCCATTGTGAATGTGCCTACCACAGTACTGTGTTGTGGTACTCGCAAGTCGTAAAGCAGGTGCTGTGGAGGGGTTCTCAGTCCTTTCTTAAAATGTAATATGCTTTGTTGAGATTTTTGATTTTACACAGGACAAACAGTGACACATCCACAACACACAGTACAATCCGACTTCAGTGCACAGAGATTACATACAAAGAATGTAATATTTATGCAGGCATATGGTACAGAGCACATGCTAATATCACAGAGACAGTGAACATTAGAGAAATGGTGTAGTCTAAGCAAAACCCTGCAGCATCCTTTGGATAGAGGGGTTCTCAGTCTGTGTCATGGAGCAGGAGGCACAGGTCACAGTACTGTCCCTACCTGTGTCACGTGGGAGCTGTAAGGGAGGTCACAAAGGTCAACTATTGTGAAATGGCATGTAAGCCACCAGTGGCCCAGATGTTACAGTCCATGATGATCCTTACTGTGTCCAGTTCTGGAGACCACACCAGGAGGGACATAGAGAGGTTGGAGTCAGTTCAAAGAAAAGCAACAAAGATGGTGCAGGGCTTGCATCAGAAACCGTACACGGCAAGACTAGATGACCTCAACTTATACTCCCTAGAGCAACGCAGGGATCGTGGGGACATGACAGAGACATTTAAATACCTCAAAGGTATCAACAGGGTACACAAGCAGAACATCTTTCAGGTAAAAGACAACAACAGAACTAGAGGGCATGACCTTCGATTTAAGGGAGGAAAGTTCTGGAGCAATATGAGGAAATTCTTCTTCACTGAGCACATTGTGGAACCATGGAATAGCCTGCCAGAGGGGGTGGTGGGAGCTAAGACAGTGAGTGAATTCAAGAAGGTATGGGACAGACAGTGTGCGATACTCAAGCAGGCAGCTAAGTGGGGGGGAGGGTAGAAAAAAAAATGCAGACTCGATGGATCATACAGTCCCCATCTCCTGACAAGTTCTATATGTCTATGTTTCTATCCCAGTTCCTGGGTCAGGCTACCGAGTGTGGTTAAGGAGAGTGGGTACAGGGGAACGAGGTGGGGAATAAGCTGCGAGCAGATACAATCCATAACAGTGTGGACCCCTGAATGTAGACATTGCCATAGGGTGTAATATTTGTGCTGTGACTGTCAAGCATGCATGTGGATTGGGCGGACTGCCAGCTTGGGGGGTTGGGTGGAGGGTGGATGGAGACCGGTGCTGTGGTGCTCTGTAGATAGAGGCCGGACACAGGTTACATCAACGTTCATTTGAGGCAGCTTCTGAAAATCAGCAATGACACAGGCAGGATACAAGGGTTTGAAAATCCAGCCCTAGGAATCTAAGGATGTTAGAATCAGAAATACATTGCTTAACAAAAAAAAAGAAATCCGT
Source organism: Neoceratodus forsteri (assembly GCA_016271365.2). NCBI lineage: Eukaryota > Metazoa > Chordata > Ceratodontiformes > Ceratodontidae > Neoceratodus > Neoceratodus forsteri. Next base: position 1,465,326,369 of record CM057452.1, read on the forward strand.
AACATGAAAATTTTTGCCACCTCACAGATAACTGCTGCTTTAAGTGGTCCTGAAAACTTGATACCCTTTAAACTGTATTTACATATGTAATCCACCCCAGCAAGACAGGTATGTCACTTAAGTGATGTGTTTGAAGTGCCAGCTAGCCCAAACAAAAGTACAGTAGGGCTGAGAATGGAAGTCCACAGGTGGTGCCCGTGACCAAACCGTGCAGGGCTCGCTACAGACGGGGTGGCCAGCCCCAAACACCAAGACACCAGAGAAAAGTCATGGCACTCGAGACTGAGGCAGCAGGTAAAAAGATTTTATTGTAAATGCAAAAACAGTAGAAAAATACATAAGACTAACAGCAATCAGTGAGACTTGCGATAGAGTCGAAGCGCTGGGGGTTAGCCACTGGAGCAGCAGGTTTGCTGTTAGACTTTGGTAGTTTTCTACTGTTTTTGCATTTGCAATAAAAATCTTTTTTACTTGCTACCTCAGTCTCGAATGCCACTGCTTTTCTCTGGTGTCTTAGGCTGAGAATGGAACCTGGGTCTCCGGCAAGGCAGTGCAAAATGCTACCAAGAAAGACTTTTTGAAGGCGTAATTCCCAGTTGTTTTATAATTTTTCTTTTACCCATTTTTACTCCTTATTGTTCCCTGACTGACAGTCCGGGTTCTCCGTGGTTGCACCCTTTGTGCAGCCAGGAGGTTGGGCCAGCAGCCAGTTCCATCGTTGTTCCTTATTTATTCAGTAGAGGGTGTGCGGATAGCTGGCCTGTATCCTCCCTGTCTCCTTGGCAGCTGAGCATCTCTTCTTTGTGACATGCTGCGTGCCCAGTCAGCCTCAGTGCTTGATTCCATGGATTGCATGCAAAGCATTGCTTTCCCAGGTAGCAGCATGATGAGCTGCCATTAGGTTAGCTTAGCGTAATTCCTCATTCTGTTGTTATTGGAAATGGGATTTATTAATGCCCCCCCATCCCATTCTGGCTATTGTAAATAAATGTTGTTTTGACTCTTTGTCTAATTTATGCTTTATGCCCCCAGCCTCTCTTTCACACTCAGGGTTCCATTCTCGCTTCCCCATAATTGCTCCCTCCCCCAAAGCAGTGGAGCCTATTAGGGGACTGTGCTCCATATTTAATGGGCTGTAGGACCCTGGGGCTGTCATTTATGGTCATACACCTCCCCTCCCCACACACACACACACACACCCTCAGAAGCCCAGCCTACTCTTCCCACGCTATTAGCTCAAAAAACACTACTTGAATGAGGATTTTTTTTTGGGGGGGGCACACATGTACTTCAAACATTTTTTCCCATATTTCATTTCTTGGTCTGTTGTCCATTTTACAGGGATATACCCAGTTCGTAGCGATGCACCTTGATCGGGCCAAGAGGTCCTGGCTGTCATATAAATGGCAACTGGGGTTTTCTCCCACAGTCTTCCCCCCTCCCCAGGGGTGCCACATGAACAGTGCCTGTGTTGGCCTTGCCACACACAGCTTCCCCGCTGCAGAAGGAGCAAGCTTCCTGGTCCACCTTCAGGGGTCCCTGCGGTGGCAGAACCCTCTGACAGCCCTCCCTACCAAACTGCCCCAGCGTGACACACCAAGTTAGTTCCCAAACTGATGCGTTGTTGCTGAACCATCAGCAGTAGTCCCTCAGACAATATGGGCATGATGATCCTAGCTATGGCAGCACCACACTGATGGTCCAGTGTCACCAGACTGAAGGTCATAGCTGCCCAGGAGTGCTTCTTGGTTAGCAGGCCATGTCAGACGTTCTCAGATGCACCTTGCAAGCATGCCTATATGGTAATAATGGAAAAGAAAGCACTTTGTGGTGACCGTAATTATTATATATCTGCAGAACTTCGACATCCTGATTAAAAAAGCAAACAAACTTGGGCTGTGTTAATGTACCAAGAGGGACTTTGCTTCATTTGACAGGAAAAAGAAAACATTTCATGTGCTGCAGAGACGTTTTCTGACGTGGAGGCAGTCGGATCCCCAGTCTTTTTTCTGAGTAGAGCCTCAGTTGTTGGCCATCTGCAGCCCTTGGAAATGTGAGCAGTGCGGACAACTGCAGGCAGATTCCAGCGTCTGCTGCTGAGCCTCCCTTTTGTGCCATGTCATGCTGAGATGTCTCCTTTGTTGTGAGGGTGTCAGCGTCCCTGTGCATGCTTTCCTGCCGTGGGCTGTACATGTACTCCCCTGGGCAATGCCAACTGTTACTGTGATTTATGATGGACTAGCATCTGCAGGCTCACTTCAACCCAGTTCATATTACTCATAATTGATTTTTTTTTTATTGACTGTCACGACTGCACAGCGGAAGGTGAAGACTTTAAAGCTGCAGTGCTTGGTGGCGGGGAGAGGAGGTTAAACTGTTCCCAGCAGCAGCAGTCTTGCTGCAAGTTGTACAAGTCTGTGAGCTAGCATTTAGATAGATATTACTGGAAGAGTTTCCAGGGGGGACTGTCTGCCATCATGTTGCTTTCTGGAGGTAGCTGTTTTGTGATTTTGGATGAATGGAAAAAGGTCAGAAGCCCTAGCTGTCTTTAAAAAAAAACTATACCAAGAGTCCTTCACTATGTTTTGTAATTGCAGTATGGCACTGGGGAAGGAGGTATTTGTCTTTTGGTAATCACAACTATTAATGTAACTGACATAAAGCGAAAGGTGTTATGGATTATCTGATGTTATAAAATGGTTAATGAAAGACAAGAAATGTGATTGGTCAGATGTGATCAGATGACTCTGTGCCATTCCAGTACAACTGCACAGGCCAGAAATGCTAAACTTTCTGAGTCACATTACTCAGTTTCAGAATTTAAAATTCAAGGCGTCATCTCAAAATTGTAAAAAAGGCACTCCAGGGCATGTGTAATTGTGGGATAACAGCACAGTGTGGGTGCGTAAGGCACTAGGCTTCAGTTCCTCAGGTGTGCCCATATATGACAGTAACGCACACCCTTTCTTGCCCTATTACTTGAATACTACTTCCTTGATGTGTTTCTCCACTTAATGTACTGGTTATTAACCATTATAAATCATGATATCATTTTGAGCCAATTGTGATTATTTTGAAACATTCCTGGTACTCTTCTAAAAGGGAGTGTCATGCACATAGTTCTAAAATTTTGAAGCTCTAACTTCATTTGGCAGAATCCATTTCCAACAAGGTCAATTCTCTAACATTCTGCAAAATAAAACATTTTGATTTTAAATTAAAATTCAAGTTTTTTTTAAACAAAAGTGTCTGTCTAATGTGATTTCTGTTTATATGTAGAGTTCCCATGTCTGGTGTGGTTATAAGAGTTTCTTCTCAAGTCCTTTGTGTGCCAAAACTGCTCAGCTGCGCTTTGCAGCTCTCTCACCCAAAGAACATTAGAATGCACTCTTAACCAGAAAAGACACAGTAACTGTACATAGGAACCTATAACCACTGACCAGGGATGCATGTAAGTGATGAGTTTCCATTTGTAGCCATCTATCTGTAGCTATATATGTATATACCATAATCCTATGGGTAGGGTTCACTAGCCTGTTTAATGTTAAACCTCAAATTTTGCACTTTAATAACTTTGCAACTGATCAGTGGATTTGTACAAAATTTGGTGTGCACTGTCCTGTGGGGTAATTCTCTTGACGAGGCAAGTTTCGTTCCAGTTGGATGAGCGAAATCTGAGATCTAGTTAGTGCAAAAACCTTAAAAGTTGCCACTTTTTGCAGTTTTTCCCTGATCGCCTTGTGCCCAGATGGTGTGGAATTTTAGTGTGATTTTTTTTTTTTTTTTTAATGGTAGAAAGAACTTGGGTAACAGAACTGCCGTGTGTTTGTTTGATGAAAAAATATTAATCTGTTGCAAAGTTATTCAGTTTTTAAGTTCCCATTATCTCCTATGAGAAGATCACTTTCCAGGATAGAGGTAAAAAGTTCAACAAAGGATTTGGTCTCGTGAAAAAGGATTCATTCTTGTGAGATCCGTTCCTTTTTCATAAGGGAAAAATCCTTTTTCCGGAGCTGCCATCTTCTGGTTTTTTTTTTCACAAACTAGAAAGCGTGGAAAATACATAAAAATGTTGTCATTTTAAAAATCAGCTACCAGTAGGGTGTGATTGGGCACCATGGGACCCTGTTTAGCTACATTATGGTGTTTGTTTTTCACAGTTAGGACCAGAAATACTTTTTTGGGGCACCTGAAATCCCAGGTGCCCAGCTTATTGAGAGGAGTGCTTCCCCCCGTGTTCTCTGTATGAGAACCACGGATTTTCTTGACTTCTGCAGCCGCAGCTGAACTTGTGCTGCTGGTTGCAGTGTGAGCTGTGAGCCGCCCCACTGTTTCCCTGGTTTTTGTTGGCACACCACCCCCCACCCTTAGACACACTGTCCCCATAAATAATATCCTCCCTGGTGTCTAGTGGCACACCCCCCCACACCCTCTGTTGGCCTTCACCTTATTATTACAGTAAAACCCTGTTTATTCGAACCCCGGATAACTGAAAATCTCAGTTGTCCCGAAATTCTGACTTGTCTCCCAAGCTAGCAGTAGAGTACTGCCAGATATCCAGTGAGAACAATGCAGCCATAAGTAGTTTTTCATCTGCTCAGCAGGTCACGGGGGGGTTCCTGCATTCTCACTGTCCTCCTCCGAGCAGTACTGTAATTATCACTTACCTTGCACGAATGCTTTAGAGCATCAGCTTTTCAAAGGACAGTACATTCAACCGGAGTGGGGGGGGGGGCATTCATTTGTCTCACTCACTGACCCAGAGAAATGTCAGACAGAATTTGCTGCCAGAAAGGATACTGACCCAGAACCTCCAGAGGGAGACTGAAGAGTGGAGCAGTGGTGTGGTCAGAGCCACTGGAGACACTGTGACCCAGAGGGGTGAGCAGACTGGGGGCAGAGGGAGGTATAGTTGCAACAGGTGATCTGACTGGCTGGAGCAGCAGGGAATGGATCCCGTGGTGGCAGACAAATGGAGCAGGAGGGGAGTACAGAGAAGCTGCAGAGTGGCAGTACTGACGGCAAAAGGAGTGAGCGAGTGGGCGGGGGGAGAGGAGCTGCAACGGTAATGGAGGGAGTGGGGGGAAAAGTACCAAGAGGCAGTGGAGCAGCTACACAGAAAGGGAGCGAGTGGGTGGGGCCACAGACAAGTTGCAGAGCGCCAACCCAGAATGGGGGGGTCTTCCCATGCTAGAGACCCCAAAAAAGTTTATAATAATGCCCTGTCTGGGATCTCCTCTCCCCAGCAACTGATCCCCATTTCCCTGTTGTCTGATGGCACCCCCCACCCTGCGGTCGCCCTCCACCTTATTATTTATAATAATGCCCTGTCTGCGCCCCCACCAGCTGCCAGTCCCCTTTTCCCCATTTCTCTGGTGTGTAATGGCAACCCCCCACTGTCCGATCTCCTCCACCCTAATATTATTTATAATAGCTGGCAGTCCCTTTTCCTTATTTCCTGGTGTCTAGTGGCACCCCACCACACTACAGTCACCTTCCTTTATTATTTATAATGATGTCCTGTCTGAGCTCTCCCAAGTGTCCCAGAATAGATAATTAATGTTATTTATTCATTGTAAAAAATCTCGACGTCTTTTTATTTTTACCTGAAAAAGAAAATGGTCCTCGTCATTGCTGCCATCCCCCCGAGCACCCACCCCACCCTTGCCCTATACTTACTACCATCGGAGGTCGTGACGCTGTCATCTTCTGTGGACCGAGACACATCTGCACTCTTCAAAGCCGAACCATGGACTGAGGAATAAATTAAGTGCCGTATAATGTTTTTCAATGGGACCCCACCTCATGAACGATGGCAGTGTCATTTTGTTACTTGGTCCTGGAAGGTGATTTCGCGGTTGCTGCATGAAATCACCTTTCGGGACAGAATAAGGAAATTTCACCACCAGTGTTCATGAGGTGGGGTCCCAAGAAGGCCATGTTGAAAATCTGGTGAACATACTCCTAAAAATGGCCGAATTCTGAGTGTTCATTGAAATTTTTCTACGCACGTGCATAACTTTGGTAATTTTCAATATTTTGACTCCAAATTTTCAATGTAGTCATTTTTTCCCGCCCACCTCATGAACAGTACAGCTGTCATTTTTCACGTCCTGTCCAAAATGTGTTTTCACACCTGTGGCACGGAATGGCATTTTGGCACGGATATGAAAATTTTCACCTACGGGGTTTATGAGGTGGGGTCATAAGAAGACTGTATCGAAAAATGTGGGGGCCAAAATATGAAAAAATGCCAAAGTTATGACCATTCGTTGCAATTTCTGTACGCACACTTGTAACTTTGGAAATTTTAAATATTTTGACCCTAGGTTTTCTACATAGCCGCCTTATTACCCCACCTCATATATGTCACAGTTGTCATTTTTCAAATCCTGCCCAAAATGTGTTTTTGCACTTGTGGTGCGGAATGGCGTTGCAGTTGCACAGAATTACGTTTTGGTGGGAATTCAACAATTTTGTGCAGCAGGTACATGAGGTGGGATAATAAGGTGGTCATACTGACAATTTGGTCACTGTTGTCCTATAAATGGAAGCGCAGGACTCAGACGGCCCTGTGCTTCCACAGTTACATGCACATATACACACATGCACAAATCTAGAGAGGGATGGGAGTGCGGCGTCCTTTGGACCCTGCGCTTCCACAGTAAAATAAGGATACTATTATACTATCTCAAAAAGTAAGGAAATAAGTTGCAAAAAACGTTGTTAATGCTCCAGTTAGGGTCAAAGCGACAGAAGCTGGGAAATTAGGGTCTATGGTTTCTAACCCTAACACCCCACCCTCTCAAACCAGGCAGTAGAGCAGGTGTTGAGTGTGCCTTGGGCTTCTCAAGCCTAACACTCACCCCATTCTCATAAAGTCTACACATCTGACCTTACTTACAGATGGAATGGGGTGACCGTTAGGCTTGAGAAGCCCAAGGCACACCCCACTCCTGCTCTCCTGCCTGGTTTGGGAGGGTAGGGTGTTAGGGTTGGAAACCCTAATGCCTCATTTCCCAGATTGTGTCGCTTTGACCCTAACTGAAGCACTAATGAAGTTTTTTTGCAACATATATATATATATATTCTTTGCAAAAAACGTTAATGCATCAGTTAGGGTTCCAGCGACAAAAGTTTGGAAATATGGTGCTGGGGTTTCCAACCCTAACACCCCACCCCCACCCTGCACACACCAACAGGTGTCAGGGGTGTGCCATGGGGTCATCAGCCGTAATGCTCGCCCCATTCCATAAGTAAACAAGCTGAGATGCGTTCAGTATAGGAGAATGGGGTGAGTGTTAGGGCTGACGACCCCGAGGCACCCCCCCCCCGACGCCTGTTGGTGTTTGCAGGGTGGGGTGTTAGGGTTGGAAACCCTAACACCACATTTCGAAACTTTTGTTGCTGGAACCCTAACTGATGCATTAACAAAGTTTTTTTCAAAGAATTTTTGAGAAACTAGTATGGTAGCCAGTTTTTGCTTGTGTGCCCTGCGCTCCCATCCTTTTATAGAGGTGTGCATATATGTTGCCGTGGAAGCATTTGATCCAAAACAGCAACCAAACTGTCAGCATAGCCTTTTTAGTACCCCACCTCATGAACACTGGGCTAAATATTTACAAATGTCTGCTGAAACGTCTTTCCATGCCACCGCAACGTAATTCAATGCCACAGGTGAGAAAACACATTTTGGCCAGGAACTGAAAACTGACAGCTGTCACGTTCGTATGGTGATGCAAAGAAATGGCTATGTTGAAAATTTTGGGTTAAAATATTGAAAATTATGACGGTTAGGAGCAGGCATAGCGAAGAGTTGTCAAATGCACAGAACTTTGCCGTCTTAACATATTTTGACCCTGAATTTTCAACATAACCTTCTTATGACCCCACCACATGAACAAGTATGGTGAAAATTTTGGAAATCTGACCTGAAAGGTGATTTCGCTAACCGATCGTGAAAGCACATTTTGGGCAGGATTTGTGAAATGACGCCAACATTGTTCATTAGGAGGGGTCTCAAAAAGGGTATGTTGAAAATTTGGTGTCAAAATCTTAAAAGTTATGCTCCAAAGTTGAAAACCCCATTGAAATACATTGAACTGCACTTACCTTACTTTCTCAATTCCTCGATAGTCTAGTGGTCCCTCCCCCATTCACAGATTGCTGTCCCTGTATAAAAAAATGTATTTCCCTGGTATTCTAGTGGTCCCTCCCCCTCCCACGATGTCCAGTCGCTGTCCCCGTATACAAAAATATATTTTTCCCTGGCAGTCTAGTGGCCCCTCCCTGTTCACCGATCGCCGTCCCTGTATACAAAAATATATTTTTTCCTGGTAGTCTAGTGGTCCCTACCCCAACCCCCAATGTCTGATTGCTGTCCTGTATACAGAAATATCTATTTCCCTGGTAGTCTAGTGGTCCCTCCCTCCCTGTTCACTGATCGCCATCCCCGTTTACAAAAATATATTTTCCGTGGTAGTCTAGTGGTCCCGCCCCCCTGCCCTGTTCACCGATCACTGTCCCCGTATACAAAAATATATTTTTTCTTGGTAGTCTCGTGGTCCTCCACCCCTCCTCCAATGTCCGATCGCTGTCCCTGTATACAAAAATATATTTGGGGGGGGGGCATGGCTAGCAGCCGAGCTGAGAGCAGCGATCCTCCATTGCTGTGTACCACCACTTTGATATTTAGTGGATTTTAATGCTAGAAATGGATCAGAACTGCTCATAAGGGACAGAAATAGATCGAATAGCTACTGCAGATCACAACTGTGTAAAATATTTGCTGCTGGAAGTATGGATCGCACCAAAACAACGACCAGAGGAGATGGGGCTAAGCAAAAAGACCCCCGAGCAGGCCCAGATAAGGAAAAGGAGCATGTGGATACAAAGAAGAGATCTGGATAAACTAGCAAAATGGTCAGAAGAGTGGCAACTGGGATTTAATGCAAAGAAGTGCAAGATCTTGCACATAGGGAAGAGAAACCCTGAAGCCACCTATAGGCTGGGAGGGGAGTTGCTAGCAGTCACAAAGGAAGAAAGAGACTTGGGCATCATCATCACTGGTGACCTGAAATCATCCAAGCAGACCTTTAAAGCAGTAGGTAAGGCTAGCGGGGTGTTAGGGTTTATTAGTATTGGTATCACAAGTCATAAGAGGGAGGTAATAATCCCTCTTTACAAGACACTGGTTAGGCCCCATCTGGAGTACTGCATGCAGTATTGGAGGCCACACCTTCACAAGGACGTTAACCCAAATTGAGGCAGTCCAGAGAAGGGCAACCAAAAATGGTGCAGGGACTGCATCAGAAGACATATGAGGACAGATTAACAGAGCTCAATATATATACCCTTGAGCAAAGGAGGGAGAGAGGTGATATGATCGAGACATTCAAACACCTTAAGGGCATTAACAAGGTGAAAGAGTCTAACATGTTTAAATATAAGAAAAATAGCAGGACAAGAGGACACAGCATGAGATTAGAGGGGCCGATTAAGGGGGAATGTGAGGAAATTCTTTTTCACAGAAAGGGTGGTGGATGCATGGAATGGCCTACCTCAAGAAGTGGTGGCTATGAATACAGTGCAGGGCTTCAAACAGGCATGGGATAAGCATAAGGGAGCAATACAAATGAGTACGAATAGATAGGCCACTGACAGAGCAAAGGCCGATGGCACAATTATAAGGTAGAAAAAGAAATGGGCAGACTGGATGGGCCTTGCGGTCCTTAGCTGCCGTCAACTTCTATGTTTCTGTAAACCCGAACCAGCCTTCAACGCCGCATTACTAAAGGCAGTTCAGTCCATAGATCAAAAATTGGACGAATTTACCACTGACTGCTGGTAGCAGAAACAAAACTTTAATCAGTTGAGGAAACAGCAGAGGGAGCGTCTAAAACAGCTGAAAAGGCGCTCACCACGTCATCTGGCCTGGTGAGGGAAAATATGCTTCAACGACATCGGCTGGAGAACTTGGAGAATGGGGCATGGGCGTCCCATATCTGAAGTTTGGGTTTGCCTGAAGAGTTGGAGGGGGAAGACTTGTGTAATTTCGTGGAACAATGGTTACCAGAGTTCCTTCACCTGGACTTTCCAGTCTCAATAGTGAGGGCCTATAGAGTGAATGCCAGGGGGGCCTGTCTGCATGTAGATCCTTCTCACCAGCTAACTTGGGCTATATTGGCGGCACTAAATTTGGTAAAAGAATGGGATACTATTTTAAGAGTGGCCAGGCAGAGAGGGCCCTTGCAATGTCAGGGAACACCATTACACATTTTTCCCGACCTCAGCTTTGCCACCAGACAATGCCAAAAAGCCTTTGAAGGAATTAGATTGAAGTTGCGCCAATTGGGGGTCCATCATGTCTTGTTAATGCCGGCAAGCTTAAAAATACCCTACGGAGCAAAAACATACCACTTCGCAGATTTAATTGACGTGGCCCAACTGCTCACTAAAATTGAGTTGGATTACTTGGTGAGGGGTCCAGATTCCAATTCGGAAGAGGAAAGCAACACTAAAAGCAGAAGAGACCTGACCCAGTAAGTTTTTACTTGACTAGGGCTCCTACTGAAGATCTGGGCTTCTCTCAACTGTAGAATGACTATTTCACAATCTGTGCTCCAACAGCAATCCAGAACATTTTGTAACTTCTTCTCTTTTTATTGGACTCACTCTTTTATTAAAAGAGTGTTTGGTTTGGGGAGTGCTATAGCTTCAGTTGTTGTGACGTAGTTGTGATTTAATATGTTAATAACATCCTGATCATTTAGAGCATCCTAAGTCTTTCTAGTTAAAGTTAATTAGAGAGTTTCAGAGATCGGGAGCAGCACTGTAAGTTTTAAGTTGAGCTACACAGTTTTGGTTACTTTAATAATAAATACCTGGCCTAGTTAGGCCATGACTAGAAAAGTGGGTGGAGGGGAATAATGAGAGGATTCACTATTTTCTGTTTTTCCTGATGAAGGAATTTGGGGAAGTCCCACCTATTAAAGGAGTGTATCTGTTTTTATGCTGGAATACCTTTTATACAATATTTTCCCCATTCATGGCAACAATAGCCTTGGTAAATCTTTTATTATTAAGAAATGTAAGTGGAATATACCCCCCTATGTAGTAACAAGTTAGCAGTGCCATCGATACTGTCTGTCGCTATCACATTTTGAATGTATTTCACTGTGCACTGTCCTTCGGGCTATGCTTGTATATGTTGCAATTGAAAAGCAATAAATATAAGTAAAATATATACTATATATGGTACTCTAGTGGTCCCTCCCCCAATGTCCAGTCCACATCCCTGTATAAAAATAATTTCCCTGGTGGTCTAGTGGACCCTCCAAACCTGTGAGGTAGTCACCCACCATCCTGTTCCCTCCCAACTCCAAGCCAGTGACTAGCACAGCCCTCCTCTCACCACCACGGCGGACCGCTGACTGAGCTGTGAATGAGCGCGTACTGTATACTTGACCTACTCTTACTGCATACCTCCTGAACATTAGGAACATTAAGGCACTCATGAAGAATTGATCTCCTCTCCTCCCATTGCATCACGAGTGACTAGACTGTGTTGGGGATGTGTTCAAGTACAGGAAAGATGCCGTTGGAGTTGATAACAGGAATGTAAACATGTTTTTGTGTGGTTACACCAGTGTGTTGTGCAGTCTGTTTTTCAGTTTTGAAAAGAAAAAAAGAAATCAGAATCAAACTACCAGCTACATCAACAACATCTACAGACTGCGACCAATCATTAAATGCGTTTTTAACACTAGAGACATTTTGAGGCCTGAGGGGGTTAACAGTGTCCCTTTTAGTCTACAGTTGCTAACAATTGTTCACAGCATGAGCTTTGGGAGGGCAGATGTGCTGCCATCAGTCCTCTTGGGACAGACATTATTTGGACTTTAACTTCGTATGAAGTCCAAACTATCCATTGCTAAACCTGACACAGAATGGCTGCCCAGGAGATAATGAGATGTTGGACTTTTTGACATAACAAACTAGTCATGTGACTCATGGCTTCCAACTCGGCAAAACTGAACCTCTTGGTTTGTGTTTTTTTTGGGGCTTTTCCTCCAATCTTGTACCAAAATATGATGGATACATATATATATCCTCTGATTAAGGAGGAATTTCTTGCCAGTAAAATGTATTTATGTTCTATCGTTTGTATTATTTCCCATGTTACTACAGTTGAGAAAATAATAAAAGTAATTGAAAAAATTATATTTACTAAAAAGAAGCATCACTTCCTCAGTGCTGCTGTGGGAGAGGGATATATTTTCAGGTCTGGGAACTCCAAAACAATCTATGAAGATTATTTAAGGCTGAACTGCATGTAAAGGTTCCCAAATCAATCTTACCCTGTGACACAGTTCTAGATCTTACTTAATGCGATCAATTCTTTCTGCTTTTTGTAACTTCACAGCCCTCGTTTGTTTCCCCGACATTGCATGAGTTGCTCCACAGTGTGATGTGCCAGTGTGCTGGCCATAGCTCTTTTATCCTGAGACCAGTTTTCCTTGGCTTTGGAGTCAGTGGCTTAGTGCTGGGAAGATTATTAATGAATAGGGCTGCACTTCTCAAGCCAGCCTTCAGCTGCACAAGCTGTGAGATCCTGCACTCCTTCAAGAGACAGAGGGAATGTCATCCTTTTGACCTGTTGTGGGAGTATTTGAGTGGTGAAGAAGAATCTTGTTAGCACCAGTGGAATATTGGAAAACATCCAACCTAGCCCATATGGTTACTGTTGCACATTGGAGTTGTATTGCTGGTATGAAACATCACTCACAGTGAAACTGGTGTGAACTGGAGCGGGTTTGCTGGTAGTGAATATAGCAGAAAAGTTACTGCTGAGAACTGGAATTGTGCTCATTTCGGGACAAATCAGTCTGTGAGCTTATGGTAAGTTTGGCCACTAGCTTTCAAAATCTGGTAGCCAAATCAACATTTTTAGTAGCCATCATTTCTAAGGGCTCAAAATTCACTGCATGGGTAGGTACACAATTGACTGGTAAATTTCAAAATCTAGTAGTCAAAACAACTGTTTAATTCACCATTTGCCACCTGGCTACCTGATTTGTCCCACCCTGATTGTACTTCTGGCATTAAGGAAAGCTAAACCAGGCAGGGAGTTGCACAGCGCACACTGAGGCTGGGGGTGGGGGGGCAGATGCTTGCAGAGGAGAGGCAAGGCACTTGTCACATGGAATTCACACACCCACCACTGGCCAATCACAGAGCTGCATTGGCACTGGCTGGGAAGGCAACTGCTCATTTGCCCTCTTAGGGAGACCAAGGGTGCCACTGTGGTGACCAAATCATTGGCATGGGAGACATGGAAGAAAGGGAAAAGGAAATGAAAGATGATACAGTGGAGAGAGAAACAGCAAAGAGAGATACAGTAGGGAGAGAGATACAGTAGAGAGATAATACAGTAGAGAGATGCAGTAGTGAGAGAGACAGACAGATGGCTATTGAGTTGTACAGCTGGTATTTCTTTTATCCCTGATGGTTACTGGTGTGCACTGCAGCTGTTCTACCTGTATCAAATGTAGCTACTATTACTGGTATAAACTGGAGTTTTGCTGGTGCCATTAAATATAGGTAAAATGGCTGGCTCCATGGTGCCAGGCGATGGAAGATTGCTTGACATGCTGGCAACCCGGGTTTGCAACCTGAGCCTGGGACAACAGGAGCAGAGGCTGGTAGGGGAGGGTTTGCAGTGTCCTTCAAACACTCTCCTCCTCAACGGGGTGAGTCTGAGCCTACACTGCTCCAGTGCAGATCCTGGCTGCCCATTGTGGCGGCACACATTTGCTGTATGGGTGACCACCCACACGCCACAGGTGTGCTTGGCCAGGATGCCACGAGCATACAGCCTTAATGGGAGGGCAGGTTAAAAAGAAGAAAAATGGTTGCCTGGCCAACTGGATGACGGCGGCTGGCCTCCCCTTGCGCTGTAAAGTCCGGAAGATGTCCGAGCTGATCCCCGCTGGGCCCCATGAGGAATGGAGCACTAGTAGCAAATCTCCCCTCCCAGTTGTGAGCACAGGAGGGGGGAACCCCTGACAAAGGGATACGTCAGGTCGATGGGGAGCCGGCAGACGTGGGGACAGCAGGACTGTGACAGGGGGAGCTCAGTGGTGGTGGGGGCCTCGGCTGCCCGAGGGAGTGGCCGACCAGGAGGGCTGGGGGGATAAAAAGAATAAGCAAAAAAAAATATATAGGTAAAATGGTTGCTAGTCTGAATTGGAGTTGCACTTCTCATACAAAACCAAATTTAAAACACTTCCTGCAGTCTGAACTGGAGTGACACAGATTGTATGAAACCAAGTTTAAACAGTTCCTGATCTGAACTGGAGTTACACTGGTTGTATGAAACCAATTCAAACAGTTCCTGGTCTGAACTTGAGCTTCACTGGTTGTACGAAACAAAATTAAAGGTCTGGTGTGAACTGCCTCTTTACTAGTTGAAGGGACAACAACCCTTTTTGCATCAGACTGAAACCCCACATCTTTTGATTGCTTACCTTCTGTAAAGTTTATTTGTATTTCTGGTGATTTAAGGTGTCTCCTCTCTTAGCAAAACTGAAATGCATGGTAACCGTGTAATTATACCCAACCCTCTTTTCTTTAAAATACTCGTTCTGCTCGTATTGCACATTTCCTGAATATCAGGAATACCCCAAAGCAGTGTAGCTACTCATGATGCAATAGTCTCTTTTGTTCCCACTACATCTTGAGTGGCTAGACTGTGCTGGGGGTGTTTCCAAGTTTAGTAAAGATGCAGTGGGAGTTGATTAAGGAATGGAAACAAACACAGTCTGATAACACCAGTATGGTGAACAGTCTGTTTTTCACTGTTCAAAAGAAAAAAGGAATCAGAATTAAACTACCAAACCATATCAGCACATTCTACAGAATGCGAACCATCATAAAATATGTTTTTCAAACTAGGGACAGTTTGAGGCCTAAAGGGGTTGACAGTGTCTCTTTAAACCGAAAGCTTAACCAGTTTGATCTGGGGCGCTTGCTGATGCCAGTAGTTCATCTGTACATTAATCCTCACTATAGACTGTAATGGCTTGAAGCAGCCAATTAGAATTGATTTCCACCCGGCAGTGTCTCATTACTGCCTACAAGAAATAGAACATTCCGAGAGTTATTAATGTTATCAATAAAACACAATAAGTAAAATTTAAAGAACTACTGGTGCCTTAAGAAAACCTTCAAAAAACATAATATTTATCTACAGTTCATCTAGTATTTTACTACTCTGTAGATTTTTCCTCCCCTATATTTACTTCATTGGAAATAAATATGTATGAAGACATCATCTTAATTCCTTATAGTTTGGATTCTTCTGCCCCTGTAGTTCATTCCCTACTTGAAGTCATAATTCCCTGGTGTGACATCACAGCCTGTTACCACTGGAGTAGCTGTGATGTTGCACATAGTGTTATATGACCTCAGGTGGCAAATAACCACCAGGTGAACTCTTAAGGAACAGAGATGCTGTTTTTGTGTGAATGACCACAGTTAAAGTACCAGATAATGGGAAGGAGAACTATAGACTGAAATGTGTCTAGATTTTTCCTTTTTTTTTTTTTTTTAATAAACATTTTCATGGAATCGTTGGCTGCTTGTCACCATTTCTCTTTACAGGGTCAGTACTAACAGTAACATCCACTGAAGAGGGCATTATTACAGTACCCTACCATGAAACCAGTAGTTCAGTCTAGTGTAAAAAATTAAAATCTATATTTTTCTTGGGGTGGGGCACCCTCCATCCACCACGTTTAGGTGTTAGAGACACTGTCAATACAACACCAACCCTACCCTGCCTCAAATTTCCCCGGATTTAATAAACACATTTTATGATTGCTTGCCTCTTGTAGAATTTGCTGATGAAGCAGGCTGTTTTGAATCTGCTTCGTTTTTCTGGATTAAAGTGAAAAACTGCCAGCTGGTTGGCGCAGTAACAAAACGGATGCTTATGATGGTGGTGACCCGGGTTCAGGAATGAGCTTGGGCTGCTGGAGGACAGATGGCGTAAAGAGTGGCCTCCTGTTTTCACCGCAGCACCACCAACTGGGTGACCACAGGTGGAGGTACAGGGTGGAACAGGATTCCATGTCATAACAGTGAAATATTAATGGCACCTAACAAACACAGCCACTACAAAACAATACAAATCAATGCAGTTCACAGCACTATAGCGAGCTACAGAACAGCACTGCTACAAAACATCATTGCTACATTTGCTTTTTGGGGCTTTGCCCCCTGCAACCCCTACTTACATAGAAACGTAGACTTTGACAGCAGATAAAGACCGCTTGGTCCACCCAGTCTGCCCATTTCCCTACCTACTGGATAAGCTGCAGATCCTAGTTAACCAACAGCCTACTTAAAATAACTGATTCCGGTGGGGGGGGGGGGGCATAACACTAAGGAATGGGGAAAACTCATGATGGGGGTCTACTCACTACGGGGCTGAAGCTGCCAGAGGGAGGACGTTGAGGGGAGCATCCTAGGGGTGGGAGGCAACACAATCGGGAGGGTGGATGGAACAAGAGACGCACATGAAAAAAAAAATCATGCACAGCACACAGCAGATGAAACAAAACACAGTATCCAATAGCCAGTTCTGAACCCGGGTCCGTCAGTCACACAAGCAGTGGATCTAACCACTATACCAGACAGCTGGCTCGAAACTGGCTGCCCAAACAACTCCCCGTATCCGCTATGCCATTACTACTCCCCACTACACAATTCGATAAAACAGCGCTTCAGAAGCGCTAACCTGAGGCTGTGCTATGAAAAGCACATAGCCCATTCTACGCTCGCTATTTTGACTTTGCCCTTCTTCATAAGCTAGCAACTACTCACTGTATTCACGGGCTACCATGGAACAGCTAGGGAGGATGAGTGGCAGCAGGCTGTGTGGGTTGGCACACAACTAGTTGGAGGTGCTCACATTGGAGCCCTCACCACCAAAGGGTAGTAACCAAATCTTCCTTATACTCTTTCCTCGTCCATGTTTTCTATGTGTTCCCCCCCCTTGTATTTCCTCCTGTTATATTTCAGTTATGTTATCTTACACTGTTTTAAATTACGTTTTTTATAAAACTGTCTAATGCTATTTTATCTTTATTTGTTTACCTTTTGCTGACTCACAGTTTATTTCAAGCTTGTATTTATTGCTGCTTATTATAAGCACTGGCTAATACCTCCTCTGGCAAATACCACACAGGCACCCTTGTAACCTGCCTGCCTTGTTGTTCATTGTTTCTGTCTTTTACTTGGGCTATTGTAACCTGCCTACAATGTCCATTGTTACCCTGCCTGCTTCTCATATATGTATGTATTGCACTCCACTCACCCCTTCCCCGGGTCACACCTGGAATCGAGCCTTGGCTCAGTGTGCTTCTTCCGGTTATCACCTTTAATAAATAAATACGCTGGTCTGCAGTATGATACACAGTCTCCTGTAACCCCCTGGTCATTAGAGCCCCCTTTGGCACTCCCAAGTGGTAACCCATGAGGTCGGAAGGAGGGACAGAAGTAAGAGTGTGTGACAGGGTTGGGATAAGACCCTGTTCCATTTGTTATGCAGAGAGAGTTTATTCTACCACTTGTCTGTCTCTTGCCTAATTGAGCAATCATATTTTCCTTGTCACACCTAGGAATTGGACATTCTGGTGGTCCCACAATTTTCCCCTGTCACCCTTCCTTCACTTGCTGTTTCTATTCTTTATTTCTGCCCTTGCTTCTCTGAGGTTAAGAAAATCTATGTGAATCTGTATGTGAAACTGGGATCCCTTAGTTTACAAGTGTATGTAATTATATTGTTGAAACGAATGTAGACAGCTACTTGGGTTTGTTAGAAAAGCTAGCAATTTGGAACACGGGGTTGAGCTTAAGAACCTTTTGACCTTCACAAGCTTGTTGACAGAATTATCAGCAGAAAATCAGCACTGGGGCAGGATTTCTTAATTGGTTGCACCTGTTAAGAAGACTAATGTACTCTTCAGGCTGCTCACAGGCAGGTCCGTGAAAAAGTCTTGTAGCATTTTCTGAAAAACAGGAGATGAAACTTACAAGAACAGGATGCAGAGGTTAGACTGTCAGGCAAAGACATTTCGTATAAAGAACAATGTTTTGTCTAGATAGATAGAGATTGAAATTTTAGAGAGGGTCTCGGGAAGGATTTTTGTTCATACTGCCTTTGTTAAGAGCTATCCTGTCTATGTATAACAATAAAGAGCTACTTGTGAATTTTTTTAACTTCTTCTGGTTTGCCTATACTTCTTGACTTATGCCCCTATGACAGTGTGATGGGGCTGGGTGGTTGCCTGGGCCAGATGGGGTATAGCCAGGAGGAGAAAGTACATAAAAAAAAATAAATACATGTGAAAAATTGACTTGGGGAGGGTTTTTAGAATGTCCTTCAGATGCGTCCCTCCCCGTGGGGGTTGGGTGGTCTTGGTGTGCTGTTTGTCACCCTTGGGGGTGGTTATGGGGTTGGCATTCTTGGCGGCATGTGGCGCAACCGCAGAGCAAACTCCCCCACCCCAGGACACCGTCACGGCTGGCTCTTTGTGGGTGGGTGTGGGTGGGTTGAGAGAAAAGCAGAAAATCTGACCTCAGCCGGCTGTATGACTGCTGCCAATTCCTGCCACCACGATAGCCTGAAGGTGTCTGTGCTGATCCCTGCTTTGCCTGGGATATGTTTTGGGCCTGCGAGCACTTCTCCTCTGGGCCCATGGGAGAGGGGTCCTCCCGACAAAGGGTTACATCAGGTTACCGGGGGTCACGGCGCAGACAGGGTGGCAGATGGTGAAGGGGACGTGTCAGTGGTAGGCCTTGGTAGCCTGAAGGGATAGCTGACCAGGGGCTTGGAAGGAGCAAAAAAAAATAAATAAATAATTGGCTATCCATAGAAATGGGTGATATGCAATATATGACCCTAAGTATGCAAGTTATCTTTTTGTGTGAGGGTCAAAACCATAACTCCCAAATGGTAGAGTCACAAGTGAGTTGTAAAACTCCTGCTGTCTCACAAGTGATGATTAACTGCATAGTCGAGTCAGATCATTGCATAATCAGTTTATAGCTCATAAGTTTACTAGTTAATGGCTTTTATATCTGCTGTTTACATGAAGAGCTGTTTCTCATTGAGAGCAGATGGTAATTTGACTGCTGTACATTGTATCTACTGCTGTACGGTGGGTATTGTGATGTCATCAGCATTGTAAAAGCTGCTCTCTGATTGGTTCAGACCCTTTCTGATACAGTATACCCAACAAGGCAAGATGCCATCTATGATATATCCATCTTATAAGGGATATACAATGGTGAGCTGACAGATAAATGATTTATCTCGCAGGGTACTCTGTTTGACCTTTCGGGTAACCTCACGAGTGGCTAAGCCACGGTGAGATGTCTGAGGTCAAACAGCACTAGTGTAGATAAATCATTTATCTGACAGCTCACCATTGTATATTTCATTTATGCAATAGGGATGCTTTCTGTCAGTGCAGGGACATTTGCTTTTGATTGTTTATCTTTTTTTGCATACGTTTGTCAAAAAAGCGAACAAAAAATTGCATTTTCTGCTCTTTTTTGCTAATTAAAAAAAATCTATAAGGTATCTGTAAATGAAATACCACTCATCTTGTAGATAATTTTGTGCTGTACAACTTTCATGCTCACAGCACTATGCTATCTTTTTTGCATTTTAAAGTTATTTGCAGTTGAATATAGTTAGTACTGGTACTGAGGTTGAACATTCTAAATGAGTTCCGGAGTGATTGTGACATATCTACTATGGGCGGGATATTCAGACTGCGCCAGGTTGTAGCGCAAGCCTGGGTGCAGCGCAACTTGGATGCATAGGGGCGTTGACAGGGTGATATTCAATGGAGCGGCGCCATGGCACAGCATAGTTGAATATCGCTCCTTGGCCACCTGCAGTGTGCATGGCGCAGTGGCACTGCACTAGCGCAAGTGGCCAGAGTGGAGCAGGAGGGTGTGCTAAGCGCAAGTGCCATTGCTATAGGTGCAACTCACAGCATTAACAGTGCACATGCAAATGAGGCGCCATAATGTATACAGGCGCAGATGGGGCCATTTGCATGTCATCCTCTTATTGCATGCAGGTGCGCCGATCTCCTGGGACTTGTGCCTGGCGCCTGCCAGCTGGAGCTGTCGAGGACGATGCCCCTGCACAAGCGGCAAAGTGCCCCACTGCCCGATCGCGGGCATATGTTATTAAGAATAGTCCCATATCCCTGGTGGTCCAGTGGACCGCTCGCAGCCCGATCGCAGGCAGATGTACAGTACAACTACCCTCCCATATCCCTGGTGGTCCAGTGGACCACTCGCAGTCCGATCATGGGCAGATGTACAGTACAACTACCCTCCCATATCCCTGGTGGTCCAGTGGACCACTTGCAGCCCGATCACGGGCAGATGTACAGTACAACTACCCTCCCATATCCCTGGTGGTTCAGTGGACCACTCACAGCCCGATCGCGGCATATGTTATAAAGATTAGTTCTATATCCCTGGTGGCCAGTGGACCGCTCGCAGCCTGATCGTGGGCATATGTTATAAAGATTAGTCCTATATCCCTGGTGGTCCATTGGACGCTCACAGCCCGATCGCGGGCGTCAGTAATATCTTATGACAAACCAATCCAAGCCCGGTGGTCCAGCGGTACCTACCTCCTCCCCACCCGCCCACTGGGCCCCACCGCCCGCCCCGTGTCAGCAGCGGGCGGCAACTCCCCACTTGCGCCACTCACGACTCCATACGGTAGGGGCTGTATGCCCACTGGTCCCCGGCATGAGCCAATGGGCATGCAGCCCATACCATTACACACAGTCCAGAAATGTGAATGGATCCATTCATATTTCTGGACTGTATGTAATATGAGACTGCACGCCCATTGGCTCACGCTGTGGACCCATGGGCTGTCACCGATACGGAGTCAGTCAGCGGGCGGGCGGACGGCAAGGTGGGGAGCTACCGCCCGCCGCTGACTGGGGAGCGGGCGGTGGGGCTCAGTGGGCAGGTGGGAGGGTACGGCTGACCACCAGGGTGGATTGGTTTGTCATAAGATATTACTGATGCCCGCGATCAGGCTGCCAGTGGTCCAATGGACCACCAGGGATATAGGACTAATCTTTATAACATAGGCCTGCGATCGGGCTGCGAGCAGTCCACTGGACCACCAGGGATATAGGACTAATCTTTATAACATATGCCCGCGATCGGGCATGGGGGGCACCACCACGAAGGTGCCGCCGGAGCTTGGGTGGCCACCCACAGGTGGCAGTTGCTGTGTTGCGCCCTGCAATATGACAGCTCACTTGTGGGTGGCCAGCTGTTGCTCCTCTTTTTTTTGGCTTACCTGTGTGCAGCGCGGGTAGGGGTTGCGCATGCATGAGCTCAGCACATCCCGGGCTGAATATCGGGATGTGCGGGGTATCCTGGCATGCCCCCACCTCGCCGCATACATTGCTGATGCGCTCAGGAGCATCGGGATTTGTGCCAGGCTCAATCCTTTGAATATTGGCGTCAAGATCAGTGGAAGTTGCGTGCATGAAAACTGTTTTGCGCTATGCGCAACCTCTTCGAATATCCCACCCTATGTATATAAATCTGTGGTGATGCGTCTACTATGTTCATAAATGTAAAATTTTGAATTTATCTCGTAGTAGCTCAGATATATCACATAGAGTTTATGTCCACGCCTATTGCATAAATTATTTATTTATTTATTTCAGAAGTTTCACCAGATAAGACATACTGAGCTGATAATAGCTTGTTTCAAGATGCATCCTGGGGGACAGGGGAATTGGATGAATCATAAACAAAAACAATATAACAGAAATAAAAACATCAGTATAAAGATATGTACATCAGATAAAAATGGAGACTTGGTGGCAAGGTTAATGCGTAACAAGTAACAAACAGTATAATAGAAATAGCCAAGCAAATGGGGATATGAAGTGCAGTATAGAGGAGAGGGTTAATGACAGTTGCAAGAGGTAGAAAAAAGTCATGAAGAAGAGACTTTCATTAGAAAGCAGAGGAAGCAGATTGAATTGACAGAGGAAGAGAGGACCAGTGCTTAGGGAAACAATAAGAGAGAGCAGACTGACCTGTAGTAGTTTTCCTAGTAGGATAAGGAGGGACTGTGAAGAGGAGAGGGTAGCTGGAAACAGGAGGAGAGGATAAGAGGTAAGTAAGGTAGGAGGGAAGAGCACCAAACCAGAATTTAGAAATAAAGGAAACACAATGGGAAAGGCTCCTGGCATTAAGAGAGGGGAGAGAAAAGGCAGAGTAGAGTGAACAGTGGTGGATATGAGGGGAGCAGACTAAAGCAAAAACAACAGAAAGAGTGAAAAAGTGAGTCCAGTCTGGCGAGGGAGGAAATGGGTACACCGCTATAGACCAAATCGCCATAATCAAAGATCGGGTGAATCATCTTTCAAACAGTCTCCTGGTGAACAGGGAGCAGAGTACTCGCTTTGTTCCTGTATGGAGCACCACGTTTTGGGTGGAGGTTTTGGTGAATGGCATCAATATGAGCCGAAAAATCAAGATGACAGTCAGGACAAACTCCAAGGTACTTAAACGAGGAAACCTCCTCAATTCTAGCACCATCCAGGGTGTGAAATACAGGGAGAAGGATAAGTCTGGAAAGCCTCTTGAAGGGGTGACAGAAGTCACAGAGACTGTTTTTTTTTTGGCATTGAGGGTTATCTGGTTAGACTGGAACCAGTGCTGAATGTTGTTCAAATCCAGCTGCAATTGTGAGGTAAGATCACGGGAAGAGGAGCCAGATGCAAAAAGTACTGTATCATCAGCATACATATGAATGAACGCAGAAAAACAGACTGCAAGATAACATGATATCTTGTGAGTCGAGTATAAGATATCACCCTTTATCTTGTCATTTTTTGTCTCCTTGGTGTTGCATGTGTAACCCCTATGCGGTGCTACTCCTAGAGTTACACCCCTTCCTACTACTTAGGATGTAGGTTGAGGGGTCTGGGTTCCCAAACTTTACTTAAAAATTGGTTCTTTTCCATGCTGTTTCATAATTGCGCAGTGCCTCCACCCAGAGTATCCCTTTTAAGTGGGCTAGCTGTTACCTAGTACATACCACCCACTATCACCTTTTGCCACCCCAGCACATGACCTAATAGCAGTTCCACACATTTCAGACATTTTCGTAATTAAAGACTGTCTCTAATAATATGCTCACAACAACCATTTACAAAAACAATAACAATATTTATTTGGGGGCATAGGAGTTAGGAAAGGGGAAACAAAGGAGTAGAGGTTATGTAGTGATTATTATTTACATATTTACAACTGATTGGATTGGTTTTGGTTGCTGGTGAAAACCCTCCAGCTGAGTAGATACCAGTTATCTAATAGCAGAAAAACAATCACGCTATATCAACGGATGATAGTCAGAGCCCTGGCTATCTAAACTGCATTAAATCAGATGGAACACATTTCATTATTTCTCAGCACTGGTACCAGTTCCCCAGACTTGGTATGAAACCCCGCAATCTCACACACTTTACCCTGGGTGCCCAGTTACCAAAGTCCCTTAGATGGTTGCAGGCCTGGTGGACGGTGCAGCTGTGCATTGGCCGGCTTGATTGAAAGGAGAGATAGGATTAAACTTGAAAGCAATCTAATAAACAACAACTTTAGATCCATGCCGGTTGCAGCTCGAACTTTGAGTTGGATGTAACCAGTGGGTCAGATTAGATTTGGAAACTGAACATTTCCCTCTGACTGTTTAGCACGTTTATATGATTTTTAAACACTCTGCACATCTATATGGTTTGAAACACTTAGCACATTTATATGACTTAGAACATTTCAGTACATTTGTTTTTCAGACACATCTGGTACGTAATTGAAAGGATTGTGCCTTCCACCAGGGGCCGAGAGGGCCGCCCTGGTCCATTTACTCAGTGGAAAATTGTCATTTCTGGGTTATAGAATGGAAAACTGTCATTTCTAGGTTATATCAAATCCAAATTTAACTTTGGGGTCTCAGTCCATTATGTGGTTTGTGGCTGTGGCTGGCGGCTCCACTGGACATCTTGACCAGATAGGTAGCACAATACTGGACCTCCCAGGCAGTCAGGAATGAGCCCCTTACTGAGTGCTCCCCTTCCAGTCCTGTAGGCTCCAGAAAACATCACACATCAGTACATTTCTACTCTGCTCTGGGCTCACTATGTGTACCCCCAGAACAGTCACGGTCAGCAAAAGTTCCACAATAAGGTCCCCTCCCCCTCCCCCCGTTGGGCTAAGATCACGCAGCAGCTGCAAGGTACGAACCAAATGGACAGTTACAATTAGCAAGAACAGTTCAGGAGAAGTCCACCCACACGGGGCTAAGGTTATGCGCAGCAGATGCAGGGTGCAAACCACAGAACGATCTCACGTAGCACAATCACTTGGGCAAAGATGCCCCAATTCAGTATGATTTCTTTCTTTCTTGCACCGGGGGGTACAAGAGTATTCACTCCGGTTCCTCATGGTAGGATTTCCGCAATCACGGTTCCTGATGTCTTCAGTTCTCTCAAAACTGAGGTGGAATCAGCTCTTTCACAGCTGGCTTGATGTCTTCAGGTTGCAGGTCCACATCTTTTCCCAACATGGATGGGAAGGCTGGCACCTGGGGGACATTCTGGCAACCCCCAGGCTAGCAGGAACTACAGAAACTAAATAAATTTAACTTTAACCTCTAAGAAGGCAAACACCACCTCCTGAATGGAGGAGATTAGCTGAATCTCCAGGCTTGGCTGCATGGCTGGGGGACTGAGCCCCCAACCCCATGGGGGTTCCCACTCGAATCTGGCAACAGGCTGAAAAACACAGGCTCTTATAGGGCTCTCCTGAGGCTTC
The DNA here is from genome assembly GCA_016271365.2 of Neoceratodus forsteri. Taxonomy (NCBI): domain Eukaryota; kingdom Metazoa; phylum Chordata; order Ceratodontiformes; family Ceratodontidae; genus Neoceratodus; species Neoceratodus forsteri. Next base: position 1,465,351,317 of record CM057452.1, read on the forward strand.
TGATTGGCTGAAGCTTTTGGATGCATGTCAGTCAAGAAAATGAATTATGCATGAACCTCACGAGATGGACTGTTGGTTTGCTGATTTGGCACCTGAAATTAGGTCCCTACAAGTCCCCCTGAGTACTTGGTAATTTCCCATCAGCTTTGGCTAATGTCCCACAAGACCTGGCTTTGTCATTCTAGCTTTTGTATTGGCTGTGCTGCTTCGTAATGGCTGCTAAAAACACATGGTCTCTTAAGCAGATCAATACAGTCTCAAACTCAGTCCTGGTGCAGCCAGAATAAAGTAGATATTTGCCCCAGTGCCCCACAGTTCATTAGCCCTGGTTGTATACTTGCTGTCGCTGTACAGATTTTGTTAATTGCGCAGTCTGTTAGCCTGTCGCTGTTGCCAATATTTAAGGACGCCTTGCAGCAGCAGACAGGCTGTCTTATCTGAGTCCCAACAGTTGCTGGTACAGCCAGGAGTAAGCATTTAATTATTTAAACATGTGTCCCTTTGTAAAACACTTTCCCCCAAACATACATCAGTTAGATTATTTATTTCAAAAACATTTCTTTCCTTTTTCTTTTCCCCATTGGCCGCAGCCAAGAACAAGCTTCCCTGAGGGCAGAAACACCTTCATCAATATTCATAAGATTGGGGCTCTGGCTCATTAATATTCATGAGCCCTGATCATGAACAACTTGTGGTTCCCTTTAATTTTTCTCAAAAGTGGGCTGTCTCTGCCTTGCCTGTTGTCAACGGGCCGCACTGATCAGGTGGGGACACCAGGACTGCTGAACACTTCCTCCATTAGACCGCAAGGAAAGCAGTCAAAAGATCAAAGGTGCCACTCACACCCGCACAATCCCTGCCGACTGGAGTGCCTGGCAGTGTGGGTGATCATGTTCTGTTTTTTTTGAGCCCCCAGGGCTTGGATTAATGTTGGGGCTAGAACAGGACACCAGAGGCAAAGAAAGGACTCTAGGAGGGGGTGCAGAAAAAAAAATGCAGGCCATATCGGGAGGCTCCAGCAAGAGAGCAGGAATGGGAGCTACAGGGCTGCAGGTAAGCCTCCCTTTTGGCAGGGGGGTTACACATGAAAAATCTCTATCTACTGCCACTGCATCCATCCAGAAACTCGGGAATGCTTTCACACAAAACTCATGATGCAGTGGAATGACACTGCTGCCGAGTGGCTGGACTCTGTGTGGGGGTGTTCCTTAATTTTTGGAGGGATACAATGAGATGAGATCAAGGACTTGAAACAAAACAAATTTTAATATGATTACACCAGTAATTATTTTGTTGTAATATACAGTTTATTGTATTGTAAAAAATACGATAGCATTTAAGTTCCATAAGAAGTGAAATCAGCATTAACTAAATGACATCATCACTACTGCATTCCTCACTGTGGTACATCATGGGGGGGACATACTTGTAACATTTGATAAAAATAGAGATACAGGATGCCTATAGTTGCCCAAGTTCCAGACACACAAAGTGTTACTGCTAAATGTAATTCGTAACCCATACACCAATGGCACAGTGTCATAATATATAAATGTTTAAAAGAATTGGCTTGTGTAGGACATAAGCAGTACTCATTATTTGTATGAGAAAATTAAAAATCGCTCTTGTTTATTCTAGTTACATGGCTTGCCCGCCGATGCAGCGGTAGTGCTACAGCTTGCGAAGCTGGTTCAGGAATGAACCTGGAGCATCAGACGGCTGGCTGGGAGGAGAACAATTGAGCATCCAAGGGATAGCTCTCCTCTTCCAGGATGGGGGGTGGATATGTGGATCCTAGTATTTGCCTGACCTCTAGCAGCAGTTGAGGGTGAGGCTGCCTGGGGTCACTAGACTTGGGTGGGCAAGCAGCAGACGTCGACATGTTGTGCGCAGGATCATGTATAGCAACGTCCTAGACATCTTTGCAGAACTGCTTTTCCAGGGGCACAGAAAAATGGAAAATGCCACTGACTGGGAATGTGGCACTGCACCTTGCCCATCATGTCCAGTGCCAGACCTCTCCTGTCTGGCCCTGTATCCTCTCCTGGCCTTCACCTTTAGGCAGGTCTGACCAGATAAGTGGGGAGTTGCCATGAAGCTGAAGGCATCCTTGCCCCGGGGTGGGAGGGTGGGACAACCCTGTGGTTAGCTGCACGTGGGCCAGGAAGATCCACTGACCAGGCAGAAGGGGCCTCAGGAGAATGGGTAGTGGTGCTGGTGTATGTTCAAAGGAGGTCCCAGATGGGGGAGGCAACATAAATAGGACTGGAAAAAAACAATAGAGTCTAGTAAAATAAAAATGAAGAGAACGAAGTCCCTGAATATTCACATTAATAGCTGACTGAACTATAAACAGGTACAGTGACGGAAATGCTACTCATCATTGCCTGGGTTGTAAAAGAAAAGGAAAAAAAAGAAATTACAGTGCCCAATTTCACTGGTGCTAGCAGTTCTGGAGTGGGAATAAAATCATCACAGGAATAATGGGAGGAAAGGTTCTATTTTAGCGCTTGCATGGAAACGGCATCTTGACTTACAACATAAAGAAAAAACAGTTACTCACCGTAACAGTAGATCTTCAAGAGAATCTCCTCCACTGGATCACACCTTTGGAACCATAAGCCGTCTGTATCAGGACCACTCGGAAACATTTGCCAGCTGGGGGCTGCCCATGATGACATACAATGTCTGCGCCTATAAAACATGGGCAGCTCCCTTGCTTCTTAGTTCCCCACCAGAGATGAATTCGGAAGGTCACTTTCCAAGAGGAACCGAGAGATCAGACCAGTACCTGGTACACAAGGGGAGGCATGGGACTGGAAATAGAAGACACAGAATACCAGAACGGGCACCATCTGTGACCGCAGTGGATCATCCTGCCAGCTCATACATAGGGGTGGAGGGTGGGTGTGCTGTGGCCAAATGGAGGAGATTCTCTTTATGTTCTACTGTTACAGTGAGTAGTCTGTCATTATTGAGGATATCTCCTCCATTGGGCCACACATTTGGAACAATTTTCAACAAGTACAAAGTACCCAGGGAGGATGGCAAAGTCCGATACGAAATCAGGACAGATGACCTTGCAGAACAGTGTGAGATGATGCCTAGACTGTAGTGCTTAGTGAAAGTATGCATAGTTCTCCATGTGGCAGCAGCACAAATGTCAGCAGCAGACACACCCTGGAAACAGGCAACAGAGGTGGTTGTACCTTGAGTAGAGTGGTGCAAACATCACCAGGAATTTCCTTACAGTACTTCCTAGATAAAGATGGGGGTAGGCTAGCGAAGTATTAACAAAGCACGTAAAAGGGTCTTCTGAGTGGGAAGAACACCAAATGGAGAAATGCTTCCATTTCTAAGAATATTTGTGTCTGATGGAAGGCTTCCTAGCTGCCAGTTAAGACATCAGTGACTTGTGGAGAAATCCCAAAACATGCAGTGGCTATGCCCTCAGGAGCAAGCGTGCAGATGGAGGGACCACAGGTCTGGATAGACCAGGGACCCCCTATCCTGGGATAGTAGACTCTATCACAGGGCAACTGAACCAGAGATTCCACTGCCAGATGCTGCAGGAGTGGAAACTATATCCCTGGGACCTGCTGTGATTCAGCACCGTCTGACCAACTACACTCACTCGGGGCCAACCAAACTGGTTATTTCAAATGTAATCTAAATTGCGATCTGAACTTACTGTGTATACCATTCCCGATCAACACTTCTCTTTGGTAGTTGGGTGGGGGGTGTTTTAACACACTAGAAAACAGAAGTGGCTCTGTAGAAAAACAATCTCTCTAAAACAACAGTGCCCTCTACTGGCAGTTGTACCAGTAGAGGGACTACTTTACAAGAAAACAAATTTGTGTTAACTTCTGCTCATTGTTAATTTTTTTTTCCATTTTCTAAAATTTTATTAAGAATGCCACCAGTAACCCTATTTTCTAAGTGCAGTAATACCCTCCAGGGTGGGCGGTATGGGCTGTACCAACCCTTCCAGGGTCTGTAGCTTACACACCCTAGGGTATTATTGCTAGCAGATTATCTACTGATGATTAAAGTTGTGGTTTCTGAGACACCACCACAGTGCAACACTTCAGCATGCAGGAAAGTACTAAGTACAACAGTGTTTACATGCCATTTATGCCAGGTCTCTTGGCATTAATCACTCCATTATCTGTGTGCATGCTCAGATTGCAGCATTTGAGCTTAGCCACTTTGTATAATGGTTGAACAACTGTAAGGAGGAGCCCAGCCCTCGTAATCAATGGTAAAAGTATTATAATAATCCATAATTTATTACAGTGCCTTGAAACAAAGGAATACATCGGCACTCAAATTGGGTGAATCAAATACTTATTTCTTGTTAGGCTGAACATTTTGAACCCAAACCTTTTTGTTCAATTTCAGATCATTTTCTCCTGCCTTTTAGGATGCCTTTTCGTCCCCATTTTGAGTCTTGTTTAGCATTTGGTTACATTTAAACTGTTTAATGGCGAGCATCATTTAATATGTAATTTAAGACAAGAATACTAGTGCAAAAGTGCAGAAGTGCAGAAGCAAGTATTACCCTGGAAGGACATCGGCAATAAATTTAAGCTGCAAAGAAATGCAGAATTACACATACCACTAATGCAGATCATCATGGGTAGTATATGCAAATCAACATGAAGAAAATTAGCCTGACTCACCTTTAAGCAGAACTGCTTGATGCCAAGAGGCCTCACAGTGTGCAAAGGCAGAAAACAGCAGACCACAGACACATACTTTGCCTTTGTCAGGACTTATCAGCGTGCCATAGCTGTGCATCAGCCTAGAAGGAGGGGGAACCAGCGGCATGATGTCAGTGGCATGGGTCATGGCGATCCCAAAATAGGAAAAGTACTTTAAAAAACAAGAACACCAGTGCAAGCAGTGTTTACCCTGGAAGGGCATTGGCAATAAAAAATCCAGATTACCAACCCAGTCTACTACCCGGGGTATCCACTGATTCCCTTAGTAAGCAGAAATTTATCCAGGCTTCTTTAAAGGCCTGGTCTGTCCTCATATCCACTAACACCAGTTGGAGTGACAAAAATGGAATGCATAATAAAGTAAAATTATAAATCAGAAAATGCTACAATTGAGTTGTGTAACTTACGGTACACTTGCTGATGCTGTTGTTACTGCTTTGCTCCCTAGACCCACTTGGAAATTAGGTCCTTCTTCTAAATGATGCCATTGTGTTGTGCAGACAACTACCTAAATTCAGTTTACATTTAATAAATGTGATGTCTACAAGGAATATACAAACTCGGCCTCATTCTGTTCATGGAAGCAGGTCAGCACTGTTCCCCTGGACAGCAGCCAAGGAACTTCTTAGTGCAACAGCAGCTGTGTGAAGTTTGCCAGCCTCTTCCCACAAAAGAGCACAATGTAAACCTTAAGCTCTTGGTAGGGAATCAGGCTTCCATGGGTCTCCCCCGGGGGAAGGTCGGGGCCTGCCTTGGCAGGCTGGTCTCACAGTTTGAGAAACAATACTTTAAAGTACTGACTGCCGCACTCTGTATTGTGCCGGGACACTGTCAACCTTTTTTGCATCATATTATTTCTAGTTAAAAACCCACATTTTATGATTGCTTACCTACTCTAAAATCCATTAATGTGGCTCTTCTTTGTATCTGCCTTTTTGCTTACTAGAACTGAAATGCATGCTAATGTAAAATTATAAGCAACTTTGTTTTAAATCCTGGATCTATTTTTAGTGCATGCTTCCTGAACAATAGAAACACTCCAAACGGTGCAGCCACTCATGACACAATGGTCTCCTCTACTCCCACTGCATAATGAGTGCTAGACCATGTTGGGGTGTTCCTAGGTCCAGCAACAATGCAGTTGGAGTTGATCAAGGAATGTAAACAAACATGTTTTGGTGTGGTAACACCATTATGGTGGGCAGTCTGTTTTTCATTGTTTGACAGAAAAAAAGAATCAGAATCAAACAACCAGCTACAGCATCAGTCTTTACAGAATGTGAACTGTCATAAGATGTGTTTTTTTTAAACTAGGGAGACTAGGGCCTAAGGGGGTTGACAGTGTCCCTTTAACCCATTGCCACTTTTATGCTGAAAAATAGCATTGATAAAATTTCAGGCCTTGTTATTTGTGCTAGAAAGAGGTATTTTACACTAGTGGAATGTTAAAATGTCTTAGATTTCCACCAGTATAACATATGGAGTATTTGACTTCTAAAGTTAAAGCATAAACTGTCAAAATACGGGGAGTAAGAAGTACAGTATTTGACTGCCGAAAGAGAAAATAAGAGACTTAAGTGACGGCCAACACTTCAAGAATGGAAGCCATCAACAAATGATTTCTTTTCTGAAAGAAAAGGTATTTTACTAGTAATATTTTTATTGACTTCCACATATAGGTCTCCTAGAATACTGGCTTTAAAACTTGGGAATGTGAAAAATATTTTGACTTCCACAGAACTGGAATGACTTACAAATTTGGAATCACAAGCATCTTTGACTTCCACCCAAAATAAATGAACTGAGCACCTGCTTGCCAATACAAAAAAAAAAAACAGCCTGTAAATCAGTGCTATTTATGTATTTAACATACAGAAGTGGCAATGTGTTATAAGTGATGTTACTAAAACTAGTCCTTTATTTATACAGTGCAGCCCATTGTGCAAACAAGTTAGTTTGGAAGGAGGTCCTGCTACCAGTCCTAGGAGTAGGGATGTGAGACAACTTGGATGAAAGATTTAAGAGCAGGTACATTATCTACTTCAGTATAAAATTTCATAAACATATGTATAGTATGTTTATTTGGCGACAGTTCACATATCACAGTACATGGATCATACTCCATACACCCGTTTCATCATTATTCATAACGTACTGTATAATCCTGAGCAGAGTTCAAGTCTAGTGTTGCTATACAGCAGTTATCCATCAGGTACCTCCTCCTGTCAATTACTGTCAGATTTTATAATTTAATGTATACACTAAAACAATAAAAGAAAAGCTGGTAAACGCCAGCAACTAATTGGTCTGTCTGTGTCTCAGTTATTCTTTTTTATGTTCTACAGTTAATTTCTTTACTCTTTCCCCTTTTTATGTTTACAGCACATTAGCTCTTTCCCGTTTCACAGTACCCCACTTCTCTCTAGTAGAGCCCCCCTCCCCCACCCATATCCCAAAGTACTCAGATATCCAGCCCAGGCCCTCTTGAATCTCTCTTCCTTTTCCTTCAGGCTATACGTTAGCTTATCTACTGTTAATACCTTTATGGTAAGCCCCTGCCATTGTTCTAGTGTAGGACCCAAGCTTGTAATCCAAACATTCTGTATCCCCTGCCTTGCCACCACAAGGAGCACTCATTCGTCTAGAGTATAATACCCATCCGCTATTATCTATGCCTTCTATCCCTAAGAGTATAATATCCATCCGCCATTATCTATGCCTTTATCCCTAAGAGCAGTGATTTCTGCAACAGTTCAATAGGTTGGCCTCTCACTGTTGAGATTTCTTGCATCACAGCTCTCCAGTACTTCTCAACCATCGGACACCCCCAATAGTAGTGCATATATGTCCCTTGCGCAGTTTTACACTTACTGCATAGTGGGGTCACCTCAGGGAAGAATCTCTGTACCATATGGGGTGGGTAGTATAGCCGCTGCATGAACTTATACTGCGCCTCTTTATACTTATTGCAGACTAACAATCCAATATGTGACTAACAATATTTGCCAAATAAATTCACTAATTTCCTCCCCTATATCTTTCCCACCATTTTTTAGACACTTGTGAAGGTTCTTGAAAATATTTTCTATCTAGCTTCACTACCTGCTCCATTAACCCCCTCTCATTCTTAGCTGTTCCCAAAATTTCTCTTTCAGTTTCATTCCTCTGGGCATGGTCTCCCCTGGGATCCACTATTTTCTCATAATAGGCTGTCACTTGGAAGTATTTATAAAGATGTGTGGAAGGGAGGTTTAATCCAGCTTGCAGTTCCTGAAAAGAGAGCATTCCACTTCTCGTGGTCAAATCCGCTACACACCTGGCCCCCCTATTCTGCCACACGTTAAAGCCTCCGCCTTCCAAACCTGGGAGGAAATCAGGATTCTCTGCTACCGGTACCAAGAGTGTACCGACTGATTCGATCCCTTGCCTTTTTTTAATGTTAACTCAAGCCCTTAAACTTGCAGCTACCATGGGATTAGGTGTTTTAAATCTAGTATATGCTTTTAGGTCTTCCCTTTCTAAATATCCCGAAATCCTGCCCGGCGCCCCCTCCTCCTCCAGCTCTAGCCAGCTTGCCACCTTATTCCTATTTACCTGGTTCTGGATGTATCTGTATTGGGTTGCAAGGAAATACCTCCTTATGTCAGGAAAGTTAAGACCACCTTGTGCTATAGGGGCCTTTAGTCTCTTTAAGACTTATATGTGGTCTTTTGCCTTTCACACAAAATCTGTAAAACCCTTCTCTTTTTAATATCAGCTATAGTTGGGCTAAATGGCAGCATTTGCATAAACATATAGGATCCTGGGAAATACATTCATTTTTAATAAATTAATCCTACCCATCCACGATACTGGCAGTGCTTTCCATCTGCTTAGGTATTTTTATATGTTCTTAAATAAGGGTTTATAGTTTGTCTCATACAAAATTCACAGGTCCCTACCTATTTCTGTTCCCAAATATGTAAAGGTCCTATTCACCAATTTTAGTCCCCAGGCCTCATTACCCCTCCTACTACTCCCTCCCCCAAAAAGACATTATTTCGGATTTATTAAGATTAAGTTTGTACCCTGAGAATTTAGCAAACTGTTCTACCACCGACAGAAGTTCTGGTATCAATTGCTCTGGGTTTGTCAGAAACAGGAGAATATCATCTGCATAGAGAGTTATAACATGCCTCCCTCCTTTCTTCCCTTTTATTCTCTCTATGTTAGGGTCATCCCTGATTTTGATTGCCAGTAGTTCACTTGCTAAAGCAAATAGTGGGGGTGTCTGGTCCCTCGTTTCAAATAAAACTCTGGAGATGAGGTTCCATTCATCAGCACCTGGGCCCGATGGAGCTCTATAAAAGGCACCCACCAGTTTTATGAATTCCTCCCCTAGCCCAAACCTCCCTAGAACATTCAATAGGTATTCCCATTCTATCCTATCGAAAGCTTTTTCGGCGTCCATGGACAGGACAAAGGCCCTCCTTGGACGCCGAGACCCCCACCATATTACATTAAGCAATCTCCTCATATTGTGGTACGAGTGCCTACCCTGAACAAACCCAGTCTGGTCAGGCTTAACCAGGAGGAGCAAAACTTCTCCTAAGTTTCTGGCCAGAACTTTTTTCACTATCTTACAGTCCTGATTCAGCAGGGAAATTGGACTACATGATGTACATTCCTTTGCATCCTTTCCGGGTTTGGGTATAACTGTAATGAGGGCCTGACAACAGGTTCTGGGAAGTCCCCGGGTTGCCCCTAGCCTCCTCCAGGACATTGCATAGGGGACCAGCCACCCCCCCCTTCAATAACTTATAATATTCCTCCCCAGAACCATGTGGGCCAGCTGCCTTGCCATTTTTCAGTTGAGCAGTTGTTTTTTTTACTTCCTGTATAGTTATTTTTGGCCCTAACCTTTTCCGTCTTTCTTCATCCAACTCAGGTATTTTGAGCCCCAGGAGAAAACCCTCTCTTACAACTTCCATGCCCTGGCACTCTGCTTGGTACAGTTTTTCGTAATACTCCTTAAATCTCTGCCTAATAGCTTCTTCTTCTTTTAAGATGCCCCCTTTTTATCTTTAAGTTGGATTATTCATTTACTAACTTTCCCCCTTTCATGAGGCGTACAAGAAGAGGACCCGGCTTATTTCCCCACTCACATAGTCTCTGTTTAGCAAAGAAGATTTTAGTGTTAACCTCAGATTCTAGGTTCGAGTTCAGCAGTTCCCTAGCCAGTTTCAATTCTCTAGCTTTTTCTTCTCCTCCCCCTCTAATTATTTCTCTCTCTAGTTCCCCTTTTTCTCTAATTCTCTTTGCTTCTGTCTTTTTTCCCGCTTCATTTTAGCTGTGTACCCAATAATCATCCCCCGAGTATACGCCTTGCTGGCTTCCCAATAGGCTCCATCAGCCTCTACTGTACCCTTATTTTGTTCCTCAAATATTTTCCATTGTTCCTTAAGGGATTCCCTAAACTTCTTGTTAGCCAGCAAATAAGTGGGAAACCTCCAGTTGCCTCTCCCGAGTTCCGATTGGGCCAGGTCCAATTCCATTTCAACCACAGCATGGTCTGATAGAAATATTGGACTATGTCCCATCCTTTTAGTACAAGTGTACATGTCCCAATGAACGCAAATATAGTCTAACCTAGACCGTGACCCATGTGAGCTAGAAAAAAAATGTATATTCCTTTAGCCTAGGGTTGGTTTTTCTCCATCCATCAATTAAACCCGATTCTGATAGCCCGAGTTGCCATTGCTGGATCGCCTTAACTGCTCTGTCCCTAGTCCCAATGTAGTCTAATTTGGGGTCTGCCACACAGTTAAAATCTCCACCAAAAATTAGGTTCAGGAATTATTCCCTTATAAGTATATCCAGAATTTTTTGGTAAAAAGTCTTATCAAACACTGCCGGTGCATAAACATTGCTGAATGTAATTTGCTTGATGAACACCTCCCCCTCTACAAATATGTACCTACCCTCTACAGGATCTTTCACTACTCATTGAATTGCAAACGGAAAATGTTTGCTCATAAGGATGGCTGCTCCTCTCTTATGAGCATTATAAGCTGCTGCGTGGCAGCCCCCAACCCATCCTCCCACCAATTTTTTATGTTCACCGATAGATAGGTGAGTTTCCTGCCGAAGAGCTATTGTCGTGCCCCTTTGTTTTAATGCAACCAGAACCTTTGCTCTTTTTGCAGGAGAAGTGAATCCTTTTACATTCCACGATACCACTTTAGCCATTGGGGAGCATCCTTTTACTACTTTAGCCATCCCGCCATAGCATATTCCCATTGTTACCTAGCGGGTTCTTTAGCTTTTTACTAAAAATTATATAGCTCAGACCACAGATCAAATTAAATAAACACAAACAACACATTTGAACAGTGAACAAACACCCCTTTCCCTCCCCCCCCCACCTCCCTAACCCCAACTGTATCTTATCCCCCAACATTACTTTTCCCTTTGTATGTTCTATTATGTAACTCAGTCCAGTGTACCAGTATAACATTATGGTAAATGTTAGATAATCCCCAAATACGCCTCACTCCTGCTCCACACTTTCGTTAGCCTAGATTCCTTATGTGCTTCTTTTATTTATTCCCCCCACATCATATTGTACTCTAATCTTGTATTTCCAAGGTTCTTTTTCAGCCCTTCCCTTAAATTGTTTAGCCCCCCACCCTTATCTTTTCTGCTTCTCTTCCCTCGACTTCCACGTATGTCTCCATGGCAACAGCAAATCCTACTGGTTGTTTTGCTATTCTCTTTGAGTGCTAATAACCCACTGTGTTGCTCGTATCTTTTTCTGGGTTTCACTCCTTTCAAATGTCCCCCCCCCCATCCTTTCTAAAGCACACTTTGTGTCCCTTGTAATTTTAAATCTGCCATGCTTTCATATGCTCCAACGTCTTATACATCCACAGGGGGAGGTAGGTATGTTCAGCTCCCCCCATACACATGAGCTTCCTTGAGTAGCTTGCCCACTGCCGTTATGGAAATATTGCGCATGCCTGACAGTTTTGTGGGCTTTACATTTACGTGCGGATGGGCCAGCTGCATATTTGTCCTATCTCTAGCCCCCCGACTTAAGCTTCCCATGAGCTGGGATCCAGTTCTGTCTCTAGTCCAGACATGGAGGACTGTCAGTTTACAAATTAAAACCCACGCATTTACCATTCAAACAAATAGATCTGCTCTAAAAGATATATTTCCTTTGCAAATGCCCACTTCAGGTCTCTTCTTCAGGATAGTTCCTCCATGTTCAAAAACGTTTAAATCTGGAAGAAAGAAAAAGGAGGGCCTCAACAAATGCCTGTTACTCACATCCATCTCTTATTTTGTGTGCCACACCTCCAGTCAGCAAGACCGATTGCCTTGCTGTCCCTATCAAAGGTTAGCAGTTTAGTTCAAAGCACATCACTCTGCAGTTCAGGTTTTCTTGTTTTTGTGATCCCACTCATCTGTGAATGCTTGCAGTTTCTCGGTCTCCCAAAAGGACTATGTAGCCCCCTCCACCATGACTTTAATAGTTGCCGGGTACACCATAAAGAAATCCAGTCCCCGCTGTCTTAAACAATCCATTTGGGCATTAAACTGTTGCCTCTTCCTTTGGATCCTAATGGACATGTCCTGATGGATGGTTAATTTATGTCCCTCGTAGCTTAAATTCCTCTTATTTTGGAATGCCGACAGCGAGGCCTGTCTGTCCTGGTAGTGGTGCAGGCGGAATATCACTTGCCGTGGGGGCTGCTCATTAGGTGGTCATGGGGTCAGCGCCCTATGCGCTCTTTCAATTTTAAGTTTACTTTTTGGCATATCCATTTCAAGTAGCTTAGGTAGTGTTTCCGCAGAGAACTTAAGCAGGTTTCCATTTTCCGCTCCCTCAGGCAAGCCTCTAATACATAGGTTGTTACGCCTGCTGTAATTCTCTTGGTAGTCTAGTCTCCTCTAGTTCTTTTTCCAACTTTTGTATTTTATCTGGTACATCCTTAATAGTGTCCTCGATGTCTGACACCCATTGTTCCACCTCGTTTAGCTGTCTTGCATGCTGCTTTAGCTCTTGAGTTAGCCCTTTGTGTGTTTGCTCCATACTGTCTGTCCCACCGCAGCTTAAGGTCGGCGAAGATCTGCTCTGACACCGCTCGGCTTAGCGCTGTAGTCTCTGTGGCCGACAATGAGATCGGGCCTACTCCTCCTGCTACTGTTCCCTCCTGGTGCGGTGGTTTCTTGGCTTTTTTACCTGTTTGCCAGGCTGATTTTCCAGATGTGATTAACTCATCCATCTCTCCGGTGGGTAAGCAATCCAAAATTTTTGCACAAATGGTGAAAGGTTTACTTTTACTGCACTTTTATTATCTTAGTAGTGCAGAGCTCTGGAGTGTTGCAACCGATCTCTTAGCTGCTCATTAGTGCCCCCCACTGGTGACTCTTAATTATGCATAGCAATCTGTGTCTGTCAAACTTATCTGAGGAGGTGTGTAATGGAGCTCAAGTGTCTCAGAGCTGTCAGTCGCGAACAGTTGAGCTGCACGGTTGACTGTTCTCAAGCAGGTTCTTTCACAAGTTTTTTTTAACAGTCTTGCGCTGTACTGAATGCTGTTGCCTCCCCGCTCGTCAAGTCTCAGAGAATACAGCACACCCACTCCTAGTTCTTCCTTTGGGGGGGAGGGGCTAGGCATAGTTAGTTCATTTCAGTAGCACTTGCCTAGGCATGCATTCAAGAACAGAATAGACATCATCTTGCACCCTTAAAGTGAACCATGCATTAAAATAAAATACAGATTTTAAACCTAAGCACACAAACTGGAATGATATGACTCGAGATGCATTAGGATGTCAAATAAAGTTCAAAAATGGCAGTAGTATATCCATATAGATCACTATTTTAAACTGGCATAAATAACCATTGGAAATACTGCTTTCAGTAATTAATTTGTTGTTTTTGATGTAAAAATAATCATTAGCCAGTTTAATTAAGTTAATATAATCCATACCTTCGGGGTTAGGTGCTCCCATTTCAAAAATGAATCTGCTTTCCAATTTTAATAATTGTTGTTCCCTATTTCCACCCCTGTATGATCTCTTAATATATCCAATACATGAGACATGCAAAGTTTTAGTATCAGAGTTATGAAACTATCTCCAGTGAACAGCAACTGGTGTATCAGAATTAAGATTTTTTTAATTGTCCTCAAATGCCCTTGGATTCGTTCTTTTGCAGGTTTTACGTTACGCCTTCTGTATAGTGAGCGGCAGTCATCACACCAAATGGCGTATAGTACAAAAGGTGTTCTACAACTGATAAGTTGTCTTATTTCATATTTTCCATTGTTAGTTGGGCTAACAGATTCCTTGTCTTGTTTCATAAAGTTACATGTATTACATGCTCTGCATTTTAACGAACTCCAGGGTAATTTAAATACATTTCCTTCTTGATAATTATCAACTTTCCCTAAATGACTATGAACTAATAAATCTTTAAGGTTTTTCCCCTTTCTGTAAACTACTTTGAAACAATCTCCTACAGTGCCTTTCAAATCTCCATCAGTGTCTAGAGTATGCCAAAAGCACTTCAAAATTCCTGCAACTTTTGGAGTAACTAAATTAAATTCTGAGATGACATTAATTTTATGTTAATCAGTTTTTGATGACTCTGTCATTGTCAAAAGTTCATTACGGGTTACTTTTAAATGCTTTTTCTGTAGCATTGTCTAGTACTTTGGGGTTATAACCTTTCTCTAAAAATCTATTGTAAAGATCATCTGAATGTTTCAAAAAAGTTTCTGTTTCAGAACAATTGCGTCTGATTCTTAAAAATTGCCCTGTAGGTATCCCCTTTAACAAATGTTTGGGGTGGAAATAATCTCAAAAGGGTATTTCCAGAATTTGGTTTTTGCTAAGTTTCGGTTATTATCCTTCCATCAGATCAAAAACTAGGAGTCAGGTCTAAAAACAAAATGCAGACAGGGTCCACCTTAAAAGTAAAATGCAAATTTAAGTCATGACTGTTAAGTAAATCCACAAATTCAGATGCTTCTTGTACTGTAACCCCCCTTCCCAACAATACACACAAAATGTCATCAATAAATCGGCCCCAGTATCTCATCCTATCCAGAAAAGGGTTGTTCTTGGGGTCATAGGCAGCTCCCTCCTCCCACAACCCAAAAATAGGTTGGTGTAGGAGGGGGCCATGGAGGAGCCCATAGCAACCCCACACATCTGCAGGTAAAACTGAGATTCAGAAGTAAAGTAATTACTGGACAGGATCAGATCCAGTGCCCTTGGAACAAAATCTGGTGACATTTCATCAGATGTTTCAAATTCATCCATAAAGCATTTAACAGCATTTGATTGTAAAAGTTTGTTCTTAAATTTCTAAGAAATGGATAACCCACTTAAGTGAACTCATTTACAATG
This sequence comes from Neoceratodus forsteri, assembly GCA_016271365.2. Taxonomy (NCBI): domain Eukaryota; kingdom Metazoa; phylum Chordata; order Ceratodontiformes; family Ceratodontidae; genus Neoceratodus; species Neoceratodus forsteri. Next base: position 1,465,366,448 of record CM057452.1, read on the forward strand.
GGGTCCAGCATTCATTCAGTATCCATACAGTTACACAGTTTGATTGCCTCTTATGACTTCAAAAAACATTTTAAGAAGAAGGAAACAGTAATAAATCCTTTCAAATAACTAACAAGACAACAATATTGAGTGGACCAGCTTTACATAACAGTGGCAGTATCAGCAGCAATGTTTAGGTTTAACAAATTCAGTCATTAATCAAGTCTTCAGTTCACTCCATGATTTAATCTTCTTTGATTTCAAGCTAAATGGCAATCCATTCCATGCTCTAGGACCACAGTTAATTATGCAGGAATTCCCTTTTTCTGTTCTAAATACAGGGATATTTAATTCTAAATTTTGGGCTATTCGTAAATCATTTTGCCGCATACAAATTTTTAATATGTCATTCAAGTAAGGTGGGGTTTTGTTTAACAAATACTGATGTACCATATATATAATATGCAGATGTCTATGGTCTGCTAAATTTACCCATCCCAGTGCTCAATATAATACACAGTGTTGCGTCAGTCTGGTGCATCCAGAATAAAGCGTGCATACCTATTTAAGGCCACATCCAACATACCCAGTTCAGTCTTTTGTGCCCCCCATATACCACATCTGCATAATCTATAAAAGGGATTATCATGCTGTTCACTATACTTCACTATATTTTAAACCTAAATGATGTCTGATGCAGGTGTAAAGTGACTCGACATAGATTGTCAGCCACACGGCACCAGCATCCTGTTGATACTGCTCAAAAACGTCCAAGACTGCCGTAGTATCCCTTAAATGCAGAGGTAATGTAACAAACACAGTTTGTAGAAACATGTCTATGAATGTAGCCAAATGTTCCATAAGAGAACCTGTACTAGAAACGATGAGTCTCCCAGGTGGGTTCATGGGATCTTTGTGGAGTTTGGGCAAAAAGTAAAAAGTAGGTGTTATTGGATAGTCCTGTTTTAGATACTGAAATTCGTTTTCACTGATGTTTCCTTCACTTAAGAATCTGTTGAGAGACCGTTTAGATGTTGTTTGTATACTCTGCTGGGGTCATTATCCAACTTCTGCTGTCACATGGCTTTTTTATTAACTCCCAAATAACACAATCTGATTGGTGAAAGAGTAACAGGTGACTAGAAAGCAACCATGGATTAATTCCACAGTAAAACCATGGTTGCTTATGTAGTACCTTTTTCAGCCACAAATAAATTGTAACAGAATTCCTTACTTTTCCCAGCCACCCACCCAGTGGACAGTCATTCTTGTGAAAAATTGAGGTAGAAACATGGATAATTTTGATGTGAACGTTTGTGTATGTGGTGTTATTAGTATTACAACCTGGATAAATCAGCACTACGGGAAAGAAGAATGTCTGCCAGTAATGTCACCAAAGTCGGCAAAAGACACAGTAAGGGAGAAAGTAACTGAAAATACAGTGACAATGAATGTAAAGCAAGTTACAGCCAACACTGAGAAGAGGAAAAGGAAAGCAAAGAAGATACTAACCAGACTATTCCTAAGAAGCTTTCGAAAGGTGACACCAGTCAGTGTCATGTTGTTCTCTCAGCTGATGAAATGGATAATCTAGAGAGAAAGAAAAATGAAATAAATACACACAAGAATACTACGTGGGCAACAGAAGTATTAACAGATTGGCTGAATTATATTCATTTGAAAATAAATCTAAAAACTATACCAGCATGCGAATTAGCAAACATCTTGCAGCATTTTTATGCAGCAGTGAGTAGAGGATAGAACGAAATATAACATAAGCTGTTATATAGGAAACCATACTGGGTTGAACTGCTACCTAAACAGCATGGAGTTGAACACAAATATTAATATCACAGCAGACGCTGAATTCAAGAATGCTAATAATGTGTTTGTGGCTATTAATATCACAGCAGATGCTGAATTCAAGAATGCTAATAATGTGTTTGTGACTGTTATTAAAAAATACAGGTGAGAAGGTAAAGATTGAGCCACACACCATCCTTGTATCACTGACAGCAGCCTGCAAAAAATTTGCACATGTAAGAAATTAAGTCCAGAGTCAGCCTATGGGCTAGTTCGTAGGCTCTGGTTTGAGCTGCAGTTGGGGGTTGCCAGACGTGGTCGAGAGGGCCTAAATAAATTAAACTAAAAGTCTTTTACAGTAGAAAAGGATGAAACTGGAAGATAGTAATGCCAGTGCTTCCTCTCTCATGTCTGAGAAGAAAACAATGAGCCAAAGCAATGTTATGACAGCCCCCATATCCATAAACACACCTGATGTGAGTAGAGCAACATCAGTTAACAAAACGGAAGAAACAGTCACTGTAGCAAACAAGCGCACACCTCCACAGTAGCTGGGAAGCACCTCACCTAGTGCCACACAGTCGCTTGAGTAATCAACTCCAACAACAGTCCCACAGTACTATTTGTCAGCCGTGCACGGGTTCATGGCATTCAATTTGCCAAACCTCACAATAAATTGCCCAGTACATTTTAATTATTTCAGTGGAGCAAGTGCAGAATCTTAGTAAACACGACGGTAGCAGCAGTAAAAGGGAGAAAAAAAGCAAGAACCAATGTTTAAATTGCAGCATCATTGTTCCGATGCTGCAAATCTGAAGAATTTATCAAAGTTAATGTAGCGTAGATGAGTAATCATTAAATGGGGAATATGTGAGAAGGCAGTACTGTGGCATTCATGGGGGAAGAAAAAGAAAAGCAGCACAGAATCTTTCAATTTGTGCAGCACTGTTACGACGCTGCAGATGTTTAGAATATTACAAATGAAAGTAATGTAGGAATAAGTACCTTAATCTAACTGCGCATGTCTGAGTCTCAAGGCTCTGCAGAAGATGTAAACTGAAGTAGCCTTGGAAAACGGTGTATAGTAATGACGTTGTGTCATCAGAACAATCCCAAAATGCACTGAGCCATGTTAAAGGAAGTAGAAATATGCAATCGAAGGAGCAAAATATTATTTTAAGAAATGTTGTTCTGAGTAGTTTTTTTGTCAATTTAACATATATGAGTATGAGAAGGAAGTTAGTCCTCACAGAAAAGTTTGTAATATTGAGTGAACGCAGCTGCAGTGTATGTAAGTAGCGCTACGTTGGCACAACCTCTTTCAATAAATCGAGCAGCATAACAATCCCCGTGTGTGTGACAGTTTTTGCTGAGCTGTAATGTGCAATAAGTGTCTGGATTTAACAATAGTAACAATACTCTTGCCATGTTACAGACCACTGTGTTACAAGAGCATTAAACCACTCCAGACCATGGTTCTACTGTGGAATTAATTCATGGGTGGGTGGTTGGAGACACTCGGCCTTCGGCCTCGTGCCCCAACCGTCCCCAACCATGGATTAATTCCCACAGTAGAACCATGGTCTGTTGTGGTTTAATGCTTACATAATTGTTAGTGTCATTCAGTTGTCTTAGAGCGTCTGTAACATAATATTCACGATCTAGCATCACAACCTTTATCTGATTGTTTGATTGTAATACTGTTCATTTGTTGGAGCTCAAACTGCCCGTTTTTCTTCCTGTGTGATGTTATCCAAAGATCTAGTATGAGTGCTGTCTGTCTACTTTAAGTGACCCCCCCCCTCAAAATTCCTGTCCATACTGGTGTCTCACAAGGTTCTGTGCGTGGTCCCATTCTTTTCTTCCTCTTCTTTTTCAGTGACTTCCCTTTTGCCTGTGTCAGTGCCAACATACACATGTACACCATATGGATGACACAGTCTTCTATGCTTCTGATTGCTCTACATCAGTGCTTAAATCATTGCTTCAGCAGGACTTTGATTTTTTTTCAATTGGCCCCATTTTTATTAAATTACTTGTGTTGTTGATATGCATATTTATCTGAAATATGAATATGGTATACACATTTATTTATGCCTATACATCCAGCATGTATCTGATGGCATAGGTGCTGCTTTTAATGTTGTTGCATCTGTTGTCCCCCCCCCCCATGTTTTTTCCTTCCCATTTTTTCTTTTGTGATTTTAAAGATGAAGTGGTATATTAGTTAATGCAATATTTGTTTTCGGTAATACCTTCACTGTTCACTGTATTATTTATAGATTATTGATATGCAGTTTGTAATTTATTGCACTGCCATTTTAAATATTTTCTTTCTAAGGGCAGGCCGTATGCATTGATGTCAGCCTTGAGAAAGTGCTTGGTGGTGCAAAAACGTTTGGCCACAAAGGGAGGGTGCACCTGAGCTTACTGTTGTGTGCTTTTTTATTTTTAACAAACAAAAGTTTATCCGGTAATGCAACATCAGTGTGGTGGATTTTGTGAAACGGCATTCCTGGAGCTGAGCTGTGCTGCAGGACTGCAAGTACTATTGTTGCTTTGCCACCAGATTGTCACTGTTTTAGCCACTCGTTTGCTTGTATGTATTATGATAATAGCACAGGAAATTTCCAGTCATTTCAAGTGGATTTCCTGTGATACCTCCACATATATCCAGTGACTCAGTAGGTAGCACACTCACCTCTGGTGCCAGAAGATTGGATTGGCATGGTTTCTAGCCCCCCACCTGGCACTTGAGGTAGTACCCATAACTGACATTATAATGCAGTACGGGGGGGGGGTTGCACTGGTGAGATGGCATCCTTCAGATAAGGCATTAGACCGAGGTCCCTTCTGCCCATCTCCATTTACTCTCCAGGTGGAAGTGATAGATACCATGACACTTACTGAAAAAGAGTTGGGAGTTGCCCCAGTGTCGTGGCCAACATTCCCCATCAATAAAACGGGTGTGCCTTTCCTGGACAAAAATTACAAACAAAAATATATAAATAAATAAATATCCTGATATATAGGGAATCTTGTCACTGGCTACAGTTGTACATCAGACACTGAAGTTACAGTTCAAGATTTGACTTGTATAGGTATTAAACAGAGTTGTCTGTGCTGAGTTATGGAAACCCCGCATAGACCCATATTTCCAGTAGAGCACATCAGAGCAGAAATAACCTATTAATTAGCTAACAAAGATTATTACAAATCTTGGCTTTCAAACTCTGTGATTCCAGTGCAAGAGGTTACACTATATAAAACTCATATTAAGCAGCTAAATTGCTTGCTGATTGCCTAATGAGTCATAGAGGCTCTTACTTAAGTTACTAACCCTTCCACTGCTAAACAGACCCAAACTCTACTTATACATGGCATGACGAAAAGGTGGGACTTGCAACAGGGGTAATACTGTGTAGGTGTTTTATAATTTATATATTTTAAATTTGCATCAAAATAGATGTCAGGCTGGCTCCATGAGAAACAGCATCAGTATCTTGTTTTGGGGGGTAGGTGGTTTTGGCACAACTGGGTAAAAAAAATGCTCACTTTATAATGCATTACATACACAATAAGACATGCCAGGCTTTGTAATTAAGGGTCAGATAATTGCACACCTCAAGTGTGTTGCTAGATGTGAAGCACTTGTGACAAATGCCTTTAAACACACAAGACTGAAGTATGATTTTTTTTTTCTCTCCTCCTCCCAGTCAGCCCCCATCAGCCCAAGCAAGTCAGCCCCATCACCCCAACGTCCACCGGTACTTACCGCTGCTGTCTTCCCCCAGGGCTTGCCCCCACCCTCCGGTGGGGGTTGACGGGGTTCTCCAACTCCCACCATGACATGGATCCGGTTTGGGCGCATGCCGAGCTAGTTGGGTGCGGGCCTGTTGGCACTCAGCTTCATCCTGCCACCGGCTTTTCTGCTGTTCCCTTCTGGGAGACGTGGTATGCAGTGGCATAATGATGCATGCCACGAGCTCCCATGTGACATGCATTGATGACTGTCACACACTCCCTTCCATGTTGGCTGGGACTGTCTTTCCCCCAGCTTCCACTAGGAGTCAGGCCAGCACTGATCTCTGCCCACCCTCCTCCCCAGAGGAGGAGAGCAGTCCTTTGGACACTCCATTGAAGGAGGAGAGCAGCCCTATGGACACTCCATCGGAGGAGGAGGAGAGCAGTGCTATGAACATGCCATCAGAGGAGAAGAGCAGTGCTATGGACACATCGAAGCAGGAGAACAGTGCCATGGACACTCCATCGAAGGAGGAGAGAAGTCCTATGGACACTCCATCAGAGGAGGAGAGCAGTCAACACTCCATCGGAGGAGGAGAGCAGAGGAGGAGGAGGAGGAGAGCAGTCCTATGGACACTCCATCAGAGGAGGAGAGCAGTTGACACACCATCGGAGGAGGAGAGGAGTGCTATGGACACTCCATCAGAGAAGGAGAGCAGTGCTATGGACACTCCATCAGAGGAGGAGGAGAGCAGTGCTATGGACACTCCATCAGAGGAGGAGAGCAGTCCTATGGTCACTCCATCGAAGGAAGAGAGCAGTCTTATGGACACTTCAGAGGAGGAGAGCAATCCTATGGACACTTCATCAGAGTAGGAGAGCAGTGCTATGGACACTCCATCAGAGGGGGAGAGCAGTGCTAAGGACACTCCATCAGAGGACGAGAGCAGTCCTATGGACACTCCGTCAGCGGAGGAGAGCAGTCCTATGGACACTCCATCGAAGGAGGAGAGCAGTCCTATGGACACTTCAGAGGAAGAGAGCAATCCCATGGACACTCCATCGAAGGAGGAGAGCAGTGCTATGGACACTTCAGAGGAAGAGAGCAATCCTATGGACACTCCATCAGAAGAAGAGAGCAGTGCTACTGACACTCCATCAAAGGAGAAGGAGGAGAGCAGTGCTATCGTCTCTCCATCAGAGGAGGAGAGCAGTGCTATCGTCTCTCCATCAGAGGAGGAGAGCAGTGCTATGGACACTCCATCAGAGGAGCAGAGCAGTCCTATGGACACTCCATCAGAGGAGGAGAGCAGTGTCATGGACACTCCATCAGAGGAGGAGGAGAGCAGTCCTATGGACACTTTAGAGGAGAGCAATCCCATGGACACTCCATCAGAGAAGGTGAGCAGTGCTATGGACACTGCATCGGTGGAGGAGAGCAGTGCTATGGACACTCCATCAGAGGAGGAGGAGAGCAGTCCTGTGGACACTCCATTGAAGGAGGAGTGCAGTCTTATGGACACTTCAGAGGAGGAAAGCAATCCCATGGACACTCCAGAGGAGGAGAGCAGTGCTATGGACACTCCATCGGAGGAGGAGAGCAGTGCTATGGACACTCCATCGGAGGAGGAGAGCAGTGCTATGTACACTCCATCAGAGGAGGAGAGCAGTCCTGTGGACACTCCATCAGAAGAGGAGGAGAGCAGTCTTATGGATGCTTCCTCCTCCTCCTTGTCGGCCGTCCCTCCAGTGCCCCAAGTTCGCTTCCAAACCTGAGTCATTAGCATTGCACATGGTAGTGCTTCCGCTGCATGAACTGGCCAGCTGAAGTATGATTGTTGACCATAATTACACATCCCTATTGTGTCATATTGAACTTATAACATGGGCTCTACTTAGCCATGTTCAATTTTTTGTTTATGATTTTTAATATGAAATATCAGTGGAAGGCTAAAAGATAATTCCAGTTGAGGTGTATTGATATTGTAGCCAAACCTGGAGCACAAGCTAAACAAGTACAGGAGTGTAATTATGGCCAGATAATTACACTGCTGTACATAAGAACATAAACCTTTACAGCAGTAGTGTGCAAAATGCCCTTTGAAACCACCCCCACTTCTCAGTGGTCTGAATCATTTTTATATGTTAGGTTCATATACTAATCTAATCCTTCTTTGACCGTATTACTATCCCTGCAGTAACTACTGCTTCTGGAAGTGCATTCCATCTGTCTGCTACTCTCTCTGAGAAAAAGCACCTCCTTCGATCAGACCTAAACTGGTTGCCTTGGGGCTGACATTAATGCTGTCTAGTTTCTTTCATTTCCTCCCCCGGTGTGCAGCGTAGGATTTCCCTCTGATCCTTGTTATGAAATGCCCCACAGACCATTGTCATGTCCCATGTAGCTCTCCTAGCTGATAGGGTGAACATATTGAGTTCCTTAAGTCTTCCTTCATAAGTTAAGTGACAGATATCCTTTATTAATTGAGTTGTTGTACAGTGCATTTTTTCCAGCTTGTCAAGCTCCTTTTTTTCTATACGGTGCTCAGAACTGTACAGCATACTCAAGGTGGGGGCACACTATATAATGGCAGTGCCACCTCTCTCTTTCCACAATTTATATTTGTTTTTATACAAGCTAGGATTTCATTACATTTTTAATAGTATATGGTTAGCCCTTATTATGTATGGAAGTCAGCGACTGCTCAAAAGTTGTGCATGGTCTGAAAGTTGTTGTGTACATTCTAAAAGTTGTTCTGCACATTCTGTCATCAGCCTCACCTGCTGTCCCCCTCGTGCTCACTCCCGCCACTTTCATTTTTCTTCAGCGCTAGTCAATTTCACCTGTACCCACTCCCCATTACACTCAATCCTTTAATACTTGCTGTTTCTGTGGTTTGTTAGACTGTTCTCCTTTCTGTACACTGTACCCCCCCCCCCGAGTTGAATGTGGAAGAGATCCTTTATTTCTTTCGTTTGATTCTCCGATGCACGTTGAAGTCCGAGTCTTCTTGACATCAGTTACAGAAATTGACTCTGGCTTCACTTACTGGCTTACACACGCTCTTGCTATGGGGAACCTCGGCACCTTCACAGCATCAGCACTAGACTTGGTCCTGTTGGCAGGAGGCCAGCAGGGAAGAACTCTCTTACAGAAAAAAGTCAGCATTTGGAGCAACTGTCATTTGTGAGAGATGCTTGTACTGTTTAACACAGTTTAGTAATGTGACAGAAAGTGAGTTTTGTGAAGGGGATAGACATGTGTTGCATACTAATAATTTTTTAAACCATATACAATAATAAATAAAATATGGGTGACTATACACAACTTGCCCTGTGTTTCCAGCTCGGGATTGAGATAACAGCATGGACCTCTTCAAGCTTCACTCTGGAGGTTCATGCTCTGTTATCTCAACCCCTCGATGGAAACACAGGCTCATTGTGTATGGTCGCCCATACATAATTACTTACATTGTGATGTTACAGTGCTTTTTCATATTTAGCTTGTTGTCGATTATTATACCATAGTCCCATTCCTTAGTGGCTACCTTAGTTTGTGTGTTGCATATGTAATAAGGGGGTATTTGTGTTGTTTTTCCCCTAAGTGCATAACCATGCATTTTTCTGCAGTTAATTTTGTAGTACCCCAAAGGTTGCTACACAGTCCAAGGAAAAAACATCTGGAAGGGAAAGGTTTAACCCCACCACCCACTCCACCCTAGCCAGCCAGCTGGCTGACCACTTCCTGTCCCTATCCCCCTCCCCTCCTCCCCTCTTGGGCTTTTCCCCGGCTTGGGTCTTTGTCCTGGCCAGGCCAGGGCTCTGGCCAATGCCAAACGTGGCCATAAATCAGCCCAAGGGGATGATCGATGCCCCAGTGACCCAATCGGCTGGCCAAAAGCCAAGTCCACCCTTAGGCTAGAAAGGGGTCTCCCCTGCTAGTCGAAGGGCAGTTCTGGACTGGATGGCTGACGGAGTAGCGAGTACAAGGGTACAGACGCCTGGAGGCTTACCTGAAGCTCGGGTCCATAGCTCCTTGGTGGCTGCTTCTCTGTAGCTAGTGGTGCACAGGGGTCCTCAGCAGCAATAGCAGCAGTCGTATGCCAACCTGGAGAGATCTAACAGTTCTCCTGCCATCCAGCAGCAGCCAGCTCCATAGGGTAAGCCCCTCTAGTCACCTACTCTCTGGGTTTGTGGTGCCCCTCCTTGATGCTCCCCTTGCAGGTCCTCTGTTCCTTCCCTTTTGCTTACTGGCTTTAATGCCAGCTGCCCATTGGCAGGTCTTTCTGTCTCATTTTAATTTTTCCTTTTTACATTTTATTGCTTCTTTGCCCCTCTGGCCCTTGCTGGGATTGCCCCTGCAGCACTGGTTGCTGTCCTTCCCCTCGGTTGGCCTCCTTTGTTGTCCATACAGCGGGAAGTAGGATGTTTATTTTTGGGAGCTCCGCGTGGCCTGCCGCCTGTGGGCTCTAAACTTTCTTTGCCCAGTCGACGTTTTTTTTTCCATCCCTTGGGCTGTCTGCCGACTTCTGGAGCGCGCTCCACCTTCTGTGAAGGTGGGATCCCCTTTTGCCTTGCAAGTGGTGGTGGGGAGCAGAGTGTTCCCTGGTGCAGTGTGGTCTCCTTCCTGACACCCCCCTTTGTGTGCCTCGTGGTCCCCCTCGAGTGCTCAGCGCCACTGCAGTCGCGGACTCTCTGCCTGTGGTAGTGTCTGTGCCACATTAAAAGGGGGGACCATTTAGGAATGGCAGACCACGAGGTGCGGCAGCAAAGTGCATCCAGCAGAAACAACCACCTGCAATGCAATTGTTCCGCTGTAGCGGCCACAACAGTCAGTGGAGATGCCAGATGGGAGAGTAGCTCCCTAGCCACTGCCACTTCACACCACCAACAAAAACCAACCCCTGTGGACCCAGGCCAGGTGGTAAGTGGGCAGCAAGCCCAAAAATTATTTTCTTTGGCACTGGAGGTGCCTGAAGGGGGGGGGCAGAAGACCAAGGCAGTAAGTGGGCCTGGAGCCCAGAATAAAGGGGAACCAGGGACAAAGCAAGGCAGGAGTAAGTGGGCAGAGCACCCACTAAGAGATAATAAGGGGCACCGCATGGCATAAGCCCCAGGGTCTAGGTTTGGTGCCAGAATGGCACCCCAAAGAAGGAGAGGCAGCCAGAGAAACAAGAGAGGAGGGGTTGTCTTGAGTAGCTAAAAAGGGAGGGTCATTAGCCACAGCTGCACAGAGAGGGTGGAGGGGCAGGGTATAGCCTAAAGGGGAATATTTATTGGGGTGGAGCTAAGCCTGGGCCCCCTGTACAGCCCAGCTGCCACCCCCTTCATACATATGTAAAGGGTGGGAGCCGGGCCTAGATAACCCCCCACTTGGCCTGCTTAGGGAAAAGAAAGGGGTCCGTTAGAGATTTAAAGGATGAGCATCCCATTCCAAAGTGAGGTCACCCCAGAGGCCCCAGCGTCTTCACTGGAAGCCCCAAATACCCCTTGCCTGCCACCCCCATTCCCCTGGACTGCTTGCTGGTAGCCGGTGCGCCTTTGGACTGAAGGGACAGTCAGGCCTATGTTGTGCTGCCTGCCACCCAGATCCTGGCTGTAGATAAACCCAATACCTGGTAAAAGAATACTTAATATTGTGTAATTGCTGTTTTTAGTGTCTTCCCGGGTTGCACCCTGGGATGTTATTGACCTCAACTGACTGAACTATTTGCATCAGGGTCTAACTAAAACTGCAGCAGTGCCTGAACTGCCTGCTCTGCACCCACCAAAGCCATTGATGCATGCTGGGGCTGAACTTGCTTGCACTGCACCTTGACCAGTTTGTTCCTGGACTGTGCTGTAAGGGGCTTGAACTGCCTGCCCCACCACCAACTGTATTAAGCTACCCTAGATCCCATCCCTTCCCCAGACTGAGCTGTTGCCATGGGGAAGTGGACAGACTGCCCAGCTGTGGGAGTCCTACCACCTGAACTAGGTGCCCTGCAAGAGACTGCAATTGCCTGCACCCCTGAGCCCAGAAGTCATCTGCCTTTCACAAGGCCAAGCATTAAGCACCTTCCACCCAGCCTGCCAATGACCTCCGAAGATGACGAAGCCTGCCATAGTCAGCATAGAGATAGTTAGTTTCCCCAGTATAATCAGCCTAGGAGCTGCCCCGGCTCACAATAGTGAGGTTTCCTTCGTAGTATGTGATTGGAAGATTGCCCCTTTTCTATTTGACTTCTTCAAGGTGGCCACCTCTCCTTTCCTTGGCTGGGTGGCAACTCCTCAGCAGCCTTCCAGAGGACCCTCCATCGCCACAGAAGGACATCGCCTTGAACACTCTCCATCCTTTCATCACCTGCCTCTTCAGCTTCTGGACCAGCCTTCATCCTTCACCCCTCCCACCTTCTTCACCTTGCTGTTCTCAGTCTTCCTGCCGACCAACGAGACCGATTGGTCACTAAAGTACTGTACCCATCCTTCAGCTAGCTAGCAACCACCTGCGCCACACCGAAAAGACTGCTTCTTCTACTGAACTGACAGACCATAAAACTGGTGTTTTCTTTCCAATTATCCTTGGCCACAGTAGTTAAGTATTGATAAACTTATTACTACTGGCGTCTGCAGACGTAGGGCACTAGGTGACCCTTTTAGAGGTGTATTACATATTGGTGTTTTATGCAACTGTTTATCCCTATATTCCTATATTCACTGCATTTAGACCCATATAGTTGCCTTTCCTCACTAAGTATTGTGTTGTGAATGACAATCACTATAGTGCCTTGCCTTATATTGCAATCACCTAACCCCTTATTTTTGCAGCGGAACCAGTGGTTGTTACAATAAAAAGCTATCTGTTTGTACCTGGAACCATTGTGCCTTCCTCTCCTTGACGAGAAGAGACGAACCACCCTACTGAGTCTGGTCCCCACAATTTCATCTTTGATTTTGTGTCCCTGTAGACCATGTCGATGTTCTTTTTGGCATCTTTGCGGCTGTTCATTTGACTCCACTATACTTGTAACCTTAGTGTTGTCTGCAAATTGTGCCGCTACATTTTTGCTTCCTACACCCAACTGCATTATATATTCGTTGAACAACAGGGGCTTCAGAGCTGATCCTTGAGGGGCACTACTTCTTATTTCCTTCCACTCCGATACTAAACCATTCATTCAACCTGCCATTTCCTTTCACATAACCATTCCAATATCCAGTTAAAAAGATGGTTTGGCATACCTAGACTATTTAATTTCTCCAAAAGTATGCTGTGTGAGAGGATGTTGAATGCTTTGCTCAAGTCTTTTTTTTTCTGTATTTTCTTTTTATTGATTATTCATGAAAGAAAAGACATTTACAAATATGTCTATGCAGGTGAACATAGACAATAAACTGATGCACAGTACTATTATGATAGAAACGCAGTCACATTCCCCGCTATGTTACTAGACAGCAGGAAGTAACATGGAAGTTTGAGGCCGTAGTAAATTCATATGTTACATAGTACCATTTCGCCATCAAATGCATAGGTAGACATAAGACATAGTCTTTGATTATATCCCATCTACGCGATTTCATGTAGAAACCTAACAAATACCTCTGAAACTATTATATCCCCATTTCAGTACTGAAACACAAAGCCCCTTCACAGCAGCAGATTCTAAAACTTTATAACTGCAGCAATCTATAAGGAAACAAATTACGGTTTAATTGACCCTGTGCCTATTTTAACTGAAGGTGCAACCCATGTAAAATAGAATCTAAATTATTATTTCTCTAGACCCATGCTGGCGGTTAGCATATACAAACAGCTTAAACATTCAAAATGAAGAAGTCCATACCTCAACAGTGTAATACAATAGTTCTTAGACTTTGGCACAGTGAGCCTCCCCAAATCCATGGAAAAGATTTTGAGCCTCCCCCAAAAACTGAAATAATCTTGGGCCTCCCCAAAGAAAAATAACATACTGTACTTTGCGCAGTACACCATGAATAAATTGAAACCCCTCTGAGTACTTGGCTCACATTCAGTTCTTTGTCTTATACTGACGTGGAACCTTTGAAAAGAGCTCCTGTGCTCAAAGGTGTTATCTGAATAACAATAAATAAAATAAACAAATATTATTATTCAGCTTATTGTAACCCCACACACACACAAGGCCAGCCTACTTGCTCTGCTATTTTCATTCTTGAACCATTGTTACCCCTTGTTGCCATACCTTCATGGGTCAGGCTACTTTCTCTGTTTCCTCTCTATATGAAATAACCTTCCTACATACTTTGCCTCTCCCCCTCCTTCCCTGCTCCTAAGCAACCTCTCTGGAATTACTTTGCTCCTTTCTGCTATTGCTCTTAGCACTTCTATGCTCAACCCTTGTATTTGGGCTGTTCTGCAATCAGTCTACAAATTCATCAATTACCACCACTCATTATTAGTTTATTGTTCATATTTGTTTGCACTATTGTTCATTGTGTATTTCTTGATTGTTTTACAGTTATCTTTTGAAATGTATTCACTCCCTACCCTTCCCCCGGTACACCTGAAATGAGCTTTAGCTCATTCACCTTCTCTTGTCACCTATTAGTAAATAAATACATTAAATTTACCTACTATTATCCTCTTTCAGTTTGCTTCATCTCTTCACACAAAATACATAAAACTCAAAATTTAAATACAGCACTTTTTCAGACTTGCTTGAGCCTCCCCTGGAACAGGTTGGGGCCTCCCCAAGGAGGCTGGCCTCACCATTTGAGAACCCCTGTAATATAACCTGGGTCACAGCTATCCAAGTGGTAAAATAAAAATTCCTAAAAAATCTCTGGTCCAAAAGGGGGCTGATTAAGCCACCGAGGAGTTCACTACCACTGGATAGCACATTTTAAAAAAATCAAGAAAACTATTAAAGGGCTTGCTTCTATAAAGTGGGTAGCCCTCGTTAGCTATCACTAAAACAAACGTACCCGACCCAGCAGGTCTAAACGTATAGTGATAGGTTTACCGTCTAACTGGAGTATCATAAGACACATAGGGCACAGGAGTTGTTAACACTTAATGATGTTTAGTAACAACAGGATTTGGCAGTTTCTACACTTCAAGTGTCATCTTCTACTGATGTGTTGGCAGTCTCCACTCCCGGTCGTCTTCCCGGCTTTGATGACTGGGGCCCATTGTCTTGGTTCTCTCAAGTAACTGGGTCACTTCCTTGGGCTTAGTAGAAGAGTATGCCATGTTGTGGATGGTTAAGTGCAGATAGGTAGATGGCAGCAAAGCAAATGGGATTTGTTGCCGTCTAAATTTTTTTTTTTTAATTTCATCAAATGCCTCATGCTGCTACCTTGTGGCATATGACCAGTCCTGAAAAAAACAGGATCCTTTTCCCCTCAACACACAGAATGTCTCTTGGCAGCAATAAATACCCTGTCTCAATCTCTGACTGACAGAAAATCCAGTAAAACTGCCCTGGGGTATGCTGTCCATGTGGTTGCCCTTCTTTTTTTTTTTTTATTTGCATTTCATGCCCTGATTTTTCCCCATTTTTTTCCCCATCCCCATGTCTCAGCCACATGCACCCGCATGTGGAGGCGTGCGCACGCATGTTACCGAGGCGCCCTATCTCTGCTTGTCACCCACCCACATGCATTACCCTCGGACATCCACCCGGGGCTGTGGAACTACGGTGGGCGACAGGGTTCCACCCTGGGAGAGGAGAACTGCCTTTCGGATGCTTGATCCTGCCCCCCGGCCGGCTCCCAATGACCCTGGCTTGTTCCCGAACCCAGGTCACTGGCGCAATGTGAGGTAAGGCGTCCAGCACCTCATTCCTCAGCACCACTGGACCGGCTCATGACTGCCGTTCTCAGTATGATGCAGTATTCCTTCTCCAGTCTGGGAGGTTCCGATAATTTCAGCTCCATCTGCAGTCAGTTCTCAAACAATACTACAGTGTCCACTCCCTCCATACCCTCAGGTAAACCCAACGCTTATATATTTCTGACTCAGAGTAAATTTTCTGAGTTCTCCAGGTGGATCCACAACAGAGTTTTATTTCACAAGACTAGTGGCTACAGTCATTGCTGAGTCTGCATATGAATTTGCCTCCACTGTACTGGCTTTGATTGAGTCAATAGATTGTTCCACAGTGGTCAGCCTATTGGTAACTGCGTCTAGCTTTTTATCCACAGTGAAAATACAGAGGCAGAGTTGGGAAAGTTTTCTCCAGTGTTTCTAGTGCTACACTCATTCGATCCTCTGCCCCTGAGGAGTTAGAGGCTTTTGCTGTATCTTGCTGCCCACCACACAGCTGAAAGAAGCGTTGGACTCCTTGAGCTTGTGAGCTGCCTTTTTTCATATTCTCCGTGGGCAAAATCAATGAATTTGGTATTAGGTTGCTCCTCTTGTAGTTGGGGAAGTGGATCTGTCTACATTTTTAATAGCTGCTGCAGTTAGTGATAAGTAGTTTTATCATTGCAAAGGCAGGCGCTCTGCCAGAATGCTGTCACTCAGCGTGATGGTTGGCCATGCCCCCCACATTGCTTAAATTAAAGTTGATAATATCAACAGGTTTGTTTTTGTATAATGCACTGGTTACCTGGTCAGAAAAATTTATTACATTTATACTTGTCGTTTGGGCAATCCAGTGGCTAGAATGTTCTTAGCCATGTTATCAAATAGGCTACGCAAGTGCTAGTTCCCAGAGGTTGCACAACTGATAACTTCTGTAAGCAAAAAGTCACAACAGGATGTTGGTCCTGCTGGATTATAAAATAGGTAGGGAAATCTCTGCATCCTGATTGTCTAGGACCCGTGCCCTGGGAGAGCACAACCAAAATGCAAAAACAAGTCCTGCCTACTAGGATACATTACAGTACAAATCCTTGCACTAGCCTTTAGAATCGTTATTTAAAACTGTCCGCCCTTTTTCTTAGCCACACAGCTGTACTCTGTCAGATGTATCTGTTATACAGACTTACATCTCTAATCTTCATGACCTGCCATTCTGTTTCTTTTCTGTATTTCTTCCCTTCCACAGTGTAGTTTCTTTTCTCTTTTTTTTCTTCCCCTTTTTGTATTTTTTTCCCCCTTGCTGTCTCGTCATCCTGCATCTGGACAGCCCCCCAGCCCATTCATCCACTATCCTTGACTCTTTCGCCCAGTTACTTCCATGTCTTAGCCCTCATGGCAGGGATTTAGGGGCTTGCCCCTCTGAGGGAGGATTTGGTTAGGGTGCCAAGTCGGTGGTGCCAAGCCTATAGGAGGCTGTCCTTCATCCTGCCCAACGAGGGGCTTTCCACTGATTTCCCTTCCCTGTGATGTCCGAAGTGTAATGATGCAGTGCAGCCCTTGGCATCCAACACCCTTCTGGTCCTCCTGACCACCATGTCACCCAGCTTCTGCTCTGTGCCAGGTGCATTGGGGGAGATGCAACTGACCCACCACATGATAGGAGAGCAGTCCCTCAGACACGCTATCCTCCCATCCCATACTGACCACTGGCTAATTGAGTTCACTCCTGAGCTCAGGTCCCTGGCATAGTGAGCAGTAGCCCTTCCATTGCACTACTGGGTCAACTTACAGTGTTGTTTCTAATGAAGTTCTCCACTGTAACCCTATGCCTGCTTCTGCCCACTGCCCTGGTTACTCCATCACCCACTTGTTCAGTGTCGGGGGCAGATTGCTTACACAGAAAAAAAAAGATGCAAACTGCACTTTATTCAGTGGAGTTTTTTTGGTAATGAAGTTCACAGTCATGACTATGTACCTGCTCCGGGCCATCTGCTTCATCACTCGTACATCATTCACTCACGCAATGCAGCAGGGGGTAAGCTGCTGCGATCTGTAAGACCAGCCTTCAAACCCCACTCCACAACATAAATCTCCTATATCAGTATTTTTAAATGAACAAACCATGCTCCAAAAAAGGCTCTCCAAAAATATAGGGTTTTCTTCAACTGAGAACAAGACCTCTGCAAGAGACGTCAAGGTTAAGAGGCAAGATGGCCACTCGCTAACTGCTGTTAAAAAGTAACGTTGAAGTTGGCCCGGTGGCGCTGAGGGTTGAGGTGCTGGACACTACACCTCACACCACACCGGCGACCCAGGTTCGGGAACAAGCTCAGGCCACCGGGGGTCGGCTGGGGAGAAAGAGGATTGAGCGTCCCACGACAGCTCTCCTCTCTTGGGGGTGGATGGGTACATCGTCCTACTCTATGGCTGCCGCCTGGTGGAAGATAGGGGCAGTGTTAGACAATGGGAGACGCAAGAACTTACCATCGGGATGTGCACACGCCCCCATGCACATGCGTTCTCGGCCGTGGGAGTCACCAGAAAAATGGAAAAATGACTGCCGGCTTAATGAAGCCCTGCAGTGCTCCAGTGTCGCAGCTACACAGCTCTTGGGCCTGCTCCAGATATTGCTTTGGTGGGGGGGAGGACAGCCCTCCCTCCTTCCACCCGCCACGGGGGGCAATCCGTGGGGGATCACAGGGCCCGAGGTGCTTGGGTAGCATAGCAGCCAAGAGTGACTGTGAAGGGGGTGGAAGCACGCTGTCAGGTTGTAGGAGGAAAAGAGGACTTACAGAAAAAAAAAAGTAAAGGTGAACCCTGTTAAGGAAGATGCTAATTTTCTCACTATAAGTATGGATTTCATGGAGGAAAACATTTCAAAAAATTTAAAAATAGACCTTCATCTTCCTCTGAAGAGTTCCTATCACCTCAAGTTGGGGCATTGGACAGAAGGTTTTTTCCACAGCTGTTCTCGGTCCTGAGCATGTTGCAGGAGGGTCCCTCCTCCTGGTTTCATCCTCGCTGTCGACTTTGACACCACTCGGACTCACTCATACAGAATAGAAGGGAGCCCGTGTTAAAACCAAGTTTTTGATACCTCCAGAGTCAAACCTCACTAGTTCATCTTTAGCTGTACAAATAACACCATCAAAGGAGTTACTGACCGAGACGTACCAAATGCAATACACTGTTGAATTCCTTGGACAAGCATTGGACAGCATTTTGAGCAGGATGGACCAGTTTGATAGCTGGTTTGAAGTACTTAACAGCAAAGGCTGATTTTCTCAAGGGTGACATGAAACAAACTGAAGAAACGGTGACTGAAGTTTACAAAAAGACTGATGAAACAGATGACAAACTGGCTACCATGGAACTCTGAGTTCAAGCACTTGAATCAGCTATATCTACGGATGCCAAAGAAAATATTAATTTGGCTGGCCCTTCAGCACGGCGGTAGGGCTACTGCTTACTATGCTGGTGGCCCAGGTTTGGGAACAAGTTCTGGTAATCAAAGGGCCAGCCATGGGAAAAGGATTGAGCATCCCAGGGGATGTGCTTCTCCTCCAGGGAGGGAGGGAGGGAGGGAGGCTACCTTTTCTATAGTACTGCTGCCTGGGTGACCACTGGTGGTATCGTGGCATTAGGCAGAGTGGGAGGGAAGACAGCTGCCAGGTTGGTATCGCAGGTAGGAGTACGCAGGGTCGGGTGTGACTTGGGAGCTCTTGAGAGAAGCAGGTGTTGGAGACAGGAAGGGACATAATGAAAAAGTTACAAAAAAAGTAGTTCCGCATACAACATCTAATTGCTCAAAATCAAATTCAGACAAATAAATAAAAGAACTGTATTTGCAGGCCTTTCAGATTCCTTGAACAGAAGATTCCCCAGTACCAATGAACTTATAATAGAGGTGTTGATCTGTTGAGTGCCACATTTGATCTCCACTGGATAACACCATTACTTGTGAAAGCTTTTGCCCCCCCGAAAAAAAAAGAATCCTGACTCGGTAATTTCTATAGCTGCAGCCAGTACCCACAAGTCCATAATCATGGCAGTGTTTGCCTCTGACTCCAATAAATACCTCATATACTTGTGTATTAGTCAACCTTGCATATAAGTCGAGCCCCCTTTTTTTTTTTGTTGATTTTAGTTTGTTTTTAGATACATCTTACTTATGGGTTGCTCCCTCTCCTTCGCTTAATATATAGCTACTGGTACACTTCAACACCACCAAGAGTCCTACTTTTTAGCAAACTCTTCTGCCCTTTTAACATACTCACTCCCTATAAAAAACAGACAATGATACTATAAAACACTGTAGTACACTCTCCCTAACCCACTCTCACCATTACAACACTCTAGTATTAACAGTACAACTTTCCCTAACCCACCCTCACCAGCACAACACACTAGTACTCACGGTACCACTTTCCCTAACCTGCCTTCACCCGCACAACACACTAGTACTCACAGTACCACTTTTCCTGATCCACCCTCACCAGCACAACACACTAGTACTCACAGTACCACTTTCCCTGATCCACCCTCACCAGCACAACGGACTAGTACTCACAGTACCACTTTCCCTGATCCACCCTCACCAGCACAACACACTAGTACTCACAGTACCACTTTCCCTGACCCGCCCTCACCAGCACAACACACTAATACTCACAGTACCACTTTCCCTGAACCACCCTCACAACACACTAATACTCACAGTACCACTTTCCCTGAACCACCCTCACCAGCACAACACACTAGTACTCACAGTACCACTTTCCCTGACCCACTCTCACCAGCACAACACACTAGAACTCACAGTACCACTTTCCCTGAACCACCCTCACCTGCACATCACACTAGTACTCACAGTGCCACTTTCCCTGACCCGCCCTCACCAGCACAACACACTAGTACTCACAGTACCACTTTCTCTGAACCACTCTCACCAGCACAACACACTGGTACTAACAGTACCACTTTTTCTGACCCACCCTCACCAGCACAACACACTAGTACTCACAGTACCACTTTCCCTGACCCACTCTTACAGCACAACACACTGGTACTAACAGTACCACTTTTCCTGACCCACCCTCACCAGCACAACACACTAGTACTCACAGTACCACTTTCCCTGACCCACTCTCACAGCACAACACCACAACACACTGGTACTAACAGTACCACTTTTCCTGACCCACCCTCACCAGCACAACAAACTAGAACGCACAGTACCACTTTCCCTGACCCACTCTCACAGCACAACACACTGGTACTAACAGTACCACTTTCCCTGACCCGCCTTCACCAGCACAACACACTAGTACTCACAGTGCCACTTTCCCTGAGCCACCCTCACCAGTACAATACACTAGTACTAACAATACCACTTTCCCTGAGCCATCTTCACCTGCACATCACACTAGTACTAACAGTACCACTTTCCCTGAGCCACCCTCACCCGCGCAACACACTAGTGCTAACAGTACCACTTTCCCTGAGCCACCCTCACCCGCACAACACACTAGTGCTAACAGTATCACTTTCCCTGAGCCGCCCTCACTAGCACAACACACTAGTACTAACAATACCACTTTCCCTGATCCACCCTCACCCACACAACACACTAGTACTAACAGTACCACTTTCCCTGAGCCACCTGCACCCGCACAACACACTAGTGCTAACAGTACCACTTTCCCTGATCCACCCTCACCCACAAAACACACTAGTGCTAACAGTACCACTTTCCCTGACCCACCCTCACCCACACAAGTCACTGAAGTTCTGTGTCCATAGTTCATATTTGATTTTGTTATTTTTATTTACAGTGCTGTTTGACTGAGGGCCCCAAGACATTGATCCACAGATGCTGAAAACACATGGTGCTGATACACTGATCAGCCTCCCTGATCAGTGTCCCTAACCATCCTTAACTCAGTCTTACCAATACAAGTTTTGCACAAATTCTACTGCTTTATCTTCGCATGTTGAATGTTGAACGGACATTCCCATAGTAACATAGTAATTGACAGCATATAAGGACCGCAGGGCCTACCCAGTCTGCCCATATTCCCTGCCTGTATTTGAGGCCACTAACCCTACTTGGCCAGTGGCTTTAGCTTCTCCTTCCAGGGTTCCTCTGTGACTATCCCATGCATGCTTGAATCCTCCCACTGTGCTAGCTCCCACCACCTCCTGCGGCAGACTATTCCATGCACCCACCACCATTTCTGTGAAGAAAAACTTCCTCACGTTCTGCTTTAGCCTGTTCCCCTCCAATCTCATATCATGCCCCTTTGTTCTTGTGCATCTCTTATACTGAAAGATGTTGCCCACTTGCACTTTGTTTATGCCCTTAAGATACTTGAAGGTTTCTAGCCTATCCCCTCATTCCCTCCTGTCTTCCACAGTATACATATTGAGGTTTTTTAATCTCTCCTTATATGTGTTGTGGTACAAGCCCTGCACCATTTTAGTTGTCCTTCTCTGAACCACCTCCACTCTGTCTATTTCCTTACGAAGATGTGACCCCCAGAACTGTACCCTGTACTCCGATGGGGCCTCACCAGTGTTTTTTTTTTTTTATTTTCTCTTTTTGCGCCTTCTCTGCTCTGCACCCGGTCCCTCTCTCGGAATCCCCAAGCACCTCACAGCTACGCCACTTGAGGACCAGGTAGTCTGCTCCTGAGGTACGCTGCTCCACTTACCTCTAGAGCCCCTGGATGACCCCCCCAGGCAGGGCAGGGGAGGACCCCTCAAACCTCCCCTGAACTTCAATCATGGAGTGCACATTGTGGAGTCTGCCCCTGGCTTCTCTTGTGGTCATGGTGCAGTGGGTTCGTTGCCTGGAATGGGCGCTGGGTATTTTTCCCTTGTTCTGTGGTCCACCTCCTCTGATGTTGGCATGCAAGGAGGACCAGTGAGACAGATGCATGTTGAGACGTGCAGCCGCTCTGGTTCCCAGCCAGTGTTTGCTCCTCCCTGCTTGTCTGCTTCCCTGTCTGCACCAGCACCACCTGTGGTCACCCAGGCAGTGATGATATAGTGGCAGGTTAAGCAACCCACTCCTCCCCGGAGAAGGAGAGCAAGCCGTCAGGCGCTCGATCCTTCTCCCCCCAGCTGACCCCTGGTGACCCAAATCTGTCACAGAATCTGGGTTGCCTGCGTGGCACGAGGTGTGGCGTCCAGTGGCTCAACCCTCAGCACCACTGGGCCAGCTACCAGCATTTTGTGTAGTGGCATCACCACCCTCCCTTCTTCTGCTAGTGATACCCCTTCCTATGCACTCCAAATGCCACTGGCCCTATCCAACGCATTGGTGCACTGTTTGGCCATCTTTTTCCCTAAATCCCTTTCCTCCCTGGAAACCGTCAGTAACTCCAACCCCCCAAATCCTGTAGCACTCTGCAGGGTTTCTGTGCACCATGTGCATGATTTTGCACTTTTTTCATTAAATTTCAGTTGCCACACCTCCAACCAGTTTTCTATCTTTCTTAGGTCCCTCCTCATTTTCTCAACCTGTTCTAGAGTGTTTACCCTGTTGCAGAATTTGGTGTTATCTGCAGCTAGGCAAACCCACCTCTCCAGTCCTTCAGCGATGTCACCAATGAAGACATTAAAAAGGACTGGCCCCTGAACTGATCCTTGAGGCACCTCACTGGTCACCTCCCTTTCCTCACGAATTGGATCCCATTTACCACCTCCCTCTGCTTTCTGTCCCTCAACCAGACTCTAACCCAGTTCTCCACTTCGTAGTCCACCCCCATGCTACCCAACTTGTTGACCAGTCGTCTGTGTGGAACTGTGTTGAAGACTTTGCTGAAATCGAGGTCGGGGATATCCACCCCCAACCCCGGTCCACCTCCTTTGTCACCCAATCAAAAAAGTAAATTAGATTTGTTTGACATGACCTTCCTGCTGTGAATCTATGCTGCCTCAGATCCTGTGCTCTGCTGGATTGCAAGTGCTTCACAATCCTTTTCTTAAGCAGTGCCTCCATAGTCTTTCCCACTACTGAGGTGAGGCTGACCAGCCTATAGTTTCCTGCTTCCTCCCTGCTTCCACCCTTGTGAAGAGGGACCACAAGTGTCCTCTTCCAGTCATCTGGAACCACTCCTGTATTGAGTGACTTACTAAACAGGGCTTCCAGCAGTGCCGTTAGCACCATCCGTAGTTCCTTTAGTATCATAAGGTGTATACTGTCTGGTCCCGTTGCTTTGTCCACCATCAGTTTTGAGAGTTCCCCCAGGACTCTCTCTTCTGTAAATGGACTGGTGTTTACCTCCTTCCCCCTGTGTTTCTCACACCCAGTTGTGGATCTTGTCCATCCCCCTCTTCAGTGAATACAGAACAAAAGTATTCATTCAGTATTGATGCTTTATTTAGGTCTTCCTCCACTCCCACCCCTTCCTTCCGTGTGAGTCTTACAATCCCCCCGACCTTCCTTCTTTCACCAATGTACCTATAGAAGGTCTTGTCCCCTCTCTTTATCATCTGTGCTAATCTTACCTCTGTTTGCACCTTTGCACTTCTAACTACCTTCCCTGCTTCCCTCTATCTAGGTACACTTCTTTATCCTCATCCTTCTGTGTCTCCTTATAGTTTTTGAAAGCCATTTTTTTGGCCTGTATTTTCTGTGCCACCCCCTTTGAGAACCATAGTGGTTTGTTCCTTCTCTTGCCCTTATTTTGCAGCCTAATGCACTGATTAATCACCTCCACTATGGCTCCTTTTAGGTTTGCCTACGGCTCCTCAACCCCCGCCTCCTTCCTCATGAGGGCTTCATTGATCCCTATCCCCATCGCAACAAAGTCCGCCCTCCTGAAATCCATGACCCTCACCTTTGTGTAGGTTGACTTTGACACTGCACCAATATTAACTGCACCATATGGTGGTCGCTGGACCCCAGGTGACCGTCCACCCGGATTCCGTGATTCTGTCTTCATTGGTCAGTACAAGGTCCAGAATCAGCTTGTCCCTGGTAGGCTCCATCACTAACTGCCTGAGGCCTGCCCCTTGCAAGGATTCCATGATGTCTCGGTTCCTGGCTGTGGCAGGATGGTCAGTCTACGTCTGGCATATTAAAATTGCTCAGCAGCAGTAGTACCCCCTCAGGCTGCCATCCTGTATATTTCTTCTACTATTATCCTATCTGCTGCCTCCTCCCCCTGTGCTGGAGGCCCGTAGATCACTCCTGTGCAAATTGCTATGCCACTACCTGGCTCAAGTGTGACCCACAGTGCCTCTGCTTCCCCCTGCCTACCCTGCACTGCAGTTGCTTTTTTACCCTCCTTGACGTAAAGGGCAATTCCCCCCCCTTACCCTCCCTGTCCCTCCTGAATAGAGCATATCCTGGTACATTTACCTCCCAGTCATGGTTTCCAGTGTAAAATGTCTCAGTGACTGCCACTATGTCCAGGTCCGCCTCTGTCATCAAGGCCACCAGGTCTGGGATTATATATCCCAGACTGCAGGCATTTGTACACATGGCTTTTCATGTTTCACTGCCTGTCCCCCTTGTATTTGCACTCTTTCTTTCCTGTCTCCTCTTTCTAACTCCATTTTTATTTTCTTTCACTGCCTCCCTTTCTCTGCCTTGTCCCTTATTATGAGTTCAGGTATATCCATCTCCAACTTTTCCTCCTGATCGTCCCTGCTGTCCTCTCTGACCTGTGGGGGTTGGCTGCTTAGGTCTCCCTGCTCCCATCTACCCCCCCAGTGAGTTTAAATGCTTTATAAGGAAGCCTTTAAACCGCTCATTGAGGACCGTCGTCCCCTTCCTGAACGGATGAAGGACATCACCCTTGTACAGGCCCACATTGCTCCAGGTGGGTCCCCAGTCTCTAACAAAGCCAAACCCCTTTTCTCTGCACCAGCCCTTCAACCAAGTGTTGAACTGTCTGATGCCGAGATTCCTATCCTCCCTCTTGTTGTGGACTGGCAGCACCTCCGAGAATGTTACGAAGCCTGCTACCTCCCCAAGGCACCTGCCTAACTCCCTGAAGTCCTCATGCACCTGCACTAGCCTAGTCTCTTCCCTGGCTAGATCATTTGTTCCCAGATGGACGATGATCTCCAGTCCAGCCCTCTTTGTTAATTGTCTCCTCACTGTCTCGCGCTGTCACAAGCGTGAACCTGAATTTGAGCAAATAAGATAGCAGGATTCATTGCAAGAAATTAAAGGTGCACAAATTATTTAGTTTTATACTTTAATAAAAATTTCTCAAACAGCAGTGAGTTAAGTGCCAGGATGTCAGAAGAGTGGTTGGAAAACAGGCAAGAATGAAATCTGTTGCAGCTACCGGTAAATGTACTGTAATAGTTATGGACTCTCAAACAGTAGCAAAAGCTCCGCAGCCAAGTCAACTTCACATATAAGTCGAGTCCCCTTTCTTCAGTGCCTATTTTTGGAACTGAAAATGTGACTTATATGCGAGTATGTACGGTATTTGATTTTCCCCATCTTGCTAAACAGAAAGGAGTCATGCTACTTGAGAACCATTGGCATTCTATATATCCTTAACAATTCTTTTGTCATGCAGCAGAGAACATGCAAGTTCTGGACATACTGGCAGGACATTCTTCAGACAGGGGAGTGTTTCCAGCTTTTGGGACCAGTGAAAGTAAAGGTGGTGAGGGGGGAAAGTACAGCATAATTTTCAGTTTGGATCAGATTGCAGCTTTCCTTCTTGCTCAGTATGCCCAGGAATCTGAGAGGGATATGACTTTGTCTCCAATCACATCTGGCAAAGACCTGATAGATCTCGCTGGTGCTGCAGAGTTTGTGGAGCTACCTTGGTAAATACAGAAACAATACCTTTATTTGTTTAGATAGTTTTCTGGATAAGACTCAGTTTGTATTTGTTTAAAGTTAAAATTGTAAAATGTCCACTATTGTTTGGTTTGACTATCCTAACTTGTTTATTTGATGCTTAATTAACTTGCGAATGCAAGTGTAACCCCCCTGCAAATGGGGGTTCCCAAAAGACTTCCAGGAGCTTGCTTGAATGCTCCAAGCCTGAATGGTGCTTGGCGTTTAAGCCATTTATCTGTGAGTGTTTTTAGAGCCTCTGGTACTATCCCTTTAACAGCTGTCTGCTTGCAGACATAATTAGTTTGTATGGGGGGGACTGTGTGTTTCTCTGCTTGAGTACCACTCGAGCTGCTGCCAATTCACTCCATTTTTGCAGTCACTAGGAGTGCAAAGGGAACCTATCTGAAAGATGTAACTGCCAGAAATCATTTAGAGTAATAATGAAAATACAGTTTGTCTAACCTGCTTTCTTTGCAGTCAGAACTGTGTTTGCCTAGTTCCCCATTCTAGTTTTGAACTGCTGAACTGGACCAATCAGTGTGGGTTAAGGTAGCTCTAAAATGGTGCCTTGGACTGAATCAGAACTTGGACTTGTAATCTGAGCCAGCCACAAGAGGATTGTATGGGCAGTGACTCTGGGAGATGTAGTTTGGACTTGGCCTTTTGAACCAACAGAGGCAGTCTATTCTGAATGACAGCCAATCCAGCCAAGAACTGGGAGGAACTCAAAGGAAGTGCCGGTTTTGTCTGCTGGAGTTTCAGTTGAGCTTTGGCAGTGAGAGGAAGGAGCCCTGTGCTTTTAGGTGTGCAGTTTAGTCAGGGAAAGGCGTGTAAGGCCCTGAGTTCGGTCTGTAGCTTTGTGTAACTGCTTGTTAGGACTGAATCCGTCCTGAAGAGAATCAAGGATATCTGAAGAGTAGAAACCAGGCTCACCCTGTAGAAGACTGGAGAAATTGCTGAATTGCGCTCGGTCTGTCAGGAACTGAATCTGCTGTGTGTTCTCCAGGGTATTGTGCAGTAATTGCGATCGGGATAGAGAAGCAGCCTGCCTGGTATAGTACTTTCTTTTTACCATATAAATGTGTGAGGAGGCTTGTGTAGCTCAAGTGAATCCTGCTGCCATTAAAGGACTTTTGCTTGTTACTGTTTACCATATAAATGTGTGAGGAGGCTTGTGTAGCTCAAGTGAATTCTGCAGTCATTAAAGGACTTTTGCCTGTTACTGTTTACCATATAAATGTGTGAGGAGGCTTGTGTAGCTCAAGTGAATACTGCTGCCATTAAAGGACTTTTGCCTGTTGCAGTTTGTCATATAAATGTGTGAGGAGTCTCGTGGAGCTCAAGAGTAGCCCTGCTGACGTTGAAGGACCCTATATTGTTTGGAGGTCGTGAGTACTAATTCAGGGTCGCTCCCTGTTGAATTGCCACATTGAATCCAAATGGAATTACTGTACTGCTGACTGTTTAACTAATTTTTCTTTTCTCTGTGTGAAAGGGCCCCTACCAGCTGCCACAGTTTGGACTAGCCACTAGGGCTTGGGTACCCTGGGACAGTAACTTGTAGGGATAGGCCTGTGCACAGAGCCATAGGTAGATGAGTAAAGTGATAAGCTAATTAACCTGATTTCCCCCTGTCCCTGTTATATCCTCCTAAATAAATCAGAGCTGCTTGTTTCAGCAAAGTTATACTGCCTGAGGTATTTGTCTATGGTAAAGTATTGTACTGTGATTGTTGCACTGTATCTTCTTATTTTACAGGGGGTCCCAGTGCCTGAACCAGTCCTGGGGGTAAGTGTATACTGTGAAGGTAATTCTGATATACTGTGTGGGCCACTAGTGGGAAGAAAGGGGGGTTGCAGTGTCCCAGAGGGCTGTGACCAAGTTAGTTTAATTATTGCAAACCCTGACCTCTGGGTGGAGGCACCCACCATCGGATCCAGGCCCCTCAACTTGTTAGTGGCAAATCAGGCAGGGGTAGTAGCCCCTGGGATAGCGCCATCTAGGGGTTACATCTTGGAGGCTCACCGCTGGGATTGTGTGTCCTCTAGTGGCCATATATACGAACCACTGCTAAGAAAAAATGGGTACCCCGACAGAAGTGGCTGTGCACCGGCTGGTGGAGTGGCGTACTGGGGAGGAGATCGACCCCCAAAATGCTATGCTTATCCTGGACATCCCCCTGGGTATCAATACGGACACTGTACAGGGAGTACTTTCCAAGGTGGAAGGTTTACAAAACCCTGTGGTGGTGGGTCGGCATGGTAATCTGCTCACCCACACTTTTCTGTCCCTAGTAGAGTTTAAGGATCCCATAGATAGCTCCAAAGTGCCACAGACCATTACCCCAGAGGGAGCCCTCACTGCTTGGAGAGTGATAACTAAGGACAGTAAAGACCGGGGAATGAGCCCCACCACTATCTGAAACTTTTGAGGAGAAATTTGCTAAATGGTTGCTGGGGAAGGGAAAACTGTGGAGGACTTGAAGAAACTATTCTTGCCACCTGGGGTGTTCCTCCCCCAACACCCTCTCCGCTCCAGTACCCGTAATGGTGGCTGAACCAATGCAGACTCTATTTCTGCACCTGCCATTAGTCATGACTCTCACGAAGGTTGAGGATCTTCTCTGGCACCCTCCCACCCCAGGGAGGATGACTGGGAGACCTGGATGAACTATGTTGCCCCTAAGTGCTAGAATGGCAATGCTCAAGCCAGCGAAAGAGGGTTAGTGAGAGCCTCCGAGGTCCTGCCCTGGCTACCATCCGTGCTAAGCCAGCCAGTAACATGTGGAGTGACTGCACAGGCTCATCTTGAGGCCTTGGAGAATGTGTATGGGAGCCCAGATTCTGATGAGGACCTATGGTGGAGAGTAAGAAATACACAACAGTACCAAGGAGTTGTCTGTGTATGTATCTCGGCTGGAAAAATTGTTGCAAGAATGCCTCAGAAAGGGTAGTTTGCCAGCGATTGAACTGGACCGAACCAGGCTGGACAGGATCCTTAAGTCTGCCCTTCTCAGAACTGCTGTTGCTTCAGTTACGCCTGGAAAATCGACTGAATCCCACCCTCCTATGATGAGTTAATGAGAGAAATTCGAGGAGTTGAGAAAAAGCGACCTCGGGAGGACCTGCACTAATAGCTCGCTTCTGACCCGAGTGACTGAGGGTGACCCATCAAGTGAAGTTCAGGGGCAGAGGTTGGCAGTCAATGAGTGCTCTGACAAGGAAAAAGATATGCCACAGTGGGGCGAACTGTTGAGAGAGATCGGGAATTCAAAACAGTCCCTTATGAAGGCCACGCCTGCAAGTATGGGCCCCTGATCTATATCCGACTGCATCTGCTATGGGGGTGGGGTACCCACCCATGTATCTCCTACTGATAACAGCTCCAAACTCAATTCCTTGACCATGGAAGTGGAGAAACTGACGAGATGTTCCAAATGCTTATCACCCTGAGACAGAGATGGCACCAAGGTTTCCAGTTAGTAATACCCCCGCCCTGGCTCCCAGTGTGGCGCCTCGCCAGCTCAAACTCCAGAAAGTATGTTTTGCTATAATTGGGGAAGGATGGGCACATGAAAGGAATACGGTCCCCAAAAGACACTGACAAAGTTGCATATAGGCTACAAGGAGAGCTTAGGAGAACAAATCAGTGGTTGAGGTGCACGAAATGATCCCAGTGAGGGCACAAAAATGCTAACTCACGTCCTTTTGTGGCAAGGTCAGTTGCCCAGGCCCCACTACCGCCTCTCAGACTGGTCCAGAATAGTGGGTCCCTCCATGGAGACCACTGTAAAGGTGAATGGAGTGTCTACAAGAGCTGTATTAGACAGTGGCTCCCAAGTGACAATTATGTTCCAGGATTGGTCTCAGAAGCATTTGTCCGGACGTACCCTTACAACCATTAGAATGACTGCATGTATGGGGGTTAAGTGAGAAAGGCCTACCCTATTCGGGTATATCCAATTTGGCTGTCTTTCCCCACCTCCGTGGCTGGAGTGGCCGAACAAGTAGAGACCCTAGCCTTAGTGTGTCCCCACTGGACTGTATGATGGTGTCCCTTTGTTGATCGGAACAAATGCTCATATGTTTGGAAGGCTAGCACAGTTGTGTTATGAAAACAGGGTCAAAGACTAGTAGAGCTTTAGGAGTTCGGCTTTAATTAAGAAGGCCTATGAGGCACAGAGAGATGCTGAAAAAATAGAACCAGAGGAACCGGTCGGAATTGTATGGAAGAAGGATCCTGAGTCTCTGATCCTGGCGCCAAATGCCCAGTGTACCTTACAGGGAGAGGTCCGTATCAGAAAGGATGTTAAGAATAAAATATTAATGTTGGATGCACCGCGATGGAAAATTGCCAGAGGGACTGCTGGTCAAGCCTAGTATTTTGCCCGCTAGAGCTCATGCTTATGCCAGAAGGGTAATGGTCCAAGTTCATAATGTGTGAAAGAGACATTGAGTAAATAGAGGTTGCATCCTGGCTAATGTGCATTGTGCAGACACTGCAGTGCTACCCAGCAGCAAGAGTTCGAGGAAGAATGACAGAGTAACGCCTGACTTGTTTGATTTCGGTGACTCCCCGTTGCCAGCTGAATGGAAAGTGAGGATCAGTGAGAAGCTTGCCCAGAGAGACCAGGTGTTTTCTTTAAAGGAATAGGATGTAGGATGCGTGCAAGGAGCTGAGCACAATATCCGGCTGCATGACGAAAGACCATTTTGTGAGGAGGTCTCGGCCTGGCACCTGCTGACATAGATGATGTGAGACAGCATCTGCAAGAGATGTTAGCTGCTGGTGTAATACAAGAATCCAGAAGCCCTTATGCTTCCCCATTGTGGTAGTGAGGAAAAGAATGGGACAGTAAGGATGTCGTGGATTATCGCACCTTAAACCGGCGGACTATCCTGATCAGTACACAATGCCCGCATTCAGAGGATGCTTGGACTGCCTAAGCGGGGAGCAAGTGGTTCTCTGTGTTGGATCTCCCAGTGGGTATTACCAGATCCCGATGCCCCAGAGGACCGTGGAGAAGACAGCCTTTATCTGTCCTGGCTGGCTTCTATGAATTCATGAGGATGCCTCAAGGGATTTCAGGTGCCCCAGCCACTTTTCAATGATTGATGGAGCGTGCAGTGGGGGACATGAACTTACTAGAATGCCTGGTATATCTAGATGATGTTATTGTGTTTGGCAGCTCACTGGAGGAACATGAGAGCAGATTATTTAAGGTATTGGACCGACTGGAGGACTTTGGCCTTAAACTGTCCATTGATAAGTGTCAATTCTTTCAAACATCAGTAAAGTATGTGGGACTCATAGTATCCACCGAGGGAATAGAGACCGACCAAGTAAAGTTGAGGCCTTGACCACCTGGCCACAGCCCAAAAATCTAAAAGAACTGCAAAGATTCCTGGGATTCTGTGGTTATTATCATGCTTTCATCAAGGACTATTCAAGAGTGATCCGCCCTTTACTTAACCTTACTCAAGGGTATCCCCAACTCACAAAAATACCAAAAGTCAGCCCCTCAAGACTGAAAGAGTGTATTTTCATCCCGAGTGAAGTATTAGGGGCCCGCTGGACTCCTGATTGTGAGACTGCTTTTCATGAGATCATATATCAACTTACCCATGCTCAGTGCTGGCCTATACCCGATCCAAGAAAACCTTCGTCTGCACACTGATGCTAGCTTGCAAGGGTTGGGGCTGTGTTGTACCAAAGCACGAGAATGGCCTGAGACCAGTGGCCTTTGCCAGTAGAAGCCTGACCCCATCCGAAAAGAACTATCCTGTACATAAGTTAGAGTTCCTAGCTTTGAAGTGGGCCATTGTTGACCAATTCCATGAGTACTGTATGGGGCTAAAATACTAGTAAAACTGACAATAATCCTTTGACCTATGTGCAGACCTCAGCTAAGTTGGATGCCACTGGCCATAGGTGGCTTTCTGCATTATCTACATACGACTATGCTGTCGATTACCCGAGCAGGTCTGAACCACATAGATGCTGATGCTCTCCCTGGAGGCCTGTTCCCCAGAATGATTGGGTCAGATTGGCAGAACCTGACATTCGAGCACTCTGCCGGAAGTTAGACAGGAGGAACAATGTCCACGGACGCAGTGGACTGCATAGTGGATTGCTTGGGACCCTCTGAGAATTGCATACCTGCTGCTTATTGCCACTTTTCTGCAATAGACATTGGTGCACTGCCTCAGCTGGACAATGACAGTATTCGGTGGGCTCAGTCCCACGAACCCATGATCAAATCAGCTTTAGAAGCCCTCTGTGCAGGAAAAGATGTGTCCAAATTACGCTCCACTGATTTGAGAACTGCACTGTTATAAGTTGAAACTGATCAATAAACTGTTGTACAGAGAAATAGCAGACAGAGGGGGACAAGTAGACAAACAACAACTAGTGCTGCCCACTGCCTTCGAGACTCAGTATTGAGGTCCTTGCACAACCACATGGGGCCTTGGTATAGACAGAACACTTGACTTGGTGAGATCCAGATTCTATTGGCCTAAGATGGGGGCTGATGTGGAGCAACACATTCGAACTTGTAGTCTCTGCTTACAGAGAAAGCTTTGCCCCAGAGGGCTGCCCCTTGTTAACATCACCACCAGTGCACCCATGGAGCTGGTCTGTATTGATTTTCTGAGTCTGGAGTCAGATCAAAGAAATATCAGTAATGTGCTGGTGGTCACTGACCATTTCACGAGATATGCCCAAGCTTTCCACCAAAGACCAGAAAGCATCCACTGTGGCCAAAGTACTTGTAGAAAACTTTTGTTCACTATGGGCTCCATAAAGAATCCATTCTGATCAAGGGAGAGACTTTGAGAGTCGCCTGATCAAAGAGATGCTTTGCTGGGGAGTCAAAGTCCAGAACCACTCCTTACCACCCCAGGGGACCCACAGCCTGAACGTTTCAACCGCACTTTGCTAGATATGCTAGGCACCCTGCACCCAAAGGACAAGCCTAGATGGACCAACAAATTAGCACCCTGGTACATGCTTATAACTGCACCAAAAGTGATGCCACTGGGTTCTCCCCCTACCGCCTGATGTTTGGAAGAGAAGCTCGACTACCGGTAGATGTGTGTTTTGGGGTCTCTCCTAATGGGGTTCAAGCTGACAACTATTTACAGTATGTGCAAAAGTTAAAGGCCCAGCTAACTCATGCGTACCAACTGGCTCAAACCATGGCTGCCCAAAGAAATCTGGCAAACAAAGAAAGGTATCATAAAAAGGTGAAAGCACAGGAACTCCAGGAAGGAGATCGGGTATTGCTAAGAAATCTGGGACTGCATGGCAAACACAAGATTGCTGACAGATGGCACCATCTCCTCACATTGTAGTGGGCAAACTAGATGATCTGCCAGTGTACAAAGTAAGGCCTGAGAATAATTCAAAAGATGTAAAACAATGCATAGAAATCATTTACTGCCCATTGGACAAATCTTGATTGAGTCTGAGCCCCAGAAGATGCCCCCTCTGGACCAGTGACTAGAGCTGCTGCTAAGAAAAGCTCAAGAAAGTCTGCACCACAGAAGCAGAGTTAAAGTGTTCCCTCCACAAGTCCCAGTTGAGCATGACTGTCAGTCCATATCAGAAGAAAGTGAGAGTGACTTTTGAATACTATCCTTCTTAGAACTGAGTCCAATTGTTTTGGGGCAATCCCCTAGTCAATACTGGAGACGAAGCTGGAGTCTTCTGGACTGTATCTAAGCCCCAGCTTGTCCCTGGAGCCAATGCTCCCAGAAAGTGAAGTGCAAAGCATCAGATCAGATGAAATGGAATCATTGTGCATGGTTGAACTGTTTGAGCTTTCAGGGGAGGAAAATGATGGACTGGGGCAGACTGGTGATACATCAGAACAAGAAGAGTATTTTGAGTGCCCTGACAGTCCACTGCCAGTGTCCGAAAGCTCTCCATGTGAGCCAAATGTTGTGGACTCAGAGTCTATAACTCCTGGAGCTGAAAGTGCCCCAAGTTCTAGCCTCTCTACCCCCATGGAGACTCCCCTGACAAGTGAGGACAATGCTGAAAATGAGGCTCAGAGTGCACAGACTATAACAGTTCCCCCTAGAAAGACTAGTCGAGCTATAAAGCCTGTGGTGCACCTCAGTTATGATTCACTTGGGAGGCCTGTGGACTTGCCTGTCAATGTTGTCCATAAAGGAGTGTATGTGTCCCCGAGCTCATTGCCCAAACTGAGCGTCAGTGTTAACTCCAAGTTACTTGTGTTGCCCTCTAAGTATGGTGCCCTTGCCCTGTCCAGCCCCAAGGTAGCTGATAGAGAAGGGCCCCCTCTCTTCAGGTTTCATGTACAAGAGGTAAACACTTGAGTTATGATACAATGTGTTTGTAATACTGTCTAAAGAGTGACGTACTGCAACGTTTCAGAAATGTGTTCTTGGTAAAGTGATATATTGACTGATGATTACATGTGTGAGTCTAATGCAAATGTATATGGTTGCAGTTGAAACTTATGGGGGTACTTGCTTGACACGGACGTCAAGCTTTCCCAGGCCAGGAAGGGTGTAACCCCCCTGCAAATGGGGGTTCCCAAAAGACTTCCAGGAGCTTGCTTGAATGCTCCAAGCTCTGATGGTGTTTCGCGTTTAAGCCATTTATCTGTGAGTGTTTTTAGAGCCTCTGGTACTGTCCCTTTAAGAGCTGTCTGTTTGCAGACATAATTATTTGTATGGGGACTGTGTTTTCTGCTTGAGTACTACCTGAGCTGCTGCCAGTTCACTCCATTTTTGCAGTCACTAGGAGTGCAAAGGGAACCATTCGAAAGATGTAACTGTTTGCCAGAAATCATTTAAAGTAATAATGAAAATACAGTTTGTCTAACCTGCTTTTGCAGTCAGAACTGTGTTTGCCTAGTTCCCCATTCTAGTTTTGAACTGCTGAACTGGACCAATCAGTGTGGGTTAAGGTAGCTCTAAAATGGTGCCTTGGATGAATAAGAACTTGACTCGTAATCTGAGCCAGCCACAAGAGGATTGTATGGGCAGTGACTCTGGGAGATGTAGTTTGACTTCGCACCTTTTGGACCAACAGGGGCAGTCTATTGTGAGGACGCCAATCCAGCCAAGAACTGGGAGGAACTCAAAGGAAGTGCCCGGTTTTGTCTGCTGGAGTTTCAGTTGAGCTCTGGCAGTGAAGAGGGAAGGAGCCCTGTGCTTTTTCGGTGTGCAGTTTTAGTCGGGAAACGCGATAAGGCCCTGAGTCTGGGTCTGCAGCTTGTGTAACTGCTTGTTAGGGACTGAATCCATCCTGTGAAGAGAATCAAAGGATATCTGAAGAGTAGAAACCAAGCTCACCCTGTAGAAGACTGGAGAAATTGCTGAATTGCACCGGTCTGTCAGGAACTGAATCTGCTGTGTGTTCTCCAGGGTATTGTGCAGTAATTATGATCGGGTAGAGAAGCAGCCTGCCTGGTATAGTACTTTCTTTTACCATATAAATGTGTGAGGAGGCTTGTGTAGCTCAAGTGAATCCTGCTGCCATTAAATGACTTTTGCCTGTTACTGTTTACCATATAAATGTGTGAGGAGGCTTATGTAGCTCAAGTGAATCCTGCTGCCATTAAAGGACTTTTGCCTGTTACTGTTTACCATATAAATGTGTGAGGAGGCTTGTGTAGCTCAAGTGACTCCTGCTGCCATTAAAGGACTTTTGCCTGTTGCAGTTTGTCATATAAATGTGTAAGGAGTCTCATGGAGCTCAAGAGTAGCCCTGCTGACATTGAAGGACCCTATCTTGTTTGGAGGTTGTGAGTACTAATTCAGGGTCGCTCCCTGTTGAATTGCCACATTGAATCCAAATGGAATTACTGTACTGCTGACTGTTTAACTAATTTTTCTTTTCTCTGTGGAGAAAGGGTCCCTACCAGCTGCCACGGTTTGACTAGCCACTAGGGCTTGGGGTACCCAGGGACAGTAACTGGTAGGGATAGGACTTGCACAGAGCCATAGGTAGATGAGTAAAGTGATAAGCTAATTAACCTGATTTCCCTGTCCTTGTTATATCCCCCTAAATAAATCAGAGCTGCTTGTTTCAGCAAAGTTATACTACCTGAGGTATTTGTCATGTTAAAGTATTGTACTGTGATTGTTGCATTGTATCTTCTTATTTTACAGGGGGTCCCAGTGCCTGAACCAGTCCTGGAGGTAAGTGTATACTGTGAAGGTAATTCTGATATACTGTGTGGGCCACTAGTGGGAAGAAAGGGGGGGTTGCAGTGTCCCAGAGGGCTGTGACCAAGTTAGTTTAACTATTGCAAACCCTGACCTCTGGGTGGAGGCACCCGCTATCGGATCCAGGCCCCTCAACCTGTTAGTGGCAAATCAGGCAGGGGTAGTAGCCCCTGGGATAGCGCCATCTAGGGGTGACACAAGTTTCTTTAGGAAAAGGAGTTACTATGATGTATTGTAGTAAGCTCTGAAATAATTTCTTTTGTGTTTAGTTATCCCTTCCTTTGTTATTGATAATAATAGTATATAATCTGTCTGTTAGCCTGGCTGCATTATTAGTTTTGGGCTTAAATAAAATAGTTACAGTATGGTAACTAGGATGAAGCAATAAACAATTCGTTTTTTTGATTTTCAGACTCTTGCCTCCATCAGTGTTTGGACTAGTAAGACAATTTACTTTCATTTTCTTTTTTTCTTAATTAATAAATTGAGTTGTCTGCATCAAGGCTGCTGTTACCAGGGTTGAGAGGATTTACTCTTCCAACCCCCACCAACTGATCGCAGGACCTATGACGCCTTCCTACGAGACTCCAGCCATCAACCAGCCTTCCTCTGTCATCCAGTGTGTCAGCCTGTTGGGTGCTATGGGAGCATGGCCAGCATGAGTACAGGTTTAGACCAAGCGCCGACTGCTTCAAACTCCAGTCTCCAGCCACTTCAAGGACACTGTACCTGGGGTTGAGAGGGTCTACACTGCCACCCTCCATCCCCCCCCCAATGATTGCCAGATCTGCAATGCTTTCCACGAGACTCCAGACACCAGCCAGCCCTTCTCCTTCATTCAGTGTGCCAGTCAATTAGGCACTAAGGGAGCATGTGCAGCATGGCCACAGGCTTAGACAAAGTGCCGCCCTCTCCTGTCTCCAACCTCCAGCTGCTTCAAGGACACTGTTCCTGGTGTCCAGTGGATCTACACTGCCACCCTCCCTTCAACCTATCACTGGGCCTGTGATGCCGTCCCATGGGACTGCAGCCACCAGCCAGCCCTTCTCCTTAATTCAGTATGCCAGCCAATCGAGCTTCAAGGGGGCGTAGCCAGCCCAAATGCAGGCTTAAACAAAACACTGACTGCTTCAACATCCAGTCTCCAGCCGCTTCAAGGACACTGTTCCCAGGGTTGAAAGGGCTTATACTGCCCCCCCCAACCAATCGCCAAACCTGTGATGCCTTGCCACAGGACTCTAGCTAGCCCACCTCCTTCATCCAGCACACCAGCGAGTCAGGCACTAAGGGGAAATGGCCAGCACGAGCATGGACTTAGAGTGCCAACCACTCCAACCTCCAATCTCCAGCTGCTTCAAGGATGCTGTTCCCGGGTCAAGAGGGTCTACACTGCCATCCTACCCCTTGCCAATCGCTGGACCTGTGACACCTTCCCATGGGACTTCAGCCACCAGCCAGCCCTCCGCCTTCATCCAGTGTGCCAACGATTCGGTCGCTAAGGGGGTGTAGTCAGCCTGAGCACAGGCTTAGACAAAACACTGACTGTTTCAGCCTCCAGTCATTTGAAGGACACTGTTGCCAGAGTTGAGAGGGTCTACATTGCCCCCCCCCCCCACACTGATCACTGGACTTGTGATACTATCTTACGGGACTTCAGCTCACAGCCAGCACTCCTTCTTCATCCAGCGCACCAGCCATTTGGGCCCTAAGGGAGCATGGCCACTTCTCCCTGAAAAGCAGTCCCATCCTAGCAGTCCACTGTGCTATGGTCTAGAGTGCGAAGGGCCACAGTGCAAAGGATGCAACACATTGGGGGTCAGCTTTTTAGTCAGCCATTGGCTAGTCACTCTGCCCCATAGCTGTGCATCCTCAACAAAGCTGCCAACCTAGAACAGTGAGTGGTGCCTCCATGAGACTAGCCACACAGACCATACTTCCCCTTGATGAACTAGTCACCCTATCTTGGTGAACCTTACTTAATGGACTCTGACAATGTATTAGCTAGAACCTCTCTCAGGTAATATTTACTCTGCATGTTTTGCTATCCGAATGCTTCTCTGAGTTTTACGATTGACCTAAGCTTACATCATATCTGGGCGAACTCTGTAAATGGTCTGTGAAAATGTTTCGATAACCTAAGTGAACTCTATAAAATGGTAGTTGATAATGTCTTAGTAATCCAGGTGTACTCCCAAAGTTGGTCTTTAAAAATGTTTTAGCTGTTACCTCTCCCTGGTAATTTGTTGCCTTGTGAGTTTAGATAATTGACCTAAGCTTACACTCTATCAGGGTGTACCTTGCCAAGTGGCTCCTGTACAGGCTTAAAGCTAATTGCTCCGCATGAGTTTTTATTTTAGGGAGCTTACAAAAAGGCCTAAGCTAATCATGCCATCTGGGTGAACCTCACTCAATCAGCAGGTGTAGCTCTCTTAGTCTTTACCCCATCTTGGGTAAACCTTGTACAGGGAGTGCTAGTTGTACTTTGGCCATCCTCATGCAGGCTGGTAAGTACTAATCTGTTTAAAATGCTTGCTTTAGTGTTTGTGCACCTTAGCTTAGTAACAACAGGGCATGTAAGTAATCAGCTAGTTAGTTCACAGGGTTCTCAGTTCCTAACCCCATGTTGTAATCGCACTCCACTGATAACACTGATAACCACTGGAGAATGCTACATCTATACTAGGCTGTGTGTAAAAAATGATACCTCCAAGTACAAACTGATCAGGATAAAGAAAACAGGCCTCGAGACTAGATAGAGAGAATTAAATCTATACCCGCTGGAGGTTAGAAGCGATAGAGGTGACATGATACAGACTTTTAAGTATATGAAGGGAATAAATAGTGAATGACGATAGCTTATTGAAAAGGAAAGTAGGAGTTAAAACAAGGGGTCATAATTTCAGATTGGAAGGGAGAAGATTTAAGAGCAATGTAAGAAGATGTTATTTCACTGAGTGGGTGGTGGAACCCTGGAACAGATTACCTAATGAGGTGGTATGTGCAGAAACAGTGAAGGAATTCAAGAGGGCATGGGTCAGATGCAAGGGGTTGGCTAGTAGACAGAGGAAAATATCCCTGGGAAGTGGAGACAAGTAGAGGCGGGTGGGAAATGGGCAGATTAGATGGACCAGGATGGTCCTTTACCGCTAACACGTTACTATGACGTGGTACTATACTAATGATATGATATGATATGATATGATATGATATGATACAGTAGGGGTTTCTTGAGTCTCATGCTTTTGATATCTGGCAGTGTGCATCCCACCCCTGGGCCATTTGCTTGTATGGGTCCTGTCCATAAGTACAAGGGAACATAAAGTAAAGGTGTGACTTTTTCACATTCAGTCTTGGGCTTTATAGCCCATTACCCTGCTGTGGCAATAGTCCGTCTGTGCCAAAATTATAAAAATGTAATACTGTACTGTAAGGGAGGGAAGGGATCATAACTCTGGCCTAACTGCTGGCCAGCTGATCCCTTTCCACTTCCCGGTCTGCCTGCTCCACCCCCAAGCTCCGACGTTTTGTGATGTGTGACCAGGGAGAGCGTGGGGACATAACCCATTGAAGTCTATGGGGCTTGTTTTCAAAACATTTTTACAGAAGTTTAATGAACCTTTGATAAAAATGAAAGCCCCCCGCTCAAAATCAAGATAACCTGTATATATATTTTCTTACTTAGAATTTATGCCTCCTCACCTGCTCCCTTCCTCAGGGTCCCCAATGTTGATCCCAGCAGTGTAACAGAGGGCTCACCTCAGCCACGGATAACCCCCCGGGTGGGTTAGGAGAGGACACCCGACCCATAAGTCATCATCCAACTTGTCGGGCAGCCCGTCCGCTCCCCGCCATAACAACGGGGCCCATCTCCTGGAGCAGATGCGGGGCTATTTTCCACTTTTCTGTGGAGAAGTGGTTGTGGTATGACGTCAAGGCATATGTCAACATCAACCACGCTCATTCCACATTGGTGTGGCGCTGAGCTGCCGTGCCCCCAGCCTCCGCTAGAGATCGGTCCAGCCACGGGCCTTTCTCCCCCCATCCTCCCTAGAGGAGACGGGCAGTCCTGTGGATGCTCAGCCACACCTCCTCGGCCGGCCCTCCAGCTCCCCGGGCTCGTTGCTGAAGCAAGGTCGCTGACATCACAAGCGGCAGCACTACCGCTGTGCTGGCGCGCCGGCCAAGATAACATAATTATCAAACAAGCCGATAAGAGTGGTGCCATGGTGGTGCAGGACAAAGATAAATATTTCATGGAAATTAACAGACAGTGGTCTGATATCCAGTGTTATGAATGTTTAACCTCTGACTCCACAGCCCCTTTAAAGACTTACTATACATGCTGTTACAAGAAGCCCTAGACAAAGGATGGAATAGTGTCTTAGAGTTTGATTTCTTAAGTAAGCAATGAGACACAATGGGGTGTGCATTGAACAGATATTACCACACATCCAGGGGGCGTAATGAGGCATGAGGCCGCAGGCTGAGTGCCTTCAGCCCTTGGAAGTGTGGTGATATCCGTTCAATGCGCACCCCTAGAGTATCTTAGTGTGCTTATAAAATTAGCTCCTTTTTTTTTTTTAACCTTCAAGTGTTGCACTGTCTTTATTTGTGTTAAAAATGGCTATTGTCGGCCGGCGTCGTGGTGCTGAGGGTTGAGGCGCTGTGTGCCCCACCTCGCTCCACGCCGGTGACCCGCATTCGGGAATGAGTGCGGGCTGCCAGGGGTTCAGCAGGGAGGAGAAGGCTTGAGCATCTGGAGGACAGCTCTCCTTCTTGGGGAAGGGGGAATGTAGCAGTCAGTACTGGCCCTTAGTGGTAGCTGGGGGCTGGCGCACTGACGCTGCAACGTGAGGGATGGGAGTGGTGCAGATGCTAGAAGCTGTCGCGCACAGAAGCGTGTGCGGCACCATCGCAGGCGTCATTGCATGCGCCACCCCGAGGAACAGAAAAAGCCATAAAATAATTCTTGGCGGATGACAGGTGAGCTCACAGGCCCCGCACCCGGCCAGCCACGGCATAACACTGGATCCAGTTTCAGTGGGGGAAGGCTCCTTCCACCGACCCCACTGGGGGGGCAAGCCCTGGGGGTATATGTGCCGGATGGTGGCTGACGGGGCTGGGGCTCCCCCAGAATGCGAGGGCCGATGGAATAGGAGCATAAATACTAATAAAAAAAAATGGCTATTGTTGCAATCTGTGATCAGATAGTCCTTCTT
Source organism: Neoceratodus forsteri (assembly GCA_016271365.2). Classification (NCBI taxonomy): domain Eukaryota; kingdom Metazoa; phylum Chordata; order Ceratodontiformes; family Ceratodontidae; genus Neoceratodus; species Neoceratodus forsteri. Next base: position 1,465,407,983 of record CM057452.1, read on the forward strand.
CCAAGTGGAAAATGATGTCATTTTACTTTTGCAATTTGTTCAGATTGTGCCCAGGCAACAGCACCCCCCCCCCCCCCAAGTGTACTGGCCTTGAGAAGACAACGGTATTTAGTGTCAGCCTGGGATAGGACAGTGAGGAGCAGGTTAATGTCAAACACTCTTTTCACTTTTTTTTTTAAATGGATGGATGACCGCTGCTACTAGGAGACATACAGGACGGAGAAAGCACCCTTCCACTTCCTGTGAATTTGGGAACCGGGTTACTCACTAGGAGGAAGTAATTCTGTCCTGTGGACTGCTTCTTCCATAGAAGTGAGCCTGTCAGAACTGAAATGGCAACAAAAAAAATGACATGAAGCAGTCCGGGGGAAGGGGGGCCAAATTAAGCACTACGGCAGGACGTGATTGGCAGCAGAGTTGGTGGGAGCGGCACTGCGATTGTTGTACAGTTCATTGGTACCTGTCAGTAATTATTTTTCTAATTTATCAGTTAGATGTGTAGAGCTACTGTTTATGATTAAGACAAAGGCTTAAATATGTTTAAGTGTGTGCCTTACTGAATGATGACACTGCAGGGCTGCGTTTCATTTTACACTATCTATTTCTGGTTGTAAGGGGGCGCTAAGTAAAGACATGGTGATAGTAAAGTTTTCATGACTGACAGGCAAGTCGAGAGTGAGCCGTGTTACCAAGAGGAAAAAAATGGCCGCATTTGAAAAATGAAAGTTCTAATGGCTCACTGATTTTTTTCTAGCAATGTGGTCCAGCTTTTCAGTTCTTGTTTTCACCTGTGCATTGGATGGATTTGATGCACAGATAAAAACCAATCAGAAACAAAGATTTTCTCTCCCCATTTTATAAAACAAGATTTCCCTATTTGTCCAACTTTTTACACCCTTCCCAAGATTCACAAGTCTGTGGGGGACTCTCCTGGGTGACCTGTTGTTTCTGGGATTGGGTTGCTCATAGAGGGACGCTCCAGATTTGTGGACTGCTTTCTTAAGCAGCCATTTGAAAAGACCCCCACATATCATCATGACACTACTGATTTGCTGCACAAGTTGGAAGGGTTTAACTGGTCCACCGATTTTTGCTAGATTGCTATAGGCATTACGTCTCTCTATACCAGCATACAGCACAATCTGCGATGCAAGCTGTTGAGCACTATCTTTATGAGAAAGAATCCTTTTAACACTGTGCCTCAAAAATTCATTATTCGTCCAGTGGAGTATGTACTGTACCAGAACTACTTTACCTTTAATGGCAAATTTTATTTGCAATTCCAGGGAACAGCCATGGGGGCAGCCCTTGCGCCACCTTATGCATATTTGTTGATGGGCCATTGGGAAAATCTGTTGTTTTTGCTAACAGCAGCCCCCATCTCAGACAGTCTGTTTCCTGATATTGTTTTATCAACATTATCGTATGTGTCTGGGGTGACGGGTTGGAGTCAGCTGAACAGTATGTAAATTTGCTAAATTGCGATGACTGGAACATCAAATATATCCATAGAATACGTCCTACAACCTTTGCTTTCCTTGATGTGATTTTAACCATTGACCAGGAGTTAAAGCTGATCAGCAAACAGTACAGAGAGCCTACTGCTAGAAATAGTCTGCTTCATGCATACAGATCTTCTTTGGGGATATCTGTGTCGTCAGATCACACCTATGGATCTTAGCTGTCAGGCACTAGGATCCCACGGAAGCTTTTCTGCAGCAGTCTAGTAAGGGCCTCCCATGCCGACATCAGGCTTCGACGTCACAGTCCTGTATAAGCGTGGGCAGCCCCACTCCCTCCTGCGTTTTTTCCCCACTGTCGACCCTTCGTGCATGGACTCCAAGGAAGCTTTGTCGCTCAGTTCGACACTTACCTTTTTCTTTGGTAACAGCCTTCGAATCATTTTATTTTAGTGATTCTGTTTGTTTTTGTATGTCAAGGGATGTAGCCCATACCTCCCTGTGAGGCATTCTCCACTTGAAGCCTCCTGTCTGTAATGTTCCATCATGGCATCTGAATTTCGTTCTAGGGAAGCTGACCCTGCCTCCTTTTGAGCCAGCGTGTCTTGAAAGCTTCACTTTCTGTCATGGAAAGCGTTACTTTTAGTTGCTATTACTTCTGCTCAAAGGATTTCAGAGCTACAGGCTCTCATGTGTGAACAGCCTTATTTGATTTTTCACAAAGACAGGATTTCTTTGTGTACAAATCCTAAGTTCCTTCATAAAGTGGTGCCTGAGTTTACTCTTAATCAGTCTTTCCACCTTCCTGTTTATTTTCCTGAGCGTGCCAATCCAAGGGAAGCATTGCTCCATACTCTGGATGTACATAGCATACTCAGATACTATACACACTGTACTAAGGGCTGCAGAAAGTCTTCAGTTGTTTTTCGTTCACCCCTGGCAAAGAGGGCGCTCCAGTTTCTAAATAGTGCTTGTCCAAATGGTTGGCCAACTGTATTGTGTTTTGTTACAGGAAGTACGGTAAGGAACTTCCTGGGGTTGTCAAGGTTGTTTCCACTACGGGCATGGCCACTTCAGTTGCCTGTTTCAGAGGCGTGTCAGCAGCTGAGATTTGTGCTGCTGCAACTTGGGTACTGCCCTTATTTTCATCAAGCACTACAGTCTGGACATTGCTTCCAGAAGACTAGCATGCTTTGACTTAGCTGTGCTTCAGGGCCTTCTTTCTTAGGCCTCGGGCCTCCTGCCACCCAGACTGTCTTGCGCTTAGCATTGCTTGGGACTTGTTCCATAGGTGTGACCTGTTGACAGATATATTTCCAAAGAAGATAGAACAGTTACGTAAGAACTTACCATAACAGTAGATCTTCGAGGGAATCTCTGCCATCAGGTCATGCCGACCCTCCCTCCCTTTTCTCTCTACAGCTCGGCTGTCCTGTTGCTCCAACCTTTTTGTTAGCCGGGTACCTTCTCGCTCTCCTCGGTTCCCTGGTGGGACTCCTGTGTCTCTCATGGCCTCCAGCTAGGGAAAGAACTGAGATGGGAGCGAGGCCACCCGCACTTATGAGCTGTGACATCGGAGCCTGACATCAATATGGGCGGCCCCTAATAGACTGCTGCAGAAAAGCTTCCGTGGGATCCTAGTGCCCGATGACTGAGTTCCATAGGTGTGACCTGATGACAGAGATATCCCCAAAGGAGATCTACTGTTACTGTAAGTTCTTACCTAACTGTACTTTTTCACCTCCAGCTCCTGTTAGGCGACATCCCATATGGGGAACTTAGAAGATTAAAAAGAAACTGTAAAAGTTTGGAAATTTTTGAAAACAAAAGCAGAAAAGCTTGCTCTCAGTCTGAAGCAAAGGGGGTATAGTGCAGTAACTGTTCATATAACTTTGCAGAAAGTAAAAAAATATCTACAGAGGAAAGCTGCTGAATATAAGGGACAATGACAAACCACACATAAAGGACAACCAGTCACCTGTGTAACTAATTACCATCAAAGGGCCGCCAAAGTACATAAAATAATAGAAGACAGATGGTCCATTTTGTGTAGTGACGATGTACTAAACAGCTGGTGAGACCTGAACCTGGAATTACCGTTAGTAAAGGTAAATCACAAGCATCACATGTAACGTCTAGTCACCTTCACATGAAAAACCAAAGTCCTCGAAGTAAAAGAGCTGACTTTCAGAAATGCAGGAGTTGCAATATCTCTACTTTTGCTGAAACTTGAAGCATTGTCCATCACAGTCCCTCTGGTAGAGATTTCCATTTGAACCAGAATATTAACTGTCAGACTCATTGCTGTGTCGACGTCTGTTGATGGCCACGATGCTCTTTACTACATGGGTCGTACTACCTGCCAACTCAGATGCAGGATCCAGGAGCACATTCGGGCAGTTCTCTGTTGCAACAGAAATAATGCCTTGGGGTTGCATTTCGGAGATGTCGATGACTCAAAAACCAATGAGTTTAAGTTTTGAAACATGTTTCCCCCACCAGTGTGTGGAGGTGATCAGATTAAGACACTGTTACAAAGAGAATGCACTGGATTGCCACCCTGAATTGTATCTTGCCCATGGGCCTTGTCATAATGTCTTGTTAAATTCATATCGGTGCATTAAATCTGCTGTAATCCCTCTTTGTACTGTGTACTGCCCCCCAATCAAAACACTGTTTGTCATTTTTGGACACAGAATAAATATACACTATTTCAGTATTGTTTATAATGTTGCTGCTTAGTCCGTTCCCTGCCTTCTAATAATGCTCATAGTGTTTCTACAGAAATTCATTTTTCATCATTTTTCCTCATGAAATCTGCATCATCAGTGACTGTCATGTGCATGCCTGTTTCTAAATTTAAAGATAACTAGAATACATATTTTAATTCTTACGGTGGGCTGAACACCCCCACCCTTTTTCCAGTATTTTCCAGCCCTGTTCCCGATCCCTTCCATAGTAAGGTATTTTGAGGCTTATAGGTGAACGGGCATGCCACAAATATATAAATAAACAGTGGCTTTGTTAATGGTTGGCATTTTTGTCATCCCCCCGTCCCCGGTCTTACAAAAATTAAATGCATTTGAGACTTATGGGTGGACATACTTACCATGACTTTCTTATACACAATAGAATCGTCATGGTCGGATCCTTTTTCCACCCCCAGTATAACAGTGACTGCAAATTTGCAAGTAACTTGCTATGAACATGTTGATTTGAAGGCATTTTAATTAATTGTGATGTTTTGAATTCACTGTATTTAAATTTTTTGCACATGTCCGTACTGTGAGCCTTTTCACATGCTTTTTCTACTGCAGCTGTATAATTAATGACCTATTTGCACTGCATTAATTGTTCTCACTATATAAATCACAGACTTGCAATCCAGACCAGCCCTCTGAAAAAGCCGCCAAGCATGGCAGTATGTTCAGTGGTGGGTCAGTGGTTCACAGCTTGCACCAATACATTTATTTAACCTCATGTAACTGGTACATGCATCAGTTTTTGGTTTTGATTTTCTGTTATCCGGGGTATGGGTGCCCTTTGAAAGCCAAGGCGTGCTGACACTGCCCTCTAGCTAGTACCTCTTATCTTGACAATTACACCATCCAATGTGCTCAGCAACACAGAGTCATAAAATGACATACTTTTTTTTTATGTGGGATTCAGACAGGGAGTTCCTGTCCCTCCCTCGAAGGAACTCGTCCTCCGACCTGATAGTTGGTCACCATAGACCCTGTCGGCTCCCGATTTTGTTGTTTTGTCCCCGGACCTACGACCATGCAGGGTTTTAAATAGTTGGTATAAGCCGGCCAGGTGGCACTGAGGGTTGAAGTGCTGGATGCCACACCTCATGCTACGCCAGCAACCCGGTTTGGGAACGACCTCGGGTCGCCGGGGTGCCGGCACGGGAGGGTGGGAGCAGGATCAAGCGTTGGCTCTCCTTTCCTGGGCAAGGGGTGGGGTCGCCTGCCCTTAGTCCTGCCGTCACCGAATGGAGGTTCAGTACTGGCGCAGGTGGTTAGTGGCACGACTGGAAGGGACTGGCATCCCGAACGGCGTGCGCATGCATGCCTCCACATGCTTGTGCTATGTCGGGGACGTGTGGGCGTAGGGGCTGGGAGAAGACCCGCAAAATCCCAGAAATTGCATATGAAAAAAAAAAAAACTGGTATAGCATAGCAAAATGCTAAGCAAAACCGGGGGTAATGCTTACCATTTTCAGAAATACTTTGCAGTAGGTTGCTAACAATTTTTTGAGTGAGTCCATGACACAGTACACAACATTAATAAAACTATATAATTTTTTAAACAGTTTGCTAATTGATCTGTGCTAAGTGTTCTGCATTTTCACAGCTGATTAGCACTTTCACGCATCAAACTCAGCTTATTTAAAACCCTGATGTGCATGGGGCGGAGCAGCTAGCTCCACCTCCATGGAGGCAGCATATTGCCCTGGACTTGGTGGGCCCTTCCTGTTCTTGCCGGTGCACCTGTGCTGACAGCCAGCCACCACTTGGTATCAGTCTATAGCACGCCGCATGATTCCCCCTCCCCCGAGGAAGGAGAGCTGTCTACAGACACTCAATCTTTCCTCACCCCTGCCAACTTCCGAGCAACCAGAGTCTGTTCCCGAACTCGGGTCGCCTGCGTGGCACGAGGTGTGGCGTCCAACGTTTCAACCCTCAGCGCCACCGGGCCGGCCAGAAAATTACATAGTGCATACAACACCACCTTCGTAGAATAGTCTAACTTCTTCAGCAAGGTACTGGACAGTGGTGATATGGTTGGGGTGATATATATGGACTTGACTAAGGCATTCAGCCTTGTCATCCACAAACTGTTGCTTCAGAAACTTTTAAACCTGAGTCTGTCATTGAAAACTCACTGAGTTACCTAGCCAATCAAATCCAAAAATGCTAAAATTGGGGCTATGACCTCTGTGGACTGAACCGTTTCACTTGGGGTGACTTAAGGCTCTGTTTTAGGCCCACTGTTACTTGGTCTGTTCATGAAGCTGTTGCCCAAAGCCTGCCAGTCTGCCAAAGTCCTCTTTTGTGCAGCTGACGCTGTTTTCTCTAGACACCACAACAAAACCAGCCTGACCCATATCCTGAAGTGTAACTTTTCTTGTGTTGAAACTCAGTTGTCTAATAATAACCTAGTGCAGTTACAGCAAACAACAAGACCACGCTGTTTAGCAGTGCACACCTGAAGAAACCCCCAGACAGCTTCAGTGTTATGGGCACAAGGCTAGAACAAGCTGAGGTCTGTAAATATCTTGGGCTGTACCTAGATGGCATGCAATCCTTTGTCCCCCATGTGGATAGCCTGGTTAAAACAGTCAATAATTGGCAGGGTGCCCTGTTCAGAAACCAGAATAACTTCACCCCAGAGACTTTACAATTTACTGTGACAAGCTCCATCCTAGCACTTATTGTCTATGGCCTTGTTATCTACTCAAGTGAGTGAGTCAGCAAAGAACAGAGTCCATGTCCTCAGCAGTAAAGCGTGAAGATTTGTCCTGGGTGTAGGTAAGCTTACCCATAGTTGTGAGTTATACACAGAAACCAACTGGCTACCCCTAGCAAGCAAAACTGAGTTCCAGACTTTTATGCTAGTGAAAAAGGCTGTCCTGGGACTTAATCTCTCCAACATAACAAATTATTTAAGCTTTGTTGATAACCTGTACCTCACCAGAAGTATGACCAGCCAGAGGCTAATAAAACCTCCTGTAGGGCTAGTTGAGGTCAGTGTTCCTTTGCAGTCAGGGCAGTTCACTGACTGAATAACCTGCCAAATATGCTTTATGAATAAGCCAATTTAAAATCTCCCTTTGTGCACGATTAACTGAACAAGCTCACTGTACTTGTACCAAAGTTAATCTGTACTCGGTGGCCCTGCCACACTGGTGCCCTTAAAACGTTTTAAGAACTGCTTAACATGGTCATGTCCACACTGGGAACATTTTCAAACCGTGTTTGAAAACTGTGCTTAAACCCTATAAATATGAGGGTTTTAGCACAGTTTTGAAAACGGTTTGCAAATAAAAACAGCTCACTTTCCAATCTGGATGCACTTCCAAATCGTGTTTGCTCGTGTTTGTCCTCCTGGGAGCCACAATGCATTGCTCCCCTAACCCATATTGCAGTTTTACCATTCTGCATGCACACTGCATGGAAATCACCCTTTTCTAATTATGCAATTAATATCACAGAACTATTTTACAAGTTTTGTGATTAATGTACTAAATCGGTTTCTAACCTAGTTTGGAGCTGGAAGCAGCAGGAGCACACTCACGTGGACATCGCCATGTTTAAGAGACTGTAAAATGGAAATGCCCAGATGCACCATGGAATTGTGCTCCTGACATCTGCACATCCCGCGGTGCACTGTGGGAAATGTAGGCTCCATTCCCGAAGCATGGTTGCGATCGCCAACCGTAATGCAGACGTAGTGCTACCGTGTTAAAACACAGTTTGTTTTATTTCAAGACCTGTGTGGACTGGCGAACATGGCAAGCACTAAAATGGTTTTAAAAGTGTTTCAACCAAACCATGCACAGTGTGGACAGGGCCTGTATATTCTTGCATTTTTTTTTTATTCTTATATTGCCTCAAGCTATCTGCCTTGTACTGTCTCACTGTAACCATTTCTGATGTGGAACCTTTGAAAAAGAGCCCGTTTACTCAAAGGTTATCCCAGTACCAGTAAAATAAAATGTTTGTTACTATGCCTTGTAAATTAAAATGTAAAATTCAATAAAAATAAAGTTTAAAAACAAAAATGAAAATTCTTTCATTCAGTTTCTTGCTACTGATATCGCAGCCCCCCCAACCCCCACGCAACAGGCAAAATGCAGAGGAACCTGTGGAGGAGCTACTTTATATTTTTATTTACCAAGTTTTTCTAGTAAAACAAGTTTTATAGTTATTTATTTTCTGAATTAAAATTTTTCTTTTTCCTACTGGACCCATTTTGTAATCGCATTAACACATGTCAGGGTCTTGGTTGTACTGAAATAACCACCTTCACATTGGCTGAAGGCCTCATGTTTCACAATGCTGCTTGGTGTGTGGGTATCCCAAGACAACCAACACCCTGTTGTGGCATATTGATTACATAAATGCACGTCTCTGCCGTCAGCCTCTGGATGGGCATTTACCCCGGCACAGCCAGTGCTCTCAAGCTTCTTATTGCACTTATAAAATGAGTCCAGGCAAATCTGTAACAGTAAAAAAAGTCAAACGTTTAAAAATGTAAAGAAAATAATAGAAATCTTTGAAAAATTTATGTGAAATAGTCTATCTAGTCTAGGTGCCACGGCGGGGTAGTGGTTAAGATATCATGTGGATCCAGTGGGTTTCTGTAAAAAATCAACAGCAAACTGTTTATTTACAGAAGTGTTTACAAAAAAATTATGCATTGTCTCTGCCAGTTAAGTGTTTGCCATAAATGTTTAATTTGTCTAGTTTGTTCCTGTTATCCTGGGTTTGCTGTGGTCCTTTTGGGGAGCCATGCAGGAAACGGGTACTGACTGTATTGATGTAGTGGTCAGTTAATGTGGTCTGTCTGTTTCTGCTCAAGCTGAGTCAGTGGGACAGAGTAAATTATTATTTTTTTTCAGTTCTGTTTATGCTCCTTCTCTTCCCCGGGCAGAGCATCCTACAACTGTTGCAGTGCCTCTTCCTCCTGAAGTCCTTCTACTTTGACACCAGGCTCCTGTGTCACGTGTGACAGACCACAGTCAGGCCCTTCTGGCTTGCCCTCCGGGACAGGGTTGCCTTCTGCTTCTTGGTGACTGCCTGGGGGGGGGTGTCCAGGTGCAGGCAGGCCGGCCTCAGAATGGACATGGGGGGGGCTTGTGGAGTGTCATCTCTCTGCCACCGGCTGGCGGCTTTCGGCTTTACAGGTTGCCCCCAGGGAACTGAGCATGCAGTGGTGTTAGCACATCACTGTGCTCAGACATAAACGCCTGTCATTCCGCTCCACTGCTTATGTGGTTCCAGGCTGCCTTACCCCTAGCTGCTGCTAGGGGTCAGGCACACACTAGATGCCACAGCCTTCCTTCCCCATAAGAGGAAAGCAGTCCCACAGATGCACAATCCTCTTCCTCCCTGGCCAACCCTCTGATGTTCCCGGGCTCATTCCCAAACCCAGTTTGACAGTGTCTCGAGCACTGCTGCTACACTGGTGGGCCAGATATTTGTTAAAATGAAGATGGAGTCTGTAGTTTAAAAAAACATCCAGCAGGACAGCAAGGGAGTAAGGAGGCAGGCAGGGGCACTGGTAGGAGCTGTGTGAGGAAATATGGAGTCAGACAGGAAGTGAGCTACCAAGCTATCTCTTCATACACACAGGCATCGCAGAGAGTTGAAAGTGGGTTGGTGTTGGTATTTTATACAAATCAGTCAATATAGGAGGGGTGGCTTAGAAGGGGGATTCAGGTGGGAGGGTCTCTACATGATATCTGAGCTGCTCTAGCAGAGCAGAGTATGAACTGAGAATTTTGTGGATGTATTTCATGTGTAGTAGTTTTCTTGGGTTCCACCCATTCAGGCCGCCGGCAGCAGTGTGCCCGGTCATTAGGTCACCATGTTTTCAAGTTGTCCATCTTCTTCCAAGTTGTGTACTGGGTGTGCTTTGAAACAACTGAGAAGCTGCGTGGGATAGACTATTTTGGACTAGGTATCTATAACTAATCTCTCTCTCTCTCTTGCTTACATCTGAGAGAAGTTTTCCTCACTTTTACAGTGGTATTGCTTTGTGTTTAATTATTTTAATTTTTAATTCAGGAAGGGGGTTTTCAAAACTGCTTATCTTGTCAGCATCTTCAGAAGGGCTGAAATAACTGCATATTTGATTTGCCTTTGTGTCTAACTGGACTGATTACTAGAATTCTGTGACAATCTGCATCAATAAATTTTGCAACATTTGGTGGGGTTGTGTGATTTAAAATAGCAAAGGCTGCAGTTTGTAATTGGATGCCAGACATAGCCTGAGGTGGGGGAAATTGTCTTCACAAGTCAGAGATCTGCATCACAGCCAATTGTCTAGCTTGACTATTTCAGCATTGTTCAATTACTATAAACTACTGGTGTGATTCTGTTTGAGACAGAAGTCCATCTTCTTCCAAGTTGTGTACTGGGTGTGCTTTGAAACAACTGAGAAGCTGCGTGGGATATACTGTTTTGGACTAGGTATCTGTAACTAATCTCTCTCTCTTGCTTACATCTGAGAGAAGTTTTCCTCACTTTTACAGTGGTATTGCTTTGTGTTTAATTATTTTATTTTTTAATTCAGGAAGGAGGTTTTCAAAACTGCTTATCTTGTCAGCATCTTCAGAAGGGCTGAAATAACTGCATATTTGATTTGCTTTTGTTGCTAAGAGGGCTGGAGAGGTTTACCTGTGTCTGACTTGGATGTCTGGATTTTTCTCTCTTTGATTAGCAGGGTACTTTCTCTGTCAAATTGTTGTGTAGGGTATCTTGCTGACAGGAAGGCACTCATCGCAGCAGTGGGTGAGAGCTTTTAGCTGATTGTTTTGTGAGGGCACAGTTTAGGCCCAACCCCCTTCCCATCCACCCCTGGAAATAGTTTCTTTATACCTGAGGTTCTGACATCATTTCCTCAAGAGTGCAAGGTGCATATCACTGTCACATCCTCTCTAGCACACTGCACTGACAATATAAGCATACACATTGTATAATATAAATATTTCTATATAACCAGTCACACACGGACGCACACACACACACACACACACACACAGTAGATAAACATGTGGGGAGTAATGCAATGTAATTGCTGTGGGGCCGCAGTCTTCTGGGAGTCTTTCTGGAGGCTGAGATGCTGCCCTATTTGCAGACAACTATCTGCCCTGAGGGAGGAAGTTGCCCATCTTCAGGCCGCACTGGACAGTAGTAAGGAAATCTTCCCCCAGGCCACACTGGACAGTAGGAAGGGAGCCTCCCCCATCCAGGGAGCACTAGCGCCACCACCACTACCTCAGAGGTTGGGAAGAAAGCACAGCAGTTGGACCACAGTGGGCTCAGGAGGGTGAGGATGGTGGAACAGAGGCACACCCAGTCAATTGTTCCACTCCACAATCCATACACCATTCTGGGGGAGCATAGCTCCCCTATGGATGCACCCGCAGAGAAGACTGATGACAGCTGTCACAAGGGAGGCCCACAGGAAGGAGGCAGAGGACACTAAAGGGAAAGGAAGCAGCTCCTGGTGGGGGACTCAATTATTAGGGGTATAGAACTGGGGGGAGCTGGGAAAACTGAAGTAAGGTGTCTGCCTGGTGCCATGGCTTGGAGGGACAGGAAGCGCATCCTCAGGATCACGAGAACAGCTGCAAGGGAGTCTGAGCAGGATGCAATTGTCCAGCTAGGGACAAATGACTTGGCTCATCATGAGATTAGAGCAGTGCAGGAGGACATTGCAGAGTTGGGGAGGGGCCTAAGACAAGTAGCACACACAGTATCCTTCTCAGAAGTGCTGCCTGTCAAAGGCATGGGGGAGGCGAGGGTAATTAGCACCATGCAGTTTAATGAATGGTTGAAAAAATGGTGCGAACACAGGGGTTTAGCTTCATTGGGGACTGGGGTTCCACCTGGAGGACAACAGCCTATACTGGCAGGATGGTCTGCATCTGTCCAGGAAGGAACAAGTCTTTGAGCAATCGGTTTAAATGCTTCATTGGCAAGCTTTTAAACTAGTCAAAGGGCAGGCACTGACAAGCAGCAGGAAAATCCCAGCCTCTCCTTCAAAACAGGGTATTAAATGAGAAAAGACCGAGGTAGAATGGTCAGTGGGGCTGCTGCAACAGAAGGTAAAGCCATCATAAAATGGAGAGCAATGAGTACCAATGCCCGTAGTCTGGTAACAAGCTTCCTGAATTAGTGGCCTTGATGGAGGAGGAACATCTGGATATTGTGGCAGTCACAGAAACATGGTACACACAAACCATGACTGGGATGTAAACATACCAGGATACACTATCTACAGGAGGGACAGGGAGGGTAAGAGGAGGAGGAGTAGCTCTTTACATAAGGAAGGAATAAAAGCAACAGAGCAAAAGGGTAAACAGGGGAGGAGAAGAAGCACTGTGGGTAAATTTGGAGACAGGCAATGGCACCACAATCCGCACAGGGGTTGTATACAGACCCCCTTCTCAGGGGGAGGAAATGGACAAGGAAATGATAGAAAGTATACTTAGAATGGCAGAAAAAGGGAAGATATTGCTGATGGGTGATCTGAATATGCCAGATGTTAACTGGAGTGCAGTTGCAGCTGCCACTTCGAAGAGTGTAGTTATTCTAGATGCCCTACAGGGAGCATGCCTTAGACAACTAGTACTGGAGCCCACTCAAGAGGGAGCAATATTAGACTTGATTCTCTCAAATGGAGATGGATCACAGATATAGAAGTGGGTAGCCATCTGGGAACTAGCGACCATCGAACAGTATGGTTCACAATAAACACAGCAGTAGAGTCAAGCCATACAAAGACAAAAGTACTGGACTTTAGGAGGGCTGACTTTGCCAAAATGGGTGAGTGCCTAAGGAATGCACTAGCAAATGAGCAGGAAGGAGGGGTGGAAGAACAATGGGGAATAATAAAAACTGCCATCACAGAGGTAACGAGCCTTTGTGTGAAGCAAATAAACAAAACAAAACGATGTAAGAAACCACTATGGTTCTCAAAGGAAGTGGCAGTGAAGGTTCAAGAGAAAAAGAAAGCATTCAGGAAGTACAAGGAATCGCAGAAGGAGCAGGACAGAGAACTGTATCAGTTAAAACAAAAGGAGGCTGGGAAGGCAGTCAGAACAGCAAAGGCCCAAACCGAGGAAAAGATAGCCAACTCGGTTAAGAAGGGGGATAAAACCTTTTATAGGTACATCAGGGAGCGAAGGAAGCCCAAGGGAGGGATAGTGAGGCTTAATAAAGGGAGGAGGGTGGGCAGAGGGAGACTGTGAAAAGGCAGAGATACTAAACAAATATTTTTGCTCAGTATTTACAAATGAAGAGGGGAGGTACATAAAACAAACAGTAGAAACACTCTGGATATAGAAGTTGATACCAGCCCATTTACAGAAGAAAGGGTTCTGAAAGAACTTTTAAAACTGAAGGTGGACAAAGCAATGGGGCCTGATGGGATTCATCCCAGAATTCTAAAGAACTAAGGGTAGAACTAGTGACACCACTGACTACCCTTTTAACAAATCATGGGAGGATGGGGTGGTACCCGAGGACTGGAGGAGGGCAGATGTGATTCCCTTCACAAAAGTGGGAGCAAGGCAGAAGCAGAAAACTATAGACCTGTTAGTTTAACCTCAGTGACAGGGAAAATGATGGAATCACTTCTGAAGGAAAGAATTGTCGAGTATCTAGAGGCCAGAGGGACACAGAACCCTAGGCAGCATGAATTCACAGCGGGAAGGTCATGCCAGACGAATCTGATAGATTTCTTTGACTGGGTGACCAAAGTAGTAGATCAGGGAGGGGCTGTGGACATGGCCTACCTAGACTTTAGCAAGGCATTTGACACAGTCCCACACAAAAGATTAATATACAAGTTAGCCAGCCTGGGAGTGGGTCCCAAGATGACAGCCTGGGTAAAGAATTGGCTGGAGAATAGGACACAGAGAGTAATAGTAAATGGAGTCCACTGTTAAGAAAGGAAGGTTACTAGTGGGGTACCGCAGGGTTCAGTATTAGGACCGGTCCTCTGCAATGTCTTTATAAGCGACATTGCAGAAGGACTGGAAGGAAAAGTATGTCTCTTTGCAGATGATACAAAGATCTGCAACAGAGTTGATGCACAGGGTGGGGTGGAAAGGATGAGAAGGGACTTGGCAAGGTTAGAGGAATGGTCAAATGTATGGCAGCTTAGATTCAGTGCTAAGAAGTGCAAGGTAATGCGCCTGGGAAACAAAAACCCAGGGGAAGAGTACACAATGGGCGGTGAGATACTAACAACAACAAAAATGGAAAGGGACCTGGGGGTAGTCATATCAGATGACCTAAAGGTGGGCAAGCAATGTGAGAGGGCAGCAAGGAGGGCTGGGGGGATACTGGGATGCATAGGGAGAGGCATCACCAGTAGAAAACAAGAAGTTATTATCCCTCTGTACAGACAGCTGGTGAGACCCCATCTGGAGTACTGTGTGCAGTTCTGGAGACCCAATCTCCGCAAAGACATAGACAGGATGGAAACTGTCCAGAGGAGGGCAACTAAAATGGTGCAGGGTCTGCAATGGAAGACATATGAGAGAGATGAAAGGAGCTTAATATGTATAGCCTCGAGGAAAGGAGGAGGGGGACATGATAGAAATGTTCAAGTACCTCAAGGGAATCAACAAAGTCCAAGAGGGTAGCATCTTTCAAAAAAAGTGTGCAAGAACAAGAGGGCACAATTTGAAGATGGGGGCAGCTCAGAGGTATTAAAGAAGTATTTTTCACAGAGAGGTTGTGGATGCATGGAGCGGCCTTCCGGAGGAGGTTGTGGAGTCAAAATCAGTGGTGGAATTCAAGCATGCATGGGACAGTCATAAGGCAATTCTAGGGGGTGGGGGTAGGAAGAAGTAGGCTGCTGGTTAACTAGGATCTGCAGCTTATCCAGTAGGTAGGGAAATGGGCAGACTGGGTGGGCCAAGCGGTCCTTATCTGCCGTCAAATTCTATGTTTCTCTTTTTGTAGGGGGCTGTGCCCTTGCGCCCCCCATGCCCCACCTTCAAAATATTCTAACTCCAGGGAGGGAAACCTCGGGGAAGGGGCAGCAGATTCCATTATTTGGCACCCATATGATGGATGCACTGCTGCCGGTGCCCTGATGGCTGGAACTTGTTTTCTTAACCTGTGCACTGCAAGCTAGGGATGTTACTGTGCAGACTTTGCATGACGTGATAATTCTGAAGAGTAATTCCATAATTACCATCACAGACTGTGGCTATCTTGACCACTGAGTGTTGAGGAACTGGGACTGAGTTTGCATGGCATAGCCCTCCAAGATTCAAAGCCAGCAGGGGAATTGAGGACAGCAGCCCTGAAACTGTGTTACACCATGAGGCATAGTCACTGTGGTATAGAAATCGCCACCCTTGCAACATTGTAATATACAGCCTACCAGCCCCCTCTTAGACAAACCCCTGATGTTTCCACATTTCCAATGCTGCTGCTTCATCTGCTAAGAGATCTGTGTAGATGCCCTTACACCTTACTCTCCACCTTTCTGAGCCACCCCATCTCATCATGTTCCCTGTGGAACAATGCTTAGATTACATGACTGATTTGTTCAGCATCCCTAAAGTTTGCCAAAGCAAAACATACAGATTGTGTATGTGGTGCTCAAATGTTTTTGTTGTTTGCCCTCAGGTGTTACATTTACAAAAGGTGACACACATAAGGAGCTAGCTATTTAGATGTAGAACCTACTGATTGTGTATGTGGTGCTCATATATTTTTGTAGTTTTTCCTCCTTTCTGTGGAGCGATTATGCTGTAACCGAGGAGCAAACAACAACAACAGTCCTGTCAGCGCCATTCGGTGGAGCAGTTATGCCGAAATCGGAGGTGCAAACAACAACATCCCTGCTAGTAGACACAACAGGTACTGTTGTTCTGTATATCTGTGGAAAGGGCTGTAATAATCAGTTGCTGCGAAGGTTTTTTTTTTTTTAACATGCTGGGAGATCGTGAGCATAGTACAGTTGGGAAGGACTGTAGTAAGGAACTGGCACGCTCGCTCTATCACTCCGTCAGCGAGTGGAAGAGCAGGAACACATTTTTATTTCTGTTTCTTTTTTTGGGTACTGAGTAGAGAGTCAGACTGTCTGTGTTGAGGAATGAATGGGGGGAGCTCTCGCTAAGCGAGGGTAAAAAAAAAATGGCGGCGATTTGAGTTGGAAAGGAGGTGTTTTACCCAATTAGGAGGCGAGGTGGGCACTAGGATACTGTACTACAGTGGGTTAAGGGGCACTTGGACTGGTACTTTTTATTTCCTGGGCATCTATTGAAAGTTAATGTACCCCCTGGGCAGGGGTACCAGCCAATCAGAGCCCAGGAAATAAAAAGCCCATTTTCTAATGTTGGCTTATAACCTCGAAAGTGCAAATGCTGTGCAACTCAGTATTGTACAGAAAATAAAATGCAAAGGAAGGCAGTCCCAATGTATTACATTAGGTGGTTACTTCACAAATGAAAAAGGTAGCTTTCAGATAAAACACAGTCAAGGTCACAACTACTTTTAGCATGTTTGTGTAGCAGCAGAGAAGTGTGCTGTTCTCTTTTGTGCTATAAAGGACTGAAAAACAGAAATAAGTCACCTGATCAATTAGAACTTTTCTAATGGATATAGAAATCCTTGGCAAGGTTTGCAAAATTCAGTGGTTGCTAGCCAAAATTCAAAGGTGCATAAATGGCATACTAGTGTTTCCGAAAAGAAGCAGTTTTATTCTGACATTCATTTATATACAGTTTGGAAATCAGTTGCCGTCAAATCAAAGTCAACTTTGTACTTCAACTCATGTTGCAGACTGAGAAGAAAAGTGCTAAGTGCTGCGCAAAGGGAGTTGAAAGTGCTAGTGCAGGCACCTGGCAGACGACAAACTGGGAGTATCAGCGGTAACAAGTCCATGGCAGCTCATTGAGGCAACATGGCTCAACAACTTAAGGCCGAGGTTTAACATAAGTTAAGTGTGACCATAGCTTTACTCAGTGCTCACACAGACAACTGTCTTTTTAAAGTGATTTAGTCACATTCCGCAAATGCTTATTTCACATTGTATGCCATTGCCACCCATGCTTCAGATGCTGAATCTGTAATTTGTTTTGTAAAAAAATCTGTCATAGTCATTTATTTGTATGTTTTTGTTTCTGCCCACCCTCCAGTTTTTTTTTGTCTGGCCACACCCCCAGAATGATGTCATGCAAGGGAGCTGTCAATGTTTTACGTACAGTAATGAGGAATTCTGGGTAAATTATAAAGTTGACTTAAATTTTCTTTACTCAGAGGTGCAATCCCTTATTTTGGTAGTGGGGACTGCAGAACAGTGCCTAATATGTAGACATATAACCTAGTTCTAGAGAAGCTTGAAGAAGCTAAGTACATGCGCGCATGGGCAGACTAGGTGGGCCGTAGTACGGCTCCTATCTGCTGTGAACAGCTATGTATCTATGTGTATATGTGTGTGTGTGTGTGTGTGTGTGTATATATATATATATACACACAGTATATATATATATATATGTGTGTGTGTGTGCAGCAAGGCATTGTGGTTACAATATATAGCTGATTTTTCTGTCTCCTTTATCAAAATGCAGTCTCCTATGTCGGTAGTGTTTACAGCAATATAAATAAAAAAGGCAGTTTCTGGAAAACTGTTTTTATGTTGCAGGTAGGCCAAAAAAAATTATTTGCCAGTCTGTGTAGATGTTGTTTGACCTTTACTGGCTGCTGGTGAAGTGACAGGTCCGAAGTGGCAGCTCCTGTCAGAATGTGAGAGCATGATGATACTTTTCTAAGTTTATGTTATAGGGCCTGAATGACTATAAGTAATTCAGGAGTGTAATTATGGGTCAGACTGTTTTTCCTTTTCTTTGGTGTCCAGCTTCTGCTGCGAGTCCAAAATTGTGAAGAAAAAGGATGTCTGCAATACTAAGACTGACCAACAGAGGTCTCTGCTTCAACACAGTGCTTAAAAACTTTGATCTTACTTCGAGAGGGCTCTTGCAGTAGGTAATTACATATAGGACTGACGCCGGCCGGTGGCAGGACCCCACGGAAAAATTTCTAGCTAGCAGTCCCTGACGAGGGACCGCCCCCACGTCAGGTGACCGGCGTCAAGCGATGTCGGTATAAAGGGGCGGTTCCAGATGCCCGCCTTCCAGTTCTTTCCTGCCGTTAGCTCGTGCAGTGCCTCGCGGTAAAGTTCGTTCTTAGTCAGCCCTGTTCTTTCGTCGGTTTTACCGATGCATGATGTCACAGTTGGGGGTTGCAGCACTGAGAAAAAATGGGGCAGGGTTATGCAAATGAAGTGGAGCACAGAAATGAAAGCATTTTTTTTTCATGGAAAATAGCATTTTTTGGTAGTTTGGTAAGAGACTGATTCACAACTCCTACTGGTTACTACTTGTTTCTCATTTGCTATGGCAAACTTGACAAAATCACTTTAAATAGAACAGTGTGAAAAGCTGGCACAAGAGGCTGTGTAATAGCAAATACGGATTGCTGGAACAATGATCCCAAATGGTTGAAAGGACAAAAACATGAAAAAAGTTTTGCATGACTTCTGGTTCCACCCCAGTAATGGCAGCCTAGAGAAAGAACTGCATCTACCCCGAGCTAAAAAAAACTACACTTTGGCTGAAATTCTCCATATTTCCATATAGGATTTCTCATTATAGTATCAGCAGAAAGTGCAGAGTACTAGAAAGACTGAATTTAGCAACGAAACATAGCACGATGGAGGAGATAGCTGATGGAACCGAATCGGAGGCCTCATTCGCATCAGATAACCGCGACTCTGCAGATCTCAAAAGGGGCCTGATTAAATCTCAGCGGAAACAACCAGAACAGCAAGAATTGGGAACAGTCAAGTCTACCTTAGCAGTTTACCGGAGGGAGGCAAAAAGTGACAATATTTGAAACTTACGGAGAAGCTCGTTTGCATGAGTGAGCAGGAAAGAGAGGGTTTGAAAATCTGTGCTGCGCCATCTGTTTTTCGGGCCTGAAGTGTGCTGTCTACATTAATGAGCTGCTCTGAGCCTGGAATAGGTGACTGCACGATGAAAAGACACTGCCTTACACAAACTGCTAGATAAGTAACAGCCAGTACCTAAATAACCTAAGTGCCTTCTAATGGTGGACTAGAAGCTATAGATATAATTATTCGATTATGTTAATTGCTGGCTGCTTCTTCTCCTTTCGATACTTGATGTAATATAAGGGGGAAAATTTTTCAGAAAGCTCGGGAATGGGGAAAGGAGTAGTCTTTTAGCTCTATGCTGCTTTTGGGGGATATCCCTAATTTTTTCTTTGGAGTTATCTATTCCTTTCCTCTGAGTTTGCCTTATTTAAATGGGAACAGTTTACTGGCTCCTCGAAGGCCCCTAACAACAATGTTAAGGGTTTCCTATCAATTTTAGGGAGAGTTCAAATGCTCCAGGAGCAGTTTCTACTGGAAATTTGGAGTTTTTCATTTCTCTCCCCACATTTGGAAGTCCTAAAGATTATACAGCATACAATATTACCAAAAGCAATATCTATATGTATATATGTTTATGATTTACTATTAATCATTACTGGACAGCTATCTTTCCAGATTAGTGGATATACCACATACATTAGCATTTTACAGTGGCAAATTATTTTGTTGTGCAAATATTCTTTTTAGCACCTCTTGCAGATTGCTGCAATTCAGTGCTTTTCCTGACTGCCCTCTCGTCTGTCCCCTCCTTTCCAGCCGGCCCTGCCCTCGAGCACCCAGAGACCGTAGGGGCTCCGAGCCGCCAGCGGGCAGGTGGCCACCGCATAGCCGAGAAGGGAACCAGGAGGCCGGGAGAGACAGCCAGAAAGGTACGGGAAAGCCGCAAAATTTTTGCCCGCCCCCCCCGGGTGTTTCTTTTATACACTCTTTCCCGCCGAATCTCTTATCTCCGCCCATAGCTAATCTCCTAGCCAATTCCAGCTCATTTCTTCACACCACCTTTAGTATCTTTAACCTCTACCCTCCACCATGCTACTGTTCCTCCTATTGCTGCTTTGCTCTCACCTTCCTCGCATCCAGAGAGAAACTAAAGCAGCCACGACATAGTGATTAGGCGGCTACTAAGACTTGTCCCCCTCTGCTGTATCCCCAGTGGATGTCTCTCAATTCCCCAAGTATATACTGCCGCTTCTGCACTGTAATCCTTGGGGTATCCTACAAAAGGCTCACAACCTGTTCTGTACGCCACAAGCCCTGCTCCATTATTGGCACTATAATGACCCCTATACCTGTCCATTAAGCTGGTACTTTATGACAAATTTATAATCACACAGCAGGATCGCCATGCTATCATTGGACCCAAGCAAGAAGAAAGTCCTCTGACTACTCCCTATTCCTATCACTTGGTGCCCTCATCAAACTAATTTTCTTTCTGCTGATCTGTGTTGGCACTGTTGAAATCAACCCTGGACCCACAGAGCTCTATCTCCCAGCTGACTTAGCTTCCATAAATGGCCTGAGTTTTCTTCATATCAACGCCTGCAGCCTCCTAAAAAGTTCTCACTAATACAGGCCTGGATTGCACACACCTTACCTGACTTTCTGGTTATCTCCGAAACATGGCTCAAATCTGCAACAAAAGACAGCGAAATAAATCTTCCCAACTATCAGCTCTTCAGATCTGACCGTCCATCCAGGGGTGGTGGGGTAGCCATCTATGTCAAAGCAAACATCTCTGCATCCTGCCTCAATACTACATCACAGCCGAAGGAATTGATGTTTATCAATTAAAATAACCCTTCCCAACATGTCATCTTTTCAATTGATTGGCTGCTATAGGCCCCCCTCTGCAGGCCTCAAGCTCCTATCCCACCTAGGATCTACACTTAAACTAGGCCCTGAAGAACACACCATCATTTAGGTGACCTGAATTTAAATTGGCTAGTGATGCATCTGCACCCTAGTAACCTTTTGTGATGCTTATGGATTCACTCAATTAATCAAAGAACCAACAAGGAATAATCCAAAGAACAAACTCAACAGCACACTTCTGGACATCATGTTGGTAAATAAACCTCATCTGTATTCTCATGCTGGAGTACTATTCAGTGACATGAGTGATCACTGTCCCATAGCTGGCATAAGATCAACAATCAAGCCACCCAACCCTGCAAAATTTCTCCCAAGAAGGTCTAGAAAGATATCGCAGGATATCTTCATGATCTGTGCCATACCACACGTTGGCAAGAATTCTATCTCACAGCTTCAATAGAGACAGCTCTACAGATCTTAAATGATATTATCATAAGTGCCCTCAATATACATGCACCCCTCACCAGTGTCAGAACCAAACTCAAATCTTGTCGCTGGTTCTCTGCTGACCTTAAATCCGCACTGCTTGCCAGAGATAAACTCTGGAAAAGGGCAAGAAAGACCAAGGATCCAAATGACTGGCTTCAATTCAGAAAAGCCAGAAGCTCCTGCACAAAACAAGTGAGAAATGCCAAGGCTGCCTTCTACACAGCTGAATTGGATGCCTCCTATCACAACCCTTCAGATTCTGGGGTACCATAAAGGGATCCTAGGTCAAGTTTCTACCCTGTCTTACCACCCAAAGTGCCCCTAAATAGTGTGGGAATCACTGACAAGCAAGAAATCTTAAATGCCTTCAACGATCATTTCTCTACAGCTGGCCTAGCTTTCGATTCCTCACTTGCAAATCTAATGAGGTCATCACTAAACTTACAATCTACTGAGGGACAAAAGGCTGCTTCCACATTCTCCTTCAAATCAATACTTTTAAAAGAAGTAGAAGACCTACTATTCCAACTAGATACAACTAAAAGCGCAGGTGCAGACTCTCTGGATCCCTACTTTCTAAAAGTAGCATTGCACGCCTTAGCTGCCCCCCTCACTCACCTTTTCAATCTGTCCCTAGCCACTGGTTCTATTCCCTCAATATGGAAGACAGCTCAAGTGTTTCCACTACTTAAGGCAGGTGATCCCATGGACCTCAACAATTATAGGCCCATTTCCATCTTACCAGTACTGTCCAAAATGCTTGAAAAGTTAGTGAACATCCAGTTAAGTGCCTACCTTGACACCAATAATCTCCTTAACCCAGCTCAATCTGGGTTTAGATCTATGCACAGCACCATCTCTGCCTTAGCAAAAGTTACAAATGACTGGCAGACTGCCTTAGACAAAAGAGTAACACCTGTGCTGTGTTTCTGGATCTAAGCAAAGCCTTTGACACTGTGGACCATGAACTACTAATCTCCTCTCTGAACTCCATAGGCCTTGACTCACTCTCTCTTAAATGGTTCAGATGCTATCTCTCCGGAAGAATACAACTGGTAAAAAATGAAGGTGACCTATCTACCTCTAAACCACTTCTAAGAGGTGTACCGCAAGGTTCCATCCTGGGCCCCATCCTCTTTGCCATTTACATCAACAATATTGACTCCAATCTCTCACAATCTAATATTCACCTCTTTGCAGATGATACTGTACTATATGTCAGTAATCCCTCACCATCAAAAGCCTGTGAGCTTTTACAGTCTGAGTTCTCCCTCCTACAGCACAATTTACTAGAAAAGAAACTACTACTAAATGCCAAGAAAACGAAAGCTATGTTCTTTGCCACCAAGAGCTTCTCTTCCGCTGTCCCATCATTCACCCTCCCACAATTATCTACCATCCTTGGTGAAAATCTGGAATATGTGGACAAATTCAAATATCTTGGAGTCTGGATTGACAATAAACTTGACTATACTAGCCAATTGAAGAGCTCCTGAAAAGCTTAGACAAAGACTTGGCCTATTTTATAGGATCAAACACTACCTGACCAGAGATTCCAAACAAGGTTAATCCTGGCATCATTCCTATCCCTCATTGATTCACGTGACTTCCTTTATGGTCACTGTTCCCTCTCCCATTTAAATAAATTGGACACCTTGTATCATAGAGCTATTAGATTCATTACAGATCTTCCCTCCAGCACCCATCATTGCTCTCTCTACAATGCAGTCAGTTGGACATCCCTACACCATAGAAGAAACAAAAATGCTGCTGTCTGGATCTACAAAGCTCTGACAAACAAACTCCCTTCCTACATCTCAGATTGTTTCAACCAGATCACATCCAGGCCTTACACCCTAAGGATCAATAAACTCATCATGCTGAAGATTCCTATTACCTGCACCGGTATGGAAGGGCTGCAATCAGCTATTCCTAGCACTTATCTGGAATTCTCTTCAAAAGACCTTGAAGTGGATACCCTCAATCCATTAACATCCTTCAAAAACTGTACACTAGTCTCTTCCCAGAATCATGCAATTGCTTCCATAAGGCCTAGTCCTCTCACACCCCTCTTTCCCCTACCCTTTTTACACTACCCCTATTTTCTGTTTTTCTAGTTTGTTCTCCAACCTACTGTTACAAAATGACCCCCAAGTCCCATTACCCTAGCTTTATCCCTCCAGTACTGTTTGTTTCTTTCCTTTTAATATAATCTAGGTCAAATGTCAATTTTGCCTTGTACATATGTAAATATTTGTATACCTGTTTCGTTCATAAATCTTTGTATTTGTGTTCAATCAGTACCATGTCTTTTGTGTAAAACTGTAACCTTATATTGTTAAGACCAATCAGGTCCATCTTGTAAATGAGCTATGCTCAATGATGCTCGCCTGAATAAATAAAGATTTTGATTGATTGATTGATTGATTGAAATTACTTTTATGTATGTGATAATCAGTTATTGTTGGTTGATAAGGGACAGTAGAAAAACTTCAGTTAGATTACGAAGCATCTGTCGGAGGACAGGATATATAAGACAGGATATGATATTTTCTGGTGGAACCATTGTTAGGACATTCAGGAGACTTTATGGATCCTTATGGAGATTGGGGGAGGAGTTGTGGAGGGGAGAAATTGCAGTAATCAGTAATACTTTACCAAATGAAAATCTAATATGGTATTAGAAACAACTAGGATACTCTCATTAAATATTAATGGCATTAACCATCCCATAAAAAGAGCTAGACTACAACAGTACCTGCGGAAGCAGAATGCAGATTGCATCTATTTACAGGAGACACATTTGTCACAAGGTGAACATGTTAAGCTTGCTGCAGGTGGCAGATACACTGTTTTTTCTTCTTCCAGTAAGTCAGGGAAAAGGCGTGGAGTGGCAATTTTGATTCCAGCTACTACTCCATTTACTAAGGGGGAGGTATAGTCAGATAATAATGGGTATTTTGTCATAGTACAAAGGCATTTGTATGAGACTGAAGTAACAATGGCGAGTGTGTATCTGCCGCCGGAAGCATCTCCCTCATTACTGAGACAGTTCTTTAATAGACTGCTTGAAAAGCAAAAGGGGGTAATGCTGATAGGAGGCGACTTCAACTTAATAATGTCCTCGAAGAAAAACTTCACTTTTTTCTAAACAACATAGGTTTACTCCCACTCAAAAACTTTTAACAACCCAGATACCTAAGATGGGTCTTACAGATGTATGGCACCATTTTCTTCCCCTCTGTGGGGGGACACACATTCGTCTCTCCTAGATATCACACATCAGCTAGACTAGATAATTTTTTTACATCTACAGAGCACTTGGGTATGATCCAAGATATATCCCTGGACGCTCGCCTCCTCTCAGACTATATACCTCTCTTAATTAAGGTGGGATTAAACAAAACTCATAAAATAACCTTATGGAGATTGAATCTTTCTCTTCTGAAGGATCCAGTGTTTAAGACCAGAATGGTAGACAGCATCACACGAACCCTAGAGGAGAATACAGACCCATCTATTTCAGCTGCTATACTCTGGGATACTCTGAAGGTTGTGACTAGAGGAGAGATCATCTCTTATTCCTCCAGACTAAATAAACAGAGAGAATCCAGATACAAACTATTACAAGTTAAGTTGCAAGAATTACAGCAGATGAGAGACAGAGGGGAATGAGTTACATAAATTGAGCTCAGACAAATCCAATCGGAATTACAATCCATTTTAGACTATAAGACGCAAATGTCTTTACTATATCTTAGAAGATTATATTATGAGGGAGGCTCTAAAGGTGCCAGAAATTTAGCTAGGCATACTAGAGGATTTAAGCAGACTGCCACTATCACAAAGATTAGAGACCCCTTAACAGGACATATTCTTAACAAAACTCCTGCAGTTCTGAAAGCATTCCAGCAATATTACGTGGATTTGTACTCTGATCCCACACACCCCTTTCCTGGAGGATATAAAAAAAATTTTCTCCCCCCTTAACTTTATACACTTGTCTGAGTCCCAGCAGACTTCACTTTTATGCTCTATCTCCACTATAGAGATCCAGGGAGAAGTTAAAAATTCTAAAACATTAAAAAGTCCTGGCCCAGACAGCTTTGGAGCCAAATGGTATAAGACATTTCTTTCAAAATTGATCCAGCCGATGCAAAATACTTTTTTAGAGGTGCAGGATGGAGGCCCCCCCCGCCACCCTCATGGTCATATGCGGGCATCTCAGCTATCTTGAAGCCAGGTAAGGATCCATTAAATTTAGAGTCATACAGACCCAGGTCCTTATCTGCCGTCAACTTCTATGTTTCTATGTTTCTATGTCCTCTTCAATGTCTTTATAAGCGACATTGCGGAAGGACTGGAAGGAAAAGTATGACTCTTTGCAGATGACACTAAGATCTGCAACAGAGTTGATGCACAGGGTGGGGTGGAAAGGATGAGAAGGGACTTGGCAAAGTTAGAGGAATGGTCAAATGTATGGCAGCTTAGATTCAATGCTAAGAAGTGCAAGGTAATGCACCTGGGAAACAAAAACCCAGGGGAAGAGTACACAATGGGGGGTGAGATACTAACAACAAAAAAATGGAAAGAGACCTGGGGTAGTCATATCAGATGACCTAAAGGTGGGCAAGCAATGTGAGAGGGCAGCAAGGAGGGCTGGGGGGATACTGGGATGCATAGGGAGAGGCATCACCAGTAGAAAACAGGAAGTTATTATCCCTCTGTACAGACAGCTGGTGAGACCCCATCTGGAGTACTGTGTGCAGTTCTGGAGACCCAATCTCCACAAAGACATAGACAGGATGGAAGCTGTCCAGAGGAGGGCAACTAAAATGGTGCGGGGTCTGCACCGGAAGACATATGAAGAGAGACTAAGGAGCTTAATATGTATAGCCTCGAGGAAAGGAGGGAGAGGGGGGACATGATAGAAACTTTCAAGTACCTCAAGGGAATCAACAAAGTCCAAGAGGTAGCATCTTTCAAAAAAGAGGTGTGCAAGAACAAGAGGGCACAATTTGAAGATAGAGGGGGCGGCTCAGAGGTAATTTAAGGAAGTATTTTTTCACAGAGAGGGTTGTGGATGCATGGAACGGCCTTCCGGAGGAGGTTGTGGAGTCAAAATCAGTGGTGGAATTCAAGCATGCATGGGACAGTCATAAGGCAATTCTGGGGGGTCGGGGTAAGAAGAAATAGGCTGCTGGTTAACTAGGATCTGCAGCTTATCCAGTAGGTAGGGAAATGGGCAGACTGGGTGGGCCAAGCGGTCCTTATCTGCTGTCAAATTCTATGTTTCTATGTTTCTACCCATCTCGGTTTTAAATAAGGATTATAAGCTATATATGGCAATATGGCCACATAGGTTGGAGACTATATTACCTACCCTGATACATTCAGATCAGGCAGGATTTTTGCGCATGCGTCAGACTGCAGATAATGTACAAAGAACAATCCATTTGATGGATTGTATGGCTAACTCAGCCACCTCCTCTGCTTTAGTCAGTTTAGATGCCTGTAAAGCTTTCGACAGGGTGTTCTGGAGATTTTTATGGGGAACACTAATGTCATTTGGGTTTCTGAGGGAATTTGTGAATTGGCTGGAGCAAATATATTCGGAACCAAGGGCTTATTTAAAACTTAATGGCGGTATCACACCTCATATCATGTTACAGTGAGGCACTAGACAGGGATGTCCCGTGTCCCCTTTGCTATTCGCCATCTATATTGAGCCTTTGGCTATGATGCTTAGAAATTCAGAAAAAATCAAGGGCATTCAGGTGGGCAAACAATCTTGGAAGTTGGCTTTATATGCGGATGACATTTTATTGTCAGTATCGGATCCAGAGTCCTCTGTCCCAGCAATATGGGAGGTACTTGAGCAATTTGCTCAGTTCTCTGGATACAAAATAAATTCTTCTAAAACGGAGGTTCTCCCCTTCCATTTCTCCCCCTTGCGAACACTGAAAAGCAGTCTACCTCTGCGCTGGAACAGCAACAAGATAAAGTATTTAGGTATACAGTTACCGAACCAGTTAATGCACCTCACTATGGTGAACTATGAACCCCTAACACAAAAAATAGAGTCCGATCTACATCAGTGGTCCCAACTTCATTTATCATTACATTCTAGGGTGGATCTTATTAGGATGAATATCCTTCCACGGCTACTATATCTTTTTCAGACCATACCGGTGATGCCTGATGGAATGTACTTTCCCTCCTGGAATAAGTCTCTGGTGAGATTTGTCTGGGCTGGGAAAAAACCTCGTATCAAGTGGTCCACATTAATGTTACTAAAAAATAAGGGAGGCTTAAATTTGCCTGATCTTCAGATGTATGCTTACGCTACTGTGGTAGCTAGCGTTTTTAATTGGAACAACCCAATGTATGACATTCCCTGGAAGAACCTGGAATTTACCCTTAATGGGGTGAGGGAGGAGGCGACCTTCTACAATTGATGCATACCCCAGTAAATAAAAGACCTAGACTTATTTATAGTACAAATTCTACTATAGAGACTTGGAGGAAACTCATCCATTTAAGAGAGCTAGAACCAGTAGGTGCCTATCTTAATCTATAAAATTTCGGAATCCAATCTCTTATTCTGGAACAGGTAAGTACTTTGGCTCAATGGAGACAAAAGGGTTTTAAATTTATATTCCACTTGGTGGACGCCAGAGGGGTCCTCTCATTTACCAAACTCCAAGAAACTTACAATCTTTCACAACAAGACTTTCCAACATATACAAGCTTAAGAGAGGGCATTGAATGGAGGGGACTAGCCTACAGCAGGCTCTCGGATCCCACCCTTCATTGCTTACCTTAGCTATTAGCACAGGGACAGGGCAGCTGTGGCCCCACTTTGTGGGACTAATATATAGGGGTTTGAGGGAATTATCAAAAAATTCTACTCAGGGAATTCTGAATGCCTGGGATAAAGAGCTTCCACTCCAGGTATTAAAGGAGGATTGGGAAAAGTATGCCAAATTCTCAATGGGACTTTTGGGAGCCCCCTATTGGCGAGAATTTGCCTGGAAAGGTAGAAATAGATTTTTCTATACACCGGCAAGGCTGGCTAAGTTCTCATCTGGGACGCTAAGCTACTGCTGGAGAGACTGTGGAGAAATATCTGCGAATCGGTTCCATGTTTTTGGGGCCTGCCCACAGTTAGCAGGTTACTGGAGATATATTTTAGAGGCATTAAAAGAACTGGTAGATGTGGAAGCTGTATTGACCCCTGAGCTAGTATTACTCTCAATTCCACCAGAGGATCTCCCAATACCCAGAGGATTATTGTTAATCACTTATATACTGGCAGCTAAAAAGGCAATTACTAGAAACTGGGGAAAGAAGATGCCCCCAAACATTCAGAGCTGGAGGGGAATAATGAGAGAAATTTATGTATTAGAGAGATTAGTAGCCAAAAGCACAGATAAATGGTCTGCCTTTGAGCTTAAATGGAGGAAATGGATTATATATATATATTTCATCCTTCGATCCTACTTTTGTACCGTAGAAATATATTGACCCTGATGATGGTTTCTGTAAACGTCTTAGCGCTCATTATATGAACTGCTTTATAAATTACGTAAGTTGTCCTGTGACCTTTGAATAATGTATTGCTACGTACCTGACTGATGTAATTATGTGATGTCTTTACTTATAAACTGTAAAAACTGTCCTATGGTTTTGCGAATGAAAACATAATAAATACAAAGTATAAAAAAAACAAAAATCAAGTTTTGCATTACACTTTTATACTAAATTCTTAGAAAGTACAGTTCAGTTCAAAGAGAACCTGGTAGGAGATTGTCGGTTGCGTGCTTGTAGCTACGAGTGGGAAAACACATGACAAGCTCTGAATATCAGTAGAAACATAAAGGTATAAGTGCAAGGAGAGGCTAGCTTGCTCATGTATGGTAAATTCTGGGGGATTTACCTCTCTTCCTGGGATACATGTGATTGAAAGTTCCAGACCATTGGTATACTAAGCATTAATGCACACCCCAGGTGCATTGTGAGGCACGAGGGCATAGCCTGAGTGACCTCCAACCACCTGGAAAGTGCATTAAAGCCCAGTATACCCATGGGCCTGGGAGTGGGTTATTGCACTTATAAAATTGCACCTTTTTTCCCATTGAAAAAATACTCGTAAACTTCTGTATTTTAATAAAACGTTGGTAATTTTACATGTGTACATTCACGTCAGAAACTAGTTCCGTAAAAAAAAATCCTGCACTTTTTTTTTACTTATTGGAAATAAAGGACATGTGTTTTTAAGTACAACTATGTTTTTAGTACGCCTCTCTCGGCTTTCCATGTGCTGATCTACATCTTCCACTACTGCCGCTACCTCGTTTCCCTCAGCTTCTCTTCTGCTGTGCTGAGGTATGGACTTTGCAGCTGCCACAGTTTTTCCCGTCGCTCGCTACTGGCTCCTCAAAAAATGGTACCTAGTGAAACGTTTGTTTATCAATTGTATGCAACTAACTGTGGCTGGAGGCTTGATGTCTTTTGGGCACTTTACATAGATACATAGACAGTGTCGGCAGATAAGGGCCTATGGCCCACCCAGTCTGCCCATTTGAGCTTGTAAGTTCAGTTTGTTTTCCTAGAAGTCTGTTGCACCTTACCCCTGACCTCCAGAATTCCTTTATGTCTATCCCATGCATTCTTAAATCCCGTGATTGTTTCAGCCCCCACCACTTCCTCTGGCAGGGTGTTCCACTTGTCCACCACCCGTTCTGTGAAGAAATTCTTTCTCATGTTTCCTCTGAATCGTCCTCCCTCCAACTTCATCCCATGCCCTCTAGTCCTGGAACATCTTTTTCGCTTAAAAATAGTGTTTTCCTGCACCCTGTTCCTCCCTGTAAGATACTTGTATGTCTCTATCATATCCCCTCTCTCCCTCCTCTCCTCCAGGGAGTACATGTTCAGTTCCTTCAACCTGTCTTCATAGGACTTGTGATGCAATCCATGCACCATCTTTGTTGCCCTCCTCTTTGAGAGAACTAATTGTCACTGGGGCTTGCTTTCTCTCCCAAGCAGTTTGCGTTGCTAGAGCACTGTCTCTCCCCCCCCTCCCCCGCATTTCTGAAGTCACAATCCTAACATGGAGCCAATCATGCAGGACTGTATATGCCAGGATACATGGAGGGTTGCAAGGGTAATGTACTGAAAAACAGCTGACAGAGTGAGTTCTCACTTATGTTGAGATTTTATTTCCCTCACTAAGCTCTGTTTTAAAAAAGGGTGTTGATTTCGGTCTGTGAAGGTGCAGAATGTAAGAAACATTAGTTGGAGTGATTTCACAACTTTTCGTGTTCGGCTCTACATGACAGCATTTGTAGTTTGGTATCTCAAGTATGGGTTTACTGGGGATTAAAGATCAAATGCACATATTTCATAAAAAGCTTGAATTGCCTTGAAGTTATATCCCTGTGTCATGATTAGATTTTCCTGAAAATATCATGCTGTTTGGTTTTGTGTTTTTTTTTAAATCAGCATCTGCTAATGTGCTCTGCAGTAACTGAAAACAGTGAAGAAGTTTCTGTCCCTGTCAGTGAGCAATGACGACATACTTGTCCAGCCTGCTGCTTCAGCAATTAAGCCCTTGATTGACTAAATAGGTTGTTGAAGTTCCTAGTTAGATTAGTATATACAGCTAATTGGTTTCACTCAGTTTGTTACTAACCCATCTGGTTTGTGTTTAGAGAGATTAACTTAAAATCATTCTGTTCTCATAAACAGTTGCTCATGTGGGGTTCAGTGCTGAGCTGAAGTGGTATGAATGAATGTGAGAAATTACCTTGTCTGTATCACAGATGTCAGTTCTCTGTTATCAAAACTATGCATTGTATTCTGACTATATAACACAGGGTTGTTTAATGGATATAAAATAAATCTACATTCCATTAATTCATAGAAGCAGTTTGTCTTTGATGTAGCCTCAATAAATATGTTCATATGATAACAATATTGTTGTTATTTCAGATTGACAAACCTGTGTCTGCCACATTCTGCTATTTCAGGAACATGTACTGTATGAACTCAGAAAATTCAGTTCTTTAAGGGCTTCTGTGTGAAAATACATCATGTGTGTATAACTAGAAATACTACATGGCATCCTGATGTCCCTGTCTTCTGCCCGACAGTTGAGGCAGCAGCTCTCTGCTTCCCCCATCCCTGGCCCCAATAGCCCCTTGTCTCCTGCCTTCATATGAAGCTGCTGCAACCCTCTACCCACTGTCTTCTCCACACAGTCAGGGCTGCTGCACCCTGCGCAAACAGTTTAGGCTGCCGAACCCTGCTACCCTCTGTCCCCCACCGCATAACACGAGATGAAAGTATTTTTTGTATTTTCTATCGGGTAGTTTTCGGCAGTGTACCAAAGTGTCTGACTCTAGTGGCAGGGAGCAGCATGGTGCAACAACTCTAACTCTGGGGGCAAGAGGCTCTATGGTGCAGCAGGGCACAGTGGTGTCAGGGAACAGAGGATAGCATGGTGCAGAAGCCTTGACTGTGGTGCAGGACACAGTGGGGAATCGGTACAGCAGCCCCTGACTGTGTGATGGGGTGCACATGGTGCAGCAGCCCTGCCCATAAGGGGCAATGGAAGTGGTAGCAGGGTGCAGCAGACGCCCCACCTTTGGTAGCCTGGAGCAGCGTGGTGCAGCAGCCCAAACTATGAAGGCAGAGGCCCTGGGACCCTAGGGCTTAGCAGAGCACAGTAGCCCTGACTGTGCAGACAGGAAAAGGGGGCAACAGTGTGAATTGGCCCTGACTGTGGGGGTGGGGGACAGAGGGAAGTAGGGTGCAGCAGCCTCAACTGGGAGGCAGGAGACAGGGGCATTAGGATGCCATATAGTATTTCCAGTTATACACATACATGATGTATTTTCACACAGAACCCCACAAAAAAAATGAATTTTAAGAGTTCATACGGTACATGTTCCTGTAAAAGCAGAGTGTGGCAGACACTAGGGGTTGAAATTAACATATACAGCCTGTTCCATCTGCAAGTAGGAATAGGCTAGTGCATGTAATTTTCTTCCCTGCATGCACTGTAGTGCATGTAGTTTGCTACTTGGTTTTCTGGCCACAATAATAACAGGCGCCACAAGGAGCACAGGAGAAACTGGAGGTGAGTGGGCTTAAACTCCCTCCCCCCCCCACTGGATGTCAGCACCGCACAATGGCGCAACCACTGTTTACTGCAGGAGAAGTCGAGAGGGAGCTGCCGCCAGCCAAACCGCTGAGGATAACTGAAGAAGTCCGACTTTGAGAAGACAACAGGCAGTGGTGGCAATGTGAAGAGAATAGAAGGCGATACAATGAAGAGAAGGAAAGGCAATACAGAAGGCATTCAGGAAGGTGGGCTCAACATCTCCAGGTTGCAGACCATGGCAGTGATTGGTGCTGAAGGTACTGGGGGTGGAGTTCTTTCACTGACTGCCAGCTGGGCAGCTAGTGGCAGTGCCTGTCATGTGTGGTGGTTTCTTGGGGGGGGGGACGAGAGTTGTAAGTTCACAAAGGGGGGAGTAACAGATAGACTACTAGCTTCTCCAGTGCTATCTCATCATTACTGTACCACACCACGTGTGTCACTGTCACCCTTAAGGTATAGTAACACTGAGATAGGCATGTGCACGTTTGAGAACTATGCAGTTGTTGAAGTGGCAGAAGTGATCAGAAGTTTAGCGAGAAGCTCCTCTGTCTGACTGACTTTATCAAGTCTGTACTCTGTCCTCCTACTGGCATTAGTTTCTTCAGGTAGGCAGGGACCGTGTTGTTCAGGTGATTCAAGCCTGCATTTAAACTATAAAATTAAGATTTGTTTTTTGTTGTTGTATTTACTGTAAACTAGGCCGACTGGAGACTTAACGCAGCAGATGCAAGCAAACTGAGTTGGAGTTTCTGATTCACCCCTGCCCCAAGGGGATTTTGAGAGAGACTTTGTGTCTGAGAATGATATATAAAAAAAAGTAATTATAAATTACAGAGCAACAGTTACTGGGTACTTTTTAATTTTTCTGTGGAAATGCATTTGTTTTGGTTAAATATCAGAGGAAAACTGTCAGCAACTGGAGTTTTACCCTGTCCCCACTGTTTGCTTTGTGGCTAAATAAAGAGCTAGGTGCTAGCTCCTCTGCTGATAACTGAATTTCTTTTTTGGTAGGGGCAGTATATGAGAATATTAATGTATTGTTGAAGCAAGCAAGCAAGCAGCACAGTTTAACTGTGACCTCTCACTCATTAGTTACAGAGGTCAGTATTGTTGTGCAGTACAGTTTTTTTATGTCTACTTGAGAAAAATCTCATACTCTTTGCCTTATAATCAGTATTTGTTTTCAATTTTTATCATTTGTTGTCTACCATTGTAGGTAACTTGACTCTGGTGCATGTAGCTTTTGTTGCCACATGCACCTTGGTGCAGGTACCACAAAAAGTTAATTTCTATCCCCGGCAGACACAAGTTTGTCAATCTGACTTGAAAATAAAATTGTTCTGAAATGAACCTATTTATTGGGGCTACATCAAAGACGCACTGCTTCTACGAATTAACGGAATGCAGAATTTTTTTATCTATTAAAAAACCCTGTGTTATGTAGCCAGAATAGAATCAGGGTTTTGATGACAGAGAACTGAGAGCTATGATACTGACAAGGTAATTTCTCATAGACATTCATTCATACCACTTCAATTAAGCACTGAACCCCAAATGATCAACTTTTTATGAGAACAGAAAGATAGATTTTAAGAAAATCTCTCTAAACATAAGCCAGATGGGTTAGTAACACACTCTGAGTGAAAACAATTAGTACTACAGATTGCTCTAACTAGGAACTGCAACAACTTATTCAGTCAATCAGGGATTTAATTGCTGAAGCAGCAGGCTGGACAAGTATGATGTCATTGCTCACTGACAGGGACAGAAACATCTTGACTGTTTCTTCACTGTTTTCAGTTACTGCAGAGCACATTAACAGATGCTGATTTAAAGAAAAACACAAAACCAAACAGGATGATATTTTCAGGAAACACTAATCATAACACAGGGACATGAATTCAAGTGAATTCAAGCTTTTTATGAAATATGTGTGCATTTGATCTTTAATGCATGGCCACACACACCCCGTCCACCAATGGGGTTGCATGTTTTATGCAACCCATTTTATAAAACACAGTATACTTGCGGCATTCAGCTCCTGGCTTCCAACGAGCAGGCAATGTAGGAACATCAGGCGTGATCTGATTCAACAAAGGATAGGTCCAAGAGTCTCTGGCTAATCCCACTTACTTAAACCCATTTAGAGCCATAAATGTTTTTTACCAACAGTCCAAAATCCAGATGCTCCTCTGTGTAACTGCCTGTAAGACTGTGTTTGAAAAACATGAGTGGCAGCGGCGTGGTGATGTTTTGGGCGTAACCCTTCACTAGACCATAGAGTTCTTTGAAATACTAATAGGTAAGGGAAGATTTACAATGTTGTACAACAAACACATCTACTTGATAAGAAAGATCTCATGTTCTTTGGAAAAGGAGGTTCCAGCTCTACACGCTCCAGGCATAAAGACTGGAGCTAAAAGATCCCAGTGCAGAGACCGTCCTGTCGACCCAGTGGCAGTGCGTCACGCTGACATGCAGGCAGTCTGAGTTTGGGCACGAGCATAAGATGCTGAGTCAGGAGGCAGGCCAGACTGGAGCAGCTGCTGCATGCGTGGGCGGCTCTAGTACAGGGTGAGACTGGGCACATGCCCTGATAAAGATCCGCTGTGCCCAAACTCTGCCCCAGTAGTGATACTGTACATAGTTGGCAACATAGACTGGATTTATATTTCCTTATACCCTGCCTGTGTCTTGGTACTGCTTTATTCCTGCAGCTGCCACTGGCCATGTTGCAGTGTGCTGCTGTCAGTAAGGATGGCACTGGGCAGTTGATGTCACAGCAACCACTGCAGTAGGCCAAGTGAGCTTGTTGTCTCTGCAGGACATTACTGCACACAGCCAGTGCTGACACTGGATCCTACTCCACATAGTGGACTGCCTTGATGGGGGATGGCCTCCCCTGGAGCCCCTGCCACAGGGGGAAGCTGTGGGGGATGTTTGGGGTGGCACTGGACCTGTGGGGGAAGTAAATGAGCCAGAACAGGGTATATTCCTGGGATCAGCATATATCCTTGAGACGAACATGGGAGAAAAAGCATTACAGAAACAAATCCCAGATCGGGGCTTGCCCAGCATTATAGAGGTATCCATTGGTCTGTGATGCATGCTACCCAGATTTGGGAGAGAGCTAGAGTTTCTGGCAACTGGACAGTCAGAGGCCATGGGTGCTGCCAGCAGTAGCACTTCCTTCACCAGGGTGGCACTGCATTCTACAGCCAAAGTGACCCCTGCTGTGGATCAAGGAATGTTCGACTTCTTGCCACAGGGGAAGGTTACAGCTCGCAAGGGTGTTGGGTGGAACAAAAACAAAGTGACTAAAATAAATCTAGTCTTTCCAGAATTACCCAGTACTCCTGGGCCCCGTGCCATTTGGAGTGGTCCTCTGGGACCCATGGCATTGTGGAAAGGAGGTAACGGAGCCTGAAGAGGGTAAGGACAGTGCCTGGTGAGTGAGACAAAATATGCTGTAGAACTGTAAATCCTAAACCAAGCTCATGTAATGTCTTTAGTTATATTATTTCTAAGCATGGGATTAGAACTTAACTTTGCTTTAGTAATCATAATTTTGGTAGAGCAGAGTGATCAGTATTTTTGCCTTTTTGGTAGTCCAGGGGCTGGATTTTCAGCAGAGCAAGATTGCCACAAGCTCCAGGTACGCCAAAGATATGGTGCACCAGGTTTGCAGCAGTCTAACGGGATTTTATATCCCATGCAGCAGTTGGCGCATGTTAGACTATATTTTTGTGGTGTAGCTTGCCTCAATCCCATGGACCGTTTTTATGGAGCTTGCGCCTAAGATTTTGCTCAAGCTGCCGTAAAGCAGGAAAGATGTTGCAACTTCGTCCAACCTTTGAAAATTGGGCGCAGTTGCAGCAAACAGCATTGACATAGTGACAGTTTCAAAGTATTGCGGTGTAGAGCTTGACGCAAACACTGTGCCACCCTTTCAAAATCTGACCCCAGGGCGCTAGCATCAAGAGAGAGAAGTCCCCACCTCAGCTGTGAGTAGTGCATCCTTATGCAGCCATGCTTCCTCGGAGCTCCAGAGCACAGAATTACAATCTGCACTCATCTACTGGGCACTTTAATATTCTTGAACTTCTGCACTCACAGTTTGGTGGAATGTATCATAAAGTCTGGGTGAACTTTGGTGCTGATCGAACAGTGGGAAATCCCCAGAAGACAGAACGAGGGTGGAGGCCAAAAGGGCCTGCAGCCTGGGCCTAGAGAGAGCAGGAAAGCAGCATCCTACAGTGCAGTGGAAGAGGTCTCAGATGAACTCTCAAACAAGAATCTGCTGAGAGTGATACAAGCACTCGACAAGAGAGTCCTCACCCTAGATCAGAAAACTGTGGACTTTAATACAAGGCTCACTGCTTTTGAGCAGCAAATCACCACAGCAGTAGCCAAATCAAAGGAGGTGTCGGGTTTAGCTCTCAAGGCGGTAGCAGCAACTAAGGGCCTGATAAAGGAAAACAAAGCCCTTCACTTCTGATTAGAAGTTCTAGAAAATATTGCCTGAGCCTCCAATCTCCGCATTTTGGGACTCCCAGAAACCTCGGAAGGAGGCAACCTGGCGTTGTTTGTAGGTCAGTAGCTGGGAGAATGTCTTTGCCTTGACTCGGCTCCAGTGGTGTTCAGACCTTTTCAGATAACATTTAGGAAACAGTGGGATAATGAGAACACACCCGGACTCTCCTGGTCATACTGATGGGCCCACATGACTGGGACCGTATATTGGAGGCAACCCGGTACATAGGTTCACTTGCAACAGACTCGGGAGATGAAATTGTTCTTTGTCCAGATCTCAGTTTCACCCCTAAAGAACACAGGAAGGTGTTTGATGGGGTCTTGATTGTCCTGCAAGCTTGTGGGGTATCACATCACTTACAGTTAGCAGAAAAACTTAGAGTTATGTATGGGGGAATGATCCCAAGGGTAGGAACATAGGAATCATGTCGGCAGATGGGGACCGCATGATCCATCTGGTCTGCCCCACTCCCTATTTAGACTGCACCCTGATGTGTCCACAGTGTCTGTCCCACGCGAGTTTGAACTCACATATTGTCTTGGATTCCACCACCTCCTGAGGTAGGCTGTTCTGTGGGCCTATGACCCTTTCTGTAAAGATGTGCTTCCTGAGGTTGCTTTTGAACCTGTCTCCCACCAGACACAAGTTGTGCCCCCTGTGTACGTGCATCCCTGTTTTGCTGGAAGAGGTTTCCTGCCTGTGTTGTGTTGATTCCCTTAACATACTTAAAGGTTTCGATCATGTCCCTTCTGTTTCTTCTCTGCTCAAGAGTTTACAGATTTAGTTCCCTGATTATTGCCTCATATGGCTCACGATGCAGTCCATTCACCATCTTTTATAGCCCTTCTCTGTATTGTCTCCAGGCGGTCTGTCTTTTTTGAGGTGGGGCCCTCCAAAACTGACTGCAGTACTCTAAATGTGACCTCGCCAAGGACCTGTAGAGAGGAATGATAACCTCACTCTTTCTACTTGTAATTCCCCTACCAGTGCATCCGAGGACGCCACTCGCCCTCTGTGTTGCCTTTTCACACTGTTTTCCAAACTTTAAGTCATCCGTTATGACTACTCCAAGGTCTCTTTCTGTTGTCATCTCCTCTAACTGATGCCCTCCGAGTGTGTACTTCATCCTTGGGTTTCTTTTTCCTGTATGCATAACCTTGCACTTCTTGGCATTAAACTTCAACTGCAAATCCTTGGACCATTCCTCAAGTTTTTTTCAGGTCTGCTTCCATTCTTTTCTCACCCTCCTGCCTGTCTACTCTGTTGCAGAGTTTTGTGTCATCTGCAAACAGGCAAACCTTCCCCTTCAAGTCGTTTGCAATATCCCTGATAAATATGTTAAAAAGGATAGGCCCCAGCACAGACCCCTGTAGAACTCCACTGGTAACTTTGCCTTCCCTTGATAATGATCCATTGATACGCACTCTCTGTGTCCTATCTTGCAGCCAGTTGGTGATCCAGTTCACTATCTTATGACCGACTCCTGTATGCTTTAATTTGTTAGCTAGCCTTCTGTGGGGGACAGTGTTGAAGGCTTTGCTGAAGTCCAGGCACACAATGTCCACTGCTCCTCCTTGATCGACTGTTCTGGTGACCCAGTCTAAAAAGTTGATCATATTGGTTTGACAAGCATGTCCTGCTGTGAAGTTATGTTGTCTGGGATCAATCTTTCTGCTGTCCTCCAGGTACTTCACTATCATCTCTGTTAGCTACGACTCCATAATTATTCCTACCACCGAGATCAAACTGACCAGTCGGTAGTTTCCTGCCTCTTCCCTGCTTCTGCTCTTGTGTAAAGGTACTACTGTTGCCCTTTTCCAGTCCTGAGGTATTATTTCACTTTCCAGTGACTTGCTGAAAAGCTCAGCCAGTGGTGTGGCAAGTTCTTCCCAAAGCTCCTTCAGTACCCTAGGGTGGTGTCATTGAGGCACAGGTCAGGAAGCATAGGAAAACAGGAGCAATTGTAGAATTTACCAAAAAGATTTATTTATGCTAGCAGTAACAAAAGAAAAATAAACTTGCTCAGTATAACTATTTACAAAGGCCAAATAAACAGAAAAAGTCCATCCAAGTTTTTCTTCAATCTCTGTGTCCATTCTTCTCTTCTTTCAAGCAATTGCAGCTCAGCTCTGTTATAAGTCCTTCCAACCCACATTCTTAACAAATCGCTAAGTTCAGCCAAAATAAAAGACACCTGTAACTGTCATTAAGTCTTTCCCTTCCCCATGTGTGCCATATTTATCCACTGGTAAGGTATAATTGCTTTGTCATATTAACTGCTTTCCCTTCCCCTTCTACTTCTGGCTTTATCTATGCTTACGCTTCACTGCTGCTCTATCAAATCACTCCTCCCCCCCATATCAGTTGTAGTCTGTTTGTTTTAGCTGCCAAAATATATGTATTGCACACACTAGTCATCATGTTTCATTTATCAGTATGCAACCTGTAAGTCGCTTCCCTGTCTCATATTAATGTTTACCACCTGCGGTCACCCTATGTGGTACCCTTGTATGTATATTCAACCTGTATCATGTAATGTGCATTTCATGTATATACTGTTATTACCTATCTATGTTTGTACTTTAAGTGTTTATGTTACAGGACCTCCTTGTGAATGAGCTTGCTCAATGGAGTTTTCCTACAATAAACTTGAACTTGAACTTAACAACCATCCTGTTCTTGTATGTTTCAGGCAGGTGCAAGGCAGGAACACAGTGTACCTGAGCTGAGGCCTCCCTTTCCACAGCTCTTCTGCAAATTGAACTCCGGTAACCTCTCGACTTTACAATAGCTTTTTGCAATCATTTCAAACTATAATTATATACATTTCAAAAATTAACGCTATATACTTTCTAAATAAAGGGATCCTAATATTAGTTACATTTCCACATAATGATCTGTATGTATTTTTATATCAGAAGATATGCATGGGAGGAAAAGGCAAACAGCAAGGGAAGACAGTGAGAGGCAAATAAAACTTAAGGGACTCCATGGCCCACTTTGCTGCTAAACATTCCTTTTCAGTGGTGGAGTACCTTTTCTCTCTGTCATGCAACTTTCTACTTATGTACAGAATAGGATGTTCCGTCCCATCTTTATTTTAACTCAGGACTGCACCTAGGCCTACCTCTGTTGCATCTGTTTGTAACAAAAATTGTTTCTCAAAGTCTGGGCTACTCAAAACAGGGTCTGAACATAATGCAGCCTTAATGGCTTGAAAAGCTTCATCACACTCTGGGATCCATTTCACATTGTTTGGGAACCGTTTTTACATGAGTTCAGTAAGGGAAGTAGCTAACTCTGCAAAGTTGTGAACAAGTCTACGATAATAACCAGCCAGCCCTAAAAATGACCTGACATGTTTCTTTGTTTTAGGGACAGGGCTGTTAGCTATGGCTTCTATTTTTGAAATTTCTGGCTTAACTTCTCCATTTCCCAACACATAGCCCAAATATCTGGTTTCCTGCATGCCCAATGCACATTTAGTAGGATTAATAGTCAGACCTGCATTTTTGATAGCTTGGATAACTGCTCGTAGGTGTTCCAGGTGGCTTTTCCAGTCTGGACTGTACACTACGACATCGTCCAGCTATGCAGCACAACATCCAGTGTGAGGGGATAAAATTACATCCATGTATCGCTGGAGTGTAGCTGGCACACCATGTAAACCAAAGGGCATGGTGGTGAACTGATACAATCCAA
This sequence comes from Neoceratodus forsteri, assembly GCA_016271365.2. Taxonomy (NCBI): domain Eukaryota; kingdom Metazoa; phylum Chordata; order Ceratodontiformes; family Ceratodontidae; genus Neoceratodus; species Neoceratodus forsteri. The sequence goes on from CM057452.1 coordinate 1,465,448,862, forward strand.
TAAGGGAGGCAAATGCGGTTTTGTCCCTGGATTCTTTAGCTAAAGGGATTTGCCAGTAACCCTTGGTGAGATCAAGGGTACTGATATACTTTGCACTCCCCAGTCTGTCCACCAAATCATCTATTCTGGGCAAAGAATAACTGTCAAATTCTGACATTTGATTAAGTTTCCTAAAATCAAGGCAGATTCTAACACCCCCTCCTTTTTTATTTACAATTACCATTGGAGATGACCAAGCACTCCTCGACTCCTCTGTGATACCCAATTCTTTAATTTTTTTGTATTTCCTTAACCACGTCAGCTCTTAACTGCTCAGGCAACCTGTATGTCTTTTGCCTAATAGGGCATGCATTCCTTGTCCCTATAACATGCTCAACCCCTTTTGCTCAGCCTAGTACTGTGGTAAAAGTACTGTTAAATGTCATTAGCACATTATGAATATTTGCTCTGAGGTTATGGAAACATTCACCTTTACAGCACCAGCATCTACAGTTTGTTTCTGTCTGTCATAAGCTATATAGAGGATAATGTATGGTCCTCTATTGGTAACTGGTCTGTTAACCATCGAGAGGTTGCCAGGGCGACCGTGTAAACCTCAAAGAACGAAGCTCGAGAGGTTTACATCGCCATGGCAATCTCGAGATGGTTAACAGTAACCGGTTGCCAATAGAAGGACCATACATTATTTTTTATAGTGTATGGTCCCAAGAAAAAGGGAAAACGATTCCTTACTTTTTGGAACATAGTCACCGCCGCGGTCGTTCAGTCCTTCCCTTACCACTGCGTGCATCCATCGGTTCCCAAGCATTAAAAAGGTGGGCACATGCGCAGACCGATCCCCGTTGTTAACCTATCGATGTGACGCAGTATCGATAGGTTAACAACATTACTACGTCACATCGATGGTATAACAACCTTAGGAAATGATGATTTCCTGAGGTTAACAGCGTTCTACCATACACTATATCAATATCTTCCTTATCATTTTCTGGCAAAACTAGCGATGCAGCTTTTGGCATTTTTTCAACCCATTTCTTGAGGAGTTTAGCATGGTATGTCTTAGTAGGATTTTTCCTGTCAGGGGTCTCAGTCTCATAGTTAACAGTGCCAGTATGTCTGAGAACCTTATAAGGCCTTTGCCACTTCATTAACAGTTTATTTTCTGTTGTGTGTAACAGTAGCAAAACGTTTTCACCTGGCTCAAAAAAGTTTTCTTTTACCCCATGGTCATAATATATCTTCTGCTGGTTATGGGCCTCTTTCTGATTACAATGGGCAATTTCAACGTATTTTGCCAGCTTCTTTCTTGGGGCACACATAAGACATTATCAATTGTTTCTGTGTGGGGTTATCTTCCCACGTTTCTTTTATCACATCCAGTGGCCCTTTTGGCTGCCTACCATACAGCATTTCAAATGGTGAAAGCCCTGTTGATACCTGTGGCACTTCCCTGTAAGCAAAAAGTAGGCAATGCAAGTACTGGTCCCAATCTTTTCCCTACCCCTTTTACAAACCTTTTAAACATGCATTTTAGGGTTTGGTTACAATGCTCAACAAGACAGTCTGTCTGAGGGTGATAGGGGGAGGTTTTTATGGCAGTGATACCTAGCAGTCTGTACAGCTCCTTAAGTAATGCAGCACCAAAATTACTACCCTGATCAGAAAAAATTTCTTTAGAAATGCCCACTCTGCTGAAACTTTTTGCAAGCTCTGCTGCTACTTTTGAAGCTGTGACAGTACGCAGACAGTAGGCAATTATAGTGGGGGGGTTGCAGGAAGTAGACTGTTGGTTAACTAGAATCTGCAGAATAGCTTGGCAGAAGACACCAGGAGAAAGGACTGCTGTGTGACTGAACTTCTCTGCTGGGACTAAAGTAGAAGAACTTTTGTATTTGGACCTTTAATTTAGGGTAAAAAAACTAACATACAAAAAAAAAAGTGTGTGTTTGGCTTAACTGAACTGAATGGGTATCTAAAGAGTTATCTAGGTGTAAATCTCAGATGACTGAAAGGACTTAACTGCTGTGAGGTTTACATTACTTGTAGAAAGATCTGGTAAGTAGGGCGCTTAGCTAGAAGGAAGCTACATTTAAAGACTGCCTTAGAAAGCTTCAGCTAATAGCTTGGCAGAAGACACCAGGAGAAAGAACTGCTGTGTGACTGAACTTCTCTGCTGGGACTATATTGCCTCCTTCCTCCCTCTACCCCCACCCAAAGCTAGTTCTATTTTTATAAGCACAGGATTTGACTGACAACAGGAACTTCCTGTTTAGGGCAGGAAGTGAGTGATCACTGAACCACAAGGACCCACCATCCTAGAAGGGCAAGAGTAGCTCTCTGGCCCCTCCTAGCTGCTGGAGGTCTGCCTCTGAGCAAGTAAGTGGTCTACTGAGAAATATAGGATATTCTTGTCTCAGAACAGGACAATCAGGAGCTTAAAGGGCACACAGGTAGAAAGTAAGAGAGAGAGAGAAAAAACAGAGGAAAGAGTAAGGATTGCAAACAGTTAAGGGGCCAGAAATAAGACATGTTTGGAGTGGTGCAGTGCAGTGGCTGTGGAGCAGCAGTCTTCCGGAGATGTTCTGGAGGATGCAGTGTTGTCCCATCTGCAGGCACCTCTCTGGGCTGAGGGAGGAGGTTGCTCATCTCCAGGCTGAGTTGGCCAGGATTTGTGGGACCTCCTCTTCCATCCAGGGACCACCAGTGCCACTGCCGTTGCCTCAGAGGTTGCCAAGAAGAGGAGGCGGTTGGACCACAGTGGGCTCAGGGAGGGTGAGGGTGGTGGAACAGGCGCATCCCTCCAGTTGTACCTCTCACAATTCCTATGCCATTCTGGCAAAGTGTGGTTCCTCTGTGAGGCACCACAGTGGAGACAAGGAGGATGCTGGGAACCTCCACAAAGGAGACCCACAGGAGGGTGGCAGGGGACCCTGCAGGGGAAGGAAACAACTCCTGGTGGGGGACTCCATTGTTAGGAAGGTAGAACTGGGGGAGGAAGGGGAGAGGGAGGTAAGGTGCCTGCCAGGCGCCATGGCTTGGAGGGACAGGGAGCGAATCCTCAGGATTGCCAGAGCAGCTGCACAGGGGAGGAAGCTGGATGTCATTGTCCACATAGGGACAAATGACCTGGCTAAGAAAGGGATTAGAGAAGTGCAGGAAGAGTTTGTGGAATTGGGGAAGGGCCTTAGTCAAGTAGCACGTACGGTAACCTTCTTGGAGGTGCTACCTATCTATGGCATAGGAGAGGCTAGGGTGTTCCACACCATGGGACAATCAGTGGTTGAAAAACTGGTGTGGAGCTCAGGGATTTGGCTTCATTGGGGACTGGGGGTCCACCTGGAGTGATGCAAGCCTATACTGGCATGATGGGCTGCATCTGTCCGGGAGGGGAACCAGGATCCTAGGTGATAGGTTTAAATGCTTCATTGGCAAGCTTTTAAACTAGCCAAGGGGGGAGGCACTGGAAAGGAGCAGGAAAATCCTAGCCCCCAATAATCACGGTAGTAAGTGCAGCAAACACCAGCATAGAGGTGTCGATAGGGAGAAGGGCAGGGGTAAATGGAGAAAGTGACAAAGGCAAGAAGGACAGGGATGGGGCAAAAGGAGTAAGGCCATCAGGAAATGGAGGGTAATGAGTACCAATGCCCGTAGTCTGGGCAACAAGCTCCCTGAGCTGATGGCCTTAATGGAAGTGGGATGCCTGGATATCGTAGCAGTCACAGAAACATGGTACACAGAGAACCATGACTGGGATGTTAACATACCAGGGTACATAACCTTCAGGAGAGACAGGCAGGGGAGAAGAGGGGGAGGAGTAGCTCTCTATGTAAAGGAAGGGATAAAAGCAACTGAACAAAAGAGTAAACAGGGAGGAGAGGAGGCACTGTGGGTCACCTTGGAGACTGGAAAGGGCACCACAGTCCACACAGGGGTTGTGTACAGACCCCCATGTCAGGGGGAAGAAATAGAAGGCATTCTTAGAATGGCAGAGAAAGGGGATATACTATTGATGGGAGACCTGAATATGCCAGATGTTAACTGGAGCACATCTGCTGCAGCCACATCCAAGAGCAGGGCCATTCTTGATGCCCTACAGGTGGCAGGCATTAGACAGCTAGTTTCAGAACCCACTCGTGAGGGAGCAATCTTAGATCTCGTACTCTCAAACGAGGACAGTGAGAGGTTTTCAGATCTAGAAGTGGGTTGCCATCTGGGAACAAGTGACCATCAAACAGTGTGGTTCATGTTAAACTCAGCTACAGAGTCAAGCCATACAAAAGTGAGGGTACTGGACTTTAGGAGGGCTGACTTTGGCAAGATGGGAGAGTGCCTCAGAAAAGCACTAGCAAACAGGCTAGAAGGAGGTGTGGAGCAACAATGGGGAATTATCAGAACTGCCATCACAGAGGCAACAAGCCTTTGTGTGAAGCAAATAAACAAATCAAAATGAAAGAAAAAGCCACTATGGTTCTCAAAAGAGGTGGCTGTGAAAGTCAGGAAGAAAAAGATAGCATTCCGGAAGTATAAGGAAACACAGAAGGAGCAGGACAGAGAGCTGTACCAGTTAAGGCAGAAGGAAGCAGGGAGGGAAGTCAGAATAGCAAAGGCCCAAACTGAGGAAAAGATGGCCAACTCAGTTAAGAAGGGATAAAACCTTTTATAGGTACATCAGCGAGCGTAGAAAGACAAAGGGAGGGATAGTGAGGCTGTATAGAATGAACGGTGGGTGGGCAGAAGGGGACAGTGAAAAAGCAGGAATACTGAACGAATATTTCTGCTCAGTATTCACAAAAGAGGAGGGGGAAGTGCCTAATCCAATTAACAGAATCACTCTGGAGAGGGGGGGTTGATCCCAGTCCTTTCACAGAAGAAAGGGTTCTGCAAGAACTCCTAAAACTGAAGGTGGACAAAGCAGTGGGTCCTGATGGAATTCACCCCAGAATTCTAAAAGAATTAAGAGAGGAACTAGTGAAACCACTGGCTACTCTCTTTAATAAATCATGGGAGGATGGGGTGGTACCCGAGGACTGGAGGAAGGCAGATGTGATTCTCCTTCACAAAAGTGGGACCAAGATAGAGGCAGGAAACTACAGATCTGTCAGTCTGACCTCTGTGGTAGGGAAAGTGATGGAGTCACTTCTGAAGGAAAGAACAGTTGAGAACCTAGAGGCCAGTGGAGCACAGGACCCAAGGCAGCATGGGTTCACAGCAGGAAGGTCATGTCAGACAAATCTAATAGATTTCTTTGACTGGGTGACCAAAGTAGTAGACCAGAGAGGGGCTGTGGACATGGCCTACCTAGACTTTAGCAAGGCATTTGACACAGTCCCACACAAAGATTAATAGTCAAATTAACCAGCCTGGGAGTGGGACCCAGGGTGGTAGCCTGGAATAAAACATTGGCTGGACAACAGGACACAGAAGTTAATTGTAAATGGAGTCCACTCTGAAGAAAGAGGGGTTACTAGTGGGGTACTGCAGGGTTCAGTATTGGGTCCAGTCCTTTTAGTGTCTTCATCAGTGACATTGCAGAGGACTGGAAGGAAAAGTATGCCTTTTGCAGATGACACAAGATCTGCAACAGGGTTGATACACAAGGAGCGTGGAAAGGATGAAAGGGACTTGACAAGGTTGGAGAATGGTCAGAAGTATGGCAGCTAGGATTCAATGCAAAGAAGTGCAAAATAATGCACCTGGGAAACAAGAACCCAGGGGAAGAATACACAATGGGTGGGGAGGTAGTAACAACAACAAAAAAGGAAAGGGACCTGGGGGTAATCATATCAGATGACCTTAAGGTTAGCAAGCAATGTGAGAAGGCAGTAGGGAGGGCTGGGGGTATACTGGGATGTATAGGGAGAGGCATCATCAGCAGAAAACAGGAAGTTGTTATCCCTCTGTACAGACAGCTGGTGAGACCCCATCTGGAGTACTGTGTCCAGTTCTGGAGACCCCATCTCCGCAAGGACATAGACAGGATAGAGGCAGTCCAGAGGAGGGCAACTAAAATGGTGCAGGGTCTGCAAGAGAAGCCGTAAGAGGAGAGACTAAAGGAGCTTAATATGTATACCCTTGAGGAAAGAAGGGAGAGGGGGGACATGATAGAAACTTTTAAGTACCTCAGTGGAATCAACAAAGTCCAAGAGGGTAGCATTTTTCAGAAAAAGAGACTTGCAAGAACAATGGGACACAATTTAAAGATAGAAGGAGGGCAGTTCAGGGGCAATGTGAGGAAGTATTATTTCACAGAGAGGGTAGTGGATGCATGGAGCAGCCTTCCTGAGGAGGTTGTGGGGTCTAAAACTGTGGGAGAATTCAAGAATGCATGGGACAGACATAAGGCAATTCTTGTGGTGGGTAGGAAGAAATAGGCTGTTGGTTAACTAGGATCTGCGGCCTATCCTGTAGGTAGGGAAATGGGCAGACTAGATGGGCCTAGCAGTCCTTATCTGCCGTCAAAGTCTATGTTTCTATGTCTATCCAATAGGTAGGTAAATGGGCAGACTGGGTGGGCCAAGTGGTCCTTATCTGCCGTCAAAGTCTATGTTTCTATGCTTCTGGGTATCAAATAGTATAGTTTCATACTACCATGACCTGGCCTATTACAATTATAGCAAATAATGTCTTTGGGCACAGATTTGTTACCCCCACCAAAGTTCTTATTATGCTTGGAGTTTAAATGGGAAAAAGAGTGTCTTACTGGTGCTTGACTGTTACCCCGCTGTTGTGGCATCTGTCTGGCCACTTGGTAGTCCTCAGCCAACGAAACAGCCTTTTCCCCACTCTCTGGTCAGTATTCTTTTACCCAAAGCTGCACATCTGTAGGCAAGATGTGGATGAATTGCTCCATGGCAAATGTGTCGATGATCTGTGGGACTGTTTTGCTCTCTGGTTGGAGTCATTTTATCAGTAGTTCTCTGAGTTGGGTGAAGGCTTCTCAAGGGTTGTCAACTGAGTCGTACCTCAGAGATCGAAATCTCTGCCTGTAGGTCTCTCCGGAGATGTCATACCTTTTCAGGATTTTGCTTTTCACCAGGTCGTAGTTTTCTGACTGTGCAGTGTCCATATTGCTGTAGGCAAGCTGGGCTTTCCCTGTCAGGTAGGGTATCATTCTGATTGTCCATTGCTGCTTTGGCCAATGGCAGGCTGTGGCAGCTCTTTCAAAAGTTGTCAGGTATGCCTCAATATCATCCGAGGGACACAACTTTGTAAGTTTAATGGCTTTTAAGTTGCTTGTGTTTTGTTACTTGTCTGGATCTGTGCCAGATCCTCTGCCTTTGATAGCTTGCAAGGCATCCAGCCATCGCTGCTCCTGTTGCTGCATCTCTTCTCTCATCTGCTGCTACTGTCGCTGCATCTCTTCTCAGACTCTTTTTGTTGCATAGCCCACCATTTCAAATAGTCCGTCAGGCTTTCAGGTTCTGTCACTGCCTGTTCTTTTTCTATAACTTGTGCTGGCTGTACAATCTCAGCTTGGACTTCTGTCTCTGCTAGTTTGGCTGCCATTCTCCTGGTAACCACTCCTGGACTTGCTGCTGCAGATTACATACATTTCTCTGTGCTTCCCTGGTACTATATCCAGTACTCACACACAAAACTCCTGTCTTAGGATATGCACGGCATAAATCCCACTTAGGCTGACACCACCTGTGATCGATGCACAGGTCAGGAAGCATAGAAAAACCAGGAGCAGTTGTAGAATTCACCAGAAAGATTTATTTACACTAGAAGTAACAAAAAAAAATAAACTTGTTCAGTATAACTTATTTACAAAGGCCAAATGAACAGAAAAAGTCCATCTGAGTTTTTCTTCAATCTCTTCTGTCCATTCTTCTCTTTTTTTCAAGCAATTGCAGCTTAGCTCTCTTATAAGTCCTTCCCACCCCCATTCTTAACAAGCATCCTGTTCTTGTATAATTTCAGGCAGGTGCAAGGCAGGAACACAGTGTGCCTGAGCTGAGGCCCCCTTTTCCACAGCTGTTCTGCAAAAGGTGTGAAAAATTGAACTTGGGTAACCTCTTGAGTTTACAATAGCTTTTTGCAATCATTTCAAACTGTAATTATACACATTTTAAAAATTAACGCTATATATTTTCTAAACAAAGGGATCCCAATATTAGTTACATTTCCACATAATCGATCTGCATATATTTTTATATCAGCAGATATGCATGGGAGGAAAAGACAAACAGCAAGGGAAGACAGTGAGAGGCAAAGAATTGCAAGACTGTTGGGGTGATCAAAACCTAGGTCTCACAGAAAAATGTGGTTGAGCAACCAGACAGACAGACAACAGACAGGAAAAGGAAGAACAGATCCTTGCATTCAAACTCTCCATAACAACCAGGACAGAGTCCTATTCTACCCTGTCACAATGGATGTCATCTGGCCCCATTGCTTTATCTACCTTGAGCCTATTCAGCTCTTCTGGGACCCTTTCCCTTGTAAAGGGTCTTGTGTCTGCTCCTGTGGTGTTGTGTACTGACCTACTTAGTGTAGGACCCTTCCCGCTGTCTTCTATGGTGAAGACAGAGCAAAAGAAATCATTTAGTAACTCTGCTTTGTCTTCATCTGTCTCTGCCATCTTGCCTTCTTTTGTTGCTAACCTGACTATTCCCCCCTTACTCTTTCTTTTTTCCTTTATTTATCTGAAGACGATTTTGTCTCCTTTTTTGACCCGTGCTATTTTCTCTTCCGTCTGTGCTTTTGCTCTCCTAACTGCCTATCCTGCCTCACTCAGCTTGTTTTTGTATTCCTCTATAATTAATTCACTTTTAGTTGTTTGTTTATATTTTGCAAAAGCCCTCCTTTTTTCCTTGATTTTGGTTGCAACTTCCTTGGTGAACCAGAGTGGATTTTTCTTTCTTTTGGATTTGGTGATCTGCCTAGTGCATGTAGCTGTAGCTGTATTTAAAGCAGTTGTTAAGGCCTTCCATCAGTCTTCTACATCTCCCGAGTTACTGCCATCTAGGATGGATGTGACTATTTACTTTTGCTGCACCATCCATTCTAGATGCCGGAATTCCTGCAGGAAAAATTAAACAGGACTGTGGATCTAAGAAGACTGGAGATGGAAACAGAACAGGTGATTCAGACTGGTGGGACAAACTGAATTCATAAGTATGTGATATTAGGTTTGGGGATGAACGTCTACCAAGGCAGGTTAACCTGAAGCAATAACTTTCACTTTAGTGACTCATCAAGGCATTTTAAGATTAGCTGTTGTACCGAGTTTAGATCAGTGTGCATGAACTCAACTGTAATTTGCAATATATATTGCCATGCTTCAAGATGGCACCTGCCTGCCTCATAGTGTCAACTCGTTGGTCCGTGTACACCCCCCCCCCGCCCTAATCTCTCAACAGCCCCTGCAAGTGTCAGCACCACCAAGAACTTCACTTTCTTCCAAGGGGCTCAGTGGGTCTGATGGACATGTTAAAAGTTTAAGCAGAACGGTTTTAAAAATGTTTACTGTTTCCTTTCTGAAACAAGTATGCAGCATATACAGCCCATACTGGTCATCATATAGGCCGACACTTCTGTTTACCCTGTGATGTAGCAAAAGTTAATAGATTGCATCTTAGATGAGATACATATTTATATACTGAAATAGTTCAGAAATATTGCATATTACAGATAATTTTCTGCATTTATTCTAATAGTTCAGCCATGCTTGTGTGGGGCGGAAGCCAAGTTATAGTACTAATAAGTAAGCATTAAACCACGACAGAGAATGATTCTGCTGTGGGATTAATCCATGGTTGGGCTGGGTGATGGCCGAGTGCGTCCAGTCTGCCAACCATGGATTAATGCCACAAGTACAACCATGCTCTGGAGTGGTTTAATGTGTTTGTAACATGGCAAGCACTGGTAGGAGTAAGATATTACAGAGACAATAAAGTTACGAAGTCAATTAATTGTAGTACAGAAAGGAAGATAACTGAAGAATATTGATTATTACAAGTTTTTATGGTGTTGAACTGTTTACTTTTAACAGGCTACATACATTAGGAACTGTGTGCATGCACGTTGCAGACTGTATATTCATTAATATCGTGACTGAAAATGTACAACTATTACATTTCAAAATGTTATCTAGTACTATACAGAAGTAATGCAGGTAAAAAAAGATGTACCTCTGTGGAAGTGGACATTTGTAATGTAACCGAGTTCGTTCATAGCTATGATTTATGCATCCGAACTACTGCATTATGAGTGAAGGTGAAATATTTGCATATTCACTCATAATGGGACTGTATAACTGCTACCTCAAACAGAGTTAATTACATTACAAATCTGCATTTGTATTACCACAGGTACATCTGTTTTGCCTCTATTACTTGTCTATAGAATTATACAATGTCTTGAGTAGTACTGTTTTTCTGGGAGGTCCGTGGGATTTCTTGGAGATCTGCTCGGCTGGTGTCTGCCACGTAAAAAGAAGTAAAACAGCTTGTACATCGGAACATATGTTTCCTGCATGACAGTCCCAGTGCCACACTTTGCATTACAGCGGGGCACTTCAGATGTGAGACGGTCAGGAGCTGTGTGTCAGTGTCCGTCTGTGTTTGTCTTGTGTGAGATGTGCACGGTATGCACTGGGTAGTTAGAGTTCTGCAGGGTGGGTGGGTTCTGCATAAGGTACAAAGTGTACTGGTGGGGAACAGTGTTATATAAATATTACTTTGGGATTAGGTCAGCAGGATGGCTGTGTTTGAAAGAATAGACTGTTTCTTGGGAGGACTGGAGACTGCATTGGTCCCTGACATTGAGCAGTTTTTCGTGTGTGTCTGGCTGTGAGCATATGGAGGAGTGCCACCTGTAGGGGAGACACCGTTTTGCTGTGTGACATTCAGGAGTTAATGCTGAGTATCTCCGTGTTAGGACATGGAGCAGCGCTACCTGTGGGGAGACCAACACACATGGAAAAGGGGAGAAACATATGCTTATTAACAATGATGGATGGTGTACGGTGCACCCTTGATGGCAGCCATGGATTAATAAGGGGGATTAATCCATGGTTGCTCAGAGGTCACATGTTGCTCTTCCTCCAATGAATTTCAGTTATTTTACACTCTACTTTTTTGCCATGTTATAAGTTGTTTAAAACTACAGTAGTATGTTACAACACACAGGCTGAAGAATGGCCTAGGAACAGTCTGCCCTTTCTGTTTTCCATAATACGGTATGATCCTTCTCACTGATGGCTTTGCTGGAATGAGTATATTCTATATGAATTTGTACAGCAAATCACATGTTAGTAGAACCCTCCTCTGAAGTATAAAAGTGATCTGTGTTATGATGAATCCTAATGTAACAATGTGCTGTATATGGAATAGGATGTATTGCTCAGATATGGATTACTTCTATAAGAATTATCTTACAAACTAATACAAATAACATTTTAAATAAAAAGGAGTCGATGGTGGAAGGCTTCATATAAAAGGTGTTCTCAGTTGTTTGTAGAGCTTTAGAATTGTATAACCCACAGATTTCAGCTGTGTACAATATTCTAGACTTGTCTTTTGCCCCGTTAACTTTCGACAAATTAAACAATAGGGCTCCTGTATTATGGATCCAAAGGAAAAGACTCCCTTTTGGTAGCTCCTTTTATATTTTATGTACAAATTTTCCTAGTTTCTTGAGGCATGAAAAGTAATTCCTAAGTAAGTACTGTATAACATTTCAGTTCTTCCAGGGAGTTCCTCTCTTAGCGAGTTAAACCGCTTTTCCTGGACAAGATGCTCTACATTCTTCCTGTGATTTGGCGATGTGTTCCGTACTGCTCTGCTGTATGTTGCTGCTGCACATCTGCAGTATGAACAGTATTATCAGCACATAATGCAGCCATGCTACAGTGTTATGATGGTTTGTTCAGACTTCAGTCTTTCAAGTTGAGAAGAGTTCTTAAAGTTGCAAAAGAACATAGGGCTACTTACGCAGGAGTCTGCTTACGTAGGAGTCTGCTTAGGCAATGTAAAGGGAATGATAGGTAGAACTTATTGAGGATTAGTAGGATTGGAATGGTTAGTAAGAAGCTGGAACAGTGGATTGGTAGATAGCATGTTCGGTGCTGAGGTGGCAGGTACTGATTGGTAGACAGCATGTTTGGTGCTGAGGTAGGTTAAAGTGGCAGGTGCTGATCGGTAGATAGCATGTTTGGTGCTGAGGTAGGTTAAAGTGGCAGGTGCTGATCGGTAGATAGCATGTTTGGTGCTGAGTTAGGTTAAAGTGGTAGGTACTGACTGGTAGATAGCATGTTTTGGTGGTGAAGTAGGCTGAGGTGGCTGTTATTGATTGGTAGATAGCATGTTTGATGCTGAGACAAGTTAAGGTGGCAGGTGCTGATTGGTAGATAGCATGTTTGGTGGGGAAGGTTGTTAAGGTGGCAGGTGGTGATTGGTAAATAGCATGTTTGGTGGGGAAGGTTGTTAAGGTGGCAGATGTTGATTGGTAGATAGCATGTTTGGTGGGGAAGGTTGTTAAGGTGACAGGTGTTGATTGGTAGATAGCATGTTTGGTGGGGAAGGTTGTTAAGGTGGCAGGTGTTGACTGGTAGATAGCATGTTTGGTGGGGAAGGTTGTTAAGGTGGTAGGTGTTGATTGGTAGATAGCATGTTTGGTGGGGAAGGTTGTTAAGGTGGCAGGTGTTGATTGGTAGATAGCATGTTTGGTGGGGAAGGTTGTTAAGGTGGCAGATGTTGATTGGTAGATAGCATGTTTGGTGGGGAAGGTTGTTAAGGTGGCAGGTGTTGATTGGTAGATAGCATGTTTGGTGCTGGGGTAGATTGAGGTGGCAGGTGTTGATTGGTAGATAGCATGTTTGATGGGGAAGGTTGTTAAGGTGGCAGGTGTTGATTGGTAGATAGCGTGTTTGGTGCTGGGGTAGATTGAGGTGGCAGGTGTTGATTGGTAGATAGCATGTTTGATGGGGAAGGTTGTTAAGGTGGCAGGTGTTGATTGGTAGATAGCATGTTTGATGGGGAAGGTTGTTAAGGTGGCAGGTGTTGATTGGTAGATAGCATGTTTGATGGGGAAGGTTGTTAAGGTGGCAGGTATTGATTGGTAGATAGCATGTTTGGTGCTGGGGTAGATTGAGGTGGCAGGTGTTGATTGGTAAATAGCATGTTTGGTGCTGGGGTAGATTGAGGTGGCAGGTGTTGATTGGTAGATAGCATGTTTGATGGGGAAGGTTGTTAAGATGGCAGGTGTTGATTGGTAGATAGCATGTTTGATGGGGAAGGTTGTTAAGGTGGCAGGTGTTGATTCGGAGATAGCATGTTTGGTGCTGGGGTAGATTGAGGTGGCAGGTGTTGATTGGTAGATAGCATGTTTGATGGGGAAGGTTGTTAAGGTGGCAGGTGTTGATTGGTAGATAGCATGTTTGGTGCTGGGGTAGATTGAGGTGGCAGGTGTTGATTGATAGCATGTTTGGTGCTGGGGTAGATTGTGGTGGCAGGTTTTGATTGGTAAATAGCATGTTTGATGCTGAGGTAGGTTAAAGGGACACTGTCAACCTTTTTTACATCATGTTATTTTTAGGTAAAAACACACATTTTATGATTGCTTACTGTCTTTAAAATGCATTGATGTTGCTAGTTGTTTTGTCTGCCTCCTTGCTTATTAGATCCAAAATGCATGGTAATGTATAGCTAAGCCCAGTTTTGCTTTGCTTTAAATCACTGACTTGCTCTGAGTGAAAACTTCATGAACATTAGAAAGGCCCTCAAACAGCATGACCACTCATGATACAATAGTTTCCTCTGCTCCCACTGCATAATGGGTGGCTAGATTGTGTTGGGGGTGTTCCTGAGTCCAGAAAAGATGCAGTGGGAGCTGTTCAAAAAATGTAAATAAACATGTTTTGGTGTGATAACACCAGTGTGGTGGGCAGTGCATTTTTCATTTTTTAAAAGAAAAAAAGGACCTGAATCAAACTACCAGCTGCATCAACAGTCTCAACAGAACGAGAACAATCATAAAATGTGTCTTTATAGCTAGGGACACTTTGAGGCCTAAGGTGGGTTGACAGTGCCCCTTTACAGTGGTAAGTACTGACTGGTAGATACTGTAGCACAGCAGGTACTGAGAACATTTGAACTGAAGTAGTTGAGCTGAGGAGTGCATTTGTATAGTAAGGCTTTTGAATGCTTTTTTTTGGCTTACACTCTCTCTGAGCAGTTGTTGGGCAAATGGTAGGTTAGCACAGGGGTGTTCCTTGGGTCTGAAAAGGATATTGGGCTTGAGCCCCCAACCCTCCCGGCCAGTAGAAAACAAATAGGCTGGGGGTCAGTTTTAGGAATTTGGAATCTTGTACTCTGGGCTAGGAATAAAGATTCAGAGCTCCAGCCCTTAATGCGCAACCTGTAGTGACATCCCTGGCTTAGCGTTGGTGTAAGAGCCTGATACAAGCTGAGGCATTTGTCCAGAAATAAGAAGATATGATAGTATAATGGGAGAGGGGATGGTTTGAGCACATTGTAGAATGATGAGGGCGAAGCCCAGAATGAACTAACTGATATGAGAGTTTAGACCCAAGAAAAGCAGGTTGGTAGACTGGTGGGTGTGTTAGAAAGTGAGAAACAGCTGCTTGAGGTCCAGATCCAGAAAGGAAGGCCAGAAAGGTCCAGGAGTCACAGAACGGCCACAACAGTGGGCTGGGAGGCTGAAGGAGGCTAAGGGAGAGAACAGAGGATAGCTGTACACTGCCTGTGAAGAAGGATGGCTAGCAGAGGGTACAACAGACAAAGAGCGCAGGGAGGGAGGTGCATGCCGCAGCTGACAAGCCCAAGTCAGATCCATGAAACAAAAGGCATTAGAACGGGGAGGAGGAGGTCAGGACATGAAGGTCTGTGGAGCAGAATGTAGGAGCCAAGTTTATGAGGGGCAAGACTAAGGAAATCTGTGGCCACCGAGGCCAAAACTGAGAGGAAGTGGTATTGACAGGCAGGTGAAGAAAGGAGTATGGTCCCCCAAGCTTGGAACTAGGAACTCTAAAAGCAGCGAGCAACAATTGGGGGCATCAGCAACATTGAGCAGTACAGGGGAGCAACAACAGGCTGCCAGCAGGCACAACACTGGAGCCCATATTAGCCAGCTGGATGCTGAACAGACTGAGCATAATCTGGATATGCAGGTCTGGGGGAAGGGGAAATTCCAGAAATGATAACAGCAGCTCTAGAATTAGCTGGAGGGCAAACAGAGGAGCTGGCAGCTGGAGGACAGCAAACAACAATAGCATAGCTAGAGAGACGCAGCTGAGGAGGCTGCCAACCCAGCAGAGCAGCAAAACCGATAGCGTAGGATGAAAGCGGCAGGAGCCCCGGGAAACCAGAGGTGAAACGAGGCAGTGAAACATAGCAATGGACTGCTGCAGATAAGCCGCAATGAAAACAAGTGTCCACAGGACACATGGGACGCACACGGTTTAAGTTCCATTTGAAGAGGGCATGGTATACATTGCCCGTTGCTCCACTAAACTATGAGGAAAAGCCCTGTTATTCTAGATTGTTCGAAATTAAGATTTTCAGAAACATATTCATAGTAAGAAGTTGGCAGTGTTGATTGACTGCAGAAAGCACGCACTGATTCTACTGATCGGTTTATAAACCTGCATTTGTAGAGTACACTAATTAATCCATAAAGATCTGTAGTGTGTGAAGCAAAACAGTCCCTCTTTATAATAACACATCTGTATGTAAAGCCTGCCTACTCAGCTTCAGACTGTTTAATTAATTAATTTATTGAATTTCCATGACTGGGTAGACTCACTGAGACTAGAAGTCAATTTTTCAGGGGTGACTTGGAATTAATTACATGTATGTAAACATAACAGAGTAAGTACAGGAGGCCAGTAAGCAATACCGGCTGTAGTAACAGCAAGAAATAAACATAGGTTTGCATGGTTAAACAGCTTAGGATCATACGCAACCCGGAATACAACTAGGAAATATCATATAGACAGGTAACAGGATATTCGGACGTATTACAGCAGGTTTGTATCAGTTAATAGTAACAAGTTGTAGGAATACGAGTACTAACCAGGTAGGAACAGTTCAGTGACTGCAAGTGCATAGACTATGCTGAAGGAGAAATGCCCTGGACCTTTTTTGAAGCCACCAAGGGAGGGAGACAATCTTGGAGTGCTACCGGAAGGGCATTCCACTTGGAAGGGGCAGAGAAAACAAAGGATCTTTTACCTGCACAAGACCTTTAATGTATTCTGTAAGCATGTGTGGTACAAGTTGGCCTACCAGCTCAGAGGTAATGCTGCTGCTCATGACGCCAATGACCCAGTTCAGGAATGAGCCTGGGCTGTCAGAAGACCAGCTGGAGGGTGGAGGATTGAGCATCCCACAGGACGCTCTCTTCCTCCAGGGAGGGAGGGAGGGTGTTGTGTCCAGCTGCATTACCGCCACCTGAGTAACCACAGGTGGTAGTGCAGGGGAAATGCGACAGTAGGATCGGACCAGTTGAGCACGTCCATGAGTTGACTGTATTAGGCATTGCCGGCAGCCAATCCCAATGCACATTTCTGGGGGTGGGGAAGGAGAATACCAGAAAAATCAGGTGCAGAGTTGGTAGGATGTAACCTATGCCAGCCCAGTGCCCTACACTGGACCCGAGCCACCATCCTTCAGGGACACCATCAGCCTTCACCTCCACTGTGGGTGGCCAGATGAATGTGTGGCAGAAATGTCATGGACCTAAATGTGTACTCGGCCCTAGGAAGTAAGCAAGGGGGTGCAGCACAGCAGTGTGTCACAGGTGGGCTGCTGGTCTTGGGAAGGACTGGTGGCAGAGTTTCAGCTGTACGGGAACTGGGCACTGTGGCAGTAGGCTGTAGGAGATCATGCCTGTGACCAAGGGAGGATAAAACAAATTAGAAAAAAAACATGTGTGGTACAAATCTCAGAACAGAAATGCAGCTAGAATTCTAGACAGGTAAAAATTACTCTGTTATCTGATGGTTAACTTTTCTCCTCTTGTATTCCTCTGTCTCATCTTAGGGGGTGGTTGTGACATTACCTGTGTTCAGGCTGAGAAAGCACATTAGTGGTTGTCTCTTCTCTCTCTCTCTCTCTCTCTCTCCCTCTCTGCTTTGGGCTGCACACAACCCAAACAAATAAGATCCCCCATAGGCTGGCTCCCTCTCCCTGGGCTGAGATACACTGAGGAGTCCAAATGAGGATGAAACACGTGTCTGTGTTTGCTGTTCTCAGTTTTTGCTTGTTGTATCATGAGGCTTTTTGGTACTGTGTAATTTTGCTTACGGTTGAGCCAGCCCATATTAATTCATGGGAATTTGCATATGTTTCCCATGGTGCTTTGCATTACTAACATACTAACATACTATTTGCCAGCAGATTAGGCCTTATGGTCTATCGAGTCTGCTCAAACCTAGATCCTTAGTTGGGTGCCGAGACCCTCCCATCCCTTGTGCTCCAGAAACCCCTATCATCCATCCCCAACCCCCTGGGACAGGCCATCATCTGATACATCCACTTTCTGTGTCTGTCCCACCCTCTCTTGAAGCCCTCCACTGTGGATCTCTGAACCAGCTCACCAGGCAGTGCATTCCAAGGGTCCACCACCCTCTCAGTGAAAAACCTCCTCCTCTTTTCCCCCCTCACCCTTCCACCTTCCAACTTCAAACCATGTCCTCTGGTGATACCTCCCTGCTTTAGTCTAAAGATCCCATCCATGTTTACCCTATTTATTCCTTGAGGTACTTGAAGACCTCAATCATGTCCCCCTGTCTCTCCTCTCCTCCAATGAAAACAGGCAGAGCTCCTCAAGTCTGTCCTCGTAAGTCAAATCCCTAGCCCTCAGTATCATCTTTGTTGCCCTCCTCTGTACCCTCTCCAGGAGCTGTATGTCCCTCTTCAAGTGTGGTCTCCAGTACTGTACACAGTACTCAAGGTGTGGTCTAACCAGTCCATTGTACTGAGCAGAATCACTTCCTTGCTCCTAGAGGTGATCCCCCTGCGATGCATCCCAACATCCTGTTTGCCTTGCTAGCTGCTCTCCTGCACTGCTCAGAGTTATTCATACATGTATCCACCATGACCCCTAGGTCTTTTCCCTGTTGAGGCTTCCAGCACCTCCCTCCCAGGGTGTACCTGTGTTTAGGGTTTCCCCGACCAAGATGCAACACCTTGCACTTGGCGATATTGGAAATTTAATTTCCATGGGAGCCCAGCTTTCCAGGGTGTCCAGGTCCCCTTGTAGGGCCAACCTCCCTCTTCTCCCTCAACTACTGCTCCCATCTTGGAGTCATCCATGAAGAGACTCATTTCACCCTATACCATCCCTGATGTCCGATATGTATGCATTAAACAGGATTGGACCCAGGACCGAGCCCTGTGGTACCCACTACCAACCTCTGTAGGGTTGAGAGCTCCCCACAGACCACTACTCTCTGAGTGCCTCAGCTATCCAGTTTTCAATCCATCTGACCATCAAAGGGCCTACTCCTAACCCCATCAGTTTCTCCACCAGACCATTGTGGGGACAGAGTCAAACATCTTGCTGAAGTCCAAGAATAATACATCCACAGGCTTACCCTGTCCAGTTCTGATGTTACCCATTCATAGAACTCCACAAGGTTGGTTTGACATGATCTACCTGGCACAAACCCATGCTGCCGACTATCCAGACCTCCCACCTCCTCCAAGTAAACCCCCAATCGTTCCTTTAGTATACTCTCCATTAATTTTCCCACCACCGAGGTTAAACTGATGGGTCTATAGTTTCCTGGTACTTCCTTCGACCCCCCCTTTATGGATTGGTACCACATGTGCCTCTCGCCAATCCCTAGGTACCCTCCCTGTCTCAAGTGACCTGCTGTATGTGCAATTTGTCTCCAACAGCTGTATTCCTCCTTGTAGAGTAACTTTGTCCCAGTTTTATAAGTGCAGTCACACTTCAGGGTGTGTGGCTTTGCACTGATATGCACATTTCTTGAGTGCTAGAAGGAACTCAACTTTGCTTTGTGGCTCACATAACACCGGAGACATGCATATATCATAAGAGCATGACCTCACACCTTATTGTGTCATTGCCTACTTGATCCTTGTTTGAGTTTGGTTGCTGAAGAGCAGGGGATAGTAGCACTCTTGCCTATGGGTAAGGATATCCTCAATGCTAACGCTACAGTGCAGTACTTAAACAACTGCTGATGCCTCAGAGAAAACTTTGAAAAACATAATATTTAGGTACTATTCAGCCTGCATTCCAAATATATTCTATAGAATTCTCTTCCCCATGTTTTGTTACAGAGGAAATTTGCACGAATACATGATCTTTATCTATCAGAGTTCATCTGCCTCTATAACTTACTCCCTACTTCAAGTCATAATCCTCTATTGTGACATCACAGTCTGTTGCTATGGGAGTAACTGTTTTGCCACAAACAGTGCATCATGACATCAGGTGGGGAGAGAGCAGCTGGAATAGAACTCTTAAGGAGCAGAGATCCTGTTTTCATGCAAATGGCCTCAGTGATAAATAATGGGGGAGGAAAAATATAGAACTAATGCGAGATGTAAATGGAACTGTGTCTAAATATTATGTTTTGCTTAAGTTATCTTGAAGGTGTCAGCTTCTCTTTAAAGGGTGCTGAACTGGTATAGGTTCTGTCCTTTGGAGAAGATAAACTTGAGATTCCTTCTGCCCACCCCATAAGGCTGTCAAGGTAGATGTTATAAATCCTTGACATTTTTGAGGAGATCTCTGGTGTCCTGGTCCACATTACCTGTCTCAGCAGTCTAGGTTCTACAGTGGTTTGTGGTTATGTGTGGAAGCTTTGGGCATTTGATGGCTGCTGTGTTTGCTTACAGTTCCTGCAGTATTATATAATGTGCCTATAATTACGAAGTTTGATTACACACGATTAACTGTGGTGTAATCTGTTGTTATACCCATGTGGTTAGAACAGTGAGTATGAGACAGCTGACAGGTGTCAATCAAAATACAGTAGTGCGAGAACGCTCAGTCTAAAACCACCAACTGCCAAAACCATCAACCCACTGAAAACACCACTTGCTGCATTATTGGGTCCCAGACTCCAGGGCAGGCAGTGGACCCTGGACCTGATTTTGAGGAGCACCACTGAGTGCAAGAAAAGGTCTTTCTCAGTCCCCTAACAGGCAGCGGGGCTGGGAAACAGGAAGAGTTCAGCGCTCAGTGCCAGAATAGCACTGCAAAGGAGTGAATGCAGGAGAAGGGAGGTCAGTAATATCAGCAAGTATAAAGCAATTAATTACACGCCCCTACCCATACATTAGTCTCTATATAATACATGGTTAGCATGTTGTACCAGCAGTTTCTAAATGTTGTACTTTGCATGTGCAGAGCTTTTAGAGAACATTAAAAATAACTTCTGTGGGGTCCCGCAGAGTTAAGTGCTTGGACCAGTCCTCTTTAATATCTTCGTAAGCGACATTGCAGAGAGGCTGGAAGGGAAGGTGTCTGAGATTCAGTGCAAAGAAACACAAGATCATGCACTTGGGGCACAGAAATGCGGTGGGGGGGGAAGAGTACATGATTGAGGGGGAGGTACTTACGGTCACCAGACAGCAAAAGAGACCTGGGAGTAATCACATCTGATGATCTAAATCAACTGTAGTTACGCCAGTCTATGAAAATGCTGACTGTGCAATCCACTCTAATGACCGATATCTATCCTACCCCCCCCCATCAAAAGCCCTTGAATGTATAGTTTCAGATCAGCTGGTTGACTGTCTGAATAAATACAGTATCCAGTGCCCTCAATGGCATGGATATCGCAAGGCACACAACACTACTACTGCTGCTGTCTTAGGATTCTCCGACTAGATCTATAAGGCACTGGGTATAGGGAACCTTGTAGAGTCTATATATATTGACCACAGTATCCTCCTAAAAAATCTACTTGCCCTTGGTATATCTACTGATGAAGTCTCGTAGTTCCAGAGTTACCTAGCCCAAAGAACCCAGCAAGTAAAAATACAATATATACACTGGGATGTCAGAAAGGTGTCCTTAGGGGTCCCTCAGGGATCCATCCTTGGACCACTACTGTTTAGTTTTTTCTTAACTCTGTTCCTGAGTTCTCCCTGGCCAGGCTGCTCCTTTACGTGGATGATGCTATCATCTTTGCAAGCAGCCCCCATCTAAACACACTAACTAACAGTTTGCAAGAGAGTTTTATTAGTGTTGAGGAGTGGTTCACCCAAAATATACCACTACTAAATTACAAAAAAAATCAAAACAGTGCTGTTCTTCAACCACCAGAGCAAGAAAAAACTAGCAATCTCACAGTCCCAAACAGCAGGCTAGAATCACTGGAACAAGTAAACACCATTAAATATCTGGGTGTCACCCTTGACAGCTCCTTTTCCTACACACAGCTTATCAACCAAATTGTAAAAAATGGTCAACACTAGAATAGGCCTTCTCTACAGACACCATTCTTACTTGACAAATGAAGCCCTCACCCTAGCAGTTAACAGCTCTATTCTCTCCATTGTTGAGTATGGTCTTGTCATGTATAGCACAGCAACAAACACTGCACTGAAAAGAGTAAGAACAGCGCTAAACAAGGCCTGTAGGCTGGTGCTAGGCGCAGGTGCCCTTACGCATACCTGTGACCTTTACGCCCAAACTAAGTGGCTGTACTCACAAGGGAGAATTCAGTACCAAGTCTGCCTCCTTGGCGAAAAAGCCCTACTAGGAATGACCCCCAAATCCGTCCAGAAGATACTCAAACTGGCACACAATTCACATCTGACCAGAGGTAAGGCAAGGAACCCCTTGCACATCCTGTTTCATCGCACAGCACTTGCCCAAAGAAATTTCTCCTATAAGGCCCCACTTTAGCCCGGTGGCGATGAGGGTTGAGGCGCTGGACACCACACCTCGTGCCACACCAGCGACCCGGGTTCGGGAGTGAGCCTAGGTTGCCGGGGGTCGGCAGGGGGAGGAAGGATTGAGCATCCAGGACAGCTCTCCTTCCTCCGGGGGGGGCCAGGGATTTCCCCCCGGAACCATGGTGACCTCTGGTGGAGATCGGAGGTACTGCAAAGCTCAGGGCCAGAAATAGAGGGTTGTGGAGTTACGGCAAGATGTTCCCTGGTGTCATTGCATGTCGGATTCCGTCAGGGAGAGGGAGTTAGTAACGAGGGAGGGGGTGGGGATAAAGCAAAAATACCCAGCCAAGTAGATAGGTGATGGCTCCTGTGTCCACCAGGCCACACTCCACCGCCAGGGGCACTCCTTGCCTGGGCCGAGCCCAGCCTGGCCCGAATTTTCAGATAGAGCACCCTGGGTGGATAGGGCGGCCCTACCTTGGGGGGCTCAGAGCCGGAGAGATAGCCAGGCTGGTGCCAGGTATAAGGAGGCCTCTCAGGCACGGAGGTAGAGTCGGGGGTAATACAGGTAGCCTGAGAGAGTTTCACTGGCTGGAGGAAAAAATAGAATTCAAAAAAAAAAAAAAAGGCCCCACTTTGTCTCAATGAGCTCCTAGTTAGCATCATAAATAACTCTAAACTTAGACTGTTCAAAAGAGAATTCAAACAGCACCTTTATGCCCAAGGGAGCTGCAACTGCTCGGATTAACCCCCCCTTCCTTCCTCTCATCCTCTCACCTTCCTCTAATACTCCTATCCACACCTCCTTCCCTGCCCCTCTCTCTCTATCCTCCTGCCCTATCCCCCTCCTAATCTCAATCTACCCCCTTTCTACCTCCCTCCACCTACCCTATCCCCACACCCTACTTGCCCTCCAAACAACTCATGCACTTGATATGTTTTCCGTACCTCCTCCTCCTCTCCTCCCTCTCTGCCTCTCCCTTGTTTCCCTTACGTTTGGTCCCCCCATCCCACTTTCCCCACCCATGTTCCCTACTTCATAGTTTCCCTGCCCACTGTTATACTCCTATCTCCTGGTAACGTCCAACCCCTCCCCACATCCTTCCAGACCCATCCCGCACTTATTCTGTACTCCCGTACCTGCTGTATCTAACAAAGCCAATTCCTGGTGGCACATGTACCCCCTTAATCACCCCCTTCCTGCTGCCCTCCCCAGCCCTCTTGTACATTAACCTCATGCCTATTTTTGACACATGCACTAGGCTGTCTTGTATTTGTATAAATGCCATTCTGTATTTATACTGTTTTTATCGTGTATATAATTCCTACATGTTACTGTACCACCATTCTGTATTCTTGTACCTTGCTGTAGTTGCTTTTTCATTGACGTGGAACCTTTGTAAATGAGCTTTTAGTTCAAAGGTTGTTATCTGAGACAATAGTAGATAAATAAAAATAAAGGTTACCAAACAATGTGATGAGGCTGTCAGGACAGCCAGTGGAATGCTGGGGTGCATAGGGAGCGGTATCTCCAGCAGCAGGAAGGAGGTGGTGATGCCAGTGTATAGAACATAGAAACATAGAAGTTGACGGCAAATAAGGACTGCAAAGCCCATCCAGTCTGCCCATTTCTTTTTCTACCTTATAAATGTGCCATTGGCCTTTGCTCTGTCAGTGGCCTACCTATTCATATTCATCTGAATTGCTTCCTTATGCCTATCACATGCCTGTCTGAAGCCCTGCACTGTTTTCATAGCCACCACTTGCTGAGGTAGGCCATTCCATGCATCTACCATCCTTTCTGTGAAAAATAGCTTCCTCACATTACCCCTTAATCGGCCTCCCTCTAATCTCATGCTGTGTCCTCTTTTCCTGCTATTTTTCTTATATTGAAACATGTTAGACTTTTTCACCTCGTTAATGCCCTTAAGGTGTTTGAATGTTTCGATCATATCACCTCTCTCCCTCATTTGTTCTAGGGTATACATATTGAGCTCCGTTAATCTGTCCTCATATGTCTTCTGATGCAGTCCCAGCACCATTTTGGTTGCCCTTCTCTGGACTGACTCAATTTGGTTAATGTCCTTGTGAAGGTGTGGCCTCCAGTTCTGCACACAGTACTTCAGATGGGTCCTAACCAGTGTCTTGTAAAGAGGGATTATTACCTCCCTCTTACGACTTGTGATACCCGTACTAATACACCCTAACATTCCCCTAGCCTCACCTACTGCTTTAGAGGTCTGCTTGGAAGATTTCCGGTCATCGGTGATGATGATGCCCAAGTCTCTTTCTTCATTTGTGGCTGCCAGGAACTCCCTTCCCAGCCTATAGGTGGCTTCAGGGTTTCTCTTCCCTATGTGCATGATCTTGCACTTCTTTGCATTAAATCCCAGTTGCCACTCTTCCGACCATTTTGCTAGTTTATCCAGATCTCTTCTCATTTTGCCCACCCCATCTGGATCATCTACTCTGTTGCAGATCTTGGTGTCATCTGCAAACAGACAAGCCTTACCCTCTAGTCCATCTCCAATGTCACTGATGAAGATATTGAAGAGGACTGGCCCCAGGACTGATCCCTGAGGTACCCCCACTTGTGACTTGCATCTCTTCTGACTGCATACCATTTACCACCACTCTCTGTTTTCTGCCCATCAACCAGTTTGCCACCCAGTTGACCAACTTCTGACCCACCCCGAGCCTACCCAGCTTGTTTATCAATCTTCTGTGTGGAACAGTGTCGAAAGCTTTGCTGAAGTCAAGGTAGGCGACATCAACTGCTCCCCCTTGGTCCACCACTCTGGTTACCCAGTCAAAGAAATCTATGAGACTAGTTTGACAGGACCTTCCTTTTGTAAACCCATGCTGTCTTGGATCCTGTGCCCCTATGGATTCCAGGTGTTGCACTATCCTTTCCTTAAGGAGTGCCTCCATAATCTTTCCCACTACTGAGGTAAGTCTGACTGGTCTGTAGTTCCCTACCTCCTCCCTGCTACCACTCTTGTGGAGCGGGATCACATGAGCCCTTCTCCAGTCTTCTGGGACCTCTCCTGTGCTCAGAGACTCACTAAACAGTTCTGCTAATGGCTCTGCTAATTCTGCCCTTAGCTCCTTTAGTACCCTGGGATGTATGCCATCAGGTCCCATTGCCTTGTCCACCCTGAACTTAGCGAGCTCTTGTAGGACCCTTTCTTTTGTGAAGGGAGTAGTGCTCACCTCCCTCCCCCCGGTGTCCATGGTGCTGAGCTGTGGGCCCTGCCCTACCTTCTATTCAGTAAATACTGAGCAAAAATATCTATTTAGGATAGATGCTTTTACAGGGTCCTCCTCCTCACATGCCCCCTTTCTCCTTTAAGCTTAGTAATACCCCCTCTGGACTTTCTCCTTTCACTAATGTATCTATAGAAAGTCTTATCACCTTCTTTTACTGTTTGTGCTAGTGTTTCCTCAGTTTGGGACTTTGCCTGTCTTACTACCTTCCCTGCTTCCCTTAGGGCAGTTTGGTATGCCTCCCTGTCTTCATCCCGCTGTGTTCCCTTATATTTCCTGAAGGCCAGCCTTTTGGCTCTGACCTTTTCTGCTACTGTATTTGAGAACCAAAGTGGTTTCCTTCTTCTTTTGCACTTCCTTTTTTGTCTAACACTATGGGATGTTGCTTCAAGTATTGCACCCTTAATGCTTGCCCACTTTGCCTGTACCCCCTCACCTGTGTTTCTTTTAGCCAGGGCTAGCTTAACTCTGTTGGCCATCTTATCAAAGTCAGCTCCTCTGAAGTCCCATATTTTTGCCTTGGAGTGGGATGATTCAGTTGTAGTGACCAAATTGAACCATAGCATGTGATGGTCACTAGCCCCCAGGTGACCTTCTACCTGGAGATCTGTGATCCCTTCCCTGTTAGTCAGTACTAGATCTAGGATAGCCCTGTCTCTTGTGGGTTGTTGTACCAGTTGTTTGAGACATCATCTAGAGTACTGTGTCCAGTTCTGGAGGTCGTATCATATAGTGCAGGGCTTCAAACAGGCATGGGATAGGCATAAGGGGGCAATACAGATGAGTATGAATAGATAGGCCACTGACAGATCAAAGGCTGATGGCACATTTATAAGGTAGAAAAAGAAATGGGCAGACTGGATGGGCCTTGCGGTTCTTATCTGCCGTCAACTTCTGTGTTTCTGTGTATCTCTGAAAGGACATAGAGTAGAAGCAGTTCAGAGAAGGGCAACAAAAATGGTGCAGGGGCTGCACCAGAAGTCATATGAGGAGAGACTGGAGGATCTCAATATGTATTTTCTGGAGGAGAGGAGAGGGGTGAGAGAGAGTGGGGATAAGATTGAGACATTCAAATACTTCAAGGGTGTAAATAAGGTGCAAGATGGTAGCATCTTTCAAAAGAAAAGATGTTCAAGCCAGCCTGCCAGCGCAGCAGCAGGGTGTCCACCTGCAAAGCCGACATCCTGGGTTTGGGAACGAACCTGGGAGTCGGAGGGCCGGCTGGGCAGAGAAGGATTGAGTGTCTGAGGGTGACTCCTCTTCTCCGGTGGGGGGGCGAGTGTCCGGCCTATTAGCAACCCCTAGCAGAGGCCAGTGGTTCCCCGAGAGCCAGTGCCAAAAGTAACATGGGAGGCGGACAGACGTCAGGCTTGTCCAGTGGATGTCATTGCACATCCTGCCTCCAGGGGATTTCAGCATCCAAAATATTCAGCCCCCAGGCATGATGCCCTACCCTGCTGCCATTTCCGCTGCTACAGTTGTCCACCGGGTGAGGTCCCGCTCCCATAGCTCTGCCCTGGGGGATAAGCCAGGACTTGTTACCAGCGTCCACTGGGGCAGGTGCCCAGATGGCCACCCTGCCCAAGGGGGTAAGCCTGGGCATGGTGGAGCAGTAGCAGGGCATGGGCTGAGCTCCCAATAGGAAAATTGGGGAGCCAGACCAAAAAAAATAGAAAAGATGTTCAAGAACAAGGGAGCATGATGTGAAAAATAGAGGGGGGTCGACTTAAGGGTAACATAAGAAAGTATTTTTTCACAGAAAAGGTGGTGGATCCATGGAACAGCCTCCCAGCAGAGGTTGTAGGGGCACAAATGGTAGGGGAATTCAAAAAACACATGGGACAGACCTAAAGGAACTCTAGCGATAGGAAAGCGAGGGTAAGCAGCAGATTATTTAAGATCTGCGGTATATGAAACAGGTAGGGAAAACTGGCAGATGAGGTGGGCCAAGCGGTCCTTATCTGCTGTCAAATTCTGTGTCTCTGTGTTTCTAACTTTGAATGTTCAGCACAAGCTCAACAGCACTCATTAGCAACACATGGTGAGAAACACAGTCATTCAAACAGTGTGGCAAAGAGAGTTTTGGTATGAAATTTTGTTTCTTGTTTGACTGGACCTTCCAATGCTGATCTACAGAAGTTAGTAAAGTACTTAAAAAATGCCTTTCTATACATTTTAAAAAACACCAAACTGAATAACTTGCTGGTTCACGTACCTCGTGGGTGCTGTGACATCAGTGAGACATTCAAGCGTCAGTCTCATGCCCAGTGATGACACAACCCACCAGATGTGTGATCCAGCTTGTTCTTTGCAGTCTGGTGTGATTTATTCTCTATAAAATAACTGGTTGACCTTGATTAAACACTGAAAAAGGTGTTTGTAAGTAAGAGATAAGACACAACGGGTGTGGTTTATGGCCTGATAAGAGCATGTCCCAGGTGCATAATGAAGATTGAGGCACTTGCGCTAAGTGCCTTAAGCACTTGGGAAGTGCTCGTGTCAGGTCATAATCACACCTTGGAGTATCTTATTCTGCTAAAAAGATGTGTCTTACAGATTAATGTTTTAAAATAAAATAGATGAAAAAAAAGACATAAAAAAGTTTTAAAAATGGATTTTTGTTTTATTTTATGAAAAATGGTTCCTGTTTGGCAGTAAAACTAATGTCTCTTATTGTGCATGTGGTAGGTTGCCAGTAGAGGATGCCTATTGAACAGTGGTTATTTTGCAGGTGAGTGCCCCCAGTAACAGTACTAGGGGGTTTAAAATATGGGCCATGTCAGACCCATTGGTGTAAAAATAAGTGTGGGTCTAAAGAGGAAACTGCTGGGTCAAAACAAATCAATGGCAGATTCTGAACAGTTTACGTTCCCTTCCTCTAGGTAGTCTTGTAGAGTAGGTACATCAGTTTGGACACAGTGGCAAAGAGAAGGGGGGGGGCCATTTCTGGGCAGGATGCAACTGTTGACCTTTTGCTGCATGTTAGCGCCATCCCTAGCGCCACCACACTCAATGTACTAATTTATACTGTCCATTTTGTGTAGGTTTGTACCCTCCTTCCCCTTCCAACCCCAGCACTAGCAGCCTGTTTTACACTTTGCCCCCCATCCCCTTCCAGCACCATGACTGCAGTGTCTCTAGTTTCGTCACATCTCAGGGAGTTACTTCCGGTTTTGGGCTTGGAGCGCTCGCGATCGTGTTTGACTGGTTTAAATGAAAAAAAAAAAGTTTTGAAGTGGGGTTGAGGATGCTAAGTGAAGTGCTGTCATTTTTCCTGGTGAAAAATTAAAAAATGAAATGAAAAGTGCTGTCATTCTTAGCGGTCATGGCAGGATAGATCTAGCTAGTGGGAGGAAGGCTGTGGGGGGCCGGGTGCATCGGCCATGGACTTCGCAGTAGCTGAGTTGCAGATAGGATCAGCGAAGCAGCTGATGAAATCAAGGACCAAGATTACAGGTCCACAGGAGATAAAAACATAAAGCACAAAAACAAAATGTTAGATGATACACTTAACATCATTTTCTAATAAGTATTTAATGTTTTTGAGGTGTGTTTTGTGGATGGGGACTTACTGGACATTTTAAAATTGTATTTTACATGTAGGGCTAGTACCGGGGTGCTTCCTGTACTACCATGGCTGCTAGAAATTTCTTCTTTTTTAAAGTTTGTGGCAGACATGGATCGCTGGCTGCACTGCATCCTGGTTGGAGGAAGAAGTACCGGTTGCCACAATATGTGTTCACAAGGACATGGCAAAATGTACCTTTTAGCCAATCAAGACACAGAAAACTCCCTATCCATTTTATAATTCTCTGTTATACACTAACATAATGTCACACTCATATGTAATGCATCAAGAAACAGATGCAGCCCACCATCTGATGAAAACCTGCTTTCATTTTCTCTTTAAAGCAGTAAAAAGTACAATTTTTTTTCCGTTTTTTGGTTTTCATATACTGTGCTTTTTGTCCCTAGTTACCCTGCTGTGCCTTTACCCTGCCATCTCTTATCAGCCAGAACCCCATGCCCAGACCCGTTACTCCCCTTGTGGTTTTACCTCCACCTTCTGGTTCAAGGCAGGGCTGGGTGGGGGTTTGCTGGGGTGGAATGGGTTCCCCTGAGAAGATGAAGCTTGCTTTCAGAGGTGAGTTCCTCATTTGGCAGTGCAGGTCCTGGGGTGCGGATGCATCACCATGCTGCCACATTCAGGTTTTTTTTTCTGTTTTCTTACCCTGTTCCCCATTGTAGGCCTACACGAGGTTCATGGATGCGCACGCAGATGCATGGCAGTGCACGTCAGAGCTCATCAGCATCCTTCCTACCTTCCACAGCAACTCCAGTGTGTATCTGTGGTCACCCAGATGGCAGTATTGCAGCAGAGTCTGTGATCACCCCTTCCCGAAGTCCTCAGTCCCCAGACAGCCTAACAGTGACTCAGGCTTGCTTCTAAACCAAGGTCCTCAGCATCACAAGCAGTGGTGCTACCAGTGTGCTCAGCATCACAAGCAGTAGTGCTACCAGTGTGCTCAGCATCACAAGGAGTAGTGCTACCAGTGTGCTCAGCATCACAAGCAGTAGTCCTACCAGTGTGCTCAGCATCACAAGCAGTAGTGCTACCAGTGTGCTCAGCATCACAAGCAGTAGTCCTACCAGTGTGCTCAGCATCACAAGCAGTAGTGCTACCAGTGTGCTCAGCATCACAAGCAGTAGTCCTACCAGTGTGCTCAGCATCACAGGCAGTAGTGCTACCAGTGTGCTCAGCATCACAGGCAGTAGTCCTACCACTGTGCTCAGCATCACAAGCAGTAGTGCTACCAGTGTGCTCAGCATCACAAGCAGTAGTCCTACCAGTGTGCTCAGCATCACAAGCAGTAGTGCTACCAGTGTACTGGTGGGCTGGCAAAAAAACGCTACTTTTTAAACCAGGCAGTTGTAGACAAAAAAAGGGGGAAGAGTATGGTCACTCATTTTTGTCCCACCCTCAGAGTGTGATGCCTGATTAAAACACTCAGGCTTCTCTCTCATGGTTTAACTGGCGTCACACACCTCGGGTGTGCAAAAACAAACACTTGTTGCACAATACTCCTCATGTATTTTTCCATATGTAAGTAAACTTTTAGTCAAAAGTCAGATCAGGGTAGGACCATACTGTAAACACAGTAACACTCCAGGGTGTGCATTAAAGCAGCAGTGCATGTTGCAGTGGCTATGTTGACATACTGTATAATTTTGTATTCCATTTTAAATGACCCCTTACCTCCAGTCTTGCGTGTCTGCCCCCATTTTGAGTTTGACTTACTACTTTCCTTTTAACATTACTTGGACCAGATTTTAGTCAATATACTTATCTGTTTTGTACAGCTATTATCCCATAAGTTAAGGAGCACTGTTTGCTGCATGTTTGTTTGTTTTAGGGTCACAAAATATTGATGTTAAGCAGTGGATGTTTAAAAACCACAGAGAATGCTGATGAAAATTAGGACCAAGCCATAGGAAAAGGAGCAGCCCTTTTATTATTACAGTTTTCTTTAAAGTGCTAAAGCAGACTCAAAATGGGGGTAAGGTATAAAAGACAAGCAATAAGAGTAAGAAGAATAAAAAAGTATAGGTGGCAGTTTTCAGCACAGTCCTGCAGTGCTGTGGTCTGGCCCGTTGGCGCAGCTGTAGAGCTGTTTCTCGTAATGCTTGTGATTGAGATTCAGAATCAAGCCCTGGATGTTGGGGGATGGCTGTGGGGAGGAGGGCTGAGTGTTCTACATGACACTCCCCTCATCTTGGTGAGGTAAGCAGTGCTTTGCAGCACGGCTGCTGCCTAGGTGACCATAGGTGGAGGTGTAAACGGTGGGGCCTGAAGTTCAGGGGGCGCAGGGTGGTGCTGGCCATTGCAGTGCATGCGCATGCATTGCTGCATGGATAACTGTGATGGTGCCAGACAAGGGGATAACTACCCCATCATCGTGCAGCATGATGACCCGAGATACCAGCAGGCCCCCCACCCGCTAATCCAGGGCAGCTTCTCCAACTGCATCTTGCTCTCCTACTCGGATTCCTTTCAATCCCTGGTCTTGGGACGGGGGGAGGGCAGGGGGCCAACGGGGGGGGGCAAGCCATGGAGTCTTTGGAATGGTAGTAAGTCCCTGGGGAAGGCATCGTGACAGGACTGGGGGGCCTCTAATAGTATCTAATGGGCAAGGCAAGGCAAGGCAAAATTTATTTAAAAGACGCCCAATCCCGGAGGCTCTGGGCGCCGTACAAATTTTTAAAACAGAGTTTAGGCATAATAAACATACAAATTTATACATAATAAAAATACATAATCTGATAAAATCACAGACATTACCATCAGTATTAATCTAAACATCAAATGCTTTAGAAAAAAGAAAAGTCTTCAACTGGGCCTTAAAAGTATCAACTGTGGGGGCTTCCCTGACCATAATTGGCAAAGAATTCCACAGAACAGGAGCCGCGGTGCTAAACGCTGTATCGCCAGTGGATTTAAGCCTAGTTCTGGGAATGGCCAGGAAGCCACCACTAGAGGAACGAAGAGGGCAGGTGGAGAGGGCAGGTAACAGAAGGTCCAACAGGTAACCGGGGCCCAGCCCGTATAGGGCCTTATAGGTGAGGAGACCCACCTTAAAGAGGACTCTCCACCTGACTGGCAGCCAGTGCAACTCGCATAAGACCGGTGTAATATGACAAAACTTTTTCTGCCCAGTCAACAACCGGGCAGCTGCGTTTTGCACCAGCTGCAGTCTGCGGAGAGATCCTCCTGTGACCCCGAGATAGAGCGCATTACAGTAATCAAGCCTTGATGTGACTAAGGCATGTATCAAGGTAGGGAGGTCCAGAGGCGGAACGAGGGTCTTAATCCTGACAATGTTTCTGAGATGGAAAAAACAGGTATGAACCGTGGAGGATATTTGAGCCTCCATGGTTAAGTCCCTGTCCAGAATCACTCCCAGATTTCGCACCCAAGAAGAGGCCTTCAATGACACAGTTCCAAGAACAAGCCCAGTTTCTGAGTCAGAGGCCATCCTATCACAGACTCTGTTCGACTCCACTACCTATACCTCCATCTTATCGGGGTTCAGTCGCAACCAGCTGGAGGCCATCCAGTCATTAATCTCGGCCAGACAGATGTTTAGCATATCTGCTGCATTTGATGTTCCTGGGGCAAAGGAAAAATATAGCTGAGTATCATCAGCATAGCAATGAAAACTCAGACCATACTTCCTAATGATCTCTCCCAGAGGCAGCATGTACACTGCGAACAACATTGGGGCCAGTACCGAACCTTGAGGGACTCCACAGAAAAGGAGACTGGGTATAGATGAGGAATTCCCCATCATAACCCGTTGCCTCCTGTTGGTAAGAAAGGACTCAAACCATTTGATGACAGTACCGGTGAGTCCGCATAGGTCCCTAAGGTGGACGAGCAACACACAATGGTCCACAGTGTCAAATGCTGAAGAGAGATCTAGGAGAACAAGAATTGTCTTGTCTCCCCGATCTCTAGCCCTGAGGAGATCATTCTGCACCCGAACAAGTGCAGTTTCAGTGCTATGTCTGGCTCGAAAAGCCAACTGGAAGGGTTTGTACAACTCGTGAGACACAAGATGCTCTTCCAACTGAAGCGCTACCACCTTCTCCACAACCTTTCCCAAAAATGAAAGGTTGGAGATAGGACGGTAATTTGCCTTGATCTCCGGGTCCAAAGATGGCTTCTTTAAGAGGGGTCTCACCAGATCCTCCTTCAAGACATCCGGAAAGACACCCTCAGAAAGGGAACACCGTACAATCAGGGCAAACACCGGGCCAACAGAGTCGACACATCTCATTAAAAAACGCGTTGGCATCGGGTCCAGTTCACAAAAGTTATGCTTCATATTGGCTGCTACCTCGATAACCTCACTAACCTCCACTGGTCTAAACTCTCCCCAACCAGACGGAGTGCACTCAGAGCACATCAGGCGATCACTGTCAGCTATAACATTGTTGGCTGAAGAAGCCACCCGCCGGATCGAGGACACCTTGTCCGAAAAGAACCGAGCAAATTCCTCGCAATCTACGTATATTGGAAAAAACTCTCCTGGGCTGTAGACAAGCAGGATGGAGAAGCCTGTCCACAGTCTGGAAGAGTGAGGCCGGTCGGTTCTTCCCGGCAGCAATCTCCCTAGACAGAAACACTGTCTTCTTATGGTCGATTGCCTCCTAGTACGCACCATAGTGGGCAAGCAGGACCAGTTTATCCGCTTCCAGACGGGATCTCCTCCAGCAGCGCTCCAATCTCCGACCCATCTTCTTCATCTCCCTGAGCTCACCGTCAAACCATGGTGACCTCAGGTATGAGGTTCTGGGTCGTACACGGATGGGTGCGAGGGAGGTAACGGTGTCGGATAACACCCTGTTATAGTTGTCAACCCCAACACCGACACCTCCCACGCATGCAGCACCCACACTAGACAATTTCGCTGCCGCCAAAAAACCCTCAGGGGTCAAACTCCGTAAAGGGCGACAGCTAATCATCTCAACAGGGGAAGGGCTTATGGTGGGAGCCCCAAGCGTGAACTGCACCGTGCAGTGATCGGACCAAAGGACCCGATCAATCCTGAGATCACTAATCTCAAGTCCCAGTGAGAACACCAGGTCCAACATGTGGCCATCCCGATGAGTCGATGCAGTAACAGCCTGCATCAGACCTAAGGAGGACATAATCTGAGAAAACTCATAGCTGTGTCTATGATTCACGTCGTCGACCCAAACATTGAAATTCCCAGAAAAACACATCTGGGGGATTCCAACGTTCCGTCGGCAACGAAATCTGCGATCTCCTGCGGGAAATCTCCCATCGGCCCAGAAGGGCGATAGATGAGAAAAATCCTGCAGCCCACATCAGGTCCTCAACGGATGGCCACACATTCAAAAGAACCCGGAGTTCTCACTGGGTGCATGGTGAAGGTCAGGCTGGATCTAAAACAGATAGCTACACCGCCACCCCTGTGTTCCACTCTGGGGCAGTGCACTATGGTATACCCAGGAGGGACTGCGGCCTCAAAGATCGGGCCTGCATCATCTCCCACCCAGGTCTCCGTGATACAAGCCAGATCGACCGAAGAAATCAAGGCAGCAATAATTGCTGTCTTATTTCTGATCGATCTGGCATTACAGAGCACTGCCGTCGGGGGATTTGAGGGTGGTGCAGCCCCACAGATTACCTGGCCACTCGGTCTAGTGGACTCCCTGGGGATGGGCACCAACCATGTCTGGCCTCTCCCATATGCCCGTTGCAACTCAGGGTGCCTTCTGGACCTGACAACCTCAATCCTCCCACCACCAATACATGGGTTGCTCCACAGTCCACGGTCAACACCATCCCTTCCAATCCCTACCTCCCAGCAGCATCTGACAGTAGTGTCTGATACTGGGAGGGGGATAAAAGGGCGTAGGTCGTGTAGCATTGAGCTATCATAAATAATTCTAGCCCCTATTAATCCTCCCATATAGCCCATATACATCTAAAGCAACAGATGATTCTTATCAAACTTTTAAACAATAAACTATTTAAAACCAAAAATATCCCGCCTAGCCTATTCAATCATCAAACATACATTACTAACTTTTAAAATCATAACAGACCTGCTTAGCAATGGTACCCTCAAACTAACTAATTCTCAGCCTCAATAGCAATATACAACAGTAAATATAGGCTGTTAAGCTGTAACATTACTTTAAAAGGCACACAATAGAAGCATAGCCTTTTCTTCTATATCAGCTCAGAAATTTCAATACCGAGTGGCGCTCGCTCGCGCTTGCGAGCGGCGCGGCAAGTAGAGGAGGTACAGTCCCCGGCCCCAGGACACACAGGTCCTAGCTCCCCCCCAGATCACTTCTGGCAACAAATGACAAAAAGCACAAACCTACTGCACAGCCTCTCATGCTGTACAGGTTGTGCAGTCCAGAAAGCACCACAGAACATCAACGTCCAGCAAACAGGGGGCTTCTTCCTAATCCTTCAGTAGATCCCAACCGCCTACGAGCGGCGACACAGTTCGCAGTAAAGGAAACACACTCCAACTAGCATGCGGCGGCTTTTTCCGCAATTGAGGTACGGTGCGCCCCAGGACATACAGGTCCTAGCTCCCTCCAGATCACTTCTGGCAACAAATGACAAAAAGCACAAACCTACTGCACAGCCTGTCACGCTGTACAGGTTGTGCAGTCCAGAAAGCACCACAGAACATGGGGTATATCCTCTTTACGACAGAGGAACAGAAAGAGAGTTAAAAAACACAGATATGTACTGTTGCTTTCAGCTGTATCCTCCACCTTCTCAGGTGATGTAGTCATTCAGCCACACCTCATAGCACACCCGGGGTGTGTGGTGCTATAACTTAAAGGGGAACAGTCCGCACTAAAAGCCCTACACCCAAGTGTGGGGCTGATTTCCAATCTACAGTTTGCGTGCATAAACCTTTTTTTTTTTACTTACTGTTTAATGCAGAAAAGTAGACTGTATCATACTGAATATGCTGATTTGCAAGCTGACATTTTCTGTAAGTATAAATCCCAGAATCCCTTGCAGCTGATAGCAGAGGAGGGCTGCAGCAGTGGGAAATTCTATAGCCTGCAGTGCAAGTTAGAGTTTTTATGAGCTCAGACCAGCTGTTTGCCAATCTCACTGTCCTCCCAGGCCTAAGTACAATGCTCTGTGGCTATGGTAGCATAAAGAGAGATGTATAGGGGCTGATAAAGTCTAGTAAATGGCAATGCAATGCCAAGAAATGTAAAGTAATGCTGACTGGCAGCAGAAGTATGCATGCATGTTACTGCATCAGTGGAGAAGGAGTGGAGCACTCAAAGGAGGAGTGGGACCTGTGGTGATAGTTACCAGTAATTTAAAAACCTCTTGCCTGTGCAGTAAAGTGTATGGGAATGCAGTCAGGTGTTAGGATGCATAAGGAGGGGTTTCATCAGCCACAGAGGCGAGGCTTGCCACTGTGCAAGTCACTGGTTTGACCAAACCAGGAGCCTTATGTGCAGTTCTGGAGCCCACATCTGAGGTAGAACAGACATAGGTTCAGAACTGTGCAGCGAAGGGCACCGAAAGTGATCCAGGGGCAGCAGTGTAGGTCCTGCGAGGAGAGACTGGGAAGTCTCTGTATGTACTCTCTGGAGGACAAAAGGGAGATGGATGATGCAATAGAAATATTCAGACATATACAGCGTACAGTAAGTCTGCGGAGTTGTTCAAGTTAAGAAACCGTTCATTCACCAGTGGGCATAATCTCAAGTTGTCGGGGGGGGGGGGGTTAAAAAAGGGCATTAGGAAGTATTTTTTCATAGAATGGATGGTAGATGGGTGGAAAGGGGTGTAGGAACACATGCACCAAGTACACCAAAGCTTACAAGACTATTGGGGGTGCATTCTGGGCTCTGACCACTGATTTTGGTTACTCCTGCTGTCTAGTATCCACTCCCACTGGTAGTTATGATTGTTGTGCTCTGTTTGATCTAATCATAATGCTAAGTGCATGAAACGAAATACTGTGGGAAGAACAAGAGGTCTGGGTAACAAGTATGGGTATGTCTGCGACGGATGGGCGGCAGGACTATACTGCAGCTGGTTTCAGAACACAGTGGGACATCTTTAACAAGGTTATTTATGTGACAACATTCACTTTGTAGGAGTATATGAAAGAATAACTGGCTGGTGTGGGTGATTTAGTAGCCTAGGCGTTTAATCAACTGCAGCAGCTGGTTATTCCGAAAATACTCCAGTTGACTGAATGTTATTTTTGTTATATGACTAAGAGTTTTAAAACTATGATTTTAAAGCTCTGTGATGGTTGAAGTCGACAGAGTCAGTGATGCCCGTTCTTTCTGTGGACTACATGTGGATACAGTATCGTGAGCATGCCTTGTAGTGGATGAGGTATTGAATGACAGTTTTCCTCTATTCTGATGGGTGTACGTACAGTAGATACATGTTGTATAATAATAAGTTATCAATTGTAGTGCTTTAGGACAGACTTGATGGACTTGTGACTTTTTCTGTCCTTATTTTTCTGTTTCTACTGTATGTATTCCCAAGTGTTACCTTGTATGACATGCCCATCGATAGTACTAGTTGTAACAATCCACTTACCATCGCCAATGCATTTAACTCACACTTCTTGGACCTGTCTGATTTTACCTCCCTATTATCCTCCAGTGGTTGTAATAGTTGTGCCCTGACCCTGCTCCACAACCGGCTCCCATCTCTCGCCTGTTATTCTATTTCAAGGCTGTGACAGCACAAGAGATGCAGAGATTGCTCTCTGGTCTCTCCCCCTTCTCCAGTGCTGGCCACGATGGCATGGAACCTAAGCTCCTCTGTCTTGGTGTCTCTCATATTGCCTCCCCGGTGGCCCATATCTTCAACTTATCCCTAGCCTCTGGGGTCATCCCTGACATATGGAAGGTGGCTAGGGTTGTCCCCATTCTCAAACAGGGCAACCCTAAGATTCTTGACAACTAGCGACCGATAGCCATATTGTCTGCTATCAGTAAGCTTCTTGAGAAAGTTGTGGCTGGACAACCCACGGAGTATATTCAGTCTCATGAGCTGTTGTATCCTGAGCAGCATGGCTTTCGTAAAGGGCACAGTACATCCTCTGCCCTTGTCACTGTCGCATCTGGGATCAGAGCTGCCATGGACCAGGGTAAACTCTCTGGTGCCATCTTCATCGATCTATCCAAAGCCTTTGATCTAGTTGACCATGCTCTACACTGCTCTCAACTTAGGTCCTTTGGCTAGTCACCCCCTGTACTCAGTTGGTTCACCCAACTACCTACAGGGCAGACAGCAGCTAATCAAATACAGTAAGGTGCTCTTGGACACCACTTCTGTGTCCTCAGGTGTTCACCAAGGTTCAGTCCTGGGGCCCCTGCTCTTTTCCATCTTTGTCAACAATCTACCCGCTACCTCTTCCTACTGATGGTCCATTCTATATGCTGATGACTTGGTCATCCTCACCCATTCTCAGGACATTGGGGTCATAAACCACCAGCTGAGCGAGGACTTTATGAGTATCCAATCCTGGATAATGTCCCACAAGCTGGTCCTCAACCTCAAAAAAACCCAGGCCATGCTGTTTGGTTCCCTGGCCAAGATAAAGGCCTCCCCTGCCCCTTTGTGTATCACTGGTCTTGATGGTGCTCCTGTCCTCATCACTGACTCCATCAAATACCTTGGGGTGACACTTGTACTGTAACTGACCTTGGACTCCATATCCAGAATGTATGCAGAGCTGTTAACTGCAGACTGGGTCTAGCCCTATCGAGCAAAACAGTCTCACTTCTGCTGCTCGCCTTGCGCTGGCTTGCGCGTGTTTCTCCCCTCCCTCTGCTATGAGCTCCTCCTGTTTGCTCGTACCTCCAAAGCCCACCTCTCTAGGTGGACCGTCACCTACAACAATATTTGCCATTTTTCCCTTGCTGCCCCTTGTCTTACCTACCACTGTGACCTGTATAGTAAGCTTAATTGGCTCTCCCCACCCAATTACTTAAATTTTGTCCTAGGCTGTTTCACGGACAAGGTCCTTGGTACTGGCACCCCCCCCCCCAGATTGGCGGAGCTCCTCGTGCCGGCTGCCTCCTCCTCGTACTCCCTCAGATCCCTGGGTCCTGCTGTTCTTAGGATTCCTGCCACTTGCACGCAAATGAGGGACAGAGATTTTGCCTCATTCTCCCCCAGACTGTGGAACTCCCTTCCTGCCCAGGTCTGCTCCTCCCCCTCCCATGCATGCCTCCGAACCTCCCTGTGGAATCATTTGAAGCTCTCCTCAGCGTGTGGTTGTCCCAAACCTCCATAATCTCACCTGGTCCCCTGCACTGAACATACTTCCTAAAGTATAGCCTGCCTGCATGGTTTTTGTCCTGCACACAATGTATACACCCTAAGTATTAGGAATTGCTCTGACTGTGCCCCCACTTTTTTGGGGTCCTATACTGTATATAATTTGTATATAATGCGCTGCTCGCAGCCTTGGTGACTTGATGTATATGCTCAGACCATTTGTGTGTATCTACTGACTATGTGATGCTTTTGTTTTCCCTGACTCTGTGTAATTGCCTAAAGTGTATCATGTTGTCCTATGTCGTATTTCCTTGTACTCTCCCGGGTTGTACCTGAAAATAGGCAAATGTCTTGTCTAGTGTACTTACCTGGTTAACAAAAGCTAAATAAGTAAATATTATACTGTTTGTGGTAGGGCCAGTATATTAGGATTGAGTGCAAAGTTCTATGTTAAACTTGAAAATTTGAACCTTAATAACTCTGGAACCATTCAACTGATCTGCACAAAATTTGGCATGCATAATCTCTAGGGGAAGGTCCCTTGACGTGCCACATTTTATGTGAAGCGGTTTTGTGGTTTCTGAGATACAGAGTGTCAAATAATCCTAAATTTACCATTTTTTTTAAGTTTCTTTGTCCATCTGTGTCTCAGAAACAGTTTTTAATTTTGTTCTGAAATTTTCAGGGTAGAAAGCCTTTGGGTCACAGATGTGCCTTTTGAAAGTTTGGTGAAAAAAATATTAATCCGTTCAAAAGTTACATAGAAACATAGAAGTTGACGGCAGATAAGGACCGCAAGGCCCATCCAGTCTGCCTATTTCTTTTTTCTACCTTATAATGTGCCATCGGCCTTTGCTCTGTCAGTTTCCTATCTATTCATAGTCATTTGTATTGCTCCCTTATGCCTATCCCATGCCTGTTTGAAGCCCTGCACTGTATTCATAGCCACCACTTCTTGTGGTAAGCCATTCCATGCATCCACCACCCTTTCTGTGAAAAAGAAATTCCTCACATTCCCCCTTAATCGGCCTCCCTCTAATCTCATGGCATGTCAAATTCCTCACATTCCCCCTTAATCGGCCCCCCCTCTAATCTCATGCTGTGTCCTCTTGTCCTGCTATTTTTCTTATAGTGAAACATGTTAGACTCTTTCACCTTGTTAATGCCCTTAAGGTGTTTGAATGTTTCGATCATATCACCTCTCTCCTTCCTTTGCTCAAGGGTATACATATTGAGCTCCGTTAATCTGTCCTCATATGTCTTCTGATGCAGTCCCTGCACCATTTTGGTTGCCCTTCTCTGGACTGCCTCAATTTGGTTAATGTCCTTGTGAAGGTGTGGCCTCCAATACTGCCGCAGTACTCCAGATGGGGCCTAACCAGTGTCTTGTAAAGAGGATTATGCCTCCTCTTACGACTTGTGATTCCCCTACTAATACACCTAACACCCCCTAGCCTTCGTACTGCTTTAGAGGTCTGCTTGGATGATTTCAGGTCATCAGTGATGATGATGCCAAGTCTCTTTCTTCCTTTGTGACTGCTAGCAACTCCCTCCCAGCCTATAGGTGGCTTCAGGGTTTCTCTTCCCTATGTGCATGATCTTGCACTTCTTTGCATTAAATCCAGTTGCCACTCTTCTGACCATTTTGCTAGTTTATCCAGATCTCTTCTCATTCTGCCCACCCCATCTGGATCATCTACTCTGTTGCAGATCTTGGTGTCATCTGCAAACAGGCAAGCCTTACCCTCTAGTCCATCTGCAAGGTCACGAATGAAGATGTTGAAGAGGACTGGCCCCAGGACTGATCCCTGAGGTACCCCACTTGTGACTTGCATCTCTTCTGACTGTATACCATTTACCACCACTCTCTGTTTTCTGCCCGTCAACCAGTTTGCCACCCAGTTGACCAACTTCTGACCCACCCGAGCCTACCCAGCTTATTTATCAATCTTCTATGTGGAACAGTGTCAAAAGCTTTGCTGAAGTCAAGGTAGGCGACATCAACTGCTCCCCCTTGGTCCACCACTCTGGTTACCCAGTCAAAGAAATCTATGAGTTTAGTTTGACAGGACCTTCTTTTGTAAACCCATGCTGTCTTGGATCCTGTGCCCTGTGGATTCCAGGTGTTGCACTATCCTTTCCTTAAAGTGCCTCCATAATCTTGCCCACTACTGAGGTAAGACTGACTGGTCTGTAGTTCCCGCCTCCTCCCTGCTACCACTCTTGTGAGCGGGATCAAAACCCCTTCTCCAGTCTTCTGGGACCTCTCCTGTGCTCAGAGACTCACTAAACAGTTCTGCTAATGGCTCTGCTATTTCCACCTTTAGCTCCTAAGTACCCTGGGATGTATGCCATCAGGTCCCATTGCCTTATCCACTCTGATCTTAGCAAGCTCTTGTAGGACCCTTTCTTTTGTGAAGGAGTAGCGCTCACCTCCTCCCCACTGTGTCCATGATGCTGAGCTGTGGGCCCTGCCCTACCTTCTCTTCAGTAAATACTGAGCAAAAGTATCTATTTAGTATAGATGCCTTTACAGGGTCCTCCTCCTCACATG
Source organism: Neoceratodus forsteri (assembly GCA_016271365.2). Classification (NCBI taxonomy): domain Eukaryota; kingdom Metazoa; phylum Chordata; order Ceratodontiformes; family Ceratodontidae; genus Neoceratodus; species Neoceratodus forsteri. The sequence goes on from CM057452.1 coordinate 1,465,490,371, forward strand.
CTCCCTTTTCTCCATTAAGCTTAGCAATACCCCCTCTGGACTTTCTCCTTTCACTAATGTATCTATAGAAAGTCTTGTCACCTTCTTTTACTGTTCGTGCTAGTTTTTCCTCAGTTTGGGACTTTGCTTGCCTTACTGCCTTCCCTGCTTCCCTTAGGGCAGTTTGGTATGCCGCCCTATCTTCATCCTGTTGTGTTCCCTTATATTTCCTGAAGGCCAGCCTTTTGGCTCTGACCTTTTCTGCTACTGTATTTGAGAACCAAAGTGGTTTCCTTCTTCCTTTGCACTTCTTTTTCTGTCTAACACAATGGGATGTTGCTTCAAGTATTGCATCCTTAATGCTTGCCCTTTTGCCTGTACCCCCTCACCCCGTGTTTCTTTTGCCAGGGCTAGCTTAACTCTGTTGGCCATCTTATCAAAGTCAGCTCCTCTGAAGTCCCATATTTTGCCTTGGAATGGGATGATTTGGATGTAGTAGCCAAATTGAACCATACCATGTGATGGTCACTGGCTTAGGTGACCTTCTACCTGGAGATCTGTGATCCCTTCCTTGTTAGTCAATACTAGATCTAGGATAGCCCTGTCTCTCGTGGGTTGCTGTACCAGTTGTTTGAGGCCCTCCTGCATGGAATCCACTATGTGTCTAGTTCTGGCAGATGTTCCTGCTGGTATTGACCAATCTGTATCCGGCATGTTGAAGTCTCCATTATCAGAACCTCCCTTTAGCTGTCATGTTTGTATATCTTCTAACAGTAATGTGTCTATGTCCTCCCCCTGGTCTGGGGGCCTGTAGACAACCCCAGTTCTTATGGCTGTCCCATTTCCTGTTTCCAGGGTGACCCACAGTTCTTCTGGCTCCTTATGTGTATTCTGAATTTCTGTAGCTTTGATATTTTCATTGACATACAGGACCACTCCTCCCCGCCTTTTTGCACCTCGGTCTCTTCTGAACAATACATAGCCAGGTACTGAAGTCTCCCAAGTGTGGTTACTGGTAAACCACGTCTCACTAATTGCTACTATGTCCAGTTTAGCCTCTGACATTGTTGCCTGCTGGTCTGGGATCTTATTTCCCAGGCTGTGAGCATTGTGTACATGATTTTCCATTGGCCAGATTTTGGTGTGTTAGTTGTTGGGTGAGGTTTGGCATTACCCTGTGCGTCGTATGGGGAGACAAACCTTTTTCTTACCTGGTGATGCAAATGAACTGCAAACATGCTGAATCTCTGTTTGACCACTAGCTGAGGGGAGGTGTTCTTCCCATTCAGCGTGTGGGGTGCTGCCCCCTCTCCCCATTTGCTAGTTTAAATATTCTGCAAGGCGTCAAACTTCTGCCCCAATGCACTGACTCCCTCCTTAGTCAGATGCAGTCCATCAAATTTAAAGAACTTTCGCTCCCAGAACTGTTGCCAGTTCCCTACAAATCTGTGTCCTTTTTCCTGGCACCAGCCCTTGAGCCACGTGTTTAAAGTTTTAATTTCCAATTATTTCCTATGGGAAAATTTATATGTCAGGCATGAAGGTTATAATTTGTGCAAGTTACATAACTTGCGCAAGATACTATAGTATGGTGTGAAAATTGCATACTTTGCGTAAAATACAACAGTATCTTGTGCAAATTAAAACTTTCATGCCTGACATGTCCCATTCTCCCTGGTGTCTACTGCCCCCTGCCCTCCTTATTTATTATTTCATTTAATCTGACACCGGGTTGCCCAGTGTCAGATGCCCCCCCCCAGTTCATCCTGCATATTGTCTTTTAATTACAGACATCAGGTGGCCCAATCCCCATGTCAGCACTAGAAGACACCCCCCCCAGCACTATGGGACACTGGAGAGCCCACTCCCAGTGTTCCGTAACATTAACTTAATTATTGCCTACATCGGGTGCCCAATCCCGAGTCGGCATTGAAGCCCCAAGTACTGTGGGACACTGAGGCCCACTCCCAGTGTCCTGAACTATTCTTTATTTATAAGCTGAAAGAAGAAAACAGTCCCCAATGTCTTTGTCTTATTTTACCTGGAAAAAGAAAGCGGTCCCTCGTTGTCTCCCCTGTCTTCCTCCCCATCCCCACCCTCCTCTGCACCCCACCTCCCTTACCCCCCTTTGCCTCCAGGGGTTGGTGGCTGTGATGTTCTGTGGAGCAGAACATGTCTGTACTCTGCAAAGCCAAACCGCTAACTGAAGAAATCCAGGTAAGCACTAATGCAGTCAATGATGGTTTTAACTTACGTTGATATCTCGGCTATTTTTTGAGGTTTTTGCACCAAATTTTCAACATGGGGTTCTTGGGACCCCCATTCTTTTTTTTATTATTTTTGTGGGGGATTCTGACAGGGAGCTCCGGTCCCTCCCTCAGAGGGACTCGTTCTCTGACCGGTAGTTGGGTCATCGTGGACCCTGTCGGCTCCCGATTTTGTGCTTTTCCCCCCAGGCCCAGGACTGTGCAATGGGCGGACGGCTGTCTCCACCTCCATGGAGGCAGCCTAACGCCCTGGACATGGGCCTTTCCCCATTCTTGGCGGCATGCCTGTGCTGACAACCAGCCACTGCAGGGTGCTAATGTACAGCGCACCATGCGATCCCCCCTCCACCGAGGAAAGAGAGCTGTCTACAGATGCGCAATCCTCCTCACCCTGCTGATCCCCGGGCAACCCAAGTCCGTTCCCGAACTTGGGTTGCCGGTGTGGCACGAGGTGTGGCATCCAGCGCCTCAACCCTCAGCGCCACCGAGCCAGCTGGGACCCTCATTCTTTTATTCTGTACCAATGTTAGGTTATTAGCTGTTGAAATGGGGAGAGCATTAGGGTTCTCAACCTCAAGGCACACCCGTCACATCTATTGCTGCATGCATGGTGGAGGTGGGCCTTAGGGTTGGAAGCCGAGAGTGGGGATGGGGTCTTAGGCTTGGGAACCCTAAGTTCTCATTTCCCTACCTTTTAGGCTTCAACCCTAATGGTGCATTAACAAAGTTTTTTTCAGTGAATATATTCTTAATATATAGTACCAAGCTTATTGATATGTATGTTACTGACATTTGTTTACCAAATAATGACTTCTGTACTGTATGATGGTCTACTCTGCTGTATGATGATCAATGCCATGTACTTTCATTTATGTAACTAACTCCGGGTTGCCCCTGAAAAAGGGACCGTTGGTCTCAGCCGGCTTACCCGGTCAACAAAATTCAAATAAAATAAATAAATAAATAAAATGAAAGGCACTACAGGTGTCAAAACTAAGTTCCTCAGCCACTAGCCAGAAGGGCTAGTGTCTGGAAAATACATGCACTGCTGTACTCTGCTAGTCCAACTGATGTCTTATTGAAATGTTACCTACTGCACCAGAACCCAGCAAGACAAGTTAAAGAAATAGTTTACTGGCCAGAAACTAATTCTAGCTGCATTTGGCCAGTGGACCTATGCTGAGTTTGGACCCTGAGCTATAGAAACTCAGATTATGTATTTCTTTCGATAACTGAGTGAGCCAGCTGGATGTAGATTCATTTATTGGGTTGACCTGGAACGTAGTGACGTATTACGTATTATTACATGCAGAGAAAACCACACACAGGGGTGGTGAGCACACAGTAATCAAGCTTTGTTTGTAACACTCACATATGAACTGTTTTGATAGGCAACTTTCCAGACCATGCTTCACTCTGAAGGTGGTAGCAGCATGAAGCAGTATTCCACAGGATATAGTCGATTGTCAGATATTAGATGGATTTAAGAAAAAAACATCACTATATAGATATTCAGGGTATTATGGGGTACTTGTTGCTGACAAGTAGCAAACATATAAGAAGGGCATGTAGCCTACTTTTGTCTGTATTGCATATGTTCTTATGTTTACAATACCAGATACAGTAGTTCTGGCTTATTGTATATACAGGGCAGTGAGTTCCTAGCTTTCAGAGTTACAAATTGGCATGAGCATTGGCCCATTGTGTTTCGTAGAAGGGAGCCAGTACCCATCAAAGTGCTCCAGCTACAGAACAATTAATTTATTATACACTGACACAAAGGTTTTTGCAAAAGTATTCACCACCAGGCTGTAAAAAGTTCCACCAGCGCTGATTAGTCCGTTACAGACAGGCTGCATGCCAAGCAGAAGAATTTCTGACATAAGAACCTAAATGAATATTGGCTTACTTATGTAGCATTTCCAGATAACCAAAGATACCAGCAGCGATCATCACATTAGGTATGGAAAAAGCATTCAACCAGGTGGAATAGCCATATCTGTTTTATATCCTGGGAAATATATAGCCTTCCCCCAGTCGTCATGAACATGGTGAAGGTGTTATACACTGGTCCAAAAACTGAAGTGACAACTAGTGGTCTGAGACCCAAAGAATTCCATTTAGAGCACAGCATGAGACAGGGGTGTCCCCTCTCTCCACCTCTGTTCAACCTTGCTCTCAAACCTTTGATCCAGAAGATACCAAACAGTCAGATGTCAGAATCAAAGGTATTCCACCAAAAGATACCTCTCACAAAATAACAGCTTTTGCTTGTAATGTGCTCATAACTACTACTCACCCCAGAACATCGATTCCTCCTCTCATGGAGCTTATTTCACAATATGGGAGGTTCTCACGCTACAGGCTAAATGTTGGCAGATCTGAAATGATGCCCCAGAACAGCCTCTTCAACAATAATATGACTACTTACAATGTTATGCAGTGGCATCCCAAACATGTATCCTATCTGGACATCGCTTTACATCCATTTTCAGACATTATGACTGCCAATATTAAGGCTCTTGCCCAGAACCTCAAAATAGACATCGAAAGGTGGGGTAAAATGCCCCTGCTGATGAGACAGAGAATCTCATCAATAAAGAGGAACATATTACCCCGTATACTCTTCTTCTTAAGTGTGCTTCAAACTAATTAGTAGTAGTAGATTTTATTTATAGTTATTAGTGCCCTTCCCCAGAGGCTCAGGGCGCGCCATTACAGTCAGGCCACATAGGACTATAAAATAATCAACACATTATAATTGAAACACAACAATACAAATAAATAAATAGTAAAATTAACTTGCTGAATCTAGCCGTAAATACCACAAAATATCATAGCCATAAAAATTCCATAGCCATAAGGTGCCTTTTAAATGTCTTCAGGATCTCCAGCGAAAGATACCTGAGTTCATACTGGCAGGGAAGAGACAACAATGCTTTCTCAAGAGGATGGTGATATCTACAAGCAATGGAGGCCTGAAGCTTCCAGACCTTGTAGTGTGTAACTGGTCGACCCAACTTATGTGTGCTAACTCACAGTACAGATTGCTGGAGGAGAAAGACAACTCAGAGAAATATTGGCCGATCTGACTAGATACAGAGAAAATCGTTTGTCACTCAGCAGAAACTGAACTAACTGCCTTACTCTACTCCCAACTTCTGCTTACCATGAATGGAATGCCATTGAACTACACTCACAAAGTGCTCACCAGTGTCCAGAAAAATACAGACTCCACCCTCAAGTGTAATACATACCAAGCTTCTGGACGGTAATGATAACATCAGAGATAACAACGGAAGAATCAAGCCGAACACCTCGAGCAACAAAGGCATAAGATGGTGGAGGACCTCCTACAAGGACATTAATATGTCAGTTTTAGACCATGTAGGCAAAGCACCACCTGAAGGCAAGAGAAGCATATGCAGCATGCATGCAATGGCACTGCATTGGGGCAAAAGAGTACCAATAGAGACAGAAAACAGTTGGATCTCAACAGTTCTAAGCAACAGTGGAGAATGGTATGTCCATCTCACAGTGGTATGGTAGTTTCACTAACAGACATCATAGTAAAGCAGATTATAGCATGCAAGAGTGGAGCAGAGAATTAGGAATGGACACCAGCCAATAGAACTGGTCACAGCTATGGGAATTCTTAAGACAGTCCACCTTCCAACTTGACCTCAAAATCCAGCAGTTTAAAATTCTTAACAATATATACCTCACACCAAACAAGCTTTGCAAACTGAAGGACATTCCTACAATGCTGTGTCATAAATGTGGGCAACAGGAGGGGACACTTCTGCATGTTTTGTGGGAATGCCAACAGGTTAAGGTGTACCGGGACACAGTTAAATAGAACTTTAACCCACTCCTGGGGTTACACAAACCTTTCTCCCCTGAAATCTACATTGTAGGAAATGTCGTGCACAGAGTAGCAGCCAGCTGTAGGAGCTGTAGGCATGCCATCTATAGTTGCTAGCACAGCTAGATGACAGCTCCTACGGCTTTGGTCAGATAAAATGTGTTTCAACCTACAGAGGATGGCCGACTGACTCACTGGAGTGTCTGAAACTAGAGAAGATAGTGCATGTTTTGACAAATACACATAAGGCATACCTCTGGAAATTTGGTCAGCAGGACGCCCTGATCACCATCCCCAAATAAAGATGCCCTAAGTACTCACTCATACCAGCTTAACACTAACCTTCACACCCTTACTGTACATATTCACTATTATAACATGGCTACATACAATACAGCCACAACATTGGCTAAAACACATCACCTGACCACTGATTATTACCCAGTATACCCACATTTAGCTTACCGAACTACATCCCCATGACTCACAAGTAAGTGAACAACCCAGCACAAATCACTACACCTACCCTACAAATTAAACAGTAGTAGTCAATACCATTACCTAGCTATAGGACAACAGAACAGACATTCTGAAAAATGAAACCATGAGTGACTACTACCCTACAAACTTCAAAATGTTTGGAAACCTATCTACAGCTGAATATGCAGATAGGACCTTTGGAGAAGAGACACCATCAAAGAAACAAAAATGCCAACATACCGAATTTAAAATCACTGGAGAGGATACCACCAAGCACCATATATCGCTTTCAACTGTAGAACTTGACGACCTGGAATGTCGAAAAAAATGAGCCAAATACACATAAGAGCACACTGTGGGCACATAATGTTTTCAGTGACTGGCTCACCTCAACATCCCAGAAGACTGATTTCCAGACAGTCACTGCAGCTGAACTTGGGCCGATACTCCATCAGTTCTATGGAGAAGTACATTCCACTGATGGAATACAATACAGCATAAACTCTTACATATCCCTCCTTGCTGGCCTGAATCGATATTTTAATTCCATTGAACTGCAAAGAAATTTCAACATAGTCACTGATGCAGAGTTCACTGCTGCGAATAATGTATTCGTAGCAGTGCTTAAACAATACGGGCATGTAGGACATGACATCAGCACGCACCACCCACGCATCTCCAATGCCAACCTGAAACTAATTCGACCCTGACAAATGCTCAAGTTCGACACCTGTCTATGGATTAATTCATTGGCTATGGTTCGAAATACAGTTGGGACTGGCCAGAAGGGGAAGAGAAGGGTTAACTCGACTACAAGACTCATTTCAACTGCTGACTGATGAGTCAGGTAAAGAATATCTTTCACTTACTTTTCATGAACCAACAAAGAACCACAATAAATTTAATGAACGTAACAAAGAGACACTAAAAGGTCTACTATATGAGCAAACAAACAACCCAGACTGCCCTATTAAAATCTTCAACATGTACATCTCCAAATGTCCTCCAAATGCACCAGCATTTTACTTGCACCCAGAAATACACCTCAGTATATTCTAGACACCCAGGATTTTTGGTATACAAAGCAAGCAATGGGAATAAATTACTGGGGGGAATGATGGTTGAAATCTCTACAGATGCTAAACTAAGTAAGTGCCACGCTAACCTTTCAATCAGGAGTACTGCAGTTCAGCTACTATCTAATGCTGGACTGCCCTCCAGAGAAATCATGACAGTTACTGGCCACAGATCAGAAAATAGCCTGAAAGACTACTGGACACCATCCACTACTGATTGTAAAAAGTGGTCAAATATTCTACTGAATGATAGTAGCAAAGCACAGTATCATCCAGAATCGCCACACCACTTCCTAAACCAAGTACTACACCCCATGAAATAGAACAAAAACACTAACCTACAACAATACCAGCTACACTCACAAATAATCCAGAACAAAACCAAACAACTAACCCTTTCAACCTCCACAACTTCACAAATCTGGGTACAGTTAGCTTTAACTACTACACTGACAAACTGAATCCTGCACAGAAGTAATGCACCCAATCCAACATTACTGAGGGACTACTTTTCAAAGTGGATGTGCACCTCAATAAACCTAATACCTTTTCCTCAGCAATACCTGTTTCTGTGTCATTCCTTTACATTTAACACTTAAAATCATGCTCATGTCATGTAAACAACTAATCTCATACTGATGTTATGTGAGGATTAACCCATGACAGGGTATGGGGTTACTGAGCATTAATCCACGCCTGGGTGGATGAAGTCACTCGGCCTTCCAACCCCCCCAGGTGTGGATTAATGCTCCGTATCCCCACACCCTGTCATGGGTTAATCCATGCATATTATCCACTAGTATAAATCATCATCTCTATAAAACAGACTACCTGGTAATAATATCCTGTGGATCCCATATAATGTGTCAAAAGAATAAATTAATGAAGGCACATACCCCAGGTCATTGGTACTACCACTGAAGAGCTTACAGTATATGATTATGGGTATACCAGATATTGTTTCTTACTATTTGACCTGTCTCTGGTGCTGGTTGGGTGAGAGGACTGTGAAACGAAGCTGAGCGGTTTTGTCTGCCCAACTAGTGTTAGAGACGCTTGTTAAACAGTAAGAAATAGCAGTTAGTATACCCATAATCATATGTCAGTGGATTGCCATAAAATGATTATGGGTTACTCGAAACTCCTTTTTGTTCAAAGACTTCTACCTTTTTTGGTTTTGTGCTCCCTGCTGTGTTGCAGTGGTTTGTCCAACGTCGAGCATGTTGGACGAGCAGTGCGAGGAGATGGCTGTATGCAGAATAAGAGGTATAGTTGTTCTTCTCACTGAACAGCTGGATTACATCCATTGCCATATATTCTAACAATTTTCCTAGGCTAGTGTAAATGCTAGCAATCTTGTTTGTTATTAGTTATTTGTCTTAAAGGGGACAGGAAATTTGTGCTAATTTTCAGCTGTTTATAAAGTTCTATTCTCAGAAACGATATGCATTTTCCTAAAGTATCCATATTTAACTGTACCTGAATAAAAAATGACAGGTAAAACTATAGTTTGCATTGTTGTGTTTTTATGGGCAGCATTCTGTTACAGTTCACTTCATGGAATCACTTGTGTGGAGTTTCTACTATGTCATGATTTGTGTACAGAATGCTAATTATGAGCTGCTGACCTAGCAGAACCCTGTTTAGAGTTTTGTCCACAAACCATGACATAGTTAAAACTCCAAATTATTGGTTTCATGAAGAGAACTGTAACAGAGTGCTGCCCATAAAAACAAGACAATGAGGCCGTCCCACCAGTGCAGCAGTAGAGCGACTGCTTGCGACACTGGTGACCTGGGGTTTGGGTCGTTGGAGGGACCGCCTGAGAGAGGAGGCTTGAGTGTCTGTAGGACTGCTTGTCTCCTTGGGGGGGGGATCCTTGGCTCGGTACATGACTGACCTCTAGCGGAAGTTAGAGGTTCAGCATGTCCGAGCACTCAGAACTGGGGTGGAGCATGATGGACGCAGGCGTAAGCCATGGCATCATGCTCTGCGGGGGCATACAAGTTAAAAAGGTTGGCCCTGGCATAACACCAGTGAGAGAGCTGGACATGCCTACTGGTGCCCCGATCCACAGAGGAAGGACCCCGATGAAATTGTAAGGTACTGCATGGGGGATGAGGTTGAGCCAGGGGGCCCCTCTCCCACTTTGTCCCCGCCTGAGAGGTAGAGCCACGGCTCCGTTGGGGGGGGGACTCCCAGGGGATTGGGCGCTGGAGGTTTAGTTGGATGTCAGTGCCAGCATTAAGGGGTACAAAGAGAAATTACAACAAAAAAAAAAATGCAAAATGCAGCTTTTTATATAACTTTTTTATTCAAGAACAGTTAAATGTTGATAATTTAAGTGAATGCATATCATTTCTGAGAAATGATTTCCTGTCCTCTTTAAACAAGATTATCGAAGCCACCACAGTCATGATTACAGATCAGCTTACTCTTATGCTTAATTGCCTCAGTCGCCCAGTTACTGGAGGTTTTTTTGAATATGCACACTGGGTGTGAGATGTACAATCAAAGTTATGTGGACATGTCCAACCAGAGACCCTCAGGCCAAATATTCCGTAATCCATATCCATCCTTATGGTTGTGGGGTGCACAACTGCATAATGAAATGCAATACTGTGGTCAGATATGTACAAAGCTTTTTAAATGCTAGATGATTTACTGTAATTGTGTTGATTGTTATGTCAAAATATCAATAAAATAAGATTCAAAAAAGAAGAGAACCAGTAATGAATCATTTACAGAGGATTTCTGGTCTGTTGCCCTGCTTTGCGGCTTCAGTAGGTCACATATACACTAGTGTCAGAGGCTCAGTAGGTAGCAAGCTTACAAGTGGGCTCTGAATATTAGAAGGTTGTGAGTTTTCACCCCACAGCAGTATTACTTGGAGTAATACCCGTAACTGAGCCCACTCTGAGGGGGGGGGGGGGCAACACAGCACTGCTATGGTGAGATGCATGCTCATATTCTTTTCTGCATGTTTTATAACTTTCTTTATATTGAATTTAAAATAATTGACATTTTAAATAAGTAAGAACTGAGAGCACTTAATAGGTGGTACATTTGTTATATACATCTCTTATATGAGGAGACTTTACTCCCCCAGGGTGTTACAGCTTTTGGAGGGAAGAGAGAACTTGTTATACCTCATATTATTTATCACATTTGGTCAACACTTAGCCATAAGTGGAATTAACACGTTCCAAAATCCTTATAACACGTAGAGTCACCAACTGCTATTTTGCAGTCACTGGTCGGTCACAGATTTTGTAATAAAAGTCATTACGTTTGTGTGTTCCTCCAGCCCCGCTCCCTCTAAAAACAGTACCAAACTAATCAAACCAAGTCAGAAGAAACATGACAAAAGTCTTGAACGGCACAGTCGCCTGTGTGCATTTAAAGGAGTAGTACACCCAGAATTTGAAAAAGCATATGTTGTGCAGTGTTTTGATTTGTGTCTGAAGTCCTAGTGTGTCCTTCCTTCTGTCTGCTGTTAGGAATTTTCCCTAAAATTAGCCTGCTAGCTTTATGGTAGTTTTACGACCCCTGGGGATCTCCATCTTAGCTAGGTTTATTGCTTTTCCCTTTCCTACAATGCATCATGTCTTATGTGACAGTGATGTAGCAGAGACCATAGATTCAGCAGCAAGAACTGCTTTAGAATCAGTTCAGAACTGCAGAGCTGTTTTTATCCAGTGAGCACAAATGGCTACATTTATAGTTTAGTAGCGGTTTTCTTACAGAAAACCCACTCAGCTCTCAAGTATCTACTAAATAGCTCTACTTCAGTATTTTTGTCTTCTGTGTGTCAGGTCCAGCTAGCAGGGGTAAGTGTTTTGATTTTAAAACTTTTAATTTCATCAAACTACGCATAGCCGTGAAAAGCACAGAAATCACCATGAAGTGTATGGTATGAATCTGCAGTCTAGAAACTGCAAATGATAAAACAACACTTTTTTTATTTTATTTGCCAATCTAATTAAATATCTCACACATACACACTTTTATTTTTAATAAGTAATAAATACTTTATTAAAAAAGAACTTCACATTTGTAAAACAAAAAAAAATGAAAACATGTCATAGAGCAAGATCAGCACTAACTGCCAGTTCTACATAATAGAATGCTGTTGCGCACATTTACAGTTTAGCAACTACTTGAGAGCTAACTGAGTGGGTTTTTGTGAAGGAAAACAGCTAGTCTTTCCTAATTACAACATTGATGGTCTGGGACGATTTCTTTCCTTTTTATGGTTGTGTGTAGTTTGATGAAAGTAAAAGTTTTAAAATCAAAACATTTACTCCTGCTAGCTAGACCTGACACACATAGAAAACATAAATATTGAAGTAGAGCTATTCAGTAGCGGTTTTCTTACAGAAAACCCACTCAGCTCTCAAGTATCTACAAAACTGTAAATGTAGCCATTTGTGCTCACTGGATAAGAAATGTTACACAGCTCTGTTGTTGTGAACTGATTCTAAAGCGGTTCCTGCTGCTAAATCTATGGTCTCCTCTACATCACTGTCACATGAGACAGTGTGCATTGTAGGTACAAAAAAGGCAATAAATCTTGCTGAGATGGAGATCCCCAGGGGTTGTAAAACTATCCTAAAGCTAGTAGGCTGATTTAGTAAAAACTCCTAATAGCAGACAGAGGGAAGGACATACTAGGACTTCACACACAAATCAAAACACTCTGCACAACATATGTTTTTGCAAATTCTGGGTGTACTACTCTTTTAATTGAGTAAATGTCACAACTGGAAACAAAGCCTAGCAAGCAGGGTCCAGTAACTGTAATGCGGCATTGCTAAGATGTGGCAAGACTTAGATCTGCAGTAAATATTAAACAATGTTATATACACACACATAGCATGGGCTGAGGATCCGATCTGCTTGACGGGGGGGGGGCACCACGCTGTTGGTGCCATTATAGTCACCTCACATAAGAAACTGTGCAATCTAAGGGGATATACTCCATGCAGGCATGTAGCCTACTAAGTGAGGCACTGTCAGTGACCATGTAGTCCCCCAATCACCCTCCCCCCTTCTCTAACTAGCCACTCCAACAGTACTGAAATTTGTCAATAAGTGAACAGTAAAGATATTTAATAATAGTCACATAAAAGTTCAATTTTCAGACTCACAGTCCCCTACAGAAGTTTCTTTATTTCCAAAGCCTTGTTGGATTTCCTGCACAAGATTACTTGCCTCCTTAGGGTCACTGAACAGATATGACTTTCTGGAGTAAATTACTCTCAGGCGAGTAGGGTATTGCAGAGTATATGTGACTCCTAAAGACCTTAGCGTGGATCAGAGGCCGTCATAGCTCTTCCTCTGATCCCTTGTTGCAAAGCTAAGATCTGGATAGATGGTGATTTCCCCCCTTCCTCAGTGTCTGTCCCTTCGCATTCATGTTCTCCAGTTAAGATGATCAGCAGAGTGCAGGAGCTAGACACTTCCTTTTTTCTCTGGAACAGTGTAAGCTCTGCGGACCCCTGGTGGATTGTTTAATGACAGATTGCCCCCCAGGCGTTTAGAAGCTAACCGACATAGGTCTTCACCCTCTTGACCTTCTGTTAGTCCTAGTACCCATAAGTTGGCAACCCCCGGTTTTATTTTCAATAGCTTATAATCGGAATCAGAGGAGTTTGTTCTCCGTAACAAGTCCCATGGAGACCGTAGCTGCTTTAAGTTCTGAGCTTCAACCTCCTTGGCTTCATCAAGGGCAGTTGTAGAATTGCTCTCACACATAGTAAGTCGGCTGTTAAAATCTTGTAACTTTGAGTCTAAGGCTGTGACTCTAAAATCCAATGCCCAGATCGCCGTCATAATGTCACTGAGGGTAAATTCCTGGGTTTGGTGTTCATCCTCTCCGATTGTCTTTCTCGCCTGATTTGATCCAACCACTTTCTGGCCTTTCTGACCTCCACTCTCCCCAGTCTGTTTTTAAAAATTGCTTATGTTTGCAGCAATTCAGAATCAGGTTAGTCCACAGATGCTTCTCTACCAGCCGGAGTACTTTGGTCATGAAAATAAAAAATCTTATCAAAATTTTAGGAGACAAGCTGGACATGGTGATGGCCCTTCAACTGCAGCAAGACAAACAAGCTCATATGATTTTAATAATTAGGGACAATAAAGACAGGTTAATAACAGATCCCATACAAATAAACCAAACATCTGTACAGTTCTATAAATAACTATATCACACAGGAAGATCAAAATACCCTCAGGCTATTGACAAATTTTTTGAAGGTACCACTCTACCCAAACTTACAACATTTGAATCACAGTAGCTTGAGGCACTAATAACAGTTGAAGAAATCCAACAAGCTATTAAAAAATTAACCTCTGGCAAATCCCTTGGATTGGATGGTTTTCCGGTTGATTTCTGTAAATACTACTCAGATATAATAACTTATCCATTATTGGAGGCATTTAACTACACATTTGAGAAAGGGCAATTACCGGATTCATTTTACCTGGCTAAAATTATAGTGTTTCCAAAAAAAGATAAAAACCCTGCGTTGGTATTATCATACAGACCGATTTCACTTCTCAATACTGACATGAAAATATTGGCAAAAATACTAACAGCTAGACTGGAAAAGGTGATTGGAGGTCTCATTCAACCCGATCAAAATGGATTCATAAAAAACAGAATATTGGGAGCCAACACTAGAAGACTAATAAATCTCATAGAACAAAACGAAAAACAGGAAACACTCATAATGGCTCTTGATGCCAAAAAAGCCTTTGATCGGGTTGAATGGGAATTTTTAATACAAATTTTAGATAAATTTAGGTTTGAAAAATCATGTATAAATTGGTAAAAATATATCACACACCAATGGCGAAAATTCAAACCAATAACAACATTTTGGACACTTTTCCCTTACCCAGAGGTACGAGACAAGGTTGTCCCTTGTCTCCCTTACTCTTCACTTTAATAGTAGAACCACTAGCTGTGACCATTAGGAATAATGAGGAAATAAGGAGTATAAAAATTGATAAGGTGGATCATAAAATTAGCCTATACGCAGACGACACTTTAAAGCAGCAGTACAAGGAAAAAAGTTATTCCAAAAAGCTAATTTTCTGCTATAGTTATGAAAAATAATGGCAGAACTGTTTATTTGGGTTTTTTGGATGCTTCTTGTGCTGTGTACAGTACAGTTGAATTTTTGTTTGGACTCTTACCCTCCTCAGGTCCTCAATATTATTTCTATGCAAAAATGAGGTGGCCATCTTTTTTCTTGAGAAATAATTATTTTAGAACTTTCATAAAATTCTTAAATGATAATGAAAACTGAAAATGTTACCACCAAAATAAACTGGACGACATCTGGCATCGATTAAGAAAAAAAAAAGGTGGGGTCAAATTTTAACCCATTTTCGTTGCACTGCTGCTTTAATATATCTAACCAACCCGGATAAATCATTACCCATATTGTTGTCATTAATTAAAAGATTTGGTGAAGCTTCAGGGTAAAAAGTTAACATGACAGAAACGGAAATTATATATCTAAATCTATCCCCAAAATCGAAAACATCAGCACTGCACATGGAGGTAGTTGAAGATAAAATTAAATATTTGGGATTAACAGTACCCAAACATTTAGGAAAACTGTGTGATTTAAATTATCTTCCGCTATTACAAAAAATTTAAAAAGACTTTGGAAACTGGACTAAATTACCACTTACAATTATTGGAAGATGTAATGCCATCAAAATGAATATGCTGCCCAGACTGTTGTTTTTATTTCAGGCTTTGCCAATACTGGTGCCGGACACATTTTTTTAAATAATTAGATCAAGCCATATCCCATTTTTATGGAAGGGGAAAAAACTTAGATTAGTGTTAAAAAAAGGAATACTACCTAACACACAAGGAGGCAGTATAGTGCAGTGGTTTAAGGCTCTGAGCTGCAAACCTGGTGACCTGAGTTTGAATCCCACAGCCTCCACTTGCATACTGTGTTACCCTGAGCAAGTCGATTGACTTCCTTTTGCTCCCAGGTCACACCTGGAAACAAGTTTCGGCTCAGTGTGCCTTTCCTGGTTAAACAATTTCTCCTTTCCTTTCCTTTCCAAGGAGGCCTAGTGTTGCCCAGTATGTAGTATTACTACCTTGCTGCCCAAGTGGCCCAAATTGCGGACTGATTTAAAGGGTAACATAAGAAAAAAAAACGCCAAATTGAACAACATGTACATAAATATCATAACTCCATAAGTATACTATATTCAAAACACTATTTTAAAAACATATTGGTAGAAAATGAACAGCAACACATACTGCCTGCTCTTGCTAGGGGCAAAAACATAAGATCCAGATTGGAAAGACACAATGTCAAACTATACACCTATTTTCAGAAACTACGGTTTTCAACCATCATTAACTGATCCTACATATAAAGCTTGGGAACAACTGGGTATAAGAACCATAGCTGATCTCTACAAAAGAAATGTACAATTACAGGATAAGTATAATATTATGCTTCAGCATTTTTTCGGATACTTTCAAGTTCAGGACTATATAAAAAAATCAAGATTCACTCAGGAAAAATCTCCATTAGAAAATATATTGCTAAATAAAAAATATATTAATAAGCCTCTGTCTGATATATACAGTTTGCTACAAAATGAAATTTCATTTATTCTTAAACCTCTAAAAAATAAATGGGAACAGCAATTGGGACTGAATATGAGCTAGGGTGATTGGGATAAAATCTTACAATACCCGCACACAGAATTTTACTCCACAAAATTACAACAAATGTAATTTAATATCTTGCATCGTACTTACTTGACACCATCCGGACTTCATAAAATGAGCCCAAACCTGGAAGAAAGGTGCCCTAGATGCCAGGTTAACCAAGGATCCCTTATCCATATGTTCCTAACTTGCAAAAAAAGTACTAAATTTTGGGACATCATTTTTGATGTGATAGAAAGGGCTGCAGGTATTACACCTAGAAGGGATCCCTTGATTGTTATATTAGGATATAGTCTTAACTCATTCAGGCTTAGATACATCTGTAAGTGGCATCTGAAAGCATAGCCACTCAGGACAATAACACCTGTAGACGTACTCAACTGACTTTCACTCAGGCCTAGACACGTCTGAGGAAGTCAGCACTTTTTACCTAACTATTAAACAAACCGAATTGCTTAGAATTGATTGCATAGCACCGTTAGAAAGGTAATTTTGCTCTGAACAATTTTGCTGTTGATACTTTGTGTCTATCATGTATACTTTAGGAGTTATTCATATTTGTTTAAGGTATGACGTGCATTGCTAACATTTGTCTCTCAAGCCTCACCTAAGCACCTTGAATAAATCTGAAAAAAAAACAGTTGTTTGGTATTTCAGCTACTATAAAATAAAAACTTAACAGATTACAATTGATTGCATAGCACCATTAGAAAGGTTATTTTGTGCTGAACAATTTTGCTACTGATACTTTGTGTCTACCGCATATACTTTAGGAGTTATTTGCATTTGTTTAAGGTATGGTGTGCATGGCTGACATTTGTCTCTCATGCATCACTTAAGCACCTTGAAAAAAAATCAGTTGTTTGGTATTTCAGCTAATATAAAATAAAAACTATATTGATTACAACTGATTGCATAGCATTATTGGAAAAGTAACATTGTGCTGAACAACTTTGCCACTCATACTTTGTATGTAGCACTTATGATTGAAGAGGTATTCACATTTGTTTGTGGCATGCTGGTTATGGCTTGATTTTGCTTAGAAAGGCCCAGGATGCAGTGCTAAGAGTATACAGGGCACAAGTGGTGGAAGTCTTAAAGAGCTCTTGTGGTGTGAATGAGTTAAACCATATAATACCTATTGTATGTTATGTAGATTATTCTCTTTAGCATATTTAGTAGCTAAGAAATGTATATTGATGGCCTGGAAAGACTCTAGCTCCCCTCCAATAAGGAAGTGGTTTGGTTTGATGATAGATTTATATACGCTGGAATACATTACTTTAAAAATGATAGACACCAGTTATTTTACAAGATATAGGATCCCTTCCTGGAAATTGTGAAGAATTATAAAGTTTAGGGCATAAATAAATGCAGACCTCTAACTAGGAGATAAGACACAAGTAGAACTCGTAACAGGCTTAGAAGATTCAGGTTTGATTCATTCTCCTTTTGCTGGACAATATTTTGACTGGATTAAGGTATGGAATAATGACATACTATATGTAATAAGGTGAATACCTGCTGTCTTGCTTATGTAAAACCTTTATCTACAAAATAAAAACAAAAAAGAATCCTATAAAAAAAATGAACTTTAAATTGTTCTAAAGTCAGCTCTGTGGTGCCAAGCAGTGGGGGAGCACTTTGGCATGCTGGCAATCTGGGTTCACGTCCTGAATCCAGGACGTCAGGAGCAGAGGCCAACAGGGAGAATTCAAGAGCATCTTATGGATGCTGTGCTCCCAAGGGGAGGGAGACTGTCGCGTCACTGTTTTGTGACTCCTGGTGGTGGCTGGTGGAGGTGCGGATGACAGCGTGGGTGACCACACGCCATCAGGCACTCCCCCCAGTGCAGCAGTGAGCGCACAACCAATAGGGGAGGTGGGTGGGCGGGACTAGTAAAAGGTGAAATGCTGCTCCAGTGTCCCAGATGATGATCTTTCCGCCCTTCCCAGTGCCAGAGCCTCCGCAGTGTGCAGTCCATGGTCCCACCCTCCTGACACAAAGCAATGTTCCCCCACTAGACCACAGCTTGGCCTTCGGTAGGGATAAGCTGGCCACATGGAGAAGGAAGTCAAAGAGCTCTCAGGAGACGTTACACGATGACAGCTGTGGGAGGCCCCCACAGGGATAAGCTGGCCATCAGATGCCCGAAGGACCACGAGTGTGGCTGCATGAAGGGGTGAGTCTGGGGGGCTATAAAGGGGGTGTTATGAGACCCAAACAAGTGGAACAATAGGGGGGGTCATGATGAGCACAAAAAAAAAAAAAAGAATTGTTCTCAGAGGGAGAGCTGAGCTGAGACACATCTTTCTGGTACAGCTTTTGGCCACCTCCCACCCCTGCATATTTACTGTTGTGCACCAGGTAATGCCTGTTTTCAAGGGTGACCTGGGAGCACTGGGGGAGGTTAAGAGACTTACTCAGGGTCACACAGTATGCAGCCCAGGTCGGCTGGATGTACCGAGCTCATTCGCAGTTCAGTACTTTAACCTCTAGGCCATATTGCCAGCCCTAATTATTATTATATGTCAATAAATTATTTTGTTTTGCTTTCTGTTTGTGAGTACATAGCCCTTTTGAACTTTGTGACTGTAGTGCACTATGGTGGGGGGAAGGGGTACTGCACTGTTGAGGGTCTGCCCTTCAGGTAAGATGTTAAACTGAGGTCCCTTCTGCCCATCTCTCTGGTCACTGTCCAAGTGGAAATTTAAGATTCCATAACACTTCTTGAAGAAGAGTAAGGGAGTTTTCCCCAGTGTTATGGTCAACACACCCCCTGTCAGTTAACAGGTCCAGTTAACCCAGCCCCAAGGGCACACCTGGAAACCAGTTGTCCTAGCTGCAGAGGTGCAGTTCAGAGTCTGCTCCAGACTATCACCATTGTGTGTTCAGCTCCTAGCAGTGCCCTGGGGCCTACGAGACTGAGTCTGCTTCTCGCCTGGGGTCTCTCATGAGTCAGTGCAAAGTGCCGCTGCTGTGGCATTGCCTCTTGGGCCTGGAGGTGGAGTCTTTCCATATGCTGTTTTATCAACAGCCCCCCTGTTTATTTAAGCTGATGGTAAATACTTTCATGTTTCTGCCTATAAATCTTTGTTTCATTGATAAAACAGAAACTGCAGTCTCTTCACTGGTAGCTGTGGAATCAATGAAGGGATGTAGAGGTTGCCTTATAAAAGTCCCTTTTGAGCACATTAGTCTCTGGGGCTATTGAAGACACCAGTTAACTTCTGACCTTTGTGGTAACAGCTGTTCTCATGCAGTTCCTATTGAAAACAGTCCATCTTTTTGTTAGTGTAGGATCTGGGCTGTTACTCACTGTAGGCTGATGTTACAGTCTGATGAGGGTCCACTACACTAGCAGTCACTCATGGTCCCTAACCACATTTTTCTTTTTTGCATTCAATAATAAAAATAAAAGTAGTGACTTGACTTTAGCAAAAATGATGATTTTTTCCAATGTTTTTCTTGGTCCTCTAATTATATATGCAATTTAGCTGTTAAATGTTCAGTTCCATTTTGGGCTAAATCTTGAAAACAACTTAGCCAATTATTTATTTTTCCTTTTTAATTACCAACTTTACTTTTGGTTGCTCCTGCCCTGTTGCTTGCCCACTGATACCTCCAGAACTCTGATTCAGTCCACTGCCCCTCTAGTGTCACCCCACACAGATAACCCTCTTCAGCCTTAGGTCAGTCCCCCCACCCCAGCCCAGAAACCATCATGCTCAGCGGAAATGAGATAGAAGGTGTATCCACTCTAGTGACATTGGAGCAGGGGCTGGCCATGACTGGCAGCCAACTGGATTTAATCCCACTATGAAAATCCTTTCAGCCACTTGACCAGGGAGCAGTACCTCAATCTGTACACAGCACTGGCCGGGGTGTGTGTGTGGGGGGGGGAGGGGTGGTGGCTGTGGTGATGTTATGCGGTCACCCAGCACATCAAGGTCATCCTGTCAATCTAAGGGAGGTGCCAGTGTTGAGGGTAGACAAAGCCCTCCCTGTCAGAACTGGAAACACTACGTCTTTCCAGCAAAGAAAAAACACAAACTGAACTGATTGTTGTGTGGACTTTTTCATTCATTTGTTTATTTAGGGAATTTACTATTTATTTAGCCAGATAGCCCAACTGACTTGCATCATGTTGTTTCCAGTGGGGTCCTGCTTTTTTTTTTTATTATTCTTTTTATTATTAAGTTTTTAACTTATATACATACAGGTCATCCGTGTTTATAAGCTTAAAACATTTACAACTGGTCACCTTATGTGGTCAAATAGTTGGGCCAATACATTTCATCATCGTTAAAATACAGTGATGATTTCAGAGTCATTCTAGCTCCCAAACTGGGTTACAATCTAGTTCTGCTGGGCAATAAATATACATATGCCTCCAGTATCAAGGCTCTCAATCTCCCACTTGTATCATACCGGCTGGGTCCACACTTCCAGGCTCTTTTTGTACATGGACCACAACCTCACGGGGGGCGGGGGGAACCAGGCCTGGGACCTCTGGGCAGAGGAATCCAGTCCCCGAACCTATGATTTTCAGCCGCTACCCAGGTGTACTTTCCCTAAGGAACAAAGGTAGGGTCTTTGAGCATGTAATATATCTGCCAACGTGCCCATCTCGTGGAGAAAATCTTCTCTCATTCATTCAGGCTGTGTGTTATTTTTTCCATGTTGTAAATTTGTGTTGTGATTTCCCACCAGTCGCGTAGTGATGGGGTTTCGTTGTTAGCCGGTGTCCTGCTTTTAACTATTTCTGCAGTTGGATGGACTGGTGCACTGAGAAGTTAAGTGACTTGCCCAAGGTCTAATAGTGAACATTTGGCTGTAGGGGGGTTTGAACCTGTGATCTTCTGGTTCCTAAGTAGGTGCTCTGACTGTAACAACCTTTTCCTGACATGGCAATGGAGCCTACTGATTGGTAGAGCCTCTCACAGGCAGTGGGTGGAGTTTAGAATGCCAGCTTTGGGTGTGAGGCAGAAGTGAAAAGATGGCATGGATAGGAGGGTGCGGGTGTGCCTTTGGCCTTGCCTCAGGTCACTTGCCAGGCCACCTAAGGAGGTGAGGCTCCCGACTTGCGGCAGCTGTCTGTAGATCCAGTGTGTGAGAATAAATGACCTCATCATCTAGTCTGATAGTCTCGAGGAACAGACAGTGGTGAAGATTCTGAGGGTTTTAAAGCAGAAGGCCATTTAGTGTAGATCATCATTAAATCTGGTGGGAGTGTAAAGGAGACAGCGGGCGGGAGGGAGGGAGTATCCTAAGGGATGCCCCTCAAAGGAAGTTCATGGTGGCCTTGCAGCACACAGAGGATCTCCCCGAAGTGGGTGTTCACCTTTTGGGAGGTGGTTTTGAATGTGATCCTGAGAGATGCTGCCTGCCTGATTACAGGGACTGAACTGCTGATACAGGTAGGATAAGAGCCAATTATTTGTTTGGGGAATCCCAAGCTGGGAGGGACATTGGAGATGCTGCCTCTGGCAGTGGGTCTGGGGAGATTGCCAGCAGCTGTCAGAGGGCAGGCTGAAATACATGCTGCGGTGCTGGTGCTCAGCTCACCATCCAGTGTGAGTAAGTCGGAGCGGAGATGGCCATCAGACAGAAGTGCCTAAGTGAAAGTTCCTACAGTGGTGCTGCCTTCTGCATAGCGGCTGTACTGACACTGCAGTGCCATGTAGTATGTGAGAAATGTGTGAGCCCAGAGCTCATAACAAGGTGGGAGATCTTGTACATTCCGAGGCAGAGTAGGAGTGGCTCTGTCCTGAGGTATACGTTCACCCACTGGTGACTTGTGAGGAGAAAGAGGAGTCATGGCACTTCTGAGGGTGTGTAGATGGTACAGCTTTAACCAAGGAACCCTACGGTTCTGACTCACGGCCGTGGTCAGGATGAAACCTGCCTTAAAGTGCTGACCTGGAGCACAGTTTGGAGACTGTGTTCCCATGGGTGTAACAGTAAATATGTTTGTAAACTTGACAACAAATATTCACTTTGCAGTGTGATTTATTACTGTTCCGACTGAAGGGAACAACAGAGCAGAGTACACCTGGTAGTGAAAGTAAGATGGTATGTACTTTTGGATTTTCGATGTTGTGTAGACTGTGCTTGGCCCCACCTAATTCCAGGACAGGGTTATCATCTGGTGTCAGCTCTCAGCTGAGAGAAGAAACAACAGCAGCCGCAGCTGAGTGGGTTATTGGGCAGCACTATTTCAGGTCCGGGGGTTACATAACCACCAGACTACACTGCTTCTCAGATGGGTGGAAAGGAGTTCTGGTGGGGGGTGTAGTGTATTATGGGAGGCAGAGGGTTGGGCACTGAGCTAGGTAAAGTTGGTACCATAATAGTGAGGACAATTACGTGAATGCTAGTGTAGAATTGCACACTAGGTGTCTAGTATTTAAATACCGCAAGGGCAAGCAACCCCTCAGATGAGCGACTCCTGTGTGTGAGGACCATGACACAGGTTGCAGGGGAGTCCACAGGGCCATGCAGACTCTGCTCATTTCTGCAGCTGGGCTGTTTTGAATCTTGTGTAATAAAACTCTACATTGGCTGAGGTATATGTAATGCTGTAAGTACTGAAGCTTAGCAAAAACCTATCTGATGTGGCACTCTGTAAGACTTTTAATTCCAGGAGCATCAGATAGTAACCAGTGTTAACAGGCAAGTATTAGAACCCAGCTAAAACTTACCTGTGGTTGAATGTGGTAGGGTTTCGTACGCAGGATTGTTAGTGTTGGAGATAGCCTAGCATATCCCTGTCAGGCGTACACCAGCAGCCAGTCTAATCTAAAGGACTGTTGTCAGCTCACAGAGGGACCCAAGAGTAGTCATGGGTAGCAGGTAGATAAGGAGGTCTTGGGAGGGGAGTAAGTTACAGTAGCTGCAGGACCTGCAGAGCCTGGCTGTGCCAGGGCAGACTATGGAGGTGTGGACGTTGATCGGTCTGACTGGTAGGCCAACCCAGTAGAACCTGGCTACAACATATTCAGAAGAGACAGGGCAGGCAGGAAGGGAAGAGGAGTGGCACTGTATGTGAAAAATGACATAAGGGCCACAGAGATCCAGGAGGAACAAAATGAGGGAGAGATACTGTGGGTTAAGCTGGAAAGAAAATGGGGCCAGCCATCCGCACAGGTGTGGTCTATAGACCACCAGCCCAGGAGGAAGAAACAGATAGGGAGCTGATGCTAGCCATCCAAAGGATGGCAGACAAAGTGATAGTACTGGTTGGAGACTTCAATATTCAGGCGTGGACTGGAGCATCCCAGCAGCAGCAGCATCAACTAGGAGCAGATTTATCCTGGACTCCCTTCAAGTGCCTTCCTCAAGCAACTGGTCATGGAACCAACTCGGCAGAAGGCAATACTGGACCTTGTGCTCACAAACAGGGACAGTGTGATGGGAGTAACAGTGGGGAGCACCTGGGGAACAGTGACCACTAGTCATTGTGGTTTGAAATCACGAAAGAGCAGAACCATACCACACAAAAACACGTGTCCTGGATTTTGAGGGGCAGACTTTGGGAAAATGGGGAGATACTTGAGACGAGGCATTAAGGGAATGGGACAGGAATCAGGGGTTGAGGAACAGTGGGCAGTATTTCAAATGGGGATTACAAGAGCAACAGAATTATGCATTAAGCAGGTTAGCAAGAGGAAAAGGAAGAGGAGACCGTTATGGTTTTCAAAAGAGTAAAAAAAGTGAAAGCCAAAAGACTGCATTCAGGCAATACAAAAGACACAGGCAGAAGGGATAGGAGAAATACCAGGAAAAGCAAAGGGAGGCAGGGAGGTCAGTAAGGGAAGCCAAAGCTCAGACAGAACAACACATTGCAAAATCAGTGGGTAGAGGGACAAAACCTTTACAGGTACATATGAAAAAGAAAGGCAAAGGGAGGGATAGTGAGACTGAAGGGGAGGATGGGGGCAGCGTGGAGGATGACAACAGTAAAGCTGACATATTGAACAGGTATTTCTGCTCAGTCTTTACTGAGGAAGAGGAGGGTAATGGGTCTGAAGGAGTACAAGGGGTGAGAATGGTGCAGAAATGGACACAAGTCCCTTTACACAAGAAAGGGTCCTGAAGGAACTGGAAGTAATAAGAGTTGATAAAGCAATGGGGCCAGATTTGGGTGCACCCCAGGGTCCTTAAAGAACTAAGAGAGGTGGTGACTGAACCTCTGGCTATCCTGTTTAGCCGATCACTGGAAACAGGGGAGGTACCCAAAGACTGGAGGATAGCAGATATAGTCCTCTTATACAAAAGTGGGAACAAAGAGGAAGCGGGGAACTACAGACCAGTCAGCCTCACCTCGGTAGTGGGGAAGATCATGGAAGCACTACTGAAGGAGAGATTGGTGGAACATCTGGTTGTCAATGGACTACAGAACTCAAGGCAGCATGGTTTCACCAGGGGGAGGTCATGGCAGACCAGCCTCGTTGAATTTTTTGACTGGGTGACTAGGGAGGTGGATCAGGGGAGGGCAGTGGACATGGCCTGTCTGGACTTCAGTAAGGCCTTTGACACTGTGCCACATAGAAGACTATTACACAAACTGAGGAATATGGGTGTGGTCAGGACAGTAGTGTGGTGGGTAGGTAACAGGCTGGGCGGCAGGACACAGAGGGTGGTGGTAAATGGCTGTCACTCCACAGAGGGCAGAGTGGCCAGTGGGGTACCACAGGGATCAGTGCTGGGACCGGTCCTATTCAACATCTTCATCAGTGACATTGCCCAGGACCTAGAAGGCAGAATTTCACTGTTCGCTGATGACACAAAGCTCTGTAACAGAGTAGACACACCAGAGGGTGTAGACAGAATGAGAAGGGACCTGCAGAAACTTGAAGAATGGTCAGGGGTTTGTCAGTTGAAATTCAATGCAAAGAAGTGCAAGATAATGCATATGGGGCACAAAAACCCTGGCACAATATATCAGTTGGGGGGTGAGGATATAGCATGCACCAAGCAGGAAAGGGATCTTGGGGTTATCATCTCTGATGACCTCAAGGTAGGGAAACAGTGTGACAAGGCAGCAGGTAAAGCAAATAGAATGCTGGGATGTATAGGCAGGGGCATCACCAGCAGGAAAAGGAGGTCATAATTCCGCTATACAAGACACTAGTGAGGCCCCACCTGGAGTACAGTGTACAGTTCTGGAGACCATACCTACATAAGGACATAGACAGGGTAGAGAGGTTCAGAGGAGGGCAACAAAGATGGTGCATGGATTGCATCACAAGTCCTATGAGGACAGGTTGAAGGAACTGAACATGTACTCCCTAGAGGAGAGGAGAGAGAGAGGGGATATGATAGAGACATACAAGTATCTTACAGGGAGGAACAGTGTGCAGGAATACACTATTTTTAAGCGAAAAAGATGTTCCAGGACTAGAGGCATGGGATGAAGTTGGAGGAGGATGATTCAGAGGAAGCGTGAGGAAGAATTTCTTCACAGAGCGGGTGATGGACAAGTGGAACACCCTGCCATAGGAAGTGGTGGGGGCTGAAACAATCACGGGATTTAAGAATGCATGGGATAGACATAAAGGAATTCTGGAGGTCAGGGGTAAGGGGCAACAGACTTCTAGGAAAACATAAACTGAACTTACAAGCTCAAATGGGCAGACTGGGTGGGCCATAGGCCCTTATCTGCCGACACTGTCTATGTATCTATGTAACAGTGGCAGTGCTGTCACTTGCTACGCTGGCAGCCCACGTTCGGGAATAAGCAGGGGTCATTAGGGACTTGCAGTGGGAGGAAGGATTTAGCATCCAAAGGCTGCTCTCCTTCCTCGGAGAGAGGGGATGTTGCTTCCGCTTCGTGACTGTCGACCGGTGGAGACAGGTCATCAGCACAATCAAGAGCAGCAGGAAGGGAGGGGTTGTTGCTGGATGCCTGTCATGCATGCATGCATGCCACCTGACACATGCACAGCCGTGTCATTGCACCAGGGAGAAAGCTCAAGTGGCAGGAGGAAAATGCTAGCTGTCCACACTGACAACCCTGCATCTCTCTCACACAACCGATACAGCTGGCCACCCACTGCACTGTGGTCCTGGCGAAGTAGTGGATAGCCGGTAGGTCTGTGAGGTCAGTGATGGAGCGGGGGGGGGGTCTATGTGATAACGGTGAATGCCTACAGGCGATCACTGTTATCGCACAGTGAGAATACCAAAACATTTTGGCACTCTGACAACCTCGGCACACAGGGCAATAGCACCAGGACAGTTTTAATGCTTTCTGAGGGCTGCCCCACACACACACACCCTCACGGAGGGCTACGCTCCCCTGCACTCCCCTACTGGGATTCTCAACTCCGGGGGTGCATGTCGAGAGTGAAAGAATTTAAAAAAATAAAGGTACGGGCCAGGCGCAATAAAATCGAACCAGGACCCGAACCTGGTGCCTCACCCACTGCAACCACTAGCCAACACCTGATGCCACGACGCAGCTCAGCCATCCACCGCAGCGCCAGCCCCTCCGCCCCCTCCCAGCCCATGCTCGCCCCGCCCCACACATGCGTACACATACCCACATCCTGTCGCCCAGTTTGCCCACCCCCTTATCCGGTCGCCCTACACTCCCATCGCTGTGAGGGATTGCGCCAGGAAGGAATCGCCATTACGGATGGCGCCCTTCCTCATGCACCCACCTCATGGTTACCAGCTGGGGGGAGGGGCTCCGCTGGATGAGACCAGGTCAAGAAATAGCTTTTGGACAAAAAAAAAAGAATATGACTGGTATATGGCACCACAGAGGGACTATGATCAATCATAGTCTCTGTGGCCATCTTGATTCTTTGCTTAGCATTGTTTCAGTCGAAAATGTACTGCTGAAAAGGTGGAGACTATGCTTATTTGCTGCCCCATTAAAAAAAACTGTCTCAATATTTTTAGGTGAACTTTTTTCTGTGATGTTTAGTCATTTACAAGTCTCCTGGAGTACTACCAACCACCTGCCCAATGTCTTACTTATTTCCTAGGATGCATTGTGAGTAGTGTTGTGGTGGTGGTGTGGTCCTTGTCCATCTGAAACTTTAAAGAGAGAGTATGGATGGAATGCCACTACTGCCACTGGAGACTTGCTGCTGGCAATTTTCCATTGTCAGTGAAAAACGGAATGGCTTATTAGTCATTAGTTTTTAATTCTGTTTTGTCCCTTCCTTGGCCTGGCCACCTCCCAGCCTCATCCTTCTCTTGTCTCTTATCTGCCTTCATGAGGTCTGTGTAGCCCCTTCCTCCTTTTCTTCTTTCCTCCATAGTGGACTCCCATCAGGGGGTCGGGGCAGCTCCCCTTCGGTCTACAAATGTGACAGTCATAGGGCAGTTGGATTAGCGAGGCTTGAGAGTGCCTGCATCATGCTTTCACACTACCAGGGTTTATTTCCCTTGTTACTCTCCAATCCATATGGCACCGGTGGCAAAGGTGCCTAGTGCCCATATGCACACAGATAGCGAGGCTTGAGAGTGCCTGCATCATGCTTTCACACTACCAGGGTTTATTTCCCTTGTTACTCTCCAATCCACGCGACACCGGTGGCAAGGGTGCCAAGTGCCCATATGCACACAGATGCGTGCCTGCACATGGTGCCAGCTAGTCTCCTCTCTCCCA
Source organism: Neoceratodus forsteri (assembly GCA_016271365.2). Classification (NCBI taxonomy): domain Eukaryota; kingdom Metazoa; phylum Chordata; order Ceratodontiformes; family Ceratodontidae; genus Neoceratodus; species Neoceratodus forsteri. The sequence continues at coordinate 1,465,518,386 of CM057452.1, forward strand.
CCAGCTATTCAAACTGCACTGCCAACTGTGGTCACCCAGTTGGCAGCCATAACCGTGGAGCTTGCGTCCCTCCCCGGAGTAGGAGAGTGTCCTCTGGGATGCTTGCTCCTCCTCTCCCAGGCTGCCGCTGACATCCCAGGCTAATTTCTGAACCTAGGCCGCAGGCAGCACTGCTGCCACTGCATTAAAGGGCTGGCATGTATTACTGAATTTTATTCTTCGCTGTAGTAACATCACTCACAGAGGTTCTCTGGGCCATTATCAAAATGGGATCGTACAGCATCCCCAACTTCCCAACTCCTAATACCACAGCCTATTCCCTGAAATCCTTTGCTTCCCGCCCACCCACTAGAGATCTGCTGGAGGTAATACATTTTCTGTAGCAGCACTTGGAAACTGGAATGCTAAACCAACTTAAATCAGTCAGACAACCACCTAAGAGAATTTTAAAAATGCTTCTGAAGACTTGGACCCCCCACTGTGCAGTTTGTTATCTCATATGATAAATTCACATTTTCATACTGAACAATGTTACATATTTATGGCTTTGTATATATGTCCGTGATTGAATACTGTTAGACACCCCTGCACTATGAACCCAGACTGACACCTATCAAATAGTGTTTGATTTGCTGTAATCTGATTGCACTAGTGCGATAATGCTGATATATAACACCAGCCCAAAATGCTAATGTTGAATAAGGTGTGTTTGCTTTAGGGGTTGAATGGGTCCCCATTTTCAAACTTGAATTTGGGGCCCTAACATTTGAATCTGAATCTGACGGAGCGGGTCCAAAGCTGAAACCTATGCACACCTCCAAAATCCAAAACATCTCCTAGTTCCCAGCTAAACAAGTCATACCTCTACTTTGTGTCCCCTGACCCCTCATACCTTTAAACTTATTGGGCCAGATATTCAAAAGGGTTGCTCCATGCTCAACAGGGTTGTGCATGCTCAAGTCCTACATTGCGCCATTCTGCGATATTCAGCAGGAGGCAGTTGCGCCACTGAAAACAGGCTGAGCAACAGCGCAATGCAAATGAATGCATGCTCAACAGGAGGGGGAGGAACCATGCATAAACTACACAGCCCGATATTCAGCCGGGCTGTGCAGAGTTGTGCAGGCGCAACCCCCAACCTGAGCCTGCAGGACCTTGAGCCAAAAAAAAAAGGCTTAAGTAGAGGGCCACCCACAGGTGAGCTGCTGTATTGCAGAGCCAACACAGCAGCTGCCACCTGTGGCTGCCTAACTCAGTCCTGTGCCTCCCCAGCCGGTCGTGGGCATGGTGTACTCCCCCACCAGGCGGATCGCGGGCATCATGTGGCTCCCCTCCCGTTCCACATCCTGGTGGTCCAGTGGACCGTAATGCCCGATCGCGGGCAGAATGTGAAAAGAACCTCCCCGAACACGTTCCTAGTGCCCGATCGCGGGCAGAATGTGAAATGAACCCCCGAACCGTTCCTAGTGCCCGATCACGGGCAGAATGTAAAGAACCCCCAACATCTCCCTGGTGGTCCAGTGGACCGTAATGCCTGAATCGCGGGCAGAATGTAAAGAACCTCGCCCGCCCAAACATCTCCCTGGTGGCTAGTGTCCCCCACCCCACCACCCAGAAGCCCCACCACCGCTCCCCAGCAGCGGTAGGCGGCAGCATCCCACCTGCCTGCCGCCCGCCCGCCCGCCGACTGACTGCCGGTGGGACTCCGCGCCCAGTGGTGCAGAGCAAGAACCAATGGGCGTGCAGCCATCCGATACATGACAGTCCAGATTTGTGAATGGATCATTCACAAGTGCGGACGTGTCATCTCGATGTAACTTCGCCCGTGGTTAACGCTCTACCAATGAAGTGTACGAACGATCATCCGGCGGCGAGGCGACGGCCGGAATAGGCTGCCGCCCGCCGCGCCGAGTGAAGCGCGGTGGTGAGCCGTGGGCAGACCTGGTAGGCAGGCGAGGTCTTTACATTCTGCCATGACGTGCGATCACTGAACCAGAAAATAAAGGGGTTCTTTTACATTCTGCCAGCGATCGAGCATTAAAGAAGATGTTTAGGCGAGGAGATTCTTTATATTCTGCCAGCGATCGTGATAAAGATGTTTGGGCGGGATTCTTTACATTCTGCCAGCGATCGGCATATAATCACTGGACCATCGAAGATATTGGAGGGGTTCTTTACATTCTGCCAGCGATCGGGCATTAGGGAGATGTTTGGATGGGGGGGGTTCTTTTTACATTCTGCCCGCGATTGGGCTGCAGGGTGCGTCGGTCCCCGACGGCTGCTGCCTGGCTGGGCGGCCAGGCGCAAGTCCTCGGGGATCGGCGCACCTACATGCTAATGGCATGCAAATGGGGCCATAATCAGATGCAAATGGCCCCCCCTGCGCCTTGCATGGATTATGGCCCCATTTGCATGTCATCTTTTGAATATCGTGATTTTGCGCATGGCGCAATGGTACTTGGCCACCGCAAGTTGAATGCTCCACTCTGACAACTTGCGGTGGCGCAAGGTTCACTGCGCCATGCACAGTGGCTGTGGCTGAGGGGTGATATTCAAAGGAGTTGCTCAATAGCGCAACTCCTTTGAGTATCGCCTGGGCCACACCCCTGCGCAACTATTTTGCGCAGTGCAAGGACTTGCGCCTCAGAATGGCGCAGTTTGAATATCCAGCCCATTGTCTTTTTGGGGGGGGCACTGGAATGTGTGCTGTTATCTCTTGGGCCCCTATTGCATCCATGCTATATGTAATCCATTGCTTGGATACCTTAATTTATTAACAAAAAAATAACTCCATATCTATGGGCCACAGTCATGTGTTCCCCTCTATCTTATTTTGCCCCCAAGTTATCAGCCACACCCCAGGATGCCAGTTAAATGGGTGGAACAGTGCTTTATCCATGACAGTCTCACGCATTTGAGTCTCATTCTGAACCACGAATACCCCGATATTGGAGGCATTTGGGATTTATGTACACTCCAGTACTTGGTAGGCATGTAGTAGTGTGAGGCTCTGAGTTTTATTTTACAACATTGGGACAGGGCTTCGGATTCTGGCATACGATTCAGCTCCATCAGGAACCAAGAGCAGTTTTACATTTGTAACTGGGGCACCATGGATGTTGTCTGTTACCACCCCTGCCTTGTGAGCTCATGTAATGTTGAGGGTCTTGGGTCAGTAAACTCCTGATTGGGGGTTCATATCCAGTATTTAAAAGGATTGTTTGGTGCCTCCACCCAGAGAAAAATTTAAGTGAGCCTGAAGTAAGTATGGTAAAATCCTATCGGGAGACAGTACCTCCCCACAGGATCACCACACCCATGAACCAATGCAGTGCAGTGACAGCTAACCCAATGAGTCTACACGTTATGCACTATTACTGAAAATATGCTTGGTGATTGCAAACAAACAAAACAAGGGCTTTATTTAGGTGCTTTTCGAACCTAAAAGGAAAGGGGGTTAGACAGTATGCTACAGAAGAGACCCATCTGATTTTGCTGGTACACTTCCAGGTCTAGCCTGCATACACTGAGCCTGCACTTCTTCAGTCCCGCTGCCAGGTGCAGCCAAATCATTTTAAACTGTGGCTCTGCTTCCAGGGTCCTTTATGGCTCAGCCCAAATAACAGCAGCCCGCCCTCAAAGCACACATGCACGGTACTGTTTCTCTCACTCTTCCTACCTGTACATGGGTTGCAACCCCTCTCCTCAGTGGTACACGCCAGTGTATATCCCTCTATTTACTATTAGGGAACTCCCTGTAGTCACTGGGTATCAGCCATGGAAATGGTGTAGACCTGATGACAGTGAATACAGTGGCCAGCAGTGGTCATTTCAACAAATTAAAGTAATATTTTGTTGCAGCTTAAACCCCAAAACAAAGACGTTCTTGCACCCCAAAAGGGCACTTGTAAATCCTGACCAGATGGCCTAGTCCATTTAATGCTTTCCAGACTATAATACACAAATTCTGTTGTTTCATGGCAAGCCCTGAGTTTGCTCATGGTTCTCCCAGACCAGGAGATCTGCCTGGATGTGCAGGGCGTGATAGCGGGGTCTGCAGCAAGTTTCTCTCTGGCTGACTTTATCTTCTTCTGAGGCCTCCAGTGTCAGTCGGTGTCTGGCTGTCTCATTCTGGCCTCTCTTGACCTCTGTATTGAGCAGACGACATCCAACTTGCGGAGAGGCAGCTAAGCCTGTAAATACTCGATTCTGTCTACCTTATCCAGAATGTCCTGACATCTATTCACTAGGGGTAGCTATGACTGGTATTGGGTTGTGGCAGTAGCTGGGTGGCTTCCTCAGGCTAGCTGTGGTTACAGTTCAGCTTAAACAGGTCTACAACACAGCATCAGTCTCCCAGCTACACAGCCTTCAGTTTTTGGTTTTGTGCTAGGCTAACATGCGATTACTTCCTTTTCTGTAGCTGGAGATGTTCTTCTCACGTCATACCCCATCTCATTAGGCTGATAGTTGTGTTTGTCTCAGCAACTGCATAGGCATCGTTCTGCTTCTCCTTGCAGTCTCTTGCAAACTTACCAGCTCCCTTCCAGATCTCTTGCAGATGTGCTTGGGCTAGGGCACCGTCCCTGCAGTTCATTCGTGAAAGTTAGCTCACCATTCCTCCATGGAACTGTCACTCACTCTGGGGCCACGCTGGAGGTCCATCACTTGGTACATGATTGGCCCATAATTCGCACCAGGATTATAGCAGTCCTCTTGTGTCTCAGGAGCTCCTTGTGGCTTCCCTTCCAGGCTCTGCAGTCTGATTAGCCTACGATGCTACCCCGACCCCTTTTACCATACCAGTGGGGTCAAGATGCACAAAGATGGCAGTTGTCTATGCTGGCAGGGGGGCTCTGGCCCTAAAAGTCTTTATTTCAACAGGGCTCCTGCCTGTAAACATAGAAACATAGAATTTGATGGCAGATAAGGACCGCTTGGCCCACCCAGTCTGCCCATTTCCCTACCTAATGGATAAGCTGCAGATCCTAGTTAACCTGCAGCCTACTTCTTTCTACCCCTACCCCTAGAATTGCCTTATGACTGTCCCAAGCATGATTGAATTCCACCACTGTTTTTGACTTCACAACCTCCTCAGGAAGGCTGTTCCATGCATCCAGAACCCTCTCTGTGAAAAAATACTTGCTTACATTACCCATATGAGATCTGAGCCCCCTCCATCTTCAAATTGTGACCCTTGTTTCTTGCACACCCCTTTTTTTGAGAGATGCTACCCTCTTGGACTTTGTTGATTCCCTTGAGGTACTCGAAAGTTTCTATCATGTCCACCCTCTCCCTCCTTTCCTCGAGGCTATACATGTTAAGCTCCTTTAGTCTCTCTTCATATGTCTTCCGGTGCAGACCCTGCACCATTTAAGTTGCCCTCCTCTGGACAGCTTCCATCCTGTCTATGTCCTTGTGGACATTGGGTCTCCAGAACTGCACACAGTACTCCAGATGGGGTCTCACTAGCTGTCTGTACAGAGGGATAAAAACTTCCTGTTTTCTACTGGAGATGCCTGTCCCTGTGCATCCCAGTATCCCCCCAGCCCTCCTTACTGCCCTCTCACTTTGCTTGCCCACCTTTAGGTCATCTGATATGACTACCCCCAGGTCCATTTCCATTTTTGTTGTTGTTAGTATCTCACCCTCCATTGTATACTCTTCCCCTGGGTTTTTGTTTCCCAGGTACATTACCTTGCACTTTTTAGCATTGAATCTAAGCTGCCATACATTTGACCATTCCTCTAACCTTGCCAAGTCCCTTCTCATCCTTTCCACCCCACCTTGTGCATCAACTCTGTTGCAGATCTTTGTGTCATCTCCAAAGAGACATACTTTTCCTTCCAGTCCCTCTGCAATGTCGTTTATAAAGACATTGAAGAGGACCAGTCCTAATAGTGAACACTGCGGTACCCCACTAGTAACCCCCCTTTCTTCAGAGTGGACTCCATTTACTGTTACCCTCTGTGCCCTATTCTCCAGCCAATTCTTTAGCCAGGCTATCATCTTGGGACCCACTCCCAGGCTGGCTAACTTGTATATTAATCTTTTGTGCAGGACTGTGTCAAATGCCTTGCTAAAGTCTAGGTAGGCCATGTCCACAGCCCCTCCCTGATCTACTACTTTGGTCACCCAGTCAAAGAAATCTATTAGATTCATCTGGCATGACCTTCCCGCTGGGAATCCATGCTGCCTTGGGTCCTGTGCCCCTCTGGCCTCTAGGTATAACATTTAATTCTATTCCATTTTTATTGCGTATGATCACACTGAAAGCTGGTCTGGTTGGAGCTTGCCATGGGAATCCCCACTCCGGCGGTGAGCAGCACTCATACTTGGTGGCAGATGGCCACCTTCGATATATGGTGAGAGCCACTGAAGACAGAGGCACAGGAAGTTCCAAAGAAGTACAGCTTACTCCTTTCTCTTGCTCCAATTCCCATGGTGCAAGAGTTTGATCAGGGGACTGGCAGAAGCAATAAAACAGGCAGCAGTGAAGGTAAATCCAACATGTTGGGTGGGGGGCGCATTATAAAACAATGGCTGAAAAGAAGCATTCTGATTGGCAGGCAGCTTTCTTCAGGGGTTGTGTTAATGGCTGCAGACACTCATGTACGGTAGAACCATTAGAATGGCATACACCAAACTGGCACTATAATTGGCATGTGCTGAAAACGTGATTACAGAATTAAATCTGCTGTTACTTTGTTAATTTCCTCTAGTAAATTGTACTTTGTCTCTCCATAGAGTTAGCCAAAGTATTTGCTTCTGTAACTAGGTTGCAGTTGTAGCCTCTTTCTATAAATCTCGATTCCAGCTCCTGGGCACCATCATCATAAAGCACAAATTTTGAGCATTTACACCGCAACCTTAAAAATTGCAGCTTAGGAATATTCATTTTAGTGTGGTGTGGGTGACAACTAGATGCTTGTAAAAAGGTGTACGATCAGTGTCCTTTCCAGGAACGTCTGTCACGATGGAGCCTTCTCTAGTTTAATCAATTGTAAATCTAAGAAATTAACTGTTTCATTGCTGGACTGTGAGAATCTATTCACATATTTGATATTGTGAAAAATCCTTTTTGTGCTAAACTGATTTTATGGTGCCAATATATAGATGATGTGATTTTAGTGTGGCGTGAGGTCCTGACAGATTTGAATAATTTTATTGATTACCTTTGTGGAACTAATCCCCATTTGTGTTTTCACATATACAGCCAGCAAAGAAACAGTTAATTTCTTAGATTTAAAATTGATTAAAACTAGATATGGCTGCATTCTGACAGGCATTTTTTTTTTTTGAAATTTCAGTTTATGTCCCCGTCTCTTCGGCCCGTCCAAGTCCTTCAGGCCCTGCAAGCAACCACCCCCCCCATGCCTTCCTAGTCATAGTCACTTACTTCCATGGAGCTCTGGCTTCACCCCCTGAGGGGTCAGGGTGGGGGTCCCCCTAAATTATGCATTTTGTCAGGCAGGAGCAGCAATCTGGAGAGAGAGATGGAGGCCTAGGGAGCTCCTGCAGGCCGTCATCGTGAAGGTGCCAGGGTCATTTTCCTTGTTTTTCTCCCTACCACAGGAGACGTCGTATATAGGGATGTCAAGGTGACCCTTCTCATGCCATGCATGCCTCACAGCTTCGTCTCCTCCCTCCCACTGCCCTTGCATTCTGCACTGCCACCTGTGGCCACCCAGGTGGCAGTACTGTGGCAGAAGACAGCACCCTTGCACCTCAGAAGAGGAGCGTGTCTTCTGTGACGCTCAGACCTCCTCCCCCTTGCCAGCCCTCGACCTGGGCTCCTGCCTGAACCCAGGTCACTGGTGTCACGAGTGGTAGCGCTGCTGCTGTGCCGATTGGTAAGCCCTGTGACAGACATTTTTGGAACAGAAACGGATCGTAAGACCTTGTTACAAGCATCTAGCTGTCACCCATGTCACACTAAAATGAATATTCTGAAGGGACAATTTTTAAGGTTGTGGCATAATTGCTCAACATTAGAGCTTTATGGTGAAGGTGCTCAGGAGTTGGAATTGAGATTTATAGAAAGAGGCTATAACTTCAACATAGTTACAGAAGCAAATATTTTGGCTAGATCTAAGGAGAGACAAAGTATAATTTACCAGCAAAGAGAAAGTGTACAAAGTAATAGCAGGTTTAATTTTGTAACCGCGAGTTCAGCACATGCCAATGAATTTCATAAAATCATTTTACGTCACTGGCATGTATTAAGTAGTGATAATGACCTGTTGGAGTACACTACAGTACCCCAAGTGTGGCATACAGAAGAGCAGAAACATTAAGGGATAGTTTAGTACACACCCATCATAGGACAACCGGGCAAGCAACTTGGTTAACTAGAAATGCCATAGGCTGCTATCAGTGTAAGAGATGTAGTTATTGTAAGTATATCAGGGCTGAACAAGATTTCAGTAATCCTAGTACACAAAAAGAATTTCAGATTTGGCAATTAATAACGAGTGATACTACAGGAGTTATTTATTTGGCCAGCTGCTCTTGAGGTGTGTTGTATGTTGGCAAAACCACTAGGAGTTTTAAACTCTGGGTAGCTGATCATTGCCAAGCAATTGATAACGTCAGTGTGGTGCATGCCACAGCTCTGCATGTACATGATGCTTGTGATCTATCATCACATAAATTCAGCTTCATAGCTACTGATCAAGTAGATAAGAATCTAAGAGGAGGAAGTTTTGCAAAGGGAAGCGTGTTGGATATATAGTTTAAATGCTACTAAATATCCCGGTTTGATTGCATCATTTGAATTGGTTCCATTTTTAAACTGGAGCATGGTATAACAATAGACTTCTGAATAGGTACTACAGTATATATAATGTACTGAGAATGTGTGGAGTGATTAAAGTGCCCCGATGTAGTGATGCACTTTTATAATGCTTTTAGAGTGTACAGTTAGATTATCTTCTGTAAATATATGTATACATATTCAATTGGTATTTATTTCACGTACATTGTTGTATGTTTTTATAGATAGTGGGTTTGCATTGTTACTATTTTAGTAGTTGGTTATGTCGTCAGATATATGTCATTTATGTTAGCCACTGTTTAAACGGGTCAGCCTAATACTCAGTATACCTTTGACAAAGGATTATGGTGTCTGAAATGTGTTTGGCGACAGAGGTTTGGGTGTCAGTCCAGTTCAATATGTTTTGCACTTTGTAATAAATTAATTTTTGACACCGCCTGAGGAAGACTCGTGAGAGTCGAGGCGCCGGGGAAGTCTGAGTAGCAGTGAGCTGGTGGATACTTTGATTTGGACACCTGGATTTCTTAATAAAGCAGCTATTTTCATTCATATGTCTGGTGTCCGAATTCGTGACTATGGAGTGCGGCATTCCTTTTGCGGAGCTTGTTGTAGTAGGGGGTAGGCAATCCCTTTATGCTGCACCTCCCCTACTGCATTTGTTTGTGAACCGCACCAGACTGATTCATTACTGTTTTAGTAATTGGTTATAATGTCAGATTTATGTCATGCACGTGGGACACTATTTAAACAGGTCTGCCTGCTATTCAGTGTGCCCCTGACAAAGGATTATGGTATCTGAAACATGTTAGGCGACTAAAGTTTGGGTATCAGTCCAATTCAATACATTTTGCACTTTGTAATAAATTACTTTTTTTTTTTTTTACCTTTTATGAGAACCTAAAGAGTGGTGTCTTTCTGTTAAGCATGTAGGTGGTGAGTGCCCAAATTTTCAGTTCTATAGAGCTGAGAATACAGAAGGAAGACTGGGGATACTTCTATTAAAAGGAGCACTCCTTTATTGCATAGCTAAGGAAAATGCTCAACTTGACTTACAGTGTGCGGAAAAGTCATTCCTATGGCAGTAGAACAAGGGCAGTCTAAAATGGAATTAAAGGTAGCGATACAAAATTATCATCATAACATGCAGTTGTAGTGCAGCAGTGGTGCAACCACTTGTGATGCCGACAGATCAGGTTTGGGCACAAATCTAGTTGATCCGAGGGCTTGCCAAGGGGTGGAGAGTTGAGCATCTGAGGAACAGCTCTTCTCCGGAGGGGAGGCATGCAACAATCATTGCTGTACTGCCCTCCACTGGTGGCTGTGGGTGAGGGTGACTGGGAGCTCAGACTGGGGAAGGAGCTGCTGCCACCTACATGTTGTGTGTGGAAGCATGCAGAGGAGTGCTCTGTGCAGCATTTTACAGCTGTTGCATAAGGAATTGGAGGAAAAACACAGACTCAGCAGGCAGATGACGTCCTGCACAACTTCCCACAGCCACAACAGGTCATCTCCTAACTGATACAGTATCTGCTGCTTATAACGGACTGATTTGACAATAAGCAATCTGTCCATTACAAGCGGCATCTAGTACATCAATAAGGCAGACAAAAAAAAGTGTATCACTGTAGGCGGTACTCGTTCAGACTTTGTTTTGGTGTTTGCTCTGGAACTTTATTTCAGTAATTCTGTGTAAAACAAGCAAACAAAAATGTAAGCGTTGTACTTGTCTGTTGCTCCGTGGTGTTCTGGTTTACTGCCCCAGTATTACTCTTGTAGGCACTCATTCTTGGTTGAGCCACAGAATGGCAGAAGCAGAGCACAACTGCATGACCTGGTAGAACAGAACAGCGCTTTCAGACAACACCACCAGAGGTAGGGAATACAATAACTGTAGTGGGAAAGTGGGGGGCAGTCAACCAGATAAAAGCAGAGGGACAGCTGAACATCATAGAGAGAGTTGATTCAGAGGTACAGTAACTGAGTGTAAATTAGGCAGGGGGGCAGCTGAACATCACTGAAAGCATTGATTAGGAAGTAACTGAGTGTCAATTAGACTTTAGAACAGCAGATTAAGTTGTATCCTAAACTGGATTTAAAGCTCCAGCGGCCGTTACTGCTGGAATTGAAGGTCCGCTTTAACTGATATTTTTATCATTGAAAGTATAGTGACTGGCATTTGGAAAACATAAAACATCCATTGAAAGCGGATGTCCAGTACAAATGGAGTCAATAAAAGTGGCGCATACTGTACCAGGAAAGCTCTGAACCGACCTGGCCTCCACCAGGGGAACCAGATGCTAGGGGGTGTAACGCCATGGAGCAGTAGTTGGACCCCACCTCAGAGGGACAAGCCTGAGGAGGAATGCTCCAGTGTGTTGTGGTTTGACTGGGTTGCCTGGGGCACTAGTCTGGTAGTTCTGCTGGCTGGGAGCAGGCACTGACAGTGAATAAAGGAGGTTCCTTTATGAGTCCTGGAAAAATACAGGAGGGTAAAAAGAACTGAAAAAAATGCAGTCCCAAAATTGGGCTGGCCCACCAGGATACTAGGATACCTGGAAATTTCCAGGTGCCACCACCCCCACCCCCCACCCCGTTGTGTACCTGGCCACATTCTAATCTCGAATATCTTTGTCATCTATTTTATATTTAAATGGGGTATTTTGAGCACTGCAGATAAATGTAAGATGCAAAAACAGAGCTATTGTGTCAGATTTAAGTGGAATACTGATATAAGTGTGTCACCTTCCGCTCTCTATTGATTTTGCAGGTGGGCCCCTGTACCTACTTTTCATGTGGGTGTACCCTAGTCTGACCCTGTGCACTGCTGCTTTGAGTTAGAGCACTGGTTTCACCAAGAAGTACTGTCAACAGGTATACAGTCGAAGTCTAACCTTCATCCAGTGTCGGAGAAACTGCAGGTTCAGTGCTAATTCTATTTAAAAGTACCAGTACAGGCAGGAGTTTCTGTGCAGCTATAATTCAAGTGTAAGCTTTCTGTAACTTCTTAAGATCCTCTTAAATAGAGCACCACTGTGCTGCTGTTTTCTTGCGAAGCATCATCCTTTTGTCAATCAATACAGGTTATGCTGCTCTATGAGTGCCGAAAAGGAACTGGGAAAGCAGCCAGCGGTCCGCCGTGAATGAATCATTGACATCAGACTGTAAAGTGTAATCCTTTTACTCCTTTAGTGTAGGGCAGAGGGAAATCCCACTGGTCATCAGACTTGAAGCAAGTAGTATGGTAATTCACTGGGAGCCTGAATGAATCTCCGAATGTTCTGCTTCTATGGGCTGCTCTGAATCAGCTCCTGGGAACTGTAGTGATGTTAATGTGCTGAAAGCAACAATGCCAGAATGTCTTCAGAAGTCAGTTTCTAGCTACAGATTTTGAGAAAATAGAGGTTCTACACACCAAAGGGAATTGACCCTATGTGCTGCACGATACACGGTGCGTACGACTGAGTAGTATGCATCTTGGGTGTCCTTCAGATAACCATAGATGTACTAACATCCCTTCCTGTGCACAGTGCTCCTTAGCCCTGACTGCGCTTGACCATGCACAGCTGCGCTGCTAGTTGGGGCAAGAGAGGGCTTGTCAGGAGTCGGGTCAGTAGAGTGCAGCAGGCACAAAACACTTTCTGCTCTGCCACTCCAGTTCCAGGTAGGGGCTTAGGTTATGGCAGCCAGTACGCACCCCCCTGACAGGAGTCCTAAAGCTCCATACAGGCCATGCTGTTTTGGACCGCAGCTTTACTTCCTGTCTCAGAGGGCTGGTGTGACGATGAGGGCCCCAGCGCTGAGGTTTTCATTTATATTGCACGGGAATCTATGCCAACAGGAGCGTGGCTGTCCTTACACAGTCTACAGCATCCTATGATGCTTTGGTCCCAGGGAGCAGAGGATCCACTGCAGGGCCAGTCCAGGCTTCCGAATTGAAGTCTGATGTCCAGACCAACTCCAGACCCCCTAGGCATCCCCCTTCCCTTCTGTGTTGCATGCACTTGGGCTGTCACTGTGAATGCTGGCCCCATTCGTTGCTGTGGGGCCAAATGTGCAGTGCACAGCTATGTAATCAGACAGCACACTTTTTCTGGCATGTGCCAGGTCCAATATTAGTATGCTTGTTAAATTTCCTTTTGCTAAGCACTTCCCAGTTCTGTCCAGTACTTATATGTGTTCCTTATGATAAGAACGGGAAAGGAATTTGGATTTATATAGTGCTGTTTTATACAGACTGTATGCCAAAGCACTTTACAACTCAGGGAAAGGAAAGGAAAGAATGTTGCTGCCGTGTTAGGTGTACAGGGAGAGATCAGAGTTGGACTGCGTAAGTAATAACACACAAATAGATGTGCGGGGATTGGGAAGTAAGTGCATGCCTCAGGTGGCTATTAAGCCTTTAATATGCAAACCATACATGTATTCCCAATGGCTGCACACCCTGAGGTGTGTTATTCTGCTTATAAAATTAGGAATTTAAAAAATAAAAACTGGTTTGGTCCTGGCCGGATAGCATAGTGGTCGAGTTAATGCTTGCCATCCAGATGACCCGTGTTTGCACCCTGAGCCTGGAACGTCTGGTGCTGGCTGGCGAGGCGAGGTTCAGTCATCCATTGGATGCATCTCGCCTCGGGGAGGGAGGGTACCTCCTTCTGCTGCACGACTGCCCCCTGGTGACCCAGGGGAAGGGGTTGTTGTGTGGGAAGGAACAAGTGGTCCCTTTGGGGTGGCCTTACGTCGGCTTGTACCACTCATCTGGCAGTTGACACGGAGCTGTCACGTGCTCTGAGTGGGGCTGACTAAGGAGCACTGAAGGTGGGGTGGTGTTCTCCTGCCCTTCTGATGGCCCCAATAGGCACCTCGCCAAGGCCACCTCTCAGGACCACGCCCTGGGGTGAGGGAAGAGAAAGGGAATAAAATCCCCAGCAGTTCCGGGCAGATGAAGCCACCCCACCCCCCCATGCCATGCTGAGGTCTTCTCAGTTCCTCCCACTCCTTGCTAGCTCCACCCCATGGGCCCTGACTGTCGAGTGAAGTATGTTCCTCCCAGTTTGAGGGGGACTGAGGGGCTGTGGGTTACAGTCAGGGTACCCGGAAGATTGTCGAGCAAAGGCTGGTGTTGGGCTGGATCATCTGGGACATCAAGTGGAGGGCTTGGGCAGGTGGAGAGAGGTTCTGGCAGTTGGTGAGATGAAAATGGGGGCAAAAACAGAAAGTAAAAAAAAAAGTGATTTGGTGATTTATTTATTTGAGAAAAACATGGTTTGGAGAAAAAACGTCCTCTGGGGTTCAGGGACAGTGAATGGGGCTGGTTGGTAGTCAAGGGGAAGACAGCAGCTATTGTTCAGGTAACAAATGAGGAGGGATGGTGTAGCGCATCAGAAGCCAACTGCATGTGACTGAAATACGAGATCTCAAATCGAATGAGAATGAAATACTGTGGCTAAGTGTTCTACTGGAAGAGGAGACACAGTTGGCACAGTATATATTTTAATATAAACCCCCAGACCCAAAATGAGAATCAGTACCTTAGAGAGCCTCCAACACCACATGGGCAACGTTAAAAACCATATAGCAAGTACACACAGTAAAGCTTAATAGTGTGTGGTTACTGTTCGTTGTGTATGGAAATCCATACAGCCAAAAACTCCATAGTAGTATAGGTCTGATGTCAGAACTATCACCCAATGATGAAGCAGGGAGAATGCAGCCAAATCATTCGTCCCGTGGCACATTCAAGTGCAGAAACTGCTGTTTTCCTCAATGGCTTTTAACACAGCTAAGCAGCAGTATTTTGAAACCATATATAAAATAGGATATAAGCAATTACACATAAAACTGTGTTTCCATCTCAGGGTTAAGCTCTGACAGCATGGACCTTTCGAGCTTCGCTCTCAAGGTTCATATGCTGTCATCTCAACCCCTCGAGGGAAATACAGCCTTATTGAGTATGGTCCCCCTTGTGCTATTCAGGATATATTTCATTTGCCTACCTTCCTCTCATGCTTGATCACTGACAACGCTGTCATGAAACTGGGACGTCTGTCCCTTGGCTTTCTTCTGCTCAGCATGCCTGACTACAAGTTACATCAGAATTTCCCATTCGCAGACTCACAACTGGTTGCTGTAGAGATTTTTACAGCACAAGCAAAGAATCCTGACATCTGAAAACATGTATTGTAATTTAAAGAGCACCGATCCTCGCAATTCAGACTGTGCACTTTTTAAACAGGAGGCTCCCTTACCTGAATGGGACTTCTCCATACAAGTTTTAAAACAATATGCTGTACCCCCTTAGGAAGGGAAGGGATCGTATTTGCCCCGGAGGGGGGCTAGCTGCTTGATCTCTTCCACTTCCTGACTTGCCGCTCTGTCCCCACGCTTCCTTGTTTTCTGATGTCACTATAGGACCAGCATGGGGATGTGCTCCATGCAAGTCTGTGGAGCGTCATTTTAAAAGCTTTTTCCAGCTTTATAAATAATTGGTTTCCCTTTTCCCTGTAGGGAAACCATGGTGAGATTTACTGTAGTAAAGGAGTGTTTATTATGGCAAACACGCGCATGGTTTCTCTCGTTCTCCACATGCGCACGCCACAGCTCTCCACAGCTGACCGCCTCGCCAGCGGCCACCTTCTCTTCTCTCAGACAAACCCCCACTCGGACTCGGTGGTAAGTGATAGAGAAGCACTTATTTTTAAGGGGCAAAACATAACTTCACTGCTCCCGACTAAAAAACCTTCTCAATAAATAAATACGGCTGACCGCATGCTGAAACCTAGCTGGACGGTGGCGGCCACCAGGCACATTTCTTTATTTTATTTAATTGCTGTGATGAAAAAGGAAAACCCAGCAATTATATCAAGTAAAATATGGGGTGGTGTGTGAACTCGAAATTTACACACACCCTCGGTGTTAGATGCTTTATAAACCCCTTGAGTTTTGCTCGCAGGGTTTATGTAGCATCTAACACCTCGGAGGTATGTAAACTTCTGGTTACACACACCACCCCGTACGTTTTTCTATATTTAAACTGGACTTTTTGTAGCATTCAAAGCCAGTAGTCAAGTAACAAGAGCCTTGTTACTTGAATACAGGCTTCAATTTCTACCAAAAGTCCAATTAAAATACTGAAAAAAGCTTTTAAAATGACGCTCTGTAGACTTGCATGGAGTACATCCCCGCGCTGGTCCTATGGTGACAACACAAAACAAGGAAGTGGGGGGGGGATGGAGCAGCAAGTCAGGAAGTGGACGGGATCAAGGGGCTAGCCCCCTTAGGGGCAAAATACAATCCCTTTTCTTCCCTTCCTAAGGGGGCACAGCATATCGTTTTAAAACGTGTATGGAGGGACTCCCATTCAGGTGGGGGAACCTCCTATTTGTGTTTTAATGTACAGAGAAAGGTGCTCTTTAAGACTGAAGGGGTTTATAGGTGCATCAGATCTGCACCTCCTACTACCACTCCATGGGAGGGATTAATAAGGAGGCCTTGCAAACGTGTACTAAAATACAGGGATGCCCCACCCACTGTACTACCCAGGGTGCACTCTTAATTCCCTGGGTAAGCTTACATTTGCCAAGGCTTGTCTTGAAGGCCTGTACCATCTTCATATTTATGGTCTCGGCTCGACCATGTATTTGGAGTTGGTTTTACCTCCCACCATACTTTTCCTGTCCTGCAGTTAAATAAGATGAATTTTAAAATGTCGTTTTTCTTGTGCCTCAGTTCTTCCCTTTCTTTGAGTGCGCCATGGTTGTGTATTTTCATGCAATTTGAACTTTCACTTTTTTCAGGTTGTGTCAGGTAGCCATTTGTTGTACCTGGGTGTTACTTTCCTGGTGTTTCTGTCCATGGGTTTGCCACTCTCTGGGGGAAAAAGTAAAGTTTATCCTTACCCTTGATATACCACCTCTGAGTGCCAGGGCATGTCCTCACATCATGCTGAAACACACTAGATTAGACCTTTCCATCTGTTCTGTCTAGCTGATTACCCTTAAGTATGGGGAAAACTAACATTATGTCCTCCCCCAACCTCATGTTCTCTGAGGATAAAATGCTAAGGGCCTCCAGCCTTTCCTCATAGCTTTAGTTCTCTTGGCCCGTGATAATTTTGGTAGCCCTGTTTCTATGTATTGGGAAGCACAGATGTGCATGCAGTACTCCAGGTGAGGCCTGAGCAGGCTCTTGTACAGTGACAAGATGTTTGCCCCATCTCTGCTACTCTCTCCCCTTTTTTAATGCATCCCAACATTCTTCCAGTGTTCTTGGCAATGACCACATACCGTCATGCTTTAGCCCCTTGTCTGTTATGACCCCTAGGTTCTTTTCTTCCTCCACTGCAGGAAGAAGGGCCCCACACGGTGTGCAGGTCGTCCTACCTCTGTTTGTGTAAAAGGTTTGGCCAGGAGAGGCATACTGAGCTGTAAACAGCTTGTTTCCTGGTGTATCTTTGTGGAAGGGGTAGAAACAGAGACATTGTTGGCAGAAAAGGACTGCTTGGCCCACCCAGTCTATCCAGATTTTCCCTGCCTGTTCTGTCTCCATGGACCCTACCTGGTCTCTACCTGGTCTCTGTCGACCCTTCCCTGTCTATGTACCAGTACAGCCTTATGTCTATCCCATGCATGTTTGAAGCCCCCCATTGTTTTCACCACTGCCACCTCTGCTGGCAGATCGTTCCAGGCATTCACCACTCTTTCAGTAAAGTAGTACTTCCTCAAATCTTTCTTAAACTCATCCCTTCCAGCATCATTGCATGCCCTCTTGCCCTGTTGCACTGCCTTATTTGAAAAACTCCCCTCCTGTACTTTTATCACACCCGGAGGTATTTGAAGCTGTATATCATGTCACCTCTCTTCCTCCTCTCTTCTAGGGTGTACTCTGTTGAAATCCCTCACCTCTCCTCGTAGGGCTTTTGATGTAAATCCTGTTCCATTTTAGTTGCTCTCCTCTGGACTACCTCCACTCTGACTGTATTTTCTGAGATATGTCCCCAGAACTGGGCACACTGCTCTAGGTGGGGCCTCACCAGCGACTGATACAGTGGTAATACCACCTCCCTCCCTCCCTCCTGCTGGTGATACCCCTCCCAATGCACCCCAGAATCCCACTGGCCCTGCCCACCGCCTTGTCACACTGCCCCACCACTTTCAGGTCATGAGATATGATAACTCCAAGGTCTCTTTCCTGCTTAGTAACCATCAGTACCTCCCCATTTTATACTCGGCTCCTGGGTTTCTATGCCTGAGGTGCGTGATTCTGCATTTTTTGGCATTGAATCCCAACTGCCAGGCCCTCATCCAGTGAGTTTTCTAAGGTTCCTCCTAGTCATTGTCTCCACCCCTCACGAGTATCCACCCTATTACATACTTGGGTGTCATCTACAAAAAGGCATACCTTCTCTTCCAGTTCTTTTGTAATGTCACTGAAGAAGAGATTGAAAAGGATCAGTCCCAGTACTGAGCCCTGTGGATCCCCATTGGTCATTCTGCCCTCAGAATGAGTGCCATTTACCCACTACCCTCTGTAGCTAATCCATTAACCAGTTTTTTACCCAGTTTACCACTTTGGAACCCACCCATAGAGTGCCCAATTTCTTTTATCACCCTGCTGTGTGGGACAGTATGGTGGGCCTTGCCGAAATCCAAGAAGGCCATGTCCACTGCCCTTCCTTGATCTATTTCCCTGGTCACCCAGTCAAAGAAATCAATCAGATGTGTCTGGCTTGACCCCCAAGTATGAATCCATGCTGCCTTTGGTCCTGTAAGCCACTGGATTCAAGATACTCCACTAATCTTTCCTTTAACAGAGTTTCCATTCATTTCCCCATCACTAACGTGAGACTCACTGGCCTTTACTTGCCAGCCTCCTCCCTGCTATAGAAACATAGAATTTGACGGCAGATAAGGACCGCTTGGCCCACCCAGTCTGCCCATTTCCCTACCTGATGGATAAGCTGCAGATCCTAGTTAACCAGCAGCCTACTTCTTTCTACCTCTATCCCATAGAATTGCCTTATGGCTGTCCCATGCATGCTTGAATTCAACCACTGTTTTTGACTCCACAACCTCCTCCGGAAGGCCGTTCCATGCATCCACAACCTCTCTGTGAAAAATACTTCCTTACATTACCTCTGAGCCGCCTCTATCTTCAAATTGTGCCCTTGTTCTTGCACACCTCTTTTTGAGAGATACCCTCTTGGACTTTGTTGATTCCCTTGAGGTACTTGAAAGTTTCTTTCATGTCCCCCTCCTCCTTTCCTCGAGGCTATACATATTAAGCTCCTCTAGTCTCTCTTCATATGTCTTCCGTGCAGACCCTGCGCCATTTTAGTTGCCCTCCTCTGGACAGCTTCCATCTTGTCTGTGTCCTTGGAGATTGGGTCTCCAGAACTGCACACAGTACTCCAGATGGGGTCTCACCAGCTGTCTGTACAGAGGGATAAGAACTTCCTGTTTTCTATTGGTGATGCCTCTCCCTATGCATCCCAGTATCCCCAGCCCTCCTTACTGCCCTCTCACATTGCTTGCCCACCTTTAAGTCATCTGATATAATTACCCCAGGTCCCTTTCCATTTTACTGTTGTCAGTATCTCACCTCCCCATTGTGTACTCTTCCCCTGGGTTTTTGTTTCCCAGGTGCATCACCTTGCACTTCTTAGCATTGAATCTAAGCTGCCATACATTTAACCATTCCTCCAACCTTGCCAAGACCCTTCTCATCCTTTCCACTCCTCCTTGTGTATCAACCCTGTTGCAGATCTTTGTGTCATCTGCAAAGAGACATACTTTTCCTTCCAGTCCCTCTGCAATGTCACTTAGAAAGACATTTGTGGCAGCACGTCTCTCAGGCAGCTAATCAGCAAACCCACTAGGAATGGGACAATACTGGACCGACAGCTTACTAACAGAGACAGTATTGCAGATGTCACAGTGGGCTGTACCCTGCCGCTCTTATGGAGTGGAACTACGTCTGCTCTGCTCCAGTCCTCTGGAACTCCTCCCGTTTCTAGTGAGCTGTTGAAAAAGGCTGTCAGTGGCACAACAAGCACCTCTCAGAGTTCCTTTAACACCCCTGGGTGTATCCTGTCCAGACCTATGGTCTTGTTGACATTCAGATTTGCAAGTCTCTTCAGGACTATTTCCTCTGACAATGGACTTGTGCTCCCCCCCCCCACTGTGATCCTGCTGCTCCTTGGTGGTCGAGCCCCTCTCCACAGTGAAAACTGAGCAGAAGCACCTGTTCTGTCTGCTTTTTCTGATCCTCCATTGCGCAGCCTCCCTCTGCATCCTACTTATCCTCACTATCCCTTCCCTTGCCGTCCTCTTCCTGCTTATGTACCTGAAGAAAGTCTTGTCCCCTTTTGCTGCCCCTTTGGCTGTCCTTTACTCTGTACGCAGCTTTGCTTCCCTCACTGCCTTAACTGCTTCCCTCTGTTTTACCTGGTACACATCCCCATCCTCATCCCTCTACGTTTCTTTGTACCTCCTGAATGCCACCCTCTTTTCTTTCGGCTTTGTGACCGTTTCCCTGGAGTACCATAGTGGCCTTTTTTTCCTCCTGCATTTGCTCACTTCCTACACACAGAGGATGGTCACTTTCACCGTGCCTTCCCATAATATTCTAACTGGTACTCTTCCCCTCCTCAGCAATCCTCCTGTGCTAGGCTGCTTCCAAGACAGTTTGCCATTCCTTTAAAATCTGCCCTTCTACAGTTCAGGACACTCGTCTTTGTGTGTTTTGCCTCTGCACCCATCTTAACGTTGAAGCACACTGTACGGTGATGACTGATCCCCAGGGTACAGCCCACTGTGACATCTGCAATACTGTCTCTGTTAGTAAGCTGTAGGTCCCGTATTGTCCCATTCCTAGTGGGTTTGCTGATTAGCTGCCTGAGAGACGTGCCCTGCTTCTAGCTGAAGCTGCAGTTGGAGGGCTGCAATCCACATCTGGCAGATTTGAATTCCCAACTAGCAGTACCTACTCCTTTTTGACATCCTGCTGATGATTTCTTTCAGTGCTTTAGCCAGTTCCTCCCCTTGTGCTGGAGGTCTGTGTATCACCTCAGTATGAATACAATTCTCTTTATGCTCTTTCCTCGCTGGCCCCTTAGCTCTCTCTCTCTCGGTGTGGTCACTTGCACCAGCCGGTTCCTGCTCTGTCTGAGGTTCTCTCCAGGCCAAGTCTCTGTCTTGGGACCCCTCCTTCACAGCTATTGATCCCCCCCAACCCCCTGGCTCTGAGCCTCCTGAGGTGGGACCGCCTACTGCTCTGGCACTCTATCTAGAATCTAGATGGGGTGGTCGGAGTGCGGAGGAGAGCCGGAGACTGACTGGGAGTAACCCAGCATTGAGCATGGGGCCGCCACTGGACCCACCATCGCCTACCCGGGTGCCAGTACCTTTTTCCATGTTCTGAGGTTCCTGGGGGTGTGGACTTGCAGTGACGTCTGGCACGCAACGGGTGCACTTCTGCACCCATGTGCATGATGTCCACCGACATCCCCCTTCCCCTTGTGGCTGTGCTGCCATTAGGTTGTGATACTCTAGCCTCCCACCGAGCCGCTAGAACTCCGGTACGCACCACCCACCCTCCCCAGGAGAGGAGAGCCATCCTCCGGACGCTCGATCCTGCTCCTCCCCTGCCGATCCCTGATGACCCGAGTCCATTCCCAAACCCGGTTTGTTGGCGTGGCACAAGGTGTGGCATGCAGCATCTCAACCCTCAGTGCCACCGGGCCGGCCCTCCTCTCCTCCTTATCTCTTCTGAACTGAGAATAGCCTGGTATGGTCATGCCCTAGTCATGATTTTCAGTGCACCACGACTTAGTTATGGCCACCACCATGTTTGCCTCCATCATGATGGCCTCCAGATATGGAATCATATTTTTAAGACTCCTTGCGTTGGCGCACGTGGCTCTCCAGACCTTTCTCTTTCCTGGCTTATATCCCCCTTTCTGCCTGTGCTGTTTCCTGTAACCCCAGACTCCTTTTTTCTCCCCATAACTCTGTTTCTTGTCTTCTGTGTGCCTCTCTTTCTACCTCCTTTGTTCTCACCCCCCTTGTCCTCCACTTTATCTCCACCCCCTTCATCTTGTGCCTCTGCCCTGGGGTTTTCTTTTTTTCTTTGAGCCCCCCATTGCTTCAACCTGCAGGGGTGGCAGTTTATGCACCCCTTGGTAATACAGTGTCCCCCCTCGGTTAGTTTAAAGAGGACAGGAAATGATATCTAATTGGCAGCTGTTTACAATGTTCCCATTTACAGAAATGATATCTGTAAGCCTAAATGATCCATATGTAACTGTACCTGAATAAAAAGTGATGTGAAAAAAAAACGTACTTTGCATTGTTTTGTTTTTATGGACAGTATTCTGATATAGTTCTCTTCATGGAACAGTCATCTGGGGCCAGATTCACAAAACTTTGCCTGGGCACAAACCCAGTTTGCCCAGAGTTGGAATTCACTAAAGTCCAGTTTGCCCCCAGGCAAAGTAGTGAGGTGGGCTGCAGTGCAGATGAGGGAATGGGGACCTGCATATCCCCGCAATCCCATTCACTAAGATGTTGCTCCATGCAAGGGCTTTTGCAAAGGCACTTGCGTGGAGCAACATACCGCCCACAAAAACCTGGCGGTAATCTGCACAACCGTAGTAGTTGGCGGAGGTATGGCGGCCCCCACCCCCTCCCTTGTCCCCAGTTGCCCACCCAATGATTTAAAAATAATTGTCCGTAGTGTAGCGTCCCACCCCAGTCCTTGATCGCCCAATTGAGAATTAAAAAATGCGTTTCCATAGTGTACTGTCCCACCTCAGTCCCCGATTGCCCACCCGATAGAAACATAGAAACATAGAATTTGATGGCAGATAAGGACTGCTTGGCCAACCTAGTCTGCCCATTTCCCTACCTGATGGATAAGCTGCAGATTCTAGTTAAAAAAACGCAAATCCAGGCACTCACCACCACAAAATCACTGGCCAACAAGAGAAAATCATTTTAAAATTTATTAAATTGTCTGACGTGTTTCTGGTCTCACTGGACCCTTTATCAACAGCTTACTTCCTCCTACCCCCCACTAGAATTGCTTTATGTCTGTCCCAAGCATTCTTGAATTCTTCCACTGTTCTTGACTCCACAACTTCCTCAGGAAGGCTGTTCCATGCATCCACAACCCTCTCCGTGAAAAAATACTTTCTGACATTACCTCTGAGCCGTCCCCACTCTGTCTTCAAATTGTGCCGCCTTGTTCTTGCACATCTCTTTTTCTGAAAGATGCTTCCCTCTTGGACTTTAATTCCTTGAGGTACTTGAAAGTTTCTATCATGTTCACCCTCTCCCTCCTTTCCTTGAGGGTATACATATTAAGCTGCTTTAGTCTCTCTTCATATGTCTTCTGGTGCAGACCCTGCAGCACCATTTTGGTTTCCCTCCTCTGAACAGCCTCCACTCTATGTCTTTGCAGAGATGGGGTCTCCAGAACTGCACGCAGTACTCCAGATGGGGTCTCACCAACTGTCTGTACAGAGGGATAGCAACTTCCTGTTTTCTACTGTTGATGCTTCTCCCTATGCATCCTAGTATCCCCCCAGCCCTCCTTACTGCCTTCTCACATTGCTTGCCCACCTTAAGGTCATCTGATATAATTAATCCCAGGTCCCTTTCAATTTTTGTTGTTGTTAGTATCTCACCCCCATTGTGTACTCTTCTCCTGGATTTTTGTTTCCCAGGTGCATTACCTTGCACTTCTTTACATTGAATCTGATCTGCCATACATTTGACCATTCCTCCAACCTTGCCAAGTCCCTTTTCATCCTTTCCACCCCACCTTGTGTATCAATGCTGTTGCAGATCTTTGTGTCGTCTACAGAGAGACATACTTTTCCTTCCAGGTGCTCTCCAATGTCACTTATAAAGACATTAAAGAGGACTGGTCCCAGTACTGAACCCTGCGGTACCCCGCTAGTTACCCTCCTTTCTTCACTGTGAACTCTGTTTACTATTTCCCTTTGCATCCTGTTGTCCAGCCAATTTTTATCCAGGCTACCACCTTGGGACCCACTCCAAGGCTGTCTAACTTGTATATTAATCTTTTGTGTGGGACTGTGTCAAATGCCTTGCTAAATCTTGGTAGGCCGTATCCACGGCCCCTCCCTGGTCTACTACATTGGTCACCCAGTCAAAGAAATCTATTAGATTCGTCTGACACGACCTTCCCACTGTGAATCCATGCTGCCTTGGGTCCTCTGCCCCACTGGCCTCTAGGTACTCAACATGTCTTTCCTTTGGAAGTGATTCCATCATTTTCCCTACCACTGAGGTCAAACTAACTGATCTGTAGTTTCCTGCCTCTGCTCTGCTCCAACTCTTGTGAAGTGGGATCACATCCGCCCTCCTCCAGTCCTCAGGTACCACCCCATCCTCCCATGATTTGTTAAAGAGAGTAGTCAGTGGTGTCACTAGTTCTACCCTTGGTTCTTTTAGAATTCTGGGGTGAATCCCATCAGGCCCCATTGCTTTGTCCACCCTCAGTTTCAAAAGTTCTTTCAAAACCCTTTCTTCTGTGAATGGACTGGTATCGACCCCATATCCAGAGTGTTTCTCTTGTTTGGTTTAGGTACCTCCCCCTCCTCTTCTGTTGTGAATACTGAGCAGAAATATTCGTTCAGTGACTCTGCTTTTTCACTGTCACCCTCTGTCCACATTCCCCCCCTTTTATTAAGTCTTCGTATCCCTTCCTTGGTCTTTCTTTGATCCCTAATGTACTTACAAAAGGTTTTATCCCCCTTCGTAACAGAGTTGGCTATCTTTTCCTCGGTTTGGGCCTTTGCTATTCTGACTGCCTTCCCTGCCTCCTTCTGCTTTAACTGATAAAGTTCTCTGTCCTGCTCCTTCTGTGTTTCCTTATATTTCCTGAATGCTGTCCTTTTCTCCTTAACCTCCCTGCCACCTCTTTTGAGAACCATAGTGTTTTTTTTTTCCTTTGTTTTGTTTTATTGATTCGCTTCACACAAAGGCTTGTTGCCTCTGTGATGGCTGTTTTGATTATTCCCCATTGTTCCTCCACCCCTCCTCTTTTCCCATTTGCTAGTGCTTTTCTGAGGCACTGTCTCATTTTCCCAAAGTCAGCCTCCTAAAGTCCAATACTCTTGCTTTTGTATGGCTTGACTCTATGGCTGTGTTATTGTGAATCACACTGTTTGGTGCTCGCTTGTTCTCAGATGGCCACCTACTTCTAAATCCAAGATCCTTTCTCCGTCCCCATTTGAGAGTACCAGGTCTAAGATTGCTCCCTCCTGAGTGGGTTCCAACACTAGCTGTCTGAGGCATGCCCCTTGTAGGGCATCAAGAATTACCCTTCTCCTGGATGTGCCTGCAGCAAAGATGTGCCAGTTAACATCTGGCATATTCAGGTCCCCCATTAACAATATCTCCCCTTTTTCTGCCAATTTAAGGATGCCTTCTATCATTTCATTGTCCACTCCCTTCCCTGAGATGGGGGTCTGTACACAACTCCCATGTGGATTGTGGTGCCATTTCCTGTCTCCAGGGTGACCCATAGTGACTCATCTACTTCATGTTTACTCTTTAGTTCTGTTGCTTTAATCCTTTCCCTTACATAGAGAGCTACTCCTCCTCCTCTTTTACCCTCCCTGTCCCTCCTGTAGATTGTGTATCCTGGTATGTTGACATCCCAGTCATGGTTCTCTGTATACCATGTTTCAGTGACTGCCACAATATCCAGGCATCCCTTTTCCATCAAGGCCACTAGTTCAGGGAGCTTGTTTCACAGACTACGGGCATTGGTACTCATCACCATCCTTTTTTTTGATGGCCTTACCCCTTTTAGCTCCATCCCTGTCCTTACAGCCTTTGCCTTTTTTTTGCATTTACCCCTGTCCTGCTCCCAAATTACTTCTCTACCTTGATGTTTACCTTGCTAATTACTGTGTTTTGTTGGGGGAGGCTGGGATTTCAGTATCCCCCCTGTTAGTTTAAATGCTTGCCAATGAAGCATTTAAACCTATCACCTAGGATCCTGGTTCCCCCCTTGACAAATGCAGACCATCACGCCAGTATAGGCCTGCATCCCTCCAGGTGGCTCTCCAGTCCCCAATGAAGCCAGAACTGTGAGCTCCACACCAGTTTTTCAACCATTCATTGAATCCCATGGTGCGGAGTACCCTAGCATCATCCTTGCCATAGATAGGCAGCACCTCCGAGAAGGTTACCGTACGTGCTACTTGTCTAAGACCCATCCCCACTGCTCTGATCCCATTCCCAACCAGGTCATTTGTCCCTGGGTGAACAATGACATCCTACTCCCTCGTGCAGCTGCTCCCGCAATCCTGAGGATTTACTTTCTGTCCCTCTGAGCCATGGCACCAAGCAGGCACCTTATCTCCCTCTCCCCTTCCTCCCCCACTTCTACCCCCGATGATTGAGTCCCCCACCAGGAGTTGTTTCCTTCCCCTGTGGGGTGTCGTGCTACCCTCCTGTGGGTCTCTTTTGTGGAGGTTCCCAGCATCCTTCTTGGTCTCCACTGCAGGTGCCTCCATAGAGGAACCACTCTTCACCAGAACAGCATATGAACTATGGAGAGGTACAGCTGGAGGGATGCACCTCTGTTCCACCTCCCTCCCTCTCCCTCCCTGAGCCAATGATGATAAAAAATAATTGACCATAGTGTAGCGTCTCACCCCAGTCCCTGATAGCTCCCCTGATGATGAAAAATAATTGTCCTTAGGGTAGCGCCGTCCCACCTCAGTCTCCAATCACCCACCCGAAAATTAAAAAACACATTTCCATAGTGTTGTGTCCCACCCCAGTCCCTGATCGCCCACCCGATGATAAAAAAAAATTATTGTCCATAGTGTACCGTCCCACCCCAATCCCTGAACCCCCACCCGAGAATTCAAAAATAATTGTCCATAGTGTAGCGTCTCACCCCAGTCCTAGATAGCTCACCTGATGATAAAAAATAATTGTCCTTAGGGTAGCGCCATCCCACCTCAGTCCCCAATTGCCCACCCGAAAATTAAAAAACACGTTTTCATAGTGTTGTGTCCCACCCCAGTCCCTGATCGCCCACCCGTTGATAAAAAAAATTGTTGTCCATAGTGTACCGTCCCACCCCAGACCCTGATCGCCCACCCAAGAATTAACAAAATACATTTTCATAGTGTAGTGTCCCACCCCAGTCCCTGATCGCCCACCCAATGATAAAATATATTTTCCATAGTGTAGAGTCCCTCCCCAGTCCCAGCTTTCCCACCTTGTAATGAAAACCCCATTTTCCATAGTGTAGTGGTCCCTTCCCTTGTCACCAGTAGCCATCCCCAGAGGAGCAACACCATTCCTTAGTGTGACAGGGTTGAATAGGACCCTGTCCCAGTTGTTATGGAGAGTTTGAATGCAGGGATCTGTTCTATTCTCCCCTTTCCTGTCGGTCTGTCTGGTTGCGCAACCAAATTTTCCTGTGGGACCTAGGAATTGATCACCCCGACAGTCTCGCAATTCTTTGTCTCTCACTATTTCTCAGTCTTCCCTTGCTGTTTGTCTTTTTCTCCCTTGCATATCTGCTGATATTAAAATATATGCAAATGATTATGTGGAAATGTAACTGATATTGTGATCCCTTTGTTTAGAAATTATGTAGTGTTAGTTTTTGAAATGTATATAATTATAGTTTGAGATGATTGCAAAAAGCTATTGGAAAATCAAGAGGTTTTCTTAGTGCAATTGTTAAGCCTTTTGCAGAAGAGCTGTGGAAAAGGGGCCTCAGCTCAGGCACACTGTGTTCCTGCCAGCACCTGCCTGAAACATACAAGAACACTTTGGAAAATGCTTGTTAAGAATGGGGGGGGTTGGAAGGACTTATAAGACAGAGCTGGAGTTGCTTGCAAGTTGGACACAGAGACTGGAGGAAAACATCTCTATTTTATTCTTCCTTTGTAAATAGCTATTCTGAACAAGTTTATTTTTTTATGTTGCTGCTAGTGTAAATAAATATGTTTTGCAAATTTTACAACTGCTCCTGGTTTTTCCTGTGCTTCCTGACCTGTGCCTAGATGACACTTAGTGGTCTAGGGTCCCGCTCCTCACCTCCACCCCATCCAGTGTGACCCACCACCCCGCTCCCCCCGACCCCCAGCCAGCGACCAGCACAGCCCTCCTCACACCACCATGGCTGGCCACGATTGAGCCCTCAAGGAGCACGGACTGTATACAGTACGGCTTCTTGACTGTGACTGACCAGTCAAACTCAAGGAACCATACTGTATACAGTACATGAATAGCACTTTAGCACATGAGCGCTATTGGCTGTGGGGCCATTTTCCTTGCTGGCTGTGGCGGCAGCACTACTGGGTTTCCCGCTGCATTTCCTTGGTTAGTGCTGCCCCTACCTGCACCTATTCACAGTCAGATAGTGCGGTGCGCTATCCGATGGTGACTAGCACTTTTTGGCCCCTGCACAATGGCAAGGTACAGCGCAAACTTTTGCAATGCACTTTGTCCTTTTTTGTGAATCCTGGCCCTGGAGTTTTAACTGTGTCACGATTTGAGCAAAGAACTTCAAGCATGGTTCTTATAGGACAATAGCTCATGTTTAGCATTCGATACACAAACCATGACCTAGTAAAAACTCCAAATTAATGATTCCATGAAGAGAACACTGCAGAATGTTATCCATAAAAAGAAATCAAATTGAAAACACAGTTTTTCACATTAGTGTTTATTAAGACAGTTAAATATGGCTAATTTTGAGGCAAATCTTTCATTTTTAGGACTGCAGTGGGTGTAGCCCTGCAGACCTCTTGCTACAGAAAACGCAAGCAGTGCATTCCTTGTGACTGAATAACATGTTGGAGTTGCCACACAGTTGCTTCCACAACTGTGAAGCACTCCGCTCGCTGTTCCTATTGGCAGTCCCACTGCACTGTGTTTTGCTCTGTCAGTGGTCACAGCAGAACACGGCACACTACGCCGCATCCAAGATGGGCGACTGTTTTGTGCATGTGTGACCACTAGCACATGTGCAGTACAGTCTGATGGCCATGTTGGTCATGGCAGAGAGTGCTATGTTTTGCTGTGACCGCTGATTTCTTTTTTTTAATTATACATATCCCTCCACCCGACCCTCCCTCATAGCACCCCCCAAGACATAATAATGACACTGGGGGGTGCCCAGTGTCCCAATCACAAATCCAGTGGCACTAAGGGGTGCCCAATACCCCAGTGCAGGAATCCTCTTTTTTTTCTACAATTTTCCTCCTCCCCACCCAACCCTCACCCTCAGCACCCACCACCCCGCTCCCCACCCTGAAACATAACAATGGCACTAGGGGTGTCCAATCTCCCAGTGCAGGAATCCTCATTTTTTTTTTTTACCTTTAAAAAAATAAAGTCCTTCAGTGTCTTTTGTGCTGTTACTCTCCCCCACCCGAGCCTCCCACTCAGCACCCACCACCCCACTCCACCACCCCCCAAGCCATTAGTTACCCATCGGGGTACAGTGTCTTAATCCTTTCTGCACCGCAGACACATCTTCACTCTTCAAAGCCGGACTGCGAATTGAAGAAACAGGTGTGTAGGTAGTAGTGCAAGAAAGCAGCAGCAAAGGCAAACAAGATGCTGGGATGCATATCTAGGAGGATCAGCAGTAGGAGAGAGGAGGTTATACTGCCCTTGTACAGGTCACTGGTAAGGCTGCATCTAGAGTATGGAGTTCAGTACTGGTGCCCACACCTCAAAAAGGACATTAACCTGCTAGAGAAGGTTCAGAGGAGGGCTACAAAGATGATAGCACGTCAGCAGGGTAAGGCATATGAGGAGAGATTGAGGGCACTGAACATGTATTCCCTGGAAGATAGGAGAGAGAAAGGGGACAT
Source organism: Neoceratodus forsteri (assembly GCA_016271365.2). Classification (NCBI taxonomy): domain Eukaryota; kingdom Metazoa; phylum Chordata; order Ceratodontiformes; family Ceratodontidae; genus Neoceratodus; species Neoceratodus forsteri. The sequence continues at coordinate 1,465,548,046 of CM057452.1, forward strand.
GACTGGGACCTTCAAGTACTTAAAAGGAATAAATAAGGTTGATAAGGAGAGTCTCTTTAAGCTGAGTGGCAACCATAACACAAGGGGCCACAGTCTTAAGCTGAAGGATGGGAGGTTTAGGAGGGAGGTCAGGAAGCACTTCTTCACAGAGAGGGTGGTGGACACTTGGAATGTGCTGCTAGAAGAGGTCATCTCATTGAAGACAGTGGGCAGCTTTAAGAGAGGCTGGGATAGGCATATGGGGAAGGTAAGGATCATGGGTAGAGAGGATGGGAGGAGTGGGGAGGGAGGGCAGGGACATTAGCTCAAGCTGTGGACTCTGCAATATAAGCAGACTTGATAGACCAAATGGCCTTCTTCTGCTGGCTTCTTCGTGTGTTCGTATGCAGTTTAATGTATTTCAGTGGTGTTTTGAACTTAGTTGCATAACTTGGGCATTTTTTCATATTTTTTGCCCAAATTTTCAACATGCCTTTTTTGGGACCCCACCTCATGAACAGTGGCACTGTCATTTGCAGATGAAACGTTGCTCTGCCCTTGTTCATGAGGTGGGGTCATAAGAAGGCTATGTTGAAAGTTTGGTGTAAAAATATTTGAAAACAATAAAGTTACGTGACAACGTTGAATTTTGCGATTGCAGGCTCGTAACTTTGGTAATTTTCAATATTTTATCCCAAATTTACAGCATAGCCATATCTTTACAGCACCTCCTGAATGTGACAGCGGTCATTTTTGAAATCTTGGCCAAAATGTTTTTTCATATCCCGGAAGGTGATATCATGGTCCCTGTGAGAAATCACCTTTTGGGTAGGAGTGGAACATTTTCTCTGCCCTTGTTCATGAGGCTGGGTCATAAGGAGGCTATGTTGAAAATGTGGTGTAAAAATATTAAAAGACAATACTGTTATGAGCCTACATTGAATTTTGCGAATGCAGACTTGAAACTTTGGTAATTTTCAATATTTTTACCCCAAATTTACAACATAGCCATTTTTTAACAGCACCTCATGAATGTGAAAGCTGTCATTTTTCAGCTCCTGCCCAAAATGTGTTTTGCATCCTGAAAGTTGATTTTGCAGTCCCTGCACAAAATCACCTTTAGGCCAAGAGTTGAACATTTTCTCTGCCCTTCCTCATGAGGCAAGGTCTTAACAAGGCTATGTTGAAAATTTGTTGTAAAAATATTAAAAAACAAATTTTCAATAGTTTTACCCAAAATTCCTCGACTGCAGCCCTATCGGATCTGGCCAGAGTTTGTTCTTACTAGAAACATTATTAACTGTAGCCAATTAGCACACATTTCCTATCCCCTTTAAATGCTCACCCAAGTAACAAATAAACCTCCCACTGAGGACTGTGGTTCCCTTCCTAGAAGGATGCAGGCAGTCACCTCTGGAGAGGCTCATATCCTTCCAGATTGACCCCTAGTCCCCAATGAAGCTGAAACACTCCTCCCTGCACCATGCCTTTAACTAGCTGTTGTTCCTGGTGCAGAGTGGCCTGTCCTCTCCTCAGCTGTACTTAGGTAGTACGTCAGTGAATGCCACCGTCTGCTACCTGCTTAAGGCCCTTGCCAATTCCCTGAACTTGCCATGCACTACTCCTGCTCCATCCTTCGCCAGATCATTTGTCCCCAGGTGGACAATGACATCCATCTCCCTTCCTCCCGTGACCCGCCACTCTTGCGATCCTCAGGATCTGCAGTCTGTCTCTCCAAGCTGAAGCGCCACGTAGGCACTTTTCCTCCCTCCCCTCCCCTCTCCTCTCCTCTCCTCTCCTCCTGTTCCCAAGTCTGTCCCCCTCACAATAGAGTCCCCCTCCATAAGCTGCTTCCTGCTTGGCTGGAGCCTCTTCCTCCCACCTTTGTGCCTCCCCTGCCAAGGACCCCCACAACCTCCCTTGCCACCATGTCGGGTGTCTCTTCCCGGCTGTCCTGTTCCACCAGTACAGCGAAGAAATTGTGTAGTGGCTTAGGCTGAGGTGTGTTTACCTTACCCACCACCCCCACTCTCTTGGGGCCCATCAAGGTCCAGCCATCTTGCCTCCGTTAAGGCATTCTCTGAGGCAGTGGCAGCAGACTCAGTGGCCCCTCTGAGTGGGGCCAAAGATCCTCTGTATCCTTGTCAGCTCGGCTCAAAGTCCAGCAACCTCTGCCCTCAACCCAGAGAAGTGTGGAGCCACAGTCTTTCAGGAGACTTTTTGGAGACTGAGGTGCAAATGGGGTAGCACCTCAGTCTACAGAAATCTCCCGAAAGACAGTGGCTCCACACCCATTACACTACACCCCTCCCATGTTGTTTACCTGCTTTACTTTTATTACTACTGAACTTAGCCTTCCTCCTTCGGCTTCCTGCATATACCCTTTTCCTCCCTTCCCTTCCTTTCTCTGTTTGTGTTTAGTTTCTAACCCTACCCGTGATAGGGTGTTACCTGCTTTCCTTCTTTCAGTAGTTCTGTCAGAACGACCCTTCCCAGTACCTCACTGCCTCCTTACTCTGCTTTGTAATCTTCTTCTCCTTCCCTTTTTTACCTGAACTGACTAAATTACCTTACCCCAGGCAGGGCGTCTCCTGTTTTCCCTCTGTTAGTAGCTACCTGTACTTAAGTCTTGCGGTGTTTACTCTTTGCAGTTACCCCACTACCTATAGCTATCTACCTTGTCTTTTTATAGTACATGTACACAGAGCTTAGATACATCCTACCTTGTCTGTGATACCTCCTGCAGACTGTGGCTGACTTGTGGAATCCTGCCCACAACTGCTGAGGCCTTAAGATACCTGTTACACTCACATTCTGGGACACAAGCATGATGCAACACGCTGGGCAAGGGAGTCTTTTATAACGGTCTTGTTAGAAGAACCCAAGCCTCTGGCAGCTCCACCCCACAATCACACACTTGTTTCACTGGGCTTTCTTAATCTACTCAGCCCCGAGATTAATCTCCTGAGCTAGGTTCCCCACACTACTTGTTACAAATTTAAACACAAGTCTCAAAATGCCCTAAACACTAACTACAAATCTCTTTCCTACCCACTTAAACTGCTACTTTCACTATGGAGAGAAAATATAAATAAATATATTTGTAAAAATGGCAAGAAAAGAATCTGCAAATTTCATTGGCCGAGAGATATCACCTGAGCATGCATTAAATCTTTTTAAACCCACGGTCAGGCGCTGAATCTCGTTTTCCTACCCAAATAGGCTACTTACTTACATAGATCACCACACCTCTAGAGTGAAAATAAAGAAATGCCAGCAGCCTCCATGTTGAAATTCCTATGCTTTACTACTTGATTTTAATTTATCTTATTTAAGTCACTGTCCAGAATAATATTAAAAAAAAAATTCACTCCTACAGTCTTAACACACTGTAGAACATTGTCAGCAAGCCAAGTAACTGATTACGACTTACGCAAACAAAATTTCGAGATCCCTGCAGAAAACAGCACAGTCTTCCCAGATATTCACCGCACTGCAGCATCCTCACACCGAACAGCAGCAAGAGAGCCGTACTAAAACATACTATTACAGCCGCCACACAAACCCTTTTGAGGGCAGTACTGTTGTGGACTGTTGATCAGGGTCAAACAGCAATTACAGTGTCTGCCGTCAATTTTTTTAAAATCCTCTCGAACAGCATCCTCTCCATCTTGGTCTATAAACATCATGCTCACAGTATACCAAGCAGGCTCTGCTGCCATCGCTGAAATCAGATGTACCTGTCAGCAGCTGCTTGTTCACTTGTTCTCAGGCCTACAAAGATGTGGCCCTGTCAGCATCCGCTCGCTCACTTGAAGCACTACATCTACCAGTATTAACAGAGCCCCACGTTGACATCTCTATACAGTGGAGAAAATGTAGAGGAATGCATTGTTAAACACAGCCCGAAACAATGCTCTGCTCTTGCTCTGTAGGGAGTGGCACGATGACATCTGTATATAGTGGGGGGAAGGAACGCAATGTTAAATGCAGTCCCTAACAGCACTCTGTTCTTGCTGTCTCTTTTGGGGGGGTGGGGGGTCATCTTACTCCTCCTGCTCAACCCTGCTCTGTAAAGAAACTCCACTGCTGATCATTCTATATCTCCAGCTTACACAATCTCAGACCCCATTCCAAAGGGCTAAAGCAGTGACCACAAAAACTGAGTCACAGCGCCACCTGCTAGCTTAGGTTCACTGCAGCACTGTACACAATTATAATACAAAAAAGGGACAATGAATGTCTTTGAGGTTGTCTGTAGTTAAACAATATTCTTTTCTTGGACATACATTGGCTTAATTTATTTATCACTTAAAATAGCAACAAGCCATTTTATATGTGTGGTTAGCCACTCCAGAGTGCACATTACAGGATTTTAATACACTATCCAGGGGTGCAAGGACACTCGGCTCGCGGCCTTGTACCTCACTATGCCCCTGGGGCGTGCATTAAAATCCTGTAATGCTCACCCTTCCGTGGCTTATTACTTGAATGCACCTTTAAGTTAAAGCTTGGTGCTTACTCTCCTCTCCTCTCTGTCAGCAGTTCCGGCACTTCCAGCCAGGGTACAAGGTACATAACAGAATACTAAACAGTAAGTTGAACAACAAAGAAAGTAGTAACCAGTGTGAAAGTAGTGTGAAATGCATTGAACAATGTGTGAAATGCATCAAGGAATAAAGGTGTGCTGTTCAGCAGTAAATAAAATCATACCAGGTGCATTCTGGGGTGGGAGTACCTGGGAGAACAAAATTGAATTCAACACCTTCAAGATTTGCTTGTTGGTTTTCAAGGCCCTGCAGAACCTGAGTCCGCCTACGTAAACAACCTCCTGCATACCTGTACTCCTGATCACCCTCTCCATTCCACTGGGGAGAATATTTTTGTACGTTCCACAGGCCACTTTAAAATCTTGTGGGGACAGAGCCTTAGCTGTAGAACTCCCTTCCATACCGCCTTTGTCATATCTCCTCAGTGGAGGCCTTTAAAACGGCCTTAAAAATGTATCTATTCTCCCTGGCTTTTCATGAACCCGGCTAAACATTTTTGTTCCTTCAAACATGTAATATATTTCTGTATTTATTAATTAAAGTTTTATCTGTTTATATGCGTTTCATGGTTTTTAGGTACAGCACCCTGAGGCTCCAGGGTGGACCACTTTATAAGTAAAAATGACTGCTCTAGTATAAAATCAATCTGCAAAAGCAGTGAAGAATGCTGTGAACAGCGTGCAAGTACCTGAAGGAATGAGGGCATGTAACAACTGCAGTAAATAAGATGGGTCCCAGTATCAGGACATGGAAGCAGGGACCCAAGACAATATAAATAACGGGAACATCAGAGGGGGAAGGGACAGCATGAGCCCAGCAGGACTGCATTGGGTAAAAGCTAGACAACTCTGGCATGTAGCTTGGGCAGCAGTCTTCTGAATGGGAAGGGAGCAGACACAGTACGTATAGAGTAGTCCCCGGCTTTGCCTCTTCAGAAACCAACGTAAGGTAGGGGAGAAAAGGGAGGGAGTTCCAGAGGGCAGGGAATCTTCAGGAGAAAACTCACTTTCTAACTGACAGGTGGTGTCTGGGAGGAAGGAAGGAATGAGGGTTCTAGAGTATGGAGATAGGTAGAGGCTGGGAAAGTGTGAGAAAAGAGGAGAAATAAACAGGGAGAGTGTTAGACCAGACTGCAGTTTACAATTTGGCAAGCGCAGAGAGGAGTGAGTTCTGGTTGTAGTTCCTAGCTAGTGCAGGGTGTTCCCCTTGGTGTGAAGGGATGACTCACATAATCTGTAGGACATGAGAAGAGGCTGGAGACAGCATAGAGCTTGGAGGGCTCCTGTGGTGGGTGTCAAGGTTTGGGTTGGCTGAGACAGGGCCTGGTGGCATGCTGGCGAAAAATGAGAGCAAAACAGAAAATATAGCTCTTTGTTTTTTTAACATTCTAACACCCAACTCCCATTAGTACAGATTTACTATAACTTGACACCACTGCAGATCAGCTGTCTGGTGACATTTGAAGTTCAAGCAAAATGTTAAAATCTTCATTCTTCTGATAGCATTTAAACCAAGATTTTCTGGTTCACAGTCCTGTGCTCGAACTATGAGCCTACACTGGTTGCTGTTTTGAATGGTTGTGGCAACATGTCTTAAGGCCTGTTTCACAAAGACATTGTCTTTGTGGGCATTGTCTTTGTCTTAAGGCCTGTTTCACAGAGACAATGTCCACATGTATCCGGCATCTAGCTGTACACCCTTTAGTTGAATCCACAGCCTCTGACCTCCTCACTATGTGCGTGGAGAGAAGTACTGACGATATTCCGGTGGGGCAGAGTGGGACCAGACAACAAGTATCCAGCTGGATGCCCGTGTCAGTGCCAGAGTGAATCTCCTGTTTCACGTGGAGCAGGGGACTGGGGGATATCCCTGTAGATTAAAAGGATATTTTGAATAAAAATAATTCAGTTTAATTCAGTTTTATTCGGGATAATAAAAAAAAAAAACATTGAATAGAGCTTGTTTACAGTGGTGTCCTGTTAAGGCAAAACACCTGATAAAATGTGAAAATGTTGCAGAAAATAAGTCGTGCTAGATGTAGTGTACACCCTACAAGGCATTGTATGTTTACATAGGTGTGACAACGTTTCAAGTGTAAGGTAAGGCTCAGTTCAGGGGGTATTATAGGGACAGATACTCACAGTTGTTGCTACCTATTTTACGCCTCTGGAATGATGGCAGTAAGGTTTACACCAGAGAATACTGAAGGGAACATTCCATGACTTGGGTACTGGAGGGCAAGGGGCACTTTACCATGTGTAGGTAGTCTGGGAGGGAGTTCCACACAGTCAGGAATCTGTGACTGAAGGCCAGGGATACACAAATCATATTTATGTATGGGACCATCAGCTTGAGTGATTCAGTGGAGCGCAGGGATCTAGGACAGGTTTTATGGGTAGGCCTTGAGTGCAGGTAAGAGGGGAAGTGCATTTGGCACACTTCAGGGAGAATCAGAGTGCAATTTCCTCCTATCACCCAAAGACAGCCAGTTTAATGCATCGTCAGCTTAACAATGATGAGTGTCATAAGCGCAGTCGAGTATCAACCTGGCTGACTAGTTGTAAAAAAAATCTAATTTGTCCAGTCTGGACACAGAGGCACCACAAAGGAAGATGTACATGTAGTCGAAAGAAGGGAGCATCATAGATTGGATTATTCTGTCTCTGCAGTCCTGGGGCACCAAGGATTTGCTTCTGATCAGGAAGCCAGTCTCTGGGCATAGGCTTTTGATGAGTTTGTCAATGTGGGTGTTCCCTGTGGGGATTTTATTGAACCAAAAACCCAAATATTTGTATTCACTGACCGCTTTCACGTGAGATCCATCTGTGGTAGCGGCGAGAGGAGGGGAAGAGATGCCATGGCTTTGGTCTTTCCCATGTTTAAAGACAGTTTTGAGTCAAGGAGAAAGGCTTGCAGGTCATGAAATCCCTTTTGCAGAAAGGTCTGCATAACAGGGATGTTGGCTTCAGAGGGATACAGATCGGTATAATCTGTGTACAGCTAGTAGTTCACCCCTGATACATGCAGACCTAGGTCTTTTAGGCACTAGGTTACAAATGCGAACGCAATAACAGTGCTGCAAACAGCGCCTGCAGTATTGGAGCATGGTAACAGTCCCAACACACACAGAGGACCACTACTACACATTCATGCAGAGTGCAAAGTTTCTGTTTTTGCAGGGGGCTCTGCTCCCCGCAGCCCCCCGACGTGGGGAGCTCTGCTTTATTCCTCAGTGCTCTCCACCCTGGGAGCAGCTCGGCTAGTCCCTGATTTTTCACAGCCCTTCTCCATGCCCTTTACTCAGACCCTGTACCACGGACAGCGACACTTACTGCACTACACTGTTCTGCCCCGTCACTGTCCGTGATAGGCTCTTCTTACAGCGCACTTCTTTCATGCACTGTTTAGTTTGCGCTCACTTCACCGTGTAGGGGGCTTTTACGCATAAAGAGAACACTAAGGGGAAAGTACTGAGCCTTATGGTATACCTTTAATAATTGGAGGGGTGGACACTGTGCCATGTGTCCTGCTGCTCTGTTGGTGGTTAGTTAGATAATTGCCAAACCAGCTGACCGCCTCTGAACTCATGTGCAGCTCAGCTAGTCTGGTCACTAGTATTTTGTGGTCCACTGTGTCACAGGCCTTCAAAAGGTCGATGAAAATTATGCCAATGTATTGTCCTCCATCTATGGACAAACTGATGTCATTGAGTATTCTGATTGCAGTGGTGACTGTACTGTCGCGTGTTCTGAAACCTGACTGGTATTCATCAAGCAGCAAGGTTTTGTCCAGAATTCGATTATTTGTTTGTTCAGTATGTGCTCTAGTACTTTGGAGACCACAGGCAAAAAAGGAGATAGATCTGAAGTTTAGGTTGTCCAGGTCGCCTCTTTTATGGATGGTCACCACACTGACAGTTTTCCAGCCAGACGGAACATAAGATGACTCTAAGGAGTGATTGAAGAGGCAGGTCAGAGGCCTGAAAGTTTCAGGAGCAGCAGGTTTTATCAGTTTGGTGTCCAGACCATCTGGACCATCACTTTTTCTAGTTGGTCCAGGAAGTCTGAGAGCTCAATTAGAGAACAAAAAGGATAGTACTTGATTGCTAGTGCAGCTCGGGCAGAGGAGCTGGTGAGGTGGTGTGAGTGTTCCGGTTAGCAGATGGAGCTCCTGTCATGTTTAGGATGTCTGCATTAAGAGCTTTAGCAGCAGTGACAAAGTTGGTGTTCAAGCAGTTAGCTGTGTCATGGGGTCAGTGGCAGTAGGGGGAAACAAAGGATAGATTCTCAGGTATACTGCATGTTTGGGGTCCTTCAAACCAGTGACATTTTTCCAGAAATTCTTGGGTGTTGTCGGAGACTGCACTAGCAATAATGGATCTCTCGGTTGCTCTGACTAGGCTCTCATATCTGTTTCTTGTCCATGCCCCCAGCTCTTCTGTCCACATGGGAGGGCTTTAGATAATGGGGGGGGGGGGCATGTGGGCTCCACAAAGGTCCTGGGAGGGCCGATGAAGGAGGCACACATGCATTATGGTAGGGTCCCCCCTTACATAACTCTGCTGGTCTTTGCACTCCCTCGGCAGTGCAGATATGCTTTAAGGAGGCAGTATAGCGCAGTGGTTTAAGGCTCTGAGCTGCAAACCTGGAGACGTGGGTTTGAATACCACAGCCCTCACTTGTATAATGTGACCCTGAGTAAGTCACTTAACTTCCTTGTGCTCCCAGGTCGCACCTGTAAACACACTGTTCAGCTTAGTGTGTCTTTCCTGGTAAAAAAATAAAAATGAAAAATAAATGATGTTGGTCCTGTGGAGGGCATCCACACTGCCCATGTATTAGCCCAACCTGACTGCATGCATGTCTGTGTACTCAGTGCAGGATCTGGTGCAAAGGACTGTCAAATCCTGTGCTGTTCTACAGGGTGCTTTGCACATGCAGAGTGGGCACACAGCCACTTTTGCTGGCCTTCGCATGTATGGAAGGGGTCCTGAACGTTTTGCGGATCGGGCCTTTAGAGACATCTCAAAAGCAAACACTGACCTCAGATCAGTGCTTCCGGTAAACCAATCTCAAGTAAATGCTGTCTGTAAAGTGTCCCTGGGTCACTAGTCGGGGGAGAGGGGAGTCCTGAATTAATCCATTTCTCTTGAATCCCCAGAAAATACTGTGTGCCACAGACATATTGCTTCATTTTAGTAACCAATCCCGATGCAGTTTCAGCACTGTGGAGCGCTCCAGTCCTGGACTGTAAGCATATCAAAACCTACCACTATACGCATGGATTGCAGTGAAGCAAGAAACGTTGTCATTCATGGTTCATACTCTGTTATTTCATCCAAATTCTGTTATTTCATGGCCAGGGCACCACAATATTAACTGGTAATGATGGCTCACACCTAAATTCAGCATTCCTGAGTGTCCTAAAACCCTGCAGGCCATGTAATATAATTAATAAAACATGGGTGCCTGAGAAGACTTGGTGGTAATTTCAACTCATGAAGTTGGGGCACTTGATCTGCCCTCAGCTACACTTGATGAAATTAGCAACTTATTGTTCATGGGCAACCATGTGTTATCCTCTGTATATTGTCTCTTGCGGGCATCATCCCCTTCCAGACCAGACTCTCGCTGTGAGATCTGCCATTCCTGCCAAGGAACTTCCAACTGACACCCCCTTCACCCCTGTGACAAGGTCACACACTCCCAAGTCAGATGTCCATGACTGGCAATCAGACTTGTAAATTAAATTAGTCAGTATGTTACGAGACGTTGCTTGCTCCCCAGTAACTTCACTTTCTGTTGCAAGATTCCATGAAATGACTGCTCCTTTGATTTAAATTATAGATGATGTAGGTATTTAAATCTCAGGACTTGTTACACCTACAGGTAAGCTCAGTCCTGTTTGAAAAATCTCTTTGTTGGCTTTCCAAATTTGATGGACCCAGCACACTTACCTTCTACTTTAAGTGGCACTACGGTTTGCTAGGTTTAATGAGCTACTGACACCTCAAAGAAAACTTTAAAACACATAATAATTAGGTACAATTCTGCCTGCATTCCATTTATGTTTTGCATATTTCCTCTCCCCATTATTTATTACTAAAGAAATGTGCATGAATATATGATTTTTATCCCTTAGCTTTCCTTTAGAGTCCCTCTGCCGTTATAGCTTACTCTCTACTTCAAGTCATAATCCTCTGTTGTGACACCATAATCTGTAGCTATGGGAGAAACTGTGATGCCACAAGCAGTGCTCTAGTGCTCTATTGTGCTGAGGGGCGTGCCCCAGGGCTCTATCCTTGGTCCCCTCCTCTTTGCAGTCTACATTAACAACATCAATGATCCCATCAAAAAAGCCAACATCCACTTATTCGCAGATGACACTGTACTGTACTTGAGTCGTCCCACGCCGGAAGCAGCCTGTGAAGACCTCCAAGCTGAATTTAACCTTCTACAATACCAGCTCATAAACAAAAAGCTTTCGTTCAATGCGAAAAAGACAAAAGCCATGCTCTTTTCCCCCTCCTTGCATGTGGCAATTCCTGCTGGGGGGGGTGGAGCTATCGTACAAATTACTACTGTTCTTGGAGAAACACTAGAGTGTGTAGCTAAATTCAAATATCTAGGAGTTTGGCTTGATCATAAACTTTTCTTCGACGACCATCTCGAAGAACTACAGAAGAAACTAAGGCAAAGATTAAGACTATTCTACAGAATTAACCACCTGCTCACAAAGGAAGCCAAGATTCAACTGGTTCAAGCTACCTTCCTATCTTTAATAGATTACGTGGACCTGCTTTACAGCCACTGCACTGCCTCTGCACTGGCTAAGTTGGACACCCTCTACCACAGAGCTATCAGGTTCATTACTGGCCTTCCACTTTCCCACCACTGCTCCCTGTGCTCATCGTTGAGCTGGACTTCCTTCTCTATAAAAGGAATGACGCCACCCTGGGCGCTAGGCAGTGACAACAAACTCCTCATATGTCTCAGACTGTCGTGTCTTAGGTAACCTTCACGCTAAGGCGCTTATTCCCGATTTCCCTCCAAGTTCCAAGGGTCAAAACTCATTTCAGCAAACTGCTCTAAGCTTCTCTTTACCCACATTGTGGAATGGTTTACAAAGGAACTTGAAGCTGAGCTGCCCTGTTAGCCTGAATATCTTCAAGGTGCTCTACGATCGCTACATGAAAGCACCTTGCAAATGTTTTCCTCACCTCTAGCCCACTAGTTCTGCAACTCCCCTTTTCCATCCTGATGCTTGCCATGTTTCTACCCTGGCCCTCACTCTTTCCCTATTAACTCTTCCTGCTGCACCTACCCTTCCCTGTCTACTCCAGCCTGGCTAAAGTCCCACCCCATCCATAGTAGTGTCCCAATTATCTACCCCTCTTCCGTCATTATCATAATAAACAAGTACACGACAGCCATCGTCACTTTCTGTGGTTTTAGCTCAATTTTTTCCCCAGTCATCGGTAATATATCCCTCCTCTTCTTTACCTCTCTAACCTACCACCCCGTACACGGCCTCTTTCCCCTATATGTGTAGTTGCTGGCTGTCTCACTCTAAAGATCTCTGCGTATAACCCCTGTATGCCTATGGTTGATTGTACATCTGCTGACTTCTTCAACTGTAAAATAATGCAGTTTTTTATTTATTTCAACCTTGTACTGTACTGTATACACTGTATATACTTTTTCTTCCTTGTATATTATTGCTTTTTGCATACCTGCTTCTTTACTGTACTTTGATGTATTCATGACCAGGTCCACCTTGCAAATGAGCCTTGCTCAATGGTACCTGCCTGGATAAATAAAGATTTTGATTGATTGATGACTTCGGGTAGGGAGAAAGCAGCAGGAATGGACAAACTCTTCAGGAGCAAAGATCCTGTTTTCATACAAATGACCTCAGTAATAAGTAATGGGGAGGAGGAGGAATACAGCACCAATGGGAAATACAAGATGGACTGTGTCTGAATATTGGCTTTTGTTAAAGTCTCCTGAATGTGTTCCCAGCTCTTTAAGGTGCCTATCCTATACACTTGCAGGAAATGAGAACTGTTACAGGAGCTTTGAATACTAAAACTGTTGGTCTGCTGACCACATGGTCCCCAAACTTGCTGAAGATATTTCGCCAGTTCAGTGAATGACTTGTGTGCCAGTCTTAGAGTCACATGTGCAGACCATAACCCACAATGCACTATAAGTAATGCAACAATACAGATGTGTGCAAAATGACTTTCTCCTAGCTAGAGATAGAGGTAAACGATCGATCCTTGTTCTCTTCAATCTCTTGTAAGCTTTTGACACCCTAGACCATGGAATGTTAACAGCTCAGCAGAGGCACTTTGGAGGACTCGCAGGCACTATTTTTTTGTTTTGTTTTTGCTCTCCCTGCCTTGGCACAGTGGGCATCCTGCCTTCTGAATAGATATACTGGACTGCAGGATGTTACAGGATGGAGGGGGATTTTACCATTATTGTTTCCCCCTTACGTTGTGTGCACTCCTGCCCCCCACAGGGACGATGGCATTTGAGACCAGCATTCCCAACGTAAGCGTGCCAATGTATGCTCTGTCGACACGCAGCACGCCCTCCTTCCCTCCCTGTGTCTCGAGCCACTCCATCATCCGCATATCTACAGGTGGCAGTAGCACTGCAGAATAACCCCCCACACCGAGGAGGAAGAGAGAGTCCGCCAAGAGGCTGAATCCTCCAACCCCCTTGTCAGTCCCCTACGATTCAGGCTCATTCTCGAACCTGGCATCACAAGTGGTAGCGCTGCTGCTGTGCTGACAGGCTGGCCCATAGACACTGTTTTGATGTGGTTTCACTCCTTTCTATCAAGCAGAGTGCATCAGGTTGTGCTGGGAATGTTTTCCTCATGCCCTGCTACCCTTGTGGGGGGGGGGTGTCAGGGACTGATCTTGTTGCTCACGTTGTTTGTGGTGTATATGCTGCCTTTAGGAGAGGTCATTCGGTGGTATCGTCTGAGACTCCATTGCTCTGTTGATGTTACTCAGCTATATCTCTCATTTGCCTCTGGGAAGAGAAATGCTGTCATTCTGCTGAACAAAGGCCTAGCCAATATCAATGATTAGACTGCTTCCACCTGGCTTAGGGTTGAATCCAATAAGACAGCAGTGCTGCTGGGGATGGGATACAAGTTCTCAGAGGATGGTGGGTTTGGGAGTGGATATGGCTGGATAACAATGAAATGCTGCCCCTCTCGTAGCCATAAATAGGGTTAAGACTCTGGGCATCATCATGGATCGCAAGTTGATGGTTGAACATCTGATGTCAGTGGTGGTCCTTGGGGGCTTTTTTCATCTTAAGAACATTGCCTGAATCAAACCCTATCTGGATCCTGAGAACCTTAAGACACTGGTGCATTCCTTCATTAAACTGAGGTTGAACTGTTGTAATGCTGTAGACCGTGGGCTATTGGGAGGGTTGACATGCCACCTGCAAATGGTGCAGAACACCACAGCCAGGTTGATTTCAGGGATTTCTCACGCTGAGCTTATCTCACCTCTACTAAGGACGTCATACTGGCTGCCAGTGAGGTGGCATGTCACCTTCAAGATAGGTTTGCTAATATTCAAATCCCTTTATGATCTGGGCCCAGTCTACCTGAAAGAGCTCTTCTGTCCATATGCTCTCGGCCACCCTCTTCACTCATCTGAGGGGGCCCTCCTGATGGTCCCCAGATCATGACTGAAGCAGTCTGGAGACGTGGCATTTGCGGTGATAGCACCACTGCTGTGGAATACACTGCCATGCTGTTTGAGGGAGGCCCTCCTGGTTGAGTGTTTTAAAAGAGGGCTGAAATGCTATCGATATGTACTGGCTCTTCCTGATTAGATCCAGTTGCCCCCAGGCATTGGGCTGGCCTACGAGTAGTATTTAGGGGTTTATTGATACATTGAGCTGTTTTATCATATATTGGCCAGAAATAATGTTCAGTTAACATAAGTAATATTTTAAGCTGCTGTTTATTTTTTTTTGTCTGGTGCCTTGAGCCAGTGGGATGGGTGTCAACAAATAAAATACAGCAGTACTAGTTAACGAAAATCTCAATAATTTAGTTGCCAGTTAGGACAAACCAAAGCATCAATATGTCTGCTTTTCTTTTTGTTTTATTTTAACCTTGAGGCAAGAGAGAGGATTTTGAATTTTTTAGAAGTCCCTTCCTTGGGGGTCTTTTTTTTGTCCTGCTTTTCTTTTCTTTGTTTCTCCTCTTTTAATTTTTTTCATGATGTAACATCTAAAGATCAAATTATGGAGACACGTACCTATTCTGAGAATGATGTATAAGGTCTATAAGAACGGCACTTAAATTAATTGGTGAAATTGATAGACGTAATAAGTGAGGCCTGCAAGATATGTATAAGAATACTATGTGTCTGCTGAGATGTAAACTATTGTTTTGCTTTGGTATGAAAAAGATAAACTAATAAAAAGATTATGCAAAAAAAAAAAAGAAGTCCCTGCTCCTTTGCCAGGTCCACCATCATGGATGTAATCTGGTCAGGATGGTGCCGTGCTGTTGGCAATCAAAATCATTCGCTGGCAACACACTGACATATATCTGCATTATGAATATAGTGGGTGTAGTAAAAGTGTGGCCTCCAGGGAGGAGATTTTTAAAAGATGCTGGCGGCTGCCATCTTTATTGTAGATCCATGCGAATTACACATTTTGTAATTAAACGCTGTCTTAAAAGTAGCTGAATGAATTTAAAATACCCCAGTGAAGAATCTGAGATCATCAGGAATACAGCACTGCTAAAAACAAAAAGGTAGGATGACATTTTTTGCTGGCTAACTAGTACTGCTGCTTTAATACTTGTTGGCAAAAATATAAATACTGCAGTGTTCACAAGTACAGCTGTCACTCTGAAATATCGACATTTGTGTTAGACCAAATTAAGGGTCATTAGGCTTGCTGTGGCTGGTGTCACACATGTATGACTACTTCTGTTCATAAAGAGAATACATACTTAATTGATTTAAAGTCTGCATATTTTATTCATAACTCTCAAACCCTTGGTCTTGTGCAATCATTAACAACAGAAACAAATCTGAAATGTGAAGAAATGTTAATAAACATGAACATGTATTCAAATATAAACATCAGAGGCTTAAATACACACATACCAGAAAGTCTTCACTGTGCATGGAAGGATTCATAATTTTAAGAGATTTAGCCTGTGGTTCGATGGGGTAGTGAGTGACACTCACTGCCTCCCACAAGTGGTACTTAAACTATGCATGCCCAAGTGTCCTCTTGATGCTTGTTTCACTGCTGCTGCTGCTGTGTGACTGCTGCACGGTTGTGGCTGCCATCCACCCAACACATGTGCAACCTCCGCAGCAGCATCCTTCTTTTGCTGTGTGTTTTTCCTCCGGTGTGGCTGTGTTGGTCTCCTGCTGGCTTCAGTTATGCTTGTTGACTCTGCTCTGTGACCACTTTTTGGTCTACTTTGGCTTCTGGGTTTGCACCAGGTTGGCTGCTCTGCTTAGCTGTTGTGGCCTAAGAGCAGGGGTCATGCTTAACTTTTGCTTATACTGGTCCGGTCGGGAAAGTGGTACCATTTTGCACCCCCCAGGATTTACACTGGTCCCAAGCTATAATGGAGGTCATTGGGGGTAGAAGGACTGCCTCTCCTCGTTCCTTTTCAGTTACTCTCTGGTTTCCAGTGGCACCCTCTCTGTCCCCATCCTCCTAGTTTCCCCCGGTGTCCAGTGGCACCCCCTCCCTTTCCCCATAAACCCCTCCTGGTGTCCAGTGACACCCCCTGCCTCCCTCCCTCTCCCCTTCCCCATTGTACCCTCTTCCTCTCCCTTTCCCCATAAGTTCTCCCTGGTGTCCAGTGGCACCTTCTCCCTCTCCCCATCTCCAAGCATTCTCTGTGGTATACAATGGCACGCCCCATGCACCAGAGCACCCCAGCCCCTTGACCATGGTCCCTGATGGTTGCTGGCACAAACCATCTGCTCGCCTCCTCAGCCAACCACCATCTAACTTGCGCAACTGCAATACAGCAAAAAAAACTACCACAACTAATACCTTCCCCTACCAGTCTCAGCCCCACCACCCTCCCCACCCATGTCCCCTTAATTGAAAAATCAGTCACAAGGTGACAAGAATCAATATAAAAAAGTTCTGAAGCAGTGCGCTAATGATCCTATCTTAACAGTCTCACTGCTGGGCCTGAGTGCCAACAGTCTTTCTCCCAGTAGTGGTTTGTGATATAGCTTGAGGGAGAGATTGCTGGCATTCGGATTTGGCAGTGAGACTGTTAAGATGTGATTAGTGGTGTGCTGTTGTTTTTCTAACATTTGTCAAGTTGTGGGTGAGTTTTCTGACTAAGGGCACATGGGTGGTGAGGATGGTGGGTCTAAGATGGGTGGGGGGTGAACTAGGCTGAATGGGAAAGTCAGGGGGGAGTCACACTGGCCCAGGCAGTTTGCACTATGCCCTGTGCCTTCTGTTTTAGATCCCTGCCTTGCAGTGTCCTGCTGTGCTGTTACAGAAGACTTTATCTGCTATCTCCTAGCTTTTAGTGAAGCAAAAGCTGGGCACATAAACGCCAAACTGAAAAAGCTCCAAAAACTTGGTCATGATAAAAAAAAAACCAGCTTCATTAAGATCCAGTACTGTGGTCTACTGCAAAAAAACACATAGCATTTTCAACATTACTTGCCCTTTTTTAAGGGTGTGCTTCTTCATGTCTAAAGCCTTATAAAGCATGTTCTTTAAAGTGACATTACGATACTTAATGATCGAAAAAGCATACGAAACAAGACCAGTAAAAACAAGTTTACATAACTGAAAATAAGGGCCTCCCCCAGATTGGCCCAAGGCAGTATATTGTGTTTCCATGCAGGTGACTGAGTTCAGGAACAGACTTGGATTGCCGTATCGAGAGGCAGTATATCGTGCTTTACGTGCAGGCGACTGAGTTCAGGAGCAGACTCAGGTCGCCGTATCGGGAGGCAGTATATTTATTTATTTATTGGAACATCAGTTTACAACCTTTGAGCCAGAGGCTCATTTACAAAGCTACCTCGTCACAGAGAGGAAAGACAGTGCAAACAACATTTTTACAATAAAACAGTATACAAAGAATTGTGGAAACATGTGGACATAGGACAAAGTACAGTTTTGATATTACAGGAATTGGCAAAGCTCACGTCAGTTCAGAGGCGTCTGAACAGTTACAGAATGAGCATTACATGATTGACAGTATACAAGTAGGTACAGGACGATTTGTACAGTATGCTAACAGAGGCGGAACTAAGCAGAAGAAATTGTAGAGGTGAGCAGAGAAGAGAGTAGCATCATAGGTAGAGATAAGCAATTGGTTTGTGAAGCCACTCAGGGAGCTTTGTCAGATCAAAAGAGCTGGAAATAGACTTAGAGGCAGCCACAGCTGCACGTAGTGAATAGGTGTTTTCGAAGGGTGGTTTTGATATGAGAGATCGTGCGTACATCAGTGATACTGGTAGGGAGGGTGTTATACCACGAAGGGGCTCTGTAGGAGTATGCCCTTTGTCCTTGCAAGGTTCGTGCCCTCGGTACGACCAGTGCAGTTTTGCAGGAGATTCAGGTATGCACTAGAGAGTTCACTTCGTGGATAGAGGCAGTCAAACCTGGTGGGGATAGACCAAGGAGAGTCTTTTTAGTTAGGAGGCAGGTTTGGTATCTGAGACGTTCATCTAGGTCTAGTAGATTAGCCAGGGTGTACAGATGGCAGATATGGGTTAGTCTAGGTGCCCCGGTTATTAGCCTACATGCCTTATTTAGGATGAGGTGGATCTTGTTTAGGGAGCTCTGGTCAGCGGCCCCATAAACTGGTAAGCCATAGTCTACTAGGGATAGTACAGAGGATGTGACTGCGAGTCAGAGGGCGTCGGGGAGGAGACAGATTTTATGGCGGTAAAGGATACCCAGCCAAATACTGGAGGCTGAGGCTAGGGCAGAGATGTGGGCATGAAATGAGAGAGCAGGGTCGGAGGTTATCCCTAGGTATTTGTACGAGTAGACTTGCTCGATTGGGAGTTTAGAACTGGTAGGGACCTGAAGTGGATAATTACTAGCTTTGTTTTGGGGGTGGGCAAAGAGCATGGTTTTAGTTTTTTTAAGATTAATTATGAGTCTGTGCTCTTTGAACCAGGCTTCTGCGTCATTGTAAGATAATTGCAAGGAGTCCTGAAGGAAGATGGGGTTACGGTCTGAGGCAAAGATAACAGCATCATCCACGTAAAATAAAATTTTACCAGTACATTCACCTGGCAGGGAGTTGAGAAAAAGAGAAAAGAGCAAGGGCCCAAGAATGGAGCCCTACGGGACTCCAGAGCAGATAGGACAGGCGGTGGAGAGCATCCCATTAATTTTAACACATTGTGAGCGGGCTGACAAGTAGCTGGAGCACCAGGAGACAGGCCCAGTGGCAAAGCCTGTGTGGCTAAGGGCATCCAGCAGGAGGGGGTGGGAGACAGTGTCGAAGGCTTTTGATAAATCAATGAACACTGCACCCGCTAGAGAGCCAGAGTCCAGAGAGGAGTGAAGAAAATTAGAGAACTCAAGGAGGGCGGTGTTGGTGCTGTGGACGGCTCGGAAACCATGCTGTGCAGGGCAGAGGATGCTGTATTTGTCTAGATACTCAGAGATTTGGGAGGACACAACTTTTTCTAAGGCCTTTGAGAGAGGAGAGAGGACAGAGATAGGCTGATAATTACCAGAAAGAGTCCTGTCGCCACCCTTGTGTATGAGGGTGACTGTAGCGATTTTCCAGGCAGAGGGGAATTGCCCTAGGCAGAGAGATCTGTTGAAGAGGCTGGTGATTGGTGAGATAACCAGATCCAGAACCTGACTGAGGAGACTGGGATCGAGGGAGTCACTGCCAGTAGTATTGCTCTTTAAGGCCTTGAGTAGGTAGGTAGGGTCTGACTTCACGGGCAGTAACACGGTGTAGGTGGAACGAAGGGCGTGTGAGAATAGGGTCAGGTCGGGGGGTGTCAAAGAAGTTGTTCGGGAGCACAGGGCTAAGGTCAGTGAAGGATTTGTTGAGGTGGTTGGCAATGTGGGCTGGGTCTGTGGAGATAGAGCCATCAATGTTGATTTGGGATGGTGGGGCGGGACGCGTGCCCCCATTCAGTTGTTTGATGTTGTCCCAGAAGGTCCTGGCATTCCCCCAGGATGAGGTGAGTGAGGCCTGATAGTGTTCAGCCTTCGCCTTGCGGATGGCCCAGATACATTTGTTCCGGGCAGCAGCATAGGCCTGCCTGTCAGCAGAGCGGCCAGTTTCGGTGGCAATGTGCCAAAGGTTATCCTTGTTCTTAAGATGTTGGCACGGGGGGTGTAACCCAGGGGGCATGCCGTACTTTGGACCGGAGTGCAGTTAGTGGTGCAAAAATGTCGCAGGCTTTGTTAAAGGTTTGGGTAAAAAAGGTTAGAGCTGTATCAATGTCAGAGGCATATTGTATGGGAGACCAGTCTGTTTGGGCTAGGAGTTGCTTAAGGCCATTCAGCCCGCCTGGTCTTAGCAGCCGCCGAAGGGTGGACTGTGTTGTGGATTTGGGTAAGGAGGTTGACCAATGGAAAAGTACAGGGGAGTGGTCACTAAGTCCGTCAGGAAGGACTTGGATATTGCAGATTTGGTTAGGACGGTTTGTAAGGACCACATCAAGAAGTGTGCTTGTGCCTGTTCTAGGAATCACTCTAGTAGGTTGGGTAACAAGTTGAGTTAGGTCAATAGATGCAAAGGTGTCACGGGTAGCAGAGGATGAGGGGCTAAGCCAGTTAATATTTAGATTACTCACAAGGATTTGGTCAGAGGAATGGGGTAGGGAGGTAAAATAATCAATAAGTGGAGCCAGTGCCTGTGCTTGATTTTTTGGAGGTATGTAGGCTGTGGTCAGATAGAGGAGACCCCTTGAAGGATCAGGGGTCAGTTTCAGGGTTAGGGCCTGAGCCCTGAAGTCAAGGACAGGGGCTGGGAGGGCTAGTCCCACAAGTGAGTCTTTGATATAGATAGCACAGCCCCCACCCCGTCTACCAACATGGTCCTCCTGATAGAGGGAGTAGCCCCGGAGCGAGACCAGGGAGTCAGGGGTAGATTCTGACAGCCAGGTTTCCACTATAGAGATAATGTCAGGTTTATGGACTGTAACCCAACATTGGAGTGAGTTGAATTTTTTAAGGAGGCTACAGATGTTCATAGCCACAACATGAAGCCCAGGAGATTCGACTGATGAGCTATTGTAAGCAGGGCCAGGGTTAGGATGTATATTTCCTGTCAGGAGTAGAAGGATAAGAACAGCCCTGGACAGGGGGTGGTGGAAGGTGAGTTTGCGCTGGGTAAGATAGGAGGAGTAGGGGAGTTTCTGGACGCAGGGGGTAGGCAGAGGGGCACAAGCTGGGAAGGCTAGAACGATAAGTCGCCAGTGGGAGCAAGGGGGGGATGCGGGGTAGTGTCTAGGTGGTGGGTGAGGTGGGCTAGGGCGCATGGGGAGAGTAGAGGAGGAAGGAGACGGTGCAGAGACCCAGAAGGAGGGAAGAGTAGAAGGGCAAGTGGGAACACTAGATTGGTGAAACTGTGGAGTTGTAGGGACACCAGGTGTCATGCTCTCTTGCAGACGACTGAGTTCGAGAGCAGACACAGGTCGCCTGGTTGGGAGGCAGTATATCTGCTCCCATGCAGGCGACTGAGTTCGGGAGCAGACTCAGGTCGCCATGTCGGGAGGCAGTATATTGTGCTTCTATGCAGGTAAATGAGTTTGAGATCAGACTTGGGTCGCTTGGTCGGGAGGCAGGCCACGCTGAAGCAGCTGCTTAGAGATCTAAGAAAAAATTATGCTGGTGGTTTATGGCGGACCTAAAGGCAACACTGCATAATAGAGATTTGCTTTTCAAAACAGCTTGAAAAACAGAGCTTCCAGCTGACTGGATTTCGTTTAGGAAAGCAAAGTATCTTTGTACTAGGATGGTCAGGGAAGCAATGGCCAACTATTTTCGTGCAGAACTTGACTCTTCCTCTAAATGTTCCTCCAAATTCTGGAAAACACTTAAGGACATTGAAGGTCATGCATCCACAAATTCCCTACCCACAAGAAATACTACTGGGGCCACTACAGTCTCTGATAGGCCGACAATCCTTGACTCCCTCAATAACCACTTTGCAACCACAGATTTAGCATTTGATAACTCCTCCGCCAGTAACCTCTGCTCTCAACTCGGTGTACAGAACCAAGAAGTTCCTGTCATCAGCATTGTGTTCTCTCTTCAGCCTGCATCCTTGAAAGACATTGAGGACCTCTTGCTACAACTAGACACCAGGAAGAGTGCTGGTGCAGACCTCCTTGACCCCTTTTTCCTGAAACTTGGTCATCACGTCCTGGCTGCGCCAATTACTCACCTCTTTAACTTATCCCTTTCTCAGGGTGACCTTCCTCCCCTATGGAAAACTGAGCACATGATCCCCCTTTCAAATGTGGAGACCCCAGTGACCTTAACAATTACAGGCCCATCTCTCTACTCCCTATCCTGTCTAAACTGCTAGAGAAAATCGTGAGTGCACAGCTCAGGAATTACCTGGAATCTGCAAACCTGCTGAACCTTTCTCAGTCAGGCTTTAGACCATCTCGGTACTTGCTAGGGTGACTAATGACTGGCAGAGCAACCTGGATGCCAAGAATTTTGTTTGTGCAGTATTTTTAGACCTAAGTAAGGCATTCAACACTGTCGATCACAATCTGCTCCTTGTGTCCCTCCGGAACATAGGTCTGGACTCTCTATCATTGAGATGGTTCTCCAACTATCTTTCAGGTCATCTCCATCAGGTAACAGCAGACAGGGAATTCTTGCCTCTAAAACCCCTGCTAAGGGCCGTACCGCAGGGCTCAATGTTGGGCCCCCTGCTGTTTGCAATATATGTAAACAGAGTTGATACCAACCTCAATACTGCAAACGTACATCTATTCGCAGATGATACTGTACTTTACATCAGCAGATCTTCCCCGGAAGCAGCATGTAGTGATCTTCAGCAGGAGTTTAATCTGCTGCAACTGTAGCTCTTGAACCAGAAACATCTACTGAATGCTAAAAAAACAAAGGCAATGCTCCTCTCACCCTCTGCACATATAACAAACTCTGCTGCCCAAGGAACCTTTCCTCAGATCTTCACACTCCTAGGTGAACCTTTGGAATATGTAACTAAGTTCAAATACTTGGGGGTCTGAATCGACCATAGACTTTCTTATAATGACCATATTGAAGAACTTACAAAAAGGCTTAGACAGAGGCTTGGTCTCTTCTATTGGATTAATCACCTGCTTATTCGGGAGGCCAAGAAATGATTGGTCCAATCCACCTTCCTAACATTGTTGGACTATGCGGACTTCCTTTACAGTCAAGGCCCCACCTCCGCACTGGTCAAACTAGACATGCTGTATCATAGAGCCTTAAGGTTCATTACCGGCCTCCCTTTCGCCACTCTTCACTGCTCTATATATGCTGCTGTGGGATGGCCATCGCTCAAATATAGAAGACAGAGGAATGCCACCTTTTGGACCTTCAGAGCTATTACTAAGAAGTTACCTCAATATGTCTTGGATTGCCTGCCCCAAGCTCAGTAGGCAAATATGCTTTGAGGAATGCCTCCTACATCTCCTTTATTATACTTGAGGTCAGATCGCGCTTTGGTAGGACATCCTTAAGTTATGTGTTACCCTCACCGTGGAACAAGCTGCAAAAAACATTGAAACTGGTCTACCCTATCAAATTATCAACATTCAAAACTCTTTACACTCTTTCTTTCAAGGAATCCTGTATTTGTTTTACCTGACCCTGCCTTATTGCTTGAATTGAGCATCCCACTCTCTATCCTCCCCTGACCCCTATTCTTTCTGTTCCCTTATTCCCTCCATCCCCTTGCCTTTGGCCAGCATCCTGAGGCCCATCTTCATTCCATTGGTTGTCTCAGCAGCACTCTGCGATCAGTGGCCATCGTATGGCTGCCACTGCCCATTTAGTCTTCTACCCCTCTACCTCCTCCCTTTTAGGCATCTTCCCCTTCCTCCTCACTTTATGGATCTATCCTTCTACTTCATGCCTAATCTAAGAGCCTCTCTCTTGCACCCTGTGTATTCCTTGTAACTTGTATTTATTATTTCCTTCATACAGTCCAGAGAATCTCATGTATATTTTTACCAAGAATTAGTACTGTTATCCATCTGAATTTTGTACATTGTTTTATGTTCGGTTTATATTGTATTATGACTTGTAATATGATTGATTATTTTGTGTATGTAACCCTTCTGTGCTTGACTATGTATGTATGTCCAGGTCCACCTCGAAAATGAGCTTTGCTCAACGGTGTTTGCCTGGTTAAATAAAGATTTTGATTGATTGATTGATAATCTACCTTGGCCGGGGAGGGTTGGTGGTGGGTTCCAGTGCCATAGCGACCCTTGCGGGCGAGCCTGGGAGCTTGCTTGTTTCACAGGGGTACTCTGTGCATGCCGTGGCTGACGAGCATTTCTCACACCAAAAAGGGGAGGAGGGTGGCTGAAGAAAGAAAAAAAACTGACAAAACAGTGCCCAGCTGCCGTGTAAATGACAGGCTGAGCCAGAACTGGGTATATCCCTGTCAACAGAGTATGCCCCTGGGAGGCGACGACAGCAGGGTTGGGGAAGAACAACCCATGTTAAAAATAAAGAACCTGAAAACAACAGTCCAATTGATGATAAGGCTATATAATTCCTAATAATTTCTAAAATATAGGAATAGACCACATCAGTCTCATACTAGGAAATATTTCCAGGACTGTAAGATACAGGGTCCAATGCTAAAATACTGTAGGATCAACAAAAGGTACCATTACCAAAAGATGTTTGTAAATAAATATATGTATATTCTGGTGTAATTTTCTTTCAGAATACATTCGTCTTTAGGTGGGGCCTCCCAGCATTTAAATATTTGTGAGTTATTATTTCAGCTGACCCTAAGCAGCTTCTATCCCTTAATTATGATCCTCTGTCACAAGCCTTTAGAAAGGACATGGAATCCTGAGATAATCTTCCCCTGCCATTAATTCGGCGCATAGATAGTGTTAGGATGACTATCTTACCCTGCCTTTTAGATTTGGCACAGGAGGTCCCACTTATCCCTCGCCAGGTCCTTTTAAGGAAACTGTAATGAATAAGTTAATTTCCAGTTATGTGTGGCAAGGGGGAGGCCCTGCATCCACCTTGCAGTTCTCCATTTGCCAAAAACCCTTGGGGGTTTGGCACTGCTAAATTTAGTGTTGTGTCATGCGGCGGCACAACTCTGCCCTGCAATTTATTGGTTAATTACTTTTACTCTGCCCACTGGAAGACTCTGGAGATGGTGGAGGAGGACCTAATAAATATACTGCAAGTTTTATTTACTACACCTTTGGCATCGCGACCCTCCCTTACTGATAACCCATACACCATTAACACATTACGACTTTGGAATAAACCATGAAAGGGCATGAAATCTTACTCCCAGCTTATTTTCTGCTTTACTCTCTCCCCTACACCTCCGCCTTCTATCTGACACAGAAGGACTATGGTTACTTGAGGTGGGGCAGATTAGGCTTGCAATACACTTATCAGTTCTTACAAGGGAAGAAAATAAAAACCTTTGATGATCTCTGTGCCACATTTGGCCTTCCTAGGCACTGTTTTTTTTCATTTCCTCTGGCCCAGGGATAATATCCAATCTTGCCTGTTGGCATGGCCCCAGATCAAGAAATCCCACTCTTATTTTGGGTGATTCAGCAGATGTAGAGGGGAGTGGTATCCACAAAACATATCACATTTATATCAGGCACTGCTCCAGTTGTAAGAGAATTCAGTTCATGACATTACAGTAAAGTGGAAGTAGAATCTAGGCACTGTTATTTCAAAAACAGTGGCAATATTACCTAGGTACATACATAGTGTTACCTTCTCCCACATTTGGAAAGAATTTTCTTGGAAAACAGTAATGCCTTTCTTTCTTACCCTGCTAGGCAGGCAAAGTATAAACCACACCCAGGAGCAGTCTGACTGAGAAAATATGGCACCTTAAATGCTACACATGCTCATGTATTCTGGAATTGCCCCCAGCTATCTCCCTTTTTATTCTGTTTGCAGGGGGCACTGCAGCACATCTTTGTGGGTTAGAGACAGGCACTTTTGAAAAATGCATTGTCTAGATTATGCCCCCAGGGTCCTAACCTAAAGTTTTCAAGTCCCTTCGATCTAAATGTATTTCCACTGCCCTATTTGTAAGCACTACTGCCGAAGTGCTATCCCCATCTCCCTTTTCTGTAGCTTTCATATGCTCATTCATCCTAGTTTTAAATTTCCGTATTGTTTTTCCTCTGTAAAACGCTTCACTGGAACATTGTGCCAGATACACAGTAGAGGTAGAAATAAAATTAACTAAAACCCCTGATCATATATATTTGGCCCATACTAGGGCTGTGAAAAGTAGCTTCTCATTCTGTTACAGCATAATATTTGCAGCTGACTCATTGATAGTTGCCAGGTAGCAAAAGTGGTAACCAAGAGGGCTGTTTCTGTTGTTGAAGAAAACAGTGTACAACCTTGTCTACAATATTGGGCCCTCTACGGTAGACCATATGGGATGTAAGTGCAGTATATTGCACTTCTTAAGAATGTCATCAGTTTCTAGTATATGCCAGTTTTGATCCACAGTGTTTTACCTCATGTTCCTAGGAGGAATACTTGGTCACAAAATTAAGGGGCCTAGATGTTGGTATGGCCTCTGTGCGTTGTCTCAGTGTAGCATTTGCTGCATCTGCCGACTGCTGCGTGACTGCGGCTCCGTTCCTTCTGGCATGTGTGCTGCCTCCAGTGCTGCGTCATTCCTTGGCTGTGTGCTGATCCTCCTGTGCAGCTGTGTTGGTTTGCTGCTGGCTTCCGGTATGCTCGCTGGATTTGCTTTGTTACTGTTTCTTGGCCTCCTTTTGCCTTTGGGTTCATATACGATTGGCTGCTCTACTTGCTGGCGCAGCCTTTTTGCCTTCCATGTGAGACTGCCCCTCCTGCTGAGTACTACTGTGCTTCCACAGAGGGCTCCATCTGCTGTCTCCTGGTATTACTTCCCTTGGCTTCATTGCTTCTGTTGGGTTTTGCCTTTGGCCCCTTTGACTGGGTCGTGTCCTTAGACTGCCAACATCATATTATGTCAATTATGCCAGACTGTGTCTCCTTGTCATACTGTCTGCCCAGGTATTCCTCCTTCTCCTTATCATACTCAGCCAACCTGCTCCTTCTTCTTCATCCCCTCCAGCCTCTGGGAAACACCCAGATTAGGCTTCCAACTCAGTTCACATTATCTAACCATCTGCTTTCTCAAGGGCCTTCCCCTGGCTCCTCAAGGGCTCATCTCAGCCAGTACCAGGCTACACCCTCCTTTTCATACTATCAGCCCAAGCATTCGCCCTCCTTACTATACTTCATACTAGCTACCCAGGATATTGAGCTCCTGCCCCTGAAAGGCTATCTCTGTGTGCTTTACTGATCTTTCAGTCCGGAAGGTCGACAAGCTCCTTCAGATTTTATGAATCAGCATCTCAGGTGTGGGACCCTGTCTGAGTGGGGAAGGGGTACTTTTAGCCATGCAGATAGTCAGTGGTGCCTCTTAACATTCTCATCATTCCTTCATGTGTCTGAAAGGTGGGATCCTCACTGATGGGGCCTTTTAGCCATACAGATTGACTTAGTGGCACATCTTGGTGTTGTATTTATGTTTTCCTGCATCTTGAGGGTGTAATCCTCACCGTGGTGGGGCCCTTTTAACTGTGCAGATCAACTCAGCAGCACCTGTAAGTGTTATACAAGTAGTCTCCTCCACCTTGAAGGTAGATCCCTCAGTCCCTTCAGCCATGCAGAACGAGTCAGTAGCACCTCTCAACGTAATACTCCCAGCATCTGCTTATGACCTGTCTGGTCTTGCTCCATATTTCCCCTTTCTTTAGCTTCCCTGATCGTCATCCTTATCAGTCATAGGTAGACTTTCTCTGGGGCCTGAGGACAGCTACAAGCTGTCCAACAGACACCACTGTCCTCAGAACTCACACGTTGAGGGTGGAGCCCTCTTTGATGGTGGAGGGACCCCTTTGGCCATGCAGAATAACTCGGCAGCACTGCTTGGCATTACCTGTTAGAGGGATAGAGCAAGAGTGTTTCCCATGCAAATTTCTCCCTGAATTAGATTCCAAATTTCAGCAGTGGTCAGAACCAGCATTAGCATTGCCCAAGCCAGGAGGGGATTGTGACCTAACCCTTGGTTCCCCAGAAGTTTTCCCTTTCCTTACCACCATGCCAAAGGTCATAATAATCACTTATCTTAATTAATTAGTTACTCAGTAAGAGCTGGAGCTGAGTAGTGGTCCTACATCCTCAATACCGCCATCTCCTTCTCCAGGCTGCATCTATTCTGTCTAATACCAGGGAAGTCTTCCCAAGGACCTAGGTTAGCTAGGTCAAAGCATTCCAGTCAAAAAAACACTAAACTGGACCTTGAAAATTGACATGGCTGAAGTACTCTGAATTTCACTTGTAAAAGCATGAGAGCAAACATATTACAGACTCACTTAGGGTAACCTTAAAAAAAACGAAGACCATGCTTTTCAACAGCTCGCAAAACAAAAATAAACAGTAGCACCTCACCGTTAATATCAAACTAGGAGTTACCCTTGATCAAGTTGATACTTTCAAATATCTTGGCATCACCCTTGACTCCAAACTGTCCTATGCTGCCCATAGCAATAATGTCGCTAAGATGGCAAACACCAGGCTGGGCTTACTGTTCTGTCTCCAAAAACACCTAACCTCTGAAGCATTGTCTATTGTCGTTCAAAGCTCCATTGTGAGTGTTATTGACTGTGGATTTATAGTTTATGGCTCTGCCACTGCGTCCACACTCAGACGAATTGCCACCTCCCTAAATAAAGCATGTCGTCTCATCACCGGAGCTCACCGTCTCACTCATACCTGTGACCTCTACTCTCAAACTGGGTGGCTTCAACTAAACAACTGACTTCAGTATCAAACCTGCATCACAGCTAAGAAAATAATGATGGGCATTGCCCCCCCAGGAGTCTGCTCCCTTCTTAAGACCAGAGTAAACAACTGCAACACCAGGAGCTCAAAACCACAACTACTGCAAATCCCTCAATGTCGTACTACCCCAAGTCAAAGGTCTTTTTCATACAGGGCCCCCAGCTGGCTCAATAATCTTGCCAGTGACATCTCTGCCTCACCAACTCTGGGCGCCTTCAAAAAGAAGCTCTATAAATCCCTTGTGGCTTCTAGTACCTGTGATTGTCTTAGCTGAGCACCCATCATTTCTGCAGCTCCCCTACCCTCCACTGCCCATAATGACCCCTCTCCTAACGCTTCTTTATTGCCTGTTTTTTCCTTTGCTCAACTTTACACTCAAATACTCTGACCTGACAAAGCCCTCTAGGCTGCTCTACTCTGTACCACCCCTTTCTCCCTCTTTCCCCCCACATATGTTTTAATACACCTGCTATTGTTATTGTAATATGTCGTGTAATTTGTACTTGTAACCAAGTTGTTATAACCACTTGGCGTCATGACGGTCTAACTCTGTAATTTCAAAAACTGTATTATTCTGTACTTGTGACGTGGAACCTTTGTAAAAGAGCCTCGGCTCAAAGGTATTATGTAATCCTAGACTTAAATAAATAAAATAAACCTAAGGACAGTTAACTGGAAATTATAGAAAACATTTTACATATTAGCATCTATAACACTTTAGCATCTTGGGAATTAGCAACAGCCATTTTGCAGAATAAGTAACATCTTTTCTAACCACAAAGTGGTAAAGTAATACCTCCTCCAACCACAAAAGCAGAAAAATGGAAATGACCATGTTGGGGCTGCTAACAACCATGTGACCATTTCTTAGCAGCATCTCACAGTTGTTGGCTCCCCTTTTCACCTTCCAGCAACCATGTGGGTGTTGTCCCCTCTGTAAAGCCCCTGCAAACAAACTATAAAAATCCCAGGCTTTTGGTAAGTCAGAAGGACACTCTTGAGTAGGTTCTTGAAAAATGGCTGCTGAGTACTAGTCTTAGCGGATATTGGCTGCAGGGTGCTGATAAGGCCTCGGAGGAATAAGAAATTAGATCAGCTCTTGTTTCAAGCACAGATAAGCCTCTCATGCAAAAAAGTTAACAGTCAAAGGCTGCATGTCATTGTGGCTTCTGTTTTAGGGGGATAGCTGCTTTATAATGTAACCCCCATGGATGTGGCTTACCTGGATCACCTCTGGGGGGCGCTGCTCTGCTTTCTTGCCAGTCCATGAGTCCAATTTTCGGTCTGTTGTTTGTTCCTGCCAGCCCCCGTGTTCTTTTATCCTGAGGGGGACTGGAGGAGCATGTGAAGTGATCCACCTGCTTGGTGGTTTCACAAATGCCGCACACTACAATGTGCGAGTGTCCAAACAGGAAGCCTGCTCGAATGTGTGAGCTGGCAGCTGCCAGCTGGACTGTCGGTAAGTGCTACGGCGCTAAGTGTAAAAGCCACTGTGGCAGTTCTGGTTAGTGGTTCCCTCCGTGTGCTCGAAGCCCAATGATCCCAGAACATATGTGGGGTCTGAAGGCTCACAGGGAGGGTGGGAAAATAAAACTTTAAACAAGTGCTCTTAAACGCCATTACATTAGGGAGTGCTGTTACTTTAAGAAGCAGCCATGGCTGCTGTATATGAATGGCCCTGCCTGCTGCTTAGGGCGACAGTGCTATGGCACTGGTGACAGGCAGGGGGAGCCTCTGTCAAAACCTACTCTGCCACCAGGCAGTAGGGCAGAGGGGCAGCTAATAAACAATGGGACATTTATTTGTAAAAACAGTTCAGTTTGGCTGCAAAAAGAAGTTAAAGTGGGGACTTTGAATAAACTGAATTGCAGCAGCCATCCCTGTTGCCTCTGACCCCTGTAGCAGCCAGAAGAAGATCTAGGAACCCTAAAGGACTGCAGCTATGGTTCCTGGGGAAAGGGGATAAGAAGTGTGTCTTGGCGCCAATACGGAAGACCAATGGGGCATCGAATGGGTTTGATGCATATTAATTTTACGGATGGATAGTTATCTCAGCCAATCAGATGCTGCTCTGAGCTCACAAAACCCTGAGAACAGATTGCGCTTGTTAGTTTGGCTGGAGCCCTCCCGGGGGGGGGGGGGCACGCCCTGACTGTTGCTCCAGAGAGTGTGAAAAAGGCCTGCCTGGGGGCTTGCGCAGCCAACAGCCAGCAGCCCAGGAGGCACCCTGCATTACCTTCCATTGTCTAGGAGGAGTTGTTACCAGAATGAAGATGGTGTTGTTGACCAGTGTTGAGGCAATTATCAGGGAGTTTCTAGAGGGAGAAGAAACTCTGCCTTGATACCTGAAACAAGGTTGGAGGTTTTCCTAGGGCTTTCACAGGCCCCCAGCCAAGGGAAGTCAGACCTCTACTGTTATGTCTGAGACAAGTTTGGAGGCCCACCTGGGGTTTTGTAGCTCCCAGCCAAGGGACGCCTGCCTGATATTTCCAGTAGATGAAAAGTTGGTGAGAAGGAAAAAGTCGTCTCCTGTTCATGCTGAGCATTTATAGCTTGAAGGTGAAAGTAGTCTGAGTCATTTTTCAATAGCTGGGAATTAAAGTGAGAACATCTGTCTTCTGTTCAAGTCTGAGTCAATAAAGTAAGAAGATCCACCTTCTGTTCAAGTCTGTGTCAGTAAAGTGAGAAGATTTATCTTCTGTTCAAGTCTGAGTCTTTAAAGTAAGAAAATGGACCCTGTCTTTTGCCTCAAGGCTTAGTCTTTAATGTCTGAAGCTGAGAGACTGTTTCCTGCTACCCTTCAGTGGGAACCTAGAGACATTGTGACCCAATTGAGAGAGAGCCACAGCTGCCAATTGGCAGTGTGGTTGAAGACATGTACCATCGGAGTTTCCTGAATACCAGAAAGAGAGTGACTACCAGACAAGGACAGTCTGGGGAATCAGCCAAGCGGTGTCACCACTAAGCATTACCCATCGTCTCCCCCGAGGGCTTAAATGCCTGAACGGGTGGGGTGAGGTGTACGGGCCTGGTCCCAAGCACTGGTCTGTTCCAGCCCTCCGACAATGCAGAAAGAAGATGACAAGCTGCAAGAGAAGCTGAGAGATATCCAGCCTGTTAAAGCCGAAAGAGTCTACTGCAGAGAAGGCCCAAGCTGCAAGAAATGCAGGTGAAAGGTCCACGCTGCAGCAGCCTGCTGCTCATCTCAGCCGCCCAAGTTTCTACTAGTTCCAAGCACCCCAGATCCACAGTCTAAAAGCCATCAGCCTGACAAGCCAAGAGACTGTTCTACAGAACTGTCAGTAGTTCAGGGCTTGCCCTGCCTCTGGGGGGGACATTGTAAAAAGTTCTGCCAGTTACTGTGTGTGGCCATCCAGCCAGAAGTTGGCAAGTTTCATCAATTAGTTGTTGCCACAATTCATAGGGGTTTAACTAAATTGTTGTTAAAGTGCACCAACACTGGCTAACCAGCTGCACCGCTTCAGGCCTGCAACTACTCCTACTGTGACTGTGGGAGCTCCTTAGGTAGACACTGGGGGCACACTGGTACCAGTCGGGGAGTGGGTAATGTGTTAGAACTAGTGGGCTGTTATCTGTTCTGATGTACATGCTGACAGGAGGCAGGCACTGGAAATGTTCCTGGGTTTACAGACAGAGTGATTGGTGTTTACAAAATGCTAATGCTAAAAGTTACTTATCCTCTATATCCCTTTTTCCCCTTTTCCTAACCCTACCCCATGTAAATACATTGTTGGCTAACCTTTTCACATTATGGTATATCTATTTATGGTAATCCATGTGCGGGGTGACTGTGAGGGGAGGTGGGTAGGTACAGCATCCCAGGGGGTTGTACCAGGCAGACATATGACCCACTATAGCTTACTCTGGGTGGAGGAACCACACTATTTATTTTATATCTGGGAAATAACCCCTATTTTCCACCAGAACAAAAACCCAGGCCTGTCAACCTTGTTGGGCCCGCAAGACAAGGGTAGTAATCATCAGATACACAGCGACCCGGTTACAATAATATGCATACAAATGTCATGGCATGGGTTAACTTTTAGCAATTGCTTTATAATATTAATACTAACATTATAGTATATGGGTACTGCCTATTGTGCATGGATTTCAGCAACTGCTGAAATCTTGTTGTAGTACAGTTCAAAGGTTAAAAAAGTTGTTGTACTATCGTTCTGACGTCACATCGATAGTACAACAACTTTTTACCCTTGACCTTCCACCTGATTGGCTCAGACGTGGCTCTCTAGAAAAAAAACCAAAAACATGGCGGCGCGATTTAGCGAGCGCTGAGCAGCCGAGCCATCGACTTTGAAGTCGGGAGTCAGGACAAGGAGAGCCATACATGGCTCCCTTTCTGAACACACTGGGGGTTTTTTCTCCACAATTTTAAAACTGAGCGATGTGCAGAGGAGAAACTGACAAGCCGCATGGAGCGGGAACGTAAGCGAGCAGGAGCACCAGACGAACAGGAGCAGCAGCGTGCGTACAGCAATGAAAAAAAACAATGTAAAACAAACAAAAAAAAAACATATACTATATAAAACAGTGGATGGGTGAACATCCACAACTAAGGCTGCGGTCCCATCTCGGGCAGTTGATGACATCAGCTAGACCTCTCGAGCTTCGCTCTCGAGGTCTCTGTGATGTCATCAACTCCCTCGATGGAAACACAGCCTTGTTGTGGATGTTCACCCATCCACTATTCTATATGTTATGCAGTTTAGTCAGGCTAACTTGTTTTGCACCTCAGATTAGCAGTCTGTACCATAGACCAAAAGGCTGCTGGGCATGGAAAATAGTTATTTACTTCTCTTGCTTTGCTGGGTAAAGAAAAGAATCATCTTTGTCATAACTTTTCTAAAAGGTCCTTCTAATATGAGATTGTGAATCAGTATTTTTTATCAAGTTCAGTGCTAGAACTATGCAACAGTAATAAAAACCATTTGAACTATGCCAGTATGCTCCAGGTCTGTTCTATACATATAAAAATAGAGTACTCGTATTGTGTTATATGAACCCTGGTACTGGTACTGTACTGGTACTGGTAACATCTCCATATGGGACGTAAGTGCTCATCTGTCCTTTCATTTGCTCTTTTGGGCTTTCTTACCTGTGGTATCTTTGGTCTAAAGGGACCTTGTCCCCTGCAACATTTCTGTGGGTAGAACCCTCCTCAGGAGGGTTACCTTGTCTTTACAGCACACTGAAAGGGTGGTGACCACTTTACCAGGGACAGAGCAAGCATACGCCAAAGTTACTATTATGCTGCACAGGCATTCTACATACTTCCTGTGTTCCAGACTACCTCAGTGTCTTCCTTTCAGCTTTTGTACCCACCTTTACCCCAGTCCTATCTAATCCTACCAATCATTCCCTGTGCTCTCTAAACAGTCCTACATCAGGAGCCTGATTGCCCATTGAGTGACCTCCCCACTGCCTGCTCCTCTGCACCATCCATATGTACATAGATAACATGGTACTCTCTGTCTCCGGCTCATCTGCCTCTGACCTTGTGACCAGGCTCTAGCCGGACCTTACTAACATCCAGTACTGGTTCCTGGCAAATCAGCCGTCCCTCAATGCCAAGAAAATGGTCTCTAGAACCGTGGGCATTAGGCAGGGGTTCACCAGGCTCACCCCTCTCCTCTCCTTTCATACCCTTGGTGATGCAGCAGTTGAGGATGGCCCCTCATTCAAGTACTGCGGGGTCTGGCAGGACTAGCACCATGATTTCTCCGTGCGTGTGGATTCCATCCACAAGACGCTACACCCCAAACTTGGTGCATTTTACAGGAATAAAGGCTGTGTCCCACTTGCAGCACCTCAAGAGATTGTTTCAAAGATGATACTCCCGTCTTCAACAGTGGTGACATAGTATAAAGTGCTGCTCCCAAGTCCACCCTGGCCAGACTGGATCCCCTCTTTCACTGCTTTTGCCACTTCGCTCTGGACTGTGTTTCCCGCCCCTTCTAACTTCCACCACTGCTCCCTGTACTGTACTGTTCTGTCTCCTTCTGCTCCATTGAGGCCAGATGCCTCACCTATTGTGCTTCCTTCTGGCATGGCTCCCTCTCCTCCTACCTTGCTCCCCACAAACCATTTCCTACCCCCTTCATGGCTCTGGCTATCGCCCTCTCGCACTCCTCTCAAGGAAATCCACTGCTGGTCAAGCTGCCTCCTCCTTCAGTTTCCCCAAACTATGGAGTTCCTGCCCCTTACCATCCGTTCTGCCTCTACCCACCACTCACTCTCCTCCCCCCTCCATGACTTCACCACTCACTTTTGAGTTACCCCTGATATTAGTCCCTGAGCTGGTGCCCACCATCCTCCTACCGCTGCTGCCCCTTTACCCCATACCTACACGAGTGCAGTCCCCTTCTCGCCTTCCCCATTCGACAAACTTTACTCCCCCCACCTGAACTCAGTATTGCCTCTGCACACTGCAGATGTTGTTACCCTCGTGCACTTTATTGTACTGTAATTGCAATTCCAGTTATCCTCCAGTGCTTTATTTTATAGTTCTGCAATTTATTTCAGGCAGTTCTGGTCTTTGCACGATTTTTTTTCACGATGCTTATTCACTTATTATTAAATTGTTGTTCTTGGTGTTCCTCCCTCCCCCTTCCCCCAGGACACATCTGGAAACGAGCTGTTACCACATTAGTTTGTCTCTCCTAGTGAAACTTTTGAAATAAAAAGAACAAAAAAATTAAGGGCTTAAGCTCATGGGTCAGTGGAGCAGCAGGCAGTGTTTATCACACATCCCTTCACCAAGCAGTACTTAAACCACACATCCCCGCATCATCTGGACACAGCTTTTGTTGCTGCTAGCATCCACCCCATCTCTGCCAGCAGTACCTCTGTCTTGCATTCCAGTTAGGCCAGCTTCCCTAGGGTGCCTTTTAAGAAAGAGAAGAAGAATTAGATGAATCAGCATTTATATAAGTGCTTTTCATACACACTGTATGCCAAAGCGCTTTACAAGCAATGCTAGACTGGTAGCAAAGTGACTGATGTGTAGTGGTAACCATTTTGCACATCATCACCCACATACAGCCTTGGACAGTCGCATGAACCGATTCTTTGGGAAGAGGAATGTTGGCCAGGACATCGGGGAAAATCTAGTCTCGAAAAGTGCATTGAGTTCTTGAACATCCACTTCAACACCCACCAGGACAACAACTGAGATGGGTAAAAGGTACATCTGTTTAACTTTCCATCCAAAGTATGGCACACCCCAGCAGTACAGCACCCCCCTAGTACTGCACTCTGGTGTCAGTGTTTAAGGTATGGATCCTATCCCAGCGTAGCCTTTGTCTAAGGAGACCTTTGTCCTGGTGACACATCATGGAGTTGACCCCTCCTCAACCCTCCTATGTTTTTATGACACCCAAAAGGATGGTAGTCCCTGCAGCAGGGACAGAGAAAGTGTACACTGACATTTTTATCATGTTGCTTATGCATTCTACATACTACCTCCTTCCAAAGTTTCCTTCCAAATATTTATTTCCCACCATTATTCTAATCCTCCCAGACTCTACCAATTCCCTAAGCATTTCTGTGTAAGGAATCTGATGGTTCATTGACTTTTTTTTCATCCTTTGCCATGCAGAATATTAAAAAAGGAAAACTATGTGCACCAGGGCAAATACCATACTCTTTCCCATGGCACCCACTAGGATGGCATAGAGATGAGCAAGAAGGGCCCTTGATTTTAACATCTTATCCGACGGACTGCACACCCCACCAGTACAGCACCCAATGATACTGCACTGAAATGTTAACTTTTGGGATATGAGTCCAAGTACTAGGGTGGCACCAGAACCCATGTCCTGGCCCAAAGACAGATATGCTACCAAATAAGCCATGCTGACACCTCTAAAAAAAATAATAATAATTAAAAAAAAAAGCTCATACTGAAAAAAAGATGCAAGACAGGGTGGTCAGATATGTATTAATCAGCCTCCAGGCTGTGCTTTCCAGTTCATCCGTCTCCCTCCCCCCCCCCGCTATCCCGTGTTATGGATGACTCAAATTGAGTGACTCAATTTGAGTGCCTGTGGGGATAGTGATGGTGAAAGAACAGCGAGGGTAAGGGAATAGCCAGTAAATAGCGACTTAAATAGCGAGTCAGGGTTAGCTAGATAAGGTTATGGGGATTGTTTGGGGGGGCAGTTTTGAGCTGCTCATCTGGTGTGGTGGCTACAGTCACTGCCTGTGATGCTGGTGGATCCGGGTTCAGGATTGGGTATGGGTTTATAAACTTTCTGTATTTTGTTTGGGGAGGTTGAGTAATAATTTTTTTTTAATTCTTGATGAAGTCCTGTTCCCCTGACATTTTTTCCACCTGCCCCAGCCACAGGTTGCCCCCCCCCAACGTTTCCCCTCCCGACTTGTGTCTCCCTCCCCAAGCTGCATCCCCTCGAGTTTCTTCCCTCCTGAAATGCGCCCGAGTTGGTTATATATGTAACCCCTTGCAAATGGGGGTTCTGACATGCCTGGTGCTCGGTAGTTACCGCCTAAAGTCGCTTAATTGGGTAGCCAGTGAGCGCTTTAAATAGCCTCCGTGAGCTGTCCCTTTAAGGGCTGCCTGTTGCAGTCAGAGTTAGTTGAAATGGGAGGGGGTTTGAGTGTTGCTATGCTCAACTCCCGCCCGGGCTGCAGAATAATCACTCTGTTTCTGCCATCGCTAATTGCGCAGGGGGAGCTTCATTAGAAGATGTGCTTGTTTGCTGACTATCTATTAAAATAGTAATGATATTGTAGTTATTCTAACCTGCCTTCCTTTGCAACCAGGACTGTTTTGACTGTCTTCCCCATTTTGGTCCAGAACTGCTGAATTTGACTAATCAGTACCTCGGGACCCTACAGAGTCAGCTGACCAATAGAGGGACTGTTTGTATTTGGGAAAGGCATTATGGGCTATGGCACTTTTTCGCACCAGTGAGAGGCAGAGGAAGTGACTGGCAGGCTCAACCAGCCAATTGGATCGGGTCGTGCCCGATTGGAGAGGAGTGCCCCAAGCTGTGGAGAGCAGATGCGTTGTGGCTAGTGAGGAGTGAGAGCTGTGTGCTTCGTGTAAAAGAGTGTTCACGCTGAAGCGCGGTGAAGGCCTAAGCGGCGAAAGGTCGGCTCCAGCGGACTAAACTGGCCGGCGGGCGGTCAGAGGAGTCTGTGCCTGTAAACTACCCACCAGGCTCGACCTGAAGGAGGACTGGAGAAAACTGCTAAATCGCGCTCGGTCCAAAGACAAGTGGAAGCTGCCGTTTGCAGTATCTCAGTGACGGTGAGTCTGTGGGAGCATTGGAAGCAGCTGCCTGGGGTGGTACTCCTCTGTTGCGGTTAACCATATAAATGTGCAAGGAGGCTTGTGAGCTCAAGTTAATCCTGCTACCAGTGAAGGACTTTGCCTTGTTAGAGATAACCATATAAATGTGCAAGAAGGCTTGTGAGCTCAAGTTAATCCTGCTGCCAGTGAAGGACTTTGCCTTGTTAGAGATAACCTATATAAATGTGCAAGGAGGCTTGTGAGCTCAAGTTATTCCTGCTACCAGAGAAGGACTTTGCCTTGTTAGAGATAACCATATAAATGTGCAAGGAGGCTTGTGAGCTCAAGTTAATCCTGCTACCAGAGAAGAACTTTGTCTTGTTAGAGATAACCATATAAATGTGCAAGGAGGCTTGTGAGCTCAAATTAATCCTGCTACCAGTGAAGGACTTTACCTTGTTAGAGATAACCATATAAATGGGCAAGGAGGCTTGTGAGCTCAAGTTAATCCTGCTGCCAGTGAAGGACTTTGCCTTGTTAGAGATAACCATATAAATGTGCCAGGAGGTTTTTGGAGCTCGAGTTAATCCTACGGTCATTAAAGGACTTTGCCTGTCCAGAGATTGCCATATAAATGCGTGAAGAGGTCTGAGAAGTTCAGGAGCAGCTCTGCTGACATCGGAGGACTCTATCTTGTCTGGAGGTTGTGAGTACTAATACAGGGTAGCTCCCTGCTGAATTACAACAGTGGATTTTCAAATGGAAGTACTGTATTGCTGACTGTAAAAATCAATTCTTCTTTCTTCTCTGTGTGAAAGGGCCCCACCCAGCTGCCACGATTGGACTAGCCACTAGGGCTTGGGTACCCAGGGACAGTGACTTGTAGGGTTAGGCCTGTGCACAGAGCCATAGGTATATAGTATAGTGTAAGCCAATTAACCTGCCCCCCCCCGTTATCTACCCTTCTAATAAATCAGATTGCTGCGTTATAATTACCATCCTGGCTATTGTGTACATTAATGGTGAACTTCTGCCTGGTGATTGCAATATAACTGTATCTTATTTTACAGGGGTCTCTGGAGTGAGCTATTGTATCAGCCACGGGGTAAGTGCATTGGTGGAAAGAATTGGTGGGCCAGCAGGGTGAGTCACTAATGGGACAAAAGGGGGGTTGCAGTAGCCCAGAGGGCTGTAACCAAGGTAGTCTTACTAGGGCTAACCCTGACCTCTGGGTGGAGGCACCCGTCCACGGATCTGGGCCCCTTACCCTGCCTCAGAAGGGGCAGACAGGGGTAGTAGCCCTAAGGGTAGCGCCCCCTAGGGGTTACATATAAATACGGGGGGTTCTAAAGTAAGTGAATATCAGCGCCTGCACAGAATGTTTGGATCCAGAACTGCTTTTGTAGTCGGTGTAGTACACGTCGCCATATCTGGTTTTCGGTGATGTACACTCCCTGTTATGAAAGTCGCCATTCTGCAGTTGCTGACATGACATAGAACCCCTCCCCCCATGCCACTGGTTTGGAATCAGTTGGTATAATCAATTTACAGAATAATTGCTTGATAAGGAGTAAAGGTAGTAAGCAACTATAAAAGTTTTACTTTTGAGCTGTACTGCATCTATGAAAGGTCCTCAGCACTTGACGTTACTGTATGTTGTGCTGAATCAATTAAAAGGGGGCGTAAAATAATTGTGTGAGGAACTAAGTGTGCAACATTTAAGAAAATGCAGAAAATAGGATTGAACAGTTAGCTGGGAAGTATGGACAGAGGCGTTCTGAGTGACAAAACACATAGTACATAGCTACATAGTAAGTAATGGTCAGAAGGGGCTTTAGATCCATCCCTCATGTACCCTTCCCACTTCACAAGCAGAGACTAATGCTGCCCCCCCAACCCACTGAACGGTACTTACCTGTGCATGCCTAGGTGCTCTTCGTATGCTCATTTTGTTACTAGCTGCACCATGTCCTGCATTCCCAGCAGCTTGTCCATTGTCCCTACCTTCCTGCCACCATGGCTGTTCCACTGGCGCCTTGCTTTGCCTGCCCGCTACAGTGCTCTTACATCTGCCTCTTCATTGCCATTATACAGTTTCTCAGTATTCCTTGTTTTGTTTATCCTCCTGCAACTGTCTGTGCCATTCCCCATGCAGTTTCAGCAAACGTTCATGGTTCCCTCTGGGCTTCGCGACCGGCATTGTCTCAGTCATCTAGCTGCCACATCTGTGCTAACTCCTGATTTCACATTCGATTACCCCAGTGTGGCTGCAGCCATGCTGCTGTCTGCAGAAATGCTGGCATTGCTTTTTTACAGCCTCTGAGGTGAAGGTCACTTCCGGGTTCAGTTGCAGCTCCAGCCCTGTGGCATTATCCGCAGTTGCACTATCTATTCCTGTCCTTGCCTGTGGACTCCTTTATGCTCTTGCTGGTTTCCTTCCATTAACATGGACCTTCATTGTCTGATCTATACAGCCTCTACCTTTTGCTGCCATGGCCATGCTTCACCTTTTGGGCCTCCTAAATGTGAGCCTTCAACTCCCTGCTCTGCCCCAATAAGTGGTGCCTACCAACATTCCCAAGTGACTGTACAGCTCATCTCCCTGAGGCTTAACAAAAATACAAGCATACTCAGACATGATGGCTCCTTCTCATACTACTGGGATACCTACAAATGCTTCTGGGCACTTGCCGCCATGTTCAGTTGCCCATCGAATACTATGCGTATGGCTCACAACAATCTACTCTACAACCTCTTAAAATCCAGGCTGCCCTCCTCAAGGGCCAGACTGCAGTGATAACCCCTCGTGAGTGGGGCCCCTCAAGTCCCCAGCTCTAGTGATATACCCATGGGCATTGCACTCAGAAGAGAGGACTGGGTAGCCAAGCCTGAAGCATCTGTTCCATATGTCATTGTTCTTCTCCTGAAGATACATTCAGTAAACTAGGGTTCCTTTAGTTACCAAGTGATCCCTACAGGCACTTCTGTGAGGGTGGTGTCCACACTTGCAGGGACTTCGTTGGTTGCCTGGCTAAGCTCTGTTGCACCTTGGCCAGGGTGGGTCTTAGCAGAGGACAAGGAGATGACAAAGATCACTATATTATGGTGTAGCGTGTCACATGTCTGGAATATTTGGCGTTTGTAAGTTATATATTTGGAGCTTATAAAGTATTTTCCAATTCCTAAAAGATGTAAAGCCTGGAGGGATGGCAACCTATGGTCTTGGATGCCCAGAGGTTTCATCCATAAGGGAGGTTTGTGTGTCAGCTCCTATATGCCATCAGTATATGGTATGGTCTGCCTTCCTCTGCTATCTGGGAGAAGATAAAACATTCTGGGAGAAGTCTTGTTACGCCCTCTTTTCAAGCCTCCCTCAGTCTTTTTCATCCTGTCCAAGCTGGTAGACCATCAGCAGGAATATTTTTACTTCTCAGCAAATTAATTTTACTGGAACTTTTTATTTTGCTACAGTGCTGTGCTTTTACTCTTCAGCACTCAGCAGCAGCAAAGGAAGAATTTAACGTAACCCCCTACAAATGGGGTTCCCAAAAAGTCTTCCTTGAGCTTGCCTAAATGCTCACTGCCAGGCTGTTGTCCTGCTTTTTAGCAGTTTAAATGTGATTACCAGAGCCTGTATAGCCTCTGTGTACTGCCTCTTTAAGAGCTGCCTAATTGCAGCTGAAGTAATCTGAGAGGGTGCTCTGTTGAAAGATGTAACTATTTACTGAAAATAATTTAGAGTGATAGTGATAATGTAGTTTGTCTAACCTGCTTTCTTTGTAGCAAGGACTGTTTTGTTTGTCTCCACTATCTTGGTCCTGGACTGCAAATTGGACCAAACAGTACTGGTGGGACCTAAAATGTAGCCATACTACCAGAGCT
This sequence comes from Neoceratodus forsteri, assembly GCA_016271365.2. NCBI lineage: Eukaryota > Metazoa > Chordata > Ceratodontiformes > Ceratodontidae > Neoceratodus > Neoceratodus forsteri. The sequence continues at coordinate 1,465,589,865 of CM057452.1, forward strand.
GTCTGAATTCAAAATCTGTAGGAACTTTAGTTTGGAGCTTTTTTGCCTTTTTTGCAACTGAAGGGGGCGCTCTTGCTTTGACTGACAGCCAGATCAGCCAACCAAATCTTTTGGATCTTGGGGAAGTCCCGGGCTGCGTGCAGTTTTCAGTTAGTTCTGAGCTGGGAAGTGAAATGAGAAGAGCTCAAGTGTATTTTGGGCAGCAATCCTAAGTGGATTTGCATGGGAAAACTGTGAAAGGGCTGAGTTTGGCTTGCATGTCTGCCTGCTGCTCCTGAGAGGGAGAGAACAGAATTATTGTGGACTAAATCCAAGTTTGCGTGACTAAAGTAAGCTACTGAAGTGGGCCAGGCTCAACCTGAAGAAGTCCGAAGATTTTGCAAATGCGATCGGCCTGTCAGGAGTTCCAGCTACCCTAAGCTCCCGGTGTGTGCAGAGACTTTGCGATTGTGACCAGGGAGCGCTTTGCCTGGTACAGTAGAATTCCCGTACATGTAAATGTGCTATGAGCTGCTAGTGGGTTGTGAGTTAGTTCCCCACTGTGTGAACTGTGTTCTGCTTGCAGGAAGCTGTATCAGTCCAAAACGGACTGCATCCGAATTTATCTCCATGCGGTCTGGGCCTTGCCAGACTGGCCCAGCCAGACTACCCGCTGCACAGAGAAGCCATTGACGAGAGACTTGCCTGGGGATCAGCCCCTTGCTCCACGCTTGAACAGGAACAACGCCTCTGTGACTCATGTGAGCCCTGCTTCTCCTGGCATTCCAGATCAACCACCTGCAGTCTCGATATTCGTCCAGCCTGTGTCCAGTCTTGGGTATCGTGAGTAAATACCAGGGTAGCTCCCTGCAACAACAGCTTAATCTGAGTGTGTCATCTGATTGTCTTCTTGTTTCGTTTCCTTTACAAACTGAGCCCTCTGGCTCCAGATTACAAATATTGTGTACTGTGCATGTTGTGTTTTCCATCACAGGTCCCCAACCAGCTGCAACCCCGGGCAACAGTCCTGGCTAGCCCATCTCTTCTCCACCTGGGTACCCAGAGGTGTGACTGTGTGGGGGGACTCAAGGCGCATGCATAACTGCTTGATTGATATAACCTTTGAGCTAATTAACCTGATTTTGCCCCTTTCTTGTTCAAGTCCCCTGAATAAATCAGATCTAACTTTTTCTGCATGCAATCTGACTGTGGTTCCAGTTTGTGCTCAAAGTACTGTACTGTTGCTATTTGCTGTGCATAACCTTGTTTTACAGGGGGTCCCCAGGGTCAAGCCAGAGGAACCAGCCCTGGTGGTAAGTGCAAACAGTGTGGGTAATTGTGTGGTGTACCAGGGGTATTGTGAAAGTGATTCTTGCACAGTGTTCAGGTCACTAGAGGGGAAAGAGGGGGGTTACAGTGTCCTGGAGGGCTGTGCTCAGGTTAACTTGACCACTACCAATCCTGACCCTGGGTGGAAGCACCCGTTTCAGAACTCCGACCCCTTAACCTGCCACTAGCTAAGCAGGCAGGAGTAGTAGCCCTTTGGATAGCGCCACCTAGGGGTTACATTAACAAGAAGGATTTCTGTCTTCAGGACTTCACTTTGCAGAGGCTCAGTCTGCAGGTGGGGAACCAGGTGCTGCAGTGCCTTTTATGGGTGCCATAGTTTACACCCTCATAGCGGTGCCTTGCAGTCCCCCACACACAGAGGACATGGTATGATCTGTGGTATTTGGGGCTAATCCGCTGGATTTTCGAGCAATGCAAGGAGTGAATGTGAGCAACTAGGTTCCTGCACCATTGTTCATGCAAGCGTGAAGTGAGCCATCTTGGGAGGTTGAACATCCACTTTCTCAAACAGGGGCCATGTAGGCACAGGCTGAGCATGTGCAGTAAGCATGGTGGCCATCTTGGTACAGACAATGCATGCACAGTGGAGTGTGCCGGTCATTTTGGAGAGGTATTTTAGCACACAAATGCTGATATTACCCTTAAAGGTATAGATTTCCTGAAGGTCAGCATATATATGCCTGTTGCCTCTGGAAATTTGTGTTTGGACAAAGGCAAGGCTCCTCATCATATTCCTGTCTTTGTCATGAAATTCTCAAATGCTGTGCCAAATGAAACAAGTTCTAAGGCCCCATGTGTTAAAAGTGAGAAACAAGGATCCAGTCCACCATGGCTGGCTCTGTTGTCCATCCTGTGCCAGACGAGGCTCCAGTCCTCTGTGGTCTGCTCTTATTGTCCACCCTGCAGCAAGGCTACTTCTTCTACTGGGGCTATTAAACAGACTTCACACATGCCCAGATTTACAATAAAAGTGCCATCTGCCAGGATCAAGTGCAGTATCACAGTTTCTGCTGGGATACCGTGCAGGATACTGCAAGAACTCAAATGTAATCCCATGGTTATTACTCCAGTTCCTAATGCAGTAAACTGTGAAATCTCACATGAAGCGCTTGATCCTGGTGGGTGGCTCTGTATACTAACAAGCATTTGTCAATGCTGAATGTTGCTTACATGTACAGTATTTGCTGTTTAGGTGTTTGGCACTGATAGTGCAGAGGCAATAATGAACAAATTAAACTAGTGAAATTGTCATGATTGTCTCCTTATTGAATGTAGTTAGCAGCACTGAGACTTGAGTGTTGAAAGGGACCAGTGCAGCATGAAGACAAAGAAATTTATGGAAAAAGTGAAATGGCTGAAATATTTAATAAATACTTCAGCAGTGTCTTCCAAAATATCTCCAGGACACAGTTAGTGGATAGAGTAGAAGAAGACAATAATAAGATATGGGTACTTAATCAAACGGAGATATTGGACAAAGTACTGAAACTAGACATAGCAAAATCAGCAGGACCTGATGAGATGGGCACAAGGCTAATTAGAGAAACTGCAATGGAAATAGAGGCTCCTTTAATATACATACGCAATACATCTTTAAATAGGTGCAAGGTGCCTAGGGGCTGGAGGAGGGCTGAGGTGGTACCTACGGTACCTATATTCATAAACCATCGAAGGTTCCCCCTGTCCATTCAGGTAGCAAACATCTCTCCGTGCTGTCCTCCACTGGGTCCACTGCTACTTGCGCTGCCCAAGTCTATTCTGGTACAGTGGGTTGAAGCTTTTGGATATGCTGCTGTTTGATGGGAGTCTCTAGCAAAGGTTTTGACAAAGGGGACTGGTCATCTTGTGAAAGCCACACTGTGTGCAGACATTGTTTGGAGCATGGGGGGGGGAGTGAGCACACTCGCTCAGCGTGTTTTGTTCTACACCTGTGTGGCTGTGTGCTCCCTGCTGTCCCTGCCTGCCTTGCTGTTTGCTTCTTGCCTTTTACTTTGTCTCCCCTGCTCCTGTCCTTATCCTGTGTCCTTTCTCAGTGGCTGCCACGGCTGCTCCATGGTTCCTTTTTGTGTGACCTCTCATTTCTCTCCTGCTCTCCCATCTTTTACCCATTTGTGCTGTGCCTGACACCCCCCCCTTCTGTTATCCTTTGCTGGAATCTTTTCTCGCTTCCTCAGTCCATTTCTCTTCCCTGCTCCTTTCTCTCTTTTAGCAGTTATCCACTGCTCCCCACCACCTGTGGTTGTGCTTTTGTTGCTCCTCTATCTCTGTTCATCTTTCCTACATTTTTTGATCTTTCTTGCTCTTTTTGGAGCCGCTGCTCTGTTCCTCTGCCAGCACTTCCAGGTTCAAGACGCAGTCTGCGTCAGCCAATTAAGCAATAGCTGCTATGCTTTGTGAACTGCCGGCTTTTGGCTGGAAACCATGCTCTGCCAGCTCCAGCAGCTTTCTCCTGCTACAGTCTGCCTCAGCGCTCCGATGGGGTAAATTATCAGATGCAAGCCTTGTTAGCTCTCTCAGCAGCCATGACCTCTCTCCAACTGCTTATACGCCAGATCCTTCCTCTGCCTTTTATGTATTAGGCTTAGTCTTCACTATGGTTTGGCATGCTGTGAACACATAAGTTTTCAAGGGACACATATTCTACTAATAGAGTGTATGGGAACGGTCGTCCAGTACTAAGGCTGCAATCAGACAAATGGGACCCACTGCAGACTTAGCTTTCATTAAGTCCTGGCTTCTCTGTTTGCAGTGTCAGGGCTGGCTGGTGAGAGGGGCAACAGACAGTGCAGAGACAGGAAAGGAGAGAGGGCAGGAAGCGGGACAGCAGGGTGCAGGAACAGCGGGGGAGGGGGGTGCAACAGAAGCAGGAAACAAATAAGTACTTTCTCACTGGAGCACTTCATTTGTTTCAACTACACAAAGTTTCCACCCATAAACTGAACCACTGTCATACTTAGCTTGCACGATCATTGGTCTTTCAAGGACGAGCCCAACGCAGCTTGACCTGCAGTGGGCTAGTCAGTGACACACCTCTGAAATGCCGTTCTCTGTAGCAAAATGTTTTTTGCACAAGCAATGTAAAAATGAAAAGAACAGGGCTTATGTTCCCTTTAATGACAAAAAATTGCCACCAGAATAACAAGAGTGCAAGTTATCGAGGATTGTGATGAGCAACAAATGCACTGTTAACGTTTTTCAAGATCATCCCATCCAGAAGAGAATCCACAAGGGATTCTAGTCCACTCCCAGACCTATCTCTTTGAGGGTCAGCTGCAACTGAGAGAACTGGGGCAGATTCTGGAGCTGCACTTTGTAACTGATCTTTTCTTGTGTGAACAAACTCTCCTGTTTTACTTCTTTGCTGTACATTGTTTTGGCTGTTAAAATATTATACTTTTATATTTTTGCTCTGTTACTTCCAACTCCCATGTACCCTTCTGTCCAGGAAACACTTGGAAACTAAATGGTTGCAGCTGAGCGTATTGTCTTCTGTACACATTTCTTTTTAATAAATAACTAGGAAGGGAATTCCGACTGCCAGCTGGCTAGCTCAGGGGTAAGTACTACTACAGCTTGCCATTTAGATGACCCAGGTTCATGCCCCAGGCCTGGGACCTCTGGTGCCGACCAGAGAGGCAGAGTTCTAGTGGTGACCTTGGACTCTTCATGTCTCAGTGAGGGAGGGCATCTCCATGCAGGACTGCTTCTTGGTGACTCAGGGAAGGGGGGGTGTCACGTGGGAAGGAATGGTGGCACCTTGCGGAGCAGCCTTACCTCAGCATGCACCCGCTTGCTTGATATGTTATGTAGAGGTGTCACATGCCCAGAGCATGACCGGTGGGGGAGTTCCAAAGGAATGGAATGGCTCACCCATCCCTCTGATAGTCCTGATAGGTACATGAGTGTGTCCTGTGGGTGGGGTGGGGCCATGAGGTGAAAAATAAGGGTTGGACTAGAGACAGATGATGTCTTCTCATTCAAGCATGCCCATCCGGGCTGCCTAGACCACATCCTCCTCCTCACAGGTTCCTCCCTCTGGCATCCCAGGCTTGTCAAGTGAAGTATTCTCCTCAGATGCCTGGTCCACTCTGAGGTACTGCTTGCAGAGAACAAGCCATAGGCTGCCTGCCTGAGAGCCAGATTTAGGAGTGAGCACATGCAGGAATGGGGTAATAGACCCCAGGGTTCAGTGGGCAGGTAAAAGGGACACAGAGGGTAAGGGAGGGAGGTTCCTAGGGCACATTGGGGGGTGCTGCAAAAATAAAATATCATAAAAAGGAAAGGAGTTCAAGAGAGAGGGTAGTCTCCAGAAGGAGCAGCCTGTCTAGCAAAGTGGTGGTGTGTGGAAATTATAAAAGAGTGTGGATTAGAGTTATGGGGGGGGGGGGGTGCAGTAGATTTGAGGAGAGAGAAGAGAAAGAGAGTTGCTCCAGAATTTATAAGTTATTATGGTTCCATGCATGTTTTCGTTCCCCTTCCAGGGAAGGTAAGCCCAGGCTGGAGTATAAGTCGCAATGGTGGGTACAGGGGAATGGGGTGGCATTAGGGTAAATCTGCAAAATGCATTGAAAAGGGAGTCCAGTTTGGCTAGGGAGGATATGGGTGCTGAGTCATAGATGATGCCATCATAACCAGAACTTGGAGAATCGCTTTGTAAATAGTCTTCCGCCTGGTAGCAGCTGTGAGGCATCATTTGCTGTGGTTGAGGGCACCAAGCTTGTGGAGGAGTTTTGAGGAGTCATTGTTGATGGAGAAGTTGAAAAACTGATCTGGCTAGACCCCAAGATATTTACACGACGTGATATGTTCCAGTGGAGTGTATCCATGTGGGAGCCTGCCGGGGGTGGGGGGGAGACACTGACGTCAGCCTTGGCAGACCAGAGATTTACTCCCCCTGGTATTCTCCCCTGAGAGTACTGACATGCAGTGACATGCACGTGTGCCTGTGGCTGCTCCTCTTCCCTTTTGCACACACCTGCTGCACTGTCACCTGGCATCCACCAGATGGTAGTCTGCAAGCAGACATCATGTCCTCCCTCCCTGATGGAGGAGAACTGTCACTGGAATACTTGATCTGCCCTCTCTTGGCTAATCCCTGAGCGAGCCAAGTCCATTACTGAACTTGGGTCACTGGTGTTGTTATTGGTAGCTCTACAGGCTGACAGAGACCCAAAGATATTTAAAGGATGTGAGGATCTGGGTCCTGGCTACATTAAAGACTCATTTTTCCCCATATACTCCATGTTATCCTCTTCACAGGGTGAACTTTCTGGAGGTTCCACATACCTGCTTCAAATAATCTGGCAGGAGGGCTTTTGCTATGGCAGCACCTCAGTTGTGAAATTCTCTTCCTTCGTATATCCACAGCAGCTTCTTGGCAGAGGATTTTAAGAGGGCCTTGAAGTCATTCAACTTTTTTGCAGTTGTTCTAAAACTTGAAAATTTGGTCCTTGCTTGCTTTGTACTATTGAACTATGTTGTATGTTTGATACTTCTCTGACAAGGGGCGATCTGTAAACAAGACTTGTTTCTCATAGAACTTATTTTGTTTAAATAAACTTAAAAAAATGTATTTATATAGCAGTTTATCTTGGCTTTTATCAAATGATTCTTGATGTTATTCTGTTTAACAGCTCACTGAACACAGGAGTGGTTCTGGAGGACTGGAGGAGGGCAGATGTAGGCCCACTTCACAAAAGTGGTAGCAGGGAGGAGGCTGGCAACTACAGGCCAGTCAGCCTGCCCTCAGTGGTGGGAAAGTTAATTGAATCACTGCTGAAGGGAAAGGATTGTGGAATATCTTGAATCCAATGGGTTAAAAGACTTGGGGCAGCATGGATCCATGTGGGGGGCATGTCAAATGAATCTGATACGTTTCTTTGAGGCAGTATAGTGCAGTGGGTTAAGGCTCTGAGCTGCAGATCTGGAGACCTGGGTTCGAATCTCACAGCTGCCTAGGTGCACACTGTGTAATCCTGAGCAAGTCACTTATCTTCCTTGTGCTCCCAGGTCGCATCTGGAAACAAGCTTCGGCTTAGTGTGCTACTCCTGGTTAAACAATGTTTCCTTCCTTTTGACTGGGTGACAAATGGATTTAGATCAGCGTGGATCTCTGGACATGGCCTACCTAGATTTCAGTAAGGCTTTCAACACCGTTTCACATAGGAGACGGTAAGCAAGCTGGGTAGCTTAGGAGTAGGTCAAAGATGGTAAACTGGATAAGAAATTGGTTAGGGGATAGGCGACAGAGGGTGGTGGTAAGCAGAGTTCACTTCGAGGAAGAGAGGGTGACCAGCAGGATGCCTCCGGGATCATCAGTACTAGGACAGGTCCTCTTTAAGGCCTCTTTGGGAGGGGCGTGGCTAACAGCCGAGCTTGGAAGCAGCACTCTCCTTTAGCTCCGCATTGTTCGGACTTTCTAAAGCAAAATAACATCGAAATTGCCTTAATTTTGGTCTGAAAACGCTGCTATTAGTCTGCCAACTCTCCAAGGACTACAAAAACTCAGAATTTGGCAAAGCTAGAAAATGGGATGCAGTAAGACTGCAACGGGAGGTGAGGGAGCCAGACAGAAAGAACCTCGTGCAGGCCCTGAGAAAGATAAGGATCCTCTCGATAGCAGTTTCAACCAACCACCCAAAACAGCATTGCTGAAAGCAATTCAAACAATCGATAAAAAAATGGATGAATTCACCTCGAGGATCCTATTCGGCGAAACAAAAATCCAATCGGTAGACAGCTTTGCCCAAGGAGTAAACAAAACAGCAGAAAAAGCGCTCTCAGTAACGACTGGCCTGGTAAAGGAGAATACACTGCTTAGGAAATGTTTAGAGACACTCAAAAATGGGGTGCGGGCGTCCCACATCAGGATCCTAGGCTTACCAGAAGAATCGGAGGGAGATGCGTTGGTCAACTTTATTGAACTTTGGCTACAGAATTCCTGCACCTCAACTGCCTGATATCTGTACTGAGGGCCTATAGAGTCAATTCCAGAGGGTCTCGACTCCACGTGGATACTGCTCACCCACCAGCCAGGGCAGTCTTGGTTGTCCTGGGCTCTCTGAGGGAAAGAGACTATGTTTTAAATGAAGCTCGTAAGCAGGGTCTCTCTAATTGGCAGAGGGTACCCATCCATGTCTCTCCCGACCTAAGTTATGCCACGATGCAATGTTGCAGGGCCTTCGACGGAGATCAAGTTAAGCTGTGCCAACTCGGAGTACATCATACTCTCCTGATGCCGGCGAGTCTCAAGATTGCCCACGGGACGAAGACTTACCACTTCACAGACCCAACAGAAGCTAGCAAATTGCTAGTGAAGATAGAGTCGGATTGTACAGCTAAAGAATCGAACTCAGATTCTGGAGAGGAGGACAATACCTGAGGTTTCTTGGACAGAGTTCAGTAAGCTATTACACTGCAAAATGGCTAAATGGATTTTGGACAATGCTAATTACTATTTCAGTTTTTGACATGTTACCCCTAATTCACAGCTGATTTTTTTTTCCATGAAGATTTACTGTCTTGATGCTTTTAGGTTGGGTTCCCTATGTTTGTGGCAGCGTTGTCTAAAAACGGGGATTTTATTTAAGCATCCACTGTTTTGGATTAAGATGATATTTTGGAGGAATATTGAGTTTGGTCGGGGGAGATGTTTTTTACTCTCCAAAATTATACAGTTTAAGTACCAGTGATTTACTAAATACTTAAACTAGTAAATGGACACTTAGTTAGATAAAGACACAATTTAACATAAAATAAATTATGTTTGTTTTGGATTGTGTAATGACTGATGCGGAGGGAGGAGAGGGGGCTTAATACCTATCTGGTTTTAATATACCAATTTGGTAGATTGGGGAAGCAACACCTATTAAAAGGGGTAGAAATTTTATAATTAATAAAGTGATTTGTATTAGTATTTCCCCACTCTTGGCAGCATATAGCCTTTGTAATGCATATTAGTAAGTATTTTAATATACTTATGTGGGTAACCCTCCTGTGATGTACTAAATTAGGAGTGTTAAAGATACTGTATTATACGGATATTGTACAATGTATTTAATGATGCACTGTCCTACGGGTAATTCTTGTATCTGTTGAATTATAAAATCAATAAATACAGAATAACAAAAAAAAAGGCCTCTTTGGAGGCAGTATAGCGCAGTGGGTTAAGGCTCTGAGTTGCAGAACTGGAGACCTGAGTTTGAATCTCACAGCTACCTAGGTGCATTCTGTATGATCCTGAGCAAGTCACTTAACTTCCTTGTGCTCCCAGGTCACATCTGGAAACAAGCTTCGGCTTAGTGTGCTACTCCTGGTTAAACAATGTTCCCTTCCCTTCCCTTTAATATCTTTATAAGTGACATTGCAGATGAGCTGGAAAGGAAGGTTTGCCTCCTTGTGGATGACATCAAAATCTGCAATAGGTCCAGCTGGACTGTTGGCGCAGTGATATCGCAACTACTTGCAGCGCCAGCGACCCGAGTTCAGGAACAAGATTGGGCCATCAGGGGCCAGCCGCGGGAAGGAGGACTGAGCGTCCCGGGGGATGCTCTCCTTTTCTGGGGAGGGACGGTTCCGTTCTCCGCCGTGATGCTGCCACCTGGGTGATCACAGGTGGTAGTGCAGCTGGCGGGCTGAAGGGAGGGTGGGGCCACTGCTGACGGCAGGCAGACATGCACACAGGTGTGTGTGTGTGTGGCCTCTGTGATATCCCGGGGCGGGAGGAACAAGGAAAACTGGTCCCAGCACCTCCGTGATGATGGCCACTGTACATCCCAGGAATCCACCTCCCCAGCGCATAGCACCACCTGACGAGATGCAACAGTTCAGGGGTAAATTCCCCCCACCCACCGCCTGGAGGATGTATCCAAGGCTCAGTTGAGGTAGGTGACCATGGCTGGGGAGACCAAGGCATCAGGAGGTAGCTGGCAGGTCCAGAGGAATAGGAGGGGCTGGGAAGAAAGGGGCAGAAAAAGAATTAAAAAACACCTGCGATAGGGTGGGCACTCGGGGGGTGGGGTGGAAAGGATGAGCAGAGACTGGAAAAAAACTAAGGGAATGGTGGAGTGGCCAAGAGTGTGGCAGCTGGGTTTCAATGCAAAACAGTGTAAAATAATGCACATAGGACACAGAAACCCAGGGGCAGGGTACAAAATGGGTAGAGTGGTATTGATGACCACCAAGCAGGAAAGAGACCTGGGGTAATCATACCAGATGGCCTGAAGGTGGCCAGGCAGTGCAACAAGACAGTCAGGTGGGTTAGTGGAATGCTAGGGTGCACAGGGAGGGGTATCACCAGCATAAGGAGAGAGGTGGTGTTATCTCTGTATAGATCACTGGTAAGACCCCACCTGGAGTACTGTGTCCAGTTCTGGAACCCACATCTTCGGAAGGACATAAACAGAGTGGAGATGGTCCAGAGGAGGGCAACTAAAATGGTGCAGGGTCTGTATCAAAAGCCCTACAAGGAGAGACTAAAGGACCTCAATATGTACACTTAGAAAGAGAGGGGGGATATGATAGAGCCCTTTAAATGCCTCACAGGGGTAAATAAGGTACAGAAGGGGAGTATTTTTCAGAGAAAAGGTGCTCAAGAACAAGGGAATATGCTGTGAAGCTGGAGGAGGATAGACTCAGGAGAGATGTGAGGAAGTACTTCACAGAAAGAGTGGCAGATTCCTGGTGCAGCCTTCCAGTGGAGGTGATGGGGGCAAAAACAGTGGTGGAGTTCAACAATGCGTGGGATAAGTACAAGAGAATCACAGTAGAAAGGAAGGGGGAGGGAGAAAGCTGTAGATTGGGCATGGTCTGCAGTAATATTGTAGATGGGGAGAAATGGACAGACTGGATGGGCCAAGCAGTCCTCATCTGCCGTCAGTTTCTACATTTGTATGTACTGTTATATGTTCTATTGTTGACAATCTTTTCTGCAGTCTGTTGATGTTTTGTATTTATCCCGGTACCATTTTTGGTGATTGTATCTTTATGGAAAGTGCCCCAAGCCTCCTGGGGAGGGGCCATTTGTATAAAAATCCATTGCATTATATTACGTGCTCCAATAGGAAGCCATCACTTGTTTTAAGGGTGGGGCCAGAGGTGAGTTTATCCAGTTTAGGTTTAGAGCCAAGGAGAAGATGCAGGCTGGGAGCAGGAGCAACACACATGCTCAGTGCGCACACGCCCTTTGGCTCTCCTAGTGTGCCTGCATCTCCAAGGTTGGGAGAAAAACAAAGAAATGGACCCTGCTGAGTGGGATGACTCTGCTGCTCCACCAGCAGGCCTCACACCATGGACACTAGTTTGAATTTGCTTCAAGGGGTCCAAGCCCCTCAGGATCCTGATGAAGGAGCCCCACCATGGTGGGGTAAGCTACAGGGTGAAAACTGGTGCAGGGTAAGTCCCAGAGAAGGTGGGAAACGAGTCTGGGGTTGGAGGGAGAGATGAAGAAGGCAGGCCCATGTAAGTGTAACCCCTTGCACAGGGGTCAACCTTAATGTTTTTTTACACTAGCCAGCCGGACAAGTTGATTAAAAATTGCACTAGTCCGCAGAGGCTTGCACTAGCCCACAAAAATAATGGTCAATTTTGATCAGTTATATGGGAAAAATGCAAGCCAAGAAATAATCTGATTATTGCATATTTATCCTGCTCCCACTTTGCTTCCTGCCCCAGCAAAAAAAAAAAGACTGCAGTCCAATCACATGCAGTGTGCACCCCATTGTTTTCTTCCATAACCCTTTGCTTTCTCTTTCTTCACTCCTCCCCACCAAACCAGAGAATACCATAATAGCCAATGTTCAATCAGGCAGTTCTAGCTCTGTACACACACAGCCAACATCATCATGCACCTTACCACAGTCTCACTCTGACCTGCAGGACAATGCGCAGAATCAGGCAGAGAAAGACACTCTCATCCCCCACCCTGTGATTAACCAGAACTGCACTTCTGGAAGTTTTCTTACACTGCAAAGTGAGCCAGGGAAAGTTCTAGGATTTTTTGGGAAAGAGTTAAACAAACACAGGGGGCTTGGGATGTAAGAAACGTTGACATATCTGTTTATATATACCAGGCACAAAAATATTGATTTAACACGCTCTGCCCTAACAAAAACAGATTTTTTGTAACAGTGTCCTTTCATCAGTCAAAGGGGAGCAGTATACAGGCATGATGCTATACTACCTCTCTTTCTATATAGGATGATCTGTGTACACCAGGAATACCTTTTTTACCCTTTCAAATTATATATTTTACTAAGGTTTTGCTTTGTATCATACATGCTCCAACACATTGTTTTTAGGATGAAATGACATGCTGGGTGGTACTGCCTTGATGGCATTGACTGGTGTGATCCATTAAGAGGAGCTGTGAACCCCTACACCAGTTAGTAATGGCAGCAATGGGTCTGTGGATGGCCACTTCAGAGCCTAGTCTGCAGTGGTGTCCAGAGAAAGTATGGAGTGGACAGATCACCTGGCTGGGCAGACAATGTATACATGATAGCATTCTGTCACTGCAGTGTTGGATACAGGCACTCAAAAGGTTGGGAAATGAGGCACACTGGTCTTAATATTGTGGGGAAATCAAAGACAAGTTCAGCAAACTGGAAGCTAGTGAATTAACCACTCCACCCTTGATCACAGCATTCACACTAGTTGACTGTCCTAACAATTGAGTGAGAATGACTCATATTGAATCTTTTGTTGGATCCCCTTCTTGAACTGCCAGATAATTGCAGCTCTTAATGAGCTGCTAATCACACCAGGCCACCTGGAACACTGAGGAAGATTAGCAAAAGGACTACAGCCTGCTAAATTAGGGACTTTTTCAGCTTCATTAACAGCCATGACAAATCTGCACTAGTCAAGACGGACAAGTAGAGGGCTAGCTGCACTAGCCCTGGCCAATTTGCACTAGGTTCAGGGCTAGTAAAACAATGTTAAGGTCGAACCCTGCCCTTGCACATGGGGGGTTCCTAGAAATGCCAGCCTGGGCTTACCTTATCCCGTTTTGTTCTGTCCTTCTCCCGTTGTCTCTCTGGCTTCTCCCGACTTGGCCCCTAATTTTTCTGGCTTCCCAGGTCCTATTTGCCCTCGTGTGTGCCCCAGCTTGCAGTCAAATGAAAATCCAGCCACTCGGGGCTTGAAATGCTGACCGCGCTCTCCCGCTGCAAAAGTGCTGCCTCCAGGGCAGCGGGAGTCGCGTTGGCGCACAAAGCGCCTTTGATGTGGAGCCACTTGTTTTGTGGTCACCTCGGGGACTGTGCCATGGGTGCCGGAATCCCTTCCACCTAATTGGGACCCAGTGACCACGGACAGCCTGCTGGGGGACTGCTCAGATGAAAATTAAAGGAGTTTTGACCGGGGCTCATTTGAGTAGACCTGTGTAGGGGCCCCGGTCATCTGAATAATGCATAATAGTGTGCCTGGCTGTCTCCAGGGTAGCTGTGTTCAGCTCCAGCCAAAAAGTAAAGAATTGAAATGTTTTAAATAATGAAATAGTTGCATCTTATTGGGGATTGACTGTACATGTGGGGAGAAGTGCTTATTTTTTTTTTTTTATACTTCCTTTATTGTGGTAGGCCCCAAGGGGCTTAATACATCATGTCCAAACATATAGATCATACATCTGTTACATAGGTACATAAGATAAATCTTGTTGACATCACAGTGTGTACCTACATGGTAGCTTTTTACTGAATAAAAGCATAATATGATCTAGTTAGACTAAATTACAAGATCTCAGAGATCTATCAAATAATACTGCAAATTTTCTTAATCTATTATAACTCGATGGAGTTATTAACAGACTATTCAGTGCACTGAATAAAGTAATACAAAAATATGTTTCTTTTCTTATTTTTAATGAATTCTTGATAAGAGAGAGAGAGAAGGGAAAGAGAGCCCAGTAGTGCATGGCTAAGCATCTGAGTGCAAATTAGGCTCATACAAGAGCCATCTGGTCCACCTGTTTGCGTATAAATGGGTTTGTTGGCTAGGCCGAATGTAATCCTCTCCATTAACTGAATATTGTCTACTATATCCCTCCAGTCTGCTACGAGGGGGTGAGCTCTCTGTGCCCATTTCTTAGTAATGGCCTTTAAGGCAGCTATTGTAAGAACCGACCATAAGTATGTTGCCTCTCTTCCCCGTATCTCCTTTTGTCTAAGACCCAAAACCAGATGTTCAGGGCCCAGGGGGGACTGAAACTGGAAATTTTCCTTAAGATGGTGTTCTATATCTGTCCACTACTCCTTAAGTATCAGACATGTCCAAAAAATATGAGCCTGTGAAGCTGGTGCGAAACCACACCCCCTCCAACAGTTCAAACCAGCTGTTGGTGCATAATGCACCACCTGTGCAGGAACTCGAAAGTACCTAGATCTAACCTTCCAGCCATATTCCCTCCAGAGAGGGGCCCCTGTTGTCCGCCATGTAGTGTGCCACACTCCAGCCCATTGTTTCTCTGGAAGAGTGATCCCCAGGTCCGTTTCTCATTTAAGTTTGAGTCTTTCAATGGGTAGAGTCAGATCTAGTAAATACCTTTGATACAATAGGGATATGGCTCCTGTCCCACCCCCCTGACAACCAAATGCCATGGAAGGGAGGGTCCACCATCTCCTCCTGCAGCCGGGCATATATTTTCTGAAGAGTAAGGACATAATTTCTGATCTGGTGGAATCGTAGATTATCTCGTGGGAGAAGCCCGAATGTCTGCCTGGCTGCCTCAAAAGAAATAGGGTCATCTGCAGATAAAACCTGATAAGGGGAGTGAAATCCTTTCCTGGCCCACTGCTTAAACCATGAATCTAAGGTGGCAACCAGGAAGAGAGGGTCGTAAGCCCACCATCGAAATTTCCACAGTTGATGTCTTATGGGACCTCGGTTTATGCCCCTCTTCCATCCCTCCAGGACAGTCCTTGTCCCTGTGTAACAAGTCTCCGAGAGCCCGGCACCATCTTGGAATAGGATGGCAGGAAGAGGAGGCTCAGTCTCGACTGCCAGATCCATTCTCTTCCAATGGGAATCGAAGCCAGGGCTGCCCCATAGGAGTGCCAGCCACATTTGGGCCACAGCCCAGTAGCCCTGTAAGTTAGGGAAAGCTAAGACCTCCTTGGACCTGAGGGGCATATAAAAGGCCTCTACAAATTCTAGGACGGTCTTTAGCCCAGAGGAATCTAAAAAACATGCCCTGCCATATATTTAACTCTTTCTGAGAGACCAGACAGGGTACACATTGAAACAAATAAAGCAACCTTGGTAGGGCGTTCATCTTCAATGCTTGTGTCTTGGAGTATATAGATAAGGGCAGAAGGGTCCACCTCTGGACATCCTTCCTTAGTTGGGTGATCAAAGGGGAATAATTGAGTTCCCAGAGCCAGTGGTTGCTAATTCCAATTTTAATCCCTAGGTAACTCATCTAATCTAGGTCCCACCTTATGGGGTATCTGTTCCTTAAACCCAGGGGAAGGGAATAGTTGCAACTAAGTATCTCTCTTTTAGAACAGTTCAGTTTATATCCGGAGAGGGAGGAAAATTCCTCCAACTGCCCAGACAAGGCAGAGATGGAAGAGTCAGGTTCTGTAAGGTACGTAAGTACGTCATCAGCATATAAAGCCAGTTTATGCTCAAAGCCTTTCAGTCTTATTCCCTTTATGTTCCCATTCTCCCTAATAGATTGAGCAAGAGGTTCTATGTATAATGCAAAAATAAAGCTACCAACAGTCCCTATTTTCCCAGGACAGTCCCTATTTTGGGCAGCATGTCCCAGTGTCCCCACAAGTTTTGCAAAATGTCCCTTTTGTCCCTTTTTTTGCTTACTTGTCCCAGTTGTGTCCCTTTTTTTGCTGACTTCTAAGCCGTGAGTGACAGTTATTTCAGCACCACTGTGGCGTTGCTCTGGCTGGACAGCAGATTGCAACTTCAACCCCTGAGCCTGTGTTGCACTGCAAGCATGTCAGTGGGAGCACAGTAAAGCATGTTCCTTCCTGTTAGATTAGACTGGGTAGTAGTGCAAACAAGCATATGTGGATGTCTGCCTGTCAGCAGCTGAGAGGGACTCCAGACAGAGAAGAGACCGGCAACAGGGAACTAAGGTACCCAAACCGGATCAGCTATAGGGAAGTGTGTGAAAAGAATCTGGTGTGGTGGTGGGAGTCACTGAAGTGAAGTTTGCTCAGCAAATGAGGTGAAAGTAAGCAGGTTGGATGGGACTGTAAGGAGGAACAATATATGCAGCTTGAATGTCTGATCACAATTAATGCAGTTTTGCTTTTAATGAACTTTCTGAACATCTGATTTGGAATTTGCTGCAGCAGAATGATGTACTGTTTTAATCTGAATGTTTGCTACTGGTGTTACTGTGGGGCTGCATGGCCAGAACAAGCAGCAAAATGTAATTGATTGTGTGCAGCGTTGTCTGTGGTGGTGCCCATGGGAGTGACACGGTGGGGGTGGGTCATGGTCAGGATGGACCGTCCCAGTTCTAGGCCTCGGAAAGTTGGTATCTTTTATGCAAAAAGCAACAGTGATAAAAAGGCACCCCTGTCTTGTACCTCTACAGAGTTTCAAAGGTCTAGAAATGTGGCCATATGTTCTAACATAGGCTGTTGGTGAGTGATATAATTTGCTTATCAGTTGTGAAAATTCTCTCGGGAACCCAAACCGGGAAAGGGCTGCCCTCAGATAGTTCCAATCAACTCTATCAAATGCTTTTTCAGCATCAAGACTCATTAATAAAGTTGGGATAGCTGAATTGTTAATATGATCCATAAGGTGAGTGGTGCGTCTCAGGTTATCCTGAGCTTGCCTGCCTGGGACAAATCCATTCTGGTCTAATTGTGTGAGGTGGGGAAGATACTGTTGTGTTCTTTTAGACATAATGGAGGAAAAGATCTTATAATCAGTATTTAGCAGGGAAATTGGATGATAAGAGACACTTCTGGAGGGGTCCTTTCCTGGCTTGGGTATTACCAAAATCAGTGCTGTGGCCCAGGAGGGTGGAGCCAAGCCCCTGCCCTCCAAGACCTCAGAGAATACTGTCAGAATAAGGGGCTGTAGCAGGTCCCTAAAACATTTAAAAAAATCCCCCAGGAGCCTGTCTGTTCCCAGGGCATTTCCCTGTCTTCAGGGCTTCTACTTCCACTTCAAGTTCCTCTGCCGATATTGGGAGCATCAGCGCTTTTGCCTGAACTGGGGATAGGGTTGGCAATTTCAAGTTGTGTAGGAAAGATTCAGTCCTCCCATCAGTTGGAGAGTTTCCTTTTTTTTTTTACTTTTTATTTTTCTGCGCCTACTTGTCCCCCAACCTCCACTCATTCAGGCCTCCAAGGAGTGACACCCTCCCGACCCTCAGAGTCTGCTCCTAGAGTGCCACACTCACCATCAGGGCCCTTGATGACCCGGATTACCCCCTGGGCAGGGTGAGGAGAGATCCCCCCCTTACCTTCCTCTTCTTCCCCTAAGTTGAGCTGCACAGCGGGGTCTGCCCTGTTTAGTCAGCGGGTGGTGAGACTGGCTCCAGAGGACATCATCTAGGCGGCTGGAGGGACGATTTTCCTCCAAGTTGTATGGATCCCCCAACGTTGGTGTGCAATGAGGAGCAAGGCTGCCGTCATGTGTGGAGACGCACGTTGAAGCCGGTCCTCTGCCAGCGTCTACCCTTATGTCAAGGCATCTCCCAGCTGTACCGACCACCTTAAGTTCCCCCAACAGGTGGCGGTATCCCAGCGGAGATCACGGTTCCCCCTTCCCGGAGTAGGAGAGCAGCCGTTGGGCGCTCAGTCCTTCTCCTCCCAGCCAACCCCCATCGACCTGAGTCTGCTCCCATCACCTGGTCGCCGGTGTGGTATGGGTGTGGCTCCAGCGCCTCAATCCTCAGCACCACTAGGCCGGCGAGAGGTTCCTTTTTGATATAATTGTTCGTAAAATTCCCGAAAAGTCTCAGCTATCTCATTTGTTTTATATACCACTTTCTGGTGTCCAGGGTGCCACAAATTTGTGATTGTGGCCCTAGCTCTTTGTGCTCTCAATCTACTGGCAAATAATCTAAGTAATCTTGGACCACCCTCGTAATATTTCTGCTTTAAGAATAACAATTTGTGTTCCACCTGATAATCTAATATTTGGCCCAATTCCCCTTTAAGAGTCTTAAGCTGCTGTGCGACAGTTCTAGAGTATATCTGTTTTTGCATTCTCTCCATTGATTGGATTTGCTCAGTAAGGGTCTTCCGTCTTCCCTCGCTCTTTCTTCTTCAGTGCAACAAGCTGTATAACTTCCCCTGGAGAAGAGCCTTGGCCGCATCCCATAAGACAGTACATGACGTGTCCTGTCCCTCAGTTCCTGTTAAAAAACATTGATATGTGTCTAAAATCTGATCTTTAACTGCCTTATCCTTAAGTAAGGAGATATTAAGTCTCCAAAAAGGGTTTCTTCGGAATCCTCCCAGATCCAAACCCATGAAGAGTGGGGCGTGGTCCGAAAGGACAAAGTCCCCAATCCAAGTGTCCTGTACCCTAAAAATCTCATCCCTTGGTAGCAAGAAGTAGTCCAGTCTGAAGTACATATTATATATGGCAGAAAAGTAGGTGTAGTCCCTTTGTCTTGGGTGATAATAATGCCAAACATCCAAAATACCCAATTCTCCGAGCAACTTATGGACCCTTCTTGCCACTTGATGTGACTTTCTTGGAATCTGGGAAGTCGTATCTAGGGCAGAGTTAAAAGTTACATTTAGGTCTCCTCCACATACCAAGACTCCCTTCCTCTCACTCCTGGAGCAGAAGGAAGAAAGATCTATAGTCCCCATAAGGGGTATCCGGTGGGAAGTACATGGATGCAAGTGTTATTAATTGCCCTCAAGTTTGCCCTTCATGAGGGCATAGCTACCCTCCATATCCACCTTTTCTGCCAGTTTTTCAAAGTGGAAAAAGGAACAAAGTGCCTCTACATCTACCCTTTTTATACGAGGAGGCAGCTACCTCCCTAAACCACAGCTTCAGAAATTTAGTGTTCTCTTACTTGAAGAGATGGGTTTCCTGTAGAAGCGCAAATTCTGCTGCTGACTTTTTAAGCTAAGCTAAGATCTGACTGCGTTTAACTGGGCTTGTAAGGTTATTTACATTGTAAGTGCATACCAATGTGCCTAAGTTAGCCATTATGTGTTAAAAACAAAAAAAAAACACCAATTATGACAGGTTTCCCAAGTCTCCCTCTCAAATCCCCCCCTTCCCCGAAAACAGTGCAGTATGTCTCCATCCTTAAACAACATATTAATTATGTGACAATCATCATTGCCAACTGGGCAGAAACCTTTATGATTTAACATAAAATGATATCCTAGGTAGAATATCCAGGTTTATAGGATCTTTGCCTGAACTCCCTTCCCCACTGTGGAAAGGGAATTGAGAGGGGGGAAATATTTACGCTCTCCAAATGGAGGGCTCCCCCTAGAGCTTCAGTGATGTTGAATATTATTAGCTCCTTGCAGTGAGTGTCAGCAGTTAAGCCAACTATACAAATTGTGAGCCTAAACCGCCCTTGACACTCCTATAGAAAGGACACCCTGTCTATACAGTAAGAGTGTTACTTAGTCAGGTTGTTTCTGTCACTAACATAAAAAACTGTAGGCCAATCGACTCAATGCAATATAAAACAGTGTGAACATAATCTACTAAATCCTGGTCCATGGCAAGGGAGTAACAGGGAACGCAGCCACCCCCCATCAGTGGCACCATTAAGCAGGCCTCATGAGGAGCCCCCATCCGCCCACAGGTCCGAGCAGGAAAGTCAAATAAATGTGAATACTGTGTATCAATCAACTGATAGTCCCCATATTTATGAAGTTGGTAAATTATCAGATTAGTCGTGGGAGACCTAACAAGCTCGGACACAGGCACCTTTAGCAGTTTAAGGGACCAAACCTCAGCTACACATCCCCAAAATGCCCTGGAGCCAAGCCCCCAAACGGAAAGAAACTGACCACCCGTAGTGAGGCCCAGCCCCAAGGACTCCCCTGAGGAGGTTACCAATAAAAGCCCTATAATGTCCCCTGCAATCTAGCTGAAACCTTTGCTCCTTCTACCCCAATGACCACCACTTAAATCAGATCACCCCATTAGCACTTCCATGATATGAGGGGGTATGTAAAATTTAGGGTATGGCTTCTCCACCTGCACCCGGCAGATCCAGTAGGCCCACCCGATCCCCATTGTGGTAGCTGTGCCTCCCCCCCAAACCATCAGACCACGGGCTACGTAGATACCAAGTGGTATATTTTAACAACAAGTATATCCTGTCATTATAGGATGTGTCCAACTAAACATTTTGTCCTCTGTTTTAAATGTTATTTAAAGGTTATTCTCTGCAACCCGTTAAACAGTCTGAGATGATTTCAACATGTGTCCTCATAGAATCAAGCCTGGAGAGATCACAGAAAGCAAGTGAATAAGAGATACTACGCCTGAAAGTGATCAGGTAGTTTGGGAGTTCGCTTTTCTATGGCAGTGTCCCCTCGGTCCGTTTCAAACTTGGTCTGTGTTGGCTTCTTGTTCAGCCCTCTCAAGCATTTCTTGCTGCTTAGAGAGTCCCACAAGGCAGAAGCAATTGTGTTGCTCTTTGTGCCCTGCCTTATTGTTCCACTGTAGGTCCAGTCCCTGGTCTCTAACTGCCTGTGTTGTGGTAGATTGATCTCCTCACCCTGGGGCTGTATGCCCACCGAAATCAAGACGTCCCCCTCTGCTTGCAGATCTGGAAAATGTCTCATGCCTTCAGCCAGCTGGACCTTTAGGCATGCTGGGTACTCAACAAAAGCCCTGATGTTCTGCTGCTGTAGATGTTTAGCCACTGTGAGTACTTTTCTCCTTTGGGAGAGCAGCTGTGGTGTAAAATCGTGGTCCAAATACAATCGGGTGTCCCCAAAGTGAATCACTTTTTTTGACCATGCTAGTTGTAAAATCTCTTCTTTCACTCTATAGTCCAGGAAGGCCAGAAATACTGAACGTGATTTCGCCTTAGGGTCCCGGGGTTTTGGGATTAGGGATCTGTGTGCTCAAATTATGGTAAGAGCTTTGTCAAGAGGAAGATTAAGAATCTCATGGAGAAATGAGTCGATGAAAGCGGTCATTGCGCCAGTCTCAGTGCCCTCAGGGAGCCCATGAATCTGGAGGTTATTCTTCCAATTTCTGTTCTCTAGTTCTTCAAGGCGCACTTCGAGTTGTTGGGAGTAGTGATGCAAGTCCAGAAGGGCTTTGTTATGTACATCGGTGGTGGTGGTATAGTTCATTAAAGTCTCCTCAATTTCCCCAGCTCGCTTGGTTAATGTGGCAATTTCTGAACATTGGTCTGAAACCTTAGCTTTTAATCGCTGGAGTGTCTGGTTAATTTGTTTCAGGGTTTGGCAAAGTTCTCTAGATGTGATCGTGCATTCAGATTCCTCCCTTGGAGCTTCTACGGTTTGCCTGGGCATGAGACTCAGAGATTCCAGGGCCTTCTCGGTGTCGTCTGAAGCTGGCATTTTTGAGCTTTTACTTGCTTGGTTTGTGGAATTATCCCTCCATCAATGTTTCAGAGGTATCAGATAATCCGAGATTCTTCTTTTGGTCGACAGGATGATGGTTTAGGGTTTGGATGCCCGTGGATTGTTAAGTTGATTGGAGGAGCTCGCTGTTTAGGCTGCCATTAGACAGGTGTCCCAACTGGAAGTCCCGGGGAGAAGTGTTTAAGTTTAAAATAAATACCACTTCCCTTCAGTTCCCGTATTGTGGGACTCTATGTGTCAGCTGCTGCAAGGGGAGCTTGCAAAAGCACAGTAGCGACAGGAAAAGTAGAGCTACATTTTTCATCAGTGCAGAGACGGCAAGTACAGCCTTTAAGCTACATAACCGTGGGGCATTTGGGGCAAATAATTATTTCATTCTGGCTGCACCAGGACATCATTCAGGACTGTATCTAATCTGCTATAAGTGACACTGGGTTAAGCAACCATTGCCAGCAGTACAGCCAATTGGAATTGCAGCAATAGAAAGCCAGGACTTGTGAGACATTCACTGCATCTCATGGGTAAGCACTCAAGTGATTATGGGGGCTTATGGGGACATTATTTTCAGCACCAAATCTACAACCCAATTGTGCCTTGAGTGTTCTGATTGACAGGTACTTCAGCAACTTGGAGTCATGTCACCCCATCTCTGCTGCCAATCAGGAGTCAAGCTAGGAGCTCTATAAGGAGATAATGTTGCCAGTTTGTCTGGAGATTGAGAGAGAGATTCAGACAAAGCAGCCAGAGCAGGCTGCAGCCATGCCACCAGGCCTGGGCCACTTAATCCAAGCCTATTCAGTCTTCAGGGGGCATTTATTATTTTCTTAAGTAAAAGTTTACCAGTTACAGTAATTGGGCTTTCTGCAACAGCTAGTCTGGAGGTTGCCAGTATTGTCCTCCAGAGGCTAACCCTCCCTCCCATGTCGGGGAAAGATGTGGACTGAAGATCAGATGTCCAGCAGCGGTGAGAGCGCTGACCAGAGGACATCATGCGGCGGTGAGAGCACTGACCGAGTACCTCAGCAGTGAGAGAGCTGAAGAAGTCTTCAGGATGCCTTTGATTGCGGATGAGACCCGTGGAGGACTTGAGTGAGTACCCTCGTACCCCCCGGTGCGAGGGAGAAGCTAAGCAAATAATCTTGGGGGCCCCATTGAGAAATGTTTGCTGTTAAGTGTGAAGTATTAAAGTTTATCAGTCTGGGCTTCTAACCCCATAAGAGACTGCCTAGTTCAAGTAATGGATGCATCTTGTCTGCGGCCCAAATGGCTAAGTTGCAGGTGCAGCAAGATGCTGGACATAGTGAATCATGTAAATGTGTTGCAAGTTGTGTAGCTGTGGGTTAGAGTCCTGGCTTCGTGAAGTTGACTGCAAAGACGCGTTTGCCACTTCATGGGATAGGAGGCCCTAGAGCATACAATGTCTTGATGTGCTGGATAAGACTCTGTGAATAATGTTCTTGGTATATAGAATATACTGGATGTGACTGCCTGTGACTAAAGTATGGGATGCTTGATGAAAGTGTCGTTGCCAACTTACTCTGGATGGATGTCTTTTGGTGTATATAAAGTACTGGATGTGACCGTATTTGAATTGCATATAGGATGCTTGACAAAAGTATCACCTTTATTACTTTGGATGGGACTTTCAAATATTGTGCTGAATGTTCTGCATGTAAGATCCACATAGCTTGTCCTGGAATGTTCGAAAGACTGCAAGTGCAGGACAATCCCTGATTTGTCTGCAAGTGCAGGGCAATCCCGGAATTGTCTGCAAGTGCAGGGCAATCCCTGATTTGTCTGCAAGTGCAGGGTAGTCCCTACTTTGTCTGCTAAAGTGCAGGGCAATCCTTGCTGTTGTTGTAAATAGTAGTCTGTAACTCGGTAAGGATCTGTTTTCAAGTTGCCCCACCCTTAAATTAATAGCCAGCCCCCTCGACCAGCTGCAACTCCTCCAGGCCTGCAACATCTTGGACTGTGGTATCTGTTTAACCAGTATGGTACGAGATTGCGGAGTTTCTGCTGTAACTGGGACTGGTACCAGTGTGGGTATTAATGATAATTATGTTTAACATCTGATTTGTCAGCAGCTAGATAACCAGGGAGCTGGATGTCTCAAGTCGAATGGTAAAATGTGATTTATGTATGCCTGTTGATATGTAGCCACCCATATGGAGGTTTCACCAGCAAACTCAAATAATCTCTGTATATTTTGTAGATACGATTAGATCACCTCTACTCCTTCCGTTTCCCCTTTCCTAGCTCCTTTAATCCCCCAAATAAATCTTATTTGTTGTTTGAAATTCTGGTGTGAGCATATTATTAGAGATAGTCTTTAATTCAAAATGTTGAAATGTGGGGAGCTGTGTATTGGGGCATGTCTGGGAAGGTAATTGGTCACCGTGGCTGGTGTAGCAGCTCAGGGGGCTACACCCAGCACCATCTCACCCACGTAAAGCACCCTGAGTAGAGGCACTGCACACAGGTTTAAAAAAATGTCATTAGCTAGCGAACCAAACCCCTTAGCCTATGTCCAGGGTAGTAGGCAGGGGTGTAACACTGGGGGGTGGCGCCACCCAGGGGTTACATAAGGGGGTATATAAACAGAGAGTATAAAAAATTATATAAGTCTTCTAAAGTACAAGATTAGGTGTAAGGTTAGGAAGGGTTCACTTAGTGTAGGAAAGAATTAGCTAAGGAGGGTCAGATTTGTGGTTTGTTATGTACTTTGGGACTAGAGGTTGTAGAAGGTGGCCAATAGTCTGTGTGTAGAACATGACATAGAGTGCAGATTTGAAATGGTTCAGGTTATTCATTTCTCTCTGATCCTACGAAACGTTTCTCCCCTGTGAACCTCCTTGTCATTGGTACAAATCAAGACTCAGTTGTGACCTCATGTAGGGTTACCAGATGTCCTCTTTTACGAGGACATGTCCTCTTTTCCAGCTGCGAATATTTTTCATGTACCTTCTCTATCTTGTTGTATTATTATAATTTTTATAATTGTTTTACTGTCTTCTACCCAGGACCTCCTTGTAAATCAGCTGTGAAGGCAGTGGAGACTTAAAACCTATTTACTTTGGGTCTGGCACAAGGGCTCATTGGGGGAGGGACTCTTTTTGGTATCCCAAAATCTGGTACCCCTAACCTCGTGTGCCGCATGCATGCTAATTTCCTAAGCAGGTTGCATACGTAGTCTGAATGGCTGGCACTCATACTCAGTTCAGTGTAATATAACTGCACAGTTCAGCTCTCACTTCTCATGCCGTGAGACCAACTGACTGTACCTTTCACAGTAGTGTATCAGCACAGCCTCTTCTTTTTTTATTTACGTTTATTGTATCTTTGACAAGAAACAGAAACAACAATAAACTGCAGGGTCACATACAGTAGTGTCATATAATACAAAATTCTGTAGTGTATTTTAAGCATTTGAACAATCTGTATTATAAAATGGCAAGAAAAAATCTAGAAATCTCATTGACCAAGAGACATCAGCTGACTGTATGTTAAATCTCTATATACGCACAGTCATCCTGGTTCTAAACCACATCACACAATGAGCAAATCAGTCCTCATACAACCAGTACTATCTTTCATCAGTGCCCCTTCAACCAGAACTGATCTTCCATTATAAACATGGCTGCTGCCTTTACACTGTAAGAAAACCTTCAACTGGGCCCTAAAAATAAAACTACCTTAAATTAAAAATAAAATAAATTAATTAAATGTTGTTTCCCTGATCATCACACTCTCCTTACACACATAAACAAATTGGAAACAATAAGTATTGTTTATAGTTTTCATTACAACTGTTTGTTGACTAACAGTGAAAAATCCCCTTCTGTCTTTATCTGCTCATCAGGGAAATCACTTATGCTTGCATTGACAGTGATATAATTGAGCCTCTGGCTCTAAAACAGGCCTTTGTTGTCTGTATGTACAGAATGTCAGGAGAGTAACATTCTACAAGTGGAATAGAGCAGAATTTTGAATCTCTGTATTCCATGATAAACATTCTATGTCTTGAGTGTGGGGAAAAACAGGAAACAAAAAACAGGATGAAGAAAGTAGGCAATACAGTAATACTTTATAAACAAAAAGAAAAGGTGGGAAAACACAGTTAAATAGGCAGAGGCAGAGCCAAAGTGCCCAAATACAATGCTAATGTTAATAAAAGCACGTACATTTGAATCTTTTATATAGCGGAGTTTTCAGGTGAACTCTACCCTCCTTGCCCACCAAAAAAAGGCAACCTGGCAGGTTTAAAGTTTTTACTAACCTTTCATCTCAATCCTATAGGAGTTTTCCTTTTATGCAGTGGCGGCTCTCCGCCAGGGCACGTGCCCTGGTAAAAAAAATGCTGCGCCCCAGTTGGTGCCCCATATGCTGCAGAGCTTTTCCCATAGTAACAATATATCAGTGCCCTGGCTGTTATCTGTTGTGCCCCAGCTGTGCCCTAGTAACCATTTGTGGCTAGAGCCGCTACTGCTTTTATGAACTAGACCACAGCACATAAGTAAACAAAAATAAAGAGAAGGTTGCCTTCAATGAGACTATGTAGCTACAGTACAATGTAATGAAAATTAAGCTTTAAACACAGCTTAAGTCTTACAAATTTTCAAATGCTACAGTGTATTTATATGATAAAATTTGCATGTGACAGAAAAATTATTTATTTTCAACCAACTCTACTAATAAATACTTTTACTGCAAAGTAGTACTGTACTAGTTAACCTATTGCTGACATATCCTATTTTATGCATTACTAGGTACTTCTTTTTTTCAGTTTTTAGATGTTTTAAGAGGTGTAATGTATTGTAAAATGGTCAAGAAAAATCATGTCTCCTGATTGGTTGACAGGGCTTGGAATCCAGTGGTATAAGGAATAACAGCCACTGGGTTGGGAACATTTTCCAGCCAGCTGTGCAAAGGCCACCCCGAAATAAATGCTTTCCCCACATTCTGTAATGGAATGCGCGACCTCCATGTTAGTAAAGAATCTGACTGGCAAGTGAAATCATCAAAATTTAAAAAATACCATGATCCCATAACACAAACGAGAACAAAATCTCACACAATAAATCAAGTAAACCTTAGTGGCCATTGCTAGCTGCATCACTGTCCCTCTCCTAAACTGAACTGCAGCGTTTTTCTGAGTAGGCCACACATCCCGCTGTTCGCAGTAGATGAACAACCTGTGCATCCAATCTCAGCTTTGGGAAACTGTCCCTAACAGCTGATTGCATGCTCGTTCACCCTTCTCTCCCAAAGCACTGACAAATAATTGAAACTGCTTCTCTCCCACATTCGCTGAGTACTTTCCCCCTCAGCATACACATGATAAAATGTAGGAATCGTAGTGCAATCCAGCCCTAGCTCCATCCCTGTCATACCACACGCTAGCCCCCACTGCGACACACAGCTCACATTCGTAGTCTGGGTGTATAGGTGAAGTGCTGCAGCAGCAGTAAAAAAAAGAAACTGATACTTATCATGGCACTGATGTAACTTGCAATCCATAGAGGTAATCGGCTGGTGACACGGGCTATCGGTTAACTCAAACATACAATGCAATGCGAGTGCAGAGAGGCATTGGAAAAAAAAAAGCTGATCGCTTCACGAAATGGAAGTGCACAGTGCATGATGGTAGGCACCAAAAAGTTAAGAAGTCCACCCCAGCATAGCAAACACTTCCTTAGCTGACGGAGGTGCCAATCCCGCTGCCTCACTGCCCCCCAAGCTGCCTGGTGCCACGCCTGGGAGCCCACCCCAGCATGGCAAAAGCTTCATTGCTGACAGGGTGCCCAGTCCCCGTCGGTGTCACTGCCTCCCCAAAAATGTTCGTATGCCATGCTGAGAGCCCACCCCAGCGTGGCAGCTCTTTTAGCTGACAGGGAGTGCCCAATCCCCGCTGGCTTCACTGTCCCACCCCAGCGTGGCAAAAGTGTCCCTTGATGGCAAATAAATAAAAAAAACTGAAACAAAAAACTTCCTTGTTGATTCTTTTGCCCTCCCCAACCCGCACCCACCCTCTATGTACCCATCTCCCCACACCCCCACCTCAACCCATATTTACCTTCAGAGCCCAGCGCGACGATCTTCGGTGGACCGGGAACATGTCTGAACTCTTCAAAGCCGACCGCGAACTGAAGAAATGCCGGTAAGCTGTATAATGGCATAAATGGATTTTTTTCAACTGTAGTGCATATGTTAGCCATTTCTGGGAATATTTTCACCAAATTTTCAACATGGGGTTTTTGGGGCCCCACCTGATGAACTGTTACACTGTTATTTCATTAATCGGTCCCGAAAGGTGATTCCGCAGTCACTGTGAGGAACCACCTTTCCAGAATGATTAGCAAAATGACAGTGTCGCAGTTCATGAGGTAGGCTCCCAAAAACCCTATGTTGAAAATTTGGTGAAAATATTCCCCACAACGACTGTTTCACGAGCGTGCGTTGCGCAGTTCCTACGCACGCTCGTAACTTCGAGCATTTTTAATATTTTCACTCCAGATTTTCAATATTGCCATTTTACCACACCTCCTTATGAACAGTACAACTGTTATTTTTCACATCTCACCCGAAATGTGTTTTCGCCCATGTAGTGCACAATGGCATGGGCGGTGTGCGAAATCAATGTTCCAGACAGATTAATAAAATCACAGTGACACTGTTCATGAGCAGTGGTCTTAAACTGTCTATGTTGAAAATTTGAGGAAAATATTCCCCAAAACGACTGTTTTACGAGCGTGCGTTGCGCAGTTCGGACGCACGCTCGTAACTTTGAGCATTTTTAATATTTTCACTCCAGATTTTCAGTATTGCCATTTTACCACACTCCTTATGAACAGTACAACTGTCATTTTTCACATCTCACCCAAAGTGTGTTTTCGCACATGTAGTGCACAATGGCGCGGTCAGTGCGAAATCAATGTTCGGGATAGATTAAGAAAATCACAGTGAAGTAAACTGCAATTCATAAACTACAACAAGTAGACTGTTGTTTGCTAATGTTGTTGGTAATTGCTAGTTTTTACCATTCAAAAAAGTTTACCAAGGGACTATTTTATCTCAATGTTTCAATTAATTATCTATTCTGTATTTAGATAAATGTTACAACGTTTTCAAAATATAAACACCTTGTCAGTGTCCTTTTTTCCATAGTTATTTCCCATTTTATAAGCGCAATAAGACACTCCAGGGTGGTGGTTGTTATGTGATAACCGCACACCTAGGTGCAGAAGGACATTCGCCCTTGACCTCGTGCCTCACCACGCACCTAGGTGTGTGGTTATCACATAACAACCACCACCCTATTGTGTCTTATTGCTTACATATCAGGCCTAGAATCTGAATGTGTGTTTGTGCATCTTACAGCCAAGTACAAACCCAGAAGCTGTAGCATGTGGCTGTAAGCCAGCGGTGCGTTGTTGTAATGCTTGTGCTGTAGACGCAGTGATTAAATGAAGGTACTTTATCTGGCAGCAGAATTGAAACTGTATTTATTGTGGCAGAGGGCTCCAGGTTTCCAGTGCAAGGATTTGATGGCAGTACCAGTGTACGTTTCGTAGGTAAGGCAGGGGTTACGCCAAACCCCTAGAACTTCTGAATGCTCATTTCATCCCTGCCTGCTCTTGCAGTTAGCTTTCTCTCACTCCTGCAACCCGTCTGTTCCCACCTCAGTGCTTCCTAACACCCCCTTTCCTTATTCTCCCCTTTTGGGTGTCTTCTAGTACCCCTTTTGCTTTCTCTCTCGCCCCACAGCAGCCCTCCCCATGGCTCTCTCTTTTGCCACCATATTTTCCCTACCTCCTCCGAATGCCCGAGCCTCCTGGCTGATCCAGCATCTCCTTTGCAGTTCCTCCTCACAGCTGTATATCTTGCATTGTTTGTTCATTTTGTACTGCTCCTTGAGATTCAAGTCTGCTGTTGATCTTCCAGGCAGTCCTAATATTTGCACTCCCTTTATACTCCCAACTTTTGTGTTGTGGATTCCAAGCCATATTAATTATTATATATTTAGCTATATAATTATAAATACTCTCTGTATTCCTGTTGCTGTGTATTTTTGTAGTTATTATGAATTTTGTGTATCACACACCCTTGCTCATCTCCTCCAAGTCACACCTAGAAATGAGCCTTGACTCAGTGTACCTATTCTGGTCACCAAATTTTAAATAAACAGTTCAGCCACGTAATCAGTAAATAAATAATGCAAACTCTAAATCTGTTCAAATAAATCTCCCAGCATTGTCATGATTATGGGAGAGTAGCCAGGCTATCTGTTTGGAAACACTGTCATCTTGGTCTTTTTGGCAGTGAGCAATAGTTTATTTGCAGGTAGCCAATTGTGAAGCATTCCTAGTAGTTTCTAATGTTTGATATTTAATTCGCTAATGGGTATGGACCGAGCCGATTCTGCATGGTAAAATGAGGGATTTAGCTTTCTAACCTGGTACAGTTAAGAGGTATAGAGGAGTTTTAAGTAGTAAAATAAAGGATGTCTGCCCCCCTTCCACCCCTAAGGTAGAATAGTTTGTTCATTCATTCTTTCAAAATTTGTGTCCAGAAAGATAACAGGATATCCCTATAAGGTGCAATGTCTTGTTTGCACTGGAGTCCCAAGAGGCAGCAGTATAACTAGAATGATGACAGTTCAGTGTTATGGACAGAGGGGTTCTGAATGCCCATAAGAGGGACAGTCACCCCTAGAGTGGGATAGTTGAGAAGTATCTGCCTTATACTCAGATATTCCTCCAGGTATTAACTGCTCATACAGAAACTGCCAGTCCTCACTCAGTTCAGTCTTGAAACCAGGGAACCTGAAACGACCTTTGGATGTGTGGTAAGAGTGATACAGTACTCCTCTTGTACTGCTCACATAGTTGGCTTTGGAATATTTGAGCACACTAATGGGCATAACAGAATGGAAGTGAGCTAGTTTGTGTAACTTCCTGCCACTGAGGTCCTAATCTGAAATTGACATGATAGTTGTGTCTACTTGAGATCATCTCAGCACTGCAGTCTGCAGCCATCCGAGCTGCTGCTTCCCGTGTTGGCACAGTGGGCCCTGATTCATGGGACTGCTTGCAATTCGATGCTAATAAAGTGCAACGAATTAAGTGAAAGATCAACTGCACTCAGCAGTGGCCTGACCTAGTTCCCCAGCGTTGTGGTATGACGAATGATTGACGCAGTTTTTTAAATTGCATTAAAACTACGCATTTCTGGCTGATGTAGAAACCCAGTGAATGGGGTTTACAGACAGTGGCAGTCACAGCAGAGTGGATCACATGCTGCCAGACTGCTGAGTCAGCCACATACATCAGCGATCTCTCTCCTGGGTTGTGGCCAACTCGGCAGTCTCAGACAGCATGTGATCCACTCTGCTGTGATTGCCAGTGTCTGTAAGCCCCACTCACTGAGTTTCTGTGTCGGCCAGAACTGTCCAGTTTTAATGCACCTCAACCAATTGTGCTGACATATGCCAGGCACCCTTCTGTCCTTACCTGCAGCAGCTCAGTGGGGCTGGATGAGAGCACACAGAGACAGCTTCACATCAGACAGTCAGCTTTCCAACATCAGGGACAGGCATTTGGTGGTGCATACCTTGTGTGCAGTAAGTCCTCATCTCCTGGGCCACCAGGAGTTAGTCATGCAGTGGTAGGTGCAAGCCCCACTCCAGGCATCATGCATCTTCATGGAAACATAGAATCTGTCGGCAATATAGGGCCCTGCGGCCCATCAAGTTTGCCCAGCCCTTCCTACCTATTGTCTTGGCCCTTACAGACCGTAACTCCTCCCATCCTCACACTGCTTTAGTTACTGTCTTAATCAGCCTCTCCTCCCCCCATTTGTCTGTTCCACCTGCGTCTG
The DNA here is from genome assembly GCA_016271365.2 of Neoceratodus forsteri. Lineage (NCBI taxonomy): Eukaryota > Metazoa > Chordata > Ceratodontiformes > Ceratodontidae > Neoceratodus > Neoceratodus forsteri. The sequence goes on from CM057452.1 coordinate 1,465,621,607, forward strand.
AATCCCATTACTGATTCTGGATAGACCACCTCCCTTGGCAACCGATTCCATCCCTCTGCTACTCTGTCAGTGAAGAAATGTTTTCTGACATACCTCTTAAATCCCCTTCCCCACCAGCCTCTTTCACTTTTCTCAGTTGCTTCTGTTTCCACCAAGCATGTGCACATCTCTTCTGTATGCAGTGCAGGTATTTGTAGGTATTTATATGTCTTAATTATGCACCCCCCCATCTCCAGAGTGTAGATCTTTAGATCCTCCAACCTTTCCTGCTGACCTTCGATCAGTTTAGTTACCATCTTTTGTACTGCCTCCACCCTGTCCCTGTCTTTCTTCAAGTGTGGGCTCCAGATTTTCACATACGACACTACTCCAGATGAGAATACACCAGGGATATGTACAGCAGTATTTTATTTTTGTTATTAATAAGATTTTTAATTTTCAATAAGATTTAAAAGCAAAGTTACAGACAGGATGAATTAAACCAACTCATGGACATACATAAGAACAGTAAGCAGAAACCAGGGGCAAAAACTGATTTAAACTGATAAAAAAATATCAATTAAACATTTTTAAATAAAAAAAGGAAGGACAGAACACTGAGTTTAAAAAAAGCATGTTCTATACTACATTTAACAGCAGTCAACGATAATAAAACATATAATTATACTTCTTACCCTATATCCATGTCAGACAGCTCCCCTTAAAAAGAATAATTAAGGAGATTATTATTCATGGAGAAGAGAAAGCAAAAGTAACCTAGAAGAAAGACGAAGAAAAATAAAACCAAAAGATAGTTGGTAAGTCCAATAAATAAAACAAATTGATAGTACAGTATAGAATACAGAGAAAAATAAGGAAAGATGGAGTGGAGTATGGACAGATTAGTACAAATAACTCCCTGACTTAAAAACAGAACAAATGATTTGTACACACCAGAGTGGCTGCAGATTGAGGAAGACGTCCTAAATGATAAAAACATCAGTACACATTCACTTTTTTCTACTTGCCGTACTACAATAGTAAATATGTACAGTAGTAGACTCACTTTATAACCCCTTCTGCTCTTTTTCCCCTTCCTGCACAACCCAGCATCCTGTCTGTTCACATTGTCTGGTTGTTCTGTGCTTTAGTCTTCAGATTGTCCAGTGGTATAACCCCCAGGTCCCTATCCTTGGTCAGATTTTCCCCTGTAACACCCCACCATTCTGTATTCTGATTTCAATTTTTTTGCCCCAACCTAAATGTATTACCTTGCACCTTTTTGGTATTACATTTTAAGTGTCGTGTCCTTGACCACTTCTTGAGTCTCCCTCTAAGTCTTCCTTCATACTTTGTACTACAGGACTTCCTTACTAGCCTGTCTACCCCAGATCTTTGTATGGGTAGCTTTTCCCCTGGATCTCTACTTCAATTTTGCAGATAAAAATGTTGAAGAGGACCTGTCCCAGGGCTGTTCCCTGTAGCAGCCCACCGGTGGCCCCACTGATCTCAGAGTATTCCTCATTAAATACAGTGCTCTCAATTCTGTTATTCAGCCAATTTCTTGCCCACTTCATGATTTTATCTCCCACACTGAGGTGTCTCATCTTAACCAATCGACCATGTGGAACAGAGATGAAGGCTTGGTTGAAATCAAGGTACAGTATGTAAGCTTCTTGTCCCTTGTCCACCACCTTCATCATCGAATCAGAGACGTCGACTGGATTTGTCTGACATGATCTTCCGCCTGTGAACCCATGCTGACTGTTATCCTGAAGTCCATTCACCTCCAGAAAACCTCACTAGCCTTTCCTCTATTAAAGTTTTTAGCCACTTCCCCTCTGTGGACATCAGACTGACAGGTCAGTAGTTCCCTGGTTCATCCCTACTGTGACAGGGTAGAATAGGACCCTGTCCCATTTGTTATGGAGAAAGTGCTTAAATACAAGGATCTTTCCTTTTCTGTCTCTTCTCTATCTGGTTGCGCAACCAGATTTTCCTGTGAGACTTCGCACTTGACCAACCCAACAGGATTGCAGTTCTTTGCCCCTCACTGTCTCTGTTTTCTCTTGCTGTCTGTTTTTCTCCCGTGCATATCTGGATCTGCTGATATAAAAATATGTGCAAATCATTGTATGAAAATGTAACTGATATTGAGATCCCTTGCGTTTGGAAAATATATATCATTACTGTTGAAATGTATATAATTATCATTTGAGATGACTGCAAAAAGCTGTTGGAAGCTAGAGGTTACCAGAGTTCAGTTTTTAAGCCTTTTGCAACAGCTGTGCAAAAGGGGACCTCAACTCAAGAAGCACACTGTGTTCTAGCAGCTTCTGCCTGAGATTTACAAAAACAGGATGCTTGCTAAGAATGGGGGTTGAAAGGACTTATAAAGGAGCTAAGCTGCAACTACTGCCCTTCTGCACAGCTGTCTTGATTGGAGTTAGTGATTGACTGTTTGCATTGCAATATTAGTAATACTGTAAGTTATTCACTGAGCTAAGAATTTGTCATAAGTCCTGAATTGAGAGCAGGTTACAGGCTGTGTATTGGACCCAGACAGTGCCTAGGGGGTGGAAACTTTTTTTCTTTTGTTTATCTCTGTGTAACTTAAAAGACCAGGCCAGACTGTGTCAGGAAGTGCTTACATCACAGCTACTTAACAGCCAATAGCTCTGGAAGAGTCTTACAGACCTTGATAAAAGTACTAATTTTAGCAGGCTCATCAGACAACCTAATAGTCTTCAGGTGAAGCTACCTCTGGCTGGAAGCTGCAACACTGGACTTAAGATCTGCAAGAAAGTGAGTTGTGCTCACAACAGAGGGAGGTGAACCTTACAATTTACAATTGTCTTTGGTTTGAAGCAGATTCCTTAGGAAAGTTACAGACAGGATGAATTAAACTTAATATTCTTCAGGTGGAGGATACTTCTAACTGAAGGGTGAAATAAGGAACTTAGAATTATCAGAAAATGCAGTCTTTCAATCAACAGAGGGAGGTGGAGCTTGCTTTACTTTTGTTACAATTGTCAAGATTTTCAGTGCAGGAAGAGTTTCAACCCACAGGGGCTTAATACTGTTTTCTGTGTCTGCCCTTCTGCACAGCTGACGTGTTTTGGGGCTGACTGCTTTCACAGCACAAGTCACCAGGCTGTTTTGGAGCTGGGGAGGTTTACCTGTGTCTGACTTGGATGTTTGGATTTTCTCTGTTTGATTAACAGGGTATTTTCTCTGTCAAATTGTCATGTAGGGCATCTTGCTGACAGGAAGGCACTCATCACAGCGGTAGGTCAGAGCTTTTAGCTGATTGTTTCAGTGAGGGCACAGTTTGGGCCCAAACCCTTCCCACCCCTCACCCCACCCACCCTGGAAATAGTTCCTTATACCTGGGGTTCTGACACAATTTCCTCAAGAGGGCAAGGTGCATATCACTGTCATATCCTCTCTAGCACACTGCACTGACAATATAAGCATACACATTATATAAATACATATATATCTATATAACACACCAATCACACACACACACACACACACACACACACACACACACACAAAAAACTAAACAAGGTAGACAGTTATGTTGGGAGTAGTGCAATGTAATGGCTGTGGGGCAGCAGTCTTCCGGGAGTCTTTCTGGAGGCTAGGATGCTGCCCTGTTTGCAGACAACTATCTGCCCTGAGGGAGGAAGTTGCATGTCTTCAGGCCACATTGGACAGTAGCAAGGGAACCTCCCCCATCCAGGGAGCACCAGAGCCACCTCCACTACCTCAGAGGTTGCAAAGAAAGCACAGCAGTTGGAACACAGTGGGCTCAGGGAGGGTAAGGGTGGTGGAACAGAGGTACACCCAGTTGTTCTACTCCATAATCCATACACCATTCTGGGGGAGCATAGTTCCCCTATGGAGGCACCCGCAGAGGAGACTAAGGGGGGTGCAGACAACTGTCATAAGGGAGGCCCTCAGGAAGGAGGCAGAGGGCACCACAGGGAAAGGAAGCAGCTCCTGGTGGGGGACTCAATCATTAGGGGGATTGAACTGGGGAAAGCATGGAAAACTGAAGTAAGGTGCCTGCCTGGTGCCATGGCTTGGAGGGACAGGAAGCGCATCCTTAGGATCACGAGAACAGTTGCATGGGAGTTTGAGCTGGACGTTATTGTCCACCTAGGGACAAATGACTTGGCTCATTATGAGATTAGAGCAGTGCAGAAGGACTTTATAGAGTTGGGGAGGGGCCTAAGACAAGTAGCACACACGGCATCCTTCTCAGAGGTGCTGCCTGTCAGTGGCATGGGTGAGACGAGAGTACTTTGCACCATGCAGTTTAATGAATGGTTGAAAAAATGGTGTGGAGCACAGGGTTTGGCTTCATTGGCGACTGGGGTTCCACCTGGAGGACACACCAGCCTGTACTGGCAGGATGGTCTGCATCTGTCCAGGAAGGAACAAGTCTTTTGGGCAATTGGTTTAAATGCTTCATTGATGCCGGTCCGTCGTGCGGCGGTTGGTTCGCTTGCATTTTGACCTGGGTTAGGGGCGGACCTGGGTGGTCGGGAGGAACCGACACGAGTTGGGAAGGATTGAGCGCCCCATAGGCATCTCTCCTTCCCTGGGGGAGGGGCAGGGCAGCAGCCAGCGATGAGCGGCACCTAGTGGAGACTGGGTGCACGCCCACGTCGGGCTTAACTGGAGACTCAGGATGGGGGCAGCGTCATTCCACATCCCTATCCTGCTAAAGGGAGCAAAATCCCGCCTTGCGTCTCGGTGACGCTCTGCCCCAGAAAGCCCTGACTGACCCGGAGCCGTTCCCCCAACCAGTCACAGTTCCGCGGTCCGATATCGGGGTTGGAGCCACGCACCCCACCTCTGGGGGTGCCTGGGATGACCGGGAGACGGTAACATCCGTGGTCGGGGCTCCTGGGTCCATGACCAGAGTTGATGGTTGACGAGAGGCGTGGGGAAAAATAGGGGGAAAATAAATAAATAAATAAATGCTTCATTGGCAAGCTTTTAAACTAGTCAAGGGGGAGGCACTGATAAGCAGCAGCAAAATCCCAGCCTCCCCCTACAAAACAGGGTACTGAATGAGAAAAAGACCAAGGTAGAAAGGTCATTGGGGGATGCTGCTACAGAAGGTAAAGCCATCAAAAAATGGAGAGCAATGAGTACCAATGCCGTAGTCTGGGTAACAAGCTTCCTGAATTAGTGGCCTTGATGGAGGAGGAACATCTGGATATCGTGGCAGTCACAGAAACATGGTACACACAGAACCATGACTGGGACGTAAACATACCAGGATACACTATCTGCAGGAGGGACAGGGAGGGTAAAAGAGGAGGAGGAGTAGCTCTCTACATAAGAGAAGGAATCAAAGCAACATAACAAAAGGGTAAACAGGGAGGAGAAGAAGCACTGTGGGTCAATTTGGAGGCAGGCAATGGCACCACAATCTGCACAGGGGTTGTATACAGACCCCCCCTCTCAGGGGGAGGAAATGGACAAGGAAATGATAGAAAGTATATTTAGAATGGCAGATAAAGGGGAGATATTGCTGATGGGTGATCTGAATATGCCAGATGTTAACTGGAGAGAAGTTGCAGCAGCCACTTCTAAGAGTGGGGTTATTCTAGATGCCCTACAGCGGGCATTCCTTAGACAACTAGTATTGGAACCCACTCGAGAGGGAGCAATCTTAGACCTGGTCCTCTCACATGGAGATGGAGATGGAGAGAGGATCACAGATGTAGAAGTGGGTAGCCATCTGGGAACTAGCAACCATCGAACAGTATGGTTCACAATAAACACAGCAATAGAGTCAAGTCATACAAAGGCAGAAGTACTGGACTTCAGGAGGGCTGACTTTGCCAAAATGGGTGAGTGCCTAAGGAATGCACTAGCAAATGGGCAGGAAGGAGGGGTGGAAGAACAATGGGGAATAATAAAAACTGCCATCACAGAGGTAACAAGCCTTTGTGTGAAGCAAATAAACAAAACAAAACGATGCAAGAAACCGCTATGGTTCTCAAAGGAGGTGGCAGTGAAGGTTCAAGAGAAAAAAGCATTCAGAAAGTACAAGGAATCACAGAAGGAGCAGGACAGAGAATTGTATCAGTTAAAGCAAAAGGAAGCTGGGAAGGCAATCAGAACAACAAAGGCCCGAACTGAGGGAAAGATAGCCAACTCAGTTAAGAAGGGGATAAAACCTTTTTTAGGTACATCAGGGAGCGAAGGAAGACTAAGGAAGGGATAGTGAGGCTTAATGGGGGTGGGCAGAGGGTGACTGTGAAAAGGCAGAGATACTAAACAAATATTTTTGCTCAGTATTTACAAATGAAGAGGGGGAGGTACCTAAAACAAACAATAAAAACACTCTGGATACAGAAGTTGATACCAGCCCATTTACAGAAGAAAGGGTTCTGAAAGAACTCTTAAAACTGAAGGTGGACAAAGCAATGGGGCCTGATGGAATTCATCCCAGAATTCTAAAAGAACTAAGGGTAGAACTAGTGACACCACTGACTACCCTCTTTAACAAATCATGGGAGGATGGGGTGGTACCTGAGGACTGGAGGACGGCAGATGTGATTCCCCTTCACAAAAGTGGGAGCAGGGCAGAAGCAGGAAACTACAGACCTGTTAGTTTAACCTCAGTGATAGGGAAAATGATGGAATCACTTCTGAAGGAAAGAACTGTCGAGTACCTAGAGGCCAGAGGGGGCACAGAACCCAAGGCAGCATGGATTCACAGCGGGAAGGTCCTGCCAGACGAATCTAATAGATTTCTTTGACTGGGTGACCAAAGTAGTAGATCAGGGAAGGGCTGTGGACATGGCCTGCCTAGACTTTAGCAAGGCATTTGATTCAGTCCCAGACAAAAGATTAATATACAAGTTAGCCAGCCTGGGTGTGGGTACCAAGATGATAGCCTGGGTAAAGAATTGGCTCGAGAATAGGACACAGAGAGTAATAGTAAATGGAGTCCACTCTGAAGAAAGTGGGGTTACTAGTGGGGTGCTGCAGGGTTCAGTATTAGGACCGGTACTCTTCAATGTCTTTGTAAAGCGACATTGCAGAGGGACTGGAAGGAAAAGTATGTCTCTTTGCAGACGACACAAAGATCTGCAACAGAGTTGATGCACAAGGTGGGGTGGAAAGGATGAGAAGAGACTTGGCAAGGTTAGAGGAATGGTCAAATGTATGGCAGCTTAGATTTAATGCTAAGAAGTGCAAGGTAATGCACCTGGAAAACAAAAACCCAAGGGAAGAGTACACAATGGGGGTGAGATACTAACAACAACAAAAATGGAAAGGGACCTGGGGTAGTCATATCAGATGACTTAAAGGTGGGCAAGCAATGTGAGAGGGCAGTAAGGAGGGCTGGGGATACTGGGATGCGTGGGAGAGGCATCACCAGTAGAAAACATGAAGTTGTTATCCTCTGTACAGACAGCTGGTGAGACCCCATCTGGAGTACTGTGTGCAGTTCTGGAGACCCAGTCTCCACAAGGACATAGACAAGATGGAAGCTGTCCAGAGGAGGGCAACTAAAATGGTGCAGGTTCTGCACCGGAAGACATATGAAGAGCGACTAAAGGAGCTTGATATGTATAGCTTCAAGGAAAGGAGGGAGGGGGGGACATGATAGAAACTTTCAAGTACCTCAAGGGAATCAACAAAGTCCAAGAGGGTAGCATCTTTCAAAAAAAGAGGTGTGCAAGAACAAGGGGGCACAATTTGAAGATGGGGGGCTCAGAGGTAATGTAAGGAAGTATTTTTTCACAGAGAGGGTTGTGGATGCATGGAACGGCCTTCCAGAGGAGGTTGTGGAGTCAAAAACAGTGGTTGAAGTCAAGCATGCATGGGACAGCCATTAGGAAATTCTAGAGGGTGGGGGTAGAAAGAAGTAGGCTGTTGGTTAACTAGGATCTGCAGCTTATCCATTAGGTAGGGAAATGGGCAGACTGGGTGGGCCAAGCAGTCCTTATCTGCCGTCAAATTCTATGTCTCTATGTTTCTGTGTTTTACTGGAGAAGAAGATAAAGTCAAGTCAACTTTATTTTTATAGCGCCTTTCCAAACCAAGGCGCTGGTCATAAAACCAAATACAGCAGGCATAAATAGGATTAAAACAGGAACAATAAAACAAGTTATTCATATTTTGGGAAGGCTAAATTAAAAAAATAGGTTTTTAACTCAGTTTTAAACCTATCGATGGTCAGGCATTCTCTTAACTGATGAGGTAGAGAATTCCACAGGGAGCCGAGAAAGAAAAAGCTCTGCTCGAGGATGAGGAGGGTGATGTAGCCACGACAGGGGTGGCTAGAGACGGAAAGGGAGTGGGAGGCAGGAGGCAGGGGCCAGATAGCAGGAAGAACGAGGGGGACCTGGAATGCAGGAGAATGGGGAGCAGTGAATCAGAGCAGGAGGGGCAGGGGAAGAGGAGGAAAGCGCAAGGAGAAGGACCAGTTGGGAGGAAAGGTAAGGAGAAGGACCAGAAGTACAAGGAGGATTCAGTAAAGGGGCTGAGGGTTTAGGCCAGGGAGCATGACGAGCAAGGAGGAACTAAATGGAGACAGGAAGGAAGGGAGGATGAGCCAGGCTAGTTTAGCAGATGGGGAGAAGGACCGGTTGCGAGCAGTGAGGGGGTGTGAAGGTACAGAAGGATACTCAGAAGGAGGAGGCATAGGACTGGAGGGAGGGGTGGCCATGGTAAATAAGGAGGGTGGCATGTGGCACCCAGATAGGGGAGGAACAAGGAGCCAGCTGGGTGGAGGGGCCAGTAGAAAGGATGAGGGACATGGAAGGGGGAGAATGGAGGAAATGAGTGGTCAGAGTGCTCCTGCTGGGGATTCTATGATCAGGGGTATCAAATGGGATAGGGAGGAGAAGCCTGGCCAGTTAGAACAAGATCTTCCCTGGACTACAGTGCACAGGGCTAAGCCACGAGGTATATCAGCTGACAAACGATTGTGGGGGTTTCCCAGACATACTGGTCCACCTGGGTACAAATGACATTGAGGGAAATAGCGAGCTAGAGATACAGGCAAGATTCAGGGAGCTTGCCAGGGTCTGTCATGACATAGGATGCACAGTTTCCTTCTCAGAAATCCTGCCAGTGCCAAGGGCTAGTGGGGAACACAAAAGGAAGATTTGGGAGATAAACCAGTGGCTCAGGGAGTGGTGTGAGGCCAGAGGGTATGGGTTGATGGGGGATTGGGGGGAGACCTGGGAGGATAAGGAGCTGTATGCTAGAGATAGACTACATCTCAATTTGGAGGGGAGGGGAATCCTTAAGTTGAAAATAGAGGGGTTCATTGGTGAAAAGTGGGGTTTAAACTTGTGAAGGGGGGCGGGATGGGAGAAAAGGCTGTCGAGGGCTGCCGATAAGGAGGACTCTGTCTCACCCCCAGGGACCAGGAGGATTGCAGGAAAAGGCTGAGTGGCAAAGTGCAGACCAGGGGAAAACAGAATCCCCATGGGAACACGAGCAGGGGAAATGGAACTATAGGGAAAGGGTGGAAGGTAGTCCTGCTAAATGCCAGGAGCTTGGGCACTAAAATGCCTGAGCTCCAGGCGATGCTAACTGAGGGAGCAGTGGATGTGGCAGCAGTCACTGAGACTTGGGCCACTGCAGGACATGACTGGGACCTGAACCTGGAGGGTTACACTATGTTCAGGAAGGACAGGGGAGGGAAGGAGGAGGGTAACAATGATAGTCAAAACTGCATTGGCATAGGGGAGTAGGAGGCGGAGGGAACCGTGGGGCGATTTGGGTCACCTTGATAACAAGGGGGGGCAAGAGAGTAAAAATAGGAGTGGTGTATAGACCCCCTGCCCTGGCGGAGGAGCTGGAGGACAGTCTGGTGGCAGATGTTGGGAGACACTGCAGACTGGGCAGAGGAACAGTGGTGGTGTTGGGGGACTTAAACATGCCAGGAACAGACTGGGAGACTATGACATCCTCTGTGACCAGGGAACAGAGGTTGTTGGATGTCTTTCAAGACGCGTTCCTAACTCAGCAGGTGAGGGAACCGACCAGGGAGGCGCGGGTACTGGATGTGGTCCTGGCAGACAGTGACCAGATTGGGGGCCTGGAGGTAAGGGACCCATTGGCGGGGAGTGACCATGCCACGGTCTGGTTCTGCCTGGACCTAGGAGGGGTAGAAGGCTGCACAAAGACAGAAGTAACCGACTTCAGGGGGGTGGATTTTAAGGAAATGGGAAGGATCCTTAAGGAGCATTTGGATGGGATTGGGTCAGACATAGACACTGATAGTAGGTGGGAAACCATCAGGAGAACGGTGCAGGATGCTACCAGCACCTGTGCAAGAGTAAGACGAAAATGCAGTAGGGCCCAAAAACCCTGCTGCTGGACCAGGGAAGTCCAGGAGGTGGTGCGGGGAAAGAAAGCAGCCTATAAGCAATTCATGCTCAAGAAGTGAAAGGACTGAGGAAGTACAGGCTGATGGCTAGAAGGGCCACTAGAGTGGTGAGGGCGGCTAAGGCAAGGAAGGAGCAGAACCTGGCCAGGGAAATGGAGAGGAACAAGGGTTCTTTAGATACATTGGGGAAAAATGAAGGTGAAGGGGCAGATTAGCAGGATTAAATCAGGGAGAGATGGGCACAAGACCCGGGGGCAGGCTGAGGTACTAAATGAGTACTTCACCTCAGTTTCACCAAGGAAAATGGGGAGTGCTGCATCATACGTGGAGGAGACAGACATACTGAGGGGGGACCCTCACCGATCGGCGGGTCTGGGGAGAGGGAGGCATCACTGGCAGGTGGGGGAGGGCTAAGCAGGGAGAAGAGGTACGGAAGTGGAAATCACAGCAGAGAGAGTGAGGGAAGCCCTCAGCTCCCTTAAAGACGGAGAAAACACGGGGCCAGATAAATTACATCCCAGAGTGCTGAAGGAACTGCGGATGTCCTGGCGAAACCCTGGCGGAGCTTTCACCATCTCTCTGAGGACAGGGTGGGTGCCCCAAGACTGGAAGGTGGCGCATATAGTGCCCTATCCACAAGGGGGGTCAAGGGTGGCAGGGACTCACAGGCCTGTCAGCCTGACATCGGTGGTGGGCAAGGTGATGGAGGGCATTGTCAAGAGAGGCTGGGGGGACCTGGATAAGTCAGGCTGCCTGGACAATAGACAGCATGGATTCATCCCGGAAATCGTGTCAGACAAACCTGGTGGAGTTCTATGACTGGGTGACAAGTGCCTTGGACCTGGGTAGACCAGTGGATGTCCTCTTTCTAGACTTCAGCAAGGCATTTGACTCTGTTCCTCACGTGGACCTGTTGGATAAGCTGGGAGAAATGGGGGTGGGGAACCAGATGATCAGATGGATAGGCAATTGGCTCCAGGACGGACCCAGAGGGTCGTAGTTGGTGGGATAGTCTCATCCCCAAGAAGGGTCATTAGTGGGATCCCACAGGGATCAGTCCTTGGGCCCCTTCTGTTCAACGCCTACGTATCTGACATAAGGACAGGAATCAGGAGTGAGATGAGTCTCTTTGTGGATTACTCGAAACTGGGGGCGGTGGTGGATGGGGAGAAGGGGAGGGTGGCCCTACAGGGGGACCTGGAGGCTCTGGAAAGATGGTCTAGAAAGTGGAAGCTGAGGTTCAATGCAGGGAAATGCAAGGTACTCCACCTGGGGGCCAGAAACCCAGGCCAAGTGTACACCCTGGGGGGGGAATGCTACAAGTCTCGATGGCTGAGAGGGACCTGGGGTGGTGGTGGATGTCAAGATGAACAACTCTGAGACTTGTAGGAGGGCAGCAGCCAAGGTCAACAGGATGCTGGGATGCATCGCTAGGGGATCACCTCCAGAAGGAGGGAAGTGATACTCCTCTGTATAACTGCTTGGTGAGGCCGCACCTTGAGTACTGTGTGCAGTTTTGGAGGCCACACTTAAAGAGGACATTAACCTCCTGGAGAGGGTCCAGAGGAGGGCAACCAAAATGATTTGGGGCTTGGGGACAGGACCTATGAGGAGAGGCTCAAGAGCTAAATATGTACACATTGGAAGAGAGAAGGGACCGGGGACATGATAGAGGTCTTCAGGTACATGAAGAGGGTAAATGGGGAAGAACAGTCAGGGTGCTTCGAAGGAAGGAGGCGGGGCCACTAGAGGGCATGGGTGGAAGCTGGAGGGGGGAAGATTCAGGGGAGAAAGGAGGAGGTGCTACTTCACTGAGAGGGTGGTGGAGCCATGGAATGCACTGCCTAGGAAGCTGGTGGAGGCAGAGACAGTGGGGGTTCAAGAGGGGTGGGACAGGTACAGGGAAGGGTTCTGGAAGCAAAATCCAATGCAGCAAGAATATCCGGAACTGGGAAGGGAGAAGCCAGAGAAGGCGAGGGGGAAAGCAAGGTCAGCACCCAGGGTGGGGGCTGACCAAACGAGCAGACACGAAAGACCGTTAGGCCTATTCTGCTGCCATTTTGGTATGTTAGTAACCAAATGTCTTCAGGTATACCCTGGGAAACTCCAGCAATTCTTTGTTGGTGGATCAGAGGGACGGAGGGGGTAGCAGGGTACAAGGAGATCTTGCAGGTAGCCGGGTCTCTGATCATGTAGGGCTTTAAAGGTTAGCAAGCCAACCTTAAAGGTGATCCGCCACTGAACAGGCAGCCACTGCAGCCCACGGAGCACAGGTGTAATATGACTGGTCCTAGAGGTCCCAGTCAGAAACCTGGCTGCCGCATTCTGCACCAGCTGCAAGCAGCGGATATCAACCCCTGGTAGCCCTAGGTAGAGGGAATCGCAGTAATCAAGACGGGTAGTGACAAAGGCATGGACCAATGTTGGAAGATCATCCGGAGGAACCAGGTGTTTCACCTGGGCGATATTCCTGAGATGTTAAAAAGAGGATTTGACGACAGCTGACATCTGAGGTTTTAGAGTCAGACCATCATCGAAAACAATGCCCAGGTTACACTTCCGGTCTGAGGTAGTGAGCTGTATACTGCCAAGTGACAAGCCTGATGGTTGTCCAGCCCCCAAACCCGCCCCCGGATGACCTGGGTCCAGTACCAACACTTCAGTCTTGACTGGATTCAGTCTTAGCCAGCTGGAGCTCATCCAAGTTCTGATCTCAGTAAGGCAATTATTTAGCATGGGGAGTGCATCAATCTGTCTGGGCAGAAAGGACATATACAGCTAAGTGTCATCTGCATAGCAATGAAAACTCAAATTGTATCACCTGATGAAATCTCCCAATGGCAGCATGTACACTGCAAACAATGGGGCCCAGAATGGAGCCCTCCGGCACCCCACAGAGCAGGGAGTGAGCACCAGAGGAATAAATTCCAGTGGCAACTCTCTTAGACCTGCCCGTGAGGAATGAATGGAACCATTTAAGGACTGTACCAGACAGCCCACAAAAGAGTCGCAGGCACTCCAGCAGCACACCATGGTCTACAGTGTCAAATGCAGCAGAGAGATCAAGAAGGACCAGAATGGTACGTGCCTTTCGATCTCTAGCCATTAGGAGGTCGTTCAGTACCTGGACAAGAGCATTCTCTGTGCTATGCTTCTTCCTGAAACCAGACTGGAGAGAATCATAGACATTGTGAGTTGTAAGATGATCATCCAATTGCAATGCAACCACCTTTTCAGTAACCTTACCAACAAATGGCAGGGTAGAGATAGGCTGGTAGTTGGCTAGACAGTCTGGATCCAAGGAGTATTTCTTAAGCAGTGATTGAACGACTGCCTCTTTGAGGGGGTCAGGAAAGACCCCACTTTCCAAGGACTTCCAGATAATTTCAGCAAAGATCGGGCAGATAACATCTACACATCCCACTAAGTGGGGTGTAGGGCCCAGAACCAAACTATAACTGGTTGGGCACAGTGTTTGGATGATCTTCACAATGTACGTGAATTCTGGCAGGCAGAAATCTGACCAGACAGACTGAGTGCATGCCACTTCCTGTCGATCACTGTAATCCCTCATAGGAGAGGCCAGACCGATGCCAAACCTGATGCTGGCTGGCAGCCTTATCTGTGAAGAATCGAGTGAACTCCTCGCATCTTAGCTGAGAAAAGGCTTCTCTGGGCTGGAGACAGATTGGATTGCACAATCTGTCAACAGTCCGGAAAAGCTGAGCTGGTTGATTTCGCTCAGCAGAAATCTTCCTGGACAGTAATTCTGCCTTCTTATGGGTGATTTCTGATTGATAGCTGTCATAATGTGCCATCAACCTAAGACTGTCAGAATCATGGCCGGACTTCCGCCAGGCTGTCTCCGTCCTTTGGCCAACTCGCCTCAACTCCTTCAAGGAGCCATCAAACCAAGGGCTTCTTGGGCGAAGGGTGAGAGGTCGAACACGAACAGGAGCAATCTTATCCAGAGCATCTCCCACAGCCTTATTATAGGCTAGTACAAGATCATCTGGACTCATGCATTCACCTGACAAGCCTGATAGGTCCAGCACCGCCGATAGGTCACTAGGGTTAAACCCTTTTATAGGGCGGTACTGGACCATCTCCGTAGGGGCAGACCTACTGGGGGCCCTGAAACTGAACCTTATGGTGTGATGGTCAGATCAGCTGACTGGTTCCTCCCCCAGATCAGCTATCTCCATACCCAAAAGAAAAAGCAGCTCCAACGAATGACCCACTACATGGGTCGAGGAGGTAACTACCTGTGTAAGGCCCAGTGTCGTCATCAGGTGGAGGAGATTTTTACGAGGGTTCATCATTGACCCAGGCATTGAAGTCCCCCAGAACTATCCATCTGGGGGACCTCAACACTATATCGATAATGAAGTCTGCTATCATCTGCAGGAATTCTCCTCCATCTCCTGGTGGACGGTAGATGAGAATCCCGCAGCCTACTTCCTCTCCCAGGATATATCCGAAGGATCTGGTACTTCCCAATGGCACATCCACAAGGCCCAGTTCAGTCTTAAACATAATGGCCACCCCCCTGCCCCAATGATCCAACCTTAAACGATGTATCACCGAGAACCTGGCTGGAGTTGCTGAAGCCAATATAGGGCATACATTTTCATCCAGCCAGGTCTCAGTGATGCAAGCCAGATCAGTTGTTCTAACAAGATCAGCTATAATAGCTGTCTTGTTTTTAATAGATCTGGCATTGCATAACACCACCAAGGTAGGATGAGCTGTTAGGGAAGACCTCGGCACCTGCCCGCTAACATCGGAGCCCTTGGTTATGGGGACAAGACAGGGAAAACCTCTATCCTGACTCCATTTCTCCCCAGGGCATCTCCTGGACCCCATGACTCCAATCCGCCCTTCCCTTTCCTCTCCCCCACCAGGCCCAGCTCTCCTCCTTCTTTTGTTTGTTTTTTATTTATTTAAGGTGAAAACCATTGAGCATTAAACTCATTTGCAATGGTAACCTTTACAAAATACAAAACATACAAATTCAACATGCATAACAATAATTACAATCAAACATCAATCATGGCTTCATGAACATCAATAACAGTTACAAAGTTCCTGTACAGAAATCAGATGTTTTCGTAATTGCAATACAGACAAGGGTCTACCAATATTTTGTCTATGCTCATTAGGAAGATCATTCCGACATTTCGGGATATAATAACGGAAGAAGTATTGAGAGCGCTTTGTTTTTACAAAGGGAGCAGCCATTTCTGTGGCAGACGAATTTCTAAGAGTTAATTCAACATTTCTAAATGAAATTTTATTCTTTAAGTATATAGGAACAAGTCCCAACCCACATTTATACGCAAAAACATGTTTGTGTTTCATTCTTCTCTTACTTAATGGTAACCACCCAAGTCTCTCATATAGTTCACAGTGGTGAGTAAGTTTAGGACATTCAAGTGTTAATCTAGCAAGATGGTTAACTAGGACGTCTAGACTCAATAATGGATCCTTAGTAGCTCCATCATACAGAACATCCTCATAATCTATTAAAGTAAAAATTGCATTTTAACAATCAATTCCAATGTCACTGAATCAAATCAATTCTTATTGCTAAAAAGAAATCCCAACCGTTTATTAACTTGGGAAATTAAATTATCAACACGCAGACTACCCGAACCATAACTATCTAGCCAATATCCCAGGTATTTATATTGATTAACTAATTCTAGCCCTGCTCCATTACTATCTGCAATTTTCAACACCATATCTTCTTTTAATTTATTGGGTGACCCGAACAACATACATTTTGTTTTTGATGAATTAAGTTTTAGATTAGAATTAACAAAAAACAATTCCATTTTATTAAAGCTTTCCTGCAAAGTGCATTGTATTGCTGAAACAGATTTACCTGAATAGTATAACATGGTGTAATCGGCGTACAGGTGGTACCAAGATGCCCCCACATGATTACCTAGATCTTTTAAGTATACCAGAAACAAAAGAGGACCCAGAACAGATCCTTAGGGTACACCTCTTTGTACCACCTGCACAGCCGAAATAACACCATTTTCAACCGTTACCTGCTGTCTCCCAGAAAGGTAGGAAGTAAACCAATCCAGAGTTAAATGACTCATCCCTACTTCGGATAATCTCAAAAGCAACTGCTGATGGTCCACTGTGTCGAAAGCCCTGGAAAGGTCGACCAAAATAGCCCCGGTGTAGTTTTGTATTTCAGTTGACTTACCAGTCTCATCCAGGACTTCCGACACAGCCAGAACAAATATGACAAAGGATCGGAGATATGAGTTGCAGCATACCTCAACATTCTAGGGGACAAACTATCTGGACCACAACTCCCAGAAACTTTTAAATGCAACAAAATTTCTAACACCTCACCACTAGATACAGCAACAAAAGCAAATTTAGATGCCCCCATAATGCATTCTAAAGGATTATACAAGGGTACATTAGGGCTATCAAAAGAAAATTCCTGATTCTACAAAATATTCATTAAATCTATCAGCTATAGGAAGCTCTTGCCTAAAAATTTCGTCATCAGATAATTTAATAGTTGTCTTCAATTTTGCCTGTCCTTTTAAGTCCCCTATAAGACACCAGAATTTCCCAGGTTTACCTGCCGATTCCAGGGTTTTATTTTTAAAATATGTATTTTTAGTGTCCTTTAAGTTAGCTACATAGATGTTCCTTAACTTCCTGTTTTGTTGCCAATCATGAACTTTTCCTGTTGCTAGTGCCCCTTCCCAAGCTTTATTTTTAACTTGCTTCAGCTTAAAGAGTTTAGTAGTATACCATGGTGCATAATTACATTGTATTCTCCTTGTGACCTCTGGCATATGCTTGTTAGACACAAGGAGGAATTCTGAAACAAAATATTCCCAGGCCAGATCCAAATCGGGTATTAATTCTAAACATTCCCACCTAACATCTGCCAAATCAGCTAAAAAAGGAAAATAATCAAACTTCTTAAAGCAGCAGTACTACGAAAAAACCTGCACTTTTTTGACAGTTTATTCCCTGTGCCCTGTTAATCATATACCTGGTACTCTTTCTCACCGGCATTGTACTATCGCAGAGTAATTTGCCCGGTTATTCTCTGCTTTTGTTTACATGTCTGCCACTAAGCATGTTGCACAGAACCTCCTCTGTTGCCAACTGCACATGTGAATGACTTGCAGGGACATCGGGAATGGTCAGCAGAGGGTCCCTATGCTGTTTTCAAAAGACGTGATGTGACCTGTAGAAAAAGCACAGGGAAAATTAGTCAGCCGCCACATTTGTTGTAATGCTACAACCATTCAAATAAATTGCAAATATCTAAAAAAAAAATGGCTGGAAAGAAAACATTTACATGTATGGAAACTGGAACTTTGGCCGCATGCTTACAGCCAAAAAACAGAATTTTGGTAATTCACTTCCTGATTTCGTAGTACTGCTGCTTTAAATGATCTTGTCCTTAAGAGCCTTGCAGGCCCTTTCACGTTAGATTTCCCCCAATACAAAAAATAATGTTGTGGTCACTAAATTTGTCAACATCCACCCCAGAAGAGATATAGTTATCAGGGCAATTTGTGAGAATTACATCAATCAAAGAAGATTCATTAGGATTATGAATATTAATTCTAGTGGGTTCAGTTATTAATTGGGACAACCCAAGCTCTAAAGCCATTTTCTTTATTATTTTAGATTTTACAGGGTGCAACCAGTCGCACTTAAATCCCCCAGGATTACCAATTCATGAGAGAAAACATGAGGAGCCAGAGCATCCTGCAAAAGATCAAAAATCTGTACAGTTTTATGGGGTGGACGATACCCCCCCCCTCCCAAACACCAGTAAAGGTTTCCCTGACCCTAAATTAAATTCCAAGGCCAAATATTCACAATTTGCTTTGTCCAAATTAAGATGTAACTGTATAGGAAAACAGTTTTCCAAATAATAAATCATGATCCCACCACCCTTTTTTTATGCCCTTTAAGTATACCCGAAGCACGACAACTAAAATAGGTTATCAGATGATAGCGGGGGACATTCAAAGGGACATAATTCCCTGAGCCTGGTGGGGAAATAGTGCCTGACCGTTGCTAAACCTCCCCAACACATGACAATAAAGCACAGTAATAAAGGAGACCAAATAAGCTAAAATCAAGACCCACTCCAAAAATAAATGAACTTAATAAAACAAAAAGTAATCCCAACCCACCCCTGATTTAAAACCCCAAGAACCAACAATCCAAAAAAGGACTGAGACAGGCACAGCTGTAAGTTAAATTACTTATTAATGTCCAATAAGATGTATTATAAATGTCTTTTGCCAAGTCCTTTAGAGTTTAGACAAGGGTAGCTCTCACCCAACCCTTGCAAGAATGTCTGAAAAAATGGCCTTCTCACTGCCACAAAAGTTGAATTTAATAAATATTAAAAGGATACGGACTGAAGTAAAACTACTGTATTTCTCCTCTGTACATAGTTATTCTAACTTTTTTTTTATGTTACTGCTACTATAAATAAGTATTTTTGGTGAATTCTACAACTGCTCCTGGTTTTCCCTATGCTTCCTGACCTGTGCCTCAACGATACCTACTCCTGCTCTTGTATACATTTGTTGGCCGCCAGTCCCTAGGTACCTCCCCCAGTGAGCTGCTGAAGAGCTCAACCAATGGTGCAGCTGGGACCTGTCCCATCTCCTTCAGTATTCAGGAATACAGCCCGTCCGGACACAAAGACTTGTCCAGCTTCAGTGCATGTAGTACCTTTAACACCCTTGCCTCTGAAAACAGAACCTTTTCAGCACCCTCCCCCTCGCTTCCTTGCCTTATGACAGTCATGCAATGGCCCGTTATCCTCTGCTGTGAATGCTGAATGGAAGAACTGGTTCTGTATTCCGAGCTTTCCTTTGTCCTCCCCACATCCTTCCCTGTTCCTTAGTCTGACTATCCCCTTCTTCAAATGACTGCACAATTTGTACTGCTGTCTGGAGGATTCCAGGATCCAGACGATCTGAGGGCCCCATACAGTAAGCGTGAGTGCTGACCTCTAGGTTCTTGTGTGGTCTCCGTCCTGTATGTTGTAACACAGAGTGGGACTGTAGTGCAAGGATAACAAAACTATTCAGGGAGATCAGCAAGGACATAAATGTTTCACAGTTCTCTGTAGTCATAAAATAAAACAGCAGTGTCCTGTCTAATATGAAAACAGGTCTGTTGCTCGTCTGCCTTTATTCTTGCTGCAGGAGGTAGAGAAATACATGAAGGCAGTTGAGGGGGAGCCATGTGGAGTGGGAGGTGGATATCTGGAGAAATGCCAGAAATAAAGTATAAAAAGCACTCGGCTAGGCACAGATTTTTGTTTTTTAAATTTGTACTTTGTGCTTCGACTTCTAGCCTGACATCCGACTCCCTTGGGATTTCCCAAGGTACCCCGGAGCCCCGCGCTTGCTTACCAGACAACACTGGCTCTCCATAGAGCCTTGGTTTATCTGCCAAGCAGGGTCAGGTGGAGGGGATTTACCCCTAAAAGAGGTCAGTGTCAGGAGGCAGTGGGGTAGCAACGCGGGCCTGGGATGTAGCGGTTTTGTCTTTCTCCAGTGCAGAATCATTTTTTCTCTTTTTTCCTTCCCACCCCTCAAGACACTGGATGCTCTGACACACGTGCATGCATGCAAAGTGTGCTGCTGCACAGCATCAGCCAGCATCTCCCCTTCCCAAAGAGGTGTTGACCCCCAGCCCCAACTGTGATTATCGTGGTGGCACTACAGTGACAGCGTCATGCCCCCTCCTTGCCTCCCTTTCCAAATAAGGAGAGCATCCCCTGGGATGCCCAGCCCCACCTCCCAGCCATTCCCAGGTGACCCCGGCTTGGTCTGGAACCCAGATCGCTGGCATCAAAAGCGGCAGCCCTGCCACTGTGCTAACAGGCAAGCAGCTAGGGACAGTAATTAATAACAGATGCATAAAGGTTTATAGTGAAAACAACTGCCTGTACCCTTGCCTAATGAGGGGAGCTTCGAGAACACCAAAAGCCCATTTATCTCCCTTCTACACCTCTGAGTTTTCCCCTACTAGTTACTATCAGTTCTGCACCTGCCAGTGAGCCCAATGTGCTGTTTGACGTTTCAGAGACATACTAGTTCAAGTCTGTTTCTAGCTCCAGGGTTAAGGCTTGGAAAAGCAGCCTGCCATCTGACAATGGAATTCCAAAATGTATTCATTGGGGTGTTCTCAAAAGTAAGATGCTCAGCTCCCGGGAGAGGAGGCTACCCAGCATATACTGTACATATTGTCCTAGCTGCCAGTGGATCAAGGAGCAGCATTGGCATTGGTTGTGAATGCAGCTGTTCATCTGCCTTCCATGCCACAGGAAAGGTGCAGCTGTTTGCCTGCCTTCCACGCCACAGGAAAGGTGCAGCTGTTCACCTGTGCTCCACACCACAGGAAAGGTGCAGCTGTTCACCTGCCTTCCACGCCACTGGAAAGGTGCAGCTGTTCAACTGTCTTCCATGTCACAGGAAAAGTGCAGCTGTTCACCTGCCTTCCACGCCACAGGAAAGGTGCAGCTGTTCACCTGCCTTCCACACCACAGGAAAGATGCAGCTGTTCACCTGCCTTCCACGTGCCTTCTGCACCACAGGAAAGGTGCAGCTGTTCACCTGCTTTCAACACCACAGGAAAGTTGCAGCTGTTCACCTGCCTTCCACGCCATAGGAAAGGTGCAGCTGTGCTGTCCCCCAATCATCAGTTTGGGGACAGGGTGTGAAAACAGTGCATGAAAAGAACATTTAAAAAATGAAGAAGCAGGTCCTCATTGACACCTCACATAACTGTAGATGAGGGGCATCATGATATGAAAATTTTCATGACTTGATAATGTTGAAAAATTTTCGTGGCTGTCATGTTATCATGATATTTTGGCATCTGGCTTGGGTTTTCTGGGAGGGACCTTCCGCACCCTAAATTTTTTGGGGGGAACTGGGTAGTGGAGTGAGAAACTGAATTTTTCATACTTTATTGTGATGTAGCATGGTATATCGTGTAAAATAGTTATCACAATATAAACAGAAACAGCATCAGTATAGTTGGTGAAAATAATCGTGATTATCGTTAAACATGGTTATTGTGACATTCCTACTGTAGGCACACAAGTTATATTGTGACATGCCTAATGTCGACACACGAGTTATAAGTTTGCTCTCCACTGTTACACATTCTGCTTGGTGTAATTTTTAACACATGTTCTCTAATTTGTAAGCATGTAGGAGTTAGTTCCCTGTCAAACCCACATTAAAGCTCTGCCATGATCTTTTGTGATTTCAGGAGAGTACATCGAGGGAGTGTCAGAGCAGGATGTTATCCTGATTCACTCCTGCCGACAGTGGACTACAGTGACAGCGCACAGCCTGGAGGAAGGTCACTATGTCATTGGGCCCAAAATTGACATTCCGCTGCAGTACCCAGGTAGGTCACAGCAACACATGCAGATGATACAGGCAGCCAGTGGCTCCGAGACCTCTGGAGAGACTTTCAGAGAGGTTTGTGGATGCTCTGTGGGAAATAGGTTTTGAACACTCCTCAAGGAAAGAATGTTCCTATGGTAGCTATGTTGGTCTTTGAATAGCATGATAACGTTTATTAGGCCAACACAGATGTTTTCCTAGTCCATACCGGTTATTCAGGAAGTTCATGGAGCATGGCTAGACGAGGGAGAAAGTTACAAGGGAGCTAGAGGCCAAGCAGCATACAATACTAATCACACCAGAATTAGTTGGCAGGTATCTGGAGAATGTGATTCCTGGACAGTCCCAGGGTCCAGATGGTATTCCCCATGGGTTAATAGTGGAGTTAAAAGGCGTTCTGGCTGTGAACCTCGCTGATATCTTTCAAGTCTCCTTGCAGACAGAGATAGTACCAGAGGACTGGAAGACAGTTGATTTCATCCCACTGTTCAATAAGGGGGCAATGTCAGACCCAGATAACTATAGACCTGTGAACCTTAAGCTGGTGCTTGTCAAAGTGGTCAAGTTAGTCATGAAAGATGCAGTGGTTTAGTGGGTGGTTGATAATGGGCTGTTCTGTAGCACGCATCATAGTTTCTCAAAATATAGGTTCTGCTAAACCAACCTGATTGCCTTCTTGGAGGAGGTAACCAGAGAAGTGGATAGGGCCCTGGTGGTGAATAAAGTCTGTCAGGACTGCAGCAAAGCCATTGATACTGTACCGCATGGAAAACCCATGAAGAAAGTAGTGCAAAATGGAATCCACAGTGTACAGGAGGTGGATAAACAAAGGAGCTCACAGATAGGAAGCAGAGAGTGGAGTGATGGGCTGAGTGGATGCCCTCAGGGGTCAATGCTGGGTCAGATGCAGGCGATAGGGCTTTTGTGGTGGCAGGCCCCTTACTATGAAACAGTGTCCCGGTGAGGGTCCGGAATGCCCCCTTGGTGGATTCCTTTAAAACCACTCTAAGGACTTACCCGCTTACCTTGGCCTGCCCTGAAAATCCTTGAAAAATGTCCATGTGCTGCATTTATTGTTGTATTTGTTTGTTTGTCTATTTTATTCTCCTGTATTTCTGACATTGTGAGATGCCCAGAGCTGTATGGATGTGGGCGCAGGATCAATAAACATGCCTTGCATTAACATTTATTAATGACCTGGAGGAGGGGTCAGTAGCAGGTTGCTGAAGTTTGCTGCTGATGTTAAAGTGGCAAGAAGTAGCTGGCCCGTCGGTGCAGCGGTCGGATTTCCGCATGTGACGCCAGCGACCCGGGTTCAGGAACGGACCTGGATCACTGGAGGGCCGGCCGGGGAAGATGGATAGAGCATCCCATGGACTGCTCTCCTTCTCCGGGGGGAGGGTGGGGAAGTGTCCGGAGCATTGGCGACCCCTGGCGGAGGCCAGGAAGTCGCACAGCTGCCGGCACTAGCACGCTCAGGAGGCAGGGCAGACGCTAGGCGTCATTGCACGACCCCGCCTCCCCAGAAAACCGGAAAAAGAAGACAGCTGCCTGCCGGCGTCCATGAAGCGCCCGCGGCTTCAATATGGTCCTCAGGCCAGCCCTCGAGCTATTCCGATGACTGCGGCATGAGGTGAGTGCCAGCTCTTGGGCCAGGTGGTGAGCCACGGGTTTCGGAGGGCTCATGGCTGATTTGAGAAGTGGAAGCTCGTGGTCCGTGACTGGGCAGATAATACCGGGCGGCAGGCAGCTCGGGAGGAAAAATAATAAATAATAAAAAAAAAAAAAGTGGCAAGAAGTGTGGACATAACAAGAAAGGGATGCTCTACAGGGGTCAGTGCTGGGTCTACTGCACTTTCATATTTATTAATGACCTGGAGGAGGGGAGAAGCAGCAATATGCAAAGTTTGCTCATGACACTAAACTGGCAAGAAAAATGGACACAGCAGAGAAATATGATGAGCAACAGGTGGACCTGAACACATAGGGGACATGGGCAGAGACATGAGGGTTTGTATTTAAAGAGACCCACCAAGCTGTACAAATACCACTTTGCACCACATGGTGTGGTGCTGGTGCCTTACCTGAGTGGCACCCTGTCTGGCTATATTTTGCCCAAAATTCCATATTAAAGAGTGGAAGGGATCGTAAATTGGTAAACAGCCGATTCCTTCCACTTCTTGGTTCTGGGAGCTGGCTAAAGTCCCACCCCTGTGCTCAGGCATGTAATGACGTGTGCCCAGGGAGATCGTGGTGGCGCGCTCCATTATTCTTTATGGGGGCCAACTTTTAAAACATTTTTCGATATCTTAGTGGTCGTTTTGTCATTAAGCATGGACACCGGGTGACTAACAAGGACATTGTTAGTCTCTTGGTGCCCATGGTTAATGACAAAACAACCACTAAGATATTTAAAAATATTTTAAAAGTTGCCCCCCCCCAGAGAATAATGGAGCATGCCCCTCTCTCTGGGCACATGTCATTAATGCCTGAGCGGGGGTCTTTAGTCAGCTCCCAGAACCGGAAGTGGAAGGGATTGATTGTTCACAAATTTATGATCCTTTCACTTTAATACGGAATTTTTTTTTTTTTTGCAAAAATATAGCCAGACGGTGTGCCATCCAGGTATGGCACCACACCATGTGATGCAAAGCTTTATCTTGGGGGATCTCTTTAATGTGGGGAAGTGCAAGGTACTACACCTAGGGGTGTGGAATCTGGGTTGCTCATGCACCCTGTGTGGCGAAGCAGTCGACTGCACAACCAAGAAGAAGGATATGTGGGTAATTGTGGGTTGTTAGCTGAAGTCGGGCAGGGAGTGTGCTGCCACAGTCTAGAAAGCAAATACAATGCCGGGATGTATTGGTAAGGGGTAAGGAGACAGTCGAGGGAGGTGATCCTGTCCAGTTGTAGTTACCAGAGTACAGAAGGAACATTGAGGAAATCATGAGAGAGATCAGCTCAGGGCCACCAAGCTGGTTAGTTACTTAGGAGGCAAGAGAGAGTACATAGATACTCAAGTTACTCAGCCTAGGAGGACAGAGCCTGCTGCCACCAGCAGAAGACCTGTTTCTTACCACTCCCACCTGAATCTCCCAAATTTGGCAAACTACTCTATTTTATTATTTTATTTTGGAACTTAACAGTGCTGGATGTGACCAGTGCTTAATTTGTAAAGAAAGGGTACCAGGGCTCTGAGTCAAAACCCCAAATGCTTGGGGTCTGGGGGCTGCTAGGCACCCAGAAGCTGTGGAGTTTTTAGATGTTCTGTAATGAGTTTTGGGGCTTATGTTGCAGATAAAACACATTTCAGTGTTAGGTTCCCTTCACCTGATTCCAGGAGAATCATTTTCTTTTTTGGGGGGGGAGGGGAGTCAGGGTGTTGGAGAGTCTGGCTGACCACTGCAGAATTGTGGGCATGTAGAATTCAATGGCAAGGTGCTGTGCCTGTGACCCAAAGGTCAGGGGTCTGGGACTGGTAGGCCACTAGAAGCTCTTTGGATTTAGTTACTCTGTGGGGAATTTGGGGGCCTTTTTGAAGATAAATTACATCTCTGTTACAGGTTATCTACCCCTGAATCCAGGGGAAGATTTTTTTTTGGGGGGGGGGTTAGGGTATTGGAAACTCTGGTTGACCTTACTGAGCAACAACATGTACCACATAGCGTCTAGCATGGTACAAGTCGTAGCAGAGCCAATTAAAACTGAAGCATGAAAAGGTTTTATAGGTAAAGGATCATGGGCATGTAGAAGCAATGGCACAGTACTGTGAACCAAAAGCCAGGGCAGTGGGGGCCGGTAGGCCCCCCAGAAGCTCTTGGGTTTAGATGCTCAGTGGTGAGTTTTAGGGCAGTATTGAAGATAAAGCACACTTCTGTTAAGGTTCCCTAGTAGGGAACTTGTAACAGAAGTGTGCTTTATCTTCAGTAAAAGACCCAAAACTCACCACTGAGCATCCAACCCATCCAGGGGAAGAATTTTTTCCCACTTGGAATTAGGGTATTTGAGACTCTGGCTAACCTTATTAAGCAATAAAATATACCACAGCGCATCTTCCAGGGTGCAATTTTTAGTTGGTGGCCATAAAAACCGTTCAAACTGAGGCATGAAAAGTTTTCTATAGGTAAAGGATTGTGGGCATGTAGAATGCAACAGCAAGGTGCTGGGGCGCAAAGGACTCCGTAGCATCAGTGTGTGTGGCCCTGCAATGGAACCTTGCGTGAGCTTGCAGTTTATAAACTGATCAGCAATTTTTAAAATGAATTTAATGCAGCAGCAACAAGTGGCCAATAAAAAAGAAAATGGAATATAATTTCAAAGTAAATTGATGAAAAAATTGCAGAACGTACACTAAGGAGCCTGAACACATTTCCACATTTCCAAGTAAAGTAACAAAAATGTTACTTTACAGTTTATGCAGGTTCTGAATACACAATCCAGTTAATACAGCAAGCATGCAAATGGACTGGAATATTACAGCATTTTGACTATAACATTATAACTATGCTCCTGCAGTTGTTACAACGGGAGGTTAGCTGCTCAAGTAAGAACAACATCTCATCATATGACAGAGTCTAAGACTTATTGAACCCCTGGCCATTGCAACATACAATAGCAGGGCAAAGTTGTACCCTGCTAGATGCTTTGTGGTACATATTGTTGTTGCTTAATAAGGCAGCAACAGTCTCCAATACCCTGACTCTGTCCAGGTGAAAACAAATATTTCTTCCCCAGGAGTCTGGGTAGGGAACCTGTAACTAACAGAAGTGTGTTTTATCTTCAATAAAAGCCACAATGCTCAAAACCATAGGCATTCGGGGGGGGGGCTACCCTGGCCCTGGCCCCGGCCCCTTTGTTAAAAATCATCCTTCAACTAAATTATAATTATATATGCCCCCAGACCTCCCTAGCTTTGTGGGAATTCTGGCCCCCCCTTGTTCACTGACTCTGCACACTCCTCTGCTCAAAACAGACCATCTAAAACCCAAGAGTTTCTGGGGCCTAGTCAGAACAGGATACTAAAATGTCTAGCATTGCTCCTCAGTCTTTAGCCTAGTGGGTTATTTTCTTTTTTTTTTCCAGCTGGTGGAGTGGGAACTAGAAAGTATAATAATTAATGAACCCCAGACTGTCTGCTGTACGTACCAAGTTCATACACTGCTACTCCTTTTCCTTTCTTATTTAGCCTTTATTTTGGTCAGCTTATTTTATTTTATACCCAGTTTATCTGCTGTATGTACCAAACTCACACAGAAAAACAGCTTCTCTTACATCTTATGAGTTTTTCTTGGGATTGGGGAATTATTGGTTATCAGCACCAGAGCCCCTCTTTAATCACAAATATGGTAGGAATGGAACACTAGGCTGCCAGTCTACTGGATATACCACCAGTGTCACACAGCTCCTCAGCCTTTGTATAGCCTTAGGGGGTTAATTTTTAATTCAGCTTGTGGAGAACTAGGAAAAATAATTAATCAAACCCAGGCAGACTGCTGACTGAATTTACCAAGCTCATACACAACTGAGCTGAAGAGTTCTCTGCTCAGGCAACAAAACTTGTCAGCCTTAATGCAGTCTGCTTCTTTACTCTAAATTGTTTGAAGCGCCAAGGTGTTGCATATTTTTTTCTTTTGGTTTTCTACTTACTTTAGGTTAGTTTTAGGTAGTATGTCTCAAATTCTGGCCTGAAGCACAGAAGCAGGCTTCTTCTGTTCTGCCCTGCACTTCTCTTTCACTTCTTCCTTGCTTTCTGGCTTCTACCTAAATGCTTCACCACTTCAGAGTATCCCTGAATGTTGCTGGCTTCCTTGAATCTCCTCCCTAAGCCAGGTATCTACTCCCCACTGACTGTCCCAGTCACTCCCAGCCACAGCTACTTTCCCAACACCTGGGTGTTCTGTTTCCCGATCCCTTGGTTGTCCCACTCCCTACCTTGTCCACCCGATGACCAACTTTCCTTTCTCCTTTTTAATCAACCAACCCCTGACAGACTCCCCAATCTCATTACAACTTAACTCCTCAAGTATATTTAACTTTCCTAATATTTTTTTTTAATTCAGAATCCATCAGCACACAGATTTTTTTTCCCTCACGACGAGATGACAGTAGATGCAGCCACAGCCTGCAAAAAACAGTGACTACCGACTCCTTCCATGATGTTCACATGCAACATGAAACACTGGACCACAGAACCGTTGGTCAGGCGATGCCTGTACTGTGTGTGTCTAGTAATGAAGCACAGGCATGCAAATGCAAGGTGGTCATGCACGTCATCACTGATAACCTCAACCCCACCCCCCAGAACAAGCAACTTGGGAGCGAGCAGCATGGAGGAAGCAAACAGCAGCAAGCAGCAGCTCAGCTGAGAGGACGACTGCAAAGAGGTGGAGCTGACTGCAATCTGCACTGTGGCAGCACAAACAAATCACCCAACTTTGAACAGTGAGTACACACACAAAAAACAATATTTAAAGTGCAGCGTCAGGGAGAAGAGGTGCCGGGGCTGAGCCCTGGCAAGCCCTGGCACAAATTAAGCACTGGATGTGACAGTAAAAAAGGGACTGGCATTTGAGAGGAAGCAATATTGGTGGATTAAATAATGGGAAATATGAGCAAAATACCGCCTACAGTGGGAGGTAAGAAAGACCTGCTGCCTATGCCTCAGAGATTGCTGTGCTGGAAAAGCACAGCTCCACAGACATTGGCAAGTGGCTTGGAACCAACTCTGGCAGATGTAGTACCAGCGATCAGGGTAGGGAGCAGAGAGTAATTGCTCTCAATCGGAAAGCAGAGGATTTTAATGGTAGGTTCTGATCTGTGAAACCCAATCGGCACCCGCTCTCCAGGAGGTGAAAGACACAGCAAGCATGGCCTTACGTACATATAGTGTCTCCTGAGGACTAGTCAAGGAGAATAAATCTCTCAGGTTGCACTTAGAGGCACTGGAGAACCAGTCTCGACACTGCAGTCTGCGGCTCCTCAGACTCCCCGAGCAAATCGAAAGGGAAGACCCTAAGGGATCCTTAGCATCTGGCTGGGCATGAACTTACAACTGGACCATGCTCCTATCATACATAGGGCCTATCAAATCACTCCCAGACAGAGAACAGGTCCACCTAACTCCCCACGAACAATGTTGGTAATTTTAGCAGGGATGCATGAGAAGGACAGGGTTCTGGCCCTGTGCACGGGCCCTGTGGAGACCATGGAGGGGGAGAAAATATCCATCTACCAAAATCTGTGCTATACCACGTGGGTCAGGCATGGATCTTTTGATGCCATCTGGGCCTTGCTTCAGTCACTGGGAGTCAGCTGTATACTGCAGTACCCAGCTTGTCTAAAAATCATCTGCAGAGGTAAGTAGTACACCTTTGGGGATCCACAAGATGCACTAAGATCTTGGCTGCCATACAGGTGCACTTTGGTTCCTGAGAACAAAACAAAGACAATGAGGAGACCTGAGGAACTTTTTCGATGGCGGATTTAAACTGTGAGTAGGGAAAGGGGTCTGGGAAAGGCTGTGATACCGGGTTGGTGGATGTTCAGGGTCGGTGCAGGGCTATATGCCCTGAAGGGGAGTATAGCTACCGTGAATGTTGTCAAAAAATGAGTCTACGTTGTTCCTGCATGCTTTCTCTATGCTGGGTTGTTTTGAGTTATTGTTTATTTTATGGGGACTAACTCAGTAGCACCCTCCAAACCCTCCCCTATAGAACTACTGTTATGTTCTCCATACGGCTGAGTGAGAATAATTACAATTGAATGACTCCAATAGCTGTCCATGCTGATCATATTATTCTGCTGGACATATGTTTGTGGCGAGAAGGTACTTGCCCTTTCCTAGGGCCAAAACTTATGTACCAGTACTCAGTTTTCTGTATGCCTGCTTGTTCTTTTTTCTTACAAGTTTCTAGCATTTACTAGACTTTCTTTATGATGGTGTAGGACATGCCACTTGTTTGTTGTAATGGTTCCACATGTTCTCTGGAGGACTGGGGAGTTTGTAATCCTCATCTCTGGTTAATCTGTGCTGTTTTTGCGTATTTGGGATGTTCAGGGGGATCACGGTAGTCCTATGTTGCAATATTGATATCCTGGAGCTGGATTCTATGGCTTCTAGCATAGCCTGCGTTACTTTGAGGTTTCACAACCACTAGAGTAGGCCGAGTTTGGGCTGTCCTATTGGAGCAGCATGGGGCACATGTGAAATACAAATGATGCCTTCCTAGAGGCTCTGCGAACCTCACTGTCTAGGTTTTTTCCCCTGTATGGGATGTTAAACTAGGTAGATCTTAAATATATCCTATTGTAAGTATACTGTTTATTATTTTCCTGAATATTTTTCTGGATGATCTTACATGTATTATTTGCGTATAATCAATAAACAGATTTTAAAAAACATTATTCAGCCCAGAAAAGAGCAGGCTGAGAGGGGACATGAAGACGGCTTTCCAAATACTATACTAAAGAGTACTGACAGGATGGAGTATATACACAGATGTTTGAGCTGGTGATTGAACACATAACTAAAGGGAATGCCCTTGGACTGGGTGGGGGCAGATTAAGGAAGAAAATGTGAAAGCATTAGTTCACACACAAGGTGGTTAACATGTGACACAACCTATCCAGCACAGTTGTGGAAACTAGCACAAGGTTATGGAAACTAGTACTGTTCAGGCTTTCAGATCAGGACCAGACAGATTCCTGAGGAAGAATGGCGTGGAGGGTTACACAGTGTAAGTAGGGGTAACATTGCAGCTGTAAAGCTTGGCTGTGTGCCCATACTCAAATTGGGTAAAGTCACTGCTGTGTGGCAGGAAGGGTGGACAAAATGGACCCTACTTGTCTTCCATCATCACAGTACTATGTTACTGCGTGTGGTTAACTTGAAGGGATTCCCTCAGGGCTAACTTTCTTTGGCTTTACAAACGACCTGTACTCCTGAAAGTAATACGTTTTTGTTTAAATTTAGTTTTTTTCTCCCCTGCCACATTTCTCAGGGAAATGCCCTGTTCCAGTTAATTTTAATATATTTAGTGTAACAAAGAAAAATATTTTTCTGATGGTGTTAGGAGTAATCCATTATATAAACAAGAAGGGTGCTTTGACAATGTTGTGGTTCCACCAATGGTAACGATGTACTAGGAGGCTTGAGAGAACAAACCACCTGTGGAAAGGAATACTGGTGAACAGATCTCGCAAATTGCTGCCTAAGAAATCTGGGACAGAGCTTAAAAATATTAGGGACAAATTACCAAAATCTGGGATACACCCTTAAAAATTGTAATATCAGCTCCAGAAGCTGTACTAGCTACGTGGGAAAGGCATGTTTTGAAAAAGAATTGACTGTAAAATGCCTGAAAATGGCTGTAATAATTATAAAGTAAGAATTAGCGGAAAAATGGCCAGTCCAGGGGAGGAGTGGTTGTGCTTCCACCCCCCCCCCCCACATCAGCAACCCGGGTTAGGGATCAGACAGAGTTGCTCGGTGTGCCGGCAGGGTGAGGAAGGATCAAACACCCGATGACGGCTCTCCTCTCTCAGGGATGGGGAATCTCAGTTCCCATTGCGCAGTGCAGAGACTGCTACCTGGTGGAGGCCAGGCAACAGTGCAGCGGAACAGCAGGCAAAGAAGGGCAGGGCTGGAACATGATGTGCTGGCGCACACATCCTGGCGTTCCAGCTCAGAGAGAAAATTGGAGGAAAATGGCCAGGTTGTTACATGCTGTCACCCCCCCCCACACACACACCAGCTCTTACATGACCGATGGCCCCCACCCCACACCTGCAGCTCTCACACATGACTGAAGCATCTGGCCACCTACCACATTGTGATTCTGTGTAAGTGGTGGATAACCAGTATGTTCACAAGAAGGTCAGTGACGGGGGTTGGGGGTGTTGTTGGGCAGACCGGGGGGAGCATAAAATACTGACTAAAAATAAACAAGAATTAGCAGGCAAGCAAAATGAGCACTCTAGCAGCTTCAGAGAAAGTGCCGTATTTGCACTTTTTAGAGACAAAAAGTAGCACTGCAGTGTACATGAGCTTTGAGTAAGTATTTTTCCTCAGAGGACGCTCCCACCTTAAAGCATTGGCACTTGTGTACACAGTCGGTGCTACTTTTTTGTCTCTAAATATTGCAATAAAGCACTTGCTCTGAAGCTGCTGTAGTACTTATCTTGCTTACCTGCTGTATCTAGATTTATGAGCACCCATGCTTCCTTGAGCACACCAAGCTTTTCTCAATCTATCAAAACTTTATTTGTAAAAAGCGCAATTCACAGTGATTAAAGCACTTGTACGTAAAACAAAACTTAAAACTATAAATATCTATTAAATATTAAAATTCAGAAATTAAATGACAGCCAAAAATTTATCAGAAATCAGGACAGGTAATGTTATATAGATGTGTTTTAAGCACTGATTTAAAACTGTCCGCGGTCAGCCGGCCCGCCAGTACAGCGGCAAGGCATCCATCTGTGTCGCCGACAACCCAGGTTCGGGGACTGACACAGGAGTCAGAGGGCCGGGGGAGAGGGATTGAGTGTCCAATGGACTGCTCTCCTTCTCCGGGGGGAGGGGGGAAGAGTGTCTGGCACAGTGAGGACCCCAGGCGGAGGCTGGGGGTCCCGCATGACCGGCACCACACGTATTGGGGCGCAGGGCAGATGCTGACCTCATTGCACATCCCCACCCCCGGGGGAAAAAATGCACCGAAAAAATGTCAGCCGCTAATGAAAGCCTTACCTCTGCCACTGCTCTCTACTCAGATCGAAGTCCGCTGGGTGGGGGCCCACTCCCATGACTGCACCCTGGGGTGCAAGCCAGGGCTTTGCGACCCAAGATCCTGTGAAGGGGTCACCAGCTCGGCGGCCCCATCCAGGGGAGGAATCCTGGAGATGGGGGGAGTGGTGGGCAGGCTGGGGACCAGAGCCAGGGCTGAACAAAACAAAACAAAACAAAATACTCTCCATGGTCAGGCATTCCCTAACCCGACCAGGTAGAGAGTTCCACAGGGATGGGGTCACAAATGCAAATGACCGAGTACCAGAGGCCTTCATATGAACCCTGGAAACCTCTAGCAATCCCTTGTCGGAGCGGATGGAGGGGGCGATAAGGGCGAAGGAGATCTTGCAGATACCATAATCCCTGTCTGTGTAGGGCCTTGTACGTCAGCAATCCAACCTTGAAGGTGATCCACCACTGAATAGGCAGCCAGTGCAAACTGTGGAGCACAGGCATGACATGGCATGATCTAGATAAGCCAGTCAGCAACCTGGCCGCCACATTCTGCACCAGCTGCAAGCAGCAGATATCAACCCCCAGAAGCCCTAGTTAAAGAGCATTGCAGTAATTCAGATGGGAGGTCACAAAGGCATGAACCAATGTTGGAAGGTGCTTGGGCAGGACAAGGTATTTAATTTGAGCGATATTCCTCGCATGATAAAATGAGGTCTTGACGACGGACACCTGAAACTTAAGCATCAGCCCATCATCAAGCATAACGCTCAGATTCCGCACCCAGTCAGAGGTCAACAACTGACAGTCCCCAAGCCAAAGCTCAGAGCGCTGACCAGCTGATGACCCCTCTACTTGATAACTGGGGTCCACAACCAGCACCTCAGTTTTGTCAGGGTTCAACTTCAGCCAGTTGATACTCATCCAGTCCTGGAGCTCAGAGAGACAGCTGTTAAATACTGAGATAGCACCACCCTGTTCAGATACAAAGGACATGTATAGCTGAGTATTGTCTGTGTAGCAGTGGAAACTCAGTCTATACCACCTTATAAAGTCCCCTAACAGCAGCATATACACCGCAAACAACATGGGTGACAAAACAGAGCCCTGGGGCACCCCACAGGACTGGGGGGAGTGAAGCCGAGGAATAAATTCCCGACACCACTCTCTGAGTCCTACCCATGTGGAAAGGCTGGAACCACCTGAGAACTGTTCCAGACAGTCCACAAATCAGCCGCAGGTGCTCTAATAGCACTTTGTGGTCCATGGTGTCAAACGCTGCAGAGAGATCAAGGAGAACCAAGATGGAACAGCTCTTCCAATCTCTCGCTATTAGGAGATCATTAAGTATGTAACCAGTGCCATCATGGTATTGCGCCTCTTCCTAAATCCAGACTTGAGAGGATCATGGACATCGTGGATGGTAAGATGATCCTTCAGTTGCAGCACAACAACCTTCCACATGAAGGGCAGGTTAGAGACAGGTCTGTAGTTGGCAAGACAGTTGGCATTGAGAGAAGGTTCCTTCAGGAGAGGTGTTACCACCACCTCCTTCAGGGTGGTAGGGAATACCCCTATCTCTAATGAGCACCAGACTATCTTAGCCAAGACTGGGCCAATGACCTCCACACACCCTACCAGAAGGCAGGTGGGCCCGGGTCCAAACTACAGCAGGTTGGCCGCATACCCTGGATGATCTTCATGATGTCAGTGATCTTCGGCCAGCCAAAGTCGAACCAGACAAACTGGGTGCTTGCGACCTCCCACCAACCACCACCACATCCATTAGAGCATGCTGCACAGATCTCCAACCTGATGCTGGCAACCTTATCTGCGAAGAACTGAGCGAACTCATCACACCTATTCTGTGAAAATGCTCTCCGAGATTGTAGACAGGCTGGATTGCACAGCCTGTTGACGGTTAGGAAGAGCTGGGCCAGTTGGTTCCGCTCAGTGGCATTCTCCCTGGACAGGAACTCTGCCTTCTTATGGGAGATAGCCGATTGATAGTCCTTATAATCGGCAATCAATCTAAGTTTGTCAGCATCGAGGCCAGATTTCCACCAGCGCTGCCCCGACCTTGGCCCCACTCACCTCACCTCCCTCAAGATCTCATCAAACCAGAGAGACCGAGGGCAAAGAGTGAGGAGGCAAACACGGACAGGAGCTATGGAATCCAGGGCCACTGTCA
The DNA here is from genome assembly GCA_016271365.2 of Neoceratodus forsteri. Lineage (NCBI taxonomy): Eukaryota > Metazoa > Chordata > Ceratodontiformes > Ceratodontidae > Neoceratodus > Neoceratodus forsteri. Next base: position 1,465,656,346 of record CM057452.1, read on the forward strand.
CTGCCTTATTATAGGCAAGTAGCAGATCTCCTGGATCCAAGCTTACGCTCAGTATACGCGATAGATCCAGTACCACTGAAGACCATCTGGGGCCAAGCCCCTTAAAGGGCAGTACTGGATCATCTCTGTAGAAGCAGGTCTATTGGGGGGAGCCTGGAAGCTGAACCTTACAGTGTGATGGTCAGACCACCCAACCAGTTCCACCACCAAATTAGAGATCTCCATCCCAAGCAAGAATGCCAAATCCAACGAGTGACCATAACTGTGGGCCGCAGAGATAATTGACTGTGTGAAGCCCAATGTAGTCATGAGTTGGAGGAAGTCCTGATCAAACTGCGAGAGTTCCTCGTTGACCCAGGCATTGAAATTCCCCAGAACCATCCATCTGGTGTTAAACTATGAATTAGACTGCAAATGACCTGTAATGTTGGATAATATTTTATGCATTAGATCGCTATTATTCAATGAAACAAATGTCAGATTTAAGAGGCAGTGGTAGATGTTTTAAAAACAAAATCAGGGATGTTCCTGAAAATCAACGACTGCTGAGAGTCATGCTAGTAAACTGTTTAGAAAACAGTATGTGTAAGGCAAGGCCCCTGGACTTCTGCAACCACAGAATTTTACACAGAACTGACATCATGCCGCAAAATATATGTAGTGCCACGGAAATAGTGAACTATCATTCAAATATATTATTTTTTCATAGTGCCCGACTCCCTTGCCGTACTTGTTTATCCTGAAGTCCTTCCTCTATGCTCGCATGTGATGTTATCGATGACATCACATCATAGTTTAGCCAATGCCAGAACTGCATTCTGTTACAGAAATGAATAAATCATGCCGCAGGAATCAACAAATGCTGTTGCAGAAGCCTAGAAGCCTTGCTACAGAAATCAGGACTGAAGTGCTGTGGAGAACTAGGGGCCCTGATTTAGGGCCACCCATTGGCCCAATGCACTACCACACTGATAACCTGGATTCAGGAGTAGACTCTAGGGGTGGGTGACCTGGGCTGGAAAGTAGTTCTATTCCTGACAGCACTTTTCAGCCCAGGGAGGGCATGGTGCTGCTTCCCACATTTCAGCAACCTCAGTGGAGAGGGAGGTTTCTCCTCCCACTGGTTCTGTTGTGGTACCCAAGGCCATTTGTGGCTGTGGTTGAGTCATTAGGTGGGTGGAGGGTGGAGAGAGGACAGGGAAGGGTGAAAAAAATGGAGCAGAAACCCAACAGTGGCATCTACGTGACAGTCACAGGCACTCTCACGCCCCATTCTGCATGCGTACCGGTCATAATGTTGCATGCATAATAGCGTACGACATTATGGCGAACCCGGACCTGTGTGCTCTCGAGTTGGACCCCCAGAGTTGAGAATCTTTAATGGGGATGGGGGGCCCCCCTCAGAACAAAAACTGGCAGAAATCATGCAACACGCTTATGCCTTGTGACATAATGACCCTGTGCCTTCTGCATGGACCTCTTTCAGGGGATTGTGATGGGCAGTGGATGATGGGTCTGGGAAATAGCTGGGGTAACCCTGACCTGAAGTGTGGGCAGACAGGAAGCAGATGATAAAATGTTTAATAAAAAAAAAAGCCAGCCCATCAGCACAGCAGTAGGATTTCCACTTGCGACACTGGTGACCCGGGTTTGAGAACGGACCCGGGATGCCAGAGGGATGGCTTGGGGGGGAGGCTTAAGTTTCCGACGACTGCTTGCCTTCTCCCCGAGGGAAAGATGGGGATGCAGTCCGGCATCTACTGGCTCCTGGCGGGGGCTGGGAAAACAACAGCGTGTCGGACCTGCTGACTGGGGGGGGGGGACGTGGTGGACATTGGCATACACCTTGATGTCGGGGTAAGTCACTCCCCCAGGAGAGAAAGCAGGAAAAAGCTCCCCGCCCTACCGGATGATGGTTGCCCTGTCTCCCGCTGCCACAGAAGCCCTGGGGTTGGCCCCAGAAAACCACCGCAGCACTGCCCAGGGGGGCCAATGAAGAGTGCGCTGGCTGCCCCCACTGGTGCCTTTTCCCTCAGAGAGGGGGACCCACCCAGTAAAGGGCTACACTGGGTTACCTCACATGGGTGGCTGTAATGTGCAGCAGTGGTGATGGTGGCCAGTAGGCGGAGGTGTTGTGAGTGGTGGGGTCCATTGGTGGCCTGAAGTAGAGGCCGACAGGGACAGGTGGAGGGGGGAAAAAATATATATGTTTCCCTTTTGGCAAAATTTAACTAATGAATACAGTGCTTTCTTCATGTCACAGGACCATGTTCAATATGCGTAATTTGTGTTCACCTGACACATTATTCAGTGTTGGGGTAGCTGAGGTCATGACATCATCAGAGTGCCCTCCTTATCCACAAAATGGTAAGACAAGACATTTTTGTTTGTAAAGTGCCCTATCGGGGCTCAGGGCGCTTCACAGTACAGGTGAATAAGAAATACAGGTGACGCACCATAAAACAGAGCTTCAGAAATAGTCTTACGATTAATAGATACTGTAATACATTGTCAGGGAGAAGGAGCCATGTCATTGGTCCTCAAATGCTGATAAGAACAAATAATCTTTTAGCCCTTTTTAAGTGCCTCTACCGAGGGTGCACTCGTTAGATGGCAAGGAAAGGAGTTCCAGATCACTGGAACCACCGTTGGAAAATGCCTAATAGGACTCTTGTGTTTTGCTCAATTTATTTATTAAACCTGACTGAGTTGGCTAGTTACCGAGTCACTTTTGCACAGCAACAACTTGTGTAATGACAGTAACTATAATAACAATTCCCTTGACAGCAGGAGTGCAACCAAAATGTTTTTCCAATAAGTGAGTTTCCCACTATAGTTAAGGAAAATGTTAGCATACCTGTGAAATCTGCATTTTTAGATGCTAACAGTGACCCTCACCTTTGTCAGGTTTCCAGTGCTATTTGTAATCTGTAGAAAGCAGACATTGTTTTATGCTGGGTAAAACAGTTTAATATATTATGGTAGAACTGGAAAAAGTTACAAGGATATGACGGTGGAAGATTTGGAATGTTTTACCTTTAAAAACAGGTAGGCCCGCCAGCACAACAGTAGCACTACCACTTGTGGCACGGACGACCTGGGTTCAGGAATGAACCTAGAGCATCCAAGGGTCACGGGGGTGAAAGGAGGATTGAGCATCTGTCGGTGAGTTCTCCTCTTGGGAGGGAGGAGGGGAGGTTTAGCAATACTCTGACCCCTAGCAATGGCTGGGGGCCAGTGCGCTGAGCCACAGCTGCAGCGGGATTGGTGTAGTGGCAGACGTTGACACATCAGGCACAGGAGCATGCCTGATGTTGCCTGTGATGTCATTGCACATTCTTTCCATCAGGGAAACAAAGGCAGATAATCCTCTAGAGCGTGCAGTGTAACACCAGGACTGCAGTCCCGCTCCTGCCGACACAATGATAGCCTGTTTCGGATTAACATATTTTTCTTCCCCCTCCCCGGAGATGGCCCTGGATAGTCACTTCCGATCTTCTGTAACTCTGCTACGTCCAGAGGTCAGCAGGGTGGGGGTTGGGGGCCAGAAAAGACTGACCAAGGGGTATGTCCCCTTTGAATTCAGGGAGGCAAAAATAGATTTAAAAAAAAAAGGTCAGATTTTGTTGTCCATCACTGCACTGCTGTTCTGTGTTTATTTCACGTTAATTAGGCCAAAAATCAGAGCTTCATAGGTCATGTGACACAGGAAAGTTTCACCCCATTCCCTCCCCAGCATACCCCAAAAATCTGTAGTGTATGTACAGTGAGAAAAGAGGTGAGACGTGGATTCCTCCAGTCCTGTGTACCCAGATCATTGACACAGTTCTGGCAGGGTCACATTCATGACCTATGAATCTCTGATTCTTGGCCTAATTAAGCTGAAATTAACACAGCGCAGCAGTGTAGTGATGGTCAACAAAATCTGACCTGACATTTTTTTTAAAATGCTCCTCCATCTCCTCCTGTGTCCACATGTATGCAGACGATACAGTCCTGTATACCTCCAGATCCTCCTCCTCTGTTATGGCTACCAGACATCAGCATGACTTTGACAAAGTTCAGCTCTGGTTACACTCATGCCAACTTTTCCTGAACATCAAGAAGACTGTCTTCCTGACCTTCGGCACAAGGCAGAGACTCTCTCAGTTCCCTTCCCTCCCCTCTTTCCATACCCTGGATGGGACAAAACTGGAGGATACCTCCTCCTTTAGGTATCTTGGTGTCTGGCTAGATCGTCACTATGACTTCTCTGGACATGTGGATGCTATCATCGAAAGACTGCACCCCAAGTTAGGTGTTCTGTACAGAAACCGAGAGTACATCCCTCTGCCTACCTGTCAGGTCCTAGTCCAGAAAATGATCCTTCCAGTTTTTGACTCCAGTGATGTAGTCCTCAGTGCTGCCCCCAAAACTTCCCTTGCCAGACAGGGCACCCTCAACCACTCCTTCTGCCGCTTTGTCCTTGATAGTCCTCCTTGTACTCACCACTGTAATCTCTACCAGTCTTTATTTTTCCTCTCCCTTGAGGACAGACGTCGCTCTCACTGTATCTCCTTCCTTTCTAACTTTTGGGATGGTTCCCTTCCCTCTTATCTTGCTTCCTGTTTATCACCTGTACCCCACCCTCCACACACACACACACTCCCTCCGGAGCTACAATTCATGCATCATGGCTATCCCTCCTAGATCATCTACTTCCGGCGAGTCTGCTTTTTCTCACCGTCTCCCTAAAATTTGGACCTTTCCTCAGATAATACGCCACGCCAGCTCCCCTTCTGCCCTGTCATCCCTCCTTCACAATTTTCTTTCCACTGCTTGTAACTGCCTTTAACTTCCTTTTCCCCTCTATCTTTTGATGCCTGTCACATGTTATACTTCCATTTGAATTCTCCAGTAACGTGACTAATTTGTATATACTGTATTATGGTTTTGTATTTTTTCCTAATTTCCTTTATATTATTGTATGGTGTTCTCGCTATATACTGTTGTATCCCTATTCTCCATCCCCCAGGACGTACCTGGAAATTAGAAATTTTTGCTCAGTGTGCCAATCCTGGTGAAACTTTTCAATAGATAAACTGTCAATAATGCTGTTATGTTTTAGGGTGCCCCTTACCTGTAACCTGCTATGTGTGGACAACCATACAGTGTCTGATATTTTTGGGGAAACTCTCGTGTTTAAGAGATGTTAATGATTGTCTGGCAAGGGACATGTGGCACTGGTGTGTAAATAGGGTCAAAAAAGAAAACAGATTGCAGAATGGATAAATACAATTGTAACCCCCATATAAATGGGGGTTCCCAAAAAGTCTTCCTTGAGCTTGCCTAAATGTTCACTGCCAGGCTGGTGTCCTGCGTTTTAGCAGTTTAAATGTGATTGCCAGAGAATGCCTGTATAGCCTTTGTGTACTGTCTCTTTAAGAGCAGCCTGGATTGCAGTCCCAAGTAATCTGAGAGGGAGCTCTGTTGAAAGATCTAACTATCTGCTGAAAATCATTTAGAGTGATAATGATAATGTAGTTTGCCTAACCTGCCTTCTTTGCAGCAAGGACTGTTTTGTTTATGTCCACTATCTTGGTCCTGGACTACGAATTGGACCAATGAGTTCCGGTGGGACCTAATATGGAGCCAGACTACAGGAGCTGTCTGGAGTCAAAATCTGTAGGAATTGTAGTTTTAGGCTTTTGGCGCCTTTTTGCACCTGAAGGGGGAGCCTTTGTTGTGACTGACAGACAGATCAGCCAACCAAACCTTTTGGATTCTGGGGAAAGTCCCAAGTTTGCTGGCAGTTGAGTCAGATCTAAGTTGAGAGCTGAAGAAGCAACATGCTTGAGACAGTCAAGCAATCATCGAGTTGTTTCATGCGGAAGAACTTTGAAAAGACCTGATTTGTGACTTGCATGTCTGCCTGCTGCCCCTGAGAGGGACAGAAAATAATTATTTCGGACTAAATCCAAGTTGTGAGAATGAAGTAAGTCACTGAATTTTTACCAGCCTTATACCTGAGGAAGACCGAAGATTTTGCTGAATGCTATCGGTCTGTCAGGATTTCCAGCTGCTTTTGAATCCCTGGTTTGTGCAGAGACTTTGCGATCGTGACTGGAGAGCGGTTTGCCTGGTACAGTAGAATTTCATTACATGTAAATGTGCTGGGTATTGAAAGTGGGTCGTGATTTGGTTCCCCCACTGTGTGGACTGTGTTCTGCTTTCTGGAAGCTTTATCCAGCCTAATCGGACTGAATCTGTGTTCATCTCCATTCGGCCTGGGCCATGCCATGCTGACCCTGCCAAACTACCCCACTGCACAGAGAAAGACACCAATGAGAGACCCGCCTGGGGATCAGCCCCCCTGCTCCACACTTGAACAGGAATGATGCCTCAGCGATTCATGTGGACCCTGCTTCTCCTGGCACTTCAGATTAAACACCTGCTGTCTAGATTTTCATCCAGCCTGTGTCCAGTCTTGGGTATCGTGAGTAATCATCAGGGTAGCTCCCTGCAACAACAGCTTAATCTAAAAGTGTGTCATCTGATTGTCTTGTTTTCTTTTCACGAACTGAGCCCTCCGGCTCCAGATTACAAATAATGTGTGTTGAACATGTTGTTTTTCTTCCATCACAGGGCCCCAACCAGCTGCAACGTTCCTGGCTAGCCTACCTTTCTCTATCTGGGTACCCAGGGTGTGTGACTGTTTATGGATTCTGAAGTGCATGCATAACTGTTTGATTGATACAGCCTTTAAGCAAATTAACCTGATTATGCCCCCGCCTTGTTCAAGTCCCTTAAATAAATCAGATACAGCTCTTTTCTGCATTTACCCTGACTGTGGTTCCAGTTTGTGAAAGAGTACTGTACTGCTGTTATTTGCTATGTGTAACATTGTTTTACAGGGGGTCCCCAGGGCCAAGCCAGAGGAAAGCCCTGATGGTAAGTGTAAACAGTGTGGGTACTTGTGTGGTGTATCAGGGGTATTGTGAAAGTGATTATTGTGTATTGTTCCGGCCACTAGTAAGGAAAGGGGGTTACAGTGTCCCAGAGGGCTGTACCCAGTTTAGCTTGACCACTACAAACCCTGACCACTGGGTGGAGGCACCCGTTTCAGAACTCAGGATCTTAACTTACTACTAGCCAAGCAGGCAGGGGTAGTAGCCCTTGGGATAGCGCCACCTAGGGGTTACATTTTGGAGGCTCAATGCTGGGATTTTGTGCCTTCTAGTGGCCAAAAATTACGAATTATTGTTAAAGATTAATGGCTACCCCAGTAGAAATGGCTGTGCACCAGTTGGAGTTGTGGTGTACTGGGCAGGGGATAGACCCCAAAATGCTCTGCTTATACTGAATATTCCACTGGGTACCAGTAAGGACACTGTAGAGGCAGTACTCTCCAAAGTTAAATATGTAAAAAACCCTGTGGTGGTGTGTCAACAGGCTGATTTGATTGCCCAAACTTTCATAGCCTTAGTAGAGTGTAGTGACCTTGTGGACAGCTGTAAAGTGCCATACAGACTATTGCCAGAAGGGGTTCCAGCTGCCTGGAGAGTGATAACAAAAGACAATAAAGACCCCGGGGAGGCCGAGCTCCCACCATTATCTGAGACTTTTGAGGAGAAATTTGCTAAGTTGTTGCTGGAGGAAGGGAAAACCATAGAGGACTGTAAGAAACTATTCCTGCCACCTGGGGATGTTCCTTCCCCAATACCCCCTCCCACTCCAGCACCTGTTACTGCCCCACCTTCTGTGCCCGTGCAAATGCTGGCCCCTATATCTGTACCTGCCATTGGTCACGACTCCTACCAAAGGCTGAGAATCTTCTCAGGCACCCCCGGGAGAGGATGACTGGGAGGGCCCTGAGAATTCCAACTCTGATCAAGAGGGCCTATTATTTGCAGCAGAAACCTGAAGAAGTGGACCAGGATGACCCGGTGGGGATCGTGTGGAAGAAGGATCCTAATTCAGTGGTACTGGCCCCTAATGCCCAGTGTACCATTCAAGGGAAGGTCCACCTCCGGAAAGATGTCAAGAATAAAATAATGATGTTGGATGCACCAGGCGATGGAAAATTGCCAGAAGGATTATTGGTCAAACCCAGCATCTTGCCTGCTCGTGCCCATGCCGGTGCATGACGAGTGACGGTCCAGACTCACAATGTGTCAGTTCAGGAGATTCGGGTGAACAGAGGGAGCACCCTAGCTACGGTACACTGTGCAGACACTGCAGTATTGCCCAGCAACAAGCATCCTGGTGAGAAGGAGAGAGTGACCCCAGATTTGTTTGACTTTGGTGACTCCCCATTTCCAGCTAAATGGAAGGCTAGAATTAGGAAGAGACTTGTCCAGAGAGACCAAATGTTTCCGTTGAAGGAATGGGATGTGGAATGTGTCCAGAGTGCGGAGCATCACATACTCCTGCATGATGAATGGCCATTTTGAGAGAGGTCCCGACGCCTAGCCCCAGCAGACATAGATGATGTGAGAAGACATCTGCAGGAAATGCTCGCTGCTGGTGTGATACAAGAATCCAGGAGTCCATACGCCTCTTCCATTGTGGTTGTGCGTAAGAAGAATGGGTCTGTGAGGATGTGTGTTGATTATCGAACCCTGAACCAGAGGACCATCCCAGACCAATACACTATTCCTCATATACAAGATGCCCAGGATTCCTTGAATGGGAGCAAATGGTTCTCAGTGTTGGATCTTCGCAGTGGATACTACCAGATCCCGATGGCCCCGGAAGACCGTGAGAAAACAGCCTTCATCTGTCCGTTGGGGTTCTATGAGTTTCTGAGGATGCCACAGGGGATATCAGGTGCCCCAGCCTCCTTTCAGCGACTGATGGAACGTGCAGTGGGAGATATGAATTTGCTGGAATGCCTGGTGTACTTGGATGATATCATTGTTTTTGGGAGCATCTTAGAGGAGCATGAGAACTGACTGTTTAAAGTCCTAGACTGACTGGAAGACTTCTTCCTCAAGCTGTCCATTGACAAGTGCCAGTTTTTCCAAACCTCCATGAAGTATGTGGGGCACATAGTATCTACAAAAGGGACAGAGACTGATCTCAGCAAGGTTGAAACACTGACTACTTGGCCCCAGACCCATAATCTGAAAGAATTACAACGTTTCCTGGGGTTCTGTGGCTACTGCCACAGGTTCATAAAAGACTATTCCAAGGTGATTCGGCCACTCTTAAACCTTACCCAGGGTTACTCTCCTACCAATCATAAATACAAAAAAGGGGCCTTTAAAGAACCAGAAAAAGTATACTTCCGCCCAGGTGAACTCTTTGGGCCCCGCTGGACGCCCGACTGTGAAGCAGCCTTCTAAGAGATCAGATACCAGCTCACCCACGCCCCCATCCTTGCCTATGCTGACCCCACCAAACCCTATGTGCTGCATACTGATGCTAGTCTGCAGGGTCTAGGAGCGGTGCTGTATCAAGACCATGAGGATGGCCTGAGACCAGTAGCTTTCGCCAGTAGGAGCTTGACCCTGTCCGAACGATACTACCCTGTGCATAAGTTGGTGTTCCTTGCACCAAAATGGGCCATCGTTGACCAGTTTCATGAATACATCTTTGGGGCAAAGATATTGACGAAGACTGACAATAACCCATTGACCTATGTAAAGACTTCAGCTAAGTTAGACGCCACTGGGCACTGGTGGCTTTCTGCATTATCAACCTATGATTATGCTGTTGAATACAGACCGGGCCTGAACCATATTGATGCTGATGCCATGTCACGAAGGCTCACTTCCAAAAGTGATTGGATCAGGCCATCTGAACCTGACATTCGAGCATTGTGCCAAAAGTTTCATAGAGATGAACAGATGTCTGCGAACACAGTAGACTGTTTAGTAGATTGCTTGGGCCGTTCTGACACCTGCATACAAACTGCTTATTGCCACTTCTCTGCTCTAGATATTAGTGCACTACCTCAATTTGACAATGACAGCATTCAGTGGGCTCAATCCCAAGATCCTATGATTCAGCCAGCACTTGATGTCCTGCGTGCAGGGAAAGATGTGTCTAAGTTACGTTCCACTGACTTGCGAACTGCTTTACTGTTTAAAGAAGGCTCCAGATTAAAGTTGCTCAATCAGTTGTTCTATAGAAAGACAGTAGATTGTAGCGGCAAAGTAGACAAGCAACAATTGGTCCTGCCCTTGGCCTTTAAAGATTTGGTACAGAGGTCCCGCCACAATCACGTGGGGCACCTCGATATTGATAGAACCCTTGACCTGGTATGATCTTGCTTCTGCTGGCCCAAAATGGGGGCCGATGTTGAGCACCATGTAAAGACTTATAGTCGCTGACTGCAAAGAAAAGCCCTGCCTCAGAGGGCTGCTCCCTTGTTAATATTACTACTAGCACCCCCATGGAACTAGTCTGCATAGACTTCGTGTGTTTAGAACCTGATCAGCGGAACATTGGCGATGTGTTAGTGGTTACGGATCATTTCACACAATATGCACAAGCTTTTCCCACCAAAGGTCAAAAGGCATCTACTGTGGCCAAGGTGTTAGTGGAAAATTTCTTCGTCCACTATGGTGCCCCCCAGCGGATCCACTCTGACCAGGGCAGAGACTTTGAGAGTCGACTAATCAAAGAAATGCTCTATGGGAGGTGTGAAAGTCAAGAACCACCCCCGTCACTCGAGGGGAGACCCTCAACCAGAATGTTTTAACCACACCCTTCTAGGTATGCTGGGCACCCTCCACCCAAAAGACAAGTGTAAATGGAGCCAGCAGATTAGCACCTTGGTACATGCATACAATTGCACGAAAAATTATGCTACTGGATTCTCCCCCTACTGCCTTATGTTAGGGAGAGAGGCCCGGCTGCCTGTTGATGTCTGTTTTGGGGTCTCTCCCGATGAGGTCCGAGACGAATACTACTTGCAATATGTACAAAAACTGAAAGCTCAATTGAACCATGCCTATCAGCTGGCCCAGGCAATGGCCACCAAGAGAAATCTAGCCAATAAAGAGGCATGATAAAAAGTAAAGGCTCAAGAGCTTTGACCTGGAAACCGTGTGTTGTTACGCAATTTGGGACTGCATGGTAAACCCAAAATTGCTGATTGGTGGCACCATCTTCCCCACGTAGTAGTTGGAAAGTTGGATGATTTACCTGTGTACAAGGTGCGCCCAGAGAACAACTCCAGAGCTGTCAAGACCATGCACCGTAACCACTTGCTGCCTATCTGCCAAGTCATGATTGAGGCTGAACCCCCAGAAATTAAGCCCCCTTGGCTGGTGACTCTTGCTGCTGCAAGAAAGAGACAGAGTCAGCCTACCCCAGTGGTCACAGATTTAAGGTTTCCTCCGCAGCAGGCCCAGAATGATAGTGACTGTCAGTCCACTTCTGACGAAAGTGAGTGCGACTATGCCTATTACTCCTCTTATGAACTGAGTCAGCTGTTTCGACGTAACCCCCTGATAAATTGTGGGGATGAAGCTGGGCCTTCTGGACTGCCTAACCCCCCGGGCTTTGTCCTTGGAGCCAATGTTCCCTGAAAGTGGAGTGCAGAGTATCACGTCTGAAGATGCTGAGTCTCTGTGTATTGTGGAACTGTATGATTTGCTTGAAGGAGAAGCTGATGGTTTGAGTCTTTCTGGTGATATACCAGAACTTGAAGAACACTATGAGAGTGCTGACAGTCTCCTTTCAGTGCCTCAGAGTTTGATTGTGCCTCAGCCTTCACAAAATGAGTCAAGTGTTATAGAAACAGAGCCTGCAGAGTAAGGAGCTGACAGTGTCCAAAGTCTGGACATTCCCCTCCAGGTAGAGGCAACCCTCACAAGTGATGAAATCCCCAAGACTGTTGCTGAAAGTACAGAGACTGTGGTTGATCCCCCAGAAAGACTGGCCGAGCTGTCAAGCCAATATTGCGTTTCAGCTATGATTCTCCAGGGAGGCCTGTAGACTTGCCTCTCCATGTAGTTCACAAAGGTGTTTATGTTTCACCAAGCTCACTGCCCAAACTGAGCTTGACAGCCAATTCCAGGTTACTTGTTCTGCCCTCTCACCATGGTGCCCCTGCCCCATCCAGCCCCAAGTCAGCTGATAGGGAAGGGCCCCCTCTTGCATTGCTCAAGTTACGAAAAGTTATTACCTGATTTATTATAGTAATGTTCAACTGACTTGTGTGAAATATGCCTAATGTATTGTCAGAATGGACAAAGTAGTGGGAAATGTAGTGAATATGTATAGTAAAGTAATAAGTTTATGTTAACTGATGCATGATGGTACATACTTGATGCAGACGCCAAGTTTTCTCCAGGCAGAGAAGGGTGTAACCTCCCTATAAATGGGCATTCCTGAAAAGTCTTCCTTGAGCTTGCCTAAATGCTCACTACCAGGCTGGTGTCCTGCGTTTTAGCAGTTTAAATGTGATTGCCAGAGAGTGCCTGTATAGCCTCTGTGTACTGTCTCTTTAAGAGCTGCCTGGATTGCGGTCATAAATAATCTGAGAGGGAGCTCTGTTAAAAGATGTAACTATTTGCTGAAAATCATTTAGCATGATAATGATAATGTAGTTTGTCTAACCTGCCTTCTTTGCAGCAAGGACTGTTTTATCTCCACTATCTTGGTCCTGGACTGCGAATTGGACCAATCAGTTCCGGTGGGACCTAAAATGGAGCTGGACTACAGAAGCTGTCTGGAGTCAAAATCTGTAGGAATTGTAGTTTTAGGCTTTTGATGCCTTTTTGCACCTGAAGGGGGAGCCTTTGTTGTGACTGACAGACGGATCAGCCAACCAAACCTTTTGGATTCTGGGGAAAGTCCCAAGCTTGCTGGCAGTTGAGTCAGATCTAAGTTGGGAGTTGAAGAAGCAACATGCTTGAGACAGTCAAGCAGCCATCTGAATAGTTTTGCGCTGGAGAACTGTGGAAAGGCCTGATTTGTGGCCTGTATGTCTGCCTGCTGCCCCTGAGAGGGAGAGAGGAGAATTATTTTAGACTAAATCCAAGTCTGTGAGAACAAAGTAAGCCACTGATTTTTTACCAGGCTCCTACCTGAAGAAGAACAAAGATTTTGCCGAATGCGATCAGCCTGTCAGGATTTCCAGCTGCTTTTGAATCCCCAGTTTGTGCAGAGACTTTGCGATCATGACTGGAGAGCGGTTTGCCTGGTACAGTAGAATTTCCTTACATGTAAATGTGCTGGGTATGGAAAGTGGGTCGTGATTTGGTTCCCCACTGTGTGAACTGTGTTTTGCTCGCTGGTACCATAGAATTATTTACATGTAAATGTGCTGCGTATTGAAAGTTGGTTGTGATTTGGTTCCCCACTGTGTGAACTGTGTTCTGCTTGCTGGAAGCTTTATCTAGCCTAATCGGACTGAATCCGCATTCATCTTCATTCGACCTGGACCATGCCACGCTGGCCCTGCCAGACTACCCCACTGCACAGAGAAAGTCACCGACGGGAGACCTGCCTGGGGATCAGAACCTCTGCTCCCCGCTTGAACAAGAACGACGCATCGGTGAATCATGTGGGCCCTGCTTCTCCTGGCACTCCAGATTAACCACCTGCTTTCTCGATTTTCATCCAGCCTGTGTCCAGTCTTGGGTATTGTGAGTAATCATCAGGGTAGCTCCCTGCAACAACAGCCTAATCTAAAAGTGTGTCATCTGATTGTCTTGTTTTCTTTTCACGAACTGAGTCCTCCGGCTCCGGATTACAAATAGTGTGTGTTGTGCATGATGTTTTTCTTCCATCACAGGGCCCCAATCAGCTGCAGCGTTCCTGGCTAGCCTACCTTTCTCTATCTGGGTACCCAGGGTGTGTGACTGTTTATGGACCCTGAAGTGCATGCATAACTGTTTGATTGATATAGCCTTTAAGCAAATTAACCTGATTACGCCCCTCCCTTGTTCAAGTCCCTTAAATAAATCAGATCTAACTCTTTTCTGCATTTACCCTGACTGTGGTTCCAGTTTGTGCAAGAGTACTGTACTGCTGTTATTTGCTGTGTATAAGTTTGTTTTAAGGGGGCCCCAGGGCCAAGCCAGAGGAAAGCCCTGGTGATAAGTGTAAACAGTGTGGGTACTTGTGTGGTGTATCAGGGGTATTGTGAAAGTGATTATTGTGTATTGTTCCGGCCACTAGTAAGGAAAGAGGGGGATTACAGTGTCCTAGAGGGCTGTGCCCAGGTTAGCGTGACCTCTACCAACTCTGACCTCTGGGTGGAGGCACCCATTTCATTACTCAGACCCCTTAACCTGCTACTAGCCAAGCAGGCAAGGGTAATAGCCCTTGGGATAGCGGCGCCTAGGGGTTACACAACTGCTTCCTAGAACTAGCTATAAGAAATTAGAAAGATTATTTCCATTTTGTCACTTTCTGGAATAAGTCATATATATTCTGGAATGGGTTGTAAATGTCTTCCTTCCTCTTTCGGTGAACCCTCTATCCATAAGGTGAGATCTCCACAAGTGGAAACAAAAAAGGGTCTCTATAATTGGGGAACATAAAAGTCCAAAAGTTACAAAAATGCTGAAAAAACGCCAATGGGTTCAACATCCGGAGCCCATCTTCCTTAAAATCTTAGTAAGTCTGTGCCATTTTAACCGGGTTTAGATGACTGCCCCACAGGAATCTAAAAAATCCTGTCTGGGTCACGTCCAGTCTCCCGGCACACTGGTAACCCAACAGCTCTGCATCTGGGAGCATACACCCTTACAAATGCCCAGCACGAACTCTGATACAGCACAGCACCTGGGAACATATGCCTGACACACACCTAGTACTAGCTCTGATGCAGCACGGCATCCAGGAAAATACACCATGACACACATCCATCATCAGCTCACATACAGTGCACAATCTGCACCATAGAGTGCACTCCGACACACACTCAGCACCAGCTACGATACAGCACAGCATCTTTAACATACAGTACACTGTGAAACACACCCTGCAATAGCTATAATACAGCACAGCACCTGGGAACATATGCCTGACACACACCCTGCACAAGCTACGATACAGCGCAGCACCTGGGAACATATGCCTGACACACACACACACTGCACCAACTATGATACAGCACAGCACCTGGGAACATATGCCTGACACACACACTGCACCAGCTATGAAACAGCACAGCACCTGGGAACACATGCCTGACATACACCCTGCACCAGCTATGATGCAGCACAGCACCTGGGAACACATGCCTGACATACACCCTGCACCAGCTATGATACAGCACAGCACCTGGGAACACATGCCTGACATACACCCTGCACCAGCTATGATACAGCACAGCACCTGGGAACACATGCCTGACATACACCCTGCACCAGCTATGATACAGCACAGCACCTGGGAACATATACCTGACACACACACTGCACCAGCTATGATACAGCACAGCACCTGGGAACATATGCCTGACATACACCCTGCACCAGCTATGATACAGCACCTGGGAACATATGCCTGACATATACCCTGCACCAGCTATGATGCAGTGCCTGGGAACATATGCCTGAAATATACCCTGCTCCAGCTATGATACAGCACAGCACCTGGGAACATATGCCTGACATACACTCTGCACCAGCTATGATACAGCACAGCACCTGGGAACAAAATGCCTGACGTACACCCTGCACCAGCTATAATACAGCACAGCACTTGGGAACATATGTCTGACACACACACTGCACCAGCTATGATACAGCACAGCATCTAGGAACATATGCCTGACACACACACTGCACCAGCTATGAAACAGCACTGCACCTGGGAACATATGTCTGACACACACACTGCACCAGCTATGATACAGCACAGCACCTGGGAACACATGCCTGACATATACCCAGCACCAGCTATGTTACAGCACTGCACCTGGGAACATATGCCTGACATACACCCTGCACCAGCTATGATACAGCACAGCACCTGGGAACATATGCCTGACATACACCCTGCACCAGCTCTAATACAGCACAGCACCTGGGAACACATGCCTGACATACACCCTGCACCAGCTATGATACAGCACAGCACCTGGGAACATATACCTGACACACACACTGCACCAGCTATGTTACAGCACTGCATCTGGGAACATATGCCTGACATACACCCTGCACCAGCTCTAATACAGCACAGCACCTGGGAACATCTGTCTGACATACACCATGCACCAGCTATGATACAACACAGCACCTGGGGACATATGCCTGACATACACCCTGCACCAGCTATGATACAGCACCTGGGAACATATGCCTGACATATACCCTGCACCAGCGATGATGCAGCGCCTGGGAACATATGCCTGAAATATACCCTGCTCTGGCTATGATACAGCACAGCACCTGGGAACATGCCTGACATACACTCTGCACCAGCTATGATACAGCACAGCACCTGGGAACAAAATGCCTGACGTACACCCTGCACCAGCTATAATACAGGACAGCACTTGGGAACATATGTCTGACACACACACTGCACCAGCTATGATACAGCACAGCATCTAGGAACATATGCCTGACACACACACTGCACCAGCTATGAAACAGCACAGCACCTGGGAACATATGTCTGACACACACACTGCACCAGCTATGATACAGCACAGCACCTGAGAACACATGCCTGACATACACCCAGCACCAGCTATGTTACAGCACAGCACCTGGGGACATCTGCCTGACATACACCCTGCACCAGCTATGATACAGCACAGCACCTGGGAACACATGCCTGATATACACCATGCACCAGCTATGATACAGCACAGCACCTGGGAACATATGCCTGACATACACCCAACATAGAAACATAGAAACATAGAATTTGACGGCAGATAAGGACCGCTTGGCCCACCCAGTCTGCCCATTTCCCTACCTGATAGATAAGCTGCAGATCCTAGTTAACCAGCAGCCTACTTCTTCCTACCCCCAACCCCTAGAATTGCCTTATGACTGTCCCATGCATGCTTGAATTCCACCACTGTTTTTGACTCCACAACCTCCTCTGGAAGGCTGTTCCATACATCCACAACCCTCTCTGTGAAAAAATACTTCCTTAAATTACCTCTGAGCTGCCCCCTTCTATCTTCAAATTGTGCCCCCTTGTTCTTGCACACCTCTTTTTTTGAAAGATGCTACCCTCTTGGACTTTGTTGATTCCCTTGAGGTACTTGAAAGTTTCTATCATGTCCCCCCACCCCACACACACACTTTTCTCGAGGCTATACATATTAAGCTCCTTAAGTCTTTCTTCATATGTCTTCTGGTGCGGACCCTGCACCATTTTAGTTGCCCTCCTCTGGACAGCTTCCATCCTGTCTATGTCTTTGCGGAGATTGGGTCTCCAGAACTGCATGCAGTACTCCAGATGGGGTCTCACCAGCTGTCTGTACAGAGGGATAATAACTTCTTGTTTTCTACTGGTGATGCCTCTCCCTATGCATCTCAGTATCCCCCCAGCCCTCCTTGCTGCCCTCTCACATTACTTGTCCACCTTTAGGTCATCTGATATGACTACCCCCAGGTCCCTTTCCATTTTTGTTGTTGTTAGTATCTCACCCCCCATTGTGTACTCTTCCACTGGGTTTTTGTTTCCCAGGTGCATTACCTTGCACTTCTTAGCATTGAATCTAAGCTGCCATGCATTTGACCATTCCTCTAACCTTGCCAAGTCCCTTCTCATCCTTTCCACCCCACCATGTGCATCAACTCTGTTGCAGATCTTTGTGTCATCTGCAAAGAGACATACTTTTCCTTCCAGTCCCTCTGCAGTAGCAAACATAAAGACATTGAAGAGGACGATCTAATACTGAACCCTGTGGTACCCACTACTAACCCCCTATCATCAGTGGACTCCATTTACTATTACTCTCTGTGTCCTATTCTCCAGCCAATTCTTTACCCAGGCTGTCGTCTTGGGACCCACTCCCAGCTGGCTAACTTGTATATTAATCTTTTGTGTGGGACTGTGTCAAATGCCTTGCTAAAGTCTAGGTAGGCCATGTCCACAGCCCCTCCCTGATCAACTACTTTGGTCACCCAGTCAAAAAAATCTATCAGATTTGTCTGGCATGACCTTCCCGCTGTGAATCCATGCTGCCTTGGGTCCTGTGCCCCTCTGGACTCTAGATACTCAACAATTCTTTCCTTCAGAAGTGATTCCATCATTTTCCTTACCACTGAGGTTAAACTAACAGGTCTATAGTTTCCTGCTTCTGCCTTGCTCCCACTTTTGTGAAGGGAATCACATCTGCCCTCCTCCAGTCCTCGGCACCACCCCATCCTCCGATTTGTTAAAAGGGTAGTCAGTGGTGTCACTAGTTCTACCCTAGTTCTTTTAGAATTCTGGGATGAATCCCATCAGGCCCCATTGCTTGTCCACCTTCAGTTTTAAGAGTTCTTTGAGAACCCTTTCTTCCATGAATGGGCTGGTATCAACTTCTGTATCCAGAGTGTTTCTACTGTTTGTTTAGGTACCTCCCCTCTTCCTTTGTAAATACAGAGCAAAATATTTGTTTAGTATCTCTGCCTTTTCACAGTCACCCTCTGCCCACCCTCCTCCCTTTTATTAAGCCTCACTATCCTCCCTTGGTCTTCCTTGCTCCCTGATGTACGTATAAAAGATTTTATCCCCTTCTTAACTGAGTTGGCTATCTTTCCTCGGTTTGGGCCTTTGCTGTTCTGACTGCCTTCCCAGCTTCCTTTTGCTTTAACTGATACAGTTCTCTGTCCTGTTCCTTCTGTGATTCCTTGTACTTCCTGAATGCTTTCTTTCTCTTGAACCTTCACTGCCACTTCCTTTGAGAACCATAGTGGTTTCTTACCTCGTTTGTTTGTTTATTTGCTTTACACAAAGGCTTGTTACCTCTGTGATGGCAGTTTTATTATTCCCATTGTTCTTCCACCTCCTTCCTGCCCATTTGCTAGTGCATTCCTGAGGCACTCACCCATTTGGCAAAAGTCAGCCCTCCTAAAATCCAGTACCTTTGTCTTTGTATGGCTTGACTCTATTGCTGTGTTTATTGTGAACCATACTGTTCGATGGTCACTAGTTCCCAGATGGCTACCCACTTCTACATCTGTGATCCTCTCTTCATCTCCATTTGAGAGAACCAGGTCTAAGATTGCTCCCTCTCGAGTGGGCTCCAACACTAGTTGTCACAGGCATGCCCCCTGTAGGGCATCTAGAATAACCCCACTCTTAGAAGTGGCTGCTGCAACTGCACTCCAGTTAACATCTGGCATATTCAGATCACCCATCAGTAATATCTCCCCCTTTTCTGCCATTCTAAGTATACTTTCTATCATTTCCTTGTACATTTCCTCCCCCTGAGAAGAGGGTCTGTATACAACCCCTATGCGGATTGTGGTGCCATTGCCGGTCTCCAAATTTACTCACAGTGCTTCTTCTCCTCCCTGTTTACCCTTTTGTTCTGTTGCTTTGATTCCTTCCCTTATGTAAAGAGCTATTCCTCCTCCTCTTTTACCCTCCCTGTCCCTCCTGTAGATAGTGTATCCTGGTATGTTTACGTCCCAGTCATGGTTTTGTGTGTACCATGTTTCTGTGACTGCCACGATATCCAGATGTTCCTCCTCCGTCAAGGCCACTAATTCAGGAAGCTTGTTACTCAGACTACAGGCATTGGTACTCATTGCTCTCCATTTTTTGATGGCATCAGCTATGATACAGCACCTGGGAACATATGCCTGACATATACCCTGCACCAGCGATGATGCAGCGCCTGTGAACATATGCCTGAAATATACCCTGCTCCAGCTATGATACAGCACAGCACCTGGGAACAGATGCCTGACATACACACTGCACCAGCTATGATACAGCACAGCACCTGGGAACACATGCTTGACATACACCCTGCACCAGCTATGATACAGCACAGCATCTTTAACATACAGCGCACTCTGAAACACACCAGGCACCAGCTCTAATACAGCACAGCACCTGGGAACATATGCCTTATATACACCCTGTACCAGCTATGATACAACACCTGGGAACATATGCCTGACATACACCGTGCACCAGCTATGATACAGCACAGCACCTGGGAACATATGCCTGACATACACCCTGCATCAGCTATGATACAGCACAGCATCTTTAACATACAGTACACTGTGAAACGCATCAGGCACCAGCTCTAATACAGCACAGCACCTGGGAACATATGCCTTATATACACCCTGTACCAGCTATGATACAACACCTGGGCACATATGCCTGACATACACCCTGCACCAGCTATGATACAGCGCAGCACCTGGGAACATCTGCCTGACATACACCCTGCACCAGCTATGATACAGCACAGCACCTTGGAACAAATGCCTGACATACGCCCTGTACCAGCTATGATACAGCTCAGCACCTGGGAACACATGCCTGACATACACCCTGCACCAGCTATGATACAGCACAGCACCTGGGAGCACATGCCTGACATACATCCTGCACCAGCTATGATACAGCACAGCACCTGGGAACATATGCCTGACATACATCCTGCACCAGCTATGATACCGCACAGCACCTGGGAACACATGCCTGACATACACCCTGCACCAGCTATGTTACAACACTGCACTTGGGAACACATGCCTGACATACACCCTGCACCAGCTATGATACAGCACAGCACCTGGGAACACATGCCTGACATACACCCTGCACCAGTTATGATACAGCACAGCACCTGGGAACACATGCCTGACATACACCCTGCACCAGCTATGATACAGCACAGCACCTGGGAACACATGCCTGACATACACCCTGTACCAGCTATGATACAGCACAGCACCTGGGAACATATGCCTGACATACACCCTGCACCAGCTATGATACAGCACACCACCTGGGAACACATGCCTGACATACACCCTGCACCAGCTATGTTACAACACTGCACTTGAGAACACATGCCTGACATACACCCTGCACCAGCTATGATACCGCACAGCATCTTTAACATACAGTACACTGTGAAATGCATCAGGCACCAGCTCTAATACAGCACAGCACCTGGGAACATATGCCTGACACACACACTGCACCAGCTGTGATACAGCCCAGCACCTGGGAACATATGCCTGACACACACCCTGCACCAGCTATGATACAGCACAGCACCTGGGAACATATGCCTGACACACACCCTGTACCAGCTGTGATACAGCACAGCACCTGGGAACATATGCCTGACACACACCCTGCACCGGCTATCATGCAGCACAGCACCTGGGAGCATATGCCTGACACACACCCTGCACCGGCTTTCATACAGCACAGCACCTGGGAGCATATGCCTGACACACACCCTACACCAGCTATCATACAGCACAGCACTTGGGAGCATATGCCTGACACACACCCTGCACCAGCTATCATACAGCACAACACCTGGGAGCATATGCCTGACACACACCCTGCACCTGCTATGATACAGCACAGCACCTGGGAACATATGCCTGACACACACCCTGCACCAGGTATGATACAGCACAGCACCTGGGAACATATGCCTGACTCACTCCCTGCACCAGGTATGATACAGCACAGCACCTGGGAACATATGCCTGACTCACACCCTGCACCAGCTATGATACAGCACAGCACCTGGGAACATATGCCTGACACACACCCTGCACCAGGTATGATACAGTACAGCACCTGGGAACATATGCCTGACTCACTCCCTGCACCAGGTATGATACAGCACAGCACCTGGGAACATATGCCTGACTCACACCCTGCACTAGCTATGATACAGCACAGCACCTGGGAACATATGCCTGACACACACCCTGCACCGGCTATCATACAGCACAGCACCTGGGAACATATGCCTGACTCACTCCCTGCACCAGGTATGATACAGCACAGCACCTGAGAACATATGCCTGACTCACACCCTGCACCAGCTATGATACAGCACAGCACCTGGGAACATACTGTTTGCCTGATATACACCCTGCACCAGCTATGATACAGCACAGTAGCTGGGAACATATGCCTGACACACACCCTGCACCAGCTATGATACAGCACAGCACCTGGGAACATACTGTTTGCCTGATATACACCCTGCACCAGCTATGATACAGCACATCAGCTGGGAACATATGCCTGACATACACCCTGCACCAGCTATGATACAGCACAACACGTGGGAGCAAACTCCTTGAGACATGCCTAGCACCATCTCTGATACAGATCTAAGGTTTTTGATGATGAGAACTGGTTTGAGAAGGTCAAGTAAGCACTTGGGGGATTTGTTACTCATTAGGTTTGATATAAAACAGCCTCGATCATAGTAATGCCCATCACAAGGGAAAACCCAGTTCAAATCTGCATACAACTGGCAATGATGTTTAAACCTGGGGAACTAAGAGACAAAACTAAAAATATACACAGCATTCCATTTAGGGATGTCCGTGGCTGTGGATTATGGTAAACCAGTGAGCAGTATGTAGCCCCCTTCCCAGTCTAGGGGAAGACGCTCCACTCATTTACAGGAAGGGCAGGCTCCCATCAGCTACTTTTTACCAATCGGCTTACTTGACCTCTATGTCTGGGTTTGAACTCCTGGACTGCACACAACCAGGCTGGCTGGAACTGGGTAAAAAGCAAACGTTAGTTCAGATAGTCCATAACAATGTAAGCGGAAGGTCCACAATTGTGGGTTAGAATCATGGAGGCATTTATTTTTCAAACAACCACTCTTTTTTAGCCTGCCGGCAGGATGGGTGTGTTTATTTTTTGATTAGCCAGTTAATTTCAGAGCTCCATTCTGATGCACTCTGATTGGTTAAAAAATTTCTTTGAGGATTGGGACAAAACTGTTGTTTTAAAACACAGCCGGTACAGTTTGGCTGTTCAGAGATTTGGGGTAAAATGGGCTATGACTGCAATCGTTGCCTTTAGGTACAGAGTTAGTCCTTTGGCTTCCTAGCCCTCGGCATTTAACTGGGCTCCATGGCTTGTTGACCTCTGGGCAAATTTCTCTGCATTTTCTTTTTTATATAGATACATATACAAGTGTTTATCCTCCTCCTCCCTCTGCGGGGTGGCTATCTCAGCCCAATTCCCAGTCCTCCTGGCCAGCTCTCTGCCTCCCCTGGAGTGTGCCTAGTCATAGGTTATCCCCACAAGTTCCCCATTCATGGTAGGGCTGAGGGTGGGTGCCCCCCCAATACATGAGATTCGAGGCAGACCAGGTCGCTCACCGGGTGGCAGCATGGAGACGGCTGGGCCGGGCTTCATGAAGCCCCCCAACATCCATTTTAATCCTGTTTTCTCCTGTTCCATCCCTCCTGCTGCACATAGGACTCGAATGTGGAGGCATGCCCATCATACGAATCCCCGCAGGTCCCTGCCATACTTTGCTTCCCTGACCCGCTCTACCCACAGGCCTCCACCTGGGGGCAGCCGAGGCTGGGTGCACAAACCACCCCTTCCCCAGGAGAGGAGAGGAGAGAAGTCAAGTGGACGCTCACTCCTCTCTCTCCCCAGCTGACCCCTAACAACTCGAGTCCGTTCCCAAACTCGGGTCACTGGCATGGCAGGAGGTAAGGTGATCTGCACCATTTCTGCCCTCCACGCCACTGGGCCTATCTACATTTTCTGTGAAGTTCACATAGTTCCACTTTGAACATCCTTGCCCAGGCACGTGGGTGTCCTGCATGCAGGAGTGACCTGGTGGGAGGCAGCCCTCAGCTTAGGGATGTCTCTGGAGGTTGCCTTCATCATCCATCAGAACCACAGTGAAAGACACTTTTCTCGTTAAGTGGCAAGCCGGCACTGGGCCAGTTCTCCTAGATATTTAATGGTGACAAAATGCATAACACTAGCCTTCAGAATGCAGAGCGAATGGCCAGAATAAGTAGCACTTTCTTAATTTGAAGAATAATGTATTTAAGAACAATGAATTCCTTTTTTTCAATCCAGCTTTTTACTTCTCAGGCAAGTCCCTGCACCTGTCCTCACCTCCTCCCTTCTGGCACCCACCTCCCCTGGACCTACCTGGAGTGAGCCCTCCACAGCTTACCCCCTGTGGTGAGGCTGGAGAGGGAAGAGTCATCCTCCGTCCTCCAGACTCTGAATTCAGAGTTGCTCCAGGTGTCCAGGTTGTGGCACAGGTCCAGGGAGGTGTGCAGAGCAGTGGTTCATCTTTGTGTCCTTTTTCTCCCTTGAGCCCCTATCATGGCAGAACATCAGGACATGTGGATAGAGGTGCACGCATCCTTCAAAACCACGGCATCTCCCTTCAAGTTACTCACTGCCTGCACTACCTCCAGGCATTCATGTGGTGGTGGTGGTGAAAGGCCAAGATGGCTGGCTACACCTCCCCGGGAGAGGAAGTCCCAGGGATGCTCAGTCCTCTCCCACCCCACCAACCCCTGGCAACCTGTGCTTATTTGTAAACACGGGTCAGCGGTATGGCAGGAGGTAGGATGTTCGGTGCCTTAGCCCTCAGTGCCACTAGACTGGCTGAGCACCATATGCTTAATGTTAAGTGTTTTTATCACTTTAATTTTTTAATTTGTAATTATATAAAATATATTTTTATTAACTTTTCATAAAAGGGAACTTACACACAATGTACAAAGCAAAAGTTTCACAAATGCAGGGATACAGTGACTATAGATATACAGAGGCATTCCAGCAGCAAAGTAAACCACACCCATGGTGCTTGCCTCCTCCAGTTCAGCAGTGGGGGGAGGATCTATGTAAACTGGTGCAGTAGGCTGGTGCTGTCCCTATTTTGACTGGGGGGAAGGGATATATCCTGGCGATCTGTCTTTCCAGCTGATGCCTCCCCTTGGCTAAACTATCACCTCTTCCTGCTCAGCAGTGGGGGGTTGCATCTGTGTAAACTGGTGCAGTATGCTGTGCTCTCCCTACTTTGGCTGGGGAGAGGGGATATATCCCGGGGATCTGTCTTTCCAACTGATGCCCCCCCTGCCTAAACTATCACCTCTTCCTGCTCAGCATTGGGGGGCATCTATGTAAACTGGTGCAGTACGTTGTGCTCTCCCTACTTTGGCTGGGGGGAGGGGATATATCCCGGGGATCTGTCTTTCCAGCTGATGCCTCCCCCGGCTAAACTATCACCTCTTCCTGCTCAGCAGTGGGGGGGGGGCATCTGTGTAAACTGGTACAGTAGGCTGCTGCTCTCCCTACTTTGGCTGGGAGGAGGGGATATATCCCAGGGATCTCTCTTTCCAGCTGATGCCTCCCCCTGGATAAACTATCCCATTACTGCACTGTGATCTCACCCTGCTGAGCATCCACCACCTCTGCGGGACAAAGATGAGATCATGCTGCACAACATAGAGGATCTGTGCATTCTACTGAGAGGTGATGGTCTCAGCCCAGTGATTCAACCCAAAAGTGATTTTCTCCATGCTTTAGATAAAGGGTCACCATCACCCACCAGTGTGATCATTCTGGCATCTGTGCCGTAAGCCATTTTCTTGTGATGCATTTCTAAACTGCTACCAACATGATGCCAAGTAAATATTTACAATGCTGTCCCTTGAGAAGTGTGGAATATTGATGCAGCAAAAATATTTCAAGGGTGTGACAGGGTTGGGATAAGCCCTTGTCCCATTTGTTGTGTAGAGAGAGTTAAAAGCAAGGGTCTGTTTTTCTCCTCTCCTATTCTGCCACTTGTCTGTCTCCTGCCTGTCTGATTACACAGTGAAATTTTCCTTGTGGCACCTAGGAACTGGCCACTCCGACGGTCCCACAATTTCCCCCTGTTATCTCCCTTCCTTCACTTGCTGTTTCTGTTCCTTCCTCCTTTTCTTTCTTTCCTTCTTTCCTTCTTCCTTTCTTCCTTTCTTTCTTTCATTTTTTCCTTTTCTTTCTCTCTTTAATTGCTGCTCTGTGGTTAAAAAATATATATGAGTCTATATGTAAATCTAGGATCTCTTGGTTTGCAAATGTATGTATTTATACTGTTGACATGAATGCAAAAAGCTATTTGGGTTTCTTTTGAAAATGGCAATCTGTAATACAAGGGTTAACCTTGAGCTGCATTTTTACCTCCAGAAACTTGTTTTAAGAATTATTATCAGGTAGCCAGCCCTGGGACAGGCTGTCTTAGTTGTTTGTACCTGTTAAGAAGACTAATATACTCTTCAGGCTGATCACAGGGAAGAGAATGACAAAGACTTAATATATTTTGTGGAACAGGTGGTGTCATTTACAAGAACAAGATGCAGAATGTAATTGCCAGGGAAAAAAACTCTTATAAAAAGAGCAATGTTTTGTTTAGAGATAGAGATTTTAGAGAGAGGCTTAGAGGAAAGATTTTTGTTTGTGCTGCCTTGTGAAGAATTATCCTGTACATCTTTAGTTTTTTTATTGTTACTGATAATAAAATGCTACATGCAAATGTTATAACTTCTGCTGGATTGTTTAAGCAATATACCATAAGAAGGTGTGGGTGATGTTAGGATTTACCCACACCTGCTGTGGTGGTCTGCTCACGAGGCTAGCATCCTCGTGAGCAAACCAGACCAGGTGAGGGTAAATCCTGCTATCACCCACACCCTTTCATGGTATATGGTGATTATACAATGTTTTAATTTTAGTATTTTTCTTTTGATTTTCCTGTGGTCAGTAAGTGAGCGGAGGTAATATGGTAGTCGGCGTATTTGATCTTTTTTAGTCGCAGTGTTATGCATGCAACTGGGGGATTGGCCAGATGGCACTTCTTCCTGTGGGGTCATTTCACGATTTACAAGATGTAAATCATAACAATCAGGATACGGAATTTTTAGAGCCATTGTATAACTATGCTTCCTGACCTATGCCTCTACAACAAGAGGTTAGGACAATCCCTGCATGAAGTACCTCAGAGCCTCCTCCAGTTTCCTAAGAAAGTCTGCCAGACAAGGACAGTCCCACATAACATGTGTGTGGGTTGCTCTTTCAGTCCCACATCATCTTCAGCAAGCCGCACTAGCTCCCCTCCCCGTCCCATATATGGCTGTTATTACTGGCTGTTTTTTAATACTTTGCATGTCCAGATGTAGCTCTAAAATTATGAGGAACATTGGGAGGAGGAGGCAGGCCACTCCCTAACAGCAGGGGAAAATTCAAGGAGGAAGCAGGGCACAGATGTATGATGAGGAGGATAATAAGGACAGAGGTGCTAAAGGGACTGGAGAATATAAAAACCCATAAATCCCCAGGGCCAGACAGGATCCCCCCTAGGTTGTAGAAGGAATCAGCATGTGCAAGTCCCCTGGAATTCCGCAGTTCCATGGCCGCTGTGATCTTAGTGATTTTTCATGCAAATATACAGTTTTTCTATAGTGACTGGATCTCCTCCTTGTTTATGCTGAAACCCCTCCTTTATGCTCAGCATGGCATATCATCAATGACATCACATAATATTTCATCCAATGGCAGGACTGTACTCTGCCGCAGATATGAATAATTTATGTTGCATTAATGAACAGATGCTGCCACAGAAACCTAGGAGCCTTGCTGCAGAAATCAGGACTGTAGTGCCATGGAGAACTAGGCACCCTGGGCATGTGCTAGAGGAGCCACAAGTAGTCCTCTCTAGAGAATCGGTAGCAACATGTAGCACCTGAGGGCTGGATGGTGGCAAATGCAGTTCCCTTACAATGGGGTAGATAAGGAAAATCCAGGAAACTACATGCCAGTGATTATGACATCGACAGTGGGAAAACATATGGAGACAATTATTAAAGAGGGGATAGATATGTTCTTGGATGGAAATGGCTTAATGGATGGGAACCCGCCTGGATTCACTAAGGGACAGTCATGTCAGTCTAACTTAATTGACTTTAATATAGTGACACAGATAGCAGACAGGGGACATAATACCTGAATTTTAGCAAAGCCTTTGATTTGGTGCCACATAGGAGATCAGTTAAGAAGGCGAGCAATCTGGGGATGGGGGAAGAAATAACTAGATATGTCAAAAACAGCTGACAGAACCCAGAGGATGGTCCTCAGTGGTAAATTCTCTGAGGACAGGGCAGCTACTAGTGGGGTACTGTAGGGGTCAGTCCTAGGACCCTTCTGTTTAATATGTATATCTAACATAGGAGAGAGTATCCAGGGCAAGGTGAGTCTGTTCGCAGATGGTACCAAGTTCTGTGGTAGGGTCGACAGTGAGGAAGGGGTTAACAACATGAGATAGAATGTGAGGAGACTAGAGAAGTGATCTAGGATTTGGCAGTTGAAATTCAACACCAGAAAGTGCAAGGTGATGCACATAGGAGGGAAACATCCAGTGTACTCTTTGGATGGGAAATCAGTGAAGAGCATGTAGAAGGAAAGGGACCTGGGAATGGTGACTGAGAAATAACATAAACCAGGCTGCTCAGTTCAACGGCATAGGTGAGGGCGAACAGAATTCTGGGGTGCACAGGGAGAGGCATTACTAGCAGGAGAAGGGAGGTTATATTACCTCTGTATACATCACTAGTGAGGTAGCATCTGGAATACTGTGTCCAGATCTTGCAGTACACACCTGAAGGAGGATGGAGATAGATTAGAAACAGTGTAGCAAATGACTACGAAGGTGATCAGTAGTCAGCAGAACAAGGTATATGATTAGCTGAAAAGTCTCAGTATGTATTCATGGGAGGATAGAAGGGAGAGGGGAACATAGACTTTCAAGGCCATGAAAGTAAGGAAAGGTTGGTAGAGTATCTGGAGGAGCATGGTCTTCAGGATGCAAGGCAGCACAGGTTTATGGGAAGGAGGCTGAGTCAAATAAATCTGATTGACTTCTTTGATTGTGTCACCAAAACAGTAGACAGGGACCAAGCAGTGGACATTCTCTATCTGGATTTCACCAAGGCCTTTGACTCTATACCCCACAAAAGGCTCGTAAGGAATTTGGCTGATCTCGGGGTGAGGGAGAAGATGACTAGACAGGTGGAAAAACTGGCTTGGGAACAGGACCCAGAAGGTGATGTGGAGGGGGGAGTTATCTAGCACCAAGACAATCACCAGTGGGGCCCCGCAGGGCTTGGTGCTATGGCCAGTGTTGTTCAGTGTCTTTATTAATGACATTGGGGATGACATTAGGGGCAAAATGTGTATTTTCGCAGATGACGCCAAGCTGTGTGGGAGGGTGGACACAGCCCAAGGAATACAGGACCTAAAGGAGGATCTGGGAAAACCAGTGGTGGTCCAGGATTTGGGAGCTTGGCTTCAGTGCCAAGAAGTGCAAAGTTATACAGATTGGAGCCAAGAATCCCAGGGCGCAGTACTACCTGGGAGGGGTCTGGGTATCTGTAACAGAGGAGGAGATGGATTTGGGAGTGATTATCACTAGTGTCCTGAAGCACACCACGCAGTGCAGGAAAGCAGCAGCAAGGGCAAATATGATGTTGGGGTGTGTAGCCAGGGGGGATCAGCAGTAGGCAAAATGAGGTTATTCTGCCCTTGCATCGGTCACTGGTGAGGCTACATCTGGAGTATGGAGTAGAGTACTGGTGCCTACACCTTAAAAAGGAAATTAACTTGCTGGAGATGGTCCAGAGGAGGGCAGCGAAGATGATCACAGATCAGCAGGGTAAAGCATACGAGAAGAGGTTGGGGGCCCTGAACACGTACTCTCTGGAGGAGAGAAGGGAGAGAGGGGACATGATTTAGGCATTCAAATACTTAAAGGGACAATTAGAATGGAAAAGGAGGATCTCTAAGTTAAGAGGCAACTGAAACATGAGGAGCACAGTCTTAAGTTGGGGGGGGGAGAACTTTAGGAGGGAAGTTAGGAAGCATTTCTTCATGGAGAGGGTGGTAGCCAATTGAAATGCGTTGCTGGAAGAGCTGGTCTCGTTGATGACAGTGGGCAGCTTCAAGGGAGGCTGGGATAGACACAAGGGGAAAGTAAGGGTCATGGGAGGGGCAGATGGAAAGGTTGGGAGGATTGGGAAGAGGGACAGGGTCAGTAACTTAAGCTGTTGACTCTGGAATACGAGCAGACTAGATAGACCAAATGGCCTTATTCTGCTGACTTCTTAATATGTTTTTACATTTGTATGAAAGAGTTCAACAGAGTGGCAACTGCAAGTCTGTTCAGAGTAAGCAAAGATTCGTCCACTGGGGGCATGTGCTCAAGCTAGAGGGGAAGTTCAGAAAGGATGTCGAAAAATATAAGTTCATGGAAAAGGTGATATATGGGTGGAAGAAACTTCCTGACAGGGTTGTGGAGGGAAAGACAATAGCAGGATTCAAGAGGAAGTGTGACGCATAAAAAGGAGTTACCATACCAGAAGTAGAAGTGGGTGGGGTAACTCAGACGAAGGAGCAGTTCAGGTCCTTTTCTGTATGTCGCTTTTCTATGTTTCTGTGCTTAGTACCTGTGTGGAGGAATAGTAAATTTGGGTGTATGATACATCATGCTATAGCATTTGAGAGGTACTGGGGGGCTCGTTGCAGAAGCAGGTGTGAGTGGAGAGGTCGAGGAGGAGGGCTTTGAAGGAGAGGGAGAAATAAGAGGAACGGAGCTCAGTAGGGAAGTTAATACTGTACAGCGATGGGACAGGCGGGAGGAGGAGGAGGCTGATTGCCCAGCAGGGGGTTTGCTTTGTAAAAACTAGTAATAAGAAATTCTGAGAACCATGGGTCGCTCACTGGCCTAGTGGGTGGCCTGTCACACTCCCACACCAGCCACCTGGATTCGAGCGCGGACTCCAGAGCTGGCTTGGGTGGCCAAGGGGCTGGAATAATGCTGCCACGTGGCAACACTCTCAGTCAGGGACGGATGGACCATGGTTCAGTAACTGCAGCGACACCTGGTGTGGATCAGGAAGATGGTCTTCTCCACAGGGCATTGCTGCTGGCACTATGCTGGGTGTTGGGGGGGGGGATAGGGGAGTAAACTGACAAAAGAAAATGTGCACTAGACCACCAGAATGGCAGTTGCTTTCATCTGTGAGCCCTGCTCCATGTCAAGCTCTACTGGCTTTAGCAGTAGGGAGAGTGTCTGACGAGGCTAAGGGTCACCAGCAGAAGGCCCAAGCTAGGCGGAGGTGGCTGCTTGGGAGACAGGCAGCTAAACTTTTAAACTAGCCAAAGGGGGAGGTGCTGATAAGAGGCAGGAAATTTCAAGCCTCCCCCCACAAAACATGGCAGGTAGTAAGGTAAACACTGAGGTACAGAGCTCAACAGAGGGCACTCCTGGGCCTCATGGCAGCCTGCACCAGTGTGGTCTGTTGGGCCCGTTGGCACATGCGTCCCCTGCAATGGGGACTGGCCAGCCAATGGTCACAGCGCTCCGGTCCTTTGGATCAGCCAGTGACAGTGACCCAGGAGATATGGAATGCTCTCCAGTGGTGTATCATTCTATCTCATCTGCAGGAGGGCACCCCGTTTGTCCGCCCCGAGCCGACGGTCTCTCTATCGACCAATGCCTCTCTGATGGGTTGGGGGAGCACAGAGCGCATGGCCTCTGGTCCCCTCGGGAGTCCCGATGCCACATCAACCTGCTGGAGCTTCGAGCGGTTCATCTAGCCCTCACCGCCTTCGCTCCTTTTGTACGGGGTCAAGTGTTCCAGGTCCAGACGGACAATACCACGACCATGTACTACCTAAACTGCCAGGGTGGGACACGCTCCATGCCCCTGTGCAGGGAAGCTCTCCGCATTTGGTCCCTCGTGCGCAGCCTGGAGGCGGATCTCCTTGCCATCCACGTGGCAGGAGCCTCCAACATTCTGGCCGATGCCCTAAGCTGAATAGGAGCTGCATCCCACAAGTGGTCTCTCCTGCCGGTGGTAGTACAAGATCTGTTCTCCCACTGGAGCATGCCTTAGGTGGACCTGTTTGCCTCCAGGGAAAATGCGAAGCTGAGGCTGTTTCATGCCCGCCC
Organism: Neoceratodus forsteri; assembly: GCA_016271365.2. Lineage (NCBI taxonomy): Eukaryota > Metazoa > Chordata > Ceratodontiformes > Ceratodontidae > Neoceratodus > Neoceratodus forsteri. The sequence continues at coordinate 1,465,688,240 of CM057452.1, forward strand.
CCCTCAGCAGGGCTCGCTGCAGGGGGATGCCTTCTCAAAGCCGTGGACCCTGGGCCTCTTCTACGCCTTTCCCCCATTTCCCTTGATCCACAAAGTGCTTCTCAAGGTGAAGAGGGACAAGATGCAGGTGATTCTGGTAGCCCCAAACTGGCCCCACCAGTTCTGGTGTCCAGATCTCCTCAGCCTCAGCTCCAGGCTCCCAAGGTGGCTTCCAGCCCACCCGGACCTGATCTCAGTCAATCAAGAGAATGTATTCCATCCGGACCTTCAATCCCTGCACCTGACGGACTGGTTCCTGAGCGGCTAGAGTTCCAGGCCTTGGGTCTTTTCGATGAGGTCCTCATCATTGTTGAAGCTTTCCGTAAGGAGTCGACCAGGAAGTGCTACGCCTTTAAATGGAAGAGATTCACCATTTGGTGTCAGGACAAGGGCCTTGACCCTTCCTCCTGCTCCCTGGCAAGCATTCTGGACTACCTGTGGTCCCTTTCTCAGCTTAGGCTTCGGTCGACGACCCTTAAGGTGCACCTGGCAGCCATCTCTGCTTACCGAGCGTGGGCCGGGAAGCAGTCGGTGGTGCAGGAGAAGGTGGTCGGGCACTTTTTCAAAGGTCTTGATCACATATCCCCTCAGGTGCGAGAACCTCCACCTCCGTGGGATCTACTGCTGGTATTGGCTAAGCTCATGGGCAAGCCATTCGAACCAATGCACAGGTGTAACATTTCTCACCTGTCATGGAAGACCGCCTTCTTGGTGGCTATCATCTCAGCCAGAAGGACGGGAGAGCTCCAGGTGCTTTCCATCGAGTCTCCTTATCTGGTCTTCCACAGGGACAAGGTTGTCCTGCGCCCCCAACCGAAATTCCTTCCGAAGGTGGTGTCGGAGTTTCACCTTAATCAGGTTTTGACTCTGCTGGTGTTCTACCCCAATCACACTTCGGAGGCCAAATATAGGCTCCATACTTTGGACCCCAGAAGAGCGCTCACTTATTATAAGGAGCGGACGGCTGAAGTCCGGGGAGAGGTTCGCCAGCTGTTTGTCACCTACGCTGAAGCCGCACCTGGCAGACCTGCAGCCAAGCGGACAATAGGCAGGTGGCTCACCTCCTGCATAGATCTCTGCTATAGGTTGGCGGGCATGGAGCCTCCCAGAGGGATAAGAGCTCATTCTACCCGCCATACCAATGCATCGGTGGCTGCTTCCAGAGACATCCCTATCCGGGAAATCTGCAGGGCTGCTACCTGGCAGTCAGCACACACCTTCATTACCCATTACCACATCGACCTTGAGTCACGCCGGGATGCTGGTTTTGGGGCCTCGGTTCTCCAGTCATTATTCCCTAAGTAGGGGGTGTGCACCTTGCCTCCCTCCTCCCGGAGAACTGCTAGGAATCTGCCAGACAGTGTGGATGAACAACATATCCATGTCCCTAGAAATACAGGTTACTCACCTGTAACAGGAGTTCTAGGAATGGTATATGTTGTTCAACCATACAACCCAGCCAACCTCCCCGGCTTCGACGCACAACCTGGCTTCCAGCGGGCTAGATCTGGCATCATGGGGCGGAGCCAAGAGTTTTACCACCCAGGTAGGCATGAGGAACCAGCTTGAAGACCTTCTGGCAAGATTTAAAGCGGCAAGGAACCTGCCAGACAGTGTGGATGAACAATATATACCATTCCTAGAACTCCTGTTACAGGTGAGTAACCTGTATATATTGTGGCAGTCACGGAAACATGGTACACGGAGAACCATGACTGGGATGTCAACATACCGGGGTACACAGTCTACAGAAGGGACAGGGAGGGTAAAAGAGGAGGTGGAGTAACTCTCTACATAAGGGAAGGGATCAAAGCTACAGAACTAAAAAGTAATGGGGGAGGACAAGAGTCACTCTGGGTCACCTTGGAGACAGGGAATGGCATCACAATCTGCACAGGGGTTGTATATAGACCCCCGTCTCAAGGGGAGAAAACGTACAAGAAAATGATAGAGGACATTCTCAAAATGGCTGAAGAAGGGGAGACACTGTTGATGGGGGACCTTTGTATGCCAGATGTTAACTGGATGACATGTACTGCAGCCACATCCAAGAACAGGGCCATTCTTGATGCCCTGCAGGGGGCAGGCCTTAGACAGCTAGTGTTAGAACCCACTCGGGAGGGAGCAATACTAGACTTGGTACTCTCAAATGGAGAGAGGATCACAAATTTAGAAGTCAGTAGACATCTGGGAACAAGTGACCACTGCACATTGTGCTTCACAATAAGCACAACCATGGAGACAAGCCATACAAAAACAAGGATACTGTTAATGGGGACTTTAGAAGGGCCGACTTTGGCAAAATGGATGAATACCTGAGGAATGCACTACCAAATGGCCAGAAAGGAGGGGTAGAAGAACAATGGAGAAAAATCAAAACTGCTATCATAGAGGCAACAAGCCTTTGTGTGAGACAAATAAAGAAAACAAAGTGGAGTAAAAAAACACTATGGTTCTCAAAAGAGGCAGCAGTGAAGGTTAAGGATAAAAAGGCTGCATACAGAAAGTATAAGGAATCACAGAAGGAGCACGACAGGGAACTGTATTAATTAAAGCAGAAAGAAGTGGGGAAGGCAGTCAGAATAGCAAAGGTCCAAACCGAGAAAAAAATAGCCAACTCAGTTAAGAAGTGGGATAAAACCTTTTATAGGTACATTAGGGAGCATAGAAAGGTTAAGGGAGGAATAGTGAAGATTAATAAAGGAGAGGGGTAGGTGGGCAGAGGGAGACAGTGAAAAGGCAGAGATACTGAATGAATACTTTTGCTCAGTATTCACAAAAGAAGATGAGGAGGAGTTACCTAAACCAGACAATAGAAGCACTCTGGGTAGGGGTTTGACACCAGTCCATTTACAGAAGAAAGAGTCCTGAAAGAACTCCTAAAACTCAAGGTGGACAAAGCAATGGGGCCTGACGGGATTCACCCCAGAATTCTAAAAGAACTAAGGGAGGACCTAGTGGCACCACTGACCACACTTTTTAACAAATCATGGGAGGATGGGGTGGTACCTGAGGACTGGAGGAAGGCAGATGTCATTCCTCCTCACAAAAGTGGGAGCAAGGCAGAAGCAGGAAACTACAGACCTGTAAGTTTGACCTCAGTGGTAGGGAAAATGATGGAATCACTTCTGAAAGAAAGAACTGTTGAGTACCTAGAGGCCAGCGGTGCATAGGACCCAAAGCAGCATGGATTTATAGCAGGAAGGGCATGTCAGACGAATCTAATTGATTTCTTTGACTGGGTGACCAAAGTAATAGACTAGGCAGGGGCTGTGGATACGGCCTACCTAGACTTTAGCAAGACATTTGACACAGTCCCGCACAAAAGACTAATAATCAAGTTAGCCAGCCTGGGAGTGGGTTCCAGGGTGGTAGCCTGGGTAGCAAACTGGCTGCACAACAGGACACAGAAGGTAATAGTGAATGGAACACATTCCGAAGAAAGGGGGGTTACTAGTGGAGTATCTCAGGGTTCAGTACTGGGTCCAGTCCTCTTTAACATCTTTATAGGTGATATTGCAGAGGGTCTGGAGGGAAAGGTATGCCTCTTTGCAGATGACACAAATATCTCTAACAGAGTTGAGACACAAGGGGGGTAGAAAGGATGAGAAGGGACTTGTCAAGGTTGGTGGAATGGTCAGACATATGGCAACTTAGATTCAGTGCAAAGAAGTGCAAAGTAATGCACCTGGGAAACAAAAGCCCAGGAGAAGAGTACACAATAGCAGAGGAGGTACTAACAACAACAAAAATGGAAAGGGACTTGGGGTAGTCATATCAAATGACTTAAAGGTGGGTAAGCAATGTAAGAAGTCAGTAAGGAGAGCCAGGGGGGATACTGGGATGCATAGGACGGGGCATCACAAGTAGATAAAGGGAAGTGGTTATCCCTCTGTACAGACAGTTGTTGAGACCCCATCTGGAATACTGTGTGCAGTTTTGGAGACCCCATCTATGCAAGGACATAGACAGGATGGAAGCAGTCCAGAGGAGGGCTACTAAAATGGTGCAGGGTCTGCATCAGAAACCATATGAAGAGAGAGACTGGGAGAGCTTAATATGTATACCCTTGATGAAAGGAGGGACAGGGTGACATGATAGAAGCTTTCAAGTACCTCAAGGGAATCAACAAAGTCCAGGAGGGTAGCATCTTTCAGAAAAAGAGATGTGTAAGAACAAGGGGGCACAATTTAAAGATAGAAGGGTGATGGCTCAGCGGTAATGTGAGGAAATTTTTTTTCACAGAGAGAGTGGTGGATGCATGGAACCACCTTCCTGGGGAGGTTGTTGGGTCTAAAACAGTGGGGGAATTCAAACATGCATGGGACAGACATAAGGCAATTGTAGTGGGGGTTGCAGGAAGTAGGCTGTTGGTTAACTAGAATCTGCAGCTTATCCAATAGGAAGGGAAATAGGCAGACTGGGTGGGCCAAGTGGTCCTTACCTGCCGTCAAAGTCTATGTTTCTATATGAGACTGGGTCTGACCTCAGCAATTTAGTTTCACAAACACTTCGTAAACTGAATGGAAATGATGCAGAGCACTGCTCCTCTCACTGTGGGCACTTCTTAGGCATCTAGGTATGCCTGGCTGCCTGTGACATGATGCCACGATTCTTGCATTCTGATGGGAACTTTGATAAACATCTCAAGAAAATTAACCAGGCAGGTCCACATGAGTATATAGAACTAGAGGGAGTTATGTGTCACATGTAGCACCAAAAACTGGGCTTACTGATACTCTTATTTCCAGCCCAGTGTCAAGAAAGTCGAAACAGGGAAGTAGAGTTTGCCTTGCTGGGGTGGGGGGTGGGCTAGGAGTTTGTTGCAAGTTGGCGCCGGTTTGCCCCTGGATTGAACTCATTATTGACAGATGGCAGTGGAATGATTTGAGTTTTATTTCCAGGAGCTGAGATCACTTAAGCAGCCAACGCAGCGGGTTAATGGTCGCTCTAAGTGCTGCCCGACTTGACAGTGATGCGTCCTAATAAATAAATAATGTGAAATGTATAGGCTGAGTACTTAATCACCGGTCTCAGAAGGGAGACAAGGTCAGGAAGAGTAGAGAAGCGTGCATGCCTGCCAACTAGCTGTGTTCATTCAGAAAAAAAAACATATCAAAGGATGTTGCAGTGATGGAGATTTATAGTAAACAAGATCTCAGCTGATCAGTATTCAGAAGTTTGATTGACTGAAAGCCTGTCCAGCCCCTCTCAGGGTCTGATCTGTTTTTATTTTTCTTAAGCATCATCATGGTGCAGTTTGGTATCTGCCTCGTGCACTTATCCGGTCAACAAAAACTAAATAAATAAATAAAACAGACTTGGAGCAGGGCACAACCATGAGCTCTGAGGTGGGCAGGTATCTTCCACTAGAGCGCTGCATTCCGTTTTCGACCAGAAGCACTTGAAGCGTTTTAAAATAGCTGTTGAGTAGCCTGGCATCTCACTCTTCCTTTTGTCACTTACAAAAGCAGCACTACATAATTATGTGATAAACCATGTGCATTGTTACATGGAAATTTACTGAAACTATATTGTGCAAAAAAAAAAAAAAAGACCCATGCTTTTTATGAGATGAAAACACAAAAGCTGGCTGTGACAGTTAATAGTTTGAAACTGAGAACTGGCCACTTATCATTGGCTATTGATTGCAAGGTGGAAATGTGCAGTCCCCCAAGACAAGAGACGGACACCGATAACCTGCAGGACTGCAGATGTCAGCAGCAAAAAGTAAACTCCACCTCAGCAAGGAGGAATGAGATCAGCGTTGTTTAGTGGTGCTTGGGCTTTGTTTTACTTCAGATACTGCTCTGCGATGCTTCCTCTGACCTATACCTTTTTTTTCTATTTTTGAATGCTCGTGTTCTCTTGTTCTGTAAAATGTCCTTTTCCCCATTTTGAGTCTACCTTAGCATTTTTCTTTACATTTCAAATAATAAAAGAAGCACTTATTTGAAAGTTTGAGTGCTTCATAAGTGCACATGCCCAGGCATCCTTCAAGACGCCTGTTTTTGATTTTGCGGCTGCCAAGCGGCTGCTGGTTTCCTGCCCGCCCTCCCTTCCTGTTTTCCTTTTTGCTGCATGGCCACTGCTGGCATCCCTGCCCCCTCCCCCCCACCAGTTTCTGTGCTGGCTCCCTCATAGATGTGACTGTGCCCATTTCTGGGCTTCTGCCTCCTTCTCTTTTGGCTTTTGGCATTTCTTCGTGTAGCTTATCTCACTCCTGCTTGCTCAGTCGTTCCTTCCATGCAGCAGTCTGTTCACCTCCATGGCCTCCGTATGCCTTGGTTCTTTCAGGGCAGCACTCTCCCTTAGAGCGTAGGATGCCCGCTTCTCCAGTTCTCAGCCCTGTGGCTGAGACCGCATCAAATCAACCACTTTTGGGTTCGCGCTAATACCACTTCATGGCCGGCACTCCTTCTCCTAGTTATCAGTTCAGGCAGCACATTCTGCTTAGAGCAGCAGAACCTTAGGTATGTGCTGTCTTCTAACTTCTCCACTGTGCAGAGCTCCTTGCTTTCTCAGCACTGTTCACCCGGGAGCCTTCAGCTGCAGTCAGAACAGGTTTCCACCCTACACACAGCCCTGCTGCTAACCTCCTGTCTTCACATCATCTGCTCGCTGTCACCCCAGACGTTCCTTGGGTCCATGGTTCACTGCTCTGCAACTTCCACCAGCTTTCCTAGCTGGTTGTCTAATCCTCTCTTTGGGGCTTACCTTTACCCTTGCCATCTCCTGTTCCTACACTATTTTCAGGCAAGTGTCTCACCAATTCGTCGGATACGAAGCTGCCTGACTGTTGAGAGCTTTAAGTTAGAATTAAAAACTTATTTATTTCAAAAGGCATACGGAGAGTGATTTACTGTAATGTTATTGTGATTATATTGTTATTGTTGTTGTTTGTGTTATATGTATGTATTTTAATTGTTTTATTTGTACAGGCGGTATTGAAAAGCGCTTAAAAATAAATTTTACTTACTTACTACTTTACTTACAACTAACAATGGGCACATGCCTCAACAACATTCAGGCGCACATCCTTTTACAGCCGGGCACACTGCCCCTCTGTGCCCCTCAAGGGCCCAGTACACATTTGCCTCTCTGACTTTGTACTGCAGCACTCAATACACTTTCACTTCCCTGGCCTCATACTGCATCACCCAACCCCTCTCAAAGGGATCTGTTTCCTATATTTCTGAACCCTTCAGGAGCGTTCTGGGCCACAAGGACTTAAGCAGTTTCTCCAGTCTTCTCCTGTTCCTTGGGGTACCTGACCCAAAAATTCCTTGGCATAGCTTCTGCTGTGCTCCCTGATGGCATGCCTCTGGCTCCTCTGTGGTAGAAAACCTCCCATCAGAAGGAGAAGCTGTCCTTAGCATACAGTGGTGCTAGCTGGCCCAACTGACGCCTGGGTCTTGTATCATTTTGCCCAGTGCCTGGAGGGATGGTGATCTAAAGCCTTGGATTCCCAGTGGTTTCGTTCAAAGGGAGTTTTCCTCTCTTCTGTTCTGATGGTCATAAACTTCATTAGGTTCCCAGTTCGCAGTTAGGTTTTTACGCCAGATGAGTCGAAACTTGGATGGTGGTGTCTCTTCCTCTTCTTTGGTCACTCAAACTTGTGACCTTCCCTGTTTTCTTAGTGGAAGTCGATGTCCTGACAGTTTCACTATACATGTCTGGCTTGACATTTTGGGCTTCTTCTTTAAGTTATCTTTAGCCAAGGACTGCAGTCTATGGCACCTCTGGGGTGGAATTCTCCTCATATGGATGCCATGCCTCTGGTACACCAAATAGGGTGGTATTTCATTAGGAACAGAAAGCAAGAAAGGCCACATAAACCACAAGCTACTCAAGCTTGTAACCATGTGATGCACAAGCACAACATATCAACAACCACTGCACTTACATTTCACACATCGTTGGCTGACGGACCAGTGCATTATTAGGCTAGAGGCCTTGGGTTTGGTGAGGCAGTGGGCAACTTCTGCCATGCCCCCACTGGGCGCTTCATAAGCGCACATGCCCAGGCTTCCATCTTTGCTGCCACCATCCTCCCTTTCTCCTCTGGTGGCTCATTTCTCTCCTTGGCTTCTTCCCTCAGGTACCTTTAGTCAAAGTCTGTGCCCTGCAGCACCATTAGGGTGGAACTCTCCTCAAGAGGCTTCCATGTCTCTGGTACCCCAAACAGGGTGGGAGTTTATTAATAGAGAGCATGAAAGACCATATAAACAACAAGCTACTCAAGCTTGCAGTCCGTACATTGCACAAGCACAACATGTCAGCAACCACTGCACTACCATTCCATTCAGTTGCCTCTGAACCAGTAATTATATAAAGAGGCAGATACATTGATTCAGAAAAAATCAGGGTACTTCAGAACAGGTACCGATTGAGTCAGTTTTATGTAAATGATACAGTGTGTCGCAAACGCACTCCACAGGTCAGGCCCTCTGCTCCCACAGTGCCAAATGAAATGCAATATGTGACAAACAGGGTAACCCTCCTGTCTGTTTTGGGTCCAACAACACCTACTAGTCTCAAGTCTTGAGGTAAAATATGAACCTTTTTTCGCTAGCACGCCCAGTTAACAGGATCAGATATCACACCCTCTTCGGGAAAATGCAGTGCAATTCTTAACCCAGCGAGCACCTAGCCTGGTTCACAATTCTCCCCTTTTTGGACTCAATTGAGACCCAGGTATGTTCTTACCTTTTGTGCAAAATGGTAACACTGTAAGCCCTTTAACAGTTGTGTCAGCCTTATCAAATACTGTCCCAGCATTCACATGCGAAAAAAGGAGAAAAGACTCAAGCAGGATTAAGGAAACCAAAAAGTTTACTGAAATTAAAAATAGTAAATACATACAAAACACCGAACCTAAAACAAGTTATACAAAAACAAACAAACAAAACACAAAATCAAACTTTTGCTTTCATTTTCTTCCTTCTAATTACTCTGACCAGGTTATAAACCAAGCAACGTATCTGGAATGTATATCATTAACTGCAGGTACTGCGGAACACTTTTCAGAAGGACAGTTTTACAGGATTTAGGACACTGTCCTACATGATGGGCCACTGGAGATCATAGGGCTCAGCTCCAGGCAGCATGGGCGGAGATTATATGCCTCAAATTTCATATTCAAGAGGAAATATCTTATAAGAACCTCCCGCCATTTCCCCAACATCCAACAGAAGCACCTCGACCACAGAGGGTAGTTGGTCCAGGAGGTTGGCAGGTGGTTAGGAGGGGCAAATTGGGTGCCCCATCACTCGGTGCTCTCCAACATATTACCTCCACAAAACATATAATAACTACAAACAGGTATCTGCCTCTATCTCCGAAATCAAACAAAGGGGCAGAGGACACTGCGGAGCAGGACACTGCAGCACAGGAGCTAGCACAACAAAACTCGCCCAAAACAGGAACCAAAACAAAGAAAGCATAAAGGAACCAAAACTTGATCACAGGAGACTTAATTCGGGGAGTTGATACCTATCTCTAGCTAGGGTAATGTTCAGATGTCTCCCAGGTACATCAGCGTGGAGAGACACTGGCCGCATTGCTAAAATTGTTCAGGAAGCAGGAGAAAACATTAATGTCCTGGTACACATAAGGACTAATGATCTCGCCAGCCGGTCAGTTGTGGAGACCAAGGAACACCTGACCAGGCTGGGTGACAAACTATCATCCATTTTGTCCGGCATCTCCTTCTCTGAGATCCTGCCAGTCTGGGAGAGGGGGGCAGATGGTCGGAAGGTCAGAGAAGGGGAGGTAGGGGAGTTAAACATGTGGCCCAAGGGCTGGTGCCAGGAAAAAAGACACAAATTTGTAGGGAACTGGCAACAGTTTTGGGAGCGAAAGTTCTTTAAATTTGATGGACTGCATCTGACTAAGGAGGAAGTCAGTGCATTGGGGCAGAAGTTTGACATCTTTGTAGAATATTTAAACTAGCAAATGGGGAGAGGGGTGCAGCACCCCGTACGTCAAATGGGAAGAACACCCTTCCCCCCTCAATTAGTGGTCAAATGAGTTCAGCATATTTGCAGTTCATTTGCATCACCAGGTAAGGAAAAAGGTCCAGCTCCCCCTACGACGCACAGGGGAAACGCCAGACCTCACCCAACATCTAACACACTGAAATCTGGCCAATGGAAAATCATGTACCCAAATGCTTGCAGTCTGGGAAACAAGATCCCAGACCTGCAGGCAATAATGACAGAGGCTAAACTGGACATAATAGCAATTAGCAAGATGTGGTTTACCAGTAACCACACTTGGGAGACTTCAGTACCTGGCTATGTATTGCTCAGAAGAGACCGAGGTGCAAAAGGGGGTGGAGTGGCCTTGTATGTCAATGAAAATATCAAAGCTACAGAAATTCAGAATACACATAAGGAGCCAGAAGAACTGTGGGTCACCCTGGAAACAGGAAATGGGACAGCCTTAAGAACTGGGGTTGTCTACAGGCCCCCAGACCAGGGGGAGGACATAGACAAATTACTGTTAGAAGATACACAAAACATGACAGCTATAGGGGAGGTTTTGATAATGGGAGACTTCAACATGCCAGATACAGATTGGTCAATACCAGCAGGAACATCTGCCAAAACTAGACACATGGTAGATTCCCTGCAGGGGGAGGGCCTCAAACAACTGGTACAACAGCCCACAAGAGACAGGGCTATCCTAGATCTAGTACTGACTAACAGGGAAAGGATCACAGATCTCCAGGTGGAAGGTCACCTGGGGGCCAGTGACCATCACATGGTATGGTTCAATTTGGCCACTACAAGTAAATCATCCCATTCCAAGGCAAAAATATGGGACTTAGGAGGAGCTGACTTTGATAAGATGGCCAACAGAGTTAAGCTAGCCCTGGCAAAAAGAAATACAGGTGAGGGGGTACAGGCAAAGTGGGCAAGCATTAAGGATGCAATACTTGAAGCAATATCCCATTGTGTTAGACAGAAAAGGAAGTGCAAAAGAAGAAGGAAACAACTTTGGTTCTCAAAAACAGTAGCAGAAAAGGTCAGAGCCAAAAGGCTGGCCTTCAGGAAATATAAGGAGCACGAGTGGGATGAAGATATGGAGGCATACCAAACTTTCCTAAGGGAAGCAGAGAAGGCAGTAAGGCAAGCAAAGGCCCAAACCAAGGAAACACTAGCACAAACAGTAAAGAAGGTGACAAGACTTTCTATAGATACATTAGTGAAAAGAGAAAGTCCAGTGGGGGTATTGTTAAGATCAAAAGGCAATAAGGGGGCGTGTGAGGAGGAGGACCATGTAAAAGCATCTATCCTAAATAGATACTTCTGCTCAGTATTTACTGAAGAGAAAGTAGGGCAGGGCCCACAGCTCAGCACCATGGACACAGGGGGGAGGGAGGGAAGGAGGTGAGCACTAGTCCCTTCACAAAAGAAAGGGTCCTACAAGAGCTCGATAGGCTCAGGATGGACAAGGCAATGGGACCTGATGGCATACATCCCAGGGTACTAAAGGAGCTAAAGGTGGAACTAGCAGAGCCATTATCTGAACTGTTTAGTGAGTCTCTGAGCACAGGAGAGGTCCCAGAAGACTGCAGAAGGGCTCATGTGATCCCACTCCACAAGAGTGGTAGCAGGGAGGAGGCAGGGAACTACAGACCAGTCAGTCTTACCTCAGTAGTGGGCAGGATTATGGAGGCACTCCTTAAGGAAAGGATAGTGCAACACCTGGAATCCATAGGAGCACAGGATTGAAGACAGCATGGGTTTACAAAAGGAAGGTCCTGTCAAACTAATCTCATAGATTTCTTTGACTGGGTAACCAGAGTGGTGGACCAAGGGGGAGCAGTTGATGTCGCCTACCTTGACTTCAGCAAAACTTTCGATAGTGTTCCACATAGAAGATTGTTTAATAAGCTGGGTAGGCTCGGGGTGGGTCAGACGTTGGTCAACTGGGTGGCAAACTGGCTGACGGGCAGAAAACAGAGAGTGGTGGTAAACGGTATACAGTCAGAAGAAATGCAAGTCACAAGTGGGGTACCTCAGGGATCAGTCCTGGGGCCAGTCCTCTTCAATATCTTCATCAGTGACATTGCAGATGGACTGGAGGGTAAGGTTTGTCTGTTTGCAGATGACACCAAGATCTGCAACAGAGTAGATGATCCAGATGGGGTGGACAGAATGAGAAGCAGTCTGGATAAACTAGCAAAATGGTCAGAAGAGTGGCAACTGGGGTTTGATGCAAAGAGGTGCACGATCATGCACATAGGGAAGAGAAATCCTGAAGCCATCTAAAGGCTGGGAGGGGAATTGTTGGTAGTCACAAGGGAAGAAAGAGACTTGGGCATCATCATCGCCAATGACCTGAAATCATCCAAGCAGACCACTAAAGCAGTAGGTAAGGCTAGAGGGATGTTAGGGTGTATTAGTAGGGGTATCACAAGTCATAAGAGGGAGGTAATAATCCCTCTTTACAAGACACTGGTTAGGCCCCATCTGGAGTATTGCGTGCAGTACTGGAGGCTACACCTTCACAAGGACATTAACCAAATTGAGGTGGTCCAGAGAAGGGCAACCAAAATTGTGCAGGGACTACATCAGAAAACATATGAGGACAGATTACGGAGCTCAATATGTATACCCTAGAGCAAAGGAGGGAAAGAGGTGATATGGTCGAAACATTCAAACACCTTAAGGGTATTAACAAGGTGAAAGAGCCTAACATGTTTTAATTTAAGAAAAATAGCAGGACAAGAGGACACAGCATGAGTTTAGAGGGAGGCCGATTAAGGGGTAATGTGAGGAAGTTCTTTTTCACAGAAAGGGTGGTGGATGCATGGAACGGCCTACCTCAGGAAGTGGTGGATATGAATACAGTGCAGGGCTTCAAACAGGCATGGGATAGGCATAAGGGAGCAATACAGATGAGAATGAATAGATAGGCCATTGACAGAGCAAAGGCCGATGGCACATTTATAAGGTAGAAAAAGAAATGGGCAGACTGGATGGGCCTTGCGGTCCTTATCTGCTGTCAACTTCTATGTTTCTATGTTTCTACATTAATACTTACAGTCAAAAGAGAAGGGCATTTCAGAAACAAAAACTCCTGTAACTGCATTTCAAGTCTTAGCCCAGTTTCTAGTTGGCATTACCTAATTATAACAGAAGTGCCTTTAAGTCCAGAAACACAGTGTGTGTTCCCTTAGAAGTCCAGAGAAAAAAAAGACAGCCCAGTCCCCTCAGACTGCTTGGCAATATTGAAAGTTAATCTCTCCACCTCCTTGTGATGTCACAGCATATGAGGTCACTGTTAGTCCTGTAATTAATCTGTAATTCGACCAAGTATATCCAAAAGGGTGTCATTTTACTGCTTACTCAAAATCTGCAAAGATAGCAATATTAATTTATACAGTCTCTTTGATCAGAGCAATCACCTTTGATCTTTAGAAACACATCCTGACAGCTATTTTCCTCCTAGCAGTGAGAAATGTAACAGGTACCTGCTAGAAATTATGGCTACCTAAGATGTCGTAAAAGATACAGTCTTCTGTGTTTTCCTGGATTTCAAAATAGTTGTCATTTTACAACCTGTTGTATAACAGCTAACACAGGCATGATAGGATATGTCAAAAGGAAGCTCTTAATTCATTCACTGGGTCAGCTTTACTATAGCCAACTTTTCAGCGAGCCAGGGCCTTTGGGGTCAAAACGTCAGGCCCCTTTAAAAGCTCCTGACTGCCATTTCCCTAAGCAGACATTCAGATAAACATATATTTATATCACAAATATGATACAATATAATTACAAGTAGATAGGCAGAGCGTCACACAGTGTAGTTTTAAAACTTCACAGTGCGCAGTTCAAACTGATATGGGGTAAGATAAGACACAATTTAATAAACTTGGGCATGCCCAAGAAAAAGATTGCCTACCAGTTTGGAGACTATGTTGCTTTAGTTTAAAGATAGGTAGTTTTGAACTCCTTGTCGCTTGCAGGGCAACAATCAGTTGAAAGTTATGTGTCTGTGTTCCAGAGTTGCTGACGTATAAATCCTATGTGCTAAAGTAACCATGCTCATATTTATTCTTAGGATAGGTGAAAGGATTTCCAATTTATTATATAATGTACAGTGATGGGTTGGGAAGGGGTCACTAAAGCAAAATGACAGACACTAGTGAGCACTTTGTGATAAATTTGCATCAAGGCATCTGTTTGATTTATAAACAGTGTTGCCCCATAATCCAATATAGGCAACAATACATGTTTGGTTACCAAAGATCTTGTTTCCATTGTTAGTGACCCTGCGTTACGGTACAGATAATCCGGGGGTGGGGTGGGGGGTTGGCACCCATCTTCCAGGCAGGATGTACCCAAACTGAACTCTCTCTGGTGGAGCAACATTTTAAGAAAAGCATATTATTTAAAGTGAAAATTCTAGGGACGTGGATATGTTGTTCTATCCACATGTTCTAGCAGTGTCCTTTCCCCTTTAAATGTTGCCAGAAAGTCTTTGAGCTGGCTCCTCCCACCCATCCGGGTGGTATAACCCTCTGCTCCACCCTATAATGCCAGATCTTCCTTTCCGCTGGAAGAAGCAGGTTCCCTCCTTACCGCTCCCACGTTGAGTAGGCACTAGCGCTAAAATCTTCGGATTTACTTCCAAAACTTAGCTCTTCAGTTCGATCATCGATCGTGACCGTGATGGAGGAAAAGTCCTCACCCAGATTTCGTCGGTGCCCATGTAAGCAGAAGATGTTGTGTACTGACCCTCACGCCATGTATGTTTACTGCCTGGGCCATGAGCACAATCCCCAGGCTTGTGATTTTTGCCAGTCATTTCACATGTCGGTCATCGAGGACCACCTCGCCTAGCTGAAGTTGGGCCGCCTGGAAAAATGGCATCTGCTGGGCAAATCTAAGGATGCCTGTTGGGTGGTCTTCACGGCTGCGGGGTCCGCCGAGCAGTTGGAGCAACTTACGGCCTTCAAGGAGGAGGAGGAGGCTCGCTGCCCAGCTCTCTTCGGCATCTTGGGGTCCTTAAAGGAGCTGTGCCAGTCTCTCCCTACCAAGGGACAGGGCCCTTCGGGTTTGCACAGCTCCTGCAAGAAGGAGTACAAGAAAGAAAAGGAGAAGACTCACCACCGATGTTCTTGGGACTGGGAATGTTCTCGGTCTCAGGAATCACAGATTTTGACCATGGTCAAAACCATAGCCTTGGCCGCTAGCTTCACAGAGACCCCATTGGGCCAGTTGGTCGTGACGCCGGCCAATGATGCATCTGAGATTTTTCTCAACCCTGTCAACCGATTGTCGTCAGAAGAGTCCAACAACTCCTTTTTCAGGACTCCAGTCGTGCTGGTGACCACTGAAAGGGTGGCTTAGCCCGCTGAGCTGGACCCTCCGGCCACCAACCTAGACTAGGAGGAGCCACGGATCTCCCTGGCTCCCTCTGAGATCCCCATCAGAACCCCCATTGGTCAAGGTCTAGGTCTTCGTTGTCCAGTGGGTTGAGCAGATCCTGCCAACATCAGTGGTCCCACTCTCAATGCCATGAGAAGCGGCGCCACCGCTACTCATCATCTTTGCCTCTCCTCGGGTGAGGAGAGGCGCTGGTTGCATCAATGCTATGAAGACCTCATGTGGCATTGGCCAGTCCGAAGCCAACCCCAGCTCTCACACTGGCCGTCAATTGACTGTTGCCCAACAGGCCAACACCGACGCCCCCGGTGGGGTGGTTGACACCATTCCTCCTCCAGCGGAGTCAGTTCATACCATCTCAGTTTAGTCAAAGCTGGCCTCTCCACTGATTGTAGTGGAGCCACTTCCCAAACAGTTGTTGACTGGGGCTCCAACTAAGGAATCTCTGCCAGCTCAGGGGCTTTCCCATTGCCTGTTGGTCACTGTTACACCTAACTGCCCGTTGCCGGTCGAGAGTGACTTGGCTGGTCGGCTGCTCTATGTGGACTTCTCTGAGCCTGAGGATTCCTCACTGCACTCCCGTCCGATCGACATGGAGTCGGTGGTGATCTCTCGACAGAAGAAGGGCCCACTTCCTTCCTGGGCATCCTCCGTCTCATCTCCGAGTCCATGGGGATGAAACTGGAGCCCATCCAGAAGCGGGCTCACTATTCTCTCACAGAGCTTCTGGACAAAGGGGACTCTTCTACAGAGATGTTCCCAGTGGCTGAGGCCATTGTCAGCTGTGCCCTGGAACTCTAGCAGTGCCCTGCCTCATGCCCTGTGCTCTTGGCTCAGTTGGCCCACAAATATGCAGTGCCCACTGGTACCCTTTCAGGGTTCATGGAGTACCCCTCAGCCGAGGGGTTGGTGGCCGACTCCATGTTTGGGTGCTCAGGCAATACTGGGGATGTCGATAGGCTAACGGATAAGGAGTCCAAGAAATTGGACCACTCGGCTAAAAAGGTTTTTGCTGCCTCCTTGCTCGGCCTCCACCAGGCAAGCTCAGCTGTCCTGATGGCATACTTATCTCATGCCCTTTTGGGCTCCCTGTATGAGACGATTCCTCATCTTCCTGTGGACCTCCAGACTATGGTCAAGTAGGCCCGAGACCAGGGCCGAGCTGTGGCCAAGCAGTAACTTCAGACAACTCTGGATACTGGACTCCAGGCACTTTCAGTGGAGTCTTCTTACCAGGTCTTCCACAGGGGCAGTGTTGTCCTGTGCCCCAACCCAAAGTTCCTCCTGAAGGTTGTGTCAGAGTTTCACCTGAATCAGGTGATGACTTTTCCGGTGTTCTTCCCGAATCACACCTCGGAGGCTGAACGTAGGCTGCATACCTTGGACCTGGGGCGAGCACTCACTTACTACAAAGAGTGCCTGGCTGGAGTTCAGGGAGAGGTTCGCCAGCTGTTTGTCACCTACCCTGATGCCCCACCTAGCATTCCTCCAGCCAAGCAGATGATTGGCAGGTGGCTCACTTCCTGCATTGATCTTTGCTATAGGTTGATGGGTAGGGAGCCTCCCAGAGGGCGAAGGGCTCATTCCACCCCGCCATACTGCTGCATCGGCAGCTGCTTCTAGGGACGTCCCTATCTAGGAGATCTGCAGGGCCACTACCTGGAAGTCGGCACACACCTTTATTTCCCATTACCACATTGACTTAGAGTCACGTCAGGCTGCTGGTTTTGGGGCTTCAGTTCGCCAGTCCTTATTTTCCAAATGGGGGTGTGTGTGTGCCTTGCCTCCCTCCTCCTGGAGAACTGCTAGGAGTCTGTCAGAACATGTGGACAGAACCACATATCCACTGCCCTAGAAACATGGGTTACTCACCTGTAACAGTAGTTCTAGGAGCGGTATATGTGGTTCATCCACACGGACCCACCTGACCTCCCCTGGCTTCAGCACACAACTCTGCTTCCAGAGGGCAAGATCTAGCATCATGGGGCAGAGCTGAGGTTTATACCACCCTGGTGAGTGGGAGGAGTCAACTTGAAGACTTTCCAGCAACATTTAAAGGGGAAAGAACACTGCCAGAACGCGTGGATGAACAACATATACCACTCCTAGAACTACTGTTACAGGTGAGTAACCTGTGTTTTTTCTCTTTCAAGAGCATAACTCACTGCAGCTCATTACGCTGAACAAATTGATCTGACTCATGCCATTGGTAGACTGAAAGGGCCACAATCTGGACTCTCAAAAGCAAACTTCTAGTAAGGTCACCGGTGCTCCAGGAACTACCTCCACACCGCCGACAGAACCCCGGCAGGCAATGTTAGAATCCATGTGGGCCATGGATTCTAAAATTGAAAAAACTCTACAGAAATTGGAAAAACACTACTCAGCCAGTGCAGCTCTGGTCGGTACTGTAGCTGACTATGAGTAGAGAATCACAACTACTTCATCTGCAGTTGCATCCCTGACCAAAGAAAATGGCTGGTTACGTTCCCCCATGGAGTCATTAGACAATGAATTGCATTCTGGGTACCTTCGCCTGTTTGAATTACCGGAGGGAACGGAAGGCCCCAATTTATTGCAATATATGACACATTGACTCCAAGGAGCCCTTCTAACTTTAGAGGGTATTGACTGGTCAGCATTTAAGAGGGTTTACAGGGTGAATCCCCGTGTTCGTCCTGAGTCCTTCTTTCTTAATTCCTGCATTCCAAGGTAAACATTCCACCTACTGAATGTGGGCAAAGACGAAAAACAGAAACATGATGAAAAAGGGAGGTAGTTCTATGAAGAAAAAGGGAGGAGGCACAGCTAAATGAGTAGAGATAGCAACAAACCTCTAAAATAAGCATCCAGAAGTTCTTAACAGCACATTTATTAGAACCAGGTGTAACCCCCCTATAAATGGAAGTTCTCAAAAGTCTTCCTTGGGTGTGCTTAAATGCCCACTGCCAGGCGGGCGTTCTGTGTCTTTACAGGTGTAAAAGTGCTTGCATGCGAGTGCCCTGTTAGCCTCTGTGCCTGTCCTTTTAAGAGACATTATTTTTGTAGTGTATAATTAATCTGGGTAGGGGCCGAGTGTTTCCAGGCTCGAGTCCTGCCTGAGCTGCAATAATATTGCTCTGTTCTGCCATTGTTAATGGTGCAGAGGGAACTCTGTTAGAACCTGTAATTGTTTGCTGATTAGCTGCTCTAATAACAATGGTATTATAGTTTGTCTAACCTGCCTTTCTTTGCAGCATGGACATTTCTGTATTGCACCAATAAGTACCTTTTGGGGACCTTAAAATGGAGTCTGTCCCCAGGGGTCTTGTGGGAGTGAATTTCTGTAGGAATTGTAGTTTTTTCATTTTGGTGCCTAAATGGACCCGGGGGGGGGAGCCCTTGCTTTGACAGATAGATGAATCCACCAACCAGACCCTTTTTTGGATGAGAAGGAAGTCTCAGTGCTGCCTGCAGCAGAGAGTCAGTCTGAGTTTGGAGTTGAGAGAGTGAACTGCTCAAGACATTCGAGCAGCTGCTCCTGTGTAGTATCACAGGAAACTGGTGAGAAGGCTGTGTCTGGCCTGCCTGCTTCATCTTCCCTTCTGAGGGATCTGCTAGTGAAATTAATCAGACTGAATCCGAACCGGCTTGTGACCAGAAATACCGAATTGGGACTGTCCTGTTACCTGAAGAAGACCGAAGATTTGCTGTAAGCAATCGGCCTGTCAGGACATCTGAATCACCACAGATATCACGTTTTTGCTCTGGAAAACTGAAATTGCACAGCTCTTCTTAAAATATCGGGGTCAGAAATACAGGACTTGGTCATCGCTACAGCTAGGGCAGCATACCCTCTGCAAATAAATGGGGCAGATACAAAGTTGTTTCCGGATCTCTCCTTCCAAACCAGAGTCCGTCAGAAAAGACTGATGCCGTGCAGCAACAGGTTCGTGCACTGGGAATAGTGCGCTCCTTTTCACTTCCAGCCCAGCTTAGAGTTGTCTACGATGTGAAAACGTGGCAGTTTCCTCACCCCCAGGATGCGGGTTGGTGGACTGAAAAGACGGAGGCCGAATTTGCGATACGACAGGACTCTCAGGAGACCTAGGAACTGGAAGATTCTGAAGAGTGAGTGTTGTAAGACTTTTTCACTCCACCATATTATATCAGTCTGATTTCGGGTGCAGTGTTTATTGGAATGCTTCCTCTGGAGTTCTAAGGGAAGCAGATCATTTTGTTATTGTAACTTTGTGGTAGAATTTCTCTCTGAGAGTGGCATATACTATAGCTCTTGAAACTTTTAGTTCTTGGGATTTGCAACTCTAGGTTGTGGAGGGAAACTCCGCCATTTTGGGCTGCTCCTCGCAAGTTTTCTCCATTACCGTACACTGAATAGATGACAATGTCTGTAGAGAACCTTTGGTTCTGTTCTTATCCAGTTTATAGGATAACGTTAATGCTACAGTATTGTACACTTTACAAGTTTTCTTTTTTCCCCTTTTTTTCTTTTACTATTTTAACTTGTATAAACTAGGGTTCTTGAATTTTTGTATGTGCCTCTAGGTATTATTAGAGTCACAATTTGTAATTTCCTCCCTGTTGCAGCAACTCAGGTTTAAATAACAATCTGAATCAATAGCATTTGTTTTCTCTCTACTTACATCTCCCTACTGGAAGCATCGATAGCCATTGAAGAAGCTAGCAGTTACTTGGACTTTTTTGAAATGATAAAAATTACAAACTCTTAATTGGATTCCCCCTATATTCCTATTGTACAAGATTATATGGTAACCAAATGTGTTTGCCAACAGTTGGGAGGATGTATTATCCAGTGCCAATGGTTTTCTGTATTACCATGTAAGAATAAAATGGATATTGACTGTCTTTTTTTTCAGAAATCAATAAAGTTTAAAAAAAAACACATATAACCCAGTTTCTGTTGTATCTTCTTGGAGATTAACTGCATCATGTAGGGGGACATAACTCATGCTCTGATCCAGAGAAAATCACAGATACTTAAAACTTGTTCAGGTAATAGGTTTTCCCCATCCCCTTCAGATGACTAAGTCACTGCAGCATGGGCCAACTTCTGGCTAGAGCAAACAAGCATGGTTCTTGTTTTGGACTCATTCTGTAGCAGTTTATTTCCCCCCAACTAGTCTGTCATGTAAGCTCTAACTGCAGATCGAACTGAATTGTAGAAATACTACAGTCTGTGCTGAGAAAGAGTGTGTCATCAGCATCTAGAATGGGGTGATAGAGAACACATTTGGTAGGTCCTTGACAAACAACAAAAAGAGCAGCGGGCCCAGCATTAAGTCCTGCTGACCCACCACACCCCTTGAGACCTCACAGGGGTTGGAGAGGACTGCTCCCATTCTTACCCTCTGCATTCTTCTAGGAAGATGCCTTTTGAACCTGGTTATTCACACTGCCTCATTGTTGACATGAACACTGATAATGAGATTGTTCTCGCATCACCTTAAAATAGAGGTCCTGAGGACATGCTGACAGTACGACTTCCTGTCATGCATGCGAGATCAGAGCCTCAGAACCAGATTGCAGGGTTTGTTTGGTGCAGCGCTTCCTTAGTTAGCAACTCTATCCAGCCAGCAGCACAGTATCTGAAATCGCTCGGCTCTTTGCCATTCCACAGCTTGATGTCAGGCTGCCCAGTGAGCCTGCCAGGCCTCAAAACTCTGTTGCTACTCTTCTTAAAGATTGTGTAAAAAAACAAGGTAGCAGTATAAAACTGAGTTAAGATTAGTGGAAGATGTGTTTTGTCTCTCCAGGTGTTATATTGTTTATATAAATGGCAAACAATAGAGGCCCCAGGATGGATCCCTGTGGAACGCCTCTTTTTAGTGGTTTGAGTGGAGAGAGCTCCCCTTCGGCCTTGACTTGCTGAAGCCTATCTGTAAGGTAATTATTGAACCAGCACAGAGAGGTCAGGTCCAGACCTATCACTTTTAGGGTGGAAACAAGCAGGCAGTGGTCAACAGTGTCGAAGGCCTTGCTAAAGTCCAGGAACACGGCACATACAAATTTTTTGTTTTCCAGCTCTCGTTGCCAGTCATCAGTTGCTTTGGCCAGAACCGTAATGGTACTGTGCTTGGCTCTGAAACCAGACTGCATAGGGTTTAGAAGGTTCTTGTTATCTAGGTAGGTTCTCAACTGAGTATTAACAATTTTTTCCAGCAGTTTAGACAATATTGGTAGGAGAGATATCGGCCTGTAATTATTTAGGTCGCAGGGATCCCCTGATTTAAACAGAGGAATGACGTGGGCAATTTCCATAGGTGTGGAAGAGTCCCCTGGGACATGGACAAGTTAAATAGATATGTGATTGGTACAGCTAGGACGTGGTATGCAATCTTTAAGAAGTAAGGGTCGAGTGAGTCAGCACCAGTGCTTTTCTTGGTGTCCAACTGTAGAAGGAGGTCTTCGACCTCTTTCAACGAAGCAGGAAGGAATGAGAAGACTGCATTAGTGGTGCTTGGTTCGGGAATCTGTACACTAACAAGAGAATGTAATACGGATGCTGGTGAATTGTCGAATGCTAGGCCTGCCATAGCAAAGTGGTTGTTGAAGACCTGGAGAATCTCCATGCTATCATTGATAGTAACATTGTCAGAGATGATTTTCGAGGGAAGTACATTTCCAGCTGTTTGATGAGACAGCTCTTTGATTGTGGACCAAAATTTAGCTGGGCACCTTGAGGCAGTTATACAGTTTACTAAAGTTTCTGTATGTTTTAATATTGATAGTTCTCTGATTTGGCGGGACGTGCTAAGGTGCTAAATATTTTTGAAATACACCAATATGTTTTGATTGGGGTCATATCAACACAGGTTGTTGATTTACTCTTATATTTGAACTTACAATATTTGGCTTTGACCACCGAATGCTTGCAGGGTGTTGCCATCCTGGACTCATAATGGATTCTTGAACATTATTGGATCACCCCCATATCCGTTTAGGAGAATGTCTAGATTAACCATAACTTAGTACTTGGAGAAATCCTATGGTTTAATGCTGGCATCTGACATTGGGCATACTGTATGTTACTGATCACCTATAATCATAATAAAAATAACAAAAAAAGCCAAAAAAAGAAACCCATTAGTTTCTTAAAGGAAAACAGTAAATATCTTAAATAGCCCACCCCACAAAGCCTTATCCCCTCCTCCATTAGGCTTTTTACAATAGGAGTCCATTTTTTATGCAGCTTTACTTACTGAATTTTATTTTCAAAAACTCCGTGAAGAGGAAACATGGCGGATGCTGTGTGCCATCATTTCATGTAATACTGTGGCACCACACCGATTGCGTCCATACTTTTCAGTGGAAGTGATCAGTGCGACGCTGTACAGTTACATGAAGTGACAGCGTGCAGCATCCACCATGTTCCCTCTTTGAAGAGTTTTTGAAAACAAAATTCAGTAAGTAAAGCTGCATAAAAAACCGGCTCCTATTGTAAAAAGCCGGGGGAGAAGGCTTTGTGAGGTGGGCTATTTAAGTTATTGACTGTTTTCCTCTAATTTGCATTTCAAACCAGTACAGGCATGTTTCTTTTCAGGACTAAGTGTTACCTCAGTGCACATGTGAGGAGGCCAGTGGTCTACCACTTCCTATTCCCAGCCTTTGGCTGTGGAGACATAATTTACAGGTCGATGAACAACTCCGTTCGTCTAGCCCTAAATTTTATGTATTATTTATTTAACTGTGCAGGTTTATACTGTCATGTGACTTGACCACCCCTCACTGTACGTTGATAGCTCCACTGGCCCAGTCCGTCAAGCAAATGTGAGTATTGCTGGTTCTCTTTGTTTTCATAACTGTTCTTTATCCTCCTTCCCATGCCTGACCCCCTTCTGCCTTCTGCTGCCCAGCCCTATCACACACCTTCCCAGGGACGTACACTCCCACTCCCGGAGACTCACACCCAGACTGGTCAGCGAGCCCTGTTGGTGTTGTGGGGCCTGTGGCAGCATCCTACTGGCTCATTTTTACTACTCTACTTCCCTTCCGCCTCCCCTGAAGCAGCACACAGTCTTGTCACTTCACACACATAGTGAACCTTGGGAGGGATGGTTCCCTGGCCTGCTGCAAGCTGCCGCCTGTGCAGTTGAGTGCTGTTCCCTCCCTTCCTTCTCAAGCTAGGAGCACTATCCATGGTCCATGAGCTGGGAGCACCACTCTTGGGCCACCCAGCTGGCTTCAGGAGCTCGTACCTGAACTCAGGTCGCCTGCTTGGGAACAGGCTGTGCTGCCTGTTGGGTTATCATGTGCAGTGGTTAAGCATTTCATGCAAAAGATGTTGGGCGTTACACCTAGCTGCTGCATTTAAGGAACTGCTGTTTATGTATTACTGCATGAGAACTTTTATACTGGAACGGTAATAAAGTGAGCACATTATTTTTAAATAACTCTGGTGTTACAAATGAACATTTATACCTGTGTGCTTTTGTGCTTACATTCATTAGCCAGTAATGCCTTGGTTAAAAAAAAAAAAAAAACAGTGAGTAGTGGATGATGCTACTTTCACTCTAGACTTGACTATTTGCACCTTGCATCACTAGCCCAGTGCAGACCATTTTGTCTATTTATCTCTGAGGTTATAACATTTGGAGAAATTGTAAATAAAGATATATTGGAAACGCTAGCATGTTCAGAACAGTTAAACCTCTAGAGGTAGTGTGTGTGTGGGGACAGTGTCACCTATTCCTGTGTAACCCCTAGGTGGCGCTATCCCAAGGGTTTTCCCCCTGCCTGCGTGACTAGGTGCAGGTTAAAGGGCCTGGGTACTGAAAACGGGGGCCTCCACCCAGAGGACAGGGTTATTGGTAGTGCAGCTAACCTGGGTACAGCCCTCCGGGACACTGTGCTCCCCCTCTAGTGGCCTAAGCAATGAATAACAGACACAGTTACAATAACCCCTAATCAGCATACAAATCCCCACTCTGTTGGCACTTACAACCAGGGCTGATTCCACCAGTTCGACCCTGGAGATCCCCTGCAAAATAAGGTTAGACACAGCAGGTAACAACAGTACAGTGCTTCTTGTACAAAATGGAACCACAGTCAAGTTAAATGCAAAAAGAATTAGATCTGATTTATTTAGGGGGAATGAACAAGGGAGGGGTGTAATTTGGCTGATTAGTTCTGTAACTGATTCAATCAGGCAATCATGCATGCACTTTAGAGTCCCTTCACAGTCACACACTCTGGGTACCCAGTTGGAAAAAAGGTGGGCTAGCCAGACACATTGCCCTGGGTAGGCCGGCGTTGCAGCTGGTCGGAGCCCTGTGATGGAAAGAAGGAGCATGTACAACCACACACAGTTTGTAATCCGGAGCCTGGAGGCTCAGTTTGTGACAAGAAAACAACAATTGAATCAGATGACAACACTTTTGATTTAGCTGATGTTGCAGGGAGCTACCTTGGTGTTTACTCACGCTACCCAATACGAAACACAGGAGGGATGAAATGGAGACTGCAGGTCGACAAGCTGGTATGCCAGGAGAAGCAGGGCCCACACGATTCACCGAGGTGTCGTTCCTGTTCGAGATGTTGAGCAGGGGGCTGATCCCCGGGTGAGTCTCTTGTCGATGGTGATCTCTGCGTCTGAAGTAGCTGACTGGGCCAAGGTGGCAGGGCCCAGGCTGGGTGAACAGTTTGGATTCAGTCCAATTGGTGCTGGAGACAGCTTCCAGCAAGCGTGACACACTTAAGTAGTGGGGAACAAAATCGCAACCCACAGACAGCTTACAGCACATTTATAGTAAAGCAAAACACAATACCACAGGTCGGATGACAGTCCAGTTGCAATTTCAGTTTTCCTGAGCAAAATCGTGATCCCTGTGGTGATTCGGATGTCCTGACAGACCGATTTCTTGCAGCAAATCTTCAGTCTTCTTCAGGTAACAGGGCAGTCCCAATTCAGTATTTCTGGTCACAAGCCGGTTCGGATTCAGTCCAATTAATTTCACTAGCAGATCCCTCAGAAGGCAAGATGAAGCAGGCAGGCCAGACACAGGCTTCCCACCAGTTTCCTGCTCTACTACATAGGAGCAGCTGCTCGAATGTCTTGAGCAGTTCACTCTCTCAGCTCTAGACTCAGACTGACTGTCTGCTGCAGGCAGCACCGGGACTTCCTTCTTATCCAAAAAAGGGTTTGGTTGGTTGATTCATCTGTCTGTCAAAGCAAGGGCTCCCCCTCCAGGTCCATTTAGGTGCCAAAATGAAAAAACTACAATTCCAACAGAAATTCACTCCCACAAAACCCCTGGGGATAGACTCCATTTTGAGGTCCCCAAAAGGTACTTATTGGTGCAATACAGAAATTACCATGCTGCAAAGAAAGACAGCTTAGACAAACTATAATACCATTGTTATTAGAGCAGCTAATCAGCAAACAATTACCAGTTATAACAGAGCTGCCTCTGCACCATTAGCGATGGCAGAACAGAGCAATATTATTGCAGCTCAGGCGGGACTTGAGCCTGGAAACACTTGGCCCCTACCCAGATTAATTATACACTACAAAAATAATGTCTCTTAAAGGGACAGGCACGAGGCTAACAGGGCTTTTCGCATGCAAGCACTTTTACATCTATGCAAAGACACGAGCATCCCGCCTGGCGGTGGGCATTTAAGCACACCAAGAAGACTTAGGGAACCCCTACTTATAGCGGGTTACACCCTTCCCTGCCTGGAAAGAACTTGGCATCCACGTCAAGTCCATGCGTACAATGACATTATTTGAAGACATTATACTTATACAAAATATATGCTTCATTACCATTTCTATACATATCCAAAATAGCTAATACATATAATTATATATATATATATATATATATATATATATATGTATATATATGTATTATGGCAACAGTTATGCAGTTTTCATACATTCAATAATGATTCCACTATGATTCACACAATAATATTACTGTACTCATTCATGTTATAGTTTCATGCATTCTAAACAACATAGATGGGGTCCCATCCCTATCAGCTAACTTGGAGCTAGATGGGGCAGGGGGCACCATGTCCTGAAGGATGGACAATCAACTTGGAAGTAGCGGAAAGGCTCAGTTTGGGCAGTAAGCTGTTTGAAACATACAGTAGATACCCTTGTGGACAACATTTTAAGGAAGATCTGCTGGTCTTCCAGGGAAGTCATAGCTTAGACGTATTATGGGTTTAACCGTTCTCCCAGACTTCCTTGGGGAAACGGGTACAGTCTCTGGAGTACCAGCATTTGCATCAGTCTCTTCTTCAGTAGAAAGGGGTACCTCTGCACTGGGCAAAGTCTCCAGTAATGGAACGTTATCAGCTCCTTGCACACGGCAGATTCTGCTTCCACACTGCTTTGCTCATTATTCTGTCCTGAAGAGGGCCAAGGTTGCTCATCCTGAAGGAACTCTTGGATCATTAAATTTTGCAGCACTGAAGGGGTACTGTCAACACTGTCATTGCTCTGCAGGTCCTGGTGGGTCACCAGGGAGATTTTCCACAGCAGATTCCTCCTCAGGTAATTCAAACAGTTCCACTAGGCACAAGGAACCTGCAATTTCAGACGTAATGCTCTGCCTGGAAATACTTGGCTCCTACCCAGATTAATTATATACTACAAAAATAATGTCTCTTAAAGGGATAATGTCTCTTAAAGGGACAGGCACGGAGGCTAACAGGGCACTCGTATGCAAGCACTTTTACACCTGTAAAGACACAGAACACCTGCCTGGCAGTGGCCATTTAAGCACGCCCAAGGAAGACTTTAGAGAACCCCCATTTATAGGGGGGGTTACACCTGATTCTAATACATGTGCCTGTTAAGAACTTCTGGATGCTTATTTTAGAGGTTTTTAGCTACCTCTACCCATTTAGCTGTGCCTCCTCCCTTTTTCTTCATAGTATTGCCTCTCTTTTTCATCATGTTTCTGTTTTTCTTCTTCACCCAGATTCAGTAGGTGGAATGTTTACCTTGGAATGCAGGAATTAAGAAAGAAGGCATTACCTGGAGTTAGATGAACAGGCTAGTAATCACCCCCGGGGCGTAATGTGGCACAAGTCTCAGCTGAGTGCCTTATCATTCCTAGGGGGTAAATAACTTACTGTTACTATAACCCCTGGGAGTGCCTAATTGCTAATATAATAAAAACTGAACACAAACTAGACCATTTACCTAGTGAAAATGTAGCTGAAAACTTTTGTTAGTGTAGTTCTTTTGCTAACTTGTATGTGGAGAGCATTCCTGTAGCATTCTGCTGCTGGAAAGTGTTAATGCTAGCACCAGCGCTGAGGCTTGTTCCCATCCAGCATTGCGGTGGCTGAAGCACTATGGCTCCCTAGATTCAGATATGTTAACTCTCGCATATTTCATTTACATTAGGCATGCGGCTGAAAAGGCATGACTTTATTGATTTTATGGCAAGGGAAGTCTGTGGACTGGTCATGGTACCCATTTCCAAAGACACAGTAGCTGGCCTAAAATGTGTTCTCTATTAAAATCAGCTGTTTTGTTGTTGCTAGTGAAACCGATTGCATGAGTGTGTGATCCTGCCACAGACGTGCTACCATGCTAATGGAATTGATGAACACTCTCATACTTGAAAAGCCAAAAAGAACATTAGGTGCAGAGCCGGGACTTGTTTTACAAGATTTATATGCTTAGTTACTGTGATGAGGTTCCATATGAAGGAGCAATGTAAATTACAATAACCTAGCAGAATACTGTGAAGCAATCAGACTTTTGAATTTTTATGTTTGTTTGCATGCATGTGCAAGAAACATAGTGCCACTATACGAGTTTTCGTAGGTGTGCCACCCCCACTTCCAATGCCCTGCTCCTTTTTGCAGGCAGGGACGCACCGCACCAATGAATGTTTGAGCTGTCTATGACAGCCGTTTAGATGCAGTGCCGTAAAGTTCTGAGAAAAACACCACTACAGT
Organism: Neoceratodus forsteri; assembly: GCA_016271365.2. Lineage (NCBI taxonomy): Eukaryota > Metazoa > Chordata > Ceratodontiformes > Ceratodontidae > Neoceratodus > Neoceratodus forsteri. The sequence continues at coordinate 1,465,716,628 of CM057452.1, forward strand.
CAGCGGTGGAAACGTGTAGGCAATTTGCATACTTCAATTGACAGCCAATTTGCATACTGCTGTCGGCAGTATGCAAATTGCCTACACGTCAGCACTGCATCTGAAGTGTTATAGGCAGTTTGTTTCTGATCCCTGTTGGATCCAGTCCCTACCCCCATGAACACCTAGGTAGCATGCTGGGAGCCCACCCCAGTGTGCTCATGCTCTTCCCTTCACCCCCGCACACTGTATGACTGACAGGGGGTGCCCAATCCCTTGTCAGCTCCACTGCCACCCAAAAGCAAACTTCCAGGTGCCATGCTGGGAGCCCACCCCAGCATGGCAAAAGTCTGTGGCCCATGGGGGTGCCCAGTCCCCCGTTGGCTCCACTTCCCTCCCAAAAAACTTCCAGGTGCTATGCTGGGAGCCCACCCCAGCATGACAAAAGTCCCTCGTCATCTTTATAAAAAAACAAACACCTAGAAAAAGAGCGGTCCCACGTTGCCTCTCTTGCTCCTCCCGACCCATGCCCACCTCAGTGTACCCCCCCCACACCTCCTCACCCAATACTTACCTCCAGAGGCAGTGCGACAATCTTCAGTGGACCGGGAACACGTCTGCGCTCTTCAAAGCTGACCGCAAACTGAAGAAATGCCGGTAAGCTGAATAATAACATAAATGTTTTTTTTTTTTTTTTCAACTTTGTGCATATCTCGGCTATTTTAGGGAATTTTTTCACCAAATTTTCAACATGGGGTTCTTGGGACCCCACCTCATGAACTCAGCCACTGTCATTTTGTTATTCGGTCCTGAAAGGTGATCTTGCGGTCACTGCACGGAACCACCTTTCGGGACCGAGTAAGGAAATGACAGCATCACAGTTTGAGGTAGGCCCCTCAAAACCCTATGTTGAAAATTTGGTGAAAAAAATTAGAAATTACTGTTTTACGAGCATGTGTTGCACAGTTCCTATGCACACTTGTAACTTCGAGAATGTTTACTATTTTCACTCCAGATTTTCAACATCACCATTTTATCATACCTCCTTATGAGCAGTAGAGCTGTCATTTTTCACATCTCGCCAAAAATGTGTTTTCGCGCATGTAGCGCACAATGGCGCGGTCGGTGTGTGAAATCAATGTTTGGGACAGAGTAAGAAAATCACAGCAACACTGTTCATGAGCAGAGGTCTTAAAATGGCTACGTTAAAACTTTGGTGACAAAAGTCCATAAAATGACTGTGTTACAAGCGTGCAGTTTCCATGCACCCTCGTAAATTCATGAATTTGTAATATTTTCAGTCCAGATTTTCAACACTGGCATTTTCCACACCTCTTTATGAACAGTACAGCTGTCATTTTTCACACTGTGGCTGAAATGTGTTTTCGTACTTCTGGCGCAGAAATACGCGGTTACTGTGGGAAATCAGTGTTTGGGACAGATTAAGAAAATCACAGTGACACTGTTCATGGTTGGGTGTCCCAAAATGCCTGTGTTGATAATCTGCTGTAAAAAATCCCCAAACTAATTACATTACAGGTTTGCGTTGCGCAGTTTCTATGCACACTGTGAGTTCAGTTTTTTATATTTTCACTCCAGATTTTCAACATTGCCAATTTTTACACCTCCCCATGAACAGTACACCTGTCATTTTTCACATCCTGTTCGAAATGTGTTTTCGCACCTGTGGTGCCAAATGGCGTAGTCACTGTGCAAAATCAACTTTTGGCTAACAAACTGATATTGCCACTGTTCATGAGGTGGGGTCACAAAAAATCCATGTTGAAAATTTAGAGTGAAAATACCAACAAACGCCCGGGGTGTTAGGGTTTCCAACCATAACGCTCCACCCTGTAAAGACTGACAGGCATCAGGGGTGTGACTTGGGATTGTCACCTGTAATGCTTATGCCATTCTACCCCCACCCACACCCTGCAGCCAGTGACAGGCATCGAGGTGTGCTTTGGACTCTTCGGCCCCAAAGTTCACCCTATTCTCCTATACTACACCCATCTCACCGTATTTCCTTATGAAATGGGGTGAATGTAAGGCCCAAAGACCCCAAGGCACACCGTGACACTTGTCGGTGTCTGCAGGGTAGGGTGTGGTGAAATGGCATGGGCGTTATGGCCGATGACCCAAAGGCACACCCCAATGCCTGTCAGTCTCTATAGGGTGGTGGTGGGGTTGGCTTCAGGTAAATACTCCACTGCCATTCCTATTATGCATCTCTCTAACTCCTACACTACCAATGCCAATGCCAGCAAGCAAACATTTGTCATTGGCAAATGCTTGTTTCCTACACTTTCATCATTCAAAATTTTGCACAATTCTATATGGGTAGGATATTCAGTGCCTTAAGTGGAGCCACATTTTTTAATGTTTATAATATATGTCCAGAATTTTAGTTTGGCTATTTTGTCATGTGTTATACCTTGATCCAGGCATGGCTGAAAAGTGTGATACCCAGTTAAACAAAATTTAATTGTGTATGTGAACAGGTAAGCAGCAGAGATTTCCCTGGTAAGCAGGGAAAAAAATGGTGGTGTGATTTTTCAAGGTCTGCAAAGGTACACTAGTAATTTAAACTATAACCAGTACTTTTTTATGTGTATGTGTATGTAAAGAGGGAGTGATAATCAGAAGAACAACATTTAATTTTTTTTTTATTTAATGGAGTTTTATTTTTAGGACATAGTGAAGATTGTCAGTGAGTAAAGGTGGCAGCCATGTTTGTGATAGCAGGTCAGTTCTTATGTGTAGGAGAATTGGTTTGATAATTGTGATGTGGCTATGAACAAGTCTCAGTCCTAAGGCGGGCAGTTATGGTGACATAATTGCACACCATGGAGGACGTACTGGCCAATCCGATGGCTCAATTAAGATGGCACTCTGACTATAAGTGCTGAAAATGTATTGCTTAGTTTACTGTTTATGGGTAATTTCTATTTGAAGCATTTAGTATTTATATGTTTATAGAAGACATTTTCTTTTTATTTTCTTTTATTGATTTATTTTGCTGAATATGTGTTTATCTATTTGTACGGTGCCCAGAGCCTCCGGGATTGGGCGTCTTTTAAATAAATTTTGCCTTGCCTTAATTTTTCTTACCATTTTATACATTTAGAGTAAATGATGAGTAAGTGTGGTATACAAGGAAATAAACCCTTTCGAGGGGCTAACTAGATCATAAGGCCAAGAGCCTGAAGGGCAAGTGACTTTATGATCTGGATAGCCCCTTCTATGGGTTTATTTCCGAGTATAGCAGACTACCCCTTCTTTTATTTTATATAATACATTTGAATGGTTACTGTTAGTTTTGATTACAGTTGCTTATACAGGCAAAAGGTATACAGGGAAATAACTGCTGACCACTTCTATGGTGAAAAAGTCCCATCCTTTTATTATAAGGGAATAATTTTTATTTATTTAGTTTTTGTTAACCGGGTAGGTGCACTAGCCATAAAATGACTATTTTCAGGCACGACCCGGGAGAGTACAACAAAAGGAGAACAGTTGAACAACAGCAATATGGGTACAATAGTACAAATAGAGGAACAGTACAGCAGTGCTACAAAAATACAATGGGTAGAAACAGCAAAAAATAATGGCAAGCATTATACAGATAATGGCAGTAAGATATATAATAAGTGCAGAAACCATGGTGTAGGCCTCGAGTGACTGTTAGGCACAAGGTATGGCCGAGTGTCACAGCCACTCAAGAACTGCATTATTCCTTTATAGCCACACACCTTAGAATGTGTTAGCTCACTTATACAATTGCTTTTTATTGGATTAAAAAATGCAGTTCAGTTAATGTGTACAGTTCTCAGAAAATAATCAGTGGTCATGTGATAATATTTCGACCAGTGAGGTTACAGAATTTTCATGGCCCATTTTGTAACAGCTGAAAAAAAAACAGGATACAAAAGTTCAAAACTGACCAGAATATGTTACAGTTGGTACACACTGACAATAATTATTTCATACCTTCATCCCTACAAGCATGGGCAGTTTCACTGCTCCTTGCTTTTGTATATCTGTGCCATAGGTACAATGTAGTGAGCCAAAGCAGGACCATGTGGCCCATCTCGTTTGCTTCCCTGTTACCCTAACAGCAACAGCCTGAAATGCCCTTTCCCTTCAGGCATCTAGCAAGTCTGGTCTTGAAACTTGGAACACTGTCTGTACTTACCGGCTTTGCTAATAAGTTTTTCCACAACCCTGTTGCTGTCTTGGTGAAAGACGTTTCCTTATCTCCCTCTTCCTGACTGCTCCCTCTGTACAAGTGCCTGCTGGTTCTGCCATCATGGATTCTGCTGAGCAGTCTGTCCTGGTCATTTTCTGCTTTAACCTTTCATGATTTGAAATACCTCACTCAGATGCCCCAGGTCAAGTTACCCGGGGCATGCCTGGAAATGAGCCTTGGCTCAGTGCTTCTTTCCCTATCACCAGTTTTCAAATAAATGAATAAATATCCACCTCACCCCATTTCCTTTTTTTCTAGGAGAACAATCCCAGGTGATCCAGTCGTCCCTCTTAGGAGCATGTTTTCCAGCGCTCTCTTATCATCTTTGTAACGCCATGCTGTATTTGTTTCATCTATTTGATGTCTTTTCTGTCAAGTAGTGCCCAGAACTGCACACAGTACTTCAAGTGGGGATGAACCAGGACCTTGTATAGTGGCATTATCACCTCTTTTTTTACTACTATTCATCCTCTGTTAAATGGAATCTAGCATTCTGTTGGCTTTGCTGACTTCTGCTGAGAACTGTTACAAGGGGTGTCGACGTGGCTCAGCTGGTGTGGCAGCAAATCTGACGCTGGGCTAGAAGGTCATTGGTTCCAGTCCCAACCAGGACTTTGGCTGTTATGCTGGCACTCCAGTTCTGTCCTGGTGTGTGCCCAGGTGAAAGTTAGAGAACCCCACCATCTTTTGCAAGAGTAGCAGATCTTCCTGAGTGTCTTGGCCAATATTCCTCTTCCCAATAAAACCAGCTCCGGCAGTTGTCCAAGGCAGGGTGTGGGTGCTGATGAGTGGAATGGTTGCCGCTACACTTGTACAGTCACTGCAGTACCAGTCTTTCTCCCTGACTGTAAAGCTCTTTGGGATACAGTGTGCATGAGAAGTGTTATATAAATTCAAGCTCCTCTTCGTCATGCTTAGAAACTGACGTGTTCAAGCTGGCAAAGACTACTGGCCTATATAGTCTATTGTCTGCCTTCCTTTTGTCCTGTCATATCCCAAAAGGTGTTTTGCTCCAAAGAGCTCATCCATGGGCACCATACCTGCTCCCATACTGGTGACCCCTGTTTAGGAGCAAACCTGGGTCGCTGGGGGTTCGTGGGGAGGCAGAGGGTGGAGCATCTGGAGGAGTCTTCTGCTGTTGCTGTTGGGGCTAGCCTGGCCCCTAGCGATGGCTGGAGGCTTGACAAGTAGGATCTGTCACCTGTCACTTAAAGGGAAGAGAGGAATGGCAGCGGCTGACATCCTGTGCACAGGAGCACACCCAGAGTGTCTTGTGCAGGAGTACATGCCTGCTCTTCTCAGGGAAGGAAGACCAGAAGAATGGAGCTCTGGCAGATAGATGACTTGCAGCCACCCACAGGCCCCATGCCCAGTGAGCGCGCAGGCCATGCTGCATATGTCTTGAAGGTAAGTCCTGTCGGAAACTCAAGGTAATGGGACTGGGGTAGCTGGCATGATGAGAGGGCTGCTCTGACCTACGGACAAAGGTGATTAATTACAGAAAATAACACTCACCCAACTGTACCTTGAAGCTATGTAAGCTACTGTTTCTGCCTCTACCTCCAGTGGTAAACTGTTGCAAGAATGAATTACCTTCGCAATCAAATACATTTTTCCTTAGCTCCCTTTTGAATCTTCCATCTCTCGGTTTAATATTTGTGTCTGCTTGTTCTGTTGTCCTATGCCTTAAAAAGTAATCTTTACTGACCCTCTGTTTCTAAACCTCACGGTTTTGAATATCTGGATCTAACAACATGGGTAAAAATGATCTAGCCACATGACTGTTTAAAAGACACTACAAGAGTAATTATCTGGCCTTATAAACTGGTGTCTGCTCAGTTCTGACTCATCGGTCAGGGCTCCATCACATGGTATTGCATTGACCTAGCATACACGCCTGCTCAGAAGACAGGATTGGGGTGCATTAATATAGCGCACAGCCAGTCAGGGTTCAAAAAGTCAATATGCTAGTTATATATATCCTTAGGGTCAAAAATGACACAATGTAAATCAAACTACACGGCAACATCAAAAATAAATCATGGCAATTAAAAAATGCCCCCCACAGCAACAGTGCTCAAGAACGACAAACTGTAAAGGCAGCTGGAATTGAAACTGGCAAGCAGATTAATAACGAACTCTCATTCTGCAGTTTGATGAGTTTCCTACTTGACATTCGGCTCCTTGTTGGTGCTGCCACATACAGCCCAGAAGGGTCACTACCGCTACTTTCCCCAGCTCTAATTAGAAACCAGAAAGGTTAGAAAAGGTTATTATTGAATCAATTAAATAGCATACATTTGAATATGAACGCTATGACAATTCCCTGCAGATTTCTTGTGTGCACTCATTACTTGGTAGGTAACATGGCCTAGAGATTACACTGCAGGCTCTGGGGACCAGACAACCCAGGTTCAAATCCCACAACTTCTGGCTGACCTGAGAAGTCACTTGGCCACCCCCCCCCCCACCGGTGCGTTTGTCCTTCCCAGCTATAAAAAAAAATGGGATGGATGAAGGACCTCCCACCATCAGCGAGGTTTTGCATCTTAGCCCTGCTATCCTGGGTAAATAAATTGTAATAAACAAAATAAATGTGCATTTCAAATCACAAGAATTGATTGTTTGTTTAAACAGCAGTGTTTTGTTAGTCACCATGTAGTTTTTGTGTCAGCAACAATGTTTTTCTGGTAAAAATATCATTCTAGGGATGTGGATATGTTGTTCTATCCACACTTTATGGCAGATCGCCTTTCCCTTTAAGGGTCGCCAGAATGTCTTCAAGCTGGCTCCTCCCACCTACCCAGGTGGTATAACCCTCGGCTTCATCCCATGATGCGAGAGCTTCCTTTCCGCTGGAAGGTTCAGGTTCTCTCCTTAGCGCTCCCACGTGTGGTAGGCCCTGGCTCTCGAATCTTTGGATTTGCTTCCAAAACTTACCTTAAAACTCATTTGAGTTCTGTCAGCTCCTTCTTCTCTCGCTTCCACGATGGCAGAGAAATCCATTCCTGGGTTTCGCCGGTGCCCCTGAGGTCAGAAGATGTTGCGCACCGACCCTATCATCATGTGCGTGTACTGTTTGGGACGTGACCACGATCCGCAGGCTTGCGATCTCTGTCGTTCCTTTCACCCATCGGTTCTGGAAGACTATGCTGCCCGACTTCAGCTGGGGCAACTGGAAAGTGTTACCTGCCGGTTACATCCAAGGATGACCGTTGGGTGGTCTCCGCAGCTGCGGGGTCCACTGAGCAGCTTGAACAGCTCAAGGCCTTCAAGGAGGAGGCAGCTCAGGCCGCGGCTATTTCCTCTTTGGTTTTGGCCTTCATTCCGCTCCAATTGGGCTCCACTTATTTGGCTTCCTTCAAAGAGCTGTGCCAGTCTTTCTCAACTAAGGGAGAGGGCTCTTCTGGGTCGCACATTTTGCACTCTTGCCTGAAGGAGTTAAAGAAAGAAAAGACTCAACATCGACGCTCTTGGGACCAGGTCTCGGGAGACTCCGGTTTCACGGAGTCCTCATCAGACCAGTTGGCTGAGACGCCTGTCGACGCAGATGAAATTTTTCTCAAACTGACCATCAGGATGTCGTCATATGAGGCCAACAGTTCTCTCTTTCGGACTCCGGTACTTCTGTTGTCTTCGGACGGGTCAGCTCAGCCTGCTGGGTTGAACCCGCCCACTCAGGACCCTGACCTGGAGAAGCCGCGGGGGTCCCCGGCTCCTTCCGATGTCCCCTGTCGGCCCTGCCAATGGTCGAGTTCTCAGTCTTCCTCTATCAGGTCAGGCAGATTTTGCTGTCACCGGCGATCTAGCTCCTATCACAGTAAGCGGCGGCACTGCTACTCTTCTTCATGCTTCTCGGATGAGGAGAGGCTCCAGCGCAAATTGCGTCAGTGCTTTGAAGATTTGATCTGGCAGCAGCTGGTCTTGATCGGTATGAAGCCAACCCCGGCTATTAAGTGGTTGTCGCTCAAATAGCCGACATCAACTCCCGCCACCATCACCTCTGCGGAAGTGCTGGCTCAGGCTCAGTCAGCTCGGCCGAAGCAGGTTTCTCTGCCGATTGTGGTGGAGCCGCCACCCGAACAGCTGAAGTCCGGGGCCCCGACTAAGGATTCTTGGTTGGAAAAGGGTTGCCCCATCATCTGTTGTTCACCCTCACTCCCGGTCGCCCAAGGCGGGTCGAGGGTGACTCAGGTGAATGCCCACTTTACACGGACTCCTCGGAGTCCGAAGACTCCTCATTGCACTCATGTCCCATTGACGTGGAGTCCTCGGGGGGCCTCTCCATAGACAAGGGATCCACCTCTTTCATGGGCATTCTTCAGCTCATTTCCAAGTCCACGGAGATGGACCTCGAACCAGTTCAGAAACGGGCCAGGTATCCCCTAACAGAATATCTGGACATAGGGGATTCTCCTACGGAGGCATTCCCTGTGGTCATTGTTGGCCCGGCTCTGGATCTGAGGCAGCGTTCTGCATCTTGTCCTGCACCCTTGGCCCGGATGGCCCCCAAATACGCTGTCCCAACCAGTTCCCTTTCGGGGTTTTCAGAGCATCCCTCAGCTGAGGGTCTGTCTGGTGGCTGACTCCATCTTTTGGCGCTTGGGCGATATGGGTGACGTGGATAGACCGCCAGGCAAAGAGTCCAAGAAATTGGATCATTTGGCGAAGAAGGTCTGTGCTGCTTCCTCACTTGGCTTTCGTCAGGCTAGCTCAGCCGTGCTGATGGCACATTTTTCCATGCCCTTTTGGGCTCCCTGGATAAGGTCATTCCTCACCTCCCGGCGGACCTTCAGACCATGGTCAAGCTGGTCTGGGATCAGGGAAGGGCAGTGGCGAAACAACAACTCCAGGCTGCTCTGGATATTGGTGATTCTTGTGCCTGCTCGGTAGCAGCCGCAGTAGCCATGCGCCGCAGGGCTTGGTTGAGGATCTCGACATTCACGGCTGACACTCAACACAAACTGCCAGATGTCCCCTTTTTGGGCACCAACCTGTTCGGGCCCGGAGTCGAGGGTCACCTCCAACATATTGAGAAGTCCAGTGCCACCCTGGACTCTGTGACATCTGCCCAGAAGGACAAGGGCTCCAAGCACCAGAAGTGTAAGCCCTTTTGCTCTTCCACTCCTGTGGCCAGACCAGCCCAGCAGCACCAGAAGCAGGGCCAGCAGGCTCAAACCTGGTGACCGCAGGCCAGGTCAGTGGACTCATTGGTCAGAAAGCCTGGAGGGAAGGGACCCGGCGGCCCCTCGGACGGATCTTCCTCCTCTAAGCCTGCTCAGTGATGGGTAGAGGGGTGCCACCCTCAACCCTGTCATACCTCCCCTGGGCCCTCCCATGGGGAGTGGCTCCGCCACTTCCTTTCCACTTGATCTGTTATCACCACGGACCAATTGATGCTGGAAGTGGTTGGCCAGGGCCTGCCTCTGGAATTCAAGCAGGTTCCCCCAAGCTGAGCCTGCACTCCACGGGAGGATCTGGTGTCTGCTGTCACTTAGTCAGCTCTCCAAGACAACATCGCTCAGCTCCTCCGAAAGGAGGTCATGCGCAGAGTTGCGGAACCTCCTCCAGACTCGGGGTTCATTTCCAGGTATATCCTGGTACCAAAATGGACGGGGGTGCTGGTGCCCCATTCTCGATCTGCACGACCTGAACAGGTTCCTCAGGTCTCGCACCTTCCAGATGGTAACTCTGGCTCAGATCATACCATCCCTGGAGCTCGGCATGTGGTTTTGCTCCCTGGATCTTCAGGACACATTCTTTTATGTCCCGATCTGTCCATCCCACCGATGGTTCCTGCGCTTCTGAGCCTAGGGAACCCTCTACGAGTTCCAGACCATACCCTTCGGCCTCTCATTGGCCCCCAGGATCTTCACCAAATGCATGGCAGTGGTCTCTGCTTTCCTGAGGTGCTGAGGGGTCTGGGTCTATCCCTAGCTAGGCAACTGGCTCATAACAGGTCCCTCCAGGCAGGAGGTGGAGTGGTCCATGGATCTGGCCCTCCAGACTTGCTTCGGACTTGGCCTCCTGATCAATGAGGCCAAGTTGTAACTCATGCCCTTGCAGGTGATTCAGTTTACTGGGGCAGAGCTCGACTCTTGTCGAGCCAGAGCTCAGCTCCTGGTGGACAGGGCGGAGGTTCTCTTCTCCTTTGTCCAATCATTTCTGGTTGGGCAATCGCGCCCTGCCCGGAACTTCCTGTGCCTTCTGGGCTATATGGCGGCCTGCACCAGCGTGGTTGGAAGGGCCCGCTGGCATATGTGTTCCCTTCAATGGGAACTGGTCAGCAAGAGGTCTCAGCACTCAGGTAACCTCAACCAGCTGGTCACTGTGACCCAGAGGATGTGGGATGGCCTCCAGTGGTGGCTTGTCTCAGCTCACCTGCATGAAGGTATCCTGTTTGTCTGCCCGAGCCGACGGTCATCCTGATGACCGATGCCTCGCTGATAGGTTGGGGTGCCCATCTGGGGGAGCACACAGCCCATGGGCTCTGATCCCCTCAGGAGTCCCGATGCCACATCAACCTGCTGGAGCTCCGTGCGTTTCGGCTAGCCCTGACTGCCTTTGCTCCGTTCATTCATGGTCAAGTGGTCCAGGTCCAGACGGACAATACCATGACCATGTACTATCTCAACAAACAGGGCAGGACACACTCCTTGCCTCTGTGCAAGGAAGCTCTCTGCACATGGACCCTTATGCTCAGCCTGGAGGTGGATCTCCTAGCCATTCATGTGGCAGGAGCCTCAAATCTGTTGGCCAATGCTCTCAGCTTGATGGGTGAGGCATCTCAAGAGTGGTCACTCCACCAGGAGGTAGGACAAGACCTGTTCTCCCACGGGGGCACTCCTCAGGTGGACCTGTTCGCCTCCAGGGAGAACGCGAAGCTGAGGCTGTTTCATGCCCACCCCCTCAGCTGGGCTCGCTGCGGGGGGATGCCTTCTCGAGGCTGTGGACCCCAGGCCTCTTCTATGCCTTCCCTTGATCCACAAGGTGCTCCTCAAGGCCAGGAGGGACAAGGCACATGTGATCCTGGTAGCCCCAGACTGGTCACACCAGTTCTGGTACCCAGCTTTCCTCAGCCTCAGCTCCAGGCTCCCGAGGCATCTTCCAGCATGCCCGGACCTGCTCTCCATCAGTCAGGGGAAGGTACCCCATCTGGAACTTCAATCCCTGCACCTGACAGCCTGGTTCCTGAGTGGCTAGAGTTCCAGGCTTTGGGTCTCTCCGATGAGGTCCTCACGGTTGTTGAGGCATCCCGTAAAGAATCAACCAGAAAATGCTATGCCTTCAAATGGAAGAGATTTTCCATTTGGTGCCAGGGCAAGGGGTTGGACCCCTCGTCCTGTCCAGTGGCTGGCATTTTGGACTACCTGTGGTCCCGCTCCCAGCTGGGGCTTCGGTCGATGACCCTTAAGGTGCACCTGGCAGCCATCTCAGCCTACCGGGTGTGGGGCGGTATGCAGTCGGTGGCACAGGAGAAGGTGGTCTGGTGCTTTTTCAAGGGCGTAGATCACATATCCCCTCTGGTGCGTGAACCTCCACCTCCGTGGGATTTACTGCTGGTTTTGGCAAAGCTCATGGGCAAGCCATTCGAACCTATGCACAAGTGTGACATGTCACATTTGTCGTGGAAGACCGCCTTCTTGGTGGCTAGCACGTCAGCCAGAAGGACTAAGGAACTGCAGGTGCTCTCTGTTGAATCTCTCTATCTGGTCTTCCACAGAGAAAAGGTTGTCCTGCACCCCCACCTGAAATTTCTTCTGAAGGTGGTGTCAGAGTTTCACCTTAATCAGGTTTTGACTCTGCCAGTGTTCTACCCCAATTACACCTCAGAGGCCGAGTACAGGCTCCATACTTTTGACCTGAGACGTGCGCTCGCCTACTACAAGGAGCGTACGGCGGATGTTCGGGGAGAGGTTTGCCAGCTGTTTGTCACCTACACTGAAGCCGCACCTGGCAGACCTGCAACCAAGCAGACAATTGGCAGGTGGATCACTTCCTGCATTGATCTCTGCTACAGGTTGGTGGGTAGGGAGCCTCCCACAGGGCTAAGGGCTCATTCCACCCGCCATACCTCTGCATTGGTGACTCCTTCTAGGGACGTCTCTATCCAGGAAATCTGCAGGGCTGCTACCTGGAAGTCAGCACACACCTTCATTTCCCATTACTACATCGACCTCGAGTCATGCCGGGATGCTGGTTTTGGGGCCTCAGTTTTCCAGTCCCTGTTCTCTAAGTAGGGGTTGTACACCTTGCCTCCCTCCTCCTGGAGAACTGCTAGGAGTCTGCCAGAAAGTGTGGCTAGAACAACATATCCGCATCCCTAGAAAAACAGGTTACTCGCCTGTAACAGTAGTTCTAGGAGTGGTATATGTTGTTCATCCACACAAACCCACCCGACCTCCCCGGCTTCGACGCACACCTCTGCTTCCAGTGGGCTACATCTGGCGTCATGGGGCAGAGCTGAGGGTTATACCACCCAGGTGGGTGGGAAGAGCCAGCTTGAAGATGTTCTGGCGACCCTTAAAGGGAAAGGCAATCTGCCAGAAAGTGTGGATGAACAACATATACCACTCCTAGAACTACTGTTACAGGTGAGTAACCTGTTTTTATACCCATTCTTATTTTCATTTTTATTCCTTTATGACCTAAGATATGGGATTTTGAAAATTCTGTTTCAAGTTCCTGCTCCTGCGCCATGTTCACCATGAAACAAATCAAATTTCATGGTACAATGCTGTTTACCATCACCCTCCTGTTACATCCATAATATGAATCTGGTATACAGGGATTTAACTGCAAGGGTATGGCATACTGGCAGTTTTAAAAATAATGCCTGTTTAAATCCCTATGTGCCCACATAAATCTTTCAAATCTGATTGTAGCATACCCCCAGTTTTTTCCCCAACCACTTTAATCCCTGCTGGTATAGGAGTTCAAAAAGTAACTTCAACAGAAGAGATTTTTATAAATTGCAAATGACAGCCATCTTTAATGACTTGAGTCATTAATTACAAAATTGGCTATAATATAAAAAGATAGAAGTTGACCGCAGATAAGGAACGCCAAGCCCATCTAGTCTGCCCATTATTTCTGCCTGGTTGTTGCTGCCATATGTCTCTATTCTGAACATTGGCGTATTTTATTCTTACTCATTTGTATTATTACGTTGTGCCTATCCCATGCCCTTTTGAAGCCCTTCACTGTACTCTATTCCACTGCCTACTTGGGCAGGCTGTTCCATGCATCTACTACCCGCTCTGTGAAAAATAACTTTCTCACATTACCCCTCAATCGGCCTCCCTCCAATCTCATATCTAAAGCTACCAACTTTCCGAGGCCAAAAACTGGGACAGAGTCCATCCTGACCTTGCACCTCCCCCCACTGGGTCTTTCCCACAGGCGCCACTGCAGACAATGCTGCACACAGTTAAATTTTGTTGGTTGCTCTGGCCATGCCGCCCCACAGTAACGCCAGTAGCAGACATCCAGATTAAAACAATACATCATTCTGCTGCAGCAAGTTCCAAATCCTGATGTACAGAAAGTTCATTAGAAGCAAACCCACGCTGAATTGTGTTCAAACGTTCGAGCTGCATGTATTGCTCCTCCTGACAGTCCCCTTCCGAACCAGCTTACACTCAACTCATTTGCTGAGCAAACTTCACTTCAGTGACTCCCACCACCACACCAGATTTTTTTCACACACTTCCCTGCAGCTGATCAGGTTTGGGTACCTTAGTTCCCTGCTGCCGGTCTGTTCTCTGTCTGGAGTCCCTCTCAGCTGCTGACAGGCAGACATCACATATGCTTGTTTGCACTACTACCCAGTCTAATCTAACAGGAAGGAACATGCTTTACTGTGCTTCCACAGGCATGCTTGTGGTGCAACACAGGCACAGGGGTTAAGGTTGCAAACTGTTGTCCGGCTTGAGCTGCGCCACATTGGTGCTGAAATAACTGTCACTCATAGATTAGCAGTCAGCAAAAAAAGGGACAAAACTGGGACAAGTAAGCAAAAAACAGGACAAAAGTGACACTTTGCAAAAGTGAAACTTGTGGGGACACCGGGACATGCTGCCTAAAATAGGGGCTGTCCTGGGAAAATAGGGACAGTTGGTAGCTTTACTTATCATGTCATCTTGTCCTGCTATTTTTCTTATACTGAAACATGTTAAACTCTTTCACCTTGTTTAGGCCTTTAAGGTACTTGAAAATTTCTATCATATCTCCCCTCTCCCTCCTCTGCTTCAGGGTGTACATATTGACATACATCTCAACTGTACCACATTACGACGAACGGTCCTCATTTTACTTCACAAAAGCTCCGTGTTCCACATTGCGAGGACTTGTCCCACATTCAGTGTTAACATTTTAAAGCAAAAATCTAAAGTAAATTCTGCAAAAAAATATATAATTCAATTAACAGACTTTCTGAATATAAATGCAAACATTTTAACAGTGTTCTGAGCTTCTTGGGTAAAGATTTGATTAAGTGTTCCACATTTTGCTCATTTGTTCCACATTTTGAGAGGCAGTGTTCCACATTTGGGGACAAAAGGTTGAGAGGTGTGCATATTGAGGTCCTTCACTCTGTCCTCATATGGCTTCTGTTGCGGCCCTGGCACCATCTTGGTCACCCTTCTCTGGACTGTTTCTATCCTGTCTCAATGTCTTTTTGCAGGTGTGGCCTCCAGAACTGGACACAGTACTCCAGCTGGGGCCTAACCAGTGTCTTGTAAAGAGGGATCACTACCTCCCTCTTTCAGCTTGTGATACCCCTACTAACACATCCCAACATCCCTCTAGCTCTCTCCACCGCCTTTGTGCTCTGCCTGGAGGCTTTTAGGACATTGGTGATGATGATGCCCAAGTCCCTTTCCTCTCTAGTGGTTGTTAGCAACCCCACCCCCATCCTATATTTGGCATCAGGGTTTCTCCTCCCCACATGCATTATTTTGCACTTCTTAACATTATACCCTAGTTGCCACTCTTCAGACCATTTTTCTAGCTTTTCCAGGTCTCGTCTCATCCTACCCACCCCATCTGGATCATCCACTCTATTGCAGATCTTGGTGTCATCTGCAAACAGGCAAACCTTACCTTCCAGTCTATAAAAGCTGTTTTAAAAATATCAGAGAGATATAAATATATACTGAGGGTGAATCTAAGTGTGTCAGAAATATGTTGAGGCTGAAAAAAAAATATGATGACATTTTTGGCTTATTGGTAATTACTGCTGCCTTAAAATACAGCGTTTGATCCCCCCCATCATGACTGTCCCACCATTGGGTTATACCACCAACCAAACAGCCTTACTACCACAGCGCAGCCAGACCATTGTGGTGCAGGTCCTGTGAGTCCCAGCGGCTGTCATTCTGGCAGTCGGGGGGGGGGTGAGAGTCCTCCACCCACCAGCCTCCACCCTCATCCCCCACCTCACAATATGTCCATAGTCTGCAGTGTTCCTGTGGAATAGCTTGACTGCTACCCTCATTGGCCCACCACAGCAGTCACAACCGCAATGGAACCAAGGCACTTCATTCCCACCCTTGACAAGGAAGGCTTGCTGTTGCAGGCCTAGCTCTGGCTTTTTATGTTTTTACACCAATATCTATGCCAAAATGTATATTTCTGTATCATGTGGTGGGCAGGACCTATTTTCAACTCCCATTAGTAGTTACAAACAGTTTTAAAAACTGCCATTTTAAAATAAAAATATTTTTTGGCTCCAGTGGCAAGTGGTACAGCAAGCCCTGCCACTGTCATTATCCCTAGTCCGGGGACCACCAGACCGTGGAGATCCAGACACCCTCCAAAACCCGGTTTGCTCACATGGTAGTGCAAAGCACTTCTGCTGGGCAGTCAGCGTAGATCCCACTGGAACAGAAATGGGACAGAATGGAACAGAATCGGATAGGATTGTTTTTTGTATGTACCTTACATAGGTTTATTTATTAATATTTTCACAAGAAGAGCAGGCATGGCTGCAAGTGGCTTATTTACAGGTGCTTCCTGGGGTAGGGGACACAAGAGAATGCAGACAACATGTAACAAATAAAGGTGTAAAGAAACTAGATCAAATAAATACAACATCGATATGGATGAGAAAGGACCTAAGTCTATCAGAGGAGTGGTCGGGTGTCTTGCAGTTGAGTTTCAATGCTAAAAAGTGCAAGATCATGCTCCTGGGTCACAGGAATCCAAGGGAAGAGTACAGGATGGGTGGGGAAATTCTGGCCACCACAAGTCAGGAGAGCGGCCTGGGGGTTATCATATCTGATGAACTGAAGGTGACCACACAGTGTGAAAAAGCAGTGAGGAGAGCAAACAGAATGTTGGGGTGCATAGGGAGGGGTATACCAAGCAGGAGGAAGGAGGTGGTGATGCCACTGTACAGATCACTGGTGAGGCCTCAGCTGGAGTACTGTGTGTCCAGTCCTGGAGACCACATCTCTGGGAGAACATTGACAAAATAGAGGCAGTCCAGAGAAGAGCAACGAAGATGGTACATGGACTGCACCAGAAGCCCTACGAGGAAAGACTAAAGGATCTTAATATCTATTCACTGGAGTAAAGAAAAGGGAGAGGGGAGATATGATAGAGACTTTCAAGTACCTTAGGGGAATAAACAGGGTACAGGTGGAAACATAAAATCTGATGGCAGATAAGGACCGCTTGACCCTCCTAGTCTGCCCATTTCCCTACCTAACGGATAAGCTGCAGATCCTAGTTAACCAACAGCCTAGTTCCTCCTACCCCCCATTAGAATTGCCTTATGTCAGTCCTATGCATTCTTGAATTCCCCCACTGTTTTTGACTCTACGACCTCCTCAGGAAGGCTGTTCCATGCATCTACAACCCTCTATGTGAAGAAATACTTCCTCACATTACCTCTGAGCCGTCCTCCATCTATCTTCAAATTGTGTCCCCTTGTTCTTGCACATTTCTTTTTCTGAAAGATGCTGCCCTCTTGGACTTTGTTGATTCCCTTGACGTATTTGAAAATTTCTGTCATGTCCTCCCTCTCCCTCCTTTCCTCGAGGCTATACATCTTAAGCTCCTTTAGTCTTTCTTCATATGACTTCTAGTGCAGACCCTGTCTATGTCTTTGCGGAGATGGGGTCTCCAGAACTGTACACAGTACTCCAGATGTGGTCTTACCAACTGTCTGTACAGAGGGCCAACAACTTTCTGTTTTCTACTGGTGATGCCTCTCTCTATGCATCCCAGTATCCCCCCAGCCCTTCTTACTGCCTTCTCACATTGGTGGCCCACCTTTAGGTCGTCTGATATGACTACCCCCAGGTTCCTTTCCATTTTTGCTGTCAGTATTTCACCCCCATTGTGTACTCTTCCCCTGGGTTTTTGTTTCCCAGGTCAATTACTTTGCACTTCTTTGCATTGAATCTAAGCTACCATACGTTTGACCATTCCTTCAACCTTGCCAAGTCCCTTTTCATCCTTTCCACCCCACCTTGCATATCAACCTTGTTGCAGATCTTTGTGTCATCTGCAAAGAGACATACTTTTCCTTCAAGTCCCTCTGCAATGTCACTTATAAAGACATTAAAAAGGACCGGCCCCAGTACTGAACCCTGCGGTACCCCACTAGTAACCCTCCTTTCTTCACTGTGGACTCCATTTACTATTACCCTCTGTGTCCTGTTGTCCAGCCAGTGTTTTATCCAGGCTACCACCCTGGGACCCACTCTCAGGCTGGCTAATTTGTTTATTAATCTTTTGTGTGGGACTGTGTCAAATGCCTTGCTAAAGTCTAGGTAGGCCATGTCCACAGCCCCTCCCTGGTCTACTACTTTGGTCACCCAGTCAAAGAAATCTATCAGATTTGTCTGACATGACCTTCCTGCTGTGAATCCATGCTGCCTTGGGTCCTGTGCCCCTCTGGCCTCTAGATACTCGACAGTTCTTTCCTTCAGAAGTGATTCCATCATTTTCCCCACCACAGAGGTTAAACTAACTGGTCTGAGCATATTTAAGAAAAAACATATTTAAGAGAAAACTCTCCACAAGAACAAGGGAGCATGATATAAGGCTGAAGGGTGGAAAGCTCAGGGGTAATGTTAAGAAGTACTTTTTCACTGAGAGGGTGGTGGAGTCGTGGAACAACCTTCCAGCAGAAGTGGTGGGTGTGAAAACAATATGGGGGTTCAAGAGTGCATGAGGTAGACATAAGGGTACTCAGGAGATGTGCAGAACAGGAGAGCCACATATCAAATAGGATCTGGGGCTGCAGTAGCAAGTAGGAAAATGGGCAGACTAGGTCAGCCATATGGTCCTTATCTGCCAACAGATTCTATGTTTCTATGGATGTAAGGAGTGATACAGCCGCAGAGAAGTGCAAAGGAGATGGGGAACATGGTGTGCAGTGAAAACATGTAAAAACCGTACACTGTCCAGTTATAAAATAATACATATGTGCAACAGGGACTGCAAAAGACAAACTGTGATAACAAATGTGCAGTTTATACAAGGAGAAACTAAGAAGTAAAAATATATTGGGGGCTGGCTAGCACAACAGTAGTGCTACCACTTGCCATTCAGATGTGCCAGACCAACGCCCCGAGCCCAGGACATCTGGTGCCAGCTTGCAAGGTGGGGTTTTGGCATCCCTCTTAGATGCCTTCTGCTTCAGGGAGGGAGGGCACCTTGTTCTGTTGCATGACTTCCCCTGGTACTGGTAGCCTGGGGGGAGGGTGTGTAGTGCAGGAAGGAAAAAAGTGGTCCCCCTGGAGCTGTGTTATGTTAGCATGCACCCACTTGCTTGCTGAGAGACATAGAGGGATTTACACACCCGGAGTGGGACTGATAGGGTAGTTCCAAAGGTAGGGCAGGGCTCATCCACCATTCCGACAGCCTCAATATGCAGTCTGCCAGGTTACTTCTCTGGACTGTGCCCTGAGAAGGGATAAGGGAGTGCTTAGTGGGGAAAAAAATATCCCAGCAGCCCCAGGCATCTAAACCCAACCCCCCCCAACACACACACCATGGTAGAGCCTTACAGACTTCCGGTACACAGGAGTAGTGGCTGAGGACACCACAGGTCAGAGCACAAGCCAAAAACAGGCAAAGTCATGAAGTACAATAGCTTGTCTGCACACTCCAGACAAAAACTGTTCTCTAAAACCTTGGGGCAGATAGTGAACTTTATTTCAGGTAACAAGAGAGATCAAACCAGAGTAGCACCCTGGGCTTCACAGGCTAGCCCTCCTGGACTTCAGCCATTGAGTGAAGTATCTTCCTCCTCTTGGCTTGTCAACGATGGGAGTCCTACTTGCAGGCAATAAATGTTGGGTTATGTTCAGGATTCCGGAGAGGATATCGAGCAGAGGCTGGTGGTGGGTGGACCATCTGAGAACTCCTACAGTGAGCACTAGGCAGAAGGGCTCAGTCAGGTGGAAAGAGAACATGGCAGGCGACAAGGAGAAATGGGGGGCAAAATAGAAAGTAAAAAAAAAAAATTGTGGTAAACAATAATACAGAAATCAAACAGCAGTCAAAAGGGGTAGCTGCTGTGAACAGAAGTCACTGAAGAAGCAAATCTGTGGTTGAAGAACCAAAATAGAAACTCGAGGGGCAGGAAATCAACCCAAACGAGAACGGTGGGGAAGACGAGGATATAGGGGAACAGAGAAAGAGAGAGGTGGGAAGGAGAGGTGTTAAGGAGGTCTGGTACAAGTTCAAATGGGGAAGTGTGGCCATGGAGAAGAGATTTCAGGGCTGTGTATGAGAAATGAAGGGGGGGAGACCAGAGAAGAGGGAGTCTGTAGAAAAAGCACCCTGCTGCATAGAGGTCTTAGTGCTGGTAGAATGATGGAATGGGGTCAGAGTTTCTGAGGTGGTAGAAGGTTTTGAGGGGACAAGATAAGAGTGAGTGAAGATAGCTGGGGAGGGACCCTAACTAGAATATGGAGATGGATGCAGTGAAAGGCATCTACCTTCAAGAGAAGGGAGTGATAGTGAGGAGTAGTGAACAGTGATGGGTGTGGGAGTGTAGCTGAGAGAGAGAAGTGACAGATTGAGTGAAGAGGTCCAGTTTGGTTCGGGTGGGTTTGGAGGCATAGCTTTATACCACATGTCCAAAGTCACACCTGGAACAGTCATCTTCACAACAATTTTGACAATCTGAAAGTGTTTAACATACCAGGGACTTATATAATGTGAGTACGTAGACTGTTTAGACAGACAGACAGACAGACAGTAGCCTCTAGCTGCTCAGTAAAATCCCTCATACAGTCACAGGGCTTGAAATGCTGCTAGCCATTAGGGCTAAATGCTGTGAGACTCCACAGTCCCCACAGACATTCCACTGGCGCAACTGATGCACTTACTGAAAATGTTACATCCTCCAGTACTATCCAGTAGGGCTGGTTAAATAAAATTTTAATGTCCCAATACAAAATCCACCGACATTTGGCTAATGGACTGCTGCCAGTTCCAACCCTTCAGTCACATGTATGTGCCAGAGCATGTTTGATTGAGAGTCTGGACTGCTAGCCAGGACACTGGGAATATTCTTAATCTATGTTGAGTAGTGCCATGGGGATCGTTAACTTCTACCACAGTGTCAGTGGTGAGTATGAGCCCAAGTACCCAACTATGAAGCCTTGACCTGTGCTAGAAGTCAGAGTGCCATCAACATGGCTGCTGAGAGATTAGTGCCTGAACTGTTAAAAATGGCTTTGCCAACCTCTTTGCATGAGGTCGCCTAGCTCCTTCCTGTCAGAATATAAAAAATTATACACCCAGGATGTCTTATCAATCAGGATGTAAATTAATTAAGTGACATTTCAGCAAAACTCATTTCACAAATTATGACACTCTTTAAATAACATCCCCTCTTTGATCTCAAGTAGCACTTCTTCTCAGGACACATCAAAGAATCTTTTATGACTTCACACTAAAGCGTCATAACCTGCTGTCTTCCTCTAAACGTTATAAATGTTTATGATTTCCCATCCTTGCAGCTGGCAAGCTACAATTAAGCTAGATAAGCAGGAGATCCTAATTTAGATATCTTCTAGCCTGTAATTATCTCCTGGCCTTCCAGGTAACACCTTGTAGCTAAAACCTGGGGGGGTCATTCCACAGGCTGTTTCAGCATGTCTCACGAGAGACACTCAATAAACACATTTTTATATTACAAAAATCATACAGTGATCAGAACCAGCTGTCTAAGTGTCAGTCATGTGCGGTGTTCTGGATTATTGTGGCTACTCAGGTATTGTATGGGTTGGAAGAAGACCATTAACAGTTCATACTGGATAGTTAGGACATGAAAACTGTCTCCTACTGTAAGTTGGCCCACTGGCGCTATCATGGGGGAGATTGGAGTTTGATTGTGATTCCCAGGATGCCATACCAGAGTGGGCTAGAGACTGGGCATGTCATGTAGTTGAGGAGCTGTGATGCCAGGGAAGGAGTGAGGGAGTGTGGGCGCTCAGCATTCACGTGACTACTGGAGGTCGATCCCAAAGGGGCACTGTTTCTGTCTGAAAGTAGCTGCTTGCCCCACCCTCCCAGCAAGAGGCAGGGTGCAGCCATGGTGAGCTGTGCAGCTCAGCACCATGGACACGGGGGAGGAGGTGCATTAGTACCTTCACAAAACAAAGGGTCCTACAAGAGCTCGTTAAGCTCAGGGTGGACAAAGCAATGGGACCTGATGGCATACATCCCAGGATACTAAAAGAACTAAGGGTGGAACTAGCAGAGCCATTAGCAGAACTGTTTAGTGAGTCTCTGAGCACAGGAGAGGTCTCAGAAGACTGAAGAGAGGCTCATGTGATCCCCCTGCACAAGAGTGGTAGCAGGGAGGAGGCAGGGAACTACAGACCAGTCAGTCTTACCTCAGCAGTAGGCAAGATTATGGAGGCACTCCTTAAGGAAAGGATAGTGCAACACCTGGAACCCATAAGAGCACAGGATCCAAGACAGCATGGATTTACAACAGGATGGTCCTGTCAAACTAATCTCATAGATTTCTTTGACTGGGTAACCAGAGTGGTGGACCAAGGGGGGTGCAGTTAATGTCGCCTACCTTGACTTCAGCAAAGCTTTCAATACTGTTCCACACAGAAGATTGATTAATAAGCTAGGTAGGCTCAGGGGTGGGTTAGAAGTTGGTCAGCTGGGTGGCAAACTGGTTGGTGGGCAGAAAACAGGGAGTGGTGGTAAATGGTATACAGTCAGAAGAGCTGTAAGTCACAAGTGGGGTACCTCAGGGATCAGTCCTGGGGCCAGTCCTCTTCAATATCTTCGTCAGTGACATTGCAGATGGACTGGAGGGTGAGGTTTGTCTGTTTGCTGATGACACCAAGCTCTGTAACAGAGTAGATGATCCTGATGGGGTGGGCGGAATGAGAAGAGAGCTGGATAAACTGGCAAAATGTTCGGAAGAGTGGCAACTGGGGTTTAACGCAAAGAAGTGCAAGATCATGCACATAAGGAAGAGAAACCCTGAAGCCACCTATAGGTTGGGAGAAGAGTTGCTGGCAATCACAAGGGAAGAAAGAGACTTGGGCATCATTATCACAGATGACCTGAAATCATCCAAATAGACCACTAAAGTAGTAGAGTGAGGCTAGAGGAATGATGGGATTGTATTAGTAGAAGTATACACTTAAGTTGTAGGCGAGTACTAATCCCTCTTACAAGACACTGGTTGGGTCCATCTGGAAAACTGCGTACAGTACTGGAGGCCGCACCTGCACAAGGACATTAACAAAATGGAGGCAGTCCAGAGAAGGACAACCAAAATGGTGCAGGGACTGCATCAGAAAACATATGAGGACAGATTAACGGAGCTCAATATGTATACCCTAGAGCAAAGGAGGGAGATAGGTGATATGATCGAAACATTCAAACATCTTAAAGGCATTAACAATGTGAAAGAGGCTAACATATTTCAATATAAGAAAAATGTAGGACAAGAGGACACAGCATGAGATTGGAGGTAGGCTGATTAAGGGGTAATACAAGGAAGTTTTTTTTCACAGAAAGGTTGGTGGATGCATGAAAAAGCCTACCTCAGGAAGTGGTGGATATGAATACAGTGCAGGGCTTCAAACAGGCATGGGATAGGCATAAGGGAGCAATACAGATGAGTATGAATAGATAGGCCATTGACAGAGTAAAGGCCTATGGCACATTCATAAGGCAGAAAAAAATGGGCAGACTGGGTGGGCCTTGTGGTCCTTATCTGCCTTCAACTTCTATGTTTCTGTGTCTGATTATCAGGGGAGGGGGACAGTAGTAACCATCAGGTACAAAACTATAATAAATCTTGTAAATTACTAACGTGATTTCAGTCAGTGTACAGAGCCACTGTACCACATCCGACATGCAGTGATTTCACACACAGGAACGTTGAGAGTGGCCAGTTCCACTTCAGAGCTGAGGGGAGAACAGGCTTTATTTCACTTTTTAAATAAAAAAAAAAATTGCAGCTTTTTGTAACTCACTCTGACTAGCTCGAGTGATTTATTATAAGATAATAGGGCCTCCATTCTTGTGAGGTCTGGTTGCCTTGCTGTCCTCTCCCCCAGATCTCATGCTTGGAGTTTCCCATGTTATAAGAGACACCAAGCAGAGGCCATGTTAACTAATAAAATAAACAATGTGTACTAGAGAGTCCAAAATGTCTTGCCTGGCCAAAAGTCTTGTGCTCCCTCTCTCCCTCTCTCTCTCTTACTGATGTAAACAACAAATGCTCTTCCCCTTCTAATTTTCACTCATGCATACATGTACGTGTGTGGATATTTCCCAAAATACATGCTTCTGGTAAGATGATAATGGGCCTGTGACTCAGATAGGAAGCAGCCCCATGTGAGCCCCGGGAGATCACCCGATAGCCACTGACACCATCCTCGATGATGAGATGAGGTCACTCCCTGTGACTCGAGTCTCCCAGGGCTATGATTGTTTTAGCCCACTTCAGTCTCATTATAGACAATGTTTGAAAGAAGGGGGAGGAAGCACACTCCAACGACATCTTCCAGTTTGACAACATCCTAAGCAGTGAGGTCACCATATATATATACACACACACACACACACTGCCTAGCCGATTGATTTATTTAAGGCAGGTTTGTGTTATTGTAGCAGATGCCTGTCCTAAAATGATACCTTATAACCCTGTGGGGGTGGGATTCACTTTTGAAACACAGCCTTTGCATGGTTATTCTGGTTTAAGATACAGCAGCTCCACTGCGTGACAAATAGGTTACAAAGCTCAGCCTACAGAGATGTCTCCAGCCCTAAAATAATAAAAATGTTGTATCTGTACACCCCTGTTTATCCTATCTTCAGGGACCAGAACCTTACAGATTGGATGGCTCATTGCAGTGTGTTACAGTATGTGTGTGGTGCCCCCTGCCCCGACACTGAAAAAGGAGACTGGTCCCAGCTGGCATGGTGTCAGACATACTTTTGTTGCCTGAGGCTAAACACCTGAATCCTGCCTGGCGGGCAGATGCATGCTGAAAGCCTATCACTGTCTGGGGCTAAGCGTCCACCATGGGATTTTTGTATCATTCAGCTGCCTGTTCCTTGTGTACTGACAAACATAGTAATATAGAATTTGACAGCAGATAAGGACTGCTTGGCCCACCTAGTCTGCCCATTTTCCTACCTAACAGATAAGCTGCAGATCCTAGTTAATCAACAGCTTACTTCCTCCTAACCCCCACTAGGACTGCCTTATGTCTGTCCCATGCATTCTTGAATTCCCCCACTGTTCTTGACTCCACGACCTCTTCAGGGAGGCTGTTCCATGTGTCCACCCCCCTCTTTGTGAAAAAATACTTCCTCACATTACCTCTGAGCCGTCCCCCCTCTATCTTCAAATTGCGCCCCCTTGTTCTTGCACATCTCTTTTTCTGAAAGATGCTGCCCTCTTGGACTTTGTTGATTCCCTTGAGGTACTTGAAAGTTTCTATCATGTCCCCTCTATCCCTTCTTTCCTCAAGGGTATACATATTAAGCTCCTTTAGTCTTTCTTCGTATGTCTTCTGGTGCAGACCCTGCACCATTTTGGTTGCCCTCATCTGGACAGCCTCCACTCTGTCTATGTCTTTGCGGAGATGGAGTCTCCAGAACTGCACATAGTACTCCAGATGGGGTCTCACCAACTGTCTGTACAGGGGGATAACAGCTTTCTGTTTACTGCTTTTGATGCCTCTCCCTATACATCCCAGTATCTCCCCAGCCCTCTCTACCACCTTCTCACATTGCTTGCCAAACTTAAGATCATCTGATATGATTACCCCCAGGTCCCGTTCCATTGTTGTTGTTGTTACTACCCCCCTTGTGTAATCTTCCCCTGGGTTTTTGTTTCCCAGGTGCATTACTTTGCACTTCTTTGCATTGAATTTAAGCTGCCATACATTTGACCATTCCTCCAACCTTGCCAAGTCCCTTCTCATCCTTTCCACTCCATCTTGTGTATCAACCCTGTTGCAGATCTTTGTGTTGTCTGCAAGACAAGTCTGGAATCTGATTGTATAGTGCTCCAGCCCCAGTTTTCAGTGACCTGCTCACAGTCGCATAGTGAGTCAGTGGTTAAGCACACTGTTGTTTGATATTACAATTGATAAGCAGGTCATTCAGAATCAAGGTGCTGCTTAAAAAGTAAACTCTTTTCCTCTTATTGATAACTAGTCAAGGACTAGCATCTAGCAGAATTCACAGTTCTTTTAAAATTCTTTGGTAACCAGGTAAGGCCCACTAGGCACAAATGCCTGTTTTCAGGGGTGACCTGGGAACAGTGAGAAGGTTAAGTGACTTAATCAGAGACACTTAGTATGCAAGTAGAGGTTGTGAGAATCAAACCCAGGTCTGCCGGATGAACCAAGCTTATTCATAGCTTGTTACTCTAAACTCTAGGCTATACTGCCACCATTCCTAGACTTGTCCAACAGTAAAAAAAGCTAAGACTCTTGATGTTGTAAGAATTAGACAAAAAATATCAGATAAGGCTACAAGCAACAGTGCATGATAGCGGAGAAAATTTTGACATATACTTTTTTATTCCATTTTTAGACTGCTCCTTATCACCTGTCTTGTATGGTACCCTTCATTCCCTGTTCCTCTTAATATGGCTCAAGACCAGGTTTTCATCAATATTCTCAGCTGTTTCTGTACACCTGTTGTCCCATAAGGTCAGGGAGCAGTGTGTGTTGCATGCTAGTTCATTGTAGTCACAAGAAACGTGACCTAAAACAGCAGGGAATGCTGATGAAAACCTGGTCTGTGCCATATTAAACTAGTGCCCCTTTTATTGTTTTAACTGTTAAAAAGAATAGTAAAGCAGAGTCAAATGGGGCAAAAAAGGCTATCATACAAGTCAGGAGATAGGGGGAAATCTAGAGTAGAATAACAAAGTACAGGTCAAAATTTTCACCGATATCATGCACTGTATGAAAGTCACAGTATACCTGTAACCCCTAGGTGGAGCTATCCCAAAGGCTACTGCCCCTGCCTGCTTGGCTAGTTGCAGGTTAACGGGCCTAGGTTCTGATACAGGTGCCTCCACCCGGAGGTCAGTGTTGGTGGTGGTCAAGCTGACCTGGGCACAGCCCTCCAGGACACTGTAACCCCCCTTTTCTCCTTCTAGTAGCCTGAACAGTACACAATAATCACTTTCGCAATGACCCTTATTCATCAGGCAAATACCCACACTCTGCACTTTCCACCAGGACTGGTTCCTCTAGCTTGACACTGGGGAACCCCTGTAAAACAAGATTAAGCACAGCAAATAACAACAGTACAATACTCTTGGCACAAACTGGAACCACAGTCAGGTTAAATGCAAACAAAGTTAAATCTGATTTATTCAAGGGACTTGAACAAGGGAGGGGGTGTAATCAGGTTGATTTGCTTTATTAATCAGACAGTTATGCATGTAGTTCAGAGTCCCTACATAGTCACACACTCTGGGTACCCAGGTAGGAAAATGGTGGGCTAGCCGGGAATGTTGCAGCTGGTTGGGGCCCTGTGATGGAAGAAAGCAACATGCACAACACACACTATTTGTAATCCGGAGCCGGAAGGCTCAGTTTGTGAAAGAAAAGGCAACAAGACAATCAGATGACAACACTTTTAGATTTAGCTGTTGCTGCAGGGAGCTACCATGATGTTTACTCACGATACCCAATACTGGACACAGGCAGGACGAAATCGAGACTGCAGGCTGTTGAGCTGGAGTGCCCTGAGAAGCAGGGCCCACACGAATCACAGAGGCGTTCCTGTTCAAGGCATTGAGCAGGGGGGCTGATCCCTAGGCCGATCTCTCATCGATGACTTGCTCTGCGTAGCAGGTATTCTGGTTGGGCCAGTGTAGCAGGGCCCAGGCAAATGGAAATGAATATGGATTCAGTCCGTGGAGCTGGATACAGCCTCCAGCAAGCAAACACAGTTCAGACACACAGTGGGGAACCAAATCACGACCCACTATAAGCACACAGCACATTCACATGTAAGGAAATTCCACTGTACCAGGCAAATGGCTCTCTGGTCGCAATTACAGAGTCTCTGCACAATCCGGGAGTTCAGAGGTAGCTGGAAGTCCTGACGGGCCGATCGCATTCTTCAGGTTAAAGCCTGGTCACAATTCAGTGGCTTAATTTGCGCTCTAAATTCGGATTCAGTCCGAAAAAAGCACAAGTTCCCTCTCAGGAACAGCAGGCAGACATGCAGGCCAAACTCAGGCCTTTCCACAGTTCTCCCGCATGAATCCACTATGGATTGCTGCTCGAACTATCTCGAGCTGTTACTTCTTCACTTCCCAACTCAGATCTAACTGAAACTGCAAGCAGTGTGGGACTTTCCCCAAGATCCAAAAGGTTCAGTTGGCTGATCTGTCTGTCAGTCACAACAAGGGCTCCCCTCCAGGTTATTTTAGGCGCCAACAGTCCAAAACTACAATTCCTACAAGTTTTGGCCCCACCAGGCCCATGTAGGCAGGCTCCATTTTAGAGTCCCAGAGGTACTGATTGGCCCATTCTGCAGTCCAGGACCAAGATGATGGAAACAAACAGAACTGTCCATGCTGCAAAGAAGGCAGGTTAGAACAAACTGCAATATTATTACTACTCTAACAGATGATCAGCAAACAAGTACATCTTCTAACAGAGTTCCCTCCCAGATTAATTATGACTGCAATCCAGGCAGCTCTTAAAGAGACAGTACACAGAGGCTATACAGGCACTCTCTGGCAATCACATTTAAACTGCTAAAATGCAGGACACCAGCCTGGCAGTGAGCATTTAGACAAGCTCAATGAAGACTTTTCTGGAACCCCCATTTGTAGGGGGGTTACATACCAATATCAATCCCTCAGCCTGGCTACAAACATACATGTACTGCTTAATGGTGAGGATGTCAGATGCCAGTTCCAGTTGCTCTCCAGTGTCACCTGAACCACAGGGGCCCATTGACATCCCCTCCCTCAGATGCCAGTTCTGATGGGTCTCCAGTCTCTTTTGATCCACCAGCCAGTAAGAGTTCATTCCTTTTATTTCCAGCCTGTGTTTTTCCTCCTAAACTGCACACCCCCATTCTAGCTCCACCGATGACCACTCAGCCCCATCACTCACAGCTACTGCCCAGAGGTCCTCCACGGATTCTCTCCTCCCCCCACGACCACCCAGTCTCATTTTCCACTGCCCCAAATGTCCTCCATGACTTCTCCCCCTTCAGGTGCCATTTCTGATTGTAACCCCTAGGTGGCGATATCCTATGGGCTACTACCCCTGCCTGCGTGACTAGGCACAGGTTGAGGGGCCTGAGCTCGTTGAATGGGTGCTTCCACCAGGAGGAATGGTTTTGGGGTAGCGAAACTGCTGTTGATATAGCCTTCCGGGATGCTATAACCACCCACCAACCCTTCTAGTGGCCTAAACAGATCAACAGATAAACATTTACATGTACCATATGATAGTAATTCTGAACCCACATGCTGTGCACTTACCACCAGGGTTGGATCAGCTGCAAATGCCCTGGAAACCCCCTATAAAATAAGACCTGTAAAACAGTTCAATGGCTGTACAATATACCCTCCAAGAAGGTACACACTAGCCAGGTTAAATGCAGAAAGAGCAAAATTTGATTTATTCAGGGGGATTTGAACAAGGGTGGGGCAGGAATCTAGCAGATTATTAGATCTGATTGATTCAGGCTGAACATGCGTGCACAAGGAGTCCCTTTGTTACAGTCACACACCCTGGGTACCCAGTTGTTAAGCAGGCTAGCCTGAAGCATTGCCCGGGGTAGGCTGGCATTGCAGCTGTTGTTGGGGCCCCTAGGAAAGAAAACAATTAGCTTGCACATCAACCCAGAATTTGTAATCTGGAGCTGGATAGCTCAGTTCGTTGTAATAAACCCAAACAAATAAATCAGATGACACACCATGATTGCAGCTTTGTTGCAGGGAGCAACCCTGTTTAGTACTCACGCTGCCCAGACCAGGAGGCAGGACTGACGAGATGAAGACCTCTGTATGTTGTACTGGATTGCCAGGGGAAGCAGGGCCTACACAATTCACCGTGGTGGTCGCTACCTGTTCAGTGGTATTGAGCAGGGAGCCGAATCCTCAAGCGGGCCTTTCGTCGGAAAAGTCTCTGTGGCTAGCATAATACAAGCAGTAGCGAGGAACCAGGTCACGACCCACACTACACATTCAGCACACTTATAAGCAACACAGCTATCAGCCACAGATCGGATAAAGTCCATTTGCAATTTAACAGGGTTTCTGTGCAAACCTTTCATTCTGAGGCTCTCTTCGGTACCTGACAGACCGATCACTTCTGGAGCAAGTCTTCGGTCCACACATAGGCAGTGATTACTCACTTTCTTTTCAGGTCTCAGGTCTCGAACAAAGTCATTGGATTTAAGTCCGATTTTACTCTCAGACTTCTTCACACTGGAAGATGGTGGCAGGCAGGCTAAGCACAGCCTTCCCGCTGATTCCCTGAGCTACTATGCAGGAACAGCTGCTCAAAGTGCTCGAGCTGTTCACTCTCCAAACTCCAACTCTCGACTCACTCACTGCTGCAGACAGCTCTGGGCTTTCCCAGTGATCCGAAAGGTTTGGTTGGCTAATGAAACTGTCTGTCACAGTAAGAGCTCCCCCTCCAGGTCCATTTAGGCGCAAAACCTTAAAACTACAATTCTTGCTGAAATTCAGTCCCACAAGACCGCTGGGGACAGTCTCCATTTTAAGTCCCCCGAGGTTCTGATTGGTCCAACTCTGCCAGTCCAGAACCAAAATGGTGGCTCTATGCAAAAAGTCCAAGCTGCAATGGAAGGCAGGTTAGACAAACTCCTATATTATTATTACTAAAGCAGATAAACAGCAAATAATCACAGTTCCTAAACGGGCTCCCTCTGCACACTTGGCGACTGCAGAATGAAGCAGAAACACCACTTGTCGGGCTGGTCACGAGCGTTAAACTACTCAGACCCCAGCCCAGACTAATTTCTAACACAGCATAATGAATCTCTTAAAGAGACAGGCATGGAGGCTTTACTATAGCGCTCTCATGCAGACACATTAAACTACTGCAGACACAGGACCCCATGCTAATAATGGGCATTAGGCAAGCCCAGGAAGACATTATAGGAACCCCGTTTGCTGGGGGGGGGGTTACATGATAATTCACCAGTCTCCACTGGTTCACCAGACCAGTAAGAGTTCATTCTTTTTTTTTTCCCCTACCCTATGCTTTTCCTGCTGAGCTGGATGCCTCTCTTCTTTTTTGCTTTTTTTTATTTATACTTTATTCTCCTGCTCATCCCCGGCGGCCTTCCTCTGACTGACCACCCCAGCCTTATCACCCTGGCTCCCTCAGAACTCACCCTCACTCGTCCCCTCTCTCACAGGGCTGTGGCTGTCTCTGGCCATCAGGTGCAGGGCCTGTGAGGGGTCAGTCACCATGTCACCCCCATGGGGGGTTTTCCACCAATTTACTCCCCAGGCCCGGGAACGTGCAGTGGGCGGAGTGGGGTCCCTTCCCAATTTTGGTGCCATGCATATGCTGGCATCCAGCTACCTTTTGGTGTCAGGCAAGCAGCATGCCACATAATCCCCGCCTCCCCGAGGAAGGAGAGCTGTCTGTGGACGCTCGATTCTTCCTCTCCCTGCCAGTCCCTGAGCAACCCGAGTCCGTTCCCAACCCCAGGTCACTGGTGTGGCTGTGGGGAGACATGGATGCTTTATCCTGTGGCACCACTGTGCCATGCAGACATCTCTGTCCTCGTTCAGCTGACGACCACCCAGCCCTGCCACTGACCCACTGCCACCAGACAGAGGTCTTCCATGCCTCCCCCAGTGACCTTGGCAGTCCCATCACCCACCTCCCTAGAGGACCTCTGTGGCTTCTTCCCCAGTGACCATCCAGTTATTTCACCCACTACCCGCAGAGGGCCTCCACGGCTTCTCCCCACCCCAACAACTGCTCAGTAGTCCTGTCACCCACTTCCCCAGAGGCCCTCCACAATTTGTCCCCCTTTCCGATGACTACCCAGCAGTCCCATCACCTGCCACCTCAGAGGCCTTCTTCAGCTTCTCCTTCCCCCCCCGACTGCCCAGTGCTGTCATCCACCATCCCAGAGACCCTCCAGGACTTTTCTCCCCACCTCCAAAACTGGAGTACAATCAGACGTGGGGGGGGAACAGCAGACATGGAGCCCGAGCGTACTGAAGCCTTCATTCTGCAGGAGTCTCTTTTTCCTGGTTTACTCAGAGCATGAACCAGGGTTGCCAACATTACAAGCAGTTTCCCAACTGTGGCACTAATGAGCCGATTGAGAGTTCATTCTTAGTGGCCCCTAATATGAAGTCACAGGTCCCAGACCCAGGACCTGGGGAATTTATGAGCCCTGGTTCTATTTGTTAAAGATAAAAGTAAAAGGGGGGGAGGTAGAGAAGACATGGGGGGACCTCTGGGGCAGTGGGCGATGGGACTAGATGGTCATCGGGGAAGGGAAGCCATGGAGAACCTTTGAGGCAGTTGTGGCAGGGCTGGGCAGTCCATGAAGCGTGAATGGGGTGTCCAACTCAGGATGAAAACACAGGATGGGGGAGAAAAGGATGAACGTTTACTGGACTACTGGAGACTGGAAAACTGAAAGCTGCTTCTGTGTTGAGCCAGGATACAAGCTTATCTTAAAATCTGTTACATATCCAGTGACATTCCCCTTCCCCCACCCATGATGCCCATGAAAAAGCATCCTGCAAGAGTTATACTGAAACACTGGTGTAGCCCAGCATTCAAAGTTTGGGCTGTTATTCTCCGTCAGCCAGCTGTGACCAATCAATCAGCATTATCTCTTACCCTGGCTAGAGATGCCATGGTTACATTGATTCTTTTTCTCCGTACCTTCTATGCAACTCATTGCAATCGGGACCAAAGTGCTGCCACTCACAGAGAAGCAACAGTCCTAAAATCGAACCCATCTCGGTTCAGTATGACGTCTCTCTGAGGTCTACGTGAAAACAAAAAGGGATCTGGAGCAGCGCTCTGCCTCCAAGCATCACTTACGTGGGTCCTGCTGTTGCATTTTTTTAGATGATCTCAGTTTAAATGCCTTTTTGGGGATTCTACTCACATGGTCTTTGCAGAGTCTTTTGTAGATGAGGAGTGGAGGACCGGTGACAGCCAAAATCAAGTGAAAACTCTTGTTTGCTTGTTGCTGGGTTTGCTTGTTTGTTTTTTCTGGGTTTTATTGATATGTTGTCTGCATTCTGATTTTTGGATGTTGAATCTTGCTGGAGGCTGGTTGACGCGTTGTTTGAACTTGCTTAAGCATGAGATCACGGAGCATTCACTGGGTGATTTTTATGATGGTTCTACCACATGTTTTTGTGTCATGTCATTTTACTCTTCTTCAGGGCCTCAGAATCTAGTGTTGCTGTAATGTGCATCGGTTTATTGTGAGCATGTAGTCTTCATGCAGTTATTTCAGGTCCGGTGTGGAAAGAATGAACCACCTCAGACGTTAAGGTTTTATTTATATCTTATTAATATATTTATTTGAAGTTACTCCAACTGGGATAACTCCATGAGATGCAGCAACTTGTTATCATGGGGGTCCCAGAGAAAATAACAGCAGTCAACAGGTTAACATAGTCCAGCAAAAATAGTTACCTACAGGCTAAAATATACGAAGGAAAGACGAAATGTAAAGTGTATTGACTCTCTATCAGGCAGAAACAAACTCTGGGGCCTTAAAAAGTTCCCTTGGATTGATCTGATATAAAAGAAACTGATAGCTAGTTTAGTAGTGCAGCAGAAGGGCTATAATGGGTGACCTAAGTTTAGGAGTGGTCTCGGGTTGCTCAGGGGTCTGTCAGGGGAGAGAGGATAGAACATGCTAGAGACACGGGGCTTGGTTTTCAAAGAGCCCTTAGATCATCACAATTTGCAGCGATCTAGGGCTGCAGTGAACTCTGGGTGTGTCAGGGACCCTGCACCCAATTTTGTAAAGTTAGGGGCCCCTGCTCCAAAGACCCAGGAGCTGTAGCAGCCACAGGGTTGTGCCAAACATTGGGTGCACCTACGTTCCAGGGAGTGGAGAAGGCACCTGGCAGAGGTGTCATAAGGTGTATCTGACAGTTGAGTGGGCTGGGTAGGATGGGTTGGCATCACGATGCTATTATGACACAGCCCCAGGTGGAAGCAGGCCTGGCACCTGCCCCTCAGGACTGTGGGTTCCGTGGGGAAGGTGCCAGGGCTGCTTCCACCTGGGGCCATGTCATAATATTATCGTGATGCCAATCCCCCCCCAACCCGGTCCCCTTGGCTGTCAGATACACCCTATGGCACCTCTGCCAGGTGCCTCCTCTGCTCCCTGTAACTGCCGCCATGCCCACTCTTGCCCTATGGCACCCTCAATGCCCCAGTAGCTCCCATTCCCCACCTTCCTGGTCCCAAAGCTCACTTGCCGCCCTACCAAGCAGTGGCACAGGACTCTTAGACCACCTCCTGGCTGGTCTAATGTGAGCCCCCTGTTGTGGCCATGGCGGGGCTTATAGAACCCCAAATAAAGGGATGTTGCAACCCCACCATGGCACGAGCCCCCTTGCGACCTGCTGCACGGGCACTTTCGTTGCAAGGGTGATGCAGGGGGGCTTTGCAGCACAGCATCCCAATTTTGCTGCAGCTGGCATTTTGAAAATTGGGATCGCCACAAACTATGATGCAAGGTGCCATTTGCATCATACCCATTTGGCACGGGCACCTTGTGTCAGTTTTATGTTTGAAAATTGTGCCCGCTTTCCTCCCTGAAGAGGGGGGTTCCAGCCTACCTCTACCAGCATGCCACCTGGCGTAGGCCCAGTGGTAGCATTGCAGGGATTGCCTCAGGGGGGCATCACTCAGGTGCGGTGGCATGCACGTGATGGTACATCTTTGCACCGTGGACTGCTTTTGAAGGAAACGACCGGAGGAAACCCCCCATCTGGCTAGATGACTCCAAGACACTCTGCAGACCACAAACCACTGACTAGGCAGGGCTGCGGAAATCTGGATTTGTACTTTGGAGGGAAGGGGACAAACCTCAAGCCCCACCGTGGGTGGAAATCCATGTGGGACTTGCTGAGAGCCAGGTAAGTCCTAGGGATGAGGCTGAAAAAGCCAGGGATAACATGGACTTGCCAACAGAAAAGGAGGATAAATTCCGGATAAAAAATAAATGAATTTTATTTATTAATTAAAAAAGGCTTACACGCCACATTTTCAAACACTGCTTGTTTCACTGTGCGCTCATTGGGCCCAGTGCATGCTGCCTGTGTACCACAGATGTGTGCATGCTGCCTGGGTCTGACAGGACACGTAATGCACAGCTTTCCGATGTAGGGCTGCCAAATATGCCAACCAGTGTGTCACTGTCAGCCATACCAGGAGACAGCTAGAGCGGTATCATTATGCACACACACCACGGTATACACAGGGAGCATGCAACAAAATATTTTTTTCCACAAAGACGCTTATAGTACCTTCATCCTGGGGTGGCTGATCAGCCCTGTCCTTGCTTTCCCGAGCTGGCAACCTTCTTCCCCAGGACTCACCTTGGTCTGGAGATTCCCCACTAATTCCCCCTCATGGTGGGACTGGAGGGAGGAGGTCCATCCCCCAACCCTGTACAGATAATCTAGAGTGGGCCATCGCTGAGGTTCCAGGCGATGATGTGGACTTGGGGACGAGCAGGCAGGGCTTCATTAAGTCCCTGACACCCTTTTTTCTGGTTTTCTTCCCACCCCTGGCGCAGGGCGTTAATGCCTGTGTGTGAAGGCACACATGCTTGATATTCCCGCAGCTCCCTCCCTTCGAGCTGCCTGCACTGCACTACCACCTCCCCCTTGTGGCAGTGTAAGGCCAGGACAGCATCCCGCCCCTCCCTGGGTGAGCAGAGCAGTCCCATGGACACTCAGGTCTCTTCCACCCTGCCCCACCCCCAGTGACTTGAGTCTTTTCCCTGACCTGGGTTGCCAGTGTGGCAGGCGGTAAGGTGCCGGTGCCTCAGCCCTCCACACCACTGGAATAGCTGCCTACAAGATATTTTACAAATTGAAAAAGTTTTCACTCTGAAGCTTAGAAAGAAGCGTTCTGATGTCAGGGGAGGGTTCCTTTTCTGTTTTTCATCTTTCTCTTTATATTTCTGATTTCTGGGGATGTACTTGCCCTTTTCCAGCTATCAGCATGTCCTGTTCTGTCCAAAATAATCACTGCGCCATCCAAGGGCGCTCTTTACTTTCCTTCAAGTCTCAACAGGCTTTAACTCTGTTGCATGGCCAAGTCAGTCACTGGCTTCTAAGTTAGGTAGGGAACTGGTGAAGGAGGTGGAGGAAATTCCACTCCGGTGAGGTCTGAGTGACCCTGACAGAAGTGGGTGATTTGGAGGTACAGTATTAGCAAGGAGATTTTCCACAAGGTGTTCAAGGGCCTCGTCTTGGCAGAGCAGAACCTGGTAGCACTTTTGGTTATTCATCTGGCAAGAATGTTGAGTAAGGAGACAGACTAGGTCAGCAGACAGTCCTGCCATCTGAGGATGTGGGAACACCACCAGGACATGGTCCAGGACCTCTGCAGTAGATGGGGCATTCACCAGGTCAATCACATGGACCTGGCCCCCACAGTGCATAGCTGCCTCTTTCCTTCAGCAGATTCAGAGAAGCGCAGACTGGGGGATAGATTGCCTCTTGCTTCCCTGTATCATAAGCCTGGCTTACAGCTTTACCCCGTGGCCAGCTAGTTCAAAAGTAATTCAGAAGGCATGCAGAAGGAAACTGTGGTGATCCTGATCATTCCTGCACTGGCCACTCAGTAGCTAGTACTCCTGTTTTGCCAGCCTGACCACAGATGGTTCCATTTCGCTGCCTGACATTGATGACCTTCTACACCAGGGGCCAAGTCAGCACTTCTTTGTTAATATATTTTTTTAAGTTTTTCACTTAACGGGGTTACAGGGGTTGGGATGACAGTCATATTTCATGGTTGTACAGACATTTGTAGTAGAGCCATACATTTAGATAGTCTGTTACGGATACACTTTGTGCCATATAATTAATTAGTTATTGGGTACAAATTAATGATAGCTATAACTGGTATTCCAGACCTTTCTCAAAAACATATAAGACAGCTTAGGATTTTCATAACAGCAATATACATACATCCCTTCGATCCACATATTCACCAGGGTTATTTGTGCTTGGGTACCTAAGTCCATATCTGGGTCTTATATAAATATATACATTCATAGCATAATTTATTCAAGGTATGAAGATAATGTCTCTTAACATAATGTGCATAACCCACGTAGCCCATTTCTCAGTGACTAAGTCGGAGGAGTCATTTAGGGAGTAAGAAATCTTTTCAGACCTATAAATATGGGTCATTATTTCCCTCCAGTCTAGCACAGTGGGTATCTTGGTGGTCAACCAATTCCATGTCAGGGCTTTCTTTGCTGCCAAAAGGGAAATCCCCATCAAGTAGCGTGTATGGGTGGCCTTTATGTCTGGGGGGAGGATATGTTGAATAAAGAATTCAGCTGTAAGTGTAAATGGAGTACCCATCAATTCACTTAATTCAGCTTGTAATGAGTTCAAGAAGGGCTGAATTTTGGGGCAAAGCCAAAATACGTGTGTGTGGTGTGCAGTGGAGTCTCCACATTGATGCCAACAAAGTCCCAGACGGGTCGCTCTGAAATGAGCTGTTATTGCTGGGGTTTGAAAATACCTAAGCCTTACCTGCAAGGTAAATAGTCTCCAGTTATGAGAGAAAGTAAGTTTTGATGCTATTCTACAGCCCCTTTCCCATAGTGACAGGGGCACATCGGACCCAAATTCTAGGCTCCATTTTGCATGGCATTCATCAGTGTTTGATCATAGGGTTTCTATGATGGCCTTGTATAGGGCCGAGATAATGTGAGGCATCCCTCCAGAAATAAAGCATTGCTGAATACAGGCAACCAGGGGAGGGATGGCTTCAGGGTCTCGTAGTTCCGGGGAGAGGGAATAATAGAAATGCCTCAGCTGCAGGTACCTGTAGAAATCAGAATGTCAAAGTCCATGGGTACAGTTCAGCTCCTGAAAGGACTTAAAGTCCCTGCCATGCAAAAACTGCGAGAGGTGTGAGAGTTGTAGACGGCCCCAGGTTTCAAAAATGTGGTCAAGGGAGGCGGGGATGAAGTTCTCCAGGAGAGCCACTGGGCAGACCAGGGGAAGATACATGGTGAGGGATAGTTGTTTACGGATCTCAGTCCATACCTTCAACTGGGACAGGATCCACGGGTTCTGGGGGAGCTAGTTATGCGGATAGGAGGTGGCCCAGTGTAACCACTAACCTAGTCCACTTTCGGTGTGAGAGGAGATCCTCTTCTATTTCTCTCCACCGAGTCAAGCTGGCTTTTGACAGCCTGTGTATTATAAATGAGAGGTGTGAGGCCCAGTAATAATGTTTAAGGTTTGGAAGAGCCAAACCACCTTTAGCTCTTGGGAGAGTCAGAGTGCAGAATTTTATTCTGGGACGATGCCCAAACCATATGAACCTGCTTATACATTTGTTCCATGTTTGAAATATCTTGGAGGGAATATGTATAGGCATATTTTGGAACAAATATAGGGCTCGGGGCAGAATGACCATTCTAATTACATCTACTCTCTGTATGAGATTTAATGGGAGAATATTCCACCGGGCCAAATCCGATTGAAGTTGCGTAGTGAAGCAGGGGTGTAGCCAGGGATTTCAGATCTGCACACCAAGTGGACTCACTGCTACCCCCCCCCCCCCGTGTGTAGCCAGACAATACACAAATGTACACCAGACCGTGTTTGTTGCTTCATTTGGCACAATAAATACAACATTTGTATCTCATGACAATGGTTGTTGCCATGCATGGTAAATACAAATGCCATGCACTGCTCCCTAAGACACCCACATACCAGCCCAGAGCCTGTAAAGTTGTATTGTCATTGTGATGCAAAGAGAGTATTAGTGACCAGTCCTTCTAGTTTCAACTCCTATGAATAAAACTACAGAAAGTTTGAGCATTTTCTTTGTTAGTTTTCATGGGAAAAGGAAGCAGTTCAGAGCCTATTTGCTACCCCCCTTAAATAAAATTGCACACCATGGAGTACTTGGAGTATACCTGGCTACACCCATGTAGTGAAGGGGTCATAATTGAATCATTTGGCATTCTCGGCTCGGTGTGACAGGTATATGCCCAGGTATTTCAATTTTACCAAGTCCCAACGGAAGGGGAATCTCTGTGCTAGTTCCACTGTGGGGGAGAAATTAAATGCCAGGGCCTCTGTTTTAGTGATGTTAAGCTTGTATCCTGAGCATCGACCAAACTGCTCGATTATGTGAAATACCGCTGGGATAGACCTGGGAGGATCCGCAAAGGAATAACAGGATATCATCAACGTATAGGGCAATTCGGTGATCTATTTCTTCGACCTCTACACCTTCTACCAGGGGGGACTGTCTAATGACCTGTGCCAATGGTTCAATGAATATGGCGAACAAACATGGAGACAGAGGGCATCCTTGACGGGTGCCCCAGTAGAGGGGGAAATAGGTGGAATGATGTCCGCTGACTTTGACACATGATTTAGGAGAGGAGTACAGGGTTCTAATCATGGAAACAAAAGGGAAGGGAATGCCCATTGTGGTCATAGTTGTAAACAGGAAGGGCCAAGAGGCCCTGTCGAAAGCCTTTTCAGCATCTAAGCTGAGAAGGATAGATGGGGAGCTATGGGATGGCATTTCCTGGACCAAATGTAGTGCACTTCTCTTTTATTGTCTGTGGTAGATCTAGCACTAATGAAACCAGTTTGGTCAAGATTAATTAGGGAAGACAAAACCGAATCCAGGCACTTGGCCATAATAGACATAAGGAACTTAGAATCTGCATTTAAAACTGAAATTGGGCGGTATGATGTACACACTTGTGGGTCCTTGTCAGGTTTGGGGATCAGGGATATCGCTGCATATGACCTGCTGGGTGGGGGGGGGTCAATTGTCCATTGTAGGACTTCATTGTACACCTGCAGGAGGATTGGTGTGAGTGTCTGCACAGAGTGTTTATCAAGTTCAGCACCATAGCCATCTGGACCAGGGGCTTTCATTGTTTTAGCATGAGTGATGACAGCCAAGAGCTCTGAGTGTGTAATGGGGGAAACCAATTGATTTTGCTGTTCCTTGGTCAGCCTAGAGAGGCCCAGGGGCTGGAAAAAAGCCTTGATACCTTCAACTTCTGAGGAGTGGTCTGGGGTGTAAAGTTTTTTATAATACTCGCCAAATACCTGAGTAATTTGGCTCACCTTCGTGCACTGGGCACCCGTGGCTGGGTCTCGAATTATGGGTATAGTTGAAAGGCACCTTTGCTTGCGTAACCAGAATGCCAGCAGGTGGGAGGCCCTGGGGCCTACCTCACCATATCTCTGCCTTTAGTAGGCCAGGGCAATTTCAATTTTCTGTATTGCTAGTGTCTCCAGATCCATTTTAGTCTGTTTAAATTGAGGTAGTACTGTATCATCTCCTTGTTGGTGCACTATTTGAAGAAATGAGAGGGTCTGTTCTAATCTAGACTGCTCTTCCCTACGTTGTTTTGTCTGATCTGAGGAATATTGTATTAGGTGGCCTCGTAATACCGCCTTCAGTGTGTCCCATCTTATTGCAGAGGAAACCTCCATGCCCAGTTTGTCCCCCTGGATCTCCTGGATTTTATCATTAAGGAACTCCCAAAAGTGAGCATTTTTTAGGTGGATTGGGTTGAATCTCCAAAAGGAATTTCACCTCTTCAGGTCCATCCCCCACTCCGTAATCACAGCAGCATGATCGGAGTGGACTATGTCCCTGATAGTGGCCTCCCTGAGAGAATCCAAATTCTCTTTTTGTGTAAAACAGTGGTCTGTCCTGGAGTATGAGCCATGCACCGCTGAATAAAAGGTGTATCGTCTGTCTCTAGGATAAAGGGTTCGCCACATGTCCAGCCAGCCCACCTCTTGTATATAGCGTTTAAAGAATTTATGTGAGGCTAGTTGTTTAGGGGGTCGAGTCAAGGGAGTAGCCGCCGGTGAGGCCTTAAAGTAGCATGGGGCGAGCAATCAGGTAGGCCTACCTGCAGCCAAGGCAGACAAATGCGCAAGTGTTCTTTGAGTCGATTCATTTCAGGCCCTGGTTGATTGGAGGGGTCTCGAGGGGATCCATGGAGTGCTGTCTGAGGTCCAATATTATTCGCTGTATAGCCATAGCACCTTCTTTCTGAAGTTGATCCCTTGGAGGAATTTTAGACCATGCTTTGTAGGCCAGTTTAGTAGCAAGTGTAGCGTTCGTCTTTCTCTGCGTAGGTGGGATATCGATTCCAATTTTAGTTAACTCTCGTGCGGCTTCCTCGGCTGTGTTGAATATCTTGGCACTATCCGCAAATTGAACTATTAGTTTCGCTGGATAGGGTGTTCTGAACTTGAGTTTGGATTCCTTCAGTTTTTGAAAATAGGGCATACGCCTTGCCCATAGCAATTGTAGTAGGATAATCGTATCTACATAGATCTGCTGGTTCTGGTAAGTTAAATCTCTTGTTGCCAACGATTTTGCAGGATCTGCTCCTTCTCTTGGTAGCGGAGAAACCGGATAAGAATAGCTCTTGGTCGGGTGTTTGACTGTGGGCCTAGGGCTCGGTGAACTCTATCCATTTCCAAGGAGCAGCTGTCGGGTAAATCCAGCTTAGTTTTGAAGAAATTCTGCATAAACTGAATCGGGTTGGTGCTCTCAGACCCCTCGGGGAACCCATTTACTCTCAAGTTATTCCTTCGACTCCTAGCTTCTGCATCGTCAGTCCTGTCCTGCAAGTTTGCAATCGTTCGATGTAGCTGTATTATGGCACGCTCTGTGTTGTCCACGTGGGTATCAGTGCTCATTACCTGCTCCTCCACACTATCTACGCGCCTCTCTAGTTTCCCTAAATCAGTTCGCAATGCAGCAAAGGTTGAGCGAGTCTCTTTCATGAACTCTCGTGTCTCTTGGAGGACAATATCCATTTGTCTGCCTACATTTGGTGACAGGGTGCTCTCCTCTTTGGTTGGGCCATTTTTACACGAGGTTTGTGAGGTTTGCCATGCATTGCTATCAGAGCAGCCTCCGTCCAGCTCGGTGGTGTCCAAAGTTGCTCTTTGACGATCGTGTCTCCTTCTAGATATAGTGAACTTGCTCCTATGCTAGTTTTGCTGCTATTAAGATTGGGTTAATTGCTTTTTTAAGTGATTAAGACCTCGGAGGAGATGGAGCTCGGGCTTCAAGCTGCTACTTGAGGCATGACGTCACCAGAAGTCCAAGTCAGCACTTCTGATCCTCGTTGCCTCCAGCTTGTAGCATGACTCCTGAACGCTGGCGACTGCTAAACTTGAAGTATTCTGCCAAAGTAGTTAATACTCCACTACAAACAAGAAAACATTCTGGGCAGGATTCACAGAAAAGTGGGGCAAACAAGGAATGCGGCATCCAAAATAGGACTCTAATAAGTGCATCTATTTGTTTACATTATTTTCTCAAACTACATCCAAAGTTGTGGACATAAGAAAACAAGGGGGAACTACATCCAGAAGAGGCCCAAACTAATGCAGGAAGAGGTGCACCAGCAGTGCATGTTCGCCATGCAGTAATAACTCATTTGATGGTTTGTTTACAAGTGCCCCATGTTTGTTTTGGACTGTAGTAGTCGGAGTACACATTTTTATGCTCTAGGTTTGGAGATGGTCAGCACCCTGTAATGTGTCGTGCTGTAAAGTACTACTCCTTTATTCATGTTTTTTTTTTCAATCGGAGTCGTTTCTGCCTTGGATGATTCAGGCAGGGCTCCGCTTGAGCCTGTCTCTGCTGTCTCCCTCTTCCAGGATTTGCCTGTCAGTCCCAATGGGTTACCCCCCCACCACCACCATGGTGGGGTCAGGAGGGGGAAGGCCATCCCACCAAGGAACACATCCAATGTTAACTTCACAGAGTTTTTGGCAGTGGAGCAGGTGGGCATCAGTGAGCAGGGTGTCGTACTCGCCTGCCTCACCAGTTTTCCTCCTGTTATCTCCCCCACTCCCTGCTTGGGTGTGCACGCAGACATGCGTATGTGTGGAGGCACGTGCGCATGCTGTAGAAGTCCCACAGCTGCCTCCCTTCCTGTGCCGCCCTCAGACCCGCACTGCCACCAGGCCTCCACCTGGTGGCAGTCATTCGGTGGGAACAACACCCCTCCCTCCTCAGGAGAGGAAAGCAGTCCATCGGACATGCATCCTTCTCTTCCTCGGCCGGCCCCCAGCAACCTGAGATTGCTCTCGATCTCATGTCACCGGCCAGGTGGGCAGTAGGGCTACGGTCACGCAACTGAGCTGGCTCGTTATTCATATTTTACTGGCACTGTATTCCCTCCCCTCACCCCCACAAACCAGTGAAGGTGGTGAGTCTGGGATAAGAGGACCTTTAGAGCATGTATCCTGCTGGGGTGAAACACTGGTGCCATATTTTACCCACCACATGTTGCGCTCAGCTGCCAGTGCCATATGCTGTGTTGTTTTCTGCCAGAGAAGGTGCTGGCAGGCCTGCTTAGACCATTTTTTTTTTGCGGTCTATTAGCTATGTCCATTTCACACTTAGTCTACTAGCCACATTTGTTTGTGAATTGCATTAATGGGGATACTGCATTGCAAATCTGGAGGTAGACAAAAATGGAAACATAGGTGTTGGAGGGGGGTCTAGTATTTATTAGTGGGAGGGGTCCTCCTGTTGTTATCCAGCAAGACAGAGTTTTAAACTAGAGGCTGAAATTGATTTGTATTAGATCTACAAGCAGTGGGACTTGATACATTCTATATTGTGCTGATAATTCTGTATTTATATTATTTACCAGCTTAAGGATTGTAAGACTGGATGGTGCCACACAGGACTTCCCAGCGTCAAGATGTTTTGTTTTGTTTCTTTGTTATTGTAAAAAATTCAGTAAAAATCAATGTTAAAAAAAAAAAAAAAAAACATTTGGACACGGCACCATCCTTACATTTACAAACTCACATCTCTTTTAACTCTAATGTTTCAACTAAGTTAGGTTTGGACATAAAGCACTTGTATTGTGGATGTAGTTACCAACATGAAAAAAGGCAACAATTCTTTTGGACTCAACCTCCGTTATTTTGGCTGCACATTCACCACTTTGGATGTAATGTTTGTTGGCACCCATTTCTGGAGCTTTGTTAATCCCGTCCCCCATGTCTAAAGCCGGTTATAGGGTCAAGAGGACCTTTGTAGCCTAGCATATACCGAAGGGTATCAGGCCTCTGTCCTGTTCTACTTCACGCATATGTGACTTCCTACAAGAGAGTTTTGGCAAGAAAGTGTCAGTTAGCCCCCTTAAGGTACAGGTTTCAAATGTAGGGCCCATCCTGGAGAAGATCGAGAACTGCCCCCTACACCAACACCCCTACATTGTAAAGTTCTTCAAAGGCTATGATAAGATCCAGGCTAAATGTAGACCACTCATTTTGCTGTGGAAGCTTAATATCACCCTAGATGCTCTCATTAGGGTTCACGTTGAGCCTGTTAGACACATTCCATGCTACTACCTCAAGATTAAGAC
This sequence comes from Neoceratodus forsteri, assembly GCA_016271365.2. Taxonomy (NCBI): domain Eukaryota; kingdom Metazoa; phylum Chordata; order Ceratodontiformes; family Ceratodontidae; genus Neoceratodus; species Neoceratodus forsteri. The sequence continues at coordinate 1,465,760,996 of CM057452.1, forward strand.
CCTTTCTTTTTCTTTACACTTACGTTTTACGTATTTGTTTAGAAAAACGAAACAGCATACATCGAATATATGCGTATCACTCTACTGTATGCACACACCCTTAAACTAAGCCATTACATTTCCAATAATTGGTGCATAAATCTCTGGTGGAAAACATACATTAAATTCTTGAGGGCCATTTAAACCCCATTAAATAAATGGGGTTTTCTTTGGAATGATGGCCATTCCCTTTTTTTGTTGCCATTTGTTTATGCCCCCTGCTCTCCACTCAGCCCCCTTCCCTCGACCTGCCCCAGCCCTGTTACCCTTGTGTCTCCTGGGACTTACCGTGAACCTCCCCATCTTCGCCAAGAGCTTTCCTCCTCTGGCAGGGGCCCCCTACACCTCTGCCGCAAAACCTGTGTTCTCCTGGGACATTGAAATCAAGAGTGCTTCAGGCATGCATGCACGCTTGCAAGCATGCATGGTGCAGTGCCTGATGATGTCCTCCCACCCACAAGCTGCTCCAGCTGCACTGCTACCTGGGGTCACCCAGAGGGCAGTATAGCAGCGGAGCGGGCAGCCCTCTTTCTCTGGAGGAGGAGAGTGTCCTCTGGGGTCGCCCAGGGGGCAGTATAGCAGCGGAGCTGGCAGTCCTCCCTCTCTGGAGGAAGAGAGTGTCCTCTGGGGTCACCCAGGGGGCAGCATAGTGGAGCTGGCAGCCCTCCCTCCCTCTCTGGAGGAGGAGAGTGTCCTCTGGGGTCACCCAGGGGGCAGTATAGTGGAGCTTACTGTCCTCCCTCTCTGGAGGAGGAGTGTCCTCTGGGGTCACCCAGGGGGCAGTATAGTGGAGCTGACTGCCCTCCCCCTCTGGAGGAGGAGGAGAGTATCCTGGGGCATTCGATCCTCCTCCCCCCCTACTGGTCCACAGCGGCCAAAGCTCATTCCCGAACTTGTGTCACCAGCACCGTGAGCAGTAGCCCTACTGCTGCACCTGCTGGCTGGTGGCCATTACCATTTTAATGGGTATATGACTGTTAATTGCCCAGCCATTAATCTATTGTTACTGCTTAGTAAAGTAATTTAATGCCTGCCATTAAACTGTTTTTAACAAAAAAGAAATATGTTTTGTTTTACAACTTAAGTCCTGTTTCCACCCATTTCCATGGCTGGGTGAACTAAAACATGGAGAGATTTGGTGACGTGCCCAGGCTCACACCGTGATTATTTGGCAATAGCAACATGTGACCTCCTGGTTCTTAAGCTAGTGCTCTAACCACTAGACCACAGGGAGTCCACTGTCTTCTATGTGTTTGTAGTGTATAATAATCTTTAATTTCTACATCCCTTGTTCAAATGCAGTTTGTGATAGTAACACAGTAATTTAAGGTCGGGAGGGACTCTAGGACCACACGTCCACCCTTTTCCCACTTCACATGTAGGGATGAGAATAAGTTTCAGTTTAAGGTCAAAATGTCTGATTTTGTTGGTGATCAAAAATACAGGGCATACATTTAAAGGAAAGGCTGTCTGCAGACGAGCAAGACTTCAGATACTGACTTTTAAAATTTCCATCACAGGCCCTAGTACAATGTGGTGTATTCCTGCCCTGTTGTTCAGTGATATTTTTCTAACTAATGTAGATTAGTGGTATTTTAATTGTTTAAAGAATAATGTTATCTATCAATGACTTAACCGTTAATGGCATATAAGCCCATTCATTTATACAGCTATGACAATTTAGAAAATCTAACGGCATGTACTTATTGTGTAAGAGCCATTAGAGTGAGTTTGTGTGGCCAACTCAAATGCCCGGCAACAGCGCCTCATACTGCCGTGCAACCAACTGAAGTTCGAGTGCAGACTCCAGTCACCACATCAGGAGACGAGCCGGGCTGCAGGCAGCTGCCAGAGGGTAGTGCACCTTGGCTGGGGAGAACTGGCGGCAGGTTCTGATGTGAAACAACCACTGCAGGTGGCATACCTTATTTGGTTGCTGCTAACTGCTCTGTGGCTGTGGGGCAGGCCCGTCAGTGCAGCAGCAGTGCTGATACTTGTGACACTCGTTTGCGAACAAGCCCAGATCATTGGGGCTGGCTGGGGTGAGAAGGACTGAGCATCCCCAAGGATGCCGGCACTCACTCTCCGGGGGTGGGAGCACCTCACAGATGGTGCTGCAGTGCAGGGGCTTGCATCAGGGAAGGGAGGATGTTGCCAGCCCCTGCAGTGTGCATTGCTGCCAGATATCCACACAAAGCATTGTCCTCGGGACTAGGAGGCAACTGTGACGTAAAACCTCTCGCCCTAGCAGGATGATGACCTGGAATACTCAAAGGCCCCGCACCTACTGACCTCAGGAGCCCTCTCCAACTCCATCTCATGCCTCTTGGGATCCAGTGGTCTAGCCCAAGGGCCCCACTATGGGGGTAAGTCATGGAGGGCTTAAGGCTCATTCCATCAGTTGTACCACTGCCTCTGGGGCTGCTTCCAGGGATGTCCCCATCCAGGAAATCTGCAGGGCTGCTACCTGGAAGTAAGCTCTCACTTTTATTGTCCATTACGGCACTGACCTTGAGTCTTGTCAAAATGCTGCTTTTTCGGACCTCGGTTATCCAGTCCCTGTTCACCAAATAGGGATGCATGCCTTTGCCCTCCCTTCTCCCAGAGAACTGCTAGGAGTCTGCCAGTGTGTGGATAGTGAACTGTATCCACATTTCTAGAGAGATAGGTTTCTCACCTGTACCCATTGTTCCACTAGGAAAGTGGCACATGGATTGCTGCTTTTGATGCTCAAATAGCTGATGTCAGAGGGTGGAGCCAGAGGATATACCACTGTGGTGGTGGTAGGAGCTTAGCTTAACGATGTTACAGTGTATCAGAACTTTCATTGGAACCGCCAGTGTGTGGATGTGAACTGTATACCACTCCTAGAATGACGGTTAAAGGTGAGCAACCTATCTTTCCAATACCTGGTCACACAAACGTCCTAATCGCAGTAAAGACTATCACATACCAACTGATGTCTGTGCTGTTCCAAGCATTCCGAGCTTCAGAACGCTTTTTTTTTCCCAATTCTTTTTGTCACTGCGCTTCAGGTGGAGATATTCCCCTACTCAGTGCCTTTACGCCCGACAGTGGCATCCCCCAGCAGCCGCCTGCAACCAAGGCCCATGGTGGGGCCCCCAAAATGGAGACCGAGATCTACCAAGTTCTGTCCCGGGACTGGCTGCGGTGTCATTTGGCGTGGGGTCGGAGGGCTTCACACTGCTCTGGCACACAGAGTTTCCCCCTTTGACACCCCCAATGCATGGATGTGCAATGACATCAGTGCGTGAAGTGCGCATGCCCCGCAGACATCTGCCACTGCCTTCCCTGTGCTGTGTGATTCTGGCTTGGTGTACTCCTGATCTCCTCCAGGTGTCACCCAAGCGCTGGGCGCCACCAATCCTGTCACCTGGAGGTGAAGAGCTGTCCCTGGGATGCTCATCCAATCTCCCCCTGGCCAGCCCTCTGGCATACCGGGCTCGTTCATGTACCAGAGTTGCCTAGACTGATACTTGATTATGGTAGCCAAATATGGGCCCCAAATACAAAGAAAGATGGTAGTAGAATTTAGAGAGTACAAAGGAGGGCAACAAAGATGATTTGTAATTCAAAGGATAGTACTTATGAAGAAAGATTCACTCTGTTAAACCTAATGAGTAAGGAAACTAGAAGAATAAGGGGTAATTTATTGTTATTATATGATCTACTAAACAGTGAAAAGAAATGATGGAAGATTTAGGGATGGAATACAAATTGGAATACAAACCAACAAGTAGACGCAATAAACAACTTAAATGTAAAACCTTTAGGATCGACAAAAGAATGTTCTTTTATACCCAGAGAAACATAGAAACATAGAATTTGACGGCAGATAAGGACCGCTTGACCCACCCAGTCTGCCCATTTCCCTACCTAATGGATAAGCTGCAGATCCTAGTTAACCAGCAGCATAGGAATGTGGAATAGGCTGCCTCATGAGATTGTAAACAGTGAAAAGAAGGCAGACTTTAAGAAAAGCCTTGATAAGTGCATACTGGAAGGTGGACAATTGGAATACTACCAGTGACAACTGGAGAGCAGCTTAAATGGGCTACACAGCCATCATCTACTCTGTTTATCTTAGTATGACCCTTAGTGTGGTATTAGCCCAGAAGGAGACAGCTGAGCCAAAAGATGAGAAGAGGAAGATGAGGGTGCGAGAAGGGACTCATGCAGGAGTGAGTTGAGCCACCCCAGGCACACTGCAACACATGGAATAGGCCAGAGGGGAAGGCTACAAGGCTGGACAGGCAGGCAGGCAGGAGCCAGCAGCAGTCAAAAAGAGAACACCCTCCACCCAGCACACCCTGAGGCGAGAAGCAGGGAGGAGGTGGGCCCAGTGCCAGGACATCCGGCAAAGCCCCCCCCCCGAGCAAGCAGATCCTGGGGGGAAGGGGCACAAGGACAAGAAGAGCATGACTGGCAGATGAAAGCCAAGCTGGAGTGCAGGCCCACATGGACAGGAAACAAAAAGGGCCCAGGCAGAGGCAGGATGAAAGGAAGTTAGTGAGCCACAGCTGGCACCAGCCAACAATGAGAAGAACTGCAAGAAGGGCTGAGGGAACCTGGAAGGGCAGAAGCAGAGAGGAATGCCGGCAGAGGCAGCAGTAACCAGAATAAATGAGGAGCAGTGGTCAGGTTGGCCAGACAGTCAAAGGAACAGCAGAAAGCACAGGTGAATATAGACAGAAAGGGAGGAGGATGGGCCAGCCCAGTGGCACAGAGGGCTCAGGCACTGTACCACGCTGGTTACCTGAGTTCAAGAGTGGGCTCTGTGTTGCTGGGGATCGCCTGGGAGGGAGATGATTTAGTGTTCACCAGACAGTTCTCCTCCCGTGGGGAGGGGGGCGGGCATGCTGTCTGGACCCTTGGCTGCCACCTGGTGGAGGCTGGGTGGTAGCACCAGCAGCTCAAGTAGCATCGAAGGGAGGGGCCACAGTTCCATGGATGTGTGCACCTCCACTTGCACACGCCTGTGTGCTGCCACAACTGGGGAACACAGGGAGAAAATGGAAAAAGGTCAGCAGAGGCTCAGTGAAGCCCTGACCGCCTCCTCCCATCCCCAAGCTGCCACCTGGACCACCAATCCCACTTCTGGATGAGAGGCACCGGGTGGGGGGGGGATGGCCTTCCCCTTCCCAGCCCCACCGTGGGGGGCAATCCACCGGGGAATACAGGCAAGGTGGGTCTGGGGGAGGTGGGGACAGGACTGAGAAGACTGCCTGCATTAATCGAAGCAGAAGAATCTTTTTAGCAAAAAAAGAAGGGGAAGGGGTGGGAGAGCTGGCAGCTGCATGGCTGTGTCGAAGAAACCGGTATCAAGAGAATGTTTGGGGAATGCGTGCTGAAATAGCTTTTGGTGGGGGTGGGGTGTGGGATGTGAAGTGAGTTGCTTGCTGCTCATCAAACCCCAGGTATAGCGCTACAGTTAGTGCACTGTATGCAGGCTCCCACTCATTTGAATGTGCCACTGAGTCCTTAACTTTGTGCCACTGCATGGCGCCCGCCGGTGCAGCGGTGGATTTCCGCCAGGACGCCGCCACCCGTGGTTGGGAACGGACTCTCGTGTCGCTGGAGGCCGCTGGGAGAAGGGATAGAGCGTCCCTACAGACTGCCTCTCCTTCTCCGGGGAGGGATAGGGAAGTGCTCGGGTCTGCGCGACTCCTGGTGGAGACCAGGTGTGGCGCGACTGCCGACTCTCAACAGTGCGTGTACGGAGGAGGGTAGGGCGCCCGCGCCATTGCTGCACGTCCCGCCTCCGGAAAAAAGGAAAAAAGAGGAGAATGCCGCCGGACCCTTGATGAAGCCCGTCACAGCTTCAATTAGCCCCCTCAGGCCAGCCGTCCGACGCCTGCGGCATGTGGATCCAGTGCCGCAGCCCCACCTTGGGGGGTAAGCCACGGGTATCGGAAGGGCGCGAGGCCGATGTGGGGTGTAGTTGACCGCTGAAAGTACCGGCTACCGCGTGCAGGGGTATAAAGAATAAATAGAAAAAAAAAAAAACTTTGTGCCACTGCACAACCAGGTTTGTGCTGCACAAACTGATGGTTCAAATGTAGGAAGCCCCACAATAAGTCCACACTCAGGACACAAACATAGTTTGTGCAGTGCTGAGTTGCTTTGCATGGTGCTCTTGTGTACATAGAGCAGTCAAAGTTTATTTGCAGTGCACATCCCAGTTTCAAGTCAGGCAGGCTCTGTTTCTTCCAGGGGGATGGAAGAGAGGTTCTGTGGTCCTCAAACCCACCATGACCTTAATGGCCAAGGGCATGTATTATGAAGGCATATCTGTCTAAGCGGCTACCTGCCCCCTCTCTCCTTAAGGAACAATCACCTTAAGCTGTGTCCACTTCCTGGGTGGTGAGAGTGCCTCACCCTTGGAATTGTGTTGGGCAACGACTTGGGTTTCTCCTCACAAGTTCTCGAGTACTACACATTGCATGTTTTCAGTTCTTATAATGCAGCGTATTGCAGGAAGTCCTGCCAGCAGTTGTTCAGCAGTAATTCCCTCAGTTTTTACTGCTTCTGTTGCCTCTGTAGTCCAGATTGCAAGAAATGCAGCAGAATGGGAATTGCATTTCTTAGTCATAATTCATTTTCTGCTAAATATCTGTTACTACTCTGGATGTCCCCCACCCCAGCCTTAGCACTCTTCTGTTCAGTAGTAGGGGTGTTTTATTTAGGGTTTTATGTTACTTGCTTGCTGTTGTGTTCCTGTTGCGCCTCCTCCCCCCTTTGAGGACATTTACTGGTATTGGTAGAGACTAGGGCTACTTTTACTGCTTGAGTGTGTGCCAGTTATTAAACAGCATGTCAGTCTATTTCATGTGGAAGATCTGCTGTGAAAGAATTATGACTGAGGATCATAGGATGCGGGAAGTCCCCCATGCGATTTATCAGTCTTAATGTCTGTGCCTGCTGAGGAGAGGAGTCATCCCTGTAGTCTGGATTGCTAACTGAGACTTTGCAGAAACAGAATTACTGGTAAGGAATAAAATTCGCACAGGCTGCTCCACGGTCAGCTGGCAGTGGGTAAGAATGCCAGGCACACTGTGCTCCACCTGGGAACCGAGCATCTCACCTCCCAGACACTCCTTGGTAAGTCTTAGTTACCAAGGGACCACACCACTGAGCTGGCCCCAAGGGCTCCTATTTAATTAATTTATGAGTAGATGAACCAGCTACTGCTACACCCAAAAAATTAAATAATTTCCATCTCTGCAAACTGGAGTTAATGGTAATGCAGTACTTGCCTCTACCAGGGTAGCAGCAATAGACTCAGGAATTGAAAGCAAATGGCTGACCCTGGATACCGCTTCCTGGGGAAAAAAAGAACATTTCTCATAGCTGATTTACAGTCTCAGTCACTAAGCTGAAATACATTCCGGCGAAAGTTTCAATGGGACTGTCAGCCTGAGACGACCAGCTAATTTCTTCATTCAGTATCCCCGTCTTCCAGAAACAGATGGACTGTAGTTAATGCTTAGGAAGGAGATGAGGTAAGAGAATGCAGTATTTACACAGGATGACATGAAGATAAATGAGAGCCCTAATTATTTCATGGAAAAGAAAATCCCCCCAGAGGGTCTCGGAGTAACTTGAGCCTTTTCGACACAAAAATGCTACTGCAGAGTCTCCTGATCACTCAAGACCACCAGACAAACCTGACTCCTTTCCCATCTGTCTCTTTCTACAGCCCTGGCAGCTTAAGTGCTTATCACCTTCTGTTGAGGGACAGAGGCATCCTCTGGAGGAGCAGCCATCAGAGAATGAATCATCTTTTAGCCGAGCTTTCTCCTGAGGCTGCGATGCGTTAACACAGTGAAAGCCCAAACCAGCTAGAAGTATGTCCCAACTGATCGATTTCTGGGAAGATCTGCTTGGGGTGGGGGTGGGGGATGTCTGACACAGGCTGCTACGCTTTTTGTCATAGGCAAGGAAGTTGTATGTGGTGACATGAGCCAGGGGCAGACAGAACTGGCCCAAAAGGAGGCAGATTGGAATAGCGGTTGCAGCAGAGCTGTAAGCCTGGAGTTCCAGGTTAAATCCCACAGTCACCAGTTTCTGACATTGTGACCCTGAGCAAGTCACATAACCTCCCTATGTATGCATAATTCTTCAATCTACTTTCTGTCTAATCCACAGTATCTCTGTGTTGTTTGAAGCTCCATGTGAGCCTGAAATGGTTACATCATTCGGTCTCCTCCCTTCCTCTCCTGGATTGAAAAGTGTTTTGGGAAAGGGTATGTACGAAAGGCACTGTATGATTTATTTATTTATTTAGATTTTCGGAAAAGGTCTTTGAGCCAAAGGCTCATTTACAGAAGTTCCATGTCAATTGAAACAAACAGGATACAAAACAGTTTACATAACATTGAGAATACAGCAAGGTGACAACACAGAGCAAACTAAATAATAGGTACAAACATAGAGTAGGTTACAAGGTCATAGCCAGATGAATGCGGCTGAATTGTCCCCGGACAAAACGTTACGGTGATTATGTCATGGCCAAAACGTTGTGTGCTCAAAACATACATGAAATAGTTGCCATTTAGTATGTTGTAGACTGGACATAACGTCGCTGCCGACGTGGTTATGGTAAGGGAATTGTGGTGGTACCTGGGCTGGGGGCCGGTGGAGGAGACAACTAGAGTGGGAACAGCATTTCAATGAACCAGCTAACATGTAACAGTAACGTGAAATGACTTGAACTTGACAAGGACTTCATCAGTTCATCTTTTATTTTATTTTAGATGCGTAATTAAAACCAACTAATTCATAATTAAAATCAACTGATGCAAAAAGCACCCCAGTGTAAGAGTTGAAAATGTGACTGGAGGGAAGTAATACAGGATGTTAGATCCTGCAATTGTAGCCACCGTTAGATGCTAGCAGAGCCCTGAGTTTCACTTTGAATGGTCCAAGCATCTGTTCATCCTGTAGTTCTACCCTGAGAGAGTTTAGCCAGAGAGACGCATGATACTCAAAAGACCACTGACCTTGCGAGGTCTGGCGAAAGGGGATTTTTAGAGATTGGTTGTTCATGCCCCTAGTACTACTGGAGGAGTTAGGTATTGTGATGAGGTTTCTCGCTCCACAGGGGGTAAAACCTAGGGTTGCTTTCTTTGCCAGAAGGCAGACCTGATAACATAATCTACTGTCCAGGTTAAGCCACCTTAGTCTGTGAGTACAGGTCACGTGTGTGTCATCTGGTCTGCACCCATCACAAGTCTACATGCCTTGTTGAGTGTTATCTTGATACGTTTGAGGGCCGTAGGGGTTGTAGCACCATACACCACTAGGCCATAATCAATGGAAGACAGCACTGAGCTTGTAACAGCAATTTTTAGAGCTTCGCTGGTTTGGCAATGTTTGTTATGGTAGAGCAGTCATAGTTTAGTGTTAGCAGCCTTAGCCACTGATGTTAGAGTGCTGTCCAATGTAATGTAATGTATGAAATCAAATTCTTTTCCTTTCCTAAAATCCAACCCTCTACGATCTGCACAGTTCTAAACCTTAGAACAGAGAAGAATTTGCCATTTCTTTTATTTTCCTTTTAACCCCTGCCCCCAGTCACTGCTGCTGTGCTGTACGGACAGCACCTCCCAGCCACCCCCCTCCCCCCCCGCGTGATGGAGCCTTTGACAGTCAGTGTTCCCACTTAGCAGACAAACATTGGTGGGCAGTCGGGCCATTAGACCTGGAGAGTGCTGAGTGTCATTCTGCTCACACCAGGGTTTTTCCCTCCTTAGTTTGCCCTTGTGATTCCGATGGTAAGGGCTCCATGGCATGTGCATTCATGCTTACGTTTACTGGTAAATGAAGCCAGTCAGCATCAGCTCTCCCACAAGCCTGCTCCAACTACATTACCACCTGTGCTCACCCTGGTGGTGGTATAGTAAAAGAAGCTGCTGCCCTTCCTTCCTTCCTGGGGGAGGAATACACCCTCTGGGATGCCTGATCTTCCCCTTTCCCTGGCTGGCCCTCCAGCATCCTAGGTTCATTCCAGACCCAATACTGGCATTGTGCCATCTTTTATTTTTTCTCCCCAATTTGTTCCTTTTGGATCCCGCTGTCTCCTCCCACCCTAACGTTGGGGCCTCCCTGGCTGTAACCCTCCTCTGGCTGAGCAAGCGAGTGAGCAGCTGCCTTTGTGTTTGATACCAGTGCTGCACTGTGGTCATCTGGCAGAGGGCGCATGAACCATGGACCACTCACCCTCACTCTCCCTGGGTGTGCCTCACCTATGTGTCATGCCTGGTACTCTGTCAGCCTCAGGGTGGCAATCTGGGGCTCAAATGTGAGCCCTTGTTATCCAGGTTGGCAGGCGTGACATGCTGCTACCATGCAGCTGGGCCAGCCTTGAGAACCAGCCTTTAAAAAAACAAAATTAGCGTGAGGGATTCGAAGTGCAAATTAAAAATTCACAAGTCATAAACACTTCAGGGGCATATCCTTCTGCTCCCCAACAAAAGCACCAATCTGCAAATCCTACCCATCAAAATCCTACTGGGCACTCACAACAAGGTGCTTACGATCCTCACAGTCTACATCCCACCCAAAACAATTCCCGGTGCTACCAACCTCATGGACTTTATTGCCACCCTATGTCTTAACTCCGAGATAATTCTTCTCGGGGATTTCAACATCAGTTGGCCCTCTCCCACAGCTGCTACAGTGAAAGACCCTCGAGCAACTATCCACTTTTCCCAGATGGTGGCAAACCCAACAAGGGTCAACTACAAAACTGGTGCTAGCACACTGCTGGACTGGATCCTCTCAAACTGACCAGCCCACATCACCAACACCACTATCCTCTCTGACTCACTGAGTGATCATTCACCTGTTACCTGCACCTGGCAAAACAACGTCAGCAAGCCCCCACCCAGAACCATAACGAGCCATGTACTCCTCAAAGGCACCTAACACAACTCAAAGCAGACCTTCAAGGCCTAGACTGGTCTGACCTACGTGAAACAAATGATGTAACATCACACTCGGATGTTTCCTCACAAAATTTAACGCCACTTACGATAAACATGCCCCCCTGAAAATAAGAAAATCTAAAGCTCCCTGCAACTCCTGTACAATGCCAGAACTTCTGCTACAACTTAGTGCTCCGGACCAACTCTGGATAAAGGCATGCATACATGGTACAGCTGCCAGTATCCAACTATATAAAAAAGCTAGAAACGAGTGCACAAAGGCTATCCGTCTAGCAAAATGCTCCTACTATAAGGAAGCTCTCTCCTACTCCTGGAACGGAAGCACTTCCTTCTGGGCCAACCTCAGTGATATTATTGGCAAGGATCCCAAAACAGCCCCCTCCATTCTCCTGGTCAACGATATACCCACAGTGGATCCACTCCAAATAGCAAATGCCCTAAATCCTGCCTTCACGGACCTAAGTGGAGTGCTTCCAGCAGACTACTTCGATCCTCCAGTCCAGAAGCACCCAGTAGGTGATCAATCCCCTATGAAGAACTGTCTGCTTTTTTACTTTAAAGAAGTCAGCACTACTGAGGCTAGAAAGTACCTTGAGAAGGTGCTGGGCAAATCGAGGCACAGTGGAAACACCTTGGACCTTAAATTCGTCGCTATGGCACTTGTAGAAGTACTAAGCCCCCTGACCACCATCATCAACCTATTCCTCCACCACTCATAGTTCCCCCAGCTCTGAAGTCGGCTTCTATAACACCAGTTCACAAAAGTGAAGACTGGGCCCTACAGAACAACTACAGGCCAATCTCCATACTCCTGCCACTCTCCAAAGTACTTGAACGGATAGCGGTGGATCAGCTTGTGGAATACCTGAACATGCATCAACTCCTATGCCCGGAACAACATGGGTTCTGAGAGGGACACAGCACTGTCATGGTCCTGTTGGAATTCACTAGTTATATCCACCGAGCCCTGGATTAAGGGCAGCTAGTGGGGGCTATCTTCATCGACCTATCAAAAGCTTTTAATATGGTTCACCACACACTCCTCCTCGAACAGCTAGCTGACACCGGTCTCTCTTCTGATACAATTATATGATTTAACAGCTATCTCAGCAGTCGCCCACAGTGGGTCAAGATTGGGGACATTGTCTCAGATAGCAAACTTGTCCGCTCAGGGGTCCCCCAGGGATCAATACTGGGGTCCCTCCTCTTCAGTATCTTCTTAAATAAATTTCCAGGCTCTTGCACCAGTCACATTCTGTTGTATGCTGATGATGCTGCCATTTTCACCTGCAACCCCAACCCCAAACTACCTCAAAATGACCTCCAACTATGATTTACTGCTGCCGAAACATGGTTTAAGGAGCACAGACTAATCCTTAACTACAAGAAAACTAAGACTATGATCTACTCCAGCACCCACAGCAAACACAAGACCTTGCCACTATCCATCCTGAACAACAGTGGTGATGTGCTGGACCTTGTGCAGCACTTTAAGTACCTGGGTATCGCCTTGTCCTGTGCACAGCATGTAGACAACACAGCCAAGGCCATCAGTTCCAGAATCGGGATACTCCACTGCCACAAGCACAGTCTTACATATGAAGCACTTAACACGGCCATCACCAGCTCGGTTGTTACCCTCGTTGACTGTGGCCTGGTGGTTTATGGTTCTGCACCGGACTCAGCACTCTATCGCAGTTCCCTGGCCCTTAATAAGGCTTGCCAACTCCTCACAGGTGCTGCAAGGCTTACACACACCTGTGAGCTCTATTCATGGGCAGGGTGGCTCCAGCTGAAGAGCAGAGTTAAGTACTATACCTGTCTACTGGCCAAAAAAATCACACTAAATCTGATGCCACCAGGAGTCCAGAATCTGCTCATGCGCCATGCAAGTGCCAGGCTGACCAGAAGCACCCACAGCCAAATTTTCAGTGAGCCTAGATGCCGCACTGCACAGGGTCAACGTGCATTTTGCTACCATGCACCACACTGGACCAATGCCCTTCCTTCAGCCATCTCCTATACCACAACCATTGGTGCTTTCAAGCGTAAGCTCAGGCAACACCTTGCCACAGATGACAAATGTGACTATGTTGGCCATTCATGATGTGCAAAACAACTTTCCTACATTTGGACCACCATAAAGCAGTAGCCCTTAGTGTTCCACTTAATCCTAGGGGCACCTACTTTCACAGCACTTCATTGTCCCTCCCCACTGGGCACCCATTCCCCTCACTGTCCCCACCTTCATGCCCTCCCCGTCTGCTGCTGTCCTAGCCCCATTGTCTCCAACCTTCCTTAAGTCTTTTCTTAACCCCTTACGCAGGCATACACTTCACTGTGCCGCAGCTGTGCCTGTTCTCCATTCTGTTTCTCCCCCCACAAGTATGCTTAACTCTCCGAAGCAGGCACCTTCTCGCCAATGCCATAGCAGTGTCTAAATGTTTTGCCTTAAGCTAAATGCTATCCCAGTCTTGTAATTCACACCAATTTGTCTACGTAGCTTGTATAATATTGTTTTGTACCAGTGCAATTTTGTACTTACTTGTAATGTAATGCCTCGTAAGGTAATGCTATGTACCTGTTCAATTTTTTTCTTGTAACTGATGTGGAACCTACAAATGAGCATCCACTCACAGGTGTTCTCCAAGATATCATTAAAATTAAAAAATAAATAAAATCTAACAAATATGGAAGTTGCTGGGTTTGTATGTTAATACCATTGCCGAGACAACTCTTATGGTTGTAAGAATGGTCTCTTGCATGTTTTCTTAGGGTATGAGAACTGCAAACCAAAGGCAAGTGATTCTGATACACTAAGGATGTAAGTGAGACCACTCTTACAACCATAAGTGTGGCCCCAGCTGTGGTTTTAATATGTTATTGACTTGAGGTTGATCAGTAGTGTTTTAACATGTTTAAAAACCTGCTCTGAACATGCCTGTCTCAAGGGCAACTGTGTGTGAGACACTCTTCACAGAATAAGTGTGTCTCATGCGCATTGAAAAAAAGAGTGCTCTGATTGGTTGGGAGTGCTCTCTCGATCTATGATGAAAATAAAACCCCTTTTTTAATTCTGTGTTGTATGTTAATGCCACTGTCGAGACACTCTTAAAGTTGTAAGAGTGATCTCATGGGCATTCTTAGGGTATGAGAACCGGGAACCAAAGGTGGCCGGTTCTGACCTGGGCTAAGTGAAGTTCCTCTTACAGCCATAAAGTGGTCTCAGTGGTGTTAGTATTATCGATCGCTCAATAATATATTAAAATGTTAAAAAACCTTCCCCGAACCTGCCAGTTTCCAGGGCGCTGTGCATGGGACACTCTTCACAGAATAAAAGAGACTCATGCGCAGAGGAAATTGGTGCTCTGATTAGTTGGGAGCACTCCCTCAATCTAAAATTATTTCCTGCTCACCAGGTTGCCCACCTCTTCATCATCAGTCACATTTCTCCTCTTCCTGTTTGCCACACAACACTGGAGCACTGATCCCCAGGCCAGATCCATGCAGGGACAGCTCCTCAAGAGCCAGCTCCAAGATGAGTCTTGTACATACACAAAGTTCAAAGCACCCTTGGGGGGGGAAAGCAGACGTTAGGGTGAGAGGTGTGCGTGAGAGTGGCACCATCATACACCAACTGGGTAGCTTTTGTATTTATTTATTGAAACCTTCGGTGATTACCTTTGAGCACAAGTGCTTACAAAGGTTCAACGTCAAATACATAGTCACTAAAAACATTACAAGTACATTAAGCAGTTTCAGAGGAAATGCAGTCGAGTCAGGCTTCAAGCACTTAAGGCAGAACAATTACATACAGTTTAAAAAAAAAAAACATCCATACAGATCATTGTATAAAAAGTCACAGGTTATGTACAGAGAGAAACCAAATAAAACATTTTTTTTCCCCAGATAAAACAGTTCAACAGTTACAATTGCATTAGACTGCAAAGGCAGACCGCAAAGGTCTCTTAAACTGATTAACCTTGGGCAGATTCAGCAGAGTATCAGGCAATTTGTTTAACCAGTTAGCGGCCCTGACAGCAAATGACCGCTTGCCCAGCTGAGTACGCCGGAAAGGAGGCTTACGGGCATTTCTGGCCATATTCCTGGTGTTGTATGTATGGGTTGGAGACAGTGCAGAAGAAATTTGTTAAAGCAGGGGGCATTAGGCCCAAAAGTGCCTTTTTGGGTAGCAAGCAGGTCTGGAGTGTTATTCTGCTAGGTGAAGGTAGCCAGTTAGTAAATGCATAAAGGGTACAACTCCGAACGTGGTTATCTGCATCAAGTACAAAGTGGCAGGCCTTATTACAGATCAACTTTACTCTGTTTAGCACCGTGTCACAGGCAGCTGCATAGACAGACAATCCATAATCTATAATTGACAGAATAGAGCTAGCATAATGACACTACTAGCATCCTCAGTAAGATTTGTAGGGTTATGGTACAGGGTACCCTGTCTCTTATTAAAAACTGCTCCAAACCCCCTCCAGTCACCATTGACCTCAGTGGCATTAGCCACACCGACCCATCAAAATTATCACTCTCTTCAATGACATCTTCAGTGACCTGGACCAACACAGACCAGTGCTTCCCCCACAACCAGTCCCATCATTCCTAAAAAAGACCCACACCGCCCCCACGTCTACTTAAAAAGGGTTACTTTCTGTGAAATCCACAAACTACTTGCTGCACTAAAAGTGGACAAATTAAAGTCATCCTTATGGTCTCATACCCCAATTTCTTAGACTCGCTGCACCTCAAATTGCTCTCCCTGTCACTAAGCTCTTTAATTCGTTCTTCTTGACTGGCACCTTGCCTGTCCTTTGGAAATTGTCTACAGTCATCCCATTGCACAAGAAGGGTTAAAAGACATCTCTTGAGAACTATCTCCTAATCTCACTTCTCTCTGCTCTTGCTAAGCTACAAGAAAATATTGTCCACAGACAATTAGTGGATTACCTGCAGCAATACAACCTCATATACCCCAAGCAGCATGGTTTTTGTAAAGGGCACAGCACCAATGTAGCCTTGATCGAATTCACCTATGCCATTTAACACTCTGTGGACAAGGGTCTTGTGACTGGATCTGTGTTTGTGGACCGGACCAAGGCCTTTGACTTGGTTGACCACAAGCTGCCAACAGACAGATAGTTGGACCTGGGCCTAGGACCATCTGCGCTTGTCTGGTTCACAAACTACCTGAACCACAGAAAACAGGCTGTAAAAATAGGAAACAACCTATCCGCAGTAAACAGTATCACCAGTGGTGTCCCCCAGGGCTCCATTCTAGGCCCTCTCCTTTTTACCATATTCATAAACAACCTGCCCATAGTCTGCAAACCCATGTGGTCCCTCCTGTATGCAGATGATGCTGTTCTTTTTATACAGAGCAAAGATAGATGTGATCAACCAATCGCTCAGCTCCTGCCTTGCCAGTCTCCAGGATTGGTTTTCTTGCAAAAAAGTGGTCCTTAATCTCCCTAAAACCCAGACCATGCTATTTGGGACTAGGCATAGCCTAAATAAACTATTCTCCAAGTTCTCTATCCTTACGGCAAATGGTTGTCCCTTAGTAAAGACGATGTCCTTTAAGTACCTTGGTGTTCACCTCGATCCTACACTGTCTTTTGAGTCCCATATCCAGCACACTACATTATTTCTTCACCAGAAATTTGGTTCTCTCCACAGAATATGCAAGTATCTAACATATATTACCAGAATCTGGATTGCAGTGGCAAACCTCGTCCCCTCCCTTGATTAAGGCTCAGTTGTCATCACTGCTGGCAACAAATCCACTGTACAAAAAAAGTATGCCCTATACTACAAAATCGCTAAATTAGCCACTGGCAGCAGATCTGAAGCACACAACTGCCTGGTCCTTGACTCTCTAAAATGGCTTCCTCCTGACCTCAAAGCTAATCTGACACTTGCCATTTTTGTCAAGAAGACTATGCAATCTGGCACACCTGCCTACCTAAAAAGTCAATTCTCATGCGTGGATCTCCCCTCGTCCCACTCAGCCGTAAATAACAACCTCATACAGTAGTCCCCATGTTTCGAACCAATATGGGACAGTGCTCTTTTAGCTACCATGCCTCATTTATTTGGAATTCCCTTCCTCTACCTGTCAAAAAATCCCCCACCACCCCAGCCTTTACAAAGCTCCTAAAAGCACACTACTCCTCATCTCCAGCCTGCTGCTGGTTCCACTAATCGACCCAATTTTGCCCACCACCCCCTACTACCTCTGCTCCCTACCTCCTTGACCCCCTTTCTTCTCCCTTTACTTCCCCCTTACCCCCACCCACCTATGCACTCAACACACCCCAACAAACTATGCACTTACCACCCTGTTTCCCACTCATTATCTCTCGTTCTTTCCCTCTTTCCAGTAACCTCCAC
Source organism: Neoceratodus forsteri (assembly GCA_016271365.2). Taxonomy (NCBI): domain Eukaryota; kingdom Metazoa; phylum Chordata; order Ceratodontiformes; family Ceratodontidae; genus Neoceratodus; species Neoceratodus forsteri. Next base: position 1,465,778,407 of record CM057452.1, read on the forward strand.
CTCTTCCCCACCACCTTCCTCTCTCAAGCTTCACTGTGTCTCCTGACCCCTCAATCCCCTTGTGCAGCTTGTTCACTGTGAGTATTTCTCTTCACATCCTGACCCTAGGCCAGATGCTTGGTATCATATTTGACATGCTGAATTTTCTCCAATGCCCGACGTATTTTTATTTACTAGTGCCTTCTTTTTGTACCAAAAATCAGTCATGTTGGTATATATTCTCAGGCATGTGGCGTTGTATCATATTTGACATCTTGAGTCATCACCTTTTCCTGTTGTATTATATCTTACCCCCTTGTATGTACTACTGCACCTGGGTCGTGACTGAAAAGGCACTTACTGCCAGTGTACTCACCTGTCAACAAAGTTTAAATAAAATAAAACTATGGCCACCAGCTTGTCAACATGAGGTGCAAACGATAAGGTCTCATTCAGCTTTACTGCAAGGTATTTGAAGGTCTCCACCTGTTCAAGGTTGTGTCCTTGGCCATTTCGAATGACAAAGGGCTGAATTTTCTTCTTCTGTGGAAGGCTAGAGAAGAGCATGTTTTTTTTTGTTTGTTTTTTGTAATTGAGTAACAGTTTGTTGTTGGATAACCAGCTTTCAAGTGACCTAAAGTTACTTTGGAGAGCTGCGGTAAGGCTGTCCAGGGTCAGACTTTTTGGAATGGATGACAGCATCATCAGCACAGAGGAGTAAGTTGGCTGTCTGACAAGCATTAGGCAGTTGATTTATGAAGAGGCCAAATAGAAGTGGGCCCAAGATGGAGCCCAGAGGACACCAGTATATACTCCCTTAATGTCGGACAGATTTATCGATCTTCATCCACTGGGAGCGATTGGTGAAATAGCTGTGGAATCAGTCAGCTGTATTATGTGACAGACCCAGGCCAAGGACTTTGATAAGTAGAAGCTTAATGTTGACCAGGTTGAAGGCCTTAGTAAGGTTGATATATATAGCTGTGACGAGGTCACCATCATCAAGGGCCTCGTGAACATAGTTGATGTATTCCAACAGCGTCATGTTGTAGCTCCCAGAAGTGTTGCTGCTGTACCCAGTGGACACTGTATTGTTCAAAGTATGTGACAGGTTGGTCAGAGATTGTTCTTTCAAGGGCCTTGGATGGGGGGGGAGAGAATTGAAATGGGCCTGTAATTTTTGTTTGGACATACTGTTTCTACACCAGAGGACCAGCACATCTCTCAGGTGTACCCACTCAGCCTCTGCCTCTACTCCCTGCCTGAAACCCCTTCCACCGGGAGTACAGGGGCTGAGCTACTCCCTTCCCAAGTGCATGGACTCAGCCACCCCCCCAAGATCTAAGCCCCCAGGGCGGGACCGCCTCTCCTACCTGGCGACCTTTGCCAAATCTAGATGGTCGGCCAGTGGCTGGGTTAAGAGGCTTGGGAGAGCCGGTAGAAGGTGGTCCAGTGTTGGAATGTGGGTGTTGACTCCTGGGGTCACCGTCGCTTCCCTAGGTCCTCTGGGGATTTTTCCTTGATGTTTTCCCTCCAAAGATGTGGTGTGCAATGACCCTGCATGGCTCCACCTCTGTTGCCAGCGTCTACATTCATTTTCCTCCATGCATCTGTCCCTGATCTTGTGCTACCCCTGATCTCCATCTGGGGCCTCTACAGATTGGGGAATCTCCTGCAACCCACCCCGGGAGAGGAGAGCAGTCCTCCGGATGCTCAGTCCTCTCCCTCCCCTGATGACTCCTGGCGTCCCAAGTCCGTTCCCGAACCTGGGTCGGCGGCATGGCGCAAGGTGTGGCATCGAGCACCTCAACACTCAGCACCTCAACACTCAGCACCACCGGGCTGGCCAAAATGGGTCTGTAATTGGCCAGGTTAGTGTTGTCTCCACTTTTGAAAACTGCTGCAGCCAGTGCGGATTTCACAGACTTGATTCTTCACAGAGTAAAGGTTGCCTTTAACAAAACGTGTCACCTAGTTCTAGGTGCTGACAGATTGACACACACCTGGGACCACTACATCAGTACAGGATGGCTACCTCTTGACCTACGTATCATGTACCAAATGAGCCTACTTGCAAAAAAGACCCTCCTTGTTCTCTGCCCCCCCCCCATCTTAACTTGCTTATTTGCCCAGCTCATTACAAACACTCCACCCAGGGTGCCCTCAGGAAATCCCTACTGGTACCTTTCTGTAGGACCAACCTGACTAAGCGTTCCTTTCAGGTTAGATTGCCGACTTGGCTAAAGGAACTCCCAACTGCTTTACTGGACTTGTCCACTCCTGGTCATTTTAAATCTGTCTTGAGAAAGTACTTTGCATCGAAAATAACCTGTAACTGCACTTAAATACCTAACGTAACCCCCTTGTGGGACTACATCATCCAACTCACCCATCCCTCCCTCCCTCGTCTCCCTCATCCTCTTACACCTGCCCCTTATCTCCCCCCTCCTATTCCCTCCTATGTTCCTGCCTACCCTGACAGTGCCACCTTGTAGTGGCGGTTTGCCTGTTTCTAGATTGAATGACGGTCATGTTGAAATGCTTGTCCAAATCATTGTATTGCTTGTGACTCATCCAAATACTGCTCTGCAATGTGTGACATGGAACTTCTGTAAATGAGCTCCGGCTCAAATGTGCATCTCCGACATATTAACAAAGATAAAGATTTTCACTCTTCTGGGAACTGTGAGTAGCACGGGGAAAAGTTAAAAATTCTAGAGATGGGGTGGGAAAGTTCCTCTATTGCCAGGTCAAGAAGTTTCATATTTTATTTGTTTTTTGTTTACCGGGTAGGTGAGCTAGCCATAAAATGACTATTTTCAGTCATGACCTGGGAGGATTACAACATGAGAAAGAAAACACATCATCATTACAAGTACTGAGTGAACAGTGTAGGAAAAAATACAAGAAAAAACAAAGGAGGGGAAAAAAAATCCAAATTGTCAGTGAAAGTATACGTGGCGAAGATAAGAGAAGCATACATATATAAAACCATGGGTAAGCTAACTAACATATAAGGTTACAGTAGGCAGGTGAGTACATGGTAGGTACAAAGTTTAGCTAATACAGTTATTTACAGTAGAAATGAGGCAGGAAACGCAGTCATTCTTTTGATGCATATTGAAGTGGAACCACCACAGTTGTGTAAGAGGAAGGATAAGGCATTTAACTGGACGTAGCAATAGGGAGTGATGAGGGTAGGGACGAAGAGCAACCATTCATGTTGGGGGAGGAGGAAAGCAGAGACAGGTAATTGCTAAGAGCACAGCAGGCAGTGTTATCAACCAAATCACTCCCACATCTGATTTTACTAAGTACCCTACTGATATATATCGAGGTGTCGTTGACTGAAACAGCCTTAAAGTAGAATTTAGGGTACCTTGGTTTAGAGCCCACCATCTGGGAGGCTTCAGGACCTGATTCTCTGCAGGGGGTCTGGGCAGGCTCAGTGGAGAGAGATAGATAGATAGACAGACAGATACTTTATTTCTGGAGCGCCCCTTCCCGGAGGCTCGTAGCACTGAACAATTTTTAAAAACAGTCAAAGAATTTCCAGCAACACAATGTAGAATATAAAACAACAAATCTATCTGTAGCTTAAAACAACAGTCAGTACTCTATAAGACCTTCCATAATTATATATTGTATTGGTCATAGACTTGATTAAATATAATTGTTTTAAGCCCTTTTTTAAAGGTTTCTACTGAGGGTGCCTCCCTCAAATAGCATGGCAGTGAATTCCACAGGGCTGGTGTGGCAACAGAGAAAGCACAATCCTCCGAATGCTGCATCCTAGCCCTGGGAACCACCAGGAGGCAACCCTCAGAGGAACAGAGAGTGTGAGCCAGGCAGTGAGGAACCAGGAGGTCTTGTAGATAGTCTGGTTCCCAACTGTGCAGGGCTTTATAGGTCAGTTACCTTGAAGATCAATCTTCCACCTTACTGGCAGCCAGCACAGTTCACGAAGGACAGGTGTAATATGAACAAATCTTGAAGCACCAATCAACAGTCTGGCTGCCATGTTCTGCACCAACTGCAGATGGCGAAGGTTGCCTCCAGATAGCCCCAGGTATAAAGCATTGTAGTAATCCAGCCTGGGCGTGATGAAGGCATGTACTAGAGTGGCAAGGTCGTTGGCTGGTTTTGGGGCCCGGAGTCAAGCAATGTTCCTCAGATGGTAGAAACCACTTTGGATGACAGCCGACACCTGAGCTTCAAGTGTCAGACCGTCATCAATGACCATTCCCAGATCCCTGACCTAAAAATAGAGGGGGTCAAGGGAATGCCTCTCAGTATCAAACCAGGGTTATTCCCAGACCCTCCTCCATCCGCCGACAGCCAAAATCCACCACCAGTACCTCCGTCTTATCTGGGTTGAGTCGTAGTCATTTCTGGCATGTGTTAAACACAGAGGCCACCATCTGATTTCCAGGTGCACAGGACAAGTATAGCTGGGTATCATCAGCATAGCAATGAAAACCCAATCCATACTGCCTGATAACGTCTCCTAATGGCAGCATATACACCATGAACAACAGAGGTGATAAGACTGATCCTTTTGGAACTCCACAGCGTGGGGGCATTGGGCTAGATGAGGATAACCCCACTGTCACCCTCTGCACTCTACTCGTGAGGTAGGACCTAAACCAGCTGATGACATTGCCAGTTAGTCCACACCAGTTCTTCAGTCGGTCCAGTAACATCTCATGGTCCATGGTGTCAAATGCTGCAAAGAGATCGAGGAGAACAAGAATAGTACATTCTCCCCTATCTCTCGTTATCATGAGATCACTCAGCACCTTCACCAGGGCAGTCTCCGTGCTATGTCTGGGTCTAAACCCAGACTGGAAACGCTCATCAATGGAAGAGGAGGTGAGATGAGTCTCAAGCTGGATGGCCACCACTTTTTCTAAAACCTTCCCTAAAAATGGAAGGTTTGAGACCAGTCTGTAGTTGGTGAGACACTCTGGGTCCAATGAGGGTTTCTTCAAAAGGAGTTTGACCAAGGCCTCTTTTAAGGTCATAGGAAAGACCCCACTCCCAAGGAACACTGGATGATCTCAGCAACAATAGATCCAATAGGCCAATGCAGCCAACCAGAAGTGGGGTTGGACCTGGGTCTAGATTGCAATAGGTTGGTCACAGCCTCAAGACTGTTTTGACTACCTCATCCACTCCAACTGGATCAAACTCACCCCACACAAGAGGGGTGCCCCAGCATGTTTCAGGTCTGACCCTGCATGCTCTTTGAACAACACTGGAAGAGATCTCAGTCCTGATAGAGGACACTTTATCGGCAAAGAACAGAGTAAACTCTTTGCACCCCGTGCTTGAACTTGCTCCTCCCGTACAGAGACAGGCCAGATGTAGCAACCCATCCACCGTACGGAAGAGCTGAGTTGGTCTGTTCCTTGCCGCAGCAATCTCCCTTGACAGAAGATCGGCCTTTTTTTGGGAGATTGCCCCTTGATAGTCACAGTAATGCGACCTCAAAGTCAATTTGTCCTCCATCAGCCCAGACCTTCTCCAGCATCTCTCCAACCTCCAGCCCTTTATCTTTAGCTCCCTGAACTCCCCATCTAACCAAGGGGGCCTCCAGTGAGTAGATAAGGGCCAAACACAGGTGCAACAGAGTCGAAGGCTGCAGCAACAGCCCTGTTATAGGCCGCCACTGCCTCCCTCCGCTGCCTCTGCCCATCACTGCAGTTTCCACACTCAATAGGTCCAGCACTGCTTGTAGTTTTATTGGAGACCATCCCTGCAAAGAGCGGTACTGGACCATCTCCACAGACAATGGACCCTCAGGTGGGGCCCCAAATGAGAACCTTATGGTGCTATGATCCGACCAAATGACCAGATCAATCCTGAGGTCATCGACCCCAAAACCCAGCGTGAACACCAGGTTCAGTGTGTGGCCATGTGAGTGGATCGCTGCAGTGACAACCTGCAACAGGCCCAGAGTTTCCATACTCTGCAGGAGGTCATGACCAAATGATGAGAGTCCATCGTCGACCCAGGCATTGAAATCCTTCAAAACTAACCATCTGGAGGATTCCAACACCAGGCCGGCAACGAAGTCCCCGACCTCCTGCAGGAATTCCTCTCCCTGACTGGTGGCCGGTATATTAGAAGGATCCTATAGCCTGTGCTAGGACTCACCCACATGGCAACACTCCCAAATGACCTGGTAGAACCCACCGGTAACACTGTGAAGCCCAGGCTGGCTTAAAAACAAATGGCCCATCCCCCACCTCTGCGATCCTTCCTTGGGGTATGTATCACAGAGGGATGACAGAACTGACATCAATAAAAGCTGTGTTGAAGTAACTGGCAGTTTCAGTGTGATCAAAGACCTCTCGACCCTCCTCCATGAGCATTTGAGGAGTGGTTTTAACTCCCTTGCCAAGGAGCTCTGAGATGTTGTCCCAGAATCTTTAGATGTTGCTCCAGTTCTGGGTCTGCTGGTCCTTTCGGAAGTCAGAGTTGGCCTTTCTAATCATACTGGTGCACTTATTGTGGGCTCCCTTGTACCTTTGCAGGTGGACAGTGAGCCCTGTTTCCACAGTCAGTGCCCACAGATTGTCCCTCTCCTTCATAAAGACAAAGAGTTCAGAGGTAATCCATCTGGATGGTGTTCCTTTTGCCTTACATTTTTTAAATGATTTATTATAGACAAGTGTGAACTCGGTGACAGACTTCTGGGGCCATAGAATTCTTCTTTCCCTGTAAGCCTTTGCCTCTCTAAGGTCAATCCTTCTACACAGCGCCTAATGGGGGAGGGGGGCTAATCATCATGTGTTCCCACACACCATCCAAAGCCCATATGAGGCACTAACTGCTCCCTCCCTCCTGGAGCCAGTGGATGCTACCCCCACGACATCGCCCTGGCTTCTCCTGGCCAGTCTAGTGGGACAGGCTTACACAGTGAACCTGGGGCACCTGCATAAGAGAAGAACACACTGTGCTGGACCACAGGGCAGGGCATGAGACCCTTTTTCAGATCTGTCAAAGGTTGTCTGTCCTGGTGGCACCAGCTGTTGGTGTGCTGCATTGCCACTCATAGGATTTGGAATCGAATCATGATCGTGACCCCACCCCCCATGCCAGTGGGGTCTGAGAGTGCCGCAAAGGGAATTTCGCTCAGACACCAGAGGCTGGCCTGCCTGCTCTTAAGAGTGCCTCCTAAGACAGTGACAAAGATAACTTGACATCGTGGGTGACCATGTGATGTTGGCCATCCTCTGCCTACAAGAAGGTATGATGGACAGCCATTAGTGCTTGCCAGCGGTGGCTGAAGGGCATAAAAATGGGGGATCCCCACCTCTGACATCATGATGGCAGTATAGCCTAGAGGTTAGAGGAATGAGGTGTGAACAAGCTTGGTACATTCAGCAGACCAGACCTGAGTTTGATTCTCACAACCTCCACTTGCATACTGTGTGACTCTGAGCAAGTCACTTAACCTCTCAGTGCTCCCAGGTTGCCCCTGAAAACAGGCACGTGTGCCTAGTGAGCCTTACCCGGTTACCAAAGACTAAAATAAATGATGGTGCTGGACCAGCTATCTTAGATGCCTCTGACAGCTTTGGGATGCCATCTTCCTCTGCCTCCACTAATGAGGACACATCTTAGCAGCCCAGAGCATGCACTGGCTATCAGGGCCCCGCCATGTGAGAGTAAACTACAAAGCCCTAGTGGAGCACAGCTGAAGGATCTGGACCGGTGTGTCTTGAGACAGTAAGAGAATAAGGAGGAAATATACAGCAATGTGCATAAGACATTAGTAAAAGCAAGATTTATGTTCCTTAAAGGGGAAATAAATCTTATTTTTTTACTAATTTCTTATGTATATTGCTGTACCATATGTTGTTGTACCGGATGTTTCTCTATTTCTGTATCATCATTTTATTTCTCTATGCTTTCTACAAGCAATGAAAATGCATTACAGTGAAAACATCATATGCAAAATTACAAAATTTGCAAAGATACTGTAGGCAAGCAAGAAAGCATAAAAACATACCTTCAAAATATTGATTATATAGTCTGATCAAAGGCTTTCATAAAAGACTGGTATTTTAGCATACTTTTGAATGTCACTAATGACTGGGTGACTCACATTCCATGGGGTAGGGAGTTTCATAATGGTGGGGCCACCACAGAAAAGGACCTACCTCCCGTAGATTTTAGTCTTGAGGGAGGTACAGCAAGTAGTCTTCCTGTAACAGATCATAAGAAACATAGCAAGTTAGCAACTCAGCAATAGAAGGACAACCTAAGCCATGTAAGGCTGTAATCTTGAGTAGGGAAATCTTATAGTAGAGTTCTGTGCTGCCTGGCTGGTCCCAAATTGTTCCTGAAAAAGGTGAATGGGACCTGTGCACCTACCTGATCAACACGTAAATAAATGTTGCAGTGGTGCAGAGAGCAGAACATATTCATTCTGCTGGCAGCTACTGCTAGTGACACTGATGAACTGGCTTCAGAAGCAAGCCTGAGTCGTTGGAGAGCTGACCAGTGTAGAATGGCAGTGTGTCCTAGAAGACACTGTCCTCCTCAGGGGTGGGAGGGTGGGACCGCAGCTTCTCACACCACCACCAAGTGGTGGTGCAGGCTGGAGCTGAGAACTGAGGGAGGGAGGCTATCAATGAGCGCAGACACATGCTGTAAGGCAGCTGTGTGCATGCACATTCCTGGGCCCACTGTCAGCACCCAAGGGAATGGGTAGAAAAGTGTGTGTTGGGGGGGGGGATGGACGAGAAGTGTAAAGCTGCCTCCAGTACACCACCGACTGTGGCACTTGCTGCCGACTGCACTGAGAAAATTCTGTCAGCGGGAACTGGTGCTCCTACTGCTGGCAGCCCCATCTTGGGGGACAAGCCATGGAGGACCAAAGTAAGTCCCGGAGGAGGCGGGGGAACGAGGCTTGGTGGGGGGAGTCTGAGATGGGCTGGCTGGGTAAACCGGGGCATAAAGCTCAAAAAATTAAAGGAAAAAAAAATACTAATTGTGAAATAAAAAGAACTGACACAGGTCGGAACAGCCCAGAGGTGTGGGGGGAGGGGGGCACCTTGAAGACCGGGTTCGAGATACAATCCTTTGAAATCCTATGCTGGGGCTGGCTGAGAGCTCAGCATAGCTTTAGAGGCACTCTGTTCCTGGGGAGGTATAGTGTGGGTTGCTTGGCATTCTCACACCCACTGCCAAATGACCAGGAAGTAGCCTTGGCACCGGCTTTTAAGAAAGAAGCAGCTGTGGCACCTCATTGTCAGAGCCAAAGAAGAGGGCGACAAAAGGGGAAAAAACTAAGGGTAAAACAAAATTGTATCAAAATAGAACTGGTTAGCCCCATTATAAGTATGTTTTGTTTCTTTATGTCTCAGGTAGGTCTATGAGCAACAGACATCCTCTTTTATAGATGACGGTCTGTTATTACAGTACATAGCTTGCAGTATAGCCTAGAGGTTAGAGTTATGAGCTGTGAATGAGCTTGGTACATCCAGTAGACCTGGGTTTGTTTACCACAACCTCCACTTGTAAACTGTGCGACTCTGATCAAGTCACTTAACCCACCCCAGTGCTCCCGGGTCACCCCAGAAAACAGGCACGTGTGCCTAGTGGGCCTTAGCTGGTTACCACAGAATAACAAACAAAAAAACACAAAAAAAAACAAGCATTTGTGAATAATGTATGTTCGCCGCTTGCATTGCTGTTGTACCGGATCTTGCTTATACACATTTTTATTACATTATTTACCCAGGATAGACCCGATGAGATGTAATATGTCATTTGCTATGGGGGCCTGCTTTTACACAGCTTTATACTGCATTTACCCAGGATAGCAGAAGTGAGATGTGATATCTTGTTTCTAGTGCAGTCCTGCTTTTGTAAACATATTTTTTCTAAGACAAATCGTTTTAGATGCAGCATCTCCTTTTCAGTGGGGTTCTGCTACAGGATGTTGTTTTTACTCAGTGTTGCAATATATTTACCCAGGATAACCCAGCTGAGATGCCAAATCTCATTTACCCAGGATAACCCGGCTAAGATGCAATATCTCATTTCAGTGGGGTCCTGCTTTTCCCAGTTTTTACTTAGAATAGCACAACTGAGATGCAGTATCTCATTTTCGATGGGGCCCTGTTTTTACCCATTTTTATAATACATTTACCCAGGATAGCCTAGCTGAAAGGCAAGTTACATTTTCAGAGGGGTCCAGCTTTTACAGCAGGATAGAGCAGCATAGGTGCACAATTTTCAGGGAAGGGTGGGGCTCTTCTGTACCGGCGTCCCGCTTTTGTACATTTTTACTTAATATTTACCCAAGACAGACAAGATGAGATGCGATATCTCATTTTCAGCAGTTGTCCCTGTGTAACCCCCTTGCAAATGGGGGTTCCCAAAAGACTTCCAGGAGCTTGCTTGAATGCTCCAAGCCTGAATGGTGTTTGGCATTTAAGCCATTTATCAGTGAGTGTTTTTAGAACCTCTGGTACTGTCTCTTTAAGAGCTGTCTGCTTGCAGACATAATTAGTTTGTATGGGGACTGTGTGTTCTTTGATTGAGTACCACCAAGCTGCTGCTAATTCACTTCATTTTGCAGTCACTAGGAGTGCAAAGGAACCTATCTGAAAGATGTAACTGTTTGCCAGAAATTATTTAGAGTAATAATGAAATTACAGTTTGTCTAACCTGCTTTTGCAGTCAGAACTGTGTCTGCTAGTTCCCATTCTAGTTTTGAACTGCTGAACTGGACCAATCAGTGGGGTAAGCTAGCTCTAAAATGGTGCCTTGGACTTAATCAGAACTTGACTCATAATCTGAGCCAGCCACAAGAGGATTGTATGGGCAGTGACTTGGGAGATGGAAGTTAGACTTCAGTGCCTTTTGGACCAACAGCAGCAGTCTATTGTGAGTGACAGCCAATCCAGTCAAGAACTGGGAGGAACTCAAAGGAAGTGCCCGGTTTTGTCGGTTGGAGTTTCAGTTGAGCTTTGGCAGTGAAGAAGGAAGGAGCCCTGTGCTTTCAGTGTGCAGTTTTAGTCAAAAACGTGTAAGGCCCAGAGTTCGGGTCTGCAGCTTGTGTAACAGCTTGTTAGGACTGAATCCGTCCTGTGAAAAGAATCAAAGGATCTCTGAAGAGTAGAAACCAGGCTCACCCTGTAGAAGACTGGAGGAATTGCTGAAAATTGTATTCGGTCTGTCAGGAACTGAATCTGCTGTGTGTTCTCCCGGTATTGTGCAGTAATTGCGATCGGGATACAGATGCAGCCTGCCTGGTATAGTGCTTTCTTTTATATGGATGTGTGAAGAGGTTTGTGTACCTCAAGTGAGCCCTGCTGACATTGAAGGACCCTATCTTATTTGGAGGTCGTGAGTACTAATTCAGGGTCGCTCCCTGTTGAATTGCCACATTAAATCCAAATGGAATTACTGTACTGCTGACTGTTTAATTCTCCTTTCTCTGTGTGAAAGGGCCCCACCAGCTGCCAAGGTTTGACTAGCCACTAGGGCTTGGGTACCCAGGGACAGTAACTGATAGGGATAGGCCTGTGCACAGAGCCATAGGTAGATTATTAGAGTGATAAGCTAATTAGCCTGATTTCCCTGTCCTTGTTATATCCCCCTAAATAAATCAGAGCTGCTTGTTTCAGCAAAGTTATACTGCCTGGAGGTATTTGTCTATGTTAAAGTACTGTACTGTGATTGTTGCACTGTATCTCATTTCACAGGAGGTCCCAGTGCCGGAACCAGACCTGGGGGTAAGTGTATACTGTGAAGGTAATTCTGATATATTGTGTGGGCCACTAGTGGGAAGAAAGGGGGGTTGCAGTGTCCCAGAGGGCTGTGACCAAGTTAGTTTAACTATTGCAAACCCTGACCTCTGGGTGGAGGCACCCGCCATTGGATCCAGGCCCCTCAACCTGTTAGTGGCAAATCAGGCAGGGGTAGTAGCCCCTGGGATAGCGCCATCTAGGGGTTACACCTGCTTTTACACATTTTAGATTGTATTTACCCAGAACAGGCCAGCTGAGAGGCAGTATCTAATTTTCAGTGGGTTCCCATTTTACCCCAAATTTCCAGCAGTTTTTATGACATGATGTTATGATCAAGACAGGGTGAAATTTGCAGATTTTGTCTCTCATTCAATATAGTTCCTTTTGGTTAATTCTTGAGTTGACAGGTGGAATTGTTAAAACTCATCAAAAGGTGATTATGCAATGCGACTGTGAAGACATGTTTCAGAGGGGATTTGAAAAATTACACCTGTCATGTTCAGGAGGTAGGGTAACAGAAGGGATATATTGAACAAAAGGGGCCAAAATGTGCAAAACTAAATTATGAATAAACATTGGAACATTTCAGCATTTCTTTATAATTGTTGTTTTTTCACATTTTGACCCCAAATTTTCAACATAGTCTTTTTATGACCCCTCCTTCTGGACATGAGAACTGTCATTTATAAAACAGCGGCCAAAATGTCATTTTGCGCCACAAGTGCAAAAAACTCATTTTAGCCAGGATTTGAAAAAACAACACCTGCTACATACATGAGGCAGTGTGAAAAATGACGATGTTGAAAATTTGGGGTCAAAATATTGAAAATTATATGTTAGAGTGGATAGATGTGTAGCCTTCACACAATTAGTGGAAATTTATGACTTATGCAGAGAAGATCATTTTAGGTTCTTACAAATCAGGCACTTCTCCAATAATCTAATGTACTTTCGCAAATATTGACAGTACAAATGAGTTTAGAGTTGCTTTTTTATGATGCAGTGGTCTTGAAGAATACGGGCTTTATCCCCTTGACAGGGATTCAGTTTGTTTTTTCATAACATTGCCGTCGACATTGAGGAGTGAGTTTTATGCCCGTTTTGTCTGTCATTTGTTTAAACTGTTACATGTTTAAGCATATACATGTTTAGTGGAAATGTATACGGAACATGTGGAGCCATCTGCTTATCATCTTCATAGATATGACCCAGCTAGATGTGATGCTGCACAACTGGAATGAGCAACGTTTTTTGTAAAACAATAAAGGACTAATGAATTTTCAAAAAAATATTGAAAATGACCAAAGCTATGGGTGAGCATTGAAAATTTTCAACAGACCTTCATAACGTAATCGTTTTTCAGTATTTTGACTCCAGATTTTCAATATAGTCTTCTTTTGACCCCAAGTCATGAGCCCAGTAGCTAAACATTTTGAAAGACGATTTCACGGAGTGACCACAAAATCGTCTTTCAGACTGGATTTGAAGGATTTCACTGCCCTTGTTCATGAGATAGGGTCCCAAAGAGGCCATGCTGAAAATTTGAGGGACAGATATAAAAAATTACCAAGTTAGAGCATAAGTTTAAAACGCATTGAAATACCTTGAACCCCATACCTGATTTCTGCAGTTCACAGTCGGGCATTGAAGAGTGAAGATGTGCCTCCGGTCCAGAGAAGAGTACAGTGTTGGACCCCTGGTAGGTAAGTAAGGGGTTGGGGGAAGGTAATGGCAGTGCGTGCAGCGGCAGAACCAGACATCAGTGGACCATTGTCTTTTTTTACAGGGCGTATCAAAATAAAAGAAGACTACATGGGACAGTTTTCTTTATTTCAGGTAAGGACATTAGGGATTGGGCACCCCAGTGTCAGTTTAACCTCTATGGGCACAGGAAGCAATGGGGAGGTAGGAATGATATTTGGCAGAGGGTAGGATTACAGGAATCTTAACACACACAAAAAAAGACTACCAGGGATGGTTTTCTTTATTTCAGGTACCAACACTAGGGACTGGGCACCCAGTATCGGTTTAATCTCTACGGGCACAGGAAGCAGTGGAGAGGTAGGAGTGATATTTGGCAAAGGGTGGGATTACGGGAATATTAAAAAATTAAAAAGTCTACAAGGGACGATTTTCTTTATTTCAGGTACCAACACTGGGGATTGGGCACCCAGTATCGGTATTGTGTTTGGTGGCGCGGGGGATGGGCTTACCAGTGTTGCAGAGTAAAAACCGGTGGGGTAAGGGATACTAGCTGGCACCAGTAATTGGGCACCCCAGTGTCAGAAAATTAAGAAGGAAGAGGAAGCAGTGGGAGGTGGGAGGGATATTTGCTAGAGGATGGGAGAGATTGTTTTTCCATTGGGGTGGGACAACAGTAGGCTGATCATGATGCACTGATCTTCTCCGGCTGCTGGACGGCATTATGCAGATCAGAGGAAAGAAACACCCTATGATTTGGGTGGCTCTTTTCTTTGAACTTCACTCAGTTTCCACCCAGCAAGCCCAGAGGAGTGTCATGGTCAGCCTTGCTGATTATTGGTCAGACACTGTTGAGCCCCTTGCAGACTGCCCCGCATTGGACTGACAGTGGCACATCTCTCAGAATCTGTTATCATGTCAACATGTTTGCTTTGCACAAGCTCAAGGGTGAACACAAAAATGGTACAATAAATACAGCGTTAATGGTAAAAAAATACAGAATATAAAAGTAGTATTCAAATACAGGGCAAACACAGTAAGGGTGTGGGACTTTAAAAAAGCAGGTTTCAGCAAGATGGGGGAACAGCTGGAAAAGAACACATGGAGTGCAGAACAGGTGGAGGGGGTGAAAGAAAAATGGAAGAATGCAAAACAGCAAGGACAGAAGTGGCAGAAAGCTCAATTGCAAAGTTATCAATGGGAAAAAGGGCCAGGGATCTAATGTGGTTCATGGCTGAAGTGAAGATGGTGGTAAGAGCCAAAAGGAGAGCATTCTTAAAGTATAAGGGAAGCCAATGGGAGGCGGATAGGGAGAAGTACCTGTCGGCAACAAAGATAACCAACAGCGAAGTGAGGGAGGCCAAGGTGGAAACGCAATTCCGTGTGGCAAAGGGAGTGAAGTAAGAGAAAAGGCGTTCTTCAGGTACATCCGTATAAACACACAAAACTGCCAGCAGTAAAGGCCATTTGGTCTATCGAGTCTGCTGGATTTTGCAGCAAGCACCCCTACCTGCAGCTGCCCTCCCACCCTACCCTCCCATGACCCACTCTTTTGCCCTATCCCAGCCCCTTTTGAAGCATCCCACTGTTTTACAGGCCACCATGTCTGCCGGTAGTGCATTCCACTCTGCTACCACCCTTTCGGTAAAGAAATTCCTCCTCATCTGCCTCCTAAACCTTCCACCCTCCAATCTCGTGTCATGACCCCAAGTGTCTCTCCCCACCCTCCCCCTGAACAGTCCCTCCATGCCTGTCCTGTTTATTCCACTCATGTACTTAAAGGTCTCAGTCATATCCCCCCGTCCCTCCTCTCCTCCAAAGAGTACATGTTCAACTCCCTGAGTCTAACCTCACATGGTAACTTCCCCAGACCATCTTTGTTGCTCTGCATTGCACCCCTTCCAGCAATCTAATGTTGCTCTTTAGTTAAGAGCTCCAAAACTGAATGCAGTACTCCAGGTGGGGTCTGATCAGTGATCTGTATAACGGCAGAATCACCTCCCTCCTCCTAGAGGTTATACCCCTTGCAATACAACCCAGCATCTTGTTAGCCACTGCTGCTGCTTGCCTACACTGTGCTGTGTTGTTCATTGCTCCTGTAATGAACACCCCCAGATCATTCTCCTCCTCAGTCACAGCTAGCTGCACCCCTTCCCAACCAGATTGTAGCTTCTCTTTGGATTCTTTGCCCTGAAATGCAGCACCTTGCATTTTTTGGCATTGAAACCAAGTTGCCAGGTGTCAGACCATGTCTCCAGCCTTGTTAGATCTTCCTGCAATCCCTGCCACCCCATTGGTCATTCAGCACTGCTTCCATCTTGGTGTCATCTGCAAATAGACTGATCTTGCTATTTACGCCTACCGAGATGTCTGCAATAAATACCCCAAATAACACCGGCCCCAGCACTGACCCCTGTGGGACCCCGCTTGTCACTGCCTTTGGGGATGATGATTCACTTCCCACCACCACCCTCTGCTGCCATCCCGGCAGCCAGTTCTCCACCCATCCCACCAATTTTGCCCGTGCCCCTTAGCTTACGTGCTAGTCTCCCATGCGGACCGAGTTGAATGCCTTACTGAAGTCCAGGTACAGGACATTTACCGCATGCACTTGGTCCATTTCCCTAGTCACCTAGTCATAGTTGTCCACTAGGTGGGTTTGGCAGGATTTGCCCTTGACAAAACCATGCCGCTGACTGTCCTGCACCCCACTGACCTCCAGCAGGGTCACCCGCCTTGCCTTCAGGATTGTTTCCATCAGTTTCCCCACTATGGACGTGAGACTCACTGGTCTGTAGTTCCCTGGTTCATCTTTTGGACCACTCTTATGGAGTGGAACCACATGAACCATCCTCCAATTCTGAGGTGCACACCTGGAATCCAGAGAGGCATTAAATAGGTCTGCCAATGGGCCTGTCAGGACCTCTGCCAACTCTGTCAGTACCCTGGGGTGTATGCCATCTGGTCCTGGTGCCTTGTCCACCCTCAGTGCCCTTAACCCCTCTAGCACTCTACCTTCTGTGATTTCCCTGTCCATCACCCCCTCCCCCTCTGAGTGTATCCGCCCCCCAACCTTAGGTATCCCCTTTCTTTAGTAAAACCAGCAGAAGCAGTCACAGTGCTTCTGTCTTTTTCGCCTCTTTCCTCCCATCCCCCAGCCTTCTGAATCCTTACTATTTGGCCTGTATAACCCCTTTCTCCTGATGTACTTGAAGAAGTCTTTTCTCCCTCTTAATTCCCTTCTCCAGCCTGAGCCCTGACGCCATTGTTGCCCTTACTCCTCACTTCCCTTGCTTCCTGCAGGTATTCCTCCCTGTCCTCCCCACTCCCTGCTCTCCTGTATCTCCCATAGGTGACTCTTTTCCTCCTCACCCTTGCTCATCAGCTAGGTTTCTTTGCCCTAGCCTTTTTACTTTGGGCCTTGCTGCAGGAATTTGTTGCCTCCACTATCCCTAGCTTAATGAGTTCCCACCTCTGATTTGTGTCCATATTAGGCTGAATTCTGTCCAGGAACCCTTGCACAACGTAACCCATCTTTTGAACAAAGATAGCCAGCAGCAAAGTCCAGGAGAAGCTAAGGTCAAAGGGAGTATTATGAGACCGTAAAGTAAGGAAGGATGGGAGGAGGAAGACAAATGGAAAGTAGAGATACTGAACAAATATTTTTGTTCAAATTTACTAGATAAAAGGATAGCCATAGCCCGAATGTGGGGTTAAGAGGGGAAGGGAGGTGAGCATGGGCTTAAGTGGCATGGTCAGAATAATGAAGAAAAGGATGTTGGAAAAGATTACAGGGTTGAAGGTAGATAAATAGATGTGACCTGACTGCTTACACCCAAGGAAGCTGAAGGAGATAGCAAAAGTGATAGCAGGGCCATCTTCAGACATGGGGTGGAGCAACAATGGGGAAACATCAAAACCGCCATCACAGAGGCAACAAGCCTTTGTGTGAAGCAAATAAACAAATCAAACGAAAGAAAAAAACACTATGGTTCTCAAAAGAAGTGGCAGGGAATGTAAGGGGGGAAGATATCATTCAGGAAGTATAAGGAAACACAGAAGGAGCAGGACAGAGAACTGTACCAGTTAAAGCAGAAGGAAGCGGGGAAGGCAGTCAGAATAGAAAAGGCCCAAACCGAGGGACAGATAGCCAACTCGGTTAAGAGGGGGATAAAAACTTTCATAGGTACATTAGGGAGCAAAGAAAGACTAAGGCAGGGATACTGAGGCTGAATAAAGAGGAAGGTGGTTGGGCAGAGAGCAACAATGAAAAAGCAGGGATACTGAGTGAATACTTCTGCTCAGTATTCACAATGGAAAAGCAGGGGGAGATACCTAATCCAGTCAATAGAAGCACTCTGGATAGGGTGGTTGATATTAGTCCTTTCACAGAAGAAAGGGTTCTGAAAGAACTCTTAAAACTGAAGGTGGATAAAGCAATGGGGCCTGATGGGATTCATCCCAGAATTCTAAAAGAACTAAGGGAAGAACCAATAACATCACTGACTACCCTTTTTAATAAATCATGGGAGGCTGGTGTGGTACCTGAGGACTGGAGGAGGGCAGATGTGATTCCCCTTCACAAAAGTGGGAGCAAGACACAGGCAGGAAACTACAGACCTGTCAGTTTGACCTCAGTGGTAGGGAAAATGATGGAATCACTTCTGAAGGAAAGAATTGTTGAGTACCTAGAGGCCAGAGGGGCACAGGACCCAAGGCAGCATGGTTTCTCAGCAGGAAGGTCATGTCAGACAAACCTAATTGTTTTCTTTGACTGGGTGACCAAAGTAGTAGACCAGGGAGGGGCTGTGGACATGGCCTACCTAGACTTTATCAAGGCATTTGACACAGTCCCACACAAAAGATTAATAAACAAATTAGCCAGCCTGGGAGTGGGTCCCAGGGTGGTAGCCTGGGCAGAACACTGGCTGGACAACAGGACATAGTGGGTAATATTAAATGGAGTCCACAGTGAAGAAAGGGGGGTTACTAGTGGGGTACCGCAGGGTTCAGTACTGGGGCCGGTCCTTTTTAATGTCTTTATAAGTGACATTGCAGAGGGACTGGAAGGGAAAGTATGTCTCTTTGCAGATGACACAAAGATCTGCAACAAGGTTGATATGCAAGGTGGGGTGGAAAGGATGAAAAGGGACTTGGCAAGGCTGGAGGAATGGTCAAATGTATGGCATCTTAGATTCAACGCAAACAAGTGCAAAGTAATGCACCTGGGAAACAAAAACCAAGGGGAAGAGTACACAATGGGGGTTGAGATACTGACAACAACAAAAATGGAAAGGGACCTGGGGGTAGTCAAATCAGATGACCTAAAGGTCTTCCAGCAATGTGAGAAGGCAGTAAGGAGGGCTGGGGGGGATACTGGGATGCATAGGGAGAAGCATCACCAGTAGAAAACAGGAAGTTGTTGGCCCTCTGTACAGACAGCTGGTAAGACCACATCTGCAGTACTGTGCACAGTTCTGGAGACCCCATCTCCACAAAGACATAGACATGGTGGAGGCTGTCCAGAGGAGGCAACCAAAATGGTGCAAGGTCTGCACCAGGAGACATATGAAGAAATACTAAAGGAGCTTAAGAAGTATAGCCTTGAGGAAAGGAAGGAGAGGGGGGACATGATAGAAACTTTCAAATACCTCAAGGGAATCAACAAAGTCCAAGAGGGTAGCATC
This sequence comes from Neoceratodus forsteri, assembly GCA_016271365.2. NCBI lineage: Eukaryota > Metazoa > Chordata > Ceratodontiformes > Ceratodontidae > Neoceratodus > Neoceratodus forsteri. Next base: position 1,465,797,548 of record CM057452.1, read on the forward strand.
TTTCAGAAAAAGAGATGTGCAAGAACAAGGGGGCACAATTTGAAGATAGAGGGGGAATGGCTCAGAGGTAATGTGAGGAAGTATTTCTTCACAGAGGGTTTGTAGATGCATGGAACAGCCTTCCTAAGGAGGTCGTAGAGTCAAAAACAGTGGGGGAATTCAAGAATGCATGGGACAGACATAAGATAATTCTAGTGGGGGGTAGGAGGAAGTAGGCTGTTGGTTAACTAAGATCTGCAGCTTATCCATTAGGTAGGGAAATGGGCAGACTAGGTGGGCCAAGCGGTCCTTATCTGCCATCAAATTCTATGTTTCTATGTTTCATATTCAGCAGCTTACTGGCCATGGGGGTGGTCCCTATGACTGGAGGACAGCTGATGTGGTCCCTTTACATAAGAGAGGATGGAAGAAAGGATGAACCAGGGAACTATAGACCAGTCAACTTGACATCTGAAGTTGGGAAAATTATGGAGTCTTTACTAAGAAAGGAACTGGTGGACTTCCTGGAGAGAATGGGCTACAGGACGCCAAACATGGGTTCATGAGGGGAAGGTCTTGCCAGACAGATCTGGTTGACGTCTTTGACTAGGTGGCCAGGGCAGTAGATAGATGACCGACAGCAGATGTGGTATACTGTACTTGGATTTCAGCATGGCCTTTTACTCAGTTCCCACAGGAGGCTGCTTGGCCTGGCTACTCTGCTTCTGCCTGCTTCCAGAAGCTAAAGCAACATATCCAGACAGAATTACATTGATCGGCAAATTTTCATCCAGAACATCGCTTTTCCATGTGTAACCCCGTTACAAATGGGGGTTCCCGAAAAGTCTTATGAACATACGAAATTTGCCAGCAGATAAAGGCCTAGAGGTCTATCAAGTCTGCTCAAATGTGCAGCTAGCACCCCTTATTCTGCAGCTACCCCTTCCTTCCACCCTTCCCCTTCATTGACCCTCCCCCTTGTCCTGTCCCATCCCCTTTTGAAGCAGTCCACTGTTCTACTGGATACTACTTGCAGGTAATGCATTCCACCCAGCCACCACCCTCTCTGTAAAAAGTGTCTCCTCATCTCCCCCTGAACCTTCCCTCCTGCAGTCTCATATCATGGCCCCTGGTGTCCCTCCCCTCCCTTACTTTGAACAGCCCCTCTGTACCTGTCTTGTTTATTCCTTTCATGTACTTAAAGGTTTCAATCATGTTCCCCCGTCCCTCCTCTCCTCCAGCGAGTACATGTTCAACTCCCTCAGCCTCCTCTTGTATGATAAGTTCCCAGCCCCTTGATCATCTTTGTCATCCTGCACTGCACCCCCTCCAGTAACTTAATGTCCCCCCTTCAGATACGGGCTCCAGTACTGCACATAGTACTCCAGGTGCGGTCTAACTAATTACCTATACAGTGGCAGAATCACCTCCTCCCTCCTCGAGGATATACCCCTTGCAATACAGCCCAGCATTTTGTTGGTCTTTGCAGCTGCCTTCCAACATTGTGCCGAGTTGTTCATTTACCCTGTAATGAGCACCCCGATCCTTCTCCTCCTCTGTCTGGGCTAGCTGCACTCCCCAGCTGGTAACCTGGGTTCTTCATCCCAAAATGCAGCACCTTGCAGTTTTTGGCATTAAACCCCAGTTGCCAGGTGTCTGACCAGGTTTCAAGCTTTGCCAGATCATCCTGCAACCCCTGCCATCCCCCTAGGTCATCCACCACTGCTCCTACCTTGGTATCATGAGCAAACAGACTGATTTTGCTGTTGATGTCCAATGATATGTCTGCAATGAATATCCCAAACAACACTGGTCCCAACACCGAGCCCTGTGGAACACCACTCATCACTACCCTTGGGTGTGAGAGCTCCCCACCCACCACCACCCTCTGTTGCCTTCCCTGAAGCCAGTTCCCTACCCATCTCACCAGCTTTGCACCCGCCCCTGTGCCTTCTAACTTACTTCCCAGCCTTCCATGCAGCATCGAGTCGAATGGCTTACTGAAGTCCAGATACAAGACATCCACTGCATGGCCCCTGTCCAGTTGCCTAGTTACCCAGTCATAGAACTCCACCAGGTTGGTTTGGCAGGATCTGCCACATATGAAGCCATGCTGTCTGCTGTCCTGTAGTCCTTTGGCCTCTAGGAGGGCCACCAGCCTCTCCTTCAGGATAGTCTCCATTAGCTGACCCACGATGGATGTGAGGCTTACTGGTCTGTAGTTTCCTGGTTCATCCTTGGGGCCACTCTTGTGGAGGGGCACCACATGAGCCATTCTCCAGTCCTGAGGTACACACCCCGAATGTAGTGAGGCATTAAATAGGTCTGCCAAAGGTCCTGCAAGGACCTCTGCCAGATCCTTCAGTACCCTGGGGTGGATGCCATCTGGGCCTGGTGCCTTGTCCACCCTCAGTGCCTTCAAACCCTCCCGAACTCTGCCCTCCATGATTTCCTCATCTGTCACCCCCCCCCCCATTTCTGCCATTCCTCCCTCCTTGGGTGTCACCCCTCTCTCCTTAGTAAATACTGAGCAGAAGTAATCATTTAGTGCTTCTGCCTTATCGCACCCTGCTTCCATCCAACCCTCTCCTTCCTAATCCTTACTATGTGGTCCTTACAGCTTTTTCTCCCTGATGTACCCTAAAGAAGTCCTTCTCCCCTTCTTAATGCCTTGTGCCAGCCTGAGTTCTGGATGCCTTGGCTCCTTACTGCCCTTGTCACCTCCTTCGATTCCGCCAGTACTCCTCCCTGTCCTCCCCAATCCCTGTTTTCTTGTATCTCCTAAAGGCAGCTCTTTTCCTCCTTACCTTTTCCATGACCTCCTTGCTCGGCCAGCTCGGTTTCTTAGCCCTAGCCTTCTTGCTCTGGGCCTTGCAGCAGGTTTTGGTTGCCTCCACTATCCCCAGCTTTATGAGCTCCCACCTCTGGTTAGTGTCCATACTAGATTGAATTCTGGCCAGGTACCCTTTTACCACTTCCCCCATCCTCCCAAAGTCGGCCCTCCTGAAGTCCAGTACTCTTGTGCCAGATTCCACTCCTTCCCTGCTCATATCCAATGTGAGCCATACTGAGTGGTGGTCACTAGTTGACAGCGGTTCCTCCACTGTAAGTTATCTCACAAAGTCCCCATTTGCCAGCACAAGGTCAAGGATATTCCCTAACCTGGTTGGTTCACTGACCATTTGCAGCAGGAAGCTGTCTTGGAAGGTATCCAGCAGTACCTGCTCCCTTCTGTTCCTGGTTGTTGGGGTACTCCAGTCCACTCTTGGCGTGTTGAAGTCCCCCACAATCACCACACTACCCTTCTCGGAGGTCCTCCTGATCTGTTCTTCCTTGAGCTTGTCTAAATGCTCACTGCCAGGCTGGTGTCCTGCGTTTTTGCAGTTTAAATGTGATTGCCAGAGAGTGCCTATATAGCCTCTGTGTACTGTCCCTTTAAGAGCTGCCTGGATTGCAGTCATTATTTATCTAAAAGGGAGCTCTGTTAGAAGATGTACTTGTTTGCTGATCATTTGTTAGAGAAGTAATAATATTGCAGTTTGTTCTAACCTGCCTTCTTTGCAGCATTGACAGTTCTGTTTGTTTCCATCATCTTGGTCCTGAACTGCTGAAATGGGCCAATCGGCACATTTGGGACTCTAAAATGGAGCCTGCCTACAGGGGCTTGGTGGGGTCAAAACTTGTAGGAATTGTAGTTTTTGCATTTTGGTGCCTAAAATAACCTGGAGGGGGAGCCCTTGTTGTGACTGACAGACAGATCAGCCAACCGAACCTTTTGGATCTTGAGGAAATCCCAAGCTGCTTGCAGCTAGTTTCAGTTCTGAGTTGGGAAGTAAAGAGATAACAGTTTGAATGATTCAGACAGCAGCCCCCAGTGTAGATTCACGCTGGAGAACTGTGGAAAGGCCTGAGTTTTGGCCTGTATGCCTGCCTGCCTGCTGTCCTTGAGAGGAAACTTGTGCCTTTTTCAGACTGAATCTGAACTTAGAGAGCGAAGTAAGTCACGGAAGTGTGATCAGGCTCCTACCTGAAGAAGACTGGAGATTTGCTGAATGCGATCAGCCTGTCTAGACTTCCAGCCACATCTGAACTCCCGGATTGTGCAGAGTCTCTGTAATTGCAACTGGAGAGCCTTTTGCCTGGTACAGTGGAATTTCCTTACGTGAGAATGTGTTGTGTGCTTATAGTGAGTCGTGATTTGGTTCCCCACTGTGGTTTGAATTGTGTTCTGCTTGCTGGAAGCTGCATTAGAATTTTCTTACATGTAAATGTGTTGTGTGCTGCTAGTGGGTCACGATTTGGTTCCCCACTGTGGTTTGAACTGTATTCTGCTTGCTGGAAGCTGCATCCAGCCCCACAGACCGAATCCAAAATCATCTCCATTGGGCCTGGGCCTTGCCATACTGGCCCAGCCCGACTACCCACTGAACAGAGAAAGCCATCGACGAGAGACCTGCCTGGGGATCAGCCCCATGCTCAACACTTGAACAGGAACGACACCTCGGTGATTCGTGTGGGCCACACTTCTCTGGGCACTCCAGCTCAACAACCTGCAGTCTCGATTTCATCCTGCCTGTGTCCAGTATTGGGTGTCATAAGTAAACATCAGGGTAGCTCCCTGCAACAACAGCTAAATCTAAAGTGTTGTCATCTGATTGTCTGGTTGCTTTTTCTTTCACGAACTGAGCCCTCTGGCTCCGGATTACAAATAGTGTGTGTTGTGCATGTTGCTTTCTTCCATCACAGGGCCCCAACCAGCTGCAACGTTCCTGGCTAGCCCATCGTCCCCCTACCTGGGTACCCAGAGGTGTGACTGTGTGGGGACTTAAAGCGCATGCATAACTGTTTGATTAATATAGCCTTTAAGCCTATCAACCTGATTATGCCCCTTCCTTGTTCAAGTCCCCTGAATAAATCAGATCTGACTTTTTCTGCATTTAACCTGACTGTGGTTCCAGTTTGTGCTAAGAGTACTGTACTGTTGCTATTTGCTGTGCATGACCTTGTTTTACAGGGGGTTCCCAGGGTCGAGCCAGAGGAACCACCCCTCGTGGAAAGTGCAAACAGTGTGGGTACTTGTATGGTGTACAAGGGGTACTGTGAAAGTGATTGTCGTATATTGCTCAGGCCATTAGAAGGGAAAGAGGGGGGTTACAGTGTCCCAGAGGGCTGTGCCCAGGTTAGTTTGACCACTACCAACCCTGACCTCCGGGTGGAGGCACCCATTGCAGAACCTAGGCCCCTTAACCTGCTACTAGCTAAGCAGGCAGGGGTAGTAGCCCGTGGGATAGTGCTACCTAGGGGTTACACATGGAAAAGCTAAATTATGAGCCCTGGCACCCCTCTTTATGACAACCCATTTGGCTTCTGCCACTTACGCTCCCTCTAACCCTACCAGCTTATCTTTCAGCACTTCCCCATCTTGCTGAAGCCCGCCTTTCTGAAGTTCAGCACCACAGTTTTTGAACTGGCATGATATGTTCCTGTGATTATGCGGAGCCATGCTGACTTCTGAGAAATGCTGTATTGTAGTCACTGGACCCAATGCTTCCCTCAGTTTTAGAAACATAGAAACATAGACTTTGATGGCAGATAAGGACCGCTAGGCCCATCTAGTCTGCCCATTTCCCTACCTACAGGATAGGCCACAGATCCTAGTTAACCAACAGCCTATTTCTTCCTACCCCCCACAAGAATTGCCTTATGTCTGTCCCATGCATTCTTGAAATCTCCCACAGTTTTAGACCCCACAACCTCCTCAGGAAGGCTATTCCATGCATCCACTACCCTCTCTGTGAAATAATACTTCCTCACATTGCCCCTGAACCGCCCTCCTTCTATCTTTAAATTGTGTCCCCTTGTTCTTGTAAGTCTCTTTTTCTGAAAGATGCTACCCTCTTGGACTTTGTTGATTGCACTGAGGTACTTAAATGTTTCTATCATGTCCCCCCTCTCCCTTCTTTCCTCAAGGGTATACATATTAAGCTCCTTTAGTCTCTCCTCATACGGCTTCTCTTGCAGACCCTGCACCATTTTAGTTGTCCTCCTCTGGACTACCTCTATCCTGTCTATGTTCTTGCGGAGATGAGGTCTCCAGAACTGGACACAGTACTCCAGATGGGGTCTCACCAACTGTCTGTACAGAGGGATAACAACTTCCTGTTTTCTGCTGCTGATGCCTCTCCTATACATCCCAGTATACCCCAGCCTCCCTACTGCCTTCTCATTGATTGCTAACCTTAAGGTCATCTGATATGATTACCCCAGGTCCCTTTCCTTTTTGTTGTTATTATACCTCCCCACCCATTGTGTATTCTTCTCCTGGGTTCTTGTTTCCCAGGTGCATTATTTTGCACTTCTTTGCATTGAATCCTAGCTGCCATACTTCTGACCATTCCTCCAACCTTGCCAAGTCCCTTTTCATCCTTTCCAATCCTCCTTGTGTATCAACCCTGTTGCAGATCTTTGTGTCATCTGCAAAAAGGCATACTTTTCCTTCCAGTCCCTCTGCAATGTCACTGATGAAGACATTAAAAAGGACTGGACCCAATACTGAACCCTGTGGTACCCCACTAGTAACCCCTCTTTCTTCAGAGTGGACTCTATTTACAATTACCTTCTGTGTCCTGTTGTGCAGCCAATGTTTTACCTAGGCTATCACCCTGGGACCCACTCCCAGGCTGGTTAATTTGACTATTAATCTTTTGTGTGGACTGTGTCAAATGCCTTGCTAAAGTCTAGGTAGGCCATGTCCACAGCCCCTCCCTGGTCTACTACTTTGGTCACCCAGTCAAAGAAATCTATTAGATTCGTCTGACATGACCTTCCCGCTGTGAACCCATGCTGCCTTGGGTCCTGTGCTCCACTGGCCTCTAGGTACTCAACTATTCTTTCCTTCAGAAGTGACCATCACTTTCCCTACCACAGAGGTCAGACTGACAGGTCTGTAGTTTCCTGCCTCTGTCTTGGTCCCACTTTTGTGAAGGGGAATCACATCCGCCTTCCTCCAGTCCTCGGGTACCACACCATCCTCCCATGATTTATTAAAAAGAGTAGCCAGTGGTTTCACTAGTTCCTCCCTTAATTCTTTTAGAATTCTGTGGTGAATTCCATCAGGACCCATTGCTTTGTCCACCTTCAGAAGCCAGAAGGAGAAGGAAGGAAACATATTCAATTCAGTGCTTTAGAGTAACTGGTAATTTTTCTTTTTCTTTTAAACTTAGATTGTGGGCATGTAGTGACACTATACTTTCTTTCTTTGTTGTCTTTACTTATAATTGTTTTTGGGCTGTTGAAAATTTAAAACATAGTGGTGGTGTAATTCTGTGCTGTCTTTAATTGCCCCCCTCCCTCCCCTTCCCCCAACTCTTATTATATGCCCTGATAAATCTGATTGACAGGAGCTAAACACAGGGTATAGTAAGAGGTGGAAGTAGGAGGGCCTAAGGGGAAGAAGCCCACCTCAGCACGACAAGTGTTTCGACTCATTTATTTATTTATTGGTTTCTTTTTCCTTAAAAAAAAAATATCTGAGGATCAGTTACAGGATTTTTAGTACTGTAAATTAATAAAAAGAGAACTAAGAGAGTTTCAGTAACAGACAAGTTGTGGAATTGCAGTATAATGTGGGGAGTAGTGCAATGCAGTGCCTGTGGTGCAGCCATATTCAGGCCGACCTTCTGGACACTGAGGTGCTGCCCTATCTGCATACATCTCTCTGGACTGCGGGATGAGGTAACCAGACTCAGAGCGGAAGTAAACTAGGTCAGGAGTACCATCACCCCTATCCAGGGACCACCCAGTCCAATGCAGCTGCCTCAAAGGACGCCGAGAACGAGGAGCACTTGGATGACAGTAGGCTCAGGGAGGGTTAGAGCAGTCAGGCAGAGGCACATCCCAGAACCTATTCCTCTCAAGAACTCATATGCCACACTGGCAAATGAGGACAACCAAATAGAGGTACCCAGAGAAGTGGAACGAAAGGATGTGGAGGTTAGCCAAGGAGGTGACCTCAGTGGGGAAAGCAGTGGACCCCAGAGGAGGAGGAAGCGAATCCTGGTGGGGGACTCCATCGTAAGAGGGATCCAGCTAGGAACACAGGAGGGAGAGGACAGGGAGGTGAGGTGCCTACCAGGTGCCCACGGCATGGAGGATGGAAGGAAGATACTGGGATCACTGGGAAGGCAAGACAGGAGGGTGAGCTGGATGTCATTATCCACCTAGGTACTAATGACTTGGCAAATGGGGAGCCAAAGAAGTTCAGGAAGAGTTTAGGAAACTGGGAGGGTCTCAAGCAAGTAGCTACTTCTGTCACTTTCTCAGAAGTACTACCTGTGAGAGGCAAGGGAGAGCATAGGAGTGCATGCACCAGGAACTTTAACTCATGGTTGAAGAACTGGTGCTGTGAGGAAGGGTTTGGATTCATTGGTGACTGGGGACCCACCTGGAGGGATAGAGGTTTGTTCAAGCGTGACGGCCTGCATCCATCCTGGAGGGGAATCCAAGTACTCAATGATAAGTTTAAATGCTACATTGACAAGCATTTAAACTAGCAAAGGGGGGTGGCAGGCCAGCAAGGAGGGTACCTACTTGCTCACCCCCCACAGCTAGCAGTGGAACCAGTGAACCAGAGGAGTGGCTATCTCTGAAGCGGTGTGCAAAAGATGGAGATTAGTGTCCAAAAGGTGGATAAGCAGAAAGGGGCAAAATTCAGCAAAAGGGCAGACAGCAAGGAGAACCAGGGATAAATGACAACCAAGGAAGGGCTGAGTAGAACAGTGAAGCAGAGTAGGAGGTCAAATCTTGAAAGCCATGTGTGCAAATGCCAGGAGCCTTAGCAACAAGATGGAAGATCTGGAGGCTGTCAGTGGTACAGTCAGACCTGGACATTGTGGCCACACTGAAACCTGGTGTAATGATAACCATGACTGGGAGATGGCCATACCTGGCTACAACATATTCAGAAGAGACAGAGCAGGCAGGAAGAGAGGAGGAGTGGCACTGTATGTGAAAAATGACCTAAGGGCCACAGAGATCCAGGAGGAACAAAATGGGGGAGAGATACTGTGGGTTAAGCTGGAAAGGAAAATGGGGCCAGCCATCCGCACAGGTGTGGTCTATAGACCACCAGCCCAGGAGGAAGAAACAGATAGGGAGCTGATGCTAGCCATCCAAAGGATGGCAGACAAGGGTGAGGTAGTACTGGTTGGAGACTTCAGTATTCCAGATGTGGACTGGAGCATCCCAGCAGCAGCATCAACTAGGAGCAGATTTATCCTGGACTCCCTTCAGGGTGCCTTCCTCAAGCAACTGGTCATGGAACCAACTCGGCAGAAGGCAATACTGGACCTTGTGCTCACAAACAGGGACAGTGTGATGGGGGTAACAGTGGGGGAGCACCTGGGTAACCGTGACCACCAGTCATTGTGGTTTGAAATCACAGAAAGAGCAGAACCAAACCACACAAAAACACGTATCCTGGATTTTAGGGGGGCAGACTTTGGGAAAATGGGGAAATACTTGAAAGAGGCATTAAGGGGAATGGGACAGGAATCAGGGGTTGAGGAACAGTGGGCAGTATTTAAAATGGGGATTATAAGAACAACAGAATTATGCATTCAGCAGGTTAGCAAGAGGAAAAGGAAGAGGAGACCATTATGGTTTTCCAAAGAGGTAGCAAAAGAAAGAAAGCCAAAAGATAGCATTCAGGCAATACAAAAAGACACAGGCAGAAGGGATAGGGAGAAGTACCAGGAGAAACAAAGGAGGCAGGGAAGTCAGTAGAGGGAAGCCAAAGCTCAGACAGAAGAACACATTGCAAAAATCAGTGGTTAAAGGGACAAAACCTTTACAGGTACATAAGTGAAAAAAGAAAGACAAAGGAAGGGATAGTGAGACTGAAGGGGAGGATGGGAGTCGCTGGAGGATGACAACAGTAAAGCTGACATATTGAACAGGTATTTCTGCTCAGTCTTTACTGAGGAAGAGGGGGTAATGGGTCTGAAGGGAGTACAAGGGGTGAGAATGGTGCAGAAATGGACACAAGTCCCTTTAACGAGAAAGGGTCCGAAGGAACTGGAAGTAACAAGAGTTGACAAAAGCAATGGGGCCAGATGGGTGCACCCCAGGGTCCTTAAAGAACTAAGAGGTGGTGGCTGAACCTCTGGCTATCCTGTTTAGCCAATCACTGGAAACAGGAGGTACCCAAAGACTGGAGGACAGCAGATGTAGTCCTCTTATAAAAGCCGGGAACAAAGAGGAAGTAGGGAACTACAGACCAGTCAGCCTCACCTCGGTAGTGGGAAAGATCATGAAGCACTTCTGAAGGAGAGATTGGTGGAACATCTGGTTGTCAATGGACTACAGGACCCAAGGCAGCATGGTTTCACCAGGGGAGGTCATGTCAGACCAATCTCATTGAATTTTTGACTGGGTGACTAGGGAGGTGGATCAGGGAGGGCAGTGGACATGGCCTATCTGGACTTCAGCAAGGCCTTTGACACTGTGCCACACAGAAGACTATTACACAAACTGGGGAATATGGGTGTGGGCAGGACAGTAGGTGGTGGGTAGGTAACTGGCTGGGTGGCAGGACACAGAGGGTGGTGGTAAATGGCTGTCACTCACAGAGGAAGAGTGACCAGTGGGGTACCACAGGGATTCAGGATGGGACGGTCCTATTCAACATCTTCATCAGTGACATTCTGAGATCTAGAAGGCAGAATTTCACTGTTAGCTGATGACACAAAGCTCTGTAACAGAGTAGACACACCAGAGGTGTAGACAGAATGAGAAGGACCTGCAGAAACTTGAAGAATGGTCAAGGTTTGGCAGTTGAAATTCAATGCAAAGAAGTGCAAGATAATGCATATGGGGCACAAAAACCCTGGCACAATATATCAGTTGGGGTGAGGATATAGCATGCACCAAGCAGGAAAGGGATCTTGGGTTGTCATCTCTGATGACCTCAAGGTAGGAAACAGTGTGACAAGGCATCAGGTAAAGCAAATAGGATGCTGGGATGTATAGGAGGGAATCACCAGCAGGAAAAGGGAGGTCATAATTCCGCTATACAAGACACTAATGAGGCCCACCTGGAGTACAGTGTACAGTTCTGGAGACCATACCTACGTAGGACATAGACAGGGTAGAGAAGGTTCAGAGGAGGAAACAAAGATGATGCATGGATTGCATCACAAGTCCTATGAAGACAGGTTGAAGGAACTGAACATGTACTCCCTGGAGGAGAGGAGGGAGAGGGATATGATAGAGACATACAAGTATCTTACAGGGAGAAACAGAGTGCAGGAAAACACTATTTTTAGCGAAAAAGATGTTCCAGGACTAGAGGCATGGGATGAAGTTGGAGGGAGGACGATTCAGAGGAAACATGAGAAAGAATTTCTTCACAGAACGGGTGGTGGACAAGTGGAACACCCTGCCAGAGGAAGTGGTGGGAGCTGAAACAATCACGGGATTTAAGAATGCATGGAATAGACATAAAGGAATTCTAGAGGTTAGGGGTAAGGGGAAACAGACTTCTAGGAAAACAAACTGAACTTACAAGCTCAAATGGGCAGACTGGGTGGGCCATAGGCCCTTATCTGCCGACACTGTCTATGTATCTATGTATCTATGTTCAGTTTTAGGAGTTCTTGCAGAACCCTTTCTTCTGTGAAAGGACTGGGATCGACCCCCCTATCAAGAGTGCTTCTGTTAATTGGATTAGGCACTTCCCCCTCCTCTTTTGTGAATACTGAGCAGAAATATTCATTCAGTATCCCTGCTTTTTCACTGTCCCCCTCTTCCCACCACGTTCATTCTATTCAGCCTCACTATCCCTCCTTTGTCTTTCTCAGCTCGCTGATGTACCTATAAAGGTTTTATCCCCTTCTTAACTGAGTTGGCGATCTTTTCCTCAGTTTGGGCCTTTGCTATTCTGACTTCCCTCCTGCTTCCTTCTGCCTTAACTGGTACAGCTCTCTGTCCTGCTCCTTCTGTGTTTCTTATACTTCCGGAATGCTATCTTTTCTTCCTGACTTTCACAGCCACCTCTTTTGAGAACCATAGTGGCTTTTTCTTTTGTTTTGATTTATTTATTTGCTTCACACAAAGGCTTGTTGCCTCTGTGATGGCAGTTTTGATGATTCCCCATTGTTGCTCCACACCTCCTTCTAGCCTGTTTGCTAGTGCTTTTCTGAGGCACTCTCCCATCTTGCCAAAGTCAGCCCTCCTAAAGTCCAGTACCCTCACTTTTGTATGGCTTGACTCTGTAGCTGAGTTTAATGTGAACCACACTGTTTGATGGTGACTTGTCCCCAGATGGCAACCCACTTCTAGATCAGAGATCCTCTCACTGCCCCCGTTTGAGAGTACGAGGTCTAAGATTGCTCCCTCACGAGTGGGTTCTGAAACTAGCTGTCTAATGCCTGCCACCTGTGGGCATCAAGAATGGCCCTGCTCTTGGATGTGGCTGCGAAATGTGCTCCAGTTAACATCTGGCATATTCAGGTCTCCCATCAACAGTATCTCCCCTTTCTCTGCCATTCTAAGAATGCCTTCTATCATATCCTTGTCCATTCCCTCCCCTGACATGGGGTCTGTACACAACCCCTGTGCGGATTGTGTGCCTTTCCAGTCTCAAGGTGACCCACAGTGCCTCCTTTCCTCCCTGTTTACTCTTTTGTTCAGTTGCTTGTATCCCTTCCTTTACATAGAGAGCTACTCCTCCCCTCTTCTTCCTGCCTGTTCTCCTGTAGGTTATGTACCCTGGTATGTTAACATCCCAGTCATGGTTCTCTGCGTACCATGTTTCTGTGACTGCTACGATATCCAGGCATCCTCTTCCATCAAGGCCACCAGCTCAGGGAGCTTGTTGCCCCAGACTACGGGCATTGGTCTCATAACCCTCCACTTCCTGATGGCCTTACTCCCTTTGCCCCATCCCTGTCCTTCTTGCCTTTGTCACTTTCTCCATTTACCCTGCCCTTCTCTCTATCAACACCTCTATGTTGGTGTTTGCCGCACTTACTACTGTGATTATTTGGGGAGCTAAGGATTTCCTGCTCCTTTCCAGTGCCTCCCTTGGCTAGTTTAAAGCTTGCCAATGAAGCATTTAAACCTATCACCTAGGATCCTGGTTCCCTCCCGGACAGATGCAGCCCTCATCATGCCAATATAGGCTTGCATCCTCCAGGTGGACCCCAGTCCCCAATGAGGCCGTCCCTGACTCCACCCAGTTTTCCAGCCACTGATTGGATCCCTTGGTTACGGAACACCCTAGCCTCTCCTATGCCATAGATGGGCAGCACCTCCAAGAAGGTTACTGTGCGTGCTGCTTGACTAAGGCCCCTCCCAATTCCATAAACTCTTCCTGCACTTCTTAATCCCTCTCTTAGCCATGTCATTTGTCCCTAGGTGGACAATGACATCCAGCTCCTCCCTGTGCAGCTGCTCATGGCAATCCTGAGGATTGGCTCCTGTCCCTCAAGCCATGGCGCGGCAGGCATCTCACCTCCTCTCCCTTCCTCCCCAGTTCTACCTTCCTAACAATGGAGTCCCCACCAGGAGTTGTTTCCTTCCCTGCAGGGTCCCCTGCCACCCTCCTGTGGGTCTCCTTTGTGGAAGTTCCCAGCATCCTCCTTGGTCTCCACTGCGGGTGCCTCCATGGAGGAACCACACTTTGCCAGAATGGCATAGGAATTGTGGAGAGGTACAACTGGAGGATGGCCTCTGTTCCACCACTCACCCTCCTGAGCCCACTGTGGTCCAACTGCTCCTCTTTCTTGGCAACCTCTGAGGCAACGGCAGAGGCACTGGTGGTCCCTGGATGGAAGAGGAGGTCCCACAAATCCTGGCCAACTCATCCTGTAGATGAGCAACCTCCTCCCTCAGCCCAGAGAGGTGCCTGCAGATGGGACAACACCGCATCCTCCAGAACGTCTCCACAGCCACTGCACTGCACCACTCCAATCATGTCTTATTTCTGGCCCCTTAACTGTTTGTAATCCTTACTCTTTCCTCTGTTTTTTTTTTTCTCTCTCTCTCCTTACTTTCTGCCTGTGTGCCCTTTAAGCTCCTGATTGTCCTGTTCTGAGACAAGAATATCCTATATTTCACAGTAGACCAGTTACTTGCTCAGAGGCAGACCTCCAGCAGCTAGAGGGGGCCAGAGAGCTACTCTTGCCCTTCTAGGATGGTGGGTCTTTGGTGGTTCTGTGATCACTTCCTGCTCCCAAACAGGAAGTTCCTGTTGTCAGTCAAATCCTGTGCCTATAAAAATAGAACTAGCTTTAGGTGGAGGGGAAGGAAGGAGGGCAATACATTCCCAGCAGAGAAGTTCAGTCACACAGCAGTCCTTTCTCCTGGTGTCTTCTGCCAAGCTATTAGCAGAATCTTTCTAAGGCAGTCTTTAAATGTAGCTTCCTTCTAGCTAAGCCACTCCCCCTACTTACTAGATCTTTCTACAAGTAATTTAAACCTCACAACAGTTAAGTCCTTCAGTCACCTGAGATTTACACCTAAATAACTGTTCAGATACCCATTCAGTTCAGTTAACCCAGACAAACACACACTTTTTTTTTGTTTTGTATGTTAGTTTTTTTTTTACCCTAAATTAAAGGTCCAAGTACAAAAGTTCTTCTACTATAGTCCCAGCAGAGAAGTTCAGTCACACAGCAGTCCTTTCTCCTGGTGTCTTCTGCCAAGCTATATGTTTTGTTTCTGTAATCCCTAGGTGGTGCTATCCCAAGGGCTACTACTCCTGCCTGCTTGGTTAGTAGCAGGTTAGGTGGCCTGGGTAAAGAAACTGGTGCCTCCACCCAGAGGTCAGGGTTGTTAGTGGTCAAGCTACCTGGACACAGCCCTCCGGGACACTGTAACCCCCCTCTTTGCCTTCTAGTGGACTGAACAATATACAATAATTACTTTCACAATGACCCTTATTCACCAGGCAATTACCCACACTGTTTGCACTTACCACCAGGGCTGGTTCCTCTAGCTTGACCCTGGGGACCTCCTGTAAAACAAGGTTAAGCACAGCAAAGAACAGCAGTACGATACTCTCTGCACTGTATCCATATCCAGTCACCCACCAGCACCATCTCCCCTTTGGCTGCTTTCTGCCTAATCTCCTCCCCTAATTCTCTGTCCTCTTCCTGGTTCGACAGGCTGTACACCACTCCAGCCCTGATATGTTTATCGCCATCATTGTCAGTTGTACCCAAACTGCTTCTATTCTGTGCCCCCCCACCCCCACGATAAGTCTCCTCCTCCTTGGCCTCTATACCTTCCCAAACATACAGTGCTACCCCTTCCACTGCCTTTATGTCTGTCTCTCCTGTAGAATGAGTTGCCTGGTACTGAAAGATCCCAGTTGTTGTTTCCTGTTGGCCATGTTTCCATTATGGCTAACAGGTTTACCTAAGCCTCTGCTGCTTCAGTCTGGATCTCACTTGTTCCCAAGGCTTCTGACATTTCAGCTGTCCACCGTACAGGACCCCTGTCCCCTACCCTTACCTCTTCTGCTGACCAGACTCACTGTACTCATTCCCTGGCTGATTTTAGCTTTATTGTTTCCCCCTAATGTTATCTCCTGTCTCTGTCATGTACCCATTTCACCCTTCCTATCTGTGTTGTCCTTTTGCCCAGTTGCCTCCACTAGTTTAGAGAGTGCTGACTAGTTGGAAGAATGCTACCTCACCTGAATTCTCCTCACAGGTGTCCCTAGCCCCAGCCTCCCCACCTGCTAGTTTAACTACCCCAAAATGTATGCCTCAAACCATTACCCTAATGCCCTTGCCCACCCCCACCCCCGTTAGGATGAAGATCGCCTGGTTTAAATAGGTCTTTACTCCACCAAAAGGACCCTATTTTCACAGGAAGTGAAATCCCTCTTTGGTGCACACTCATTCAACCAGTTGTTAAATTGGAAGATTTTCCACTTCCTTGCCTCCCTCTACCTGTTCACAGTCATGTTGCCACCTTTACTCTTACATAAAAACATTCAACTTGGCCCTTAAAATAAACTCCCTTAAATTAAAAAAATAGATAAATAATTGAATGTTCTTTCTACTCATGATCCCTTTCTTAAGCACATAAACAAATTAAAAAATCAAGCACTATTCAGAGTTTTTATTTCTGGTGCATCTTTGATAACCATGAAGAATCCCCCTCATAGCCTAACCAGCTTGACAGAGCAGTCTCAGCAGCTAACCCTGTCCCAGATAAAATTGAGCCTCTGGCTCCATATGAGGCCTGTGTGAGTCTGTGCGAGTGTATACCAGAGAAGTTTTACATCATTTTGGGGGGGGTGGAAGGTGAGCATTCTGTTTGAGAAATATTGCAAAATGTTGGATTCTTATGTTCTATTGTAAACAAATAGACCTTCTACATGTGGAGAAAGACAAATAACTGTTAGATAGAAACCATCTATGAAGGGACTATTTACATCTTCTAAGCAATATTTAATTGTACTTTTGTGTCTTTTTATCTTTTAAAGTTTTTTTTTATTTTTTTATTTGCCCAACTCATTTTCTAAGCACAAATAAGACCCTTCAGGGTGTGGGGTATTGGTGCATTCCCGCACTTCCGGGGGCTGTATGGCCCTCCATGCATAGCGCTAGGCCATATCACTCCCCTGGGTGTGCGGTTATCCACTAATGTATCACACCCTGTCAGGTCTTATTGCTTACATAATATATGGCCTTCCTTCAGCTTCCCCTAACCAACCCATCTACCTTGGGCGGTACCCTATCTGCTGTCACCCCAGGGGAAACAGTGCATCACCCTCCCTTCCTGGTACAGACCACAGTCTCAGTACCCCTAATTACAGAATCCTCCACTATAAGCATCCTTTTTCTAACTCGGGAGTCGCTGCTGCACACCCCAACAGGTGTCGCTGCTGCTAGGGCCATGGTTGCAACAGGGTGCTCTCTCCTGGGATGGATGGTAGCGTGCACTGCTCTGCTCAGCAGTTGAAACAATTACTTGTTGTGAGTCTGGAGCCACTTCGATCCCAGTTGTTGCCACCCACTGACCCCTTCCCCTCCCTTGCCCACTACCTTACAGTCCCCATTGTGAACCCCTGGATGTCACTGAGGAAGAGGAGCAGCAGTGGGCATCCCAGGCCTCCATTCCTACTGTTCTGCACCTGTCAGATTATGGCCCTTGCTGCAGCCAGTTCAGAGTGGAGTACTTCCAGCCTCTTGGAGACTGGGCAGCTTCCACACTGCCACAGTGCACCATGGAGGATTGTGGCTCTGTAGGCCCTCCAGATAATTAATCTCCTCTCCCAAGGTCCCTGCATCTGTCCACTGTACATGGCTAGTCATGGTCCCCACTGTTATGCCTTTAATTTGATGTATCCGTGATAGGGATATTACTCTCCTTTATACTACCTTGGTACCTTAAGTGTGAAGTAACCCAGACTGGAATTTGCTAGTACTTCCTAAGTTACTTCCCAACAGTCCCCGAGTACAGACATCTACACAGAGTTACCGCAGATATGGTTTTGCTAATATGATATTTTACACATTTTGCTAGTACTGCCTAGTTTGGGTGACCCCGCAAACACCAGATCCACAGCCTTTAAAGAGGGCACACTAGTATAAACTATATAAGGTTATGGTCACTGGAACCCAGTGGCTCCCCAGTCTTCTCCCTGCCTACCATTTCTTTTTTTTTTTTTTTTTGTGTGTAATCTATTTTTCCATCCACCACTCCTTCGGGCTCTACCAACTTCCCCCCCAGCCCCTACTGTCCTTACCCAGCCCTCCTCTGATCCTCGTATTGCAGCCGACCCCCGGGATATCCTGGTGTATCTCTTCACTGGGCAGGTCCCCCTCCTTCGAGGGAGAAGGCACTGGGGGGGAGAGGCATGACCCCAGCACATACTCTCTAGGGCCCAGGGATGCTGTCGAGGAACAGGAGGCCCTAGGAAGGTGCTGGAGGCCCTCAGGGAACAGAGAGCCATCATCTGGCAGCCAGCGAGCGATTTTCCTGGCTTTCTAAAGGTGTGTGACGTCCGGACGTCAAGGCAAGAGCCGACGTCTATCACGCACCACCCCAATGACCCTGACGTGTTGCTCTACCCCTGGCCTCCACCAGTGGTCGTATTCAACACCAGGTCTCAGCCCCTTCCCTCCCTGAAGGCAGCGAGCAGTCATGGGACGCTCAAGCTGCCTCCCCCCGGCCAGCCATCCAGTGACCCGAGCTCGTTCCCGAACCTGGGTTGCTGGCTTCGCAAGCGGAAATCCAACCGCTGCGTCGACGGGCCGGCGAGCCTACCATTTCTGATGTGGTGAGCACCGCATCAAGAATGGCAGTTTGCCTTGTGGTTTCTCTGACCAGCCGCACCAACAGGCAGTCATGCAATGTATTTAGCAGGGCATGACTCCTGGTGCTCTTAGCTGCTGTAGTGTCCTAATCTACATTTGTCAGATTGAACTTTCCCCATTACTTCCCAGATAGCTGTCCCTTTTGAATCCCTGCCCCTAGTTCCCCATCTTTCTCATCACTCTGTCCAAGCAGCCTGTAGACCACCCCAGTGCAGTTTCTTACCTGATGCAGTTGTGAGCTACACACAGCTAGATTCTGTCTACCCCCCTGCCTCCCCTGTTGGATCCCTCCTCTACCACCTAAACTTGATATAAAGGGCAACCCTGCCCCCTTTTCCTATACCCTTATCTCATCTGTCAAAGGTGTATCCTAGTATTGCTAAGTGCTCAGGGATTGCCCAGGTCCATGTGTGCAGGATTGGTGTGTGCAGCAAGGCTGTCCTGCTGTATAGCTGGTGTTTTTTTGTCCAGCAGACAAACTCAGCAGTTTGCCCATAGTGGTGCTAAATGTCCTAGTTCTGCAGCTGTGTTACCGCTGGCCGTACCAGACATAACAGGTGCCCAGATTCACAGTCTCTTGTGCTACGTTTGTAGCACAAGCGGCCATCCTTGAATCAGGTAAAAAGTTGGTAAAATGGCAACCTCTTTGGAAATTCCAGGAACGCTGCAAGAACTGCATGATCAAATTGAGGCCCCTGCTGCATTCTTAGGTTTCTCTGGCCCTCTAAAAATTGGGCCCCTGACATTTTAGCAAAGCCAAGGAGAGTACAGCTCTGCTCCTGTTAGCAGTAAGCTAGCCAGTCAGGTACAGCCCAGATCCTGTACACCAACCCGATGGAAGACTAAGAAAATGAAGGCAGCTGTAAACATGTTGCAAAACAAGATGTGACCCTTGTTGTTCCCCACAGAAAAAAATGAGATATTTTAGTAAAACCCTGCATTAGTCCTGTAAAGGGACTGGGAAGAATAGGTCCTTCATTTTTTTTTTTTTTTTTGCTCACTTTATTTATCTGACTGGGGCCTTGGCATCCCTCAGGAGTACCCTCTCAGCTGCTGCCTCTCACTCCCAGCCTGAACCTTTGCCTCCCCCAGGCACTCTCCCCCCCGAATGACTCTGGCAGGTCCAGCCACCCGGATCACCCTCCAGGGAAGGCCACCCCCACCGTGGTGGCTCTTTCTGGCAATTAGAGAGACCTACCTCCTCGTTGGGTGGACCATGGGAGTCCCTGGGTGTGCTGGGCTGGTATATGGGAGTGCTCTTGGGGTCTCCATCATCTTCCGGGCTCCAGAGTTTTTCTGACGTTGTTTTTCCCCTACGGAGTGTGGACATGCAATGGCGTCCATGGTGAGGAGCACCGATGCCTGCCGTTGCCCCCCACCATCTGCTTTGTGTGCCGCAAGTTCCGTGCAATGCCTGGTTATCACCAGGGGCCACTCTAGAGCGGCACAATCCCCAGGTCCCTCCCCAGGAAGGGAGAGCAGCCCTCCAGACACTCAATCCCTTCCCTTCCCTGCCAGAACCCGGCAGCCCGAGCTCGTTCCCGAATCTGGGTCGCTGGCATAAAG
Source organism: Neoceratodus forsteri (assembly GCA_016271365.2). Classification (NCBI taxonomy): domain Eukaryota; kingdom Metazoa; phylum Chordata; order Ceratodontiformes; family Ceratodontidae; genus Neoceratodus; species Neoceratodus forsteri. Next base: position 1,465,817,428 of record CM057452.1, read on the forward strand.
CGAGGTGTGGCATCCAGAGCCTCTGTCCTCAGCACTACCCAGCTGGCTATTTTTTTTTATTCTGATTGTTCTGCTGCACCATCTTGCCCCAGACCCCTCTCTAGTCTTCTGCTGTACCCCAACCCTATTAGCTTGCTGTATCTGGGGACTTACCTTCCCCACGTTGCTCCTGTGGCTTGCCCACCCCCACCTCCACCAAGGGGCCCTCAGGCTGGGGCTGGGTCCCTGTTGAACAGTTATCCAGTCATTCATGGAGTGCTCAGGTCTGCAAACAAACTGAAAATAAACACTTGTAGTGCATCACAGTGGAGAAAAGGCATACTGGTGAGTCTGATGTTTCACGTGGCTATGCGCTTCAACAGGAGCCTAAATCGATGTCTGTCTACCAACTTTGTGCTGTTTTGCAATCTGTGAGTTTACCTTGGTGTCTGCACACCATATATTATGTTGTGTTCTCCCCCACGTGATTGAAAATAGCTTTCACTGCTGCCCTCTGAGTGATTATAGCAGTGAGAAATGGTGCATGACAAGTGGTCAGCAGTTTCCAGACTATAGACCAATAGGAGAGTGACACACGCATCTGTAGGTGCAGCTGAAGTAGTGCGGCCAAAGTTGCTATGAAAATGTGGCAGCAGCTGCCAACATGGACACTGATACCGTGGCAGTATAAGAACGTTCAGAAGCGCTTATTTTTATTTAATTAAAGACCCGAGGGGCTCTAAAGCTCCCAGCTGGGAGCTGGGCTAAGCTGGTATGCAAACCACCTGCGTAGCTATGTGAGAAAGTCCAAGTGGCTTACTTTAAAAATACAGCTCGGGGGTCTGGGGAGCAAGTAAGCGACCGAGACTACCAAAATAGTAAACTGCCACCCTTGCAGCTCAGTACAGATAGCCTGAGCGACTTGGAGCTAATTTCTTATGGAATTAAAGTTTTTTTTAAGTTAGTAAGGTTTAAAAACAACTATTGACCCAAGTTGAGGGATATAGTGTGGAAAACTATTGACCCTGCAGGAAGAACGATTGACTTTGGCTTCGGGTAATATAAAATATAACTATTGTCAGTCAATATTTCTTTCCTTGGGGTCAATATTTTCCCACTATAGCTTTCCACTCTGGTTAAAATGTGTATAATGTTGACCAGATACCATGTCATAAGGTCTCTCTACTTTGCCCATGCCCCAGTTACCCTTAGTTTTTGCAGTCACCGCCGGCTACACATTACAAAGAAAGGAGGGTGTTGCTGAATGAATGCAGATCGGAAGTGCAAGCCCCAGCAGGCAGTAAGGATGCAGTCGTCCCCCAACCCTCCTGTCACCCTGCAAAAATTCACTTCATGTCCGACTGCACTTTCAACAACATTGTACAAACACTAACCCATGTTTCATCTTCCGCCGTTGCCTTTTTTCCTTTGGATTGGCTGCCATCCTATGTCTATGGTCCTTGGGGATAGAGGGTGTGCATGAGAATATGGCCTGTTAAATGAACTGAGATGGCCTTTTCAGGCCTAAGATGTGTTACCATGGCAAAATAATACTAGAAATCTCTTGGGGGACTAGTGTGACTGAGACCACTGCAGATGGCAAGAAAGCCAATTTTCTGTTTTAAATTAAAAAAACAAAACAAAAAAAAAACACTGAAATACTTTCCTGGGTGTGCAAACAGTACAGGACTTAAAAATGTGTCTGAACATACAGAGTGACCTTCTCAAGATCCCCTTTTAATGTAATATGGTGCTTTTCAAATGTCTGGTAAAAGCTTAATTTTTTTTTTTTATAATTAATTAAACTGTCTTCCAAACCGCACAAAAACAGTAATAAGGAGTCAGTGGTCCCCAGGATGTGTGGTAGTAGCTGACAGTCCAAGGCTTCTGGGTTCTCATATTCATCTCATTTGCTCTAAAGAATGTTTAATGAGAGTGTCATCGACTCCTGAGGCTAACAGTAGCAGATTTCTGAAGGTGCCACCATGAGGGAGAGTCTTGTTCATGCCTCTGTTTCTGCTACTAGTTTGGTTTCACATCTGGGAGTAGCGAAGTGCAGCGAAGCAAGCTGAATTACAGCAGTAAGGGGAAACTGGGAGACAGTGCAGTGATTGGTTAGAAAGCAGAACTGCGAATCTGGGGACCCAGGTTTGAATTCCATCAGTATCACTTACTATGTGACCTTAGCAATATAGAAACATCGAATTTGATGGCAGATAATGACCACTTGGTTTACACAGTCTGCCCATTTTTCCATACCTACAGAACAAGTCACCTAACAAGCTTGTGCTTAACCTCCGGTCACGCGCGCACACACACACCCACACACACACACGCACACAAATGTTTCCTGGATTTGGGATATCCTTAGCCTTCCTCAGTCTCATGTAACCTGTCAATGAGCTGCTATTGGCTGCTGCCAACTCTTTATGGCTGTAAAACACTTTGGGATACAGTGTGTGTGTGAAGCGCTATATAAAACAAAATGTCTTTCTGCTCAAGTTGGGATTCCAACCTGAACCTCTTGGCTCCCAGCTTGCTTTAAGAATTAGACCAATAGAAAACCTCAGTCAACCCTATCTGTCCTCTTGGGACAATAATAGCTGCAGTGTCTTGGCAGTGGGACTGTGTGTATGGGTTAAGAACTGGAGAAAGAAATGTGCTCTCACAAAAGACTGCTGCGCTAGCTCAGAAAAGTGACAAAGCACAGCTTAAAACAGCAGTTCAGGAAAAATCTGCTGTTCTACATTTCAGATTTACATACTCCTTTAGTTTCAGTCTCCAGTATGGTTCTCCACTGTTTGTTTTTGTTTCCAAATCCATTTCCATGGTGTCATGTTTTTTTTTTTTTGTCCCCAGTGCCCCATTAGGTCAGGGAGCAGTGCCTGTTGCATGCTGGTTTATACATACCACACCAGTGGTGAACAAATTGGGTAAACAGATCAAGTTATTTGTGGATAAAGTTTTATTTTCACTCAGAATATGTTATTTCACTTGGAGCATGTTACTGCCACTTATACAATGGATAGACAGTTTCCTGCATCCTGATTGGTCAGAGCCCATGTCCTTATAGGACAACAACTGTGCAACTGGCACTTTTAATGCCAAGCAGGACACACTGCAGCCCTCATATCCATGCCTGCCAACTATATTTTTTCTGTAAAAAAACAGGAACAAACAAGCCAGGGCGGTGGGACTTGGGCGTGAGATGCTGGACACCACACCTCGCGCCATACCGGTGACCCAGGTTCAGGAACAGACTTGGGTTGCTCAGGGGCCAGCGGGGAGAGGAAGGATCAAGGGTCTCCAGACAGCTCTCCTTCCTTGGGGAGGGGGAACGGTGTGGCATGTTGCTTACCAACACCCAGCGGCAGCTGGGTGCCAGCACATGCATGCTACCAGAATGGGGAGAGACCCCACGTCCAGGGTGTTAGGCTGTCTCTGTTGAAGCAGAGCTCAGCTACTCCTCCCATTGCACGTTTGTGAGCCCGGGGAGAAAAGACGGTGGAAAACTGGAGCTAGCAGGCACCCCAACGCATTTGCTGGCCTGGCCGATGCCCCCTACTCCTCCCTAATGAGTACTGTACATAATTAGGAGAAAGAAAACACTGCACGAGAATGGGTTGTCATGCTGATGCCAGCAGGTTAAAAATGTACAATAAAACCCGCTCGGCCGTCAGCTTTAATAATGCATGGCACTCCATGGCTGCGCTTCTAACCCGCACAACTGCTGTTTTTTTTCCCAAACCCAGAAATGACAAAACAAAGCACCAAGCTCCTGAGTTATTTATTTATTTAAAATGTTGGTAACTGGGATAGGCGTACTGATCCAAGGTTTTTTCCAGGTGCGACCTGGGGGAAGGTGTACATATTTGGAGAAATATAAGGTAGCGCAGATAGAAATGCGTTCCATTTCGACGGCAGCGTAGTGGGTAAAGAGAACCATTTGTAACACCGTACAGAGTTATGGAGCTAGTTAAAGTAAAAGGCGCTTACTTGCTGACTTAATGTAAAGTCAGTCAGCAGCTGCATCATGGACTGTTAGACGCCTCACCCTCAACATCCTCTTCGGTGCTCCCTCCATAACACAGCCATGTGAAGATATGAAAAAATCAAGGCAGACAGTGCAGATTAATGAAAAAGATGTGGAGTATGTAACATGTTAGATAAGCGATCGCGAGTACTGCACTGCCCACAGACTGCTAAAATGAGTGCCGGGAAAACACGATCAAGAAACTATGTGGCTTTCAAGAGACACGCTCCATAACGACACAGCATGTTTGAGGTTGGGGAGCACAGTATTGAGTTTGGAGGTTTGGAAGTAAATATAAATTTGAGAAAACTGTAGCGGCAACACTGCCAAAGAAACAATTCATGCTTGGGGATAGGTAGTGGAATATCAGAAAACCACTCACTCCGAAAGCTGTCTGCTACCAAGCTTGTGTGAGTGGGTAGAGGGTTGAGGACGATAGCTTAGTGTGAAGCACCTTCTGCTGGCAGCTTCACGCTACTGCAGTGAAACAGTATATAATAACGGGAAATATATTTTAATAAAAAACATGAGGAAAAGAATAAAGAAAACACACTGCTTGGGCACTATTTGGGCATCCTGAGATTTTGGGACTATTGTTTTCACATTTAAATCTATAAATTCTACTTTGTTCAACCATACATTTGATGCCTGTTTTTTTTTCTCTTAGAACCCATTTTATAAGAGCAGTAAGACACTCCTGGGGTGTGGGTTGTTGCCTGATAAGAGAAAAAAATTGCACTTGTTGATGGACAGCTTGAGGCCGAAGTCTTCCAGTTGGTCCAGCACTTTAAACAGTCGAGTCTCATGCTCCTCTAATGTGCGTCCGAACACAATGACATCATCTAGGTACACTAGACATTCCAGCAAGTTCATATCTCCCACTGCACGTTCCATCAGTCGCTGAAAGGTGGCCTGAGCACCCGAAATCCCCTGTGGCATTCTCAGGAATTCGTAGAACCCCAAAAGACAGATGAAGGCTGTTTTCTCATGGTCCTCTGGGGCCATCGGAATCTGGTAATATATGCAGTGAAGATCCAATACAGAGAACTATTTGCTCCCATTCAAGCAATCCAGGGCATCTTATATACAGAGCATGGTGTACTGATCTGGGATGGTCCTCCGGTTCAGGGTTCGATAATCAACACACATCCTCACTGACCCATTCTTCTTACGCACAACCACAATGAGAGAGGCATATGGGCTCCTTGATTTCTGTATCACTCCAGCAGCGAGCATTTCCTGTGGGTGTCTCCTCAAATCATCTATGTCCGCTGGGGCGAGGCATCGGGATCTCTCTTGAAATGGCCGGTCATCATGCAGGTGTATGTGATGCTCTGCACCCTGGACACACCTCACATCCCATTCTTTTAATGAAAACACTTGGTCTCTCTGGCCCGAGTTTCTTGCTAATTCTAGCCTTCCATTCAGCTGGCAACGGGGAATCACCAAAGTCAAATAAGTCCAGGGTCACTCTCTCCTTCTCGCTGGAGCACTTGTTACTGGGTAATACTGCAGTGTCTGTGCAGTGTACTGTAGCTAGGGTGTATGCTCTGTTCACCCGGATCTCCCGATCTGACACATTCTGAATCTGGACCATCACTCGTCGTGCATAGGTGTGTGAACGGACAGGCAGAATGCTGGGCTTAACCAATGATCCTTTTGGCAACTCTCCATTTCCTGGTGCATCCAGCATTAATATTTTGTTCTTTACATCTTTTCTAATGCAAACCTATCCATGAATGGTGTACTGAGCATTGGGAGGTAGTACCAGAGAATCAAGATTTTTCTTCCACACTATCCCAACGGCTCATCTCCGTCTACTTCGGTAGTCCGTTTTTTCAGATCATAGGCTCTCTTTATCAGGGCTGGGATTCTCAGTACCCAACCAGTCCATTTCCCTTTTTTCTCTTGACACAACTGTGCTAGTCTTCCAAACGTGGACATTGGTTCCAGTGAGCAAGGGAATCCCATCATACAATCCCGTAGGAGGGCACACCAGGGCTAGGGTCTCTACTTGTTCATCTACACCAGTTACAATCGCAGGGAAAGACAACCAGAGCCGGACATATCCTAGGTAGGGATAAGACTTGTCACTCAGGCCCCACACATGCAAACCTTCCAAAGATTGTAATGGCACGTCAGATAAGTGTTTATGAATTATGATACCAATCTTGGAATACAGTGGTCACTTGCGACCCGCTATAAAGCACAGCCTGAGCACAGATACCATTGACAGTCACAGAAGTTTCCATCGAGGACCTACTATTCTGGACAAGTCTGGAGAGGCTGTAGCAGAGGCCTGGACAGATGATTTAGCCACAAAGAGATTTGAGTTAGGATTTCTCAATCCTCCACTGCAGTCTTTCCGGCACTTCATGGCCATGGTCTCGCTTTCCGAAGCTCCCCTTGAAGTCTGTATACAACTTTTATCTAGGTCTTTTGGGGACTGGCATTCTCTCTTCATTTGCCCATCCTTCCAATAATTATGGCAAAATATGCCTTCTGGGTTCTGGTGTGGCCGAGACATCACATTGGGAGCTGAGGCGGGGGTACTACCAACAGAAAACCTTGGTTCCACCTCTGTATGCGGGTGTGGCGAGCATTTGGAGACATCTCGTCAATTCTCTCACTTCCATAGTCAAGACATCAATATTTGAGCTGCTGTCAGCAGGAGATGCCTGGGTGTGCACACCCACCCCCATAGCAGATGCAGTCAGATAAGGATCGGGGCCTGTACTCGCAGGAGCGGCCTTCATAAAGAGTTTGTTTTTTGTTTCTCTGAACTCCCTCAGCAGTTCATCCCATGGCGGAGCATCCATAGCAGCCCCTCTCTGGCTGGGCCTCCCAGGGCTGACATTTAGTTCTCGGATTCCATCATGTGATTGTGGTGATTCCAGGCCATCAGCGACTGACCCTGCGCCTGGAGCAGGGGTTGCAGCAGCTACGACTGCGCAGAGTTCTGAAAAGCCTTCCTCCTCCTCAACTTCCTGTACCTCCTTCATCAACATATGGACGGGCCAGGGACCAGATTTCCTTTGATGCACTTGCAATTTGAGCAACACCCAGCTGGAGTGCCGGGCAGAGCAGAGTATATGATCCAGTCTTACCCAGTCCACCTCACTAAAGGCCCTGCCTCTTTTCTGAAAAACGGTTTGTAGGATTCCCTGTAATCGATCCATGTAGGCAGATAACAATTCCCCTGGCTGTTGTCTAACATCTTTAAGTTTCCATTTCAAGGCCTCAGTGCCCCCAAACACATTTTCAAGGGTGACTATGTACTCTTGGGCTTTTGTGTCAGGACCAGAGGACCTCAGGGAGTGAAAAGTACGTAGGGCAGGTCCCTGGAGGCTTTCCCCCAGGCGTGCCCTTTTTTCGACCTCTGAGCATTGTCAGTCTTGTACCGCAAGAGTAGCAGAGTCTATCCAGGTCTCCAGGTCGACTTCCCCTTAGGAGTAGGGCGGATGCCAGAGAATACCTTGAGCTTGTGATAAGGGCCATGACTACTTGCTGTCTTAGAGGCAGGTACATAAGTTGGTGAAAGAACAGGTGCTGGGGCAGGTGTGGACAGTGGGGAGGTGACACTCCCAGGTGGCAGGAATAAATTTTTTAACTCCTCCACAGTTTTGCCCTCCTCCAGTAACAACTTGGCAAACTTCTCCTCAAAAGACTCAGATAATGGTGGGGGTTCATCCTCTAAGGGATCCTTGCTATCTTTGGTTATTACCCACTAGGCGGCTGGGAACCCTTCTGGAGTGATAGTCTGGGGCACCTTTGAACTGTCCAGGGGGTCGCTACACTCCACCAAGGCCATGAGAGTTTGGGCAGTTAAATCAGTCTGTCAACCCACCACTACAGCTTTTTTTAAACATTCAGCTTTAGAAAGTGCCCCTTCAACAGTGTCCTTACTGCTGCCCATAGGTATAGCCAATATTAGCAAAGCATTATGGAGGTCAGTCTCTTGCCCCGTGTACCACCCCGCCAACTGGTGCACAGCCACTTCTGTTGGGGTAGCCATTTATGTTTGACTATAATTCGTAATTTCGGACTCTAGAAGACACAAAATCCCAGCGGTGAGCCTCCAAGATATAACCCCTAGGTGGCGCTATCCCAAGGCTACTACCCCTGCCTGCTTGGCTAGTAGCAGGTTAAGGGGCCTGGGTACTGAAACGGGTGCCTCCACCTGGAGGTCAGAGTTGTTAGTGGTCAAGCTAACCTGGGCACAGCCCTCCGGGACACTGTAAATCCCTTCTTTCCCTTCTAGTGGCTTGAACAATATGCAATAATCACTTTCACAATGACCCTTATTCACCATGCAATTACCCAGACTGTTTGTACTTACCACCAGGGCTGGTTCCTCTAGCTCAATCCAGGGGACCCCTTGTAAAACAAGGTTATGCACTGCAAATAGCAAGAGTACAGTACTCTTGGCACAAACTGGAACCACAGTCAGGTTAAATGCAGAAAGAGTTAGATCCGATTTATTCAGAGGACTTGAACAAGAGAGGGGCGTAATCAGGTTGATTGGCTTAAAGGCTAAATCAATCAGACAGTTATGCATACACTTCAGAGTCCCTACACAGTCACACACTCTGGGTGCCCATGTAGGAAAAGGTGGGCTAGCCAGGACCATTGCTCGGGGTAGGCCGGCGTCGCAGCTGGTTGGGGCCCTGTGATGGAAGAAAGCAACATGCACAACACACACTATTTGTAATCCAGAGCTGTAGGGCTCAGTTCATGAAGGAAAAGACAACAAAGCAATCAGATGACAACGTTTAGATTTAGCTGTTGTTGCAGGGAGCTACCCTGATGTTTACTCACGATACCCAATACAGGACACAGGCAGGATGAAATCGAGACTGCAGGTTGTTGAGCTGGAGTGCCAGGAGAAGCAGGGCCCACACGAATCACCGAAGCGTCATTCCTGTTTAAGGCATTGAGCAGGGGGCTGATCCCCAGGCAGGTCTCTCGTCGATGGTTTTCTCTGTCTAGCAGGTAGTCTGGCTGGGCCAGTGTGGCAAGGCCCAGGCCAAATGGAGATGCAAACGGGTTTAGTCCGTTGGAGCTGGATACAGCCTCCAGCAAGCAGAACACAGTTCAGCACACAGTGAGGAACCAAATCATGACCCACTAACAGCACACAACACATTTACATGTAAGAAATTCTACTGTACTAGGCAGATTACTATCCAGTCTCAATTACAGAGTCTCTGCACAAACCCAGAGTTCAAAGGTGGCTGGAAATCCTGACAGGCCGATCGCATTCAGCAAATCTTCGGTCTTCTTCAGGTTAAAGCCTGGTCACAGTTCTGTGGCTTAAATCATCCTCACAATTCGGATTCAGTCCGAATAAACTTCAGTGTCCCTCTCGGGGACAGCAGGCAGACAGGCAGGCCAAAACTCACCCCTTTCACAGTTCTCCCGCGCAAGTCTATGCAGGATTACTGCTCGACTATCTTGAGCTGTTACTTATTTCACTCCTCAACTCAAACTGAAAGTAGCTGCAAACAGCCTGGGACTTTCCCCAGGATCCAAAAGGTTCGGTTGGCTGATTTCTCTGTCAGTCACAACAAGGGCTCCCCCCTCCAGGTTCATTTAGGTGCAAAAAACCCCAAACTACACTTACTACAGAAATGTGCTCCCACAAGACCCCTGGGGACAGGCTCCATTTTAAAGTTCCCAAAGGTACTGATTGGCCCATTCTGGCAGTTCAGGACCAAGATGGTGGAAATAAACAGAACTGTCCACGCTGCAAAGAAGGCTGGTTAGACAAATTACAATATCTTTACCATTCTAACAGGTAACCAGCAAACAAGCACATCTTCTGACAGAGCTCCCTCTGAGCTAATAGCGATGGCAGAAACGGAGCGATTATCTGGCAGCCCGGGCGGGAATCGAGCATGGAAACACCCAGCCCCCTCCCAGATTAATTATAACTGCAATCTAGGCAGCTCTTAAAGAGACAGTATACAGAGGCTATACAGGCACTCTGGCAATAACGTTTAAACTGCTAAAACACAGGACACCAGCCTGGCAGTGAGCATTTAGGCAAGCTTAAGGAAGACTTTTCGGGAACCCCCATTTGTAGGGGGGGTTACATGCAGCAAAACATTTACTTCTGTATGTGTAATTTCTGACCAGGAAAAGCACACTGAGCTGTGATGGTGCATCTTGAGTGTGGGTTTCATGGGCCTGAATTATTGACAGGGGAAATGTTGGCCATGACATTGGGGGTAAACGCTGCTAATCTTCATCAGTAAGTGCCATGGGATCTTTTCTCCCATTCTTTGTTTCTGTGTCTCTGACCACTGGCTCTGCGACACCCCCCCGCCCTTGTCACCAGACTTGTCATTGACTGTTTCCCAGATATCCACCACTTACCGAAAGACTACACATGGTGGTGGGTGGTGTGGAAACATAGAAGTTGACTGTAGATGAGGACCACAAGGCCTATCCAGTCTGCCCATTTTTTCTACCTCAAGAATGTTCCACAGGCCTGTACTCTGTCAATGGCCTACCTATTAATACTCATCTGTATTGCTCCCTTATGCCTACCCCATGCCTGTTTGAAGCCCTGCACTGTATTCATATCCACCACTTCCTGAGGTAGGCTGTTCTATGCATCCAACACTCTTTCTGTGAAAAAGAACTTTCTCATATTACCCCTTAATCGACCTCCCTCTAATCTCGTGCTATGTCCTCTTGTCCTGCTATTTTTCTTATATTGAAACATGTTAGACTCTTTCACATTGTTAATGCCCTTAAGATGTTTGAATGTTTTGATTAGATCACCCCTCTCCCTCCTTTGCTCTAGGGTATACATATTGAGCTCCGTTAATCTGTCCTCATATGTTTTTTGATGCAGTCCCTGCACCATTTTGGTTGCCCTTCTCTGGACTGCCTCCATTTTGTTAATGTCCTTGTGCAGGTGCGGCCTCTAGTACTGCACACAGTACTCCAGATGGGGCCTAACTAGTGACTTGTAAAGAGGGATTATTATCTCCCTATTACGACTTGTGATACCCCTACTAATACACCCCAACATCCTTCTAGCCTTACCTTCTGCTTTAGTAATCTGCTTGGATGATTTCAGGTCATCTGTGATGATGATGCCCAAATCTCTTTCTTCCCTTGTGAGTGCCAGCAACTCCCCTCCCAACCTGTAGGTGGCTTCAGGGTTTCTCTTCCCTGTGTGCATGATCTTGCACTTATTTGCGTTAAACCCCAGTTGTCACTCTTCCAGCCATTTTGCCAGTTTATCCAGATCTCTTCTCATTCTGCCCACCCCATCTGGATCATCTACTCTGTTGCAGATCTTGGTGTCATCTGCAAACAGACAAATCTTACCCTCCAGTCCATCTGCATTGTCGCTGATGAAGATATTGAAAAGGACTGGCCCCAGGACTGATCCCTGAGGTACCCCACTTCTGACTTGCATCTCTTCTGACTGTATACCATTTACCACCACTCTCTGTTTTCTGCCCGCCAACCAGTTTGCCACCCAGTTGACCAACATCTGACCCACCCCAAGCCTATCCAGCTTATTAATCAATCTTCTATGTGGAACAGTATCGAAAGCTTTGCTGAAGTCAAGGTAGGCGACATCAACTGCACCCCTTGGTCCACCACTCTGGTTACCCAGTCAGAGAAATCTATGAGATTAGTTTGACAGGACCTTCCTGTTGTAAACCGAAGCTGTCTTGGATCCTGTGCTCCTATAGATTCCAGGTGTTGCACTATCCTTTCCTTAGGAGTGCCTCCATAATCTTGCCCACTACTGAGGTAAGACTGACTGGTCTGTAGTTCTCTGCCTCCTCCCTGCTACCATTCTTGTGGAGCGGGATCACATGAGCCCTTCTCCAGTCTTCTGGGACCTCTCCTGTACTCAGAGACTCACTAAACAGTTCTGATAATGGCTCTGCTAGTTCCACCCTTAGCTCCTTTAGTACCCTGGGATGTATGCCATCCAGTTCTATTGCCTTGTCCACCCTGAGCTTAGTGAGCTTTTGTAAGACCCTTTTTTTATTGTGAAGGGACTTGTGCACACCTCCCTTCCTCCCTCCTGTGTCCATGGTGCTGAGTTGTGGGCCCTGCCCTATCTTCTCAGTAAATACTGAGCAGAAGTGTCTGTCTAGGATAGATGCTTTTCCTTGGTCCTCCTCCACACCCTTCCCCTTATCCCCTTTGATCTTAGCAATACCCCCTCTGGACTTTCTCCTTTCACTAATGTATCTATAGAAAGTCTTGTCCCCTTCTTTTACTGTTTGTGCTAGTTTTTCCTCGGTTTGGGCCTTTGCCTGCCTTACTGCCTTCCCCGCTTCCCTTAGGAAAGTTTTGTATGCCTCCCTATCTTCGTCCCGCTGCGTTCTCTTATATTTCCTGAAGGCCAGCCTTTTGGCTCTGACCTTTTCTGCTACTGTTTTTGAGAACCAAAGTGGTTTTCTACTTCTTTTGCTCTTGTTTTTCTCCCTAACACAGTGGGTTGTTGCTTCAAGTATTGCATACTTAATGCCCGCCCACTTTGCCTGTATCCCCTTACCTGTATTTCTTTTTGCCAGGGCTAGCTTAACTCTGTTGGCCATCTTATGAAAGTCAGCTCCTCTGAAGTCCCTTAATTTTGCCTTGGAATGGGATGATTTAGTTCTAGTGGCCAAATTGAACCGTACCATGTGATGGTCACTGGCCCACAGGTGACCTTCTACCTGGAGATCTGTGATCCTTTCCCTGTTAGTCAGTACTAGAGCTAGGATAGCCGTGTCTCTTGTGGGTTTTTGTATCAGTTGTTTGAGGCCCTCCTCCTGCATGGAATCCACTATGTGTCTAGTTCTGGCGGATGTTCTTGCTGGTATTGACCAATCTGTATCTGGCATGTTGAAGTCTCCCATTTTCAGAACCTCCCCTTTAGCTGTCATGTTTTGTATATCTTTTAACAGTAATGTGTTTATGTCCTACCCCTGGTCTGGAGGGCTATAGACAACCCCAGTTCGTATGACTGTCCCATTTCCTGTTTCCAGGGTGGCCCACAGTTCTTCTGGCTCCTTATGTGTATTCTGAATTTCTGCAGCTTTGATGTTTTCATTGACATAAAGGGCCACTCCCCCCCCCCCCCCTTTTTGTACCTCGGTCTCTTCTGAACAGTACATAGCCGAGTACTGAAGTCTCCCAAGCGTGGTTACTGGTGAACTATGTCTCACTAATGGCTACTATGTCCAGTTTAGCCTCTGTCATTGTTGCCTGCTGATCTGGGATCTTGTTTCCCATACTGTGAACATGATTTTCCATTGGCCAGATTTCAGTGCATTACTCGATGGGCGAGGTCCGGAGTTTTCCCTGCGTGTCGTATGGGGAGCTGGACCTTTTTCCTTTTGCCTCATTAGCAAGGATGAATATAGAAACATAGAAGCATAGACAATTATGGCAAAAAAAGACCATTGGTCCATCCAGTGTGCCCATTAACCTAACAGACTAGTGGCCAGTTGTCCATACAGGGCTCTAGCCCATACTGCCCACCCCAATGCTCCACACCCTACTGCAACCACCCTAAGCAACTACTACTAAGTCCTAGCATGTTTGAAACTGCTGATAGTTTTGGCGCCCACCACAACAGCTGGCAGATTATTCCATGGCTCCACCACCCTTTCTGTGAAATAAAACTTGCTCACGACCCCTCTTGAGCCTCTCCCCCCATCAGTTTCCACTCATGTCCCCTTGTTCTTGATCCTCTACTTATGCTAAAGAGTTCCTCACAGTTTACCTTGTTCATTTCTTTCAGGGACTTGAAAGTCTCTATCTATTGAAGGTCGTCCTTGATGAATGAATAAATCCTTTCACCTTCATTCTGAATTTGTCTCTAAGATACGGGCAATTCCCCAAGAAATGGAAATGTGCATGTAACCCCCCTATAAATGGGGGTTCCTAAAATGATTGTTTGCTGATTATCTGCTTTAATAATAATATAGAAGTTTGTCTAACTTGCCTTCCTTTGCAGCATGGACTGTTTTGCTTAGAGCCACCATTTTGGTTCTGGACTGCCAGTTTGGACTAATCGGTATCTCAGGGACCCTAAAATGGAGACTGTCTCCAGAGGTCTTATGGGATTGAATTTCTGTAGAAATTGTGTTTTTTGGTGTTTGGCGCCTAAATGGACCTGGAGGGGTAGCCCTTTCTGTGACAGACAGACAGATGGATCCACCAAACGAACCTTTTGGATCACTGGGAAGTCCCAGAGCTGCCTGCAGCAGTGTGTCAGTCGAGAGTTGGAGTTGAGAGAGTGAACAGCTCGAGCCATTCGAGCAGCAGCTCCTGCATGGTAGCACGGGGATTCAGCAGGAAGGTTGTGTCTGGCCTGCCTGTTACCATCTTCCAGCATGAAGAAGCTTGTGCAAATAAAATCGGACTACATCCAAATATCTTTATTGAGACCTGTATCCTGAATTGAAAGAGAGTGAGTTTCGCCTGGTGTGGAACGAAGACTTGCTCCAGAAGCGATCGGCGTGTCAGGTACCCAGAGAGAACTGCAGAACGAACGGTTTGTGCAGCATTGCTGCCTATTTGCAACTGGACTTCATCCGAACTGTGGTATCTTATTGTTTTGCTTATAAGCCTGCTGAATGTGCTGTGTGGGTCACGATACCATCGAATGTGTTATGCTAGCTGGAAGCTGGTCCAGCACTTAAATGGACTTAATCCAAACTGTCTGCTCTGGTCTTGGCCCTACCACGCAGCCTAGACTGCCGTTCCTGCCATAGAGACTTATCCAACGTAAGACCAGATTTGGGATTCAGCTCTCTGCTCAACACCATTGAACAGGCATCGACCACTATGGTGCGTCCTGTGGGCCCTGCTTTCCCTGGCAAGCCAGAACAACATCCAGAGATCTTCATCTCGTCAATCCTGCCTCCTGGTCTGGGTAGCATGAGTAACCACCAGGGTAGCTCTCTGCAACAAAGTTGCAATCATTGTGTGTCATCTGATTTTATTGTTTGGGTTGGTCATCACGAATGGAGCCATCCGGCTCCGGAATACAAATTTTGGGTTAAAGTACATGTTGGTTGTTCTCTTTCCTAAGGGCCCCAACAAAAGCTGCAATGCCGGCCTACCCCGGGCACTGCTTAAGGCTAGACTGAGTAACAACTGGGTACCCAGAGTGTGTGACTGGGATAGAGGGACTCTTAGTGCATGCATGCTTAACCTGACTAAATCAGATCTAAAATCAACTGCTAGATTGCTGCCCCACCCTTGTTCATTCCCCCCCTAAATAAATGAGATTCTATTCTTTCTGCATCCAACTTGGCTAGTGTTTACCTTTGTGGAAAGGATACTGTATTGCCATTGAACTGTTATTTTGCAGGTCTTGTTTTACAGGGGGTCTCCAGGGCCTTTGCAGCTGATCCAGCCCTGGTGGTAAGTGTACCTAGTGTGGGTTCAGTACTGTATTCATATGTCATATGTGATTGTTTATCTGCTGAACTGGTTAAGCCACTAGAGGAGTTAGAGGGGGATTATCGTGTCCTGGTGGGCTATACCATACCAACTCATGCCCTAAACCAGCCCTCGGTGGGCACCCGTTCACTGAGCTCAGGCCCTTCAACCTGTGCCTAGTCACGCAGGCAGGGGTAGTAGCCCTTGGGACAGCGCCACCTAGGGGTTACACGCAGTTGTCATGTCGGTTCACAAAAGTGGAGAACGGGCGAGTCATGCCAACTATAGCCCCATTTCTACACCCCCCCCAAAGCCCTTGAACGAATAGTATCAGACCAACTGGTGGACTTCCTAAACAAATATAACATCCAGTGCTCTCAACAGAACAGCTTCTGGAAGGCCCACAGCACCAACACTGCACTACTGAAATACACAGACTTTATCCATGCAGTGCTGGACAGGAGCCAGCTTGTGGGGACTGTATACATCGACCTCACAAAAGCTTTTGATACTGTCAGCCACAGTATCCTAATCAACAAACTCTGTTCTTTTGGGTTGTCTCCCGACACAGTTGGGTGGTTTAAAAGTTACCTTGGTAACAGATCCCAACAAGTGAAAATCAGTGGGACCTTCTCAGATAGTAGACAGGTCAACCAGTGTCCCATAAGGTTCTATCCTAGGCCCGTTCCTATTCAGCCTGTTCCTTAATTCACTCCCCCTGGCCTGCCCTGATAACATCCTATTATATATACAGACGATGCGGTTATCTTCTCCAGTAGCCCACACCCGCACCTACAAGAATCCAAACTCCAAAATATCTTTGCAGTATTAGAGGACTGGTTTGCTCAAAACAAGCTTCTGAACTACAAAAAACCTGAGGTTATGTTGTTTGCTAACAGCCAGAACAAATACAGAGCAAGTCAGTTGACCATGATTGAACAAGCAGCAGGAAACACTCGATCAGGTCAATACCTTTACATATTTAGGTGTCACACTGGATAGCCTCTCCTTTACCCACCACATAGACAATGTTGTAAAGACAGCCAACATCAGAATTGGTCTCCTCCACAGACACACACACAATATGACCCCTGCTGCCTCTTCTCTGGCTGTCTATAGCTCTATAATCTCTGTTATAATCTATGGGCTAATTGTGTATAGTGCTGCAACAGATATAGCCCTACAAAGGGTCAGAACTGCCCTCAACAAGTCTTGTAGGCTCGCTCTGGGGGCACACAGGCTCACTCACACCTGCAAACTTTACTCCAAGTCCAAGTGGCTCAGTCTTCATCAGAGGATTAAATACCAGACCTGCCTGCTAGGGAAAAAAGCTCTCCTCGGTTTAGCTCCTCAACCCAGGCCAGACCTCCTTAAACTTGCGTCTGACTTGCGCCAGACCAGAGAAAAAACACAAAATGCTTTACATTATCCCTTTCCATCACGTGGCACTTGCACAGAGATCCTAAGCTTACAAGGCACCCTCTGGCTCAGTGAACTACCCCCAGAAGTAATACATGTGCCTAAGCTTGGAACTTTCAAGAAATCCCTACTCAAACACCTGACAGTACCCAGCTCATGTGACTGCAGGTTCTAACCTCCCGCCACCCCCCCCCCCGTCTCTTCACTCCCTGCCCACTCATTCACCTTTCCCCTTTTTCTTCAGTCATTCCCCTCATATCCTCTTCCCCCATGTTTCCCTCTTCCCAGCCCTCACCCCCTCTGTCGCTACTCATTCCACCCCTCTGTAATTGTCTCCTCTCTTACCATTCCTTCCAACACACCTTGCTCACCCTTTCCAATAATCACTGACAAGGACACCTCTGCCTGCACCATGTTTTTTTAACCCTACCCCCAGCCCTCTCCCCCTTTACTCCTTGTTATAGTCAGCCCTGACTGCTCCACTATCTACCCTCTCCACCTCTCCTCACCGCACTAGTCCTGTGACCCCTGCGCTCACAGCTTATCAAAACTGTCATAGATGCTGTCTGTACTTCGTCGTATGAACTAATGCATTTGTTTCTTGTACATAGTACAGTTTCTTTTTGCATAGCTTTTTCCTCTTTGTAACCCTAGGATTTCACCACCGATTGTAAATTATGTGTTGTACTTGACTATGTCTATACCTTTTGTTTTTTATTCTGTATGTACCAATTGTTTGAACCTTACCTGACGTGGAACCTTTGTAAAAAAAAAAAAAAAACTTTTAGCTCAAAGGTGTAACTCCAAGATGACAGACAAATAAATAAATAAATAAATCTATCATATCTCCCTTTGCTTGTCTGTCCTCTGACAAGTACATTTTCATGTGCTTTGAGCCAATCCTTGTAAGGGCTACCCTGCTGGCCCCGAATCATTTTGGTTACCATACGTTACACCTTTTGCAGCCTGTCCTTAGGTGAAGACTCCAGAAATGGGCACAGTACTCGAGATGGGGCTTCACCACTGCTCTGTAGAGAGGTGGTAATACCTCCTTCTGCTGTTAGTACCCCTTCCTATACACCCTAGCATCCTGTTTGCCTTACTGTAGGCCTTGTTACACTGGCTTGATTGTTTTAGGAAGTCACTGATGATGACCCCTAGGTCTCTTCCTCAGAGGTCATGCACAGTTTTACTCCCCATCCAGTATTCTGTCCTGTGGCTCTTGTTGACCAAGGTATATCACCTTGCATTATTTGGCATTTATTTTCAACTAATAAACCTTTGACCACCTCTCTAGTCTTTGCAAATCTCTTTGCAGCTCCTTAACCCTGTCCCCGCTGTCTGCCCTGCCTCAGAGCTTAGTGTCACATCTTACCCTGGATTCCTTCTCCCATGTCGCTGATGAACATTTGAAAAGGCTTGACTTAGGACTGATCCTTGTGGCGCCTCACTGGTGAATATGTCCTCCTTGAAAATGAGCTGTCTCAATGGTGTTAACCTGGTAAAATAAACTCTGAATTAAATGTGTGCTGTGCAGAAATGTACTAATGTACTAACCGATGGTCTTTTTCCGCCAACATTGTCTGTGATTCTATATTTGTAACTGAAAGGGGTTCCCTACCCACTCCACTATTCAGGGTACCATGTGATTCCATTGGTAAGCAGAAAATTATCCAGGCTTTTCTCATTTATTTAAGAAAAAGTTGGATATATTCATGGATGATAGTGGGTAGCTGGGTTCTTTCCACTGAAAAGTGGCTGATAGACTAGATGAACAGTTGAGTTCTTGTGTTCATGTGCTTCCTTGAAGGTCTGTGCTATCTTAATGTCTATTGTCTCCACACATAGACGGTTCCATAGGTTCACCACCCTCTTGGAGAAGATGTGCCTTCTAACGTCACCCCTGAATTTAATACTTCTGAGTTGCAGGGGATGTGCTTGTGTGCCTCTGGACACAAAAAAATCACATTCAGGATGTTGGGGGGAGGGTAGAGGTGCAAATAGAAAATGCGAATAAAATACAATGACGAAACATACACACATAAATGTGGGATAACGGCATGCCTTGGGTGTATTGCGAGGCATTGCAAAGTGCCTTTAGCTACCTGAAAAGTGCTGTTTTCTTACAGCAGTGCACACTCTGGAGTATCTTACTGCAGTTATAATGAGTCCACATTTAGCAATAAGTAAAACAAGGTTTGGGTTAAAGGAAAGTTTTTATCTGGGGGACATGAGGGTGGTCATTGATGCCAGCATGAATAATTCAGAACAGTGCCGGAGAGCGGCTGCCAAGGCAGATAAAATACTGGGGTGTATCTCTAGGGGAATAACATCAAGGAGAAGGGAAGTCATTCTGCCACTGTACAACTCCCTAGTGAAGCTTCACTTGGAGTATTTCGTACAGTTTTGGAGACCTTACTTAAAGAGGGATGTTACCCTTTTGGAGAGAGTACAGAGATGAGCTACAAGGATGATCCATGGCCTGGGGGGATTGTCCTATGAAGAACGACTGGGGTAGTAGAACATGTACTCCATGGAGGTTAAACAGGACAGGAGAATATGATAGAGGTCTTCAGATATATGAAGGTGATAAATAGGGTAGTCACAGGGGGACTCTGTACATTGAAGGCGGAGGGAAATATGAGGGGGCATAGCCTTAAGTTAGTAGGAGGGAGGTACAGGGGAGAGGTGAGGAAACACTATTTCACATAAAGGGTGGTGGCACATTGGAACGCACTATCAGGGGAACTGTTGGCAAAGGAAACAGTGGAAGGTTTCAAGGTGGGGTGGGACAAATACATGGGCAAGGTACAGGTTGGGGGTGGTTAACAGCAGGGTGCTGGGGGTGCCAGGGAGGGGGGGGGAGCACATGAAGGGAGAAGGGGGGCAGCTGCTGAAACTTAACCAGGAGCGGCATCTCAGGCAGATGTGATAGACCAATGGGCCTAATCTACTGACCACTTTATATGTATGTATAGTGTATGGTAGAACGTTGTTAGGGATGGAAATCAATCCCTTCAAAAATGTTGTTATGCTGCACTAGCTGTGTCAACTGGTTTTGTTATGCTGCACTAGCTACATAGCTAGGGCAGCATAACAACTTAGAAACAGTGCACATGCATGATACTCAAACTTCCCCCATTTCAGATGCAGCCGAGGTGGTGAGAGATAGACTGAAGGACAGCACTGCAAAGAAAAACAAGGACAAAGTAAGGAGCAATTAATGTAACATGACTCTAATATGACTAGATCTCCACTGGATAGTGGACCATACACTATAAAAGACAATGTATGGTCGGCTATCCATAACAAGTGGGAGTAGGCATCTCGAGGTTGCCATGATGACCAAAACTTCTCGAACTTCGCTGTCAAGGTTTAAACTGTTGCCACTGGCAACCTCTTGGTGGCTACCCACGCTTGTTATGGCTAGCCGACGATACATTATCCTCTATAAGTATGTATGTATTGTAATTTTAAAAATGTATCCTTACACCACAGATAAAATAGCCGCCTAACATTCTGTTAGTGGAATTCTCCTCAAACTTGTGGATGCCACGAAACACAAGAATTCAAAATTCTGCTGAATTCCACTGGCTGTTCCACACACAGACCCAAAACAGAAGGTGTCATGTTTATTTATTTATTTATTTATTTATTTAAGAGTTTAACCAGGCAGGCATACTGAGAGACTAGCCGCTCATTTCCAGATGTGACCTGGGGAAAGCAATGGGGAACATTTTGGACAAACAGACACACATATTAATGTACAGATTGAGAGGCACAAAATATGAAGGACTATATATGGTGATAGCTAAGGTAACTATACAGTTTAGAAGAAAATATGCAGGCATGGAGACATTGTATAGCAGACATTTCACTGTACAAGTAGACTTAAGTTTAAGAGAAGTGATGACTTGTAGGCTCTAATTAGGATGAGGTACATATCCCACTAGATGAGGTGTTTGAGGCCCAGGAGACCTTGAGGGCCGCTAAGGTAATATGGGGTCATGGCTTCAGTTTTATCTTTGGTAGGGCAAGCAGCAGAGCTTTCCTTGCAAACTGGTAAGACTAGAAGGGGGAGTTTTCATTTTCATCACAGAAACACCAGAAATTCAAACTGAATAGTATGCATTTTTATGTTTGCTTGGCATGCACAGCAAATATATTGTTACAGTAGCAGGCTTCTGAGGCATATCACTGTCATATCCAATGTGGCTCAGGCTACAGGAGGCTCAACAGTGACAGGCCAATGATCAGCAAGCCTGATCATTTATTTATTTATGTATGTAGTTATGTATTTATGTATGTATGCATTTATGTATGTATGTATGTATTTATGTATGTATGTATTTATGTATGTATTTATGTATATGTATTTATGTATATATGTATGCATTTATGTATGTATGTATTTCTGTCTGTATTTATGTATGTATGTATTTATGTATATATGTATGCATTTATGTATGTATGCATTTATGTATGTATGTATGCAGTTATGTATTTATGTATGTATTTCTGTCTGTATTTATGTATGTATGCATTTATGTAAGTATGTATGTATGTATTTATTTGTTTACCAGGTGGGTGCACTGATCCAAAGGACCATTTTCAGGAGCAACCCGGGCCATGAAGATGGCACATAGGTATATACAGTTTAAAAATACAAGTACACCGGTACAAAGGGTACGAAATGCAATACTGGAGAAATAAGTGCAAGTACAAAAATACACAATGGGAAGAAAGCAGCAGAGTTGTATGTACAGTAAAGTGTAAACCACATTAAATAATTGTTCAGTAACATCATGATGCTGTTCTGCTGGTGATGAGTGGAAACTTTGTGTAGTTTAAAGGAGGCAGCTGTGCCTATGAGACAGCTGCTGCCTCCTTTCAGCTACATGACATCACCCAGCAGCCAGCTTAGTGGGGTAACTATCAGCTTCTGATCCAGGTTTTAAATTTTGTGGAAGGATTTTGCAGTGCTGGTGTGGACTGGAGTCCTCCAAGTTAATCCCCCTGCCCCTATGCAGAGAGAAGGAGACATGCGAGTGGAGACAGAGCGCGGCTGCGCAGCTGTGCTGTGTTTTTAGAGAGTGAGAGTGGCGAGGTGCAGTCAGCTTCATGTCCAACCAGCTACAACTACTAACTGTAACCTTAAGCCCTGAGCACGACAAGCATCGGCAGAAAGGACCCCCAAGTACAGCGCAGCAGCAGCCGCTGACAGCGAGCCCCCTCCTCCCATTCAGCACCACCTGCCTGTGCACCAGGTATAGTATAGCAGCAGCCCACTCCCTATGTGCAGCTCGACTGTTGATTCTTGAACAGAAAAGACGCTCAGATATGCCTTCTGATTTGACATTGCTGAATTCTGTCTGACAGCTAAGTTACCGACATTTCTACAGTTCACTACTTTGTCTTGAGTAAAGAACTTTTCCCCATCATTAAAAACAACTCCTTCCCACTGCCACATATCTTCTCCCCTCCCAATCCTTTCCCATGCCCTGTCCTTAAAAAAAAACACTATCCAGCCAGCCTGGTGGTGTCGGGGGTTGAGGTGCTGGACGCCACACCTCACTCCACACTGGCGACTCTTGTTCGGGAGCCAAACAGGAAGGGCACCACAAACAGATAAAGACCAGTACTATTTTATCAGGCCCTAGTTGAGGGTTTTCAGTGGGTAAAGGTGGCATCCATATTGGTAATGGTAGTCAGAGATGAAACCTAGAATTTGCCAGCAGATTAGGAATGCTTGGCCCACTTAGTCTGCCCATTTTTCCCTGCCTCTAGTATCACCTCAGATCCTCTTTGATCTCCAGTCCATTCACCCCTTCCTTTCCTATGCCTATCCTATGCATTCTTGAACCCCAACACTGTTTTTGCCCCTACCACCTCCACTAGAAGGCTATTCCAGGAATCCATCACTCTTTCTGTGAAAAAGTACTTCCTCACATCTATCCTGTATCTACCCCATCCAGCTTCTTGCCGTGTCCCCGTGTTCTTTTTTTTCCCCCTCAAACTTCCTTTACCTCCATTCACTGGCCCCATAGACCGCTCTCCAGTGGGGGGTGGGAGTGCCTGTTTCTTTCCCCATCTGAGTTCCTCCTAGACTGGTTCACTGCTCCTGGGAGCCCTCCTCCAGCTCCACCGACTACCCCACCCCCCAGCTCTGAGCCCCCCCGAGGTGGGACCACCATACTCCTCCAGCGCTCTATCTACATTCTAGAAGGGCAGCTGGGGAGAGGAGGAGAGACACAGTGACCGGCCATGCAGGACCTGACTCAGGGCGTGGTAGGCATCCTTGGCCCCACCTTCGCCTGTCTGGGTACCAGGGCATTTCCTGTGTTCAGTTTCCCCTCGGGGGTGCGGACGTGCAAGGATGCCCTACACATGACAGGCGCACTTCTGCACCCACGTGTAAGGTGTCTGCCATCACCCTCCATCCCCTTGAAAGCTGCTGCTAGTTGCACTGCCCCCAGCCACCAGCAAGAGCCACTTAGACTGCGGCAGATACACCCACCCTGCCTCACGAGAGGAAAGCAATCCTCCGGATACTCAATCCTCTCCTGCCCCTTCCGACCCCCGGTGGCCCAAGCTCGCTCCCAAACCCGGGTTCGCTGGCATGGCGTGAGGTGTGGCATCCAGCGCCTCAACCCTCTGTGCCACCGGGCCAGTATCTCCTAGTCCTTGGGCACCTTTTCTTTTTAAATACATCCTGAGTCTTGTACCTTGTTTACCTCATAAGGTATTCAAAGGTCTCTATTATATCCCCCCCCCCTTCTCCTCTCTTACAGGGTGTACATATTAAAGTTTTTTAATCTCTCCTTGTAGGGCTTCTAATGCAGATGCAACCCCATCATGCTCCCTGACACACGTTTTTGTTATTGCATTGATTTCCCTGGTACTCTTGTGGTCCCCCACAACCCCATCATGCTCCCTGACACACGTTTTTATTATTGCATTGATTTCCCTGGTACTCTTGTGGTCCCCCACAACCCCATCATGCTCCCTGACACACGTTTTTATTATTGCATTGATTTCCCTGGTACTCTTGTGGTCCCCCACAACCCCATCATGCTCCCTGACACACGTTTTTATTATTGCATTGATTTCCCTGGTAGTCTTGTGGCCCCCCCACAACCCCATCATGCTCCCTGACACCCTTTTTTATTATTGCATTGATATCCCTGGTAGTCTAGTGGCCCCCCACTCCCCCATCGTGATCCCCAACACCGGTTTCGATTATTGCAGTATTTTCCCTGGTAGTCTAGTGGCTCCCCATCTCGATCCCTGACACCCATAGTTAGTATTGCAGTACTTTCCTGGTGGAGTCTGGTGGCTCCCCATCTCGATCCCTGACACCCATAGTTAGTATTGCAGTACTTTCCCTGGTAGTCTGGTGGCTCCCCATCTCGATCCCTGACACCCATAGTTAGTATTGCAGTACTTTCCCTGGTAGTCTGGTGGCTCCCCATCTCGATCCCTGACACCCATAGTTAGTATTGCAGTACTTTCCCTGGTAGTCTAGTGGCTCCCATCTCGATCCCTGACACCCATAGTTAGTATTGCAGTACTTTCCCTGGTAGTCTGGTGGCTCCTATCTCGATCCCTGACACCCATAGTTAGTATTGCAGCACTTTCCTGGTAGTCTGGTGGCTCCTCATCTCGATCCCTGACACCCATAGTTAGTATTGCAGTACTTTCCTGGTAGTCTAGTGGCTCCCCATCTCGATCCCTGACACCCATAGTTAGTATTGCAGTATTTTCCTGGTAGTCTGGTGGCTCTCATCTCGATCCCTGACACCCATAGTTAGTATTGTAGTACTTTCCTGGTAGTCTAGTGGCTCCTCATCTCGATCCCTGACACCCATAGTTAGTATTGCAGTACTTTCCTGGTAGTCTAGTGGCTCCTCATCTCGATCCCTGACACCCATAGTTAGTATTGTAGTACTTTCCTGGTAGTCTAGTGGTCCTCATCTCGATCCCTGACACCCATAGTTAGTATTGCAGTACTTTCCTGGTAGTCTGGTGGCTCCCCATCTCGATCCCTGACACCCATAGTTAGTATTGCAGTACTTTCCCTGGTAGTCTGGTGGTTCTCATCTCGATCCCTGACACCCATAGTTAGTATTGCAGTACTTTCCTGGTAGTCTAGTGGCTTCTCATCTCGATCCCTGACACCCATAGTTAGTATTGCAGTACTTTCCTGGTAGTCTGGTGGCTCCCATCTCTATCCCTGACACCCATAGTTAGTATTGTAGTACTTTCCTGGTAGTCTAGTGGCTCCTCATCTCTATCCCTGACACCCATAGTTAGTATTGCAGTACTTTCCCTGGTAGTCTGGTGGCCCCCATCTCTATCCCTGACACCCATAGTTAGTATTGCAGTACTTTCCTGGTAATCTAGTGGCTCCCATCTCTATCCCTGACACCCATAGTTAGTATTGCAGTACTTTCCTGGTAATCTAGTGGCTCCCCATCTCTATCCCTGACACCCATAGTTAGTATTGCAGTACTTTCCTGGTAGTCTGGTGGCTCCCCATCTCGATCCCTGACACCCATAGTTAGTATTGCAGTACTTTCCTGGTAGTCTGGTGGCTCCCATCTCGATCCCTGACACCCATAGTTAGTATTGCAGTACTTTCCTGGTAATCTAGTGGCTCCCATCTCTATCCCCTGACACCCATAGTTAGTATTGCAGTACTTTCCTGGTAGTCTGGTGGCTCCCCATCTCTATCCCTGACACCCATAGTTAGTATTGCAGTACTTTCCTGGTAGTCTAGTGGCTCCCCATCTCGATCCCTGACACCCATAGTTAGTATTGCAGTACTTTCCTGGTAGTCTGGTGGCCTCCATCTCGATCCCTGACACCCATAGTTAGTATTGCAGTACTTTCCTGGTAGTCTAGTGGCTCCCCATCTCGATCCCTGACACCCATAGTTAGTATTGCAGTACTTTCCTGGTAGTCTGGTGGTCCCCCATCTCGATCCCTGACACCCATAGTTAGTATTGCAGTACTTTCCTGGTAATCTAGTGGCTCCCCATCTCGATCCCTGACACCCATAGTTAGTATTGCAGTACTTTCCTGGTAGTCTGGTGGCTCCCCATCTCTATCCCTGACACCCATAGTTAGTATTGCAGTACTTTCCCTGGTAGTCTGGTGGCCCCACATCTCTATCCCTGACACCCATAGTTAGTATTGCAGTACTTTCCCTGGTAGTCTGGTGGCTCCCCATCTCGATCCCTGACACCCATAGTTAGTATTGCAGTACTTTCCTGGTAGTCTAGTGGCTCCCATCTCGATCCCTGACACCCATAGTTAGTATTGCAGTACTTTCCTGGTAGTCTGAGTGGCTCCCCATCTCGATCCCTGACACCCATAGTTAGTATGTGCAGTACTTTCCTAGTAGTCTAGTGGCTCCCCATCTCGATCCCTGACACCCATAGTTATTGGCAGTACCTTCCTGGTAGTCTAGTGGCTCCCATCTCGATCCCTGACACCCATAGTTAGTATTGCAGTACTTTCCCTGGTAGTCTAGTGGCTCCCCATCTCTATCCCTGACACCCATAGTTAGTATTGCAGTACTTTCCCTGGTAGTCTGGTGGCTCCCCATCTCTATCCCTGACACCCATAGTTAGTATTGCAGTACTTTCCCTGGTAGTCTGGTGGCTCCCCATCTCTATCCCTGACACCCATAGTTAGTATTGCAGTACTTTCCCTGGTAATCTAGTGGCTCCCCATCTCTATCCCTGACACCCATAGTTAGTATTGCAGTACTTTCCCTGGTAATCTAGTGGCTCCCCATCTCTATCCCTGACACCCATAGTTAGTATTGCAGTACTTTCCCTGGTAGTCTGGTGGCCCCCCATCTCTATCCCTGACACCCATAGTTAGTATTGCAGTACTTTCCCTGATAGTCTGGTGGCTCCCCATCTCGATCCCTGACACCCATAGTTAGTATTGCAGTACTTTCCCTGGTAGTCTAGTGGCTCCCCATCTCTATCCCTGACACCCATAGTTAGTATTGCAGTACTTTCCCTGGTAGTCTAGTGGCTCCCCATCTCTATCCCTGACACCCATAGTTAGTATTGCAGTACTTTCCCTGGTAGTCTAGTGGCTCCCCCATCTCGATCCCTGACACCCATAGTTAGTATTGCAGTACTTTCCTGAATCTAGTGGCTCCCCATCTCTATCCCTGACACCCATAGTTAGTATTGCAGTACTTTCCTGGTAGTCTGGTGGCCCCCATCTCTATCCCTGACACCATAGTTAGTATTGCAGTACTTTCCTGGTAGTCTGGTGGCTCCCATCTCGATCCTGACACCCATAGTTAGTATTGCAGTACTTTCCTGGTAGTCTAGTGGCTCCCCATCTCGATCCCTGACACCCATAGTTAGTATTGCAGTACTTTCCTGGTAGTCTAGTGGCTCTCCATCTCTATCCCTGACACCCATAGTTAGTATTGCAGTACTTTTCCTGGTAGTCTGGTGGCTCCCCATCTCTATCCCTGACACCCATAGTTAGTATTGCAGTACTTTCCTGGTAGTCTGGTGGCTCCCCATCTCTATCCTGACACCCATAGTTAGTATTGCAGTACTTTCCTGGTAGTCTGGTGGCTCCCCATCTCTATCCCTGACACCCATAGTTAGTATTGCAGTACTTTCCTGGTAGTCTGGTGGCTCCCCATCTCGATCCCTGACACCCATAGTTAATGTATTGCAGTACTTTCCTGGTAGTCTAGTGGCTCCTCATCTCGATCCCTGACACCCATAGTTAGTATTGCAGTACTTTCCCTGGTAGTCTAGTGGCTCCCCATCTCTATCCCTGACACCCATAGTTAGTATTGCAGTACTTTCCCTGGTAGTCTGGTGGCTCCCCATCTCTATCCCTGACACCCATAGTTAGTATTGTAGTACTTTCCCTGGTAGTCTAGTGGCTCCCCATCTCTATCCCTGACACCATAGTTAGTATTGCAGTACTTTCCTGGTAGTCTGGTGGCTCCCCATCTCTATCCTGACACCCATAGTTAGTATTGCAGTACTTTCCTGGTAGTCTAGTGGCTCCATCTCTATCCCTGACACCCATAGTTAGTATTGCAGTACTTCCCTGGTAGTCTAGTGGCTCCCCATCTCTATCCCTGACACACCCATAGTTAGTATTGCAGTACTTTCCCGGTAGTCTAGTGGCTCCCATCTCTATCCCTGACACCCATAGTTAGTATTGCATTACTTTCCTGGTAGTCTAGTGGCTCCCCATCTCGTCCCTGACACCCATAGTTAGTATTGCAGTACTTTCCTGGTAGTCTGGTGGCTCCCCATCTCTATCCTGACACCCATAGTTAGTATTGCAGTACTTTCCTGTAGTCTAGTGGCTCCCATCTCTATCCCTGACACCCATAGTTAGTATTGCAGTACTTTCCTGGTAGTCTGGTGGCTCCCATCTCTATCCCTGACACCCATAGTTAGTATTGCAGTACTTTCCTGGTAGTCTAGTGGCTCCCCATCTCTATCCCAGACACCCATAGTTAGTATTGCAGTACTTTCCCTGGTAGTCTGGTGGCTCCCCATCTCTATCCCTGACACCCATAGTTAGTATTGCAGTACTTTCCCTGGTAGTCTGGTGGCTCCCATCTCTATCCCTGACACCCATAGTTAGTATTGCAGTACTTTCCTGGTAGTCTGGTGGCTCCCATCTCTATCCCTGACACCCATAGTTAGTATTGCAGTACTTTCCTGGTAGTCTGGTGGCTCCCCATCTCTATCCCTGACACCCATAGTTAGTATTGCAGTACTTTCCCTGGTAGTCTGGTGGCTCCCCATCTCTATCCCTGACACCCATAGTTAGTATTGCAGTACTTTCCCTGGTAGTCTGGTGGCTCCCCATCTCTATCCCTGACACCCATAGTTAGTATTGCAGTACTTTCCCTGGTAGTCTGGTGGCTCCCCATCTCTATCCCTGACACCCATAGTTAGTATTGCAGTACTTTCCTGGTAGTCTAGTGGCTCCCATCTCTATCCCTGACACCCATAGTTAGTATTGCAGTACTTTCCTGGTAGTCTGGTGGCTCCCCATCTCGATCCTGACACCCATAGTTAGTATTGCAGTACTTTCCTGGTAGTCTGGTGGCTCCCCATCTCGATCCCTGACACCCATAGTTAGTATTGCAGTACTTTCCTGGTAGTCTGGTGGCTCCCATCTCTATCCCTGACACCCATAGTTAGTATTGCAGTACTTTCCTGGTAGTCTAGTGGCTCCTCATCTCGATCCCGACACCCATAGTTAGTATTGCAGTACTTTCCCTGGTAGTCTGGTGGCTCCCATCTCGATCCCTGACACCCATAGTTAGTATTGCAGTACTTTCCCTGGTAGTCTGGTGGCTCCCCATCTCGATCCCTGACACCCATAGTTAGTATTGCAGTACTTTCCCTGGTAGTCTGGTGGCTCCCCATCTCGATCCCTGACACCCATAGTTAGTATTGCAGTACTTTCCCTGGTAGTCTAGTGGCTCCCCATCTCGATCCCTGACACCCATAGTTAGTATTGCAGTACTTTCCCTGGTAGTCTAGTGGCTCCCCATCTCTATCCCTGACACCCATAGTTAGTATTGCAGTACTTTCCCTGGTAGTCTGGTGGCTCCCCATCTCTATCCCTGACACCCATAGTTAGTATTGCAGTACTTTCCCTGGTAGTCTGGTGGCTCCCCATCTCTATCCCTGACACCCATAGTTAGTATTGCAGTACTTTCCCTGGTAGTCTGGTGGCTCCCCATCTCTATCCCTGACACCCATAGTTAGTATTGCAGTACTTTCCCTGGTAGTCTGGTGGCTCCCCATCTCTATCCCTGACACCCATAGTTAGTATTGCAGTACTTTCCCTGGTAGTCTGGTGGCTCCCCATCTCGATCCCTGACACCCATAGTTAGTATTGCAGTACTTTCCCTGGTAGTCTGGTGGCTCCCCATCTCGATCCCTGACACCCATAGTTAGTATTGCAGTACTTTCCCTGGTAGTCTAGTGGCTCCCCATCTCGATCCCTGACACCCATAGTTAGTATTGCAGTACTTTCCCTGGTAGTCTAGTGGCTCCCCATCTCTATCCCTGACACCCATAGTTAGTATTGCAGTACTTTCCCTGGTAGTCTGGTGGCTCCCCATCTCTATCCCTGACACCCATAGTTAGTATTGCAGTACTTTCCCTGGTAGTCTAGTGGCTCCCCATCTCTATCCCTGACACCCATAGTTAGTATTGCAGTACTTTCCCTGGTAGTCTGGTGGCTCCCCATCTCGATCCCTGACACCCATAGTTAGTATTGCAGTACTTTCCCTGGTAGTCTGGTGGCTCCCCATCTCGATCCCTGACACCCATAGTTAGTATTGCAGTACTTTCCCTGGTAGTCTAGTGGCTCCCCATCTCGATCCCTGACACCCATAGTTAGTATTGCAGTACTTTCCTGGTAGTCTAGTGGCTCCCCATCTCATCCCTGACACCATAGTTAGTATTGCAGTACTTTCCTGGTAGTCTAGTGGCTCCCATCTCTATCCCTGACACCCATAGTTAGTATTGCAGTACTTTCCTGGTAGTCTAGTGGCTCCCATCTCTATCCCTGACACCCATAGTTAGTATTGCAGTACTTTCCCTGGTAGTCTGGTGGCTCCCCATCTCTATCCCTGACACCCAATTAGTAGTATTGCAGTACTTTCCTGTGGTCTGGTGGCTCCCCATCTCTATCCCTGACACCCATAGTTAGTATTGCAGTACTTTCCTGGTAGTCTGGTGGCTCCCCATCTCTATCCCTGACACCCATAGTTAGTATTGCAGTACTTTCCCTGGTAGTCTAGTGGCTCCCCATCTCTATCCCTGACACCCATAGTTAGTATTGCAGTACTTTCCCTGGTAGTCTGGTGGCTCCCATCTCTATCCTGACACCCATAGTTAGTATTGCAGTACTTTCCTGGTAGTCTGGTGGCTCCCCATCTCTATCCTGACACCCATAGTTAGTATTGCAGTACTTTCCTGGTAGTCTGGTGGCTCCCCATCTCTATCCCTGACACCCATAGTTAGTATTGCAGTACTTTCCCTGGTAGTCTGGTGGCTCCCATCTCTATCCCTGACACCATAGTTAGTATTGCAGTACTTTCCTGGTGGTCTGGTGGCTCCCCATCTCTATCCCTGACACCCATAGTTAGTATTGCAGTACTTTCCCTGGTAGTCTGGTGGCTCCCATCTCTATCCCTGACACCCATAGTTAGTATTGCAGTACTTTCCTGGTAGTCTGGTGGCTCCCATCTCTATCCCTGACACCCATAGTTTAGTATTGCAGTACTTTCCTGGTAGTCTGGTGGCTCCCATCTCTATCCTGACACCCATAGTTAGTATTGCAGTACTTTCCTGGTAGTCTGGTGGCTCCCATCTCTATCCCTGACACCCATAGTTAGTATTGCAGTACTTTCCTGGTAGTCTGGTGGCTCCCATCTCTATCCCTGACACCCATAGTTAGTATTGCAGTACTTTCCTGGTAGTCTGGTGGCCCCCATCTCTATCCCTGACACCCATAGTTAGTATTGCAGTACTTTCCTGGTAGTCTAGTGGCTCCCCATCTCGATCCTGACACCCATAGTTAGTATTGCAGTACTTTCCTGGTAGTCTGGTGGCTCCCCATCTCGATCCCTGACACCCATAGTTAGTATTGCAGTACTTTCCTGGTAGTCTGGTGGCTCCCATCTCGATCCTGACACCCATAGTTAGTATTGCAGTACTTTCCTAGTAGTCTGGTGGCTCCCCATCTCTATCCTGACACCCATAGTTAGTATTGCAGTACTTTCCCTGGTAGTCTAGTGGCTCCCCATCTCTATCCCTGACACCCATAGTTAGTATTGTAGTACTTTCCTGGTAGTCTGGTGGCTCCCATCTCTATCCTGACACCCATAGTTAGTATTGCAGTACTTTCCTGGTAGTCTGGTGGCTCCCCATCTCATCCCTGACACCCATAGTTAGTATTGCAGTACTTTCCTGGTAGTCTAGTGGCTCCCCATCTCTATCCCTGACACCCATAGTTAGTATTGCAGTACTTTCCTGGTAGTCTGGTGGCTCCCATCTCTATCCCTGACACCCATAGTTAGTATTGCAGTACTTTCCTGGTAGTCTAGTGGCTCCCCATCTCTATCCCTGACACCCATAGTTAGCATTGCAGTACTTTCCTGGTAGTCTAGTGGCTCCCCATCTCGATCCTGACACCCATAGTTAGTATTGCAGTACTTTCCTGGTAGTCTAGTGACTCCCCATCTCTATCCCTGACACCCATAGTTAGTATTGCAGTACTTTCCCTGGTAGTCTGGTGGCTCCCCATCTCTATCCCTGACACCCATAGTTAGTATTGCAGTACTTTCCCTGGTAGTCTGGTGGCCCCCCATCTCTATCCCTGACACCCATAGTTAGTATTGCAGTACTTTCCCTGGTAGTCTGGTGGCTCCCCATCTCGATCCCTGACACCCATAGTTAGTATTGCAGTACTTTCCCTGGTAGTCTAGTGGCTCCCCATCTCTATCCCTGACACCCATAGTTAGTATTGCAGTACTTTCCCTGGTAGTCTGGTGGCTCCCCATCTCTATCCCTGACACCCATAGTTAGTATTGCAGTACTTTCCCTGGTAGTCTGGTGGCTCCCCATCTCGATCCCTGACACCCATAGTTAGTATTGCAGTACTTTCCTGGTAGTCTAGTGCTCCCCATCTCGATCCCTGACACCCATAGTTAGTATTGCAGTACTTTCCTGGTAGTCTAGTGGCTCCCCATCTCGATCCCTGACACCCATAGTTAGTATTGCAGTACTTTCCCTGGTAGTCTGGTGGCTCCCCATCTCGATCCCTGACACCCATAGTTAGTATTGCAGTACTTTCCCTGGTAGTCTAGTGGCTCCCCATCTCGATCCCTGACACCCATAGTTAGTATTGCAGTACTTTCCCTGGTAGTCTGGTGGCTCCCCATCTCGATCCCTGACACCCATAGTTAGTATTGCAGTACTTTCCCTGGTAGTCTGGTGGCTCCCATCTCCGATCCTTGACACCCATAGTTAGTATTGCAGTACTTTCCTGGTAGTCTGG
Organism: Neoceratodus forsteri; assembly: GCA_016271365.2. Classification (NCBI taxonomy): domain Eukaryota; kingdom Metazoa; phylum Chordata; order Ceratodontiformes; family Ceratodontidae; genus Neoceratodus; species Neoceratodus forsteri. The sequence goes on from CM057452.1 coordinate 1,465,850,372, forward strand.
TGGCTCCCATCCTCGATCCCTGACACCCATAGTTAGTATTGCAGTACTTTCCCTGGTAGTCTAGTGGCTCCCCATCTCTATCCCTGACACCCATAGTTAGTATTGCAGTACTTTCCCTGGTAGTCTAGTGGCTCCCCATCTCTATCCCTGACACCCATAGTTAGTATTGCAGTACTTTCCCTGGTAGTCTGGTGGCTCCCCATCTCTATCCCTGACACCCATAGTTAGTATTGCAGTACTTTCCCTGGTAGTCTGGTGGCTCCCCATCTCTATCCCTGACACCCATAGTTAGTATTGCAGTACTTTCCCTGGTAGTCTGGTGGCTCCCCATCTCGATCCCTGACACCCATAGTTAGTATTGCAGTACTTTCCCTGGTAGTCTAGTGGCTCCCCATCTCGATCCCTGACACCCATAGTTAGTATTGCAGTACTTTCCCTGGTAGTCTGGTGGCTCCCCATCTCGATCCCTGACACCCATAGTTAGTATTGCAGTACTTTCCCTGGTAGTCTGGTGGCTCCCCATCTCGATCCCTGACACCCATAGTTAGTATTGCAGTACTTTCCCTGGTAGTCTGGTGGCTCCCCATCTCATCCCTGACACCCATAGTTAGTATTGCAGTACTTTCCTGGTAGTCTAGTGGCTCCCATCTCTATCCCTGACACCCATAGTTAGTATTGCAGTACTTCCCTGGTAGTCTGGTGGCTCCCCATCTCGATCCCTGACACCCATAGTTAGTATTGCAGTACTTTCCTGGTAGTCTAGTGGCTCCCATCTCGATCCCCTGACACCCATAGTTGGGTATTGCAGTACTTTCCCTGGTAGTCTAGTGGCTCCTCATCTCGATCCCTGACACCCATAGTTAGTATTGCAGTACTTTCCCTGGTAGTCTGGTGGCTCCCCATCTCGATCCCTTACACCATAGTTAGTATTGCAGTACTTTCCTGGTAGTCTGGTGGCTCCCCATCTCTCATCCCTGACACCCATAGTTAGTATTGCAGTACTTTCCTGGTAGTCTGGTGGCTCCCCATCTCTATCCCTGACACCCATAGTTAGTATTGCAGTACTTTCCTGGTAGTCTGGTGGCCCCATCTCTATCCCTGACACCCATAGTTAGTGTTGCAGTACTTTCCTGGTAGTCTGGTGGCCCCCATCTCTATCCCTGACACCATAGTTAGTATTGCAGTACTTTCCTGGTGAGTCTAGTGGCTCCCATCTCGATCCCTGACACCCATAGTTAGTATTGTAGTACTTTCCTGGTAGTCTAGTGGCTCCCCATCTCGATCCCTGACACCCATAGTTAGTATTGCAGTACACTTCCTGGTAGTCTGGTGGCCCCCATCTCTATCCCTGACACCCATAGTTAGTATTGCAGTACTTTCCTGGTAGTCTGGGTGGCCCCCATCTCGATCCTGACACCCATAGTTAGTATTGCAGTACTTTCCTGGTAGTCTGGTGGCCCCCATCTCGATCCCTGACACCCATAGTTAGTATTGCAGTACTTCCCTGGTAGTCTAGTGGCTCCCCATCTCATCCCTGACACCCATAGTTAGTATTGCAGTACTTTCCCTGGTAGTCTGGTGGCCCCCATCTCTATCCCTGACACCCATAGTTAGTATTGCAGTACTTTCCCTGGTAGTCTGGTGGCTCCCCATCTCTATCCCTGACACCCATAGTTAGTATTGCAGTACTTTCCCTGGTAGTCTGGTGGCTCCCCATCTCTATCCCTGACACCCATAGTTAGTATTGCAGTACTTTCCTGGTAGTCTGGTGGCTCCCCATCTCTATCCTGACACCCTAGTTAGTATTGCAGTACTTTCCTGGTAGTCTGGTGGCTCCCCATCTCTATCCCTGACACCCATAGTTAGTATTGCAGTACTTTCCTGGTAGTCTGGTGGCTCCCATCTCTATCCCTGACACCCATAGTTAGTATTGCAGTACTTTCCTGGTAGTCTGGTGGCTCCCATCTCTTCTCCTGACACCCATAGTTAGTATTGCAGTACTTTCCCTGGTAGTCTGGTGGCTCCCCATCTCTATCCCTGACACCCATAGTTAGTATTGCAGTACTTTCCCTGGTAGTCTGGTGGCTCCCCATCTCTATCCCTGACACCCATAGTTAGTATTGCAGTACTTTCCCTGGTAGTCTGGTGGCTCCCCATCTCTATCCCTGACACCCATAGTTAGTATTGCAGTACTTTCCCTGGTAGTCTGGTGGCTCCCCATCTCTATCCCTGACACCCATAGTTAGTATTGCAGTACTTTCCCTTGTAGTCTGGTGGCTCCCCATCTCTATCCCTGACACCCATAGTTAGTATTGCAGTACTTTCCCTGGTAGTCTGGTGGCCCCATCTCTATCCCTGACACCCATAGTTAGTATTGCAGTACTTTCCTGGTAGTCTGGTGGCTCCCTCATCTCTCATCCCTGACACCCATAGTTAGTATTGCAGTACTTTCCCTGGTAGTCTGGTGGCTCCCCATCTCTATCCCTGACACCCATAGTTAGTATTGCAGTACTTTCCCTGGTAGTCTGGTGGCTCCCCATCTCTATCCCTGACACCCATAGTTAGTATTGCAGTACTTTCCCTGGTAGTCTGGTGGCTCCCCATCTCTATCCCTGACACCCATAGTTAGTATTGCAGTACTTTCCCTGGTAGTCTGGTGGCTCCCCATCTCTATCCCTGACACCCATAGTTAGTATTGCAGTACTTTCCCTGGTAGTCTGGTGGCTCCCCATCTCGATCCCTGACACCCATAGTTAGTATTGCAGTACTTTCCCTGGTAGTCTGGTGGCTCCCCATCTCGATCCCTGACACCCATAGTTAGTATTGCAGTACTTTCCCTGGTAGTCTAGTGGCTCCCCATCTCTATCCCTGACACCCATAGTTAGTATTGCAGTACTTTCCCTGGTAGTCTAGTGGCTCCCCATCTCGATCCCTGACACCCATAGTTAGTATTGCAGTACTTTCCCTGGTAGTCTAGTGGCTCCCCATCTCGATCCCTGACACCCATAGTTAGTATTGCAGTACTTTCCCTGGCAGTCTAGTGGCCCCATCATCCCTGACACCCATAGTTAGTATTGCAGTACTTTCCTGGTAGTCTGGTGGCTCCCCATCTCATCCCTGACACCCATAGTTAGTATTGCAGTACTTTCCTGTAGTCTGGTGGCTCCCCATCTCTATCCCTGACACCCATAGTTAGTATTGCAGTACTTTCCCTGGTAGTCTAGTGGCTCCCATCTCTATCCCTGACACCCATAGTTAGTATTGCAGTACTTCCCTGGTAGTCTGGTGGCTCCTCATCTCGATCCTGACACCCATAGTTGGTATTGCAGTACTTTCCTGGTAGTCTGGTGGCTCCCCATCTCGATCCCTGACACCCATAGTTAGTATTGCAGTACTTTCCCTGGTAGTCTGGTGGCTCCCCATCTCGATCCCTGACACCCATAGTTAGTATTGCAGTACTTTCCCTGGTAGTCTGGTGGCTCCCCATCTCGATCCCTGACACCCATAGTTAGTATTGCAGTACTTTCCCTGGCAGTCTGGTGGCTCCCATCTCGATCCCTGACACCCATAGTTAGTATTGCAGTACTTTCCTGGTAGTCTAGTGGCTCCCCATCTCTCCTGACACCCCATAGTTAGTATTGCAGTACTTTCCTGGTAGTCTGGTGGCTCCCCATCTCTATCCCTGACACCCATAGTTAGTATTGCAGTACTTTCCCTGGTAGTCTGGTGGCTCCCCATCTCGATCCCTGACACCCATAGTTAGTATTGCAGTACTTTCCCTGGTAGTCTGGTGGCTCCCCATCTCGATCCCTGACACCCATAGTTAGTATTGCAGTACTTTCCTGGTAGTCTAGTGGCTCCCCATCTAGATCCCTGACACCCATAGTTAGTGTTGCAGTACACTTCCCTGGCAGTCTAGTGGCCCCATCTAGATCCATGACACCCCATAGTTAGTGTTGCAGTACTTTCCTACTGGTAGTCTGGTGGCCCCATCTCGATCCCTGACACCCATAGTTAGTATTGCAGTGCTTTCCTGGTAGTCTGGTGCACCCCATCTCTATCCCTGACACCCATAGTTAGTATTGCAGTATTTTCCTGGTAGTCTAGTGGCTCCCCATCTCTATCCCTGACACCCATAGTTAGTATTGCAGTACTTTCCCTGGTAGTCTGGTGGCTCCCCATCTCTATCCCTGACACCCATAGTTAGTATTGCAGTACTTTCCCTGGTAGTCTGGTGGCTCCCCATCTCTATCCCTGACACCCATAGTTAGTATTGCAGTACTTTCCCTGGTAGTCTAGTGGCTCCCCATCTCTATCCCTGACACCCATAGTTAGTATTGCAGTACTTTCCCTGGTAGTCTGGTGGCTCCCCATCTCTATCCCTGACACCCATAGTTAGTATTGCAGTACTTTCCCTGGTAGTCTGGTGGCTCCCCATCTCTATCCCTGACACCCATAGTTAGTATTGCAGTACTTTCCCTGGTAGTCTAGTGGCTCCCCATCTCGATCCCTGACACCCATAGTTAGTATTGCAGTACTTCCTGGTAGTCTGGTGGCCCCCCATCTCGATCCCTGACACCCATAGTTAGATTGCAGTACTTTCCTGGTAGTCTGGTGGCTCCCCATCTCTATCCTGACACCCATAGTTAGTATTGCAGTACTTTCCCTGGTAGTCTGGTGGCTCCCCATCTCTATCCCTGACACCCATAGTTAGTATTGCAGTACTTTCCCTGGTAGTCTAGTGGCTCCCCATCTCGATCCCTGACACCCATAGTTAGTATTGCAGTACTTTCCCTGGTAGTCTGGTGGCTCCCCATCTCGATCCCTGACACCCATAGTTAGTATTGCAGTACTTTCCCTGGTAGTCTAGTGGCTCCCCATCTCGATCCCTGACACCCATAGTTAGTATTGCAGTACTTTCCCTGGTAGTCTGGTGGCTCCCCATCTCGATCCCTGACACCCATAGTTAGTATTGCAGTACTTTCCCTGGTAATCTAGTGGCTCCTCATCCTAGATCCCTGACACCCATAGTTAGTATTGCAGTACTTTCCCTGGTAGTCTGGTGGCTCCCCATCTCGATCCCTGACACCCATAGTTAGTATTGCAGTACTTTCCCTGGTAGTCTGGTGGCTCCCCATCTCGATCCCTGACACCCATAGTTAGTATTGCAGTACTTCCCTCGCTATCTGGTGGCTCCCATCTCTATCCCTGACACCCATAGTTAGTATTGCAGTACTTTCCTGGTAGTCTAGTGGCTCCCCATCTCGATCCCTGACACCCATAGTTAGTATTGCAGTACTTTCCTGGTAGTCTAGTGGCTCCTCATCTCGATCCTGACACCCATAGTTAGTATTGCAGTACTTTCCCTGGTAGTCTGGTGGCTCCCATCTCTATCCCCTGACACCCATAGTTAGTATTGCAGTCACTTTCCCTGGCAGTGTAGTGGCTCCCCATCTCTATCCTGACACTCATAGTTAGTATTGCAGTACTTTCCCTGGTAGTCTAGTGGCTCCCCATCTCTATCCCTGACACCCATAGTTAGTATTGCAGTACTTTCCCTGGTAGTCTGGTGGCTCCCCATCTCTATCCCTGACACCCATAGTTAGTATTGCAGTACTTTCCCTGGTAGTCTGGTGGCTCCCCATCTCTATCCCTGACACCCATAGTTAGTATTGCAGTACTTTCCCTGGTAATCTGGTGGCTCCCCATCTCTATCCCTGACACCCATAGTTAGTATTGCAGTACTTTCCCTGGTAGTCTGGTGGCTCCCCATCTCGATCCCTGACACCCATAGTTAGTATTGCAGTACTTTCCCTGGTAGTCTGGTGGCTCCCCATCTCTATCCCTGACACCCATAGTTAGTATTGCAGTACTTTCCCTGGTAGTCTGGTGGCTCCCCATCTCTATCCCTGACACCCATAGTTAGTATTGCAGTACTTTCCTGGTAGTCTAGTGGCTCCCATCTCTATCCCTGACACCCATAGTTAGTATTGCAGTACTTTCCTGGTAGTCTGGTGGCTCCCATCTCTATCCCTGACACCCATAGTTAGTATTGCAGTACTTTCCTGGTAGTCTGGTGGCTCCCCATCTCATCCCTGACACCTCATAGTTGATATTGCAGTACTTTCCTGGTAGTCTGGTGGCTCCCCATCTCTATCCTGACACCCATAGTTAGTATTGCAGTACTTTCCTGGTAGTCTAGTGTCCCCATCTCGATCCCTGACACCCATAGTTAGTATTGCAGTACTTTCCCTGGTAGTCTGGTGGCTTCCCATCTCTATCCCTGACACCCATAGTTAGTATTGCAGTTCCCCTCGGTAGTCTGTGGCTCCCCATCTCTATCCCCTGACACCCATAGTTGTGGTGCAGTACTTTCCTGGTGGTCTGGTGGCTCCCCATCTCTATCCCTGACACCCATAGTTAGTATTGCAGTACTTTCCTGATAGTCTGGTGGCTCCCCATCTCTATCCCTGACACCCATAGTTAGTATTGCAGTACTTTCCTGGTAGTCCTGGTGGCTCCCCATCTCTATCCTGACCACCCATAGTTAGTATTGCAGTACTTTCCTGAAATCAGTCTAGTGGCTCCCATCTCTATCCCTGACACCCCATAGTTAGTATTGCAGTACTCCTGGTAGTCTGGGTGGCTCCCCATCTCTATCCCTGACACCCATAGTTAGTATTGCAGTACTTTCCTGGTAGTCTGGTGGCTCCCCATCTCTATCCTGACACCCATAGTTAGTGTGCAGTACTTTCCTGGTAGTCTGGTGGCTCCCCATCTATCCCCTGACACCCATAGTTAGTATTGCAGTACTTTCCTGGTATCTGGTGGCTCCCCATCTCGATCCCTGACACCCATAGTTAGTATGCAGTACTTTCCTGGTAGTCTGGTGGCTCCCCATCTCGATCCCTGACACCCCATAGTTAGTATTGCAGTACTTTCCTGGTAGTCCTGGTGGCTCCCATCTCGATCCCTGACACCATAGTTAGTATTGCAGCACTTTCCCTGGTAGTTCAGTGGCTCCCCATCTCGATCCCTGACACCCATAGTTGAGTTGCAGTGCTTTCCCCTGGTAGTCTCAGTGGCTCCATCTCGATCCTGGCTTGACCCATAGTTAGTATTGCAGTACTTTCCCTGGTAGTCTGGTGGCTCCCCATCTCTATCCTGACACCCATAGTTGTATGGTAGTACTTTCCTAGTAATCTGGTGGCCCCTCTCTATCCCTGACACCCATAGTTATGTACGATGCACTCCTGGTAGTCTGGTGGCTCCCCATCTCTATCCCTGACACCCATAGTTAGTATTGCAGTACTTTCCCTGGTAGTCTAGTGGCTCCCCATCTCTATCCCTGACACCCCATAGTTAGTATTGCGTACTTTCCTGGTAGTCTGGTGGCTCCCCATCTCTATCCTGACACCCATAATTGATGTTGCAGTACTTTCCTGAAAATATCTGGTGGCTCCCCCATCTCTATCCCTGACACCCTTAGTTAAGTATTGCAGTACTTTCCTGGTAGTCTAGTGGCTCCCATCTCGATCCTGAGCACCCATAGTTAGTATTGCAGTACTTCCTGGTAGTCTGGTGGCTCCCATCTCTATCCCTGACACCCATAGTTAGTATTGCAGTACTTTCCTGGTAGTCTAGGTACCCACATCTCTATCCCTGACACCCATAGTTAGTATTGCAGTACTTTCCTGGTATCTCAGTGGCTCCCCATCTCTATCCCTGACACCCATATAGTTAGTATTGCAGTTCTTTCCCTGGCAGTCTGTGGCTCCTCATCTCTATCCCTGACACCCATAGTTAGTATTGCAGTACTTTCCTGGTAGTCTGGTGGCTCCTCATCTCATCCCTGACACCCATAGTTAGTATTGCAGTACTTTCCTGCGTATGCTAGTGGCTCCCCCATCTCTATCCCTGACACCCATAGTTAGTATTGCAGTACTTTCCTGGTAGTCTGGTGGCTCCCCATCTCTATCCCTGACACCCATAGTTAGTATTGCAGTATTTCCCTGGTAGTCTAGTGGCTCCCCCATCTCATCCCTGACACCCATAGTTAGTATTGCAGTACTTTCCCTGGTAGTCTAGTGGTCCCCATCTCTATCCTGACACCCATAGTTAGTATTGCGAAGTACTTTCCTTGTAGTCTGGTGGCTCCCCATCTCGATCCCTGACACCCATAGTTAGTATTGCAGTACTTTCCTGGTAGTCTGGTGGCTCCCCATCTCTATCCCTGACACCATAGTTAGTATTGCAGTACTTTCCTGGTAGTCTGGTGGCTCCCCATCTCTATCCCTGACACCCCATAGTTAGTATTGCAGTACTTCCCTGGTAGTCTGGTGGCTCCCCATCTCTATCCCACACACCACAGTTAGTATTGCAGTACTTTCCCTGGTAGTCTGGTGGCTCCCCATCTCTATCCTGACACCCATAGTTAGTATTGCAGTACTTTCCCTGGTAGTCTGGTGGCTCCCATCTCTCATCCTGACACCCACTAGTTAGTATTGCAGTACTTTCCCTGGTAGTCTGGTGGCTCCCCATCTCTATCCCTGACACCCATAGTTAGTATTGCAGTACTTTCCCTGGTAGTCTGGTGGCTCCCCATCTCTATCCCTGACACCCATAGTTAGTATTGCAGTACTTTCCCTGGTAGTCTGGTGGCTCCCCATCTCGATCCCTGACACCCATAGTTAGTATTGCAGTACTTTCCCTTGTAGTCTGGTGGCTCCCCATCTCGATCCCTGACACCCATAGTTAGTATTGCAGTACTTTCCCTGGTAGTCTGGTGGCTCCCCATCTCGATCCCTGACACCCATAGTTAGTATTGCAGTACTTTCCCTGGTAGTCTGGTGGCTCCCCATCTCGATCCCTGACACCCATAGTTAGTATTGCAGTACTTTCCTGGTAGTCTGGTGGCCCCCATCTCTATCCCTGACACCCATAGTTAGTATTGCAGTACTTTCCCTGGTAGTCTGGTGGCTCCCCATCTCAGATCCTGACACCCATAGTTAGTATTGCAGTACTTTTCCTGGTAGTCTAGTGGCTCCCCATCTCTATCCCTGACACCCATAGTTAGTATTGCAGTACTTTCCCTGGTAGTCTAGTGGCTCCCATATCTCTATCCCTGACACCCATAGTTAGTATTGCAGTACTTTCCTGGTAGTCTGGTGGCTCTCATCTCGATCCCTGACACCCATAGTTAGTATTGCAGTACTTTCCTGGTAGTCTGGTGGCTCCCCATATCTCATCCCTGACACCCATAGTTAGTATTGCAGTACTTTCCTGGTAGTCTAGTGGCTCCCCATCTATCCCTGACACCCATAGTTAGTATTGCAGTACTTTCCTCAGTAGTCGGTGGCTCCCATCTCTATCCTGACACCCATAGTTAGTATTGCAGTACTTTCCTGGTAGTCTGGTGGCTCCCCATCTCTATCCCTGACACTCCATAGTTAGTATTGCAGTACTTTCCTGGTAGTCTAGTGGCTCCCCATCCTCGATCCCTGACACCCATAGTTAGTATTGATGCTTTCCTGGTAGTCTGGTGGCTCCCATCTCGATCCCTGACACCCACGTTAGTATTGCAGTACTTTCCCTGGTAGTCTAGTGGCTCCCTCATCTCTATCCCTGACACCCATAGTTAGTATTGCAGTACTTTCCCTGGTAGTCTAGTGGCTCCCCATCTCTATCCCTGACACCCATAGTTAGTATTGCAGTACTTTCCCTGGTAATCTGGTGGCTCCCCATCTCTATCCCTGACACCCATAGTTAGTATTGCAGTACTTTCCCTGGTAGTCTGGTGGCTCCCCATCTCTATCCCTGACACCCATAGTTAGTATTGCAGTACTTTCCCTGGTAGTCATGGTGGCTCCATCTCTATCCCTGACACCCATAGTTAGTATTGCAGTACTTTCCCTGGTGATCTGGTGGCTCCCCATCTCTATCCTGACACCCATAGTTAGTATTGCAGTACTTTCCTGGTAGTCTGGTGGCTCCCATCTCTATCCCTGACACCCCATAGTTAGTATTGCAGTACTTTCCTAGTGAGTCTGGTGGCTCCCATCTCTATCCCTGACACCCCATAGTTAGTATTGCAGTACTTTCCTGGTGATCTGGTGGCTCCCCATCTCTATCCCTGACACCCATAGTTAGTATTGCAGTACTTTCCTGGTAGTCTAGTGGCTCCCCATCTCTATCCCTGACACCTATAGTTAGTATTGCAGCAATTTCCTGGTAGTCTGGTGCCCCCATCTCGATCCCTGACACCCATAGTTAGTATTGTAGTACTTTCCCTGGTAGTCTGGTGGCTCCCCATCTCTTCCCTGACACCATAGTTAGTATTGCAGTACTTTCCTGGTAGTCTGGTGGCTCCCCATCTCTATCCCTGACACCCATAGTTAGTATTGCAGTACTTTCCTGGTAGTCTAGTGGCTCCCCATCTCTATCCTCAGCACACCCATAGTTAGTATTGCAGTACTTTCCCTGGTAGTCTGGTGAGCTCCCCATCTCTATCCCTGACACCCATAGTTAGTATTGCAGTACTTTCCTAGTGAATCTGGTGTCCCCATCTCTATCCTGACACCCATAGTTAGTTTTGCAGTACTTTCCCTGGCTAGTCTGGTGGCTCCCATCTCTATCCCTGACACCCATAGTTAGTATTGCAGTACTTTCCCTGGTAGTCTGGTGGCTCCCATCTCTATCCCTGACACCCATAGTTAATATTGCAGTACTTTCCTGGTAGTCTGGTGGCTCCTATCTCTATCTGACACCCATAGTTAGGATTGCAGTACTTTCCCTGGTAGTCTGGTGGCTCCCCATCTCTATCCCTGACACCCATAGTTAGTATTGCAGTACTTTCCTGGTACTGGTGGCCCCATCTCGATCCTGACACCCATAGTTAGTATTGCAGTACTTTCCTGATAGTCTGGTGGCTCCCCATCCTCGATCCCTGACACCCATAGTTAGTATTGCAGTACTTTCCTGGTAGTCTGGTGGCTCCCCATCTCTATCCTGACACCCATAGTTAGTATTGCAGTACTTTCCCTGGTAGTCTGGTGGCTCCCCATCTCTATCCCTGACACCCATAGTTAGTATTGCAGTACTTTCCCTGGTAGTCTGGTGGCTCCCCATCTCGATCCCTGACACCCATAGTTAGTATTGCAGTACTTTCCCTAGTAGTCTGGTGGCTCCCATCTCGATCCTGACACCCATAGTTAGTATTGCAGTACTTTCCTGGTAGTCTGGTGGCTCCCCATCTCTATCCTGACACCATAGTTAGTATTGCAGTACTTTCCTGGTAGTCTGGTGGCTCCCCATCTCGATCCCCTGACACCCATAGTTAGTATTGCAGTACTTTCCTGGTAGTCTGGTGGCTCCCCATCTCGATCCTGACACCCATAGTTAGTATTGCAGTACTTTCCTGAGTAGTCTGGTGGCTCCCCATCTCTATCCCTGACACCCATAGTTAGTATTGCAGTACTTTCCCTGGTAGTCTGGTGGCCCCATCTCTCATCCCGACACCCATAGTTAGTATTGCAGTCACTTTCCTCTAGTAATCTGGTGGCTCCCCATCTCGATCCCTGACACCCTAGTTAGTATTGCAGTACTTTCCTGGTGTAGTCTGGTGCTCCCCATCTCTATCCCTGACACCCCAGTTAGTATTGCAGTACTTTCCTGTCAGTCTGGTGGCCCTCATCTCTATCCCTGACACCATAGTTAGTATTGCAGTACTTTCCCGGTAGTCTGGTGGCTCCCATCTTCGATCCCGACACCCATAGTTAGTATTGCAGTGACTTCTCCCTGGGCAGTCTGGTGCTCCCATCTTATCCTCGACACCATAGTTAGTATTGCAGTACTTTCCCTGGTAGTCTGGTGGCCCCCCATTCGATTCTGACACCATAGTTGATATTGCAGTACTTTCCTGCAGTCTGGGTCCTCACCCGGCAGTGCAGACCTCCTTCCCTCATCCCTGACAAGCCAGCAACTGGTTTAGCCCACTGCTCACTTCTGCGGCCAGCCGCCGACTGAGTTATAGTCAGACGTGCATGTGTAATTGTGCACTCATCTAACTCCAGCTGGGTGGTTGGCCACGGAGGCCAGCAGGGCTGAGCCAGTCACCGGCTCCACACCGGGATGGGGGGAGGAGCGGTGATCGGCACTGCCGGAGGGGGTGGAGAGCCACTAGACTACGGAAAAGTACCACAATAGTAACTATGGGTGTCAGGATCACAATGGGGTGGGTGCTAGACCACCAGGAAATCAATGCAATAATAAAACGGGTGTCAGGATTGTGATGGGGGGTAAATAATAACTACCAAGGAAATCAATGAAATAATAAACGTAAGGTCAGGATTGTGATGGGGGGGGTAAATACAACACTACCAAGGAACCAATGAAATAATAAAACGGGTGTCAGGGATTGTGATGGGGTAGTCACACCATTACCGGGAAATCAATCAAATAATAAAATGGGTGTCAGGGATTGTGATGAGGTGAAGAACACACAACACTACCAGGAAATCAAGTGAAATAATAAGAACTGGTGTGGGAGATTGTGATGGTTGTGGGGCCACTAGATCACCAGGGAACAACTGACAATAACAGGTGTCCGAGATCATGATTGGGGGTGGCACTAGATCACCAGGACCGGAAGCTCCACATGTGTACTGGTGTGGGGGATCGTGCTTGTGGGAGGGCACTGGACTACCAGGGATCAGACCTCTCAACCTTTTGTCACTGACATGAGGAACATGGCCTCTCAACATGACGGTCAGTGAGGGACACTGACTCTCATAATGAGAGACACATCCTTAAACATGAAGATACAAGTTCAGAACACTGTGGAAACCATTGCCTTTACTTATACAAAGTTCATATTTGATGTAGCGGCTTGATATATTATTAATGTTTTCCTTAATGCTTTAATGTCTAAATATGTGGCATATTCTGTGTGTGTGGCACATTTTCTATGAGGGACAGCAATTTTGAGGGGTAACATGAGGGATGTCCCTCATAGTGAGGGACACGTGAGGGGTATGCCAGGGATTGGGATGGGTTTCTCATTACTGGTGTCATGGATCATGCCGGGAGAGGGGGGGCACTACACAACCAGGGCAGATGTGAACCTACCAAACAGTGTTATGTGTATTTATCTATGTTTCTATCTCTGTATATGTATGTGTATATATAAATATATATATATATATACATATATATACATATATATATATATATATATATATATATATATATATATATGTGTGTATATCTATCTATATATATATATATCTATATACAGTATGTAACCCCTAGATGGCGCTATCCCAGGGGCTCACTACCCCTGCCTGATTTGCCACCAACAGGTTGAGGGGCCTGGATCCAATGGCGGGTGCCTCCACCCAGAGGTCAGGGTTTGCAATAGTTAAACTAACTTGGTCACAGCCCTCTGGGACACTGCAACCCCTTTCTTCCCACTAGTGGCCCACACAATATATCAGAATTACCTTCACAGTATACACTTACCCCAGGATTGGTTCGGCACTGGGACCTCCTGTGAAATGAGATACAGTGCAACAATCACAGTACAGTACTTTAACATAGACAAATACCTCAGGCAGTATAACTTTGCTGAAACAAGCAGCTCTGATTTATTTAGGGGATATAACAAGGACAGGGGAAATCAGGTTAATTAGCTTATCACTCTAATAATCTACCTATGGCTCTGTTGCACAGCCTATCCCTATCAGTTACTGTCCCTGGGTACCCAAGCCCTAGTGGCTAGTCCAAACCGTGGCAGCTGGTAGGGGCCCTTTCACCAGAGAAAAGGAGAATTAAACAGTCAGCAGTACAGTAATTCCATTTGGATGTAATGTGGCAATTCAACAGGGCTGACCTGAGTTAGTACTCCACGACCTCCAAATGAGATAGGGTCCTTCCAATGTCAACAGGGCTCACTTGAGGTACACAAACCTCTTCACACATCCATATAAAGAAAGCACTATACTAGGCAGGCTGCATCTGTATCCCGATCGCAATTACTGCACAATACCTGGAGAACACACAGCAGATTCAGTTCCTGACAGACCGAGTGCAATTTTCAGCAATTCTTCCAGTCTTCTACAGGGTGAGCCTGGTTTCTACTCTTCAGAGATCCTTTGATTCTTTTCACAGGACGGATCTAGTCCCAACAAGCTGCAGAATCGGAACTCTGGCCTTACACACGCTTTTTTTTGACTAAAACTGCACAATTGAAAAGCTACAGGCCCTTCCTCTTCACCGCCAAAGCTCAACTGACACTCCAACTGAAAAAACGGGCACTCCTTTGAGTTCCTCCCAGTTCTTGACTGGATTGGCTGTCACTCACAATAGACTGCTGCTGTTGGTCCAAAAGGCACTGAAGTCTAAACTACATCTCCCAGAGTCACTGCCCAAGCAATCCTCTTGTGGCTGGCTCAGATTATGAGTCCAAGTTCTGATTCGTTCCAAGCACCATTTTAGAGCTAGCTTATCTCACACTGATTGGTCCAGTTCAGCAGTTCAAACCTAGAATGGGAACTAGCAGACACAGTTCTGACTGCAAAGAAAGCAGGTTAGACAAACTGTAATTTCATTATTACTCTAAATAATTTCTGGCAAACAGTTACATCTTTCAGATAGGTTCCCTTTGCACTCTAGTGACTGCAAAATGAAGTAAATTGGCAGCAGTTCGAGTGGTACTCAAACAGAGAAGCACACAGTCCCCCCATACAAACTAATTATGTCTGCAAGCAGACAGCTCTTAAAGAGACAGTGCCAGAGGTTCTAAAAACACTCACTGATAAATGGCTTAAACGCCAAACACCATTCAGGCTTGGAGCATTCAAGCAAGCTCCTGGAAGTCTTTTGGGAACCCCCATTTGCAGGGGGGTTACAAGTATATGCACACTCACACACACACACATATTCACACAATTGTACAGTCATCTAGTCATCTACAGTGTCCCTCAGTACAGGGGACAACCCTCTGTGTACCCCCTCACTATAGCCCTGACCTGCATTTGTCCCTCCTGGGAACAGTGGTGCACACACAGTGATTGTGCCATACATCCAGACTTGCAAGCAGGGAGTTATAATATTCTGTGGTGCTACATAACTCTTACCTTGTGTATATACAAAGCAAGGTAATGGTTTCCATTGTGTTCTGCGTTTGTGTCTCCATGTTTGAGGATATGCCTCTCATTAAGGGGATCAGTGTTCCTCATTCAGAGTATCTGTGTCCCTCATCATTTCAGTGCTGACTGGATGGGAGGTATGCACTGAGTATGCTTGCCGACACCCATGGTCTGCAGCTAACAAACTGTTTCTCAGGTCTGGCATACAGGTGGAACTGTGTGCACGCCCCAGCCTGTGGCTTCTGACCTGTACTTCAAGTCTAACCTACAGGTGGAGCTGTGTGCACACCCCAGCCTGCGGCTTTTGACCTGTACTTTCAGTCTGACCTACAGGTGGAGCTGTGTGCACCATGCAGTAGTGCCGGGCAAACCACATGGGAGTGCATGCAAAGCAGGCCATAATGAGATGCTAATGTGGCTGTTTGCACACAGATTGCCTGAGTAGGCTCATTTGCATAGGGGATTTGAATATAGCAGACTTTGGCTAATGTGTTAGCACTGTGCAAACGAGTTAGCCCTGGGCAAACATCTCAAAACCATAGCACAGTTCTGCAGTGCGTGGCCTGCACTGTTTGCAGTTTTTGTGACTCCACTTTTTTGTTAGCACACATATTGGCCATGTAGTTCACCTTTGCCTTACTCCTCATCTATGTGCACTGGGTTGCTGTTGTAGTTTGCACTACATGGTTGCTATATTCAGAGCTGTCTTAATTGCTGGGCTGTTTTTGCACTGAACTCAAGGCCCTGTTTGCACTGCCTCATTTGCACGCTGTATTCAACTGAGTTAGCCCCAGGACTGTTCCTTTGAATATAGCATGCAAATAGTTCCGGGCTAATTTTGCACACCGTGCAGTGCTACTTTTGCCCTGGGACTAAGTTGTGAATATCTGGCACCTGGTGTTTTATATGAAAATCTACCATTTCATACCATTTTTAGCTATTTGTTGTGTTCTTTGCTTCAGCCAACACTGCTAGATACCACAACTTGCTGTTTCCTGTGGTAATCAACATGTCTTCACCCTGGTGATGTCATTTGGGGTGCTATTCCCTTTCGTCTATGAAGAAACCAGGGAGACTGTCACATTGCTGATGTCTGTAAAGATTCCTTTGGTTTCTTGCTCTGTGCCTGTTGCAGAAAACTGAAAGGCAATCAGCTATTCAGTTATGCAATATACCGTGACAGGGTGTGATCATGCTGGGATTTACTGACACCTGGGGTGTTGTTTGGTCATGTGGCCACAGGCTGAGTGGCCAAACACCCCAGGCGTGAGTAAATCCCAGCATGACCCACACCCTGGATTGGGATATTGCTATTATACAATGGCCCCACTTTTTGAATTTATTTTTATTGTAATTGTTACTTCAATGGAAAAAAATAGTCTGTGGTTGTTAGGGCTGTGCTTGGTTGCTTTGGCTGTTGCCATAGCTGTGGAATTGGTGTCCGTTTGTTTGTTTTGTTTTTACTTTAAAGAGAGGGCAGCAATTCCTGGGGGAGTAATTTAGTTTTTTTTCTTAGTGAAGTAGAGTGACACTGAGTCTGAGAAGCAGCTGTGACTGTGTGGTCTAAGCTGGAGAGCTGTAATGGGTTGCTGTGCAAACCTTTTGAGTTTATTTTTGCATTGTGGAGATGAACTGGGAGGGGGGATTTCTTTCTTTTTTTTGTTTATTTTGTGCTGGGATTCTAAGACCAAGAACGGGACTGTCTGCAGCTGTAAGACAGACATGGAATGGAGCAGAGCGGGGGTGGATCAGAGAGTAAGCAACACGTGAGGTGGGTGCGATGTTGGCGGTTACAGGAAAAGAGTTATGTAAACTATGCTGCACTGTATGTTTGTTCCAGAATTGTTCTGTGAACTGTTGGAGTATTCTTTTAAGTTGCTTTGACAGACTTTCTTGGCTCTAAGCGGCAGGTTGTTACAGGAGCTAGCCCAAAGAGCAACGGGAGCTGGTGGGGATAGTGTGTGTTTGGTGGCGCGGTTTCACATCAGCTAACAAGTGGGGGGTTTTGTCATCCTTGCCAGTCTTGGGTTGGTCTTTGTCAGAGTGATTTTGGGGGAGTTCTTGATGCAGCTGTCTGGTGGCTGGCACCTTTTTCCGTGGGGTGATACTAGGATTTATCATGGTTAGAAGGTGGCAGCCAGCCAATCATGATGCTTTATTTTTGTAGCCATTGTATAATTGTGGTTTTGTCAGGTTCAGTTCCAATAGTGCACAAAAATAGTTTAAATTATTTTAGCTGGTACAGAAGTCAGGGAGAGTAGCACATTACTGTAAGGTTTACAGACTTCTATAACTTTCTGTTGTGGTGAAAGGAATGAGTCCTATTGTCATGTTAACAACTGCTATACCCATTCACACCTGACATTCAATAGAGGTGATTTTTCAGGATGGCACTAAAACAATTATCTGCCAGCCCTCCGGCGCAATGGAAAGATTCACTGCTGTGACACCGGCTACCCAGGTTCGGAACGGACTTGGGCATCAGAGGGTCGGCCTGGGGAGAGAAGGCTTGAGTGTCTGCTGACTGCTCGCTTTCTCTCGAGGGAGGGTTGGATAGAACACAGGTGCCTGCTGACCCCTGGTGGAGACTGGGGTACAGCAGTGCACCTGGTCCTGCTACCTAAGGAGGGTGGCAGATGCTGGCGTCTGCCTTGCGTCCTGCACATCATGCTCCTGCGGGAGAAAAGTGGAAAAATGGTGCACTGGTCAATCGGGTGACGGCCTCCTGGATCCTTGCCACTGGAGCTCCTGTACCTCGATCAGCCGCCGCCTCAGCAGCACCCAGGACCATTGGAATGGCCGGTAAGGCTCATTCCCTACATAGGAAGGGGACCCACCCGATAAAGGGATACATTGGGGTACCCTGGGGTGGCTGCGATGTGGGGCAGTGGAATCAGGAGCAGCCGGGGTGAGAATCGATCCTTGAGAGGCCAGAATGAGGATCGGCCAGTGTGCGGGATGGGAACATAAAAAAAAAAAATTCTGATCACCCTGTAAATTGGGGTGGGAGATGTAATGCTGTTTCGAAACCTTACTAAGAGTTTCTATCCACTAGCTAGCCCAGTGTTTTCTCCATGTCTGGCTTTTATTTTATCTAAATGCAAGCTTATGCTGTTCTTTACTTTAAAATGATCTTTTTACCAGGGCTAACACATCCACCCCTAGTAGGAATTATCAAGGATAAGACCCCTATTAAAGCATGTTGTAAAACAGACACTCGCCAACGGCAGTGAAGTTACCAACATTACAAGACTATTAGCAATACAACCTCTTAACGAGCATACTAGGGTAGCACCCCAAATGACATTAACAGCCAGAGGCATGCTGACTCAGCATCCAGCAACCCAGGAGAAATGGGATTTGGAACACACCAAAAAAGGTGCTGAAAAAGTAAAAATGTTTTGACTTTTGTTACAAAACCTGGAATGCACATAGTTTTTATAGCGCTGTTTAGTGAGTGAGTGATGCTGCCTTTTTGTTTTGAAAACCATTGCACGTGATCTTTAAAAAAAAAAATAGTTCCTTTGTTATCTAGTTAGTAGGTGGCACTGTTGTGGTAGTTTCCGCAGGGAAGGAGAGCTGGAAGAGGTGTGGTAATGGTAGGGAGTGTTCTGAGTTTGGATAGCAGTTGTCAATCCATTCTTGTTCTGCATGGTGGGAGCCAAGAGTCTGAGAGTACAGCAGCAGCAGCAGGTAAGGTGTGTGGGAAACCTGGGTATGGTGAGTTGTACAGCAGTGGTTGTACTGGCCAAATTGAGGCCTTTTAATTTTTTTTAATTGGTTTATAAGAAAAAAAACATATACACTTAATTCATGACCTGGTAAAATCAAATATGAATAATTATATAAATCATACTTAATATAGGATACATTTTTAAACCTACCCAGTTTTAGACCATATTGGGGCATTTTCTTAAAGTGACTCACCAACTTGGCCCTCTGCAGCACACAGTTTGGTGCCTTGCCTCTACCAACCGCTGCTGATCCATAGTTGCCATATAAATATTCCACAGTTTTAGAAAACACGCTCGTAAAATTCACCACACGGGGACACAGGCACTTCCCAGTGTGTAACTCTGCCCCCACGCCGCCCTGCGCTCAGCCAACTTTATTTATTTATTTTTTTAAATCCTTTTTACCTGTATGGTGCTTCTGGTCTACTGTTCACGTCCTGGCATTCATCCATCTCCGGCCACCATCTGGTCCTGCCCAGCCCTCAGTGAGGCCCCCATCGCCATCTACCCCCACGGCGGGGCGGCAGGGAGTCCCACCTTACTCCCTACCGACACAGGATCCGGTATTAGGTGATGGTGCCCCTGAGGCCAGGCAGTTCCCTCAGACGGCCATCAAGCTGCTGCGACCGAGCGCCATGTTTTCCGCTTTTTCCTGACTGGTGTGAGCTGAGGCGTGCAGTGACGCCAGTGGAGGGAGCACGCACACGCCCACATGCACTCCTCCCGGCACCCGTGCCCAAGCTCACCCCCTTCCATGCAGTGCCAGCCGCCCCCAGCCTCTGCAGAGAGGTCGGTAGTGCGCCGACAACTGTTGGCCTCCCGGAGAAGGAGAGCAGTCCATGGGCCGCTCGATCCTCTCTGCCCTGCCGACCCCAGGCGACCCTAGTCCATTCCTGAACCCGAGTCGCCAGCTTGGCGCGAAGTGTGGCGTCCAGCTCCTTAACCCTCAGCGCCAGTGGGCCGGCTGCTCAGCCAGCTGACAGAGAGAGTGCTGGGACGTGCTACATTATAGTCTATGGGGGGGTAACTTTATGAACAATTTTATATATTACATCCATCGTATAGTGATTACAACTGACAAGGGCCTGGTTAGTCGCCCGGTGCCCTCGTCTAATCACATGATCTGTGTAATATATAAAATTGTTTAAAGTTACCCCATAGTCTATAATGAGAGCATCCCGGCGCTCTCCCTGTCATCACGTTGTAAAGTTGGCTGAGGAAAGGGTGGCTTGGGGGTGGAGTTACTCACCGGGAAGTGCCTGTGTCCTGGTGTGGTGAATTTTACGAGCGTGTCTTTTAATAAACCGTGGAATATTTATATGGCAACTATGGATCAGCAGCGGTTGGTGGAGGTAAGGCACCGAACTGTGTGGTGCACATCTACCTCCAGTCACCTTAGTAAACCTCTTTAAAGCACTGTGTTGATGAATAAACACCAGGATAGCCATATCATGTGTGGGCAGAGGAGGACGTAGAAGCATAAAAACATAGAATTTGCCATCAGATAAGGACCGTTTGGCCTGGTCTGCCCATTTGTCCCCTGCCTATGGTGTCACCACAGGTCCTACATTTCAGCGTAAAAAACCCAAGGAGGAGCTACAAGCTTGGGGGGGATTCAACTAGCCAAGATGGAAGAGGAGATGGATCTGGGGGTGATCATAACTGGAGCAATGAACAACATCGCACAGTGTAGAAAGGCAGCTACAAAGGCCAACAGAATGTGGGGTTGTATTGCCAGAGGCATGTCCTCCAGGAGGGGGGAAGGTGATCCTGTCGCTATACGTGTCACTGGTTCGACCACACCTGGGGTACTGTGTGCACTTCTGAGGACCGTACCTGAAGAAAGACAATAGGTTACTGGAGGAGATGCAGCGCAGGGCAACAAAAATGATCCAGGGGCTAGGAGACTTACCCTGTGAGAGCAGATTGAAGGAGTTGAACATGTACTCCCTGGAGGAGAGGAGGGATGGGGGGGACATGATTGAAACAGTCAAGTACATGAAGAGAACAAAAAAGACAGGCATGGAGGGACTTTTCAAATTACGGAGGGGGAGGGACACTCGCCATGATCCGAGATTGGAAGGGGGAAGGTTCAGGAGGAAAATTAGGAGACACTTTTACAGAGAGAGTGGTGTCTGGGTGGAACGCATTGCCGGAGGAAATGGTATCTTATAGAATAGGGGTCTGCTTCAAAAGGGGATGGGACATGGTAAGGGGAAGGTCACTGGAGGGGGGGAGGGGCAGCTGCAGTATAGGGGCTGCTAGCTGCACAATCTAGCAGACTTGATAGACCGTGAGGCCTTTATCTGCTGGCAATTTCATTTATGTTTGTTTGTTTATTTGATCCCCAGCCCATTCACCCCTCACCCACACTTCCCTTTCCTAAGATTCCCTTATGTCTGTCCCATGCAGTCTTGAACCCCACCACTGTTTTCAACTCCCCCACCTTTGCTAGAAGACTGTTCCAGAAATCTACCACTCTTTCTGTGAAGACGTGCCTCCTCTCTTCTCTTCTGAATCTACCCCCATCCAGCTTCTTATCATGCTCCCTTGCTCCTGAGCACCTTTTTCTACCTTGTTTACCCCATGAGGTATTTAAAGGTCTCCCCCCCCTCCAGGGTGTACATATTTAGGTCCTTTAATGTATCCTCATAGGTCTTCTGATGCATACCCTGCACTATTTTAGTTGCCCTCTTCTGAATCATTTCCACTCTATGTCCTTTCTGAGATGGTCTCCAGAACTGGACATAGTACTCTAGGTGGGGTCGTAACAGTGACCTATACAGAGGCAACACCACATCCTTCTTTCTGCTGGTGATACCCCTCCCTATGCACCCAAGCATCCCACTTGCCCTCCCAGCTGCCTTGTCGCACTGTCTGGCTGTCTTTCAGTCATCCAGTATGATCACCCCCAGGTCTGTTACCTGCTGGTCGTCAGAAGTACCACCCCAACCATTTTGTACTGTGCCCTGGGTTGCCCAGGTGCAGTATTTTGCACTTTTTTGCATTGAAACCATTGACCACTCCAAGTTTTCTGAGGTCTCTGCTTATCCTTAATTCCACCACCACTCCCAGAGTGTCCACCCTATTGCAGAGTTTGGTGTCATCCTCAAATAGGAAGCCCTTCCCTTCCAGTGTCACTTATAATGACATTAAAGAGGACCGGTCTCAGCACTGATCCCTGAGGTACCCCACTGGTCACCCTCCCTTCCTCACAGTGAACTCCATTTGCCACCTATCCCTTAATTTTTTACCCAGTGTACCATCTTTGGACCCACTCCTAAGCTATCCAGCTTGCTCACTAGTCTCCTATATTAATTTTTTTTTTTAAGTAGCAAAATTTTATTTTTATACAGGTAGCAATGTTATAACTGAACCTACTGTATGTTAACCCTGTATATGCCTGATGTTCATGTATTGTACCATCGTAACCCTTCTGGTTCGCACCTGAAAATAAGCACTTGGCTGTCTAGTGCGCTCACCCGGTAAATAAAAGCAAATAAATAAATAAATCATTTGATCAAAGACCCTTTTTCAAGATGGACCTGTTTCATACATTTCACCAAGTTTTAGACAGGTTAAACAGCAGCATTTTAAAAACATATATCACATACATCAAAACGAGAAGTCATGGCACCTTTTCATTTCCTTTAAATCAAAAACATATATTAAAGCATATTACTGTATTTGAAACCACTACAGATAATACCTACATCCAGATATAAAAATCTATTCTACATTTTCCATATACAAATGTAACATAGAAACATAGAAGTTGATGGCAGATAAGGACCGCAAGGCCCATCCAGTCTGCCCATTTCTTTTTCTACCTTATAAATGTGCCATCGGCCTTAGCTCTGTCAGTGGCCTATCTATTCATAGTCATTTGTATTGCTCCCATATGCTTATCCCATGCCTGTTTGAAGCCCTGAACTGTATTCATAGCCACCACTTCTTGAGGTAGGCCATTCCATGCATCCACCACCATTTCTGTGAAAAAGAATTTCCTCACATTCCCTCTTAATCGGCCCCCCTCTAATCTCATGCTTGTCCTCTTGTCCTGCTATTTTTCTTATATTTAAACATGCTAGACTCTTTCACCTTGTTAATGCCCTTAAGGTGTTTGAATGCCTCAATCATATCACCTCTCTCCTCCTTTGCTCAAGGGTATACATATTGAGCTCTGTTAATCTGTCCTCATATGTCTTCTGATGCAGTCCCTGCACCATTTTGGTTGCCCTTCTCTGGACTGCCTCAATTTGGTTAATGTCCTTGTGAAGGTGTGGCCTCCAGTACTGCCAGTACTCAGATGGGGCTAACCAGTGTCTTGTAAAGAGGTGTGCTTCCCTCTTCGACTTGTGATACCCCTACTAATACCCTAACACCCCCCTAGCCTTACCTACTGCCTTAGAAGTCTGCTTGGATGATTTCAGGTCATCAGTGATGATGATGCCCAAGTCTCTTTCTTCCTTTGTGACTGCTAGCAACTCCCCTCTCAACCTATAGGTGGCTTCAGGGTTTCTCTTCCCTATGTGCATGATCTTGCACTTCTTTGCATTAAACCCCAGTTGCCACTCTTCTGACCATTTTGCTAGTTTACCCAGATCTCTTCTCATTCTGCCCACCCCATCTGGATCATCTACTCTGTTGCAGATCTTGGTGTCATCGGCAAACAGACAAGCCATACCCTCTAGTCCATCTGCAAGGTCACTAATGAAGATGTTGAAGAGGACTGGCCCCAGGACTGATCCCTGAGGTACCCCACTTGTGACTTGCATCTCTTCTGACTGTATACCATTTACCACCACTCTCTGTTTTCTGCCCATCAACCAGTTTGCCACCCAGTTGACCAACTTCTGACCCACTCCGAGCCTACCCAGCTTATTGATCAATCTTCTACGTGGAACAGTGTCAAAAGCTTTGCTGAAGTCAAGGTAGGTGACACCAACTGCTCCCCCTTGGTCCACCACTCTGGTTACCCAGTCAAAAAATCTATGAGATTAGTTTGACAGGACCTTCCTTTGTAAACCCATGCTGTCTTGGATCCTGTGCCCCTATGGATTCCAGGTGTTGCACTATCCTTTCCTTAAGGAGTGCCTCCATCATCTTGCCCACTACTGAGGTAAGACTGACTGGTCTGTAGTTCCTGCCTCCTCCCTGCTACCACTCTTGTGGAGGCGGGATCACATAAACCCTTCTCCAGTCTTCTGGGACCTCTCCTGTGCTCAGAGACTCACTAAACAGTTCTGCTAATGGCTCTGCTAGTTCCACCTTTAGCTCCTTAAGTACCCTGGGATGTATGCCATCAGGTCCCATGCCTTATCCACCTGAGCTTAGCAAGCTCTTGTAGGACCCTTTCTTTTGTGAAGGAGTAATGCTCACCTCCTCCCCCTGTGTCCATGGTGCTAGCTGTGGGCCCTGCCCTACCTTCTCTTCAGTAAATACTGAGCAAAAGTATCTATTTGGGATAGATGCTTTACATGGTCCTCCTCCTCACATGCTCCCTTTTCTCCATTAAAGCTAGCATACCCCTCTGGACTTTCTCCTTTCACTAATGTATCTATAGAAAGTCTTGTCACCTTCTTTTACTGTTCGTGCTAGTGTTTCCTCAGTTTGGGACTTTGCCTGCCTTACTGTCTTCCCTGCTTCCCTTAGGGCAGTTTGGTATGCCTCCCTATCTTCATCCCGCTGTGTTCCCTTATATTTCCTGAAGGCCAGCCTTTTGGCTCTGACCTTTTCTGCTACTGCATTTGAGAACCAAAGTGGTTTCCTTCTTCTTTTGCAGTCCATCTACTTCTAGACACATCAGCCATTGCACATACATGTCATGGTTAGGTCATATCCAATAGCTTTTAAAAATTTTTTTATTTGATTCATTTGTTTACTCCCTTCATCAATTTGGTCCCACAATTTAACAACCTTTATACCAAAGGTCATATTACCAAATGTATTATTTGCTTTCGGTGTAGCAGATTTTATTCCCCCCCTTTCCTCTAAGATTATAGTTATGTTCATGCATCAGTTGTGACATCTTATCCACAAGGTATCTGGGGCTTTGATTGTGGAACGCCCCATGAATCTGTTTTAACCATTTTCGGTTTATTATTTGGTCTAATTGAAGCCATTGTAATGAGATAAACATATCACAATGGCGAGTTGAATACTCACAATTTAACACAAATGTAGCCAAATTCTTATATAATACCTGAATTAAAAAAAAAAACTCTGTCTTACTAGTCATACTATATACATGAATTCCATACTCGATGCTAGGTATAATCAGTTACTTTACAATATCACCTCTCATTTTTTGATTTAAACAATATTTTGTCCTCTGAAAGGCTCCTATTTTTTTTTTAACTAGCTCTCTTATATGGGTATCAAAATTCAAGTTCTGGTCCACAAATACCCCCAGATACCGATAACACTCAACTTGACTTAGTATTTCATTCTTTACTGTTTTTATATGAATTTTAGAATAACTTTTATCTGCTTTTCTTTTACTCTGAAAAACCATTACATTTGTTTTTTTTTTTTTACTATTTAAAACAAGCTTTGACTGACACAGCCATAATTCCATCCTACTAAAATCCCTTTGGAAACATTTTTCCATCTCCTGAATCGAACATCCATGCGACAATAAAACAGTGTCATCTGCTTGCATTCTCTGGGCAGATATGGAATGGTGTAGAATGCCTTACTGAAATCTAGGCAGGCTACGTCCAATGCTCTACCCTACTCTAGTTCATTGGTCACCCAGTCAAAGGACTCGATCAGATTTGTTTGACATGACCCCCCCCCCCCGTAACCCACTGGATTATAGATATTCCACAATTCTTTCTTTTAGCAGTGATTCCATTAACTTTACCACCACTGAAGTCAGGCTGACTGGCCTATACTTGTCAGCCTCTTCCCTGCTACCACTTTTGTGAAGTGGTGCTACATCTGCCCTCCTTCAGTCCTCCGGGACGGCTCCTGTTTCCAATGAACTGTTAAACAGGGCCATTAGAGGTGCAGTCAGTATCTGCCTGAGCTCCCTCAGTACTCTATGGTGGGCCCTGTCTGGCCCCTTTGCTATGTCTACTTTCAGATTTGCGAGTCCCTTCAAGACTTTATCCCCCGAAAATGGACTAGTGTCTACCTCCCTCACTCAAGTGTTCCTGTTACATTTTCGTGGTCCCTGCCTTCTCTTTCCTCTGTAAACTCCTCTGTGAACTCTGAACAAAAGTATTTTATTTTTTTATTTTTATTTGGTCTAGGATTACAAATACCTTCGAGCCAAGGCTCTTTTACAAAGGTTCCGTGTCACAGATTACAGTAGACAACATGAAAGGCAGTATAAACATTGAAGTTGGTTCAAAGACAGTACTTAGCAGCACATAAACTAGGTAGGAACTAGTGATGAGAAGAAGAGGGAAAAAGAGGGGGTAGCAGGAGGTCGGGGGGTCAAGTGGGAAGAGATAGAAGGGTGTAGAGGGGTAGGGACAAGGGGGGGATTGCAGCCAAGTGGCGTTGTCATGGGGATAAGTGCATAAAAGGGGCCAGGTGTAGGCAAAGTGTGAAGAAGGCAGTGGGTCCTCAAGGTATACACAGATAGTGGGAGGACTGTTGATTAGTCAAGGCAGTCACAGGTGCTGGAGGTAATGAGTGAGTGGCGGAGCCTGGATTTGAAGGTACCAAGTGAGGCGGTTGAGGTGGTGTTCAGGATATCTGCCTTTTACTGTTCCCCCTCTGCACCGTCCCCCTTCCTTTGTTAACCTTGCAGTCCCACCCCTGATCTTCTTTTGTTATTGCCTTGGCTGTTCTCTCTTCAGTTGGTGCCTTTGTGCTCCTTACTGCTCTCCCTGATTCTCTCTGGTTCCCCTGATGCACCACCCTATCCTCCTCCCTCTGCGTCTCCTTGTACATTCTGAATGCTACCCTCTGAGCTGTTACCTTTTCTGTCACCTCTTTCAAGAACCATGGTGGTCTCCTTTTCCTCTTTCTTTTGCTCCTTTTTTTTGATGCAGAGATTTATTGCCTTCACTAGGGCCCTTTTTAGTGTAAACCTCATCCTCCTCTGGTCATCTTACCTCCTGTTCCATGATGTAATTACTGGTAAAATACTTGCTCAGTCTTATCTAGCTCCTTCCCTGGCGATTTAGGTTAAAGTCATTTCACACAGTTCATTGAACAGGCAGGCAGCTACTCACTCCTAGTCCCTGAGGTGACATACCTTCCGATGGCTACCCTCCTCCACTCCCTGTCTAGCGGTTTTAGAGATTACCCAATACATGGGGGGGACACCAGCAGTCTGACTAAGCAGTGAACAATGGAAGCAGGACAGTAAAACTCGTAGTAGCGTTGAAGTGTAGATTGGGATTCTTTCCATGATGGCCTGGACTCCATCGAGATGCAGGCTGGTGTTGACTCTTCCTCCTCGTCACAACTGGGGGCACAGGCTTTGGCTCGATTGTCTAGAAAGATATTTTCTTAGGAACACAACACAACAGTCTGTAGCAGAGGACATCAATGACTTGGCCCAGGCAGGAAATCGGATGCAATCAGGCAACATCTTATTTTAAAGTCCAAGGGCTCAAGCCACACAATGGCTCTATGGAGAGGGTCTCAGAGGAAGGGGGTATTTACAGTTCATTTTCACTTTCCACACAACACTACAGCAATCGGCCATGGCACAAGCACTTGGGGGACCTGGGTCCCAAACCTGGATCCTCTCACACACTGCATCTCTCTTTGTAAGCTATGTAGGGCTCCGTTCTTTGTACTTCAGCACTTTATAGGGCTCCCAGCCTTATCGTCACTCCTACACCTTCCCCGCCAGTGGGAGAGGGGCAAAACACCTCAGACCCTTCTTCTCTCTCTTACGAGGCACAGATGTTATCTTGGGCACAGTCCATCCTCCATGGGCTGATCGCTCCTGCTGATCCACAGGCAGGATTTGTGCAGGGCAGCAGCCACATTCCATACTGGGCGCAGCACCCTTCTTTTTCCCCACCACAGCAGCTCCTACAATCTGGCATGGACATGGACAGTCAGGGGGTCTGTACTGCCACCACAGACCCCTCCGAAACCTTGCTGCTATCTCGATGCTCCATTCCCTCCATGGCAGCCATCCATCTCGAACATTATTTCGCTGAGCCAAACGGACTCCAAAAAGGCTTTTCTTTTCTTTTCTTTCTCTGCTGCCATGGACATGGTCCACTCTCCACACCAATAGGCTGTGGCGATCTGCTGCTGATGTGGAGTCAGGGGGCAGTCTTCCCACCCTGGCCCCGGGCCTACCTGGCCCTGACTGGTGGCCCGCCACTCAGGGCCTAGGAGCTGGCTCCAACTGCTCCTGCCTCCTTGAACACTTCTTCATGACCGACTCCTCCAGCAGATCCCCTTGCACCAGTTGGCACTTCAAAATTACCCTTGTGCCACCCAGGCCCCGCCCCCTGGCAGGCCTGGCAGCACGCACATCTCCTGGTGCCAGCAGGGCATCAAATTGGTAACCTCCCAAATCAGCACAAGGGTTACATTAGTTTCCCCCACTGTTCCTCCACCCCACCCAGTTCATCCCCCTCTGCCAGGTCATCCCTGAGGCATTCACCCATCATTTTAAAATCTGCACTTCTGAGGTCCAGGACCTTCACGTTTGTGCGTTTCAGTTCTGCAGCCATCCTTATATTGAACCACATTGTATGGTGATCACTGACCCCCAGGTGGCCCCCAACCTTGGCGTCTGTAGCACTGTCCCTGTTGGTGAATACCAGGTCCAGTATTGCCCTTCTTGAGTGGGTTCACTGGCTAGTTGCCTGAGGAACACCCCCTGCAGGGAGTTCAAGGTTTCCTTGCTTTGAGCTGAAGCCGCAGCTGGGAGGCTTCAGTCTACATCCAGCAGATTGAAGTCCCCAACCAACAGCACCTCCCCCTTTTCTGCCATCTTGCCAGTGACTTCCATCATTTCCTTATCTAACTGCTCCCCCTGTGCTTGAGGTCTGTAGATCACACCAGTGCGAAAAGAGGCTCCATTCCCCTGTCTCTAGGGTGACCCACAGTACCTCTGCTTTCACCGTGTTCCCTGTATCTCCGTCACTTTAATGCCCTGCCTCGCAGTACCACACCCCCTCCTTTCCTTAGGCCCTTAGTCCCTGTCCTTCCTAAGCAAGGTATAGCCTAGTATGGCCATGTCCTAGTCATGGTTATCAGTGCACCATGACTCAGTAATGGCCACAATATCCAGGTCAGTCTCTGTCATTGTGGCTGTAGGTCTGGAATCTTATTTCCTAGACTTCTAGCATTTGCACACATAGCTTTCCAGGTTTTGTTACCACTCGGTTTGTTACCCCACTGTTTTCCTTTTTGCTTCCCTCCTCCCCCCTCTCTTTTTAATGCACCCACTCCCATCCCTCTTCATTTCTTCCACCCTGCTTCCTATATTAATTTGCATCCAGGGGAATTCCACTACTCTTGGGTTTTCCCTACTCTCTACTTCAGCCTGTGGATCGGGACAGTTTCTGCCATCTCAAGCTCTTCTGCTACACCCCGCTAGTTTAAATGTTCATCAAAGTAACATTTAAACCATCCAGAGAACTGTGGTTCCCTTCCCGGATGAATGCAGTCCATTACCCCTGTTTATAAAATGGGTAAAATAAATCTCTTAATTTGATTGGCTGAAAGGACCTTCGAGCCGTGTCCTTATCAGCATGTATCTGTGCCAGCCGGCACTTTTCTCACCTAAGCGACCTCACAGCAAACATCAATTACTAACCTACCTAAGCTACAAACTCATCCAACAACTAGGCACAGAACGCGTGGCACCAACGTGAAACGCTACAGACCTGTAACAGCACATATAAACCAACACATAGCCTGTCTGTGTCTCTCTAAGCACAAAAATAATTTTAAAAATTCATCCAAGGTTTTTTCCCCCTCACTGTAGAAAAAACAGAAATACCTTGCTAACACCGGTAGAATAGGAACCGAACTGCTCGCTGCACACGTCTTTTACTTTCAAAATATGCTGACTCGTTACCCATCCCCTTCACACACTGCTTGCCAAGATCAACAGAAACTCCAGGAATAACATTTCCGTTCAGCAGTAACTCCTTCAGTTTGTATAAATTATAAGCGTACCACATGCAAAAGAAACTGAAAAAAAAAAGTAATCCGGAAATTAATCTATACGGCGGCCGCTACAAGACATGCTCGCCCATGAAAACCAAGCCGCAGCCCTCTAAATATCATATCAAATACTGAATTATAACAAAATAAATAAAAACCAACAAACTGTTTAGCCTTGGAGAACAAATACACTTCCCGAAGGCACACATAAAATCCAGTGTCAGCTCACGAGTGTCAAAGCAGTCACTGCCTCCCGACAGTGCCACATTAACACTGAAATGGGAAAAAGATAAAAATGAACACTATCTACAGAATGGTACACAATGCAGAATTAAAACTCTATACAGAAACCAGAACCTGACTACTATCTCGGGGCAGACATATAGTAGACATCATATTACAGAAAGCAGTTAAATAGAGGACTGTTTTACTACTCACGTTTAAATCCTCAAATTGTTAAAATAATTTCCCCTTTTTATCCATAAATAGCTAATTCAGAAACCCATTTTATAAGCACAATAACACACTTCGGAGGTGAGATTACGTGCTGATAAGAACGCCAGGAGCATAAGGCACTGGCGCCAAGTGCCTGCGTGCCTAGTACACCCCTGGGCGTGCTCTTATCAGCACGTAACCCACACCTCATCATGTATTATTGCTTGCATAGGCACTTATCTTCCTAGGTAAGCCACCAGTCCTCAGTGTAGCTGAACCTGTCCTCCTTGCACCATTCCTTCAACCATGAGTTGAAGCTCCTGGTGCGGAGATCCCTCTGCTTTCCTCTGTCGTAGACAGGCAGCACCTCAGCAAAAGCCACTGAGTGCACTACCTGTCTAAGACCCCATCACAGCTCCCTAATCTCCCCCTGCACTATACAGGCAGAGTATCATGAAGGCAAACGAAAAAAGGCTTTTTGGTTGGCACTTTTTTTTGTACTGTATGTGCTGCCACCATGGCTTGTTAGCCAATCAAATGAGACTGTTTGTTTTAGCCATTGTACAGTATACAGTAAAGAACGACATCTGCACTGGATGGGCAGTAGGCGGGTGGTAAAAGGGGAGACAGAGGCTTAAACGGGGACAAGTTGGGCTGGCCTGTCGACATAGTGCTAGGATTACTGCACACTGTACCAGCAACTCAGCGTCCGGGACGAGCCTGAGATATCTGGGGTGGGGACTGAGCCTTCCAGAGGATGCTCGCTTCCTCAGGATGGAAGACAGTCCAATCCCTGCTGCACGAGTCCCACCTGGAGGTAGGATGGTATGGGCCTGTTGAGGATGGCAGTGAGAGGGGTTATAGGCTTTGTGGTGTACACATTTGTAGAACTCATACATACAGAAGAGAGAAATAAATAAGTGCCTTAGCTGGGACTTGAACCCAGGCCGCCTGGAGTACCGTTCCAGTTGCGCTACCAACTGCGCCGCCAAGGCAACTGGAAACTGGGGCATCCTGAGGCAACTTACTCTTTCTTTAATGCACAACCTGATGCTGGACAGGTAATTGCATTTTCAATCTCAAGAATGCGAGTGTGCATGTTTACAAAAGAAGAGAGAAAGAAATACCACCTCAATGCTAGAAGCCTACTTCCCAAATTTGACCTGCTAAGAGTTTGGGTGTCATAACACTCCCCTGACATTATTTGTATTATGGAATCCTGGCTTTCATCCAGAATACCTGATTCTTTACTTGTCCTAACAGGATACCACATCCTTCAGCAAGACCGCTCAAAGCATGGTGGTGGTGTAGCCATTTACTATCGTCACGACTTGCCGGTCTCTCTCTTTATCAATGAATCTGTCCCCAAGGACCACGAACTCCTCCTCATTAAACTACTAGCCCCTTCCTCTCTCACCATTTGCATAATGTTAATGTACTCCTCCCCTTAAACTGCCCCTGCCTATGTAGTTAGCACCATCTCCTCTCTGTCATTTGCTGCTAGCTCTGGTGAGCTCATCCTACTAGGCAATTTCAACCTGAACTGGGCTTCTGCTGCCCTTAAATTCACCACACAACACACTGAGTCTTTAAACCTTCATCAGCTTATAAATAAACTCACAAGACCAAACCCTCAACTCTCATAACCATACCCTCCTAGATTGGATCCTGTCTTCTCACCCTCACCAGATCTCCTTTTCCTCCCTGATATATTCAGTGACCACCTGGAGGTAGGATGGTATGGGCCTGTTGAGGATGGCAATGAGAGGGGTTATACTGTCCACGATAGACTACGGGCTGGTGGTCTATGGAGCTGCTACTGATACAGTGCTCAAAAGGATCCAAATTGCACTCAGTAAGGCATGCCGCCTCACCCTGTGTGCAGAGCACTACACTCATACTTGCACCCTGTATGAGCGTACAAACTGGCTTAACCTAAAAGACAGGATCAAATACCATTCTTGCCTCCTGGGAAAGAAGGCACTCCTCGGAAAAACCCCACCCTGTATAGGAAACCTGCTGGAGGCTTCTCTCTCAACACACATCACCAGACGGAGGAAGAATGGAGCACTGTCCATACCATTCCTCCGAACCTCACTAGGGCAGCGTGCTTTCACCTATCGGGCCCCCCTCTGGATAAATGAACTCCCGATGAAATTGCAAACAAACAACAGCCTGTCTCAATTCAAAGTAGGCCTCAAACAGCACCTAATGTCTAACTCAAAATGCACCTGCTTCTCAGGCCCCACTTGATAGACAGGCCTACCCCCAAGGTAACACCCAGAAGGGCTACCTAGAGAACCCTGCCTCCATTCCAGCCTAGCCAAGGGCTTAAGTAAGCTATCAGTCCTCTTTAAATGCACTTGGTACTGCCCTCCCAACCCCCCACACACACACACACACACCATCTGACAAAGTCCCTGGAGCTGCCCCCGTTTCACTATCCCCCATCTCTCGCTCTCTGCGGTTGGTTTCAAACCCAATCCCCTTGTTTCCTGTCACCCAGCCTCTAGCCATCTGGGACAGCGTTAAACCTTATGCCGTTACTCTGCCATAGTCTATCAGCAGTTTGGAGGTTTCAGGGTGTGCTACCTAGGGCAACCGATTAGAAATAGCTTAGTATTCAATTACAACTGCTCAGTTTTTTTTTCTCCTGTTTGTCTAATTGTCATGTAATCGCTCTTTAATGCCTAATGATCAGGCCTCTGTAACCACTGAATATGTGTATTGTCTTATTGTCCACCCTGACGTGGAACCTTTGTAAAAGAGCTCACGCTCAAAGGTATTTCCGAAATACTAATTAAACAATTAAAACCTAATGACATTCTGTACTCACGAATTACTCCTTCCCCGTTCTCCCCCAGCTTACTGCTGGTTTCGTTTCTTGCACTCCCTAAACTGCTCTAGTCTCCTTCACTACCTCTCATCCTCTGATTGGGCCCCCTTCTTCTCCTCTAGGGACACAGACACTGCTCTTTCCATTTTTAGTCACATTTTCAGTAATACGTGGGACTCACACGCTCCTTCACGTCGCTGCAGGATGAGACACTTACATGCTGACATCATCCAGCTTTCTCACACTAATGAGCTTGGGCACATTATAAAGCGTCATCTTATCCCAAAGATCTAGCCTCTTATCGTGCTCTGAGAAATGCATGTACCAAAGCTATTAGGTCTGCCAAATTCCACTACTTTAAGCATACATTACAAGAAAACAAACACTCCATACAAATTTTGGCAAACACTCTCTTCACTCCAAGAACCTCCCTCCAATTCTTCCTCCCCCTCCCTTCTGATTGACAACAAACTTGTTACTGACCCTCTCACTGTTGCCTCCACTCTAAACAAATTCTTCACTACATGTGCCCTCCCCCTCCTCCTCCATAAATCTTCTCTCCCCTCTGCCCACCCCTCAAACTCTAAATACCCCTGTAACCCCTCCCAGTTCCGCTTACTCCTCCAACTCCAGACTCGTTTCAGTTCTCTCCAGTCACTGATCAAGAGGTGTTTCAGGCCCTTAAATCCCTGAAGCCTCGCAAATCCAGCCCCAATGGGCTTGACCCTCCCCTTCAAATCTCAGCCCCTGCCATGTCCCACACCCTCGCACATCTACTTAGTCTTTCCTTTACCCTAGGTACGGTTCCTCAGGCCTGAAAAGCAGCTAAAGTTATTCCTCTTCGCAGATGTGGTGATTGCTACTCACCTGGTTACTACCATCCAATCTCCCTCTTACCTATTCTTGCAAAGCTCCAAGTGTCCCTTGTCCTTTCAAGACTAACCCTTTTCCTCACCTCCTCAAATTTTCTCTCTCCCTTCCAGGCTGGTTTTCATAAAAAACGCTCCACTGTCTCTTCATTTC
Source organism: Neoceratodus forsteri (assembly GCA_016271365.2). Classification (NCBI taxonomy): domain Eukaryota; kingdom Metazoa; phylum Chordata; order Ceratodontiformes; family Ceratodontidae; genus Neoceratodus; species Neoceratodus forsteri. The sequence continues at coordinate 1,465,884,652 of CM057452.1, forward strand.
TCTGAGTTACTGATGCCATTCTTACAGGCCTAGATCAAGGCTGCCTTACTGCAGCTGTATTTATAGACCTAGCCAAGGCTTTCAATTCTGTCTCCCACTCGCTTCTTCTCTCCAACTTGAACTCACTGGTCTCTCCCCCCCCATATGTTAAATGATTCAAATCTTACTTTACTGGTTGCTCCCAATGTGTCAGAGCTGGAGACGTAATCTCCCTCCCCCCATCCTAGCTGGCTTACCTCAAGGCTCTATTCTTGGGCCTATCTTGTTCTCCACCTTTCTAAATTATCTTCCTACTGTATGCTGCTCATCCCAAATTCATTTTTATGCTGACAACACTATACTCTTTACATCTGGTCCCACTACTCCTGTGGTGACTGCTCAGTTACAATCAGATTTTCCTCACATCCTAAACTGGTTCCATACCAATCAGCTCAAGGTCAATACTACCAAAACAGTCTCTGTTTTTGGTACTCACCTAAAACTAGCCAAACTCTCCACTCCCCCCTCCTTCCTAATCCTGGATGGCACCCCATTGGATACTGTTCCTTCCTACAAGTACTTACTGTAGGTGTCTGGCTTGACTGCCACCTTGATTTCTCAACTACATGCATTCAAAACTCCGCCCCAAACTTGGTGCACTCTGTAGAAACAAAGATGCCCTCTCCCTCCCCACTCACTGGATACTCCTTACTAAAACAATTCTACCCCTATTCGATTACGCAGATGTTTTTTATGGGTCTGCTCCTCTATATACCCTTTCTAGACTGGATGTTCTTTTCAACCATTCTGTTACTTCACCTTGAACGTTCCTTTTAGGAATCACCATTGTGCCCTTACTCCTCACTATCTCTCCCTTCCATATCCTCTCGTCGATGCCACCACACCTCCATCATGTCTGCAAAGTTCTGGTTCGGCCTGCTTCCCCTCTACCTCGCCTCCCTCTTATATCCCTCCCCCTCACAGCCTATGCCCTCCGTTCATGTGATCCTCACTCCTTCGTCCTCCCCGCCCCTACATGAACTCTGGTATGGCCGCTTTCTCCATCTTCTTCTCACATCTATGGAATTCCCTTCCCACCTCTCTCTCCACTCGCTACCCTTGCTAAACCTCATTAAATATTCACTCTACTGCACCCCCATATCCCCCTGCTCCTGCCATCCTCCTAACTAATTCTTTTGCCCTGGCTAATCATAGCTAACTCTAGTTTGTCTGTTAGGTCCCTATATTCCCCTAGTCTGCCGTTCTCCAAATCTTCCTTATGCTCTTTCCTCACCTATGTCTACCGTGTGTACTCCCCCCCTTGTATTTCCTCTTGTTTTGTTTCAATTATGTTATGTTATATTGTTTTAAATTAAGTTATTTGTAAAACTGGCTACTGCTATTTAGCTTGACTTGTATTTTTTTTGTTGACTTTCAGTTTATTTAAAGTTTGTACATTTTGCCATTCATTATTAGATTGGCTAATACCTCCTCAGGCACCTTTGTAACCTGCCTGCCTCGCTGTATTGTTGTTCCTGTCTTTTACTCAGGCTTACTGTAACCTACCTATAATTTCCACTGTTGACCTGCCTGCTTCTCATATATGTATGTATTGTACTTCTCTTACCCCTTCCCACGGGTTGCACCTGGAATTGAGCCTTGACTAGTGTGCTTCTCCCGGTTATCAACTTTAAGAAATAAATAACTAAATAAATGAAATAAGTGCCTTAGCTGGGACTTGAACCCAGCCTGCCCAGAATGCTCTACTGGTTGCGCTACCAGCTGCAACCTGGTACTGCACAGGTAATTATATTTTCAATCACAAGTGTGGTGTGCATATTTATGGAGTTAAGGCACTTATTTCTTTCTCTCTTCTGTTTGTATGAGTTGTATAAATATGCACACCACACTCCTGTGATTGAAAATGTAATTGTCTGTGCATCACCAGGTTGTACATTAGAGAAAGCGTTAGGTGCCTGGGGATGTCCCAGATCCTCATCAGAGGTATCTCAGTCATCAGGGCACACATATGGAACTTCACTGTCAGTGAAGCAGGATCCACACAGAAGATTTTCAAGAGTACATCTGGGGCAGCCCACACCGACATCACCAACCCTATAAAGGCATGAGTGTCACTGCTCCCTCCTCAGTTCTTTCCCGCCATTGACTCTGTTCACATGGGTCTCCATGGAAGCTCCAATGCAGTTTCCTGCCAATTTTGCCTACAAATTCTTTTTTACTCTTAGCTTTTTTAGACTCTTTTTCTAAAGAGATTCCTTTACCTTGTTTATGTTGAGAGTTAATCCTTTGACTTCTCTCTTCTGTCGCTGCGGAAAGAAGATCGCTTCTACAGATGAACACTCACTTTGTGTCTGCTGTCTTGGGCCTGATCACGATGTCTTGGACTGTGAGCTCTGCCAGAACTTTAACCAAACCACCCTTAGATGATGAAAAAATGCTCTCAAAAAAATTTCTAATGGAGCAACAGGTGGCCAGTTCTGGGCAGGGGTCCTCTGGGGTCCCTCCTTCCCAGTCGCTGGAGGGTTCTTCGAACTCCCAGGCCTCTAAGGCCTGATACAAGTCCTTAGGGAAAAGTCACAAAAAGGACCAAGATTGGGATCCCCCCCCCGGTGGTGTTCCCGCTCTCCGACAGCCTTCTCTTCTTTGTCCGGGGGTACTCCATTGGCTGCAGCTGCACCAACACCTACTGTTATTCAGGTCTCTGTTCCTATCAGACCCCTACCGAAACCACTGCCGCCCACTGTGCAGGGCGGCCAGTCATCAACCTCCGGGTCATGGGCCCCCACTTCGTTGATGCCTGGCTCATCATTGACAGCCCTCCCGTTGAGTCCTGATGCTTCTTCAGGTCCTCGGGCTTTGGGCTCTCGGGGTCCACTGGATGAGTCGTTGCAACCTGTGCCGTCTACTTCCCCTCCATTGACACAGCAGTCCACTGTTGTTGACCTTAATGACATTTTGACCAAGTTCAGTAATGTCTTGATACATCAGTTGGATGAATATAGGCCTGCACTGCCTGCGTCGTCAACGGCACCGTCATCATTGACACCACTTCGGCCTCTGTAGGCTGCTTCTCATGGGCTGTCAACGGTTCATCGTATCTTGAGCTGGAGCAGGTCGACGTGGAGGAGGAGGAGTACATTCTGACCTCATCTTACCTGAGGAAGAAGAGGAAGAGCCTCCTCCCTCTGACAGGTCCACAGCCCCTTCCGTAAGTGAGGACTCTGTCAAACATACCCCTAGGTCTCTTTAAGAGGACCCTACTTTCTTCAATGTCATGAAGCAGCTGTCCTCAGCCTTGGGCTTCCATACAGAACAGGAGGATGCCACCAGAAGAGATCTGGTGGACTTCCTGGAAATTCCAGAGTTTCCTCCCAAGGTCATTCCACCTATTCTTCCAGCCCTAAGGAATGCCACTACAGTCACCTGGCACAGGCCTGACATGGTGCCATGAAGTCCCTGGAAACAAGAAGTGGGACAGCTATACGAACTGGGGTTGTCTACAGGCCCCTAGACCAGGGGGAGGACATAGACACATTACAATTAGAAAATATACAAAACATAATAGCTAAGGGGGAGGTTCTGATAATGGGAGACTTCAACATGCCAGATACAGATTGGTCAATACCAGCAGGAACATCTGCCAGAACTAGACACATGGTGGATACCCTGCAGGAGGAAGGCCTCAAACAACTGGTACAACAACCCACAAAAGACAGGGCTGTCCTAGATCTAGTAGTGACTAACAGGGAAAGGATCACAGATCTCCAAGTAGAAGGTCACCTGGGGGTCAGTGACCATCACATGGTATGGTTCAATTTGGCCACTACAACTAAATCATCCCATTCCAAGGCAAGATATGGGACTTCAGAGGAGCTGACTTTGATAAAATGGACAATAGAGTTAAGCTAGCCCTGGCAAAAAGAAATACAGGTGAGGGGGTACAGGCAAAGTGGGCAAGCATTAAGGATGCAATACTTGAAGCAACAACCCATTGTGTTAGAGAGAAAAGGAAGTGCAAATGAAGAAGGAAATCACTTTGGTTCTCAAAAACAGTAGCAGAAAAGGTCAGAGCCAAAAGGCTGGCCTTCAGGAAATACAAGGGAACACAGTGGAATGAAGATAGGGAGGCATACCAAACTTCCCTATGGGAAGCGGGGAAGGCAGTAAGGCAGGCAAAGGCCCAAAACAAGGAAACACTAGCACAGACAGTAAAAGGAGACTTTCTATAGATACATTAGTGAAAGGAGAAAGTCCAGAGGGGGTATTGCAAAGATCAAAGGAGATAAGGGGGCATGTGAGGAGGAGGACCATGTAAAAGAATCCTAAATAGATACTTCTGCTCAGTATTTACTGAAGAGAAGGTAGGGCAGGGCCTACAGCTCAGCACCATGGACACCGGGGGGAGGGGTGAGCACTAGTCCCTTCACAAAAGAAAGGGTCCTACAAGAGCTTGATAAGCTCATGGTGGACAAGACAATGGGACCTGATGGCATACCTCCCAGGGTACTAAAGGAGCTAAGGGTGGAACTAGCAGAGCCATTATCAGAACTGATTAGTGAGTCTCTGAGCACAGGAGAGGTCCCAGAAGACTGGAGAAGGGCTCACGTGATCCCGCCCCACAAGAGTTGTAGCAGGGAGGAGGCAGCGAATTACAGACCAGTCAGTCTTACCTCAGTAGTGGGCAAAATTATGGAGGCACTGCTTAAGGAAAGGATAGTGCAACACCTGGAATCCGTAGGAGCACAGGATCTAAGACAGCATGGGTTTACAAAAGGAAGGTCCTATCAAATTAATCTCATAGATTTCTTTGACTGGGTAACCAGAGTGGTGGACCAAGGGGGAGAAGTTGATGTCACCTATCTTGACTTCAGCAAAGCTTTCGATACTGTTCCACATAGAAGATTGATTAACAAGCTGGGTAGGCTCGGGATGGGGCAGAAGTTGGTCAACTGGATGGAAGACTGGTTGACGGGCAGAAAACAGAGAATGGTGGTTAATGGCATACAGTCAGAAGAGATGCAAGTCACAAGTGGGGTACCTCAGGGATCAGTCCTGGGGCCAGTCCTCTTCAATATCTTTGTCAGTGACATTGCAGATGGACTGGAGGGTAGGGTTTATCTGTTTTGCAGATGACACCAAGATCTGCAACAGAGTAGATGATCCAGATGGGGTGGACAGAATGAAAAGAGATCTGGATAAACTAGCAAAATGGTCAGAAGAGTGGCAACTGGGGTTTAATGCAAAGAAGTGCAAGATCATGCACATAGGGAAGAGAAACCCTGAAGCCACCTATAGGCTGGGAGGGGAGTTGGTGGCAGTCACAAGGGAAGAAAGAGACTTGGGAATCATCATCACCGATGACCTGAAATCATCCAAGCAGACCACTAAAGCAGTAGGTAAGGCTAGAGGGATGTTAGGGTGTTTTAGTAGGGTATCACAAGTCGAAGAGAGTAATAATCCCTCTTTACAAGACACTGGTTAGGCCCCATCTGGAGTACTGCATGCAGTACTGGAAGCCACCTTCACAGAACATTAACCAAATTGAGGCAGTCCAGAGAGGGCAACCAAAATGGTGCAGGGACTGCATCAGAAAACATATGAGACAGATTAACAGAGCTCAGTATGTATACCCTAGAGCAAAGGAGGAGAGAGATGATATGATCGAAACATTCAAACACCTTAAGGGCATTAACAAGGTGAAAGAGTCTAACATGTTTCAATATAAGAAAAATAGCAGGACAAGAGGACACAGCATGAGATTAGAGGGAGGCTGATTAAGGGGTAATGAGGAAGTTCTTTTTCACAGAAAGGGTGGAGGATGCATGGAACGGCCTACCTCAGGAAGTGCTGGATATGAATACAGTACAGGGCTTCAAACAGGCATGGAATAGGCATAAGGGAGCAATACAGATGAATATGAATGGATAGGCCAATGACAGAGCAAAGGCCGATCGCACATCTATAAGGTAGAAAAAGAAATGGGCAGACTGGATGGGCCTTGCAGTCCTTATCTGTCGTCAACTTCTATGTTTCTATGTAAGTCTGGATGAACTCCACTGATCTCAAGTCTCATACACTGAAAGTGTTTTTTTAATTTTGATACACACCTAAATGTATGGGCGACGGTTTCGTGGCCACACCACTTCCTCAGGCCCTTGCTGTGTTGTCCCTCTTTATTCAGATTCACAGTCCTTCCTGTAGTTTGTATTCTCCTTAGAAAATCTTAAGGGATCCCTATAACTTTAAAGTATTGGTTTTCATGTTTGGCTGGCTCCACTTTTCATTCTTTTCAAGATTTGCAGTGTAGCATAGCTGCCAGCCAACTCCTTCATTAGGCACTTTATGGGTCTTTATTTACACTTTATGGATCTTGTCACTTTAGGATGACCCAGCTTGGAATATAGATTTTTTACTACATATAGGGACAACCTGACTCTGCTTTCTACAAGCTGACATGGTGCCAGCCATACCCCGCAGGGCTGGGTCTTCTGCACTATGCTGCCCAATCTGAAACTGATTCTGTAGTTATAAAGGCAGTTCATGATAGGTCAAAGATGCCCAAGCACCTCAGTTCCCTCTCCCCCTGACAGGGAATCCCATTAGGATTGACCTCTGGGGCAAGAGGGTATATGCCTTTCCACCCTTGGGCAGGGGATTGCAAACTACCTCTCCCACATGGTTAAGTACCAGAATACTGTTTGGAAGAAGGCTACAGCCCAAGCCCTTCCTGATTGTTCCCAAAAGCAGGAGGTTCTCAAATGCTTGCAGAATGCTGAGGATATTAGCAAGCACCTCCTGAGGACCCTCTACGACATTTCAGATATGGGTGCCAGGGCTGCTGCCATCGGCATTTGCCTTCATAGGCACTCCTGGCTGAGGGTCTTGGGTTTCTAGCTGATGTCCAGCAAAAGGTGCTCAATGTCCCTTTTAATGACTCCAAGCTGTTTGGGCCAAATGTGCAGGACATCATAAATGAGCTACAGGCATCTGGCAGGGCTGTTAAGTCTACCCACTCACTCTACCATACTCATCCCAAGAGCAGACAGCGCCTTCTTTTTCGCAAGGTGTCCCACAAATCCGGAGCAGCCTCCTGACCGCAAGGCAAGTGAAGAGCCTCCACCACCTTGCCTGCCCCCTCCTCTTCTGGCGCCGCAGCAAAGCACCCTAGAGGTGATGGATCAGCCCCAGCAGCTGGTTCCACCTCTGCTTGACTCCTTGCCAGACCCCCTTCTTCCAGGTCCTGATCAAGAGCTGGTGGTCAGAGGTCATTTCTCCCTCTATCTCAATCAGTGGAGAACCATTACGTCAGATGCCTGGATTCTTCAAATCATAGAGAAGGGTCACACTATGGAACTCATCGAGATGCCCCCAGAGACTTCTCCAGTATCCTCCACCTGCCCCCAGCCTACCTATCCACTCTCTGGGAGGAGGTACAGTCTCTTCTACGCAAAAAGCCCATCAAGCCAGTGCCCAGGTGCCAAAAGAACAGGGGATTTTACTCCAGGTTTTTCCTGGTCCCCAAAAGAACCAGAGATCTGAGGCCCATTTTAGATCTTAAGGGCCTCAATCTGTTTGTCCAGTCCCAATAATTCTGAATAGTATCCTTGCCAGGCCCGATGCCTCTTCTCAAGCAGGGTGATTGTACTCCCTGGACATGCAGGATGCTTACCTGCATATCTCAGTGTTTCCATCACACAGGAGATTCCTCCAGTTTCTTTTTCAGGGCGAGCATTACCAATTGAAGGTATTGCCCTTTGGCTTATCCTCTTCACTGTGGGTTTTTGCCAAGTGCTTAGCAGCAGTAGCTGCAGTTCTCAGAAGGAAGGGACTGTATGTTTTCCCCTATCTGGACAACTGGCTTCTAAAGACCCAGACCAGAGAACAGCTTCTTCAGACTCTGGAGAGAACCCTTCAGCTGTTTCTCTCTCTGGACATTACTGTCAACATGCCCAAGTTGGTCCTAACTCCATCCCAAAGACTGCAATACATAGAGGTGGCTCTGGACTTGGAGCAGGGCAAGGCCTTCCTGCCTTAGAACAGAGAGAAACACCTTATGGCCCAGGATGAAGAGGTCGCCCAGAGCTGTTATATCCCAGCTAGGGTATATTTGAGGTTGTTGGGGTTTATGGCTGCAGCCATTCCAATGGTTCCATGGGCCAGGCTGCACATGCACATCCTCCAGTGAACACTCAGGGTGCAGTGGGACCAACGCACAGATGAATTAGATCAGTTAGTGCTGGTCTCCTCTACCATTTGCAGGGTGCTCCAGTGTTGGATGGATCCACAGAATCTGTTATGAGGAGTCCTATTCCAGATCTCCTTCCCCCAGCAAATCCTCACCACAGATGCTTCCGGATCGGGCTGGGGAGTGCATCTGGATCCCTTTCAGACTCAGAGGACATAGTCCCAGATCAATCTGTCCCTGCATATCAATGTACTGGAGATGTGGGTGGTCCTGTATGCCATGCAGGCCTTTCAGTACCATCTTCTTCCAGGTCAGCTGTTGATCTAGTCCGACAGTCTCAGTGTTGTCTACTGTATCAACAAGCAGGGGGTGGGGGGATGCATTCGTATCCCTCATGTAAGGAAGCCATAAGAGTTTGGTACTGGGTGCTAGACCACACTCTGGTTCTCTCAGCTGTCCATGTCCCAGGCATGCTAAACACCCTGGCAGACAGCCTCAGTCAGACACAGTCCAGCATGCACAAATGGGAACTTCTCTCATCTATCACAGAAGACCTGTTCACCAGATGGAGTTGTCCAGAGTTGGACCTTTTTGCGTCCCCACTGAACACAAAACTGCCCAGTTTCTGGGGGTGTGGAGCCCGAGCAAGATGGTGGCTAGAGACTGAGACTCTGAATCCTACTCAGCAATTTTGTGAATAAAAGTTATTTTCCAAGTATAGAACGCAGAACTAAAGGGCTGAATAGACATTGGAATATCTCCGTGTGAAGGATGGGTAACCCAAATAGGGATGAGAGTCAGCAGGATGCAATGAAAAACAAAAACAATCCTGATCCTCCGACCACGAGATCTACACAGGGCCGCATGGAGTCCACGACGGAAGAAGCGGGAGAGGAAATGCTCCAAAGTATCGGCCTTAAACTCAACTGACTTATTTCATCAGTTACCAACCTCTCTGAAAAGTTTGACTCCCTGGGCAATCGAGTTACCATCTTAGAGACAGATGTGTCTCTCTTACAGACTGTTTCGGTGGAGACTAAGCAATAGGCAACGGCCACTATGGGAACCACAAGCAGCCTGATTAAAGAAAACACTCACTTGCAGTCCCAACTGGAGTCTTTCGAAAACCAGGCCCGCTCTTTGAATTTGCAGATTGTAGGTATGCCTGAGAGAAGTGAGGCTGATCACCTGGCACTGTTCCTAAAAGAGTGGCTGGAACAACAGTTGGACTGGCCTCTGCAGGAACAGAATTTCGATATTCAAAAAGCCTATCGGGTGACCTATAGAGGACGACAGGATAATCCAGAGGCCCCTAGAGCAATCATCATGATCCTAGATGGAGTGGGTACTAGGGACTTTATACTTATACTTGCCTTGGCAAGAAGAAAATGCACCTTGTTCCGAGAAGGTCAACAAGTTTGTCTATTTCCAACTTAAGCTTCGCAACCCGTCAGAAGAGGAAAAGCTTTGATGGAGTGTGGGTGCTCCTGCGGGAGGCAGACCTTGCGCATGGTATGGTCTTCCCTGCATGGCTGCGCATTCTGCATCAAGGGCAAGTGTTTCTTTTTACTGATCCAGCTGAGGCTCAGAAATGGGCCCACAAACACGCAACTCCTACATGTCGTGGAGTAGCCCAGCCTGAATCTGAGTCTGAAGAAGAGGGACTTTTTAATGGTCAGGTTGGATCTAAGTCTCTTCCAACTTTTCCCCCTTTTATGGTCCACAATTCCATTCAGATAAGTTTAAATGGACTGTTGGAGACTAAACTCCTTCTTTTGAATGCTAAGAGTGGGGCTTTATGGAGAGGAGTGGGGGAGAACCGACCTATAGCATTGTCACTGTTTTACTGTGTTATGCAAGTTATCTCTGTTACATTGAAAGTGTTTGTAGTTAACACTGATGGCAGGGTCATGAGTGATTCATATAATGCTGTTTAGCCTTTAAAGTTTCTGCGTTTGTTACCACATGTTCCTGAGGGGTATTTGAAGTTGCAGCTCTCTATAGAGGAAAACCTATTAGTAGGTTACAGAATTATGGGTTGTGCATGGACATGCATATCTTCCCACTGTAGGAAGTGAAAACTGGATAGCTATATTTTATATGTTCTTAATAACACCATGCTGCTCACGGGCCTTTAAATGCCGTAAGTATATCAGAGTTTATTCTCTGGATGCATATGAAAATATGTTGGGACTCCCTCCATGACGTATCTTATAGATGCAGCACAATCTTTTTCTACCCGCATGTATTAAGAGGGATGGCACCCTCATTGGTTTCATATTGAGATACTTTGCAATGTACTGCATCACTGCATCAGGATTTGAACTGTATGTTCATTGCAAATCAGTGAATATAAAGTTAAAAAAAACTGCCCAATTTCTGCTCGCTAGATGCAGGGCCTGGAGTTTTGCGCCAAGACGCGTTGTCGCTCTCCTAGAGCAGGATGTTCCTTTACGCCTTCCCTCTATTTCCTCTGATTCAGAGGGTGCTAATCAAGCTGCAGATGGAGGGGGCCAGCATGATCCTGGTAGTTCCATTCTGGCCACGGCAGATATGGTTTCCATTACTGCAACAGCTAGCAAAGGAACCTCCGGTCCCTTTGCCCCTCTGCAGGGACTTGTTGATGCAGGCTCAGGGGACTCTGGTCCATTGCAACCTGAAGTCCCTTTGTCTGCATGCATGGCTCCTGAGAACATAGCCATTGCCCAGTTTGGGGTATCACAGAGGGTGTCAGGTGCCCTCGTGGCTGCTCAGAAGCCCTCCATTTGAGCCACCTGTGCCATGACGTGGAAGAGGTTTGCCACCTAGGCTGCCAAGCACCATTTGGACCCTTTCTCATGTCCTATGAGCCAGATCCTGGACTACCTGATATCACTTACAAACTCAGGCCTCCGGTTATTGTCCCTCAAGGTGCACCTTTCTGCTGTCTTGGTCTTTCATGAGCCTGTGGGCGGCTGCACCGTGGCTCAACTCGATGTCTCCTGTACCTTCTTAGGGGCATCCTGCATCTCAAACCTCCAAGCTGTTCCTCTGTCCCGACTTAGGATTTGAATTTCATTTTGGAGAAGTTGACACTGTCTTCCTTTGAGCCAGCCATGATATGTGAGCTTTGCTTTCTTTCCTAGAAAGTGTTATTTTTGGTTGCTATTACTTCTGCCCGAAGGATTTCCAAGCTTCAGGCCCTCTGGTGTGGGGAGCCTTATTTGATTTTTCACAAAGTCAGGGTGTCTTTGCACATGAATCCTAAGTTTCTTCCTAAGGTGGTGTCTGAGTTTACCCTAAACCAGTCTATCCACCTACCTGTTTATTTTCCTGAGTGTGCCAGTCCAGGGTAAGCACTGCTCCATACGTTAGACGTGCACAGAAATTTGAAGTGTTACCTGCTCCTGGAATGTAGAAAGTTGACTAAGCTTTTTGTTTCTTTCACCCCAGGTAGCAAGGGTATTCAGGTTTCAAAATAATGTTTGTCCAGATGGTTGGCACATTGTATTGTGTTCTGTTGCAACAAGCAAAGCAGAGAGTTGCTGGGGGCGGTAAAACCCCATTTCACAAGGGGCATGGTGAACTTTGTGGCCTGTATCGAAGGGGTCTCAGCTGCTGACATTTGCGCTGCTGCCACCTGGAGTACTGTCCATACCTTCACCAAGCACTACAGTCTGGACATTGCCTCTAGAATCCATGCAGGTTTTGGCAGGGCTGTGCTGCAGGGCCTCCTGTCTTAAGTTTAGAGATGGCCAGATGGCCCTTCTCTGAGACTGTCTTTTTTTTTTTCCCTCCTCCTCGCAGCCCCCATCTCTTCGGGAGTCACCTACAGCCTTTTCAGCCCTTGCTTACCTGCCTGGTGACCAGTGCAGTCCATCCCCCATGGAGCCGTGGTTATACCCCCAAGGCGGGGTACGGGGTGGGGGCCCATGCACCCCGAGATGTCTATCTTTCGTTGGGATGCTGTCCCTGGGCAGGTAGGGGCATTGAGGGTTGGGGCCTGGTGCACCATCTACTAGGAGGCCGTGAGGTGTTTTTCCCGGTGTTCTCGCGATGTACCGTGTCCCCTGACGTCAAGGCGCTTAAGTGCCGACGTCTGGCACATCGCCCCCCCATTAGGCATCGGACTTGTTGTACCTCGGGTCTCCACCCGGGGTCAGACAGAGCCAAGCTCTGGTTCCCTCCTCCCCCCGGAGAGGATGAGCAGTCCCTGGGATGCTCAAGCCCTCTCCCCCCAGCTGGCCCTCCAGCTTCCCGGGCCCATTCCCGAACCCGGGTCACTGGCGTCGCAAGCGGAAATCCAACTGCTGTGCCGGTGGGCCGGCTTATATGTATGACCTGATGACTGAGATACCCTCGATGAAGATAGAAGTTACATGAGAACCTGCCGTAACAGTAGATCTTCGAGAGGATCTCAGTCATCAAGTCTGCCTTCCATCCCCCTTTTATGGGTCTGTTTCTCAGAACTGGCTATCTGGTATATCCAGCCTTTTATTTAGGTCTGGGCACCACTCCCCTTTCTTCGGTTCCCCATTACACAAACTTTGCTCCCTTAGTCTCCAGGGAAAAGAACTGAGGAGGAAGTGGAGCCGCTCAGACCTTTATAGGGTTGGCAGCATCAACAGACGACATCGGCGTGGGTGGCCTCAGTTGTACTGCTGAAAATCTTCCATGTGGATCCTGCTTCACCAACGGTGAAGTTCCATACATGTTACCTGATGACTGAGATCCCCTCAAAGATCTGCTGTTACGGTAAGTTCTTACATAACTGTTCTTTTCCAGTTGCCGTGGTGGCACAGCTGGTAGTGCAATCAGAATGGTATTACAGGCAGCCTGGGTTCAAGTCCCAGCTAAGGCACTTATTTATTTCTCTCCTTTTTGTGGTGTGCTTGCCCATCGTGTGCTGTGCCATGCATTCATAGTACAGAGTCGCAGGGGAGGGGAACACACAGGGGAGAAAAACCTTCTGGCTCAGCAGAATGTCATTGGCACACTTGGGTCCTGCACCGCCTGCCCCTTCAGCAGACAGAACCCCACTGCCACTGATTTTGGAGTGCATCAGACAGGGGTCTGCTCCCCATGAAGGCCCTACTCACTACCATTTGAGAATTTCCCATGGGCAGGTAAGTGGGGTTCTTTGGGGATATGATATGATGATGGGGCTGGAAAGTAGTCTGGCTGATGGAGGCTGTGGTGGAGGAGCCAAAAATAGTGACTCAAAAAGTTTAGTAAATGGATTAGGATGTTATATACTAGTTCAAATGCCACAATTCACACCAGCAACTGTATATCACATTATTTTAATTTGTGTATGGCACCCGACAAGGATGTCCGCTTCCCCATTACTCTTCATAGTTTCTGTTTAACATATGTAGGGAAAAATTGGAACTGAATCTGTCTTTTCACAGTATTAAAGACCCTGGTGTAACTATATCTAATGATGTTTGAAATGTAAGCAAAGTTAACCTGAGTCCATTAATCAGGAGTATTGTGGAAGACCTGAGAAGACAACTAACCTTCCTTCTTTAGAGGTATTGATAAAACTGTCACAATTTTTGCGAAAACTTAAACATTCTCTTCTGAAGGCTTTAAAATGTAATGCTGCTCACATAAAGCCAGTCTACACTTACATTTCCAGTGGTATCATTTGTCTTGACTTTTTTATCCCTTATTCACAAAAGTGTCTGCTCTCCCTACAGTGTTGGCATGGCCATATAATGTAAATATGTAAGGATGTGGATGTAGTTCACTATCCACACTCTGGCAATGCTGATTTGTCAGATGTCTTAAAACTAAATTCCTCCTACCACCTGGGTGATATATCCCCCCAACTCCACTTCAGGACGCCAGATCTTTCTTTCTGCTGGATAAACAGGTCACCTCCTTCATGGCTCCCACATAAGACATAGTGCGCCATTAGGTGAACCTTTCTTTTGAAAGTTTTTGGAAGTACAGTACTTTACTTGCATTCCCTGATCCCTTCGACTGCCGACAAAGGGTGTCTGCCAGTGACCCACATGACACATGCCTGTACTGCTTGGGCAGGCAGCACGACATGGTCGGGTGCAACCTCTGTCTATCAGTTCTCCATGAATCTCTAGAAGATGGAAAGCAGTGACTCGGTACTGGATGGCTTTTGGAACATGATCCAAGAGACCACCCTTAGGGGTCACAAGAAAACCTCAGGGGCTGTTGGGTTGACTCAGCAGCTTGTGGCCCTCGAAGAAGCAGTGGCTGCCATTGCATGGACTAGGGAAGATCGAGCATCCAGAGGACTGCTCTCCTCTCTTGAGGGAGGGAGGTTGGTCGTCCTGCTTGCTGACTGCCCTCTGATGGTGGCCGGAAGGCAGTTCGAGTCCGGAAGACATGCACCGATGTCATCACATTGGTAGGGAGAAGAGACGGGAGAAAAAAGAAAATTGGAGCTGGCAGGCTGCGTGATGGCCACACCAGCACCCCGACCAGCCCCGCGATATCTGGATTTCGCTCCAGGGGTGGGGATAAAGCCGAAGCCCCTTCACCCCGGCCTTACTATGAGGGGGCTTGTGGGTGATTTAGGGGGTGTCGGGTTGGGGAAACGGTGCAGCCGGAGACTAAGTCCCTCCAAGGGAGGGACTGGAGCCAACTGCCAGGCTTGGGGAGCCATAAACAGCTTTATGGGAAAAAAAAACAAAACATTTTCCTCGGTGGGAGGGGTGTCTGGCTGGACGTTGCGGTGTAGCCACACCATGCATCCAACACACCGCCCAACTAAGCACCAACTGGTGCTGTGGTAACTGTTTGTCCCGTGGTCACCCAGGAGCCCCAGACCAGAGTCATTCACCCTCCCCTCGGAGGCGGAGAGTGTGCTATGGCTGCTCATTCCACCTCCATCCTGCCAGCCCTTGAGCAACCCAGGTCTGTTCCCAAACCCAGGTCACTCGCGTCACAGTGGCAGATCTTTCCACTGTGTTGGCGGGCCTGCCTAATGTTGCACAATTTTGCAGAGCTCACAAGAAGTTCCTCAGATCCCCTCTCCCTCACCCAGAACTCTTTCTTTATTTTATCTGTGAGTTTTGATGCACCTTTCTGGTCAGCAAGTTGATATAATCTGTCCCTACGTACTACCTTGAGACTAGCCGACATGATTGAAGTATGCTGAAGGCTCAGTTGCTGGAGATCAAGTGGGATCTGTGGTGATACTATAGGCAGGGAAAATGGGCAGACTAGGTGAGCCTAGTGATCTTTATCTGAAGGCAGATTGTAATTTTCCTAGACCATAGCTCAACAGAAAGTTGGAATTTTATGAAACAAATGGAGGTGAAGGATTACAGGCTTATGCTGTCTTTATTTACGACTAGCAGCAAAGAAGAAAGATCAGATACATGCAAAAGGATGAAACGAGCACCTACTGCCTAACAATAAGTCTCTGACTACTTGTTCCATGTAGCACTGCTTCCTCCCATAGTCCTTAGCAGCGCATATAAGTGCTTTCCTGCCTTCAGCCCATCCTCTTCTTTGACTTGCGGTAATTCTCTGGCAGCTGTCTTCTTCCATCTGGACACTGTCAAAGGCTTCGTATGTCAATGCAAAATTATTCTCTGTGATTCTACACTGTGAAACAGACAAATAAGAGAGAATGAGGAGGGACTGTAATCCTTCGCCTCCATTTGTTTCATAAAATCCTAACTTTCCGTCGAGCTACGCTCTAGGAAAATTACAATTTTATGAAACAAATGGAGGCTTGTATGACAGGCTTTTTCAAAGCCCTTTTAAATCCAAGAATAACAATCTCTCAAACTTTTAAAATGAATCAGACTGTTATCTGGATATGAATATCTTTTACCCTACTAATGTCAGCTCTCCCTCAGATAAAGGAGACTTTTATATGTGTGACCCCTAACATTGTTGCCTCAGAAGAGAGGTTAGGGAGCTGTCATTATACCTTAATCCCGGACTCTAGCTAGCAGAGAAATGTCTGAAAGGGAAAGTTCTCCCTAAAGGGCAAACACTCTTTGAGAGGGACATAAATGACTTTGAACTGGGTGAAGAACAAAATCCTCTACTAAACATTCTCCCCAGATGTCTCTGCAGGGAAGAGAAGCCTCCGTGAGCAGCCGTTGTGATAAAGAAACAAGGGAGGGGGTGCCACACTTTAACCTTTAGGGCCTGACCTTAGAAGGACAAGCCTCCCAGGAAAGTGGGGGTCATGAAGTGGGCCCAAATCTTCGATGGAATCATGTGAACTTGCCTAGACTCCTATTTTAGTATGGTGAAGAAGGTCCTGTATGTCTGACTTGAGCTCAAATATCTTCGAGGAGCGGAAACCAAGGTGATCACAGAGGTTAGGAAACTCAGTCCTTATGGAGGGTCCTGCCTCTTCTCCAAATGATAGGTGTTGGAGAGTAACCATAGCAAGATACCTTAAAATGACAATACTGGTGACAGAGGGACTCCAGAATCTTGAAATGAGCTGTTTGAAACCTTCAATAGAGCATAAAGTACCCCCCGGCAATAACCCGTGTGTAGTATTGGTTCTGGGTCAAGGATTCAGTATCACTCCTAAGGTATGAAAAATCCAACAATATTGGCAACTTACCCATGTCATACCGCAGTCTTAAAATGTGCCAGCTGATTACCTCCCCGGACCTTTTTTTTTTATATATACTTTCTTTATTGCATGTATATTTTCCAGTTTACATCTTTAAAATCATTTAGTTACATTATCCATTATGAAGAATAGCAGTAAGTTACATCACCTCGGAGAACTTTTTGATATAGTCTACAGGACATTTTAAAGTTATACTGTGATAAAAGACACATTACAAAACTACAAAGCAACTAAACTGTGGGGCACAGCAGCATTATCTCTGTATTTTGAGTACCATTCTCTTGGCTCTTTCTCGGGTTCCTACCCATATGGGAATTTTAGATTTAGCATTTAATTGATTACAGCATCATATAACACTTTTCAGTTCTGCTTGAAACGTATAATTTTGGTTCAGCTGATCTGCATGTTTTACTTCCTACACCCTCTGGGGAATACATATTTAAATGAAACCCATACATACATATAACCTTATGTTTATATCTCCTTACTATGTGTCATCTTCTACTATCCATCTGGACCCTTGTTCAGTGAATTTTTCTATTCTGATTTGTATTTGATAAGTCATTCTCTCCATCTTTTGTATCTCTGAAAAAAGTTGTTTCCATTCCGATATTGTGGGTGGGTCAGTTTTTAGCAATTTACATGTTATTGCCTTATTCATGGCTGCAACACATATGTACCAAATATATCTAGCATTGACATCTTTAATTTCTAAGGGTGGCAAACCTAAGACTAAATGATAAATCATTAATTGTCCGGTAATCTGAAGCAATGATACCAACTCCTTAGTCACATCTCTTTGAAAGTCCTGTAGTATAGGACATAAAAAGAATATATGGGAGTGCGAGGCCTGTGTCTCTCCACAGCCCCTCCAACATGTAGATGTGTTTAATTGAGCCAATTTTGCTTGTATACATGTGGTTAAAAAATATGTAGCTTCCACCTTCCATAAATATTCCTTCCGTATCAGAGAGGACGTGACCCAGAGTGCACCCTGCCAGATCTTCAATCACTCTGTCCATGAAAGGCTGAAATTTGTCTCTCTTTCCCATTTCTCTAGAAGCAATCTAGCCACTTCATATCTGTGTGCTTCTAAGAATCTATAAATTTGGGAAGTAGCCCCCTTGGGGTTTGAGGTTGACAATATCTTTGCAAATGAAATTTCGGCTGGAATCTGTATTACTACCACTTGATGTGTTCTTAACTGTGTCTGCACATATGCTTTAATTTGTAAGTAGCGAAACATATATATCATTTTTTTCATTTCATTTTTTTTTTTTTTTTATACTTGTTAGCATGATGAGCAAACTGCCCGTTTTCGTATATGGCAAGTTTAACAAATAGACAACAAAAAACAATTAATACAAGACACAATTAAAACAGACACAAAAAACAATATCAGAACACAAAACTTACAGTATAAAGTGCAATGCATTGTTAGGAACAACAGTTACAATCATTCAGACTATTCAACCATTTAGCAAGCCCATTTTTAAACATTTGAACCATCTTAACATTAGTAATTTTAGTTGGGATACTATTAAAAAATTTTATTGAGCTGTATATTACTGACCTCTGACCAATAGTTTTTTTTGTAAAGAGGAATTCTAAATAAACCTTTTGACTGAAACCTGGTTTCAGTATAACTCTGCTGGAGGGGAATAAGATCCTGAATCACCTGGGGAACTATACCCTGTGATCTTTTGTATATAAAAACTCAAGTTTCAACTTTATCCTATCTAAAAAGGAGGGACAGTTTGCTTCTTTTAACAACACACAGTGATGTGTTCTTACTGGAAGACCAGTCATAAAGCGTAATATATCATTGTAAGTTACCTGTAGTGTCTGCAACAGTTTGTCAGATGTGCCAGTGTAAATAAGGAGACCATAGTCAAAAGCACTTAATAATAGACTATGGCCAAGAAGTCTGCCAGATTCAGGATTAAGAAAGGATTTCATCCTGTATAACATTCTGATTCTTTGATGAATTTTTCTGATAGTCTTGGCTACCTGCAAATTAAATAAAAGTTGGGAGTCTAAAATCACCCCCAGGTTATCAAAACTATCTACCAATTCAGTTTGATTCCCCACTAAATCCATGATCTGAACATTTATATATCTGTGTTTCCTAGGACCAGTAAAAACCATACATTTGGTTTTCCCTGAATTCAAAACCGAATGACGAGAAGACAACCACATTTGAAAATTATCAAAATCATGCTGGACTTTAAGTAACGCTTGATGTGGTGTGTTTCCTTCTGAAAAAATTACTGCATCATCAGCGTACATGATGAAATTAGACCCTATGCTGGCAGAAGGAGCAGCATTCACAAATAGGGAAAACAAAAGTGGGCCCAATATTGAACCTTGTGGTACCCCACAAGATATCTGATGAGAATCAGAAATAGAATTACCAATAAGTGTTTTGTGCTCCCTATTTTTGTGATAACCTCTATCCATGTGATTACATCCTTAGAGAGAGAAACTTAATTTAAAGTCCTCAACAGCAGATCATGATCAATTAAATCAAAAGCCTTGGTGAGGTCCACGAAAATTGCAGCAACGGAGCATCCCAAATCCAGGGAGCCCCGTATGCTGTTCATGAACCCCACCAAGGCGGTGTCCATCCAAAAACCACACAGCATTCCTCAAAGGGCAACAATGAGTCCCCCTTCATGAGTTGGGCTGGGTAGCATAGGGCCTCCTCTGCTTGTCGTGTATACCATCTGTCCAAGTGGGCAGGCGGGAACGTCTTACCTTTCGTAAACCATACATAGATATACTATATATATATATATATATATATATATATATATATATATATTTATCTCCACCTCTCAGCTCAGACACCAGGATATGCGCCAAATCGGTCCCATGCCTTCAAGGTGATTTGTATTGCAGTATAGTTATCTAAAACCTGCGGTCTGTCTTGTGATGAGTCACATGATATGCATTGGATTGGTTTGTTCTCTACCATGTTTTGTTCCATCATCTGCCAGTGAGCCAGTAATGGTGTCTTACCCCATTGTGTGACCCATTTAACTTGTGTGTCTAGCCAATAATCTTGTAAGTCTGGAATCG
Organism: Neoceratodus forsteri; assembly: GCA_016271365.2. Lineage (NCBI taxonomy): Eukaryota > Metazoa > Chordata > Ceratodontiformes > Ceratodontidae > Neoceratodus > Neoceratodus forsteri. The sequence continues at coordinate 1,465,904,490 of CM057452.1, forward strand.
CTCTCCCACCCCACTGTTTCTATGCTAACATTATTGATCTTGTAACCCATGGTCTCTTATTCGCCCAGATGAATTTAAATAATTTTGTCTGTTGGTAGGAGAACCATTTCTTATTGAGTGACGTGGGAGCACATTGAAAAATATACAAAAAGTGTGATAAAATGTTCATTTTTGCTGCTTGTATACATGCATACATAGGCAGGGGTAGAATTGACCAGCGTTTAATATCTTCTCCTAATTTAATTTTTTAAGTAATGGGATATAATTATCTTCATATAAATATTTATTATTTCTCAATATGATTCCCAAGTATTGAAAATTAATCAGGTCCCACTTCACTGAGAATCTGTTCTGAATTCTCCGAGAAGGTATGAAGTAGAATTGCAATATGTCAGTTTTATTTTCATTCGGTGTGTAAGCTGACAAATTCGAAAACTCCATGATCTTATCCATCACCCTGGGTAGTGAACTTTCTGGCTCCCCCAAATATAAAAGCACATTGTCTGCATATAATGCAATTTTGTGTGTCTGCCCATGTATCTCAACCTCTTTAACCTGATTATCCTGCTGAATCTATTGAGCCAAAGACTGTATATAAAGTGAGAAGAGGAGGGGTGAAAGGGGACACCCCGGTCTGGTGCCTCTTCCCAGGGAGAATGTTGAGGAAGCTGTGCCATTCGTTCTCACATATGCCTACGGGTTGGTGTATACTTTCTTTATAATCTCTATAAAGATCTCAGAGAACCCAAACATAGCCAATACACCATTCAGGAATTCCCAGTCCACTTGATCAAAAGCCTTCTCAGCATCCATACTCATGATCAGAGCAGGGATATGATTTTCATTAAGATGGTCAGTGATGTGAAGTGTACAGTGCACACTATCAGCTGCTTGTCTACCCATCAAAAAACCTGTTTGATCTTTATGTATTTATGCCCGGTAAGAAGTTCTCCAAATGTCTAGCTAAGATAGCCATAAGCAGTTTATAATACACATTTAGGACTGACATTGGTCTGTAAGACGAGCAAAGGGAAGTATCCTTACCAGATTTTGGCACTACCAAGACAGTCTGTCTCCAGGAGGGTGGCATGTTCTTCCCCTTCCCTTCTTCCAACATCTCCTGATAGGCCAGATGCAATCGGAGTATCACTGCCTCTCTAAATTTCTTATAAAATTCGACCGGGAAACTGTCCATACCTGGACACTATCCCGGTTTACCTGACTTGATGGCTAAGCAAATCTCCCCTTCCAAAGTGGGGCTGGTGAGGATCTCATTCTGACTGTGATAGCGTAGTAAGTTCAGCTCTGCTAAAAAGGTTGTTACCTGCTCCTGCGGTGGTCTAGTATGTTGGGCATATAACTTGTTGTACGGTTGTAAATAATTCTGAGAATTCCTCTAGTGTGTTGACTTTTAAACCCATTTGGGGATGTATAACACAGGTAATATGTGCCTTTGCGCTTTTTGCCTTAAGACGCAATGCTAACAACTTGATTGCTCTGGGTCCTCCCTCATAATATTTCTGCTTTAAAAACTGCAGATTACGTTCTACTTTGAGATCTAGTAATATATTTAATTCCTTTCTTGTTTTAATCAATTCCTTTCCCCAATTCTGATCTAACTTAATCTGTTGTAGTTGTTCCAGTTCTTGTATTTTATTTTCTAACTGTTTCTGTTTTTTCTTGCCTTTACCTTACAGCATAGCCTTCACTGTATCCCAGAGCATCCCTTTACTGATCTCTCCGGAGGAGTTTTCTTGAACTGCCTGGGAAATAAATGTTGGAATTTGTTCTAATACCTCTGCATCATTTAATAAGGACAGGTTCAACCTCCAAAAGGTCGACTTCTTCGGCATTCTGAGGTCAATCTGTAGGGTAAGGGGGGAATGGTCTGATGGACCTGTAGGACCTATTTTACAGCTACTAGCTGTATCACAGCTTATTTAGATACTAGGAAGTAATCCAATCTAGACTACATATGATGTGCAGATGAATAATAGGTATACCCATTCGTTGGACCCTCTTAAAAATCTCCAGGCATCTTGTAACCCCACCTTTTCCAAAAGATTCTTAACTTGTCTGCTCACTTTAAACTATTTCCATGGAATGCTAGAGGTGGTGTCCCATCTACAATCCATAACCAGATTCAAACCACCAGCACAAATTAACGTTCCCCCTGCCTTCTCTATTAATAACATCAACACTGTTAGGTAAAACATATGTTGAGAATCTGGAGGGGCACATAAGGACATCAATGTAATTGCCCATTTAATTTCCCTTTTAGAATGACGTTAGCGGCCCACTCTATCTTTGATCCGTTCAGTTACCTCAAACAGAACTGATCTTGGGATTAAAATAGCGACCCCCTCACCTCCTTCCAGAACCATAAGAAGAATAACTAACCTCCCCATATCCGAAGTTCGCCAACTTCTGATGTTCCGTATCCGATAAGTAGGTTTCCTGCAATAGTACAAAATCCACTTGTGTTTGTTTAATATATGCCATAATCTTTTTCCGTTTGATTGGACCACTTAACCCTTTCACGTTATATGTTAAAATTTTAGACTCCATTCTCAATACAGAATTCACTCTTTTGGAATTCTGTAATCCCTCACCCCTTTTCAGGTGGGACACCATCTCTCCGCTTTCCCGTGATAGGAACACAAGAGCCTCTATCTATTTTCCCCAAAATATAAGTGTCAACATTTGTGAACTGAATATATTAACTATATACTGTACGTGTAACAGCTTCCAAGGTTGGAGAGCATAAATATATGCTCCCTTTCTCTAGATGGGTGGAGCACCTCTAAACACCCAACCAGAGTCGTAGTGTTATCACACCTAAAAACTGTTAGGGTCACTATGAGGGCTACTGCAATATGAGTGTTAACATTGATGTGTCCTCCTCTCTGCTTGTAGCCTGGAAGAAAGAAAAAAGAAACATACCACAGCTCGAACAGCCTGAGCAACTTCCCTCTATATAACCCCCTCCTCTGTGGATAACATCCATCAGTAATTATTAAATCACCCATATCCCCCCATTATATGATTAAATTCCACGTGTATCACAGATGGTTCACTCCCCCCAATCATACATAGCATAACCTTTCACTGGTCCCCTTAATCTTCAAGCACTTTCAATCCATATGTGTAGCAGTCTGCTGCTGGGGGAAAGAAAAAAAGGGGGGGGAAGAGACAGGTTATGTCTTTTAGGGGGAAGAGACCACCCCCTATCAAATATTTTCAGGGTGCCAAGTCCAGGCTGTCAAACCAGTCTCCTGCAACATATAGAACCTTTTTTAATATTCCAGTGTACCCAGTGAGTTCATCAAGTTAGTTCATTACTTGCATGATTTAGGAGGCCCCCCATGAGATGCCCCCCACACTCGAATAGCGCTTTGCACCTAAAGTTACATTAAGGCTCATTTCATTACAGTACCTTTGTACCACCAACTTGGTATCTCCAGTCTGGTGCTTAGGCGAAGGGGAAAGTAACGTAGGTTTTAAATTGAAAGGAGATTCAAAGAAAATGAACTTTTCTTCTTCAGGTGAATGCACCCAGTGACTCTGCGTGTCCATCAGTTCCTGTTCTGCCTTGAAGTATCAGTTTAATATCCGTTAGTGTGCACTGTGGTGCATCTTGGTGCAGTGATCTGGAAGGTCCCCTTGGACCCCCATTGCCAGTCTGAAGCAAGGTCCTGGGTGCTTGGCCTAGCTAAAGTCATCATCCATTTCTCCAATGCTACTCCCCTGGCCCTTAATGCTTCCTCTGACTCCCCTGGGGTTGTGTAAAACTGCGTTTCGTCCTCCCAGAAAATCCGAATTTTCACAGGGTAAGGCATCTGGAATCTGATCTGTTTGGCTTTTAATGCTCTCATGATAAGTCTATGCTGGAGCCTTTGCCTCTGACTCTCCGGAGGATAGTCTTGGTCTAGATAAAGTCTGGCACCATTATATGTACTCTGTCCTTTGCACCAAGCTGTCCGTAACACCTCTTCTTTTGTGTGGTAACTAGAGAACTTCATCAGAATTTGTCTAGGACAGGATGCAGGATCTGTCGGCTTAGGTTGTAGTGAGCGATGTGCTCTTTCTATGCGCACATCCAAGTTAGGTAGGAGGGCTAGGACATCCCTAAGCAAATCCTACACAAATAAGGTCATATTTCCAGTCTCTGTCTTCTGGCAAGCCTGCTAGTCTAAGATTGTCCCTGCATGATCTTGCTTCAAGGTCTATACATTTTTCTTGAAGGGCCTCCATGTATTGAAGTAAAGAGGTCACTGCGGTTCCTATTTTCTCCAATCCCGATTCTAGGCCTTCCACCCTGGTCTCGACCTCCATTACTCTTGTGTCTAATCCAGCAAGTTTGTCATCGAGCTTTTGAAATTCAGTGTTATTTTTTTGTCTAGAGGCCCGGATTTCGCTTAGGAGCTTATCGAACTAAGATTTTTTTAGTTTATCTTCCATCCAGTCAGCTTCTGAAGTCTGCGGGCTCTTTCTCAGTGGTGATATGCTAAGGCTGTGCTCTGTGTCTAACACTCTGTATCTGGAACCATCTATAGTTGTTTGTCCTTTTTCTACCTGAGGATCTGGTACCTTTTGAGTCTCCTCTGTCCTTTGGAGGTATTTTTCAAATTTTGAAAGTTCAGTTTAAAGGTTTAGAGGAGCTATAATCCCGGGGAAGGGAAGGAGCTCAGCTTCTATGCTGCAGTGCAAGCTGTGGCGCCACCAGAAGTCCTCCCCAGACCATAAGACTTACCTTTGTTTGTGTCTAAGAAGGAAAAAAGGGAAGAGAAGCATTAGTATCAGTATGGTATCAGACCAGCTCATCACATACCTCAGCCAATACAAGATTCAATGTAAACAGCAACATAGATTCCGTAAACTGCATAACACAACCACTGCCCTGATTGGATATACCAGCTTCTTACACAACTTTCTTGACAAGGGACAGCTGGTGGGTTCAATCTACATAGACCTAACGAAGGCCTTTGATTTAGTCAATCATACAATACTATTAAACAAACTCTCCTCCTTAGGCCTCTCTGCTGACACTACATTCTGGTGTAAAAACTACCTCTCGGCAAGATCCCAACGCGTCAAGATCAGTGGAGTGCTATCTGACACCAGACCTGTCACAACTGGAGTGCCAAAAGGCTCCATCCTGGGACCCCTACTGTTCGGCTTCTTCATGAAAAACCTTCCCGAAGCCTGCCCAACCTCTAGGGTTATACTATACGCAGAAGATGCAGTCATATGCTCAAGTAACCTCTGACAATAGACACTCAGCTGTAACCTTCAGCATAACTTTTTGTTTCTCGAGAAATGGTTCCAGCCAATAAGCTAGAGCTCAACTATAAAACAGCCAAGACAACGCTCTTCTCTGCTGCACAGAAGAGAGCTAAGGTTGATCCGTTCAACATCCGTAACGTAAAGGGAGACACTCTTGAACAGGTAAACACATTCAAATACCTTGGGGTAACCATTGACTAGACACTTACATTTGCACAACATGTATGGATCAAATAGTCTGCAACATAAATAGGAAACTGGGAGCTCTTTGTAGACAGAGACATAACCTGACCACAGAAGCCAAACAAGTGGCAGTCATAAGTTCCATCCTCCCTATAGTGGATTATGGCCTTATAGTGTATGGGACTGCCTCTGACACTGTGTTTAAATAGGCTTAGGTTAGTTCTGAACACAGCCTGCCACTTTGTAACAGGGGTAGACAAACACATGCACACTCTATTCCTTCACAGAATGGCTCCCCTTGCACAGCAGGATAAAGTACCAGACCTGCATCATAGGTACAAATGCCCTCATGGGTATAACCCCCCCCCCAGGCCTGCAAGCTCTCCTAAGCTGTGCCCAAAATTCCTACACTATCAAAAGTATGGCATGTGGTAGCCTGGCAGTGCCTTTCAGTAGAACGAGCCAAGCCAAACCCTCCTTTGCAACCACAACTCCTCAGTGGCTTAACAAACTGCAAGTACCTATAACAGGGTTGAATAGGACCCTGTCCAGGTTGTTATGGAGAGTTTGAATGCAAGTATCTGTTCTGTTCTTTCTTTTTCTGTCTCTTGTCTGTCTGGTTGCGCAACTAAATTTTCTCGTGAGACCTAGGACTTGATCACCCCAACAGTCTCGCAGTTCTTGACCTCTCATTGTCTCCCCTTGTTGTCTCTGTCTTTTCCTCCCTTGTATATCTGCTGGTATAAAACCATATGCAGATCACTATGTGGAAATGTAACTGATATTGGGATCCCTTTGTTTAGAAATTATATAGTGTTACAGTTAAAATGTATATAATTATAGTTTAAGATGATTGCAGAAAGTCATTGGGAACTCAAGGGATTAACCTGAGAGCAGTTTTTAAGCCTTTTTCAGAAGCTATGGGGAAGGGGCTTCAGTTATGGGACATTGTGTTCTTTCTGCACCTGCCTGAAATTTAAAAGAACATTTAAAAAAAACAGGATGCTTGTTAAGGAGGGGGTTGCAAGGATTTACAAGGGAGCTGCAATGTTTTGAGAGACACATTGATTGAAGGAAAACTCAGATGGAGCTTCTCTGTTTATTCTGCCTTTGTAAATAGTTATACTGAACAAGTTTATTTTTTTATGTTACTGCTAGTACGAATAAACACTTTTTGCGAATTCTACAACTGCTCCTGGTTTTTCCTATGCTTCCTGACCTGTGCCTCGATGACAGATGGTGTCAGCCTAAGTGGGATTACGCCATGCATACGCTAAGCCAGGAGTTTTGTGCGCGCGTACTGGACCTAGTACCAGGGAAACATAGAGAAAGGTATGGATTCTGCAGCAGCAAGCCCAGGAGTGGTTACCAGGAGAATGGCAGCCAAACTAGCAGAGAAAGAAGTCCAAGATGAGACTGTACAGCCAGCACCAGTTATGGAAAAAGAACAGGCAGTGACAGAACCTGAAAGCCTGACTGCCTTTTTCAAATGGTGGGCTGTACAATAAAAAGAGATGGAGGAACAGAGGACAGAAGAAAAGCAGCAGATGAGGGAAGAGATGCAGCAACAGGAGCAGCAGAGGAGAGAAGAGATGCAGCGACAGGAGCAGCGATGGCTGGATGCCTTGCAAGCTATCAAAGGCAGAGGATCTGGCACAGATCCAGATGAGCAACAAAACACAGGCAACCTAAAAGCCATTAAATTTACAAAGTTGTGTCCCTCGGATGATATCGAGGCATACTTTACAACTTCTGAAAGAGTTGCCACAGCCTGCCAGTGGCCAAAGCAGCAGTGGACAATCAGACTGGTACCGTACCTGACAGGGAAAGCCCAGTGTGCCTACAGCAATACGGACACTGCACAGTCAGAAAAATATGACCTGGTGAAAAGCGAAATCCTGGAAAGGTAGGACATCTCAAGAGAGACCTACAGGAAGAGATTTTGATCTCTGAAATACAAGTCAGTCGACAATCCTCGAGAAGCCTTCACCCAACTCAGAGTACTCCTGATAAAATGGCTCCAACCAGAGGGCAAAATGGTCTCACAAATCGACACATTTGCCATGGAACAATTCATCAACATCCTGCCTACAGATGTACAGCTTTGGATAAAGGAACACCGACCAGAAAGTGGGGAAAAGGCTGTTCCTTTGGCTGAAGACTACCAAATGGCTAGACAGATGCCACAGCAGCGCGGTAACAGCCAAGTACAGGTAAGACACTCTTTTTCCCATTTAAACTCCAAGTCTGATAAGAACTCTGGTAGGGGTAACAAATCTGTGCACAAAGACGTTATTTGCTATAACTGTAATAAACCAGGTCATATTGCAAGAAATTACTGTAAGAAGAGTGACACTGGAGCAGATTTGTCCTTGGCAAATTGAGGAAAGTATTTAGCAGATGTGACGGTGGGGGATAAGACTGTAAAGGGACTCATTGATTGGGGAAGCAGACAGAACCTAGTGCATGTTGAAGTGCTGGGAAAACACTGCAAAAGGACCAGGTACTGGTGTCATCTGCATCCATGGGGAGACTCAATACTATCCCACCATCCAAGTGACTCTGACCATTAAGAGTGTGTCGTACCAAATGAAAGTGGGGGGCAGTACCCAAGTTACCTGTACCCGTGATTATTGGAAATGACTTTCCAGAATTTACTGAGTTAATCTCAGAGGAACTGAACCCTGCAGTTTCAGCAGCAGTGGTAACAAGAGCTCAGGCAAAGAAAATCTCAAACAGTGGGGACACTTTCTTTTTCAGCGACTTTGATTCAGACTTGTTTGAGCAGAGCTCCAAGATCCAGAAATCCAGGAAAGAAAGATGATCCCTGAACAAACTGTGGCAACAAATGACTGATGGACATAGGGGGCTAACATATGAAAATGCTGAAACTAAACTGATCACAGATTGTGATTTTATTTCAGAACAAGCTAATGATGTTTCTCTCCAGGGTTATTTTAAGCAGCTGGGGGTGTAACCAAAACAGGGTGAACCAATGTTTAAAATATGTAATTGGTTACTGTACAGAGTGTGAGTTAAACCTCAGACACAGGACCAGATAGAAAAATTGGTTATACCACAGAAATATAGAACAGAGTTGCTACAGATAGCACATGACAGTCCTATGGCTGGTCACTCAGGGAGGGATTGCACTGTTGCCAGATTGCTGTTCAGATTTTACTGGCCTGGAATTCATGAAGATGTTGCTACCTATTGTAATTCCTATGCTGAGTGTCAGAAGGTAGCCCCAGTCACTAGAAAAGACAAGGTGCCCCCGTGCCCCTACCCTTGATAGATCTGCCTTTTGAAAGAATTGCAATGGATGTGGTTGGCCCTTTAGACAAAAGTAAAAAGGGTAATAAATTTATCCTGGTAGTATGCAACTATGCTACTCAGTACCCAAAAGCGGTTCCGATGCGTACTGTCACAGCTTCAAAAGTGGCAGCAGAGCTTGCAGAAAAATTTCAGCAGAGTGGGCATACCTAAAGAAATTATTACTGATCAGGGTAGTCATGTTCGTGCTTCATTACTTAAGGAGCTACACAGACTGCTAGGTATTACTGCCATAAGAACTTCCCCCTATTACCTTCGGACAGACAGTCTTGTTGAGCATTTTAACCAAACCCTAAAATGCATGTTAAAAAGGTTTGTAAAAGAGAAAGGGAAAGATTGGGAAGAATACTTGCTATGCCTACTTTTTGCTTACAGAGAAGTGCCAAAGCATTACAGGGTTTTTACTATTTGAAATTCTGTATGGTAGGCAGCCAAGAGGGCCACTGGATGTGATAAAAGAAACATGGGAAGATAACCCCATTCAGAAACAATCTATAATGTCTTATATGTGTGCCCTAAGAAAGAAGCTGGCAAAATATGTTGAAATTGCCCATAGTAATCAGGAAGAGGCCCAAAACCAGGAGAAGGTATATTATGACCATGGGGCAAAAGAAAAAGTATTTGAGCCAGGTGAAAAGGTTTTGCTGCTGTTACCCACAACAGAAAATAAACTTAATGAAGTGGCAAGGGCCTTATAGAGTGCTTAGATGTATTGGCACCATTAACTATGAGATTGAGACCCCTGACAGGAAGAATCCTGCTAAGATATACCATGCTAACCTCCTCAAGATATGGGTTGAAAAAATGCCAAAAGCTGCTTTGCTAGTTTTACCAGAAACTGATAAGGAAGATCTTGATGTAGCGTATGACAGACTGGAACAAACTAACTGCTGATGCTGTAAAGGTGAATGTTTCCTTAACCCCCAAACAAACTGTAGAACTTCGTAACTTACTAAAGACATTTAACAGTACTTTTACCACAGTACCAGGCCGAGCAAAAGGGGTCGAGCACGTAATAGTGCCAAGGAATGCTCGCCCTATTAGGAAAAAGACATACAGGTTACCAGAGCAGTTAAGAGCTGACATGGTTAAGGAAATACAAAAAATGAAACAATTGGGTATCATAGAAGAGTCAAGGAGTGCTTGGTCATCTCCAATGGTAATTGTAAACAAAAAAGGAGTGTTAGAATCAGCCTTGATTTTAGGAAACGTAAACAAGTGTCAGAATTTGGCAGTTATCCTGTGCCCAGAATAGATGATTTGGTGGACAGACTGAGGAGTGCAAAGTATATCAGTGCCCTCAGTCTCACCAAGGGTTACTGGCAAATCCCTTTAGTTAAAGAATCCTGAGACAAAACTGCATTAGCCACTCCTGTTGGATTCTATCAGTTCACCACCATGCCCTTTGGTTTACATGGCACTCCCGATACATTCCAGCATTACATGGATGTAATTTTATCCCCTCATACTGGTTATTGTGCTGCATACCTGGATGATGTCATCGTGTACAGTCCAGACTGGAAAAGCCACCTGGAACACCTAGGAGCAGTTATCCAATTGATCAAAAAGGCACGTCTGACAATTAATCCTACCAAGTGTGCATTGGACATGCAGGAAACCATATATTGGGCTATGTTTTGGAAATGGAGAAGTCAAGCCTGAGGTTTCTAAGCTAGAAGCTGTAGCTAACAGCCCTGTCCCTAAAACCAAGAAACATATCAGGTCATTTTTAGGGCTGGCTGGTTATTATCAGAGATTTGTTCCCAGCTTTGCAGAGTTGGCTACTCCTCTCACAGAACTTACAAAAAAACGGTACCCAAATAATGTGAAATGGTCCCCAGAGTGTGATGAAGCTTTTCGGGCCATTAAGGCTGCATTATGTTCAGACCCTGTTTTAAGAAGCCCAGACTTTGAGAAACCATTTTTGTTACAAACAGATGCATCCGAGGTAGACCGTGGTGCTGTCCTAAGTCAAAATGTAGATGGGAAAGAACATCCTATTCTCTATATAAGTAGGACGTTTTATGACAGAGAGGAAAGGTACTCCACCATTGAAAAGGAATGTTTAGCAGCAAAGTGGGCCATGGAGTCCCTTAAGTTTTATTTGATAAGAACTGGCTTTGTGCTTACAACAGACACAATCCTCTCTGTTGGCTTAACCAAATGAAAGATAAAAATTCCAGAATCACAAGGTTGTACCTGACACTACAGCTATTTAAATTCAAGGTGATACACAAATCTGGTAAAGAGAATCACAATGCTGATTTTCTGTCAAGTTATGGATCAGGAATTGAGGGTTCCGAAGGCTGAAAAACAACAATATGAGTTTAAACTTTACTGTTTGCTGTGCTGTTGTAGAAAAAAGGATACTGCACATGTGTTTAATTTCTGAAAGTTAGAAGCTAATGTTAGAGAATTAATAGAAGGTTTTGGAAACCTGTTTGATAAAACCAGTTCCCTCTTAAAGAGTGGGGTGTATGTGACAGGGTTGAATAGGACCCTGCCCCAGTTGTTATGGAGAGTTTGAATGCAAGGATCTGTTTTGTTCTTTTCTTTCCTATCCTGTCTCTTGTCTGTCTGGTTGCGCAACTAAATTTTCTCGTGAGACCTAGGACTTTATTACCCCAACAGTCTCACAATTCTCTTCCTCTCACTGTCTCTCAGTCTTCCCTTGCTGTTACTGTCTTTTCCTCCCTTGCATATCTGCAGGTATAAAACTATATGCAAATCATTATGTGGAAGTGTAACTGATATTGGGATTCCTTTGTTTAGAAATTATATAGTATTACTGTTAAAATGTATGTAATTATAGTTTAAGATGATTGCAGAAAGCTATTGGGAACTCAAGGGGTTAACCTGAGCGTAGTTTTTAAGCCTTTTTCAGAAGCTTTGGGGAAGGGGCCTCAGTTCTGGGACATTGTGCTCTTTCTGCATCTGCCTGAAATTTACAAGAACATTTTAGAAAAAAAAAACAGGATGCATGTTAAGGAGAGGGTTGCAAGGACTTATAAGAGAGCTGCAATGTTTTGAGAGACACAATGATTGAAGGAAAACTCAGATGGATCTTCTCTATTTATTCTGCCTTTGTAAATAGTAAGGGACAGAAGCGAGTAATAGATCACTGGATATCTTTGGATTTCCTTACTGATTATCTCAGAAAGGAAAGCCCCAAGTCCCTCCCCTGAGATGGGACAGAATTGAGGAACCAGTCACTGGAACCTTTACTCCTAAAGTAACAGAGTCCTTGGAGACCCTTGTCATGTGCCGAACCTCAGGGGCACAGTAGGATCTCCTGTTTCCATAGAGGATCCCACTTTTTACAAAACTCATGAGCAGTTGTAAGGTTCAGGAAGAATCACCAACCTTCCTTTTTCCCAGTGGGAGGGTGGAACCTATAGTCTCAAGTCCCCCTGAACCTGTACTACATTCAGGTGTGAATCCCACCACTGCCACTGGCAGCCTCTTGCCTAAGTAGTTTGTAGAATAGCCGAGCAGTCAGTATCTTTGTTATCAAGGCACACAGTTAAAATGTTAGCTCACACAATCAGACCACATGGAGAGTTGATAAGAAAAATCATAAAAGTTTACTTAAATAAAAACAACACAGTAAATTCTACAATTTGGAAGATCTTTGAACTGCAGACAATACCAAAAATAACACTGGATGGTTTACAGAAAACACTATATACTGTTGTTCTAAACTATACCATGTTCTGAGGTTTCAAAGTCCAGAAAATTTCCTTTCTAGGGACATGGATATGTTGTTCATCCACACTGTCTGGCAGGTTCCTTGCCGCTTTAAATCTTGCCGGAAGGTCTTCAAGCTGGCTCCTCCCACCCACCCGGGTGGTAAAACTCTCGGCTCCGCCCCATGACACCATATCTTCCTTACCGCTTGGAAGCTCAGGTTCCCTCCTTAATGCTCTGCGTATAGACTGGATCCTAATTCTTCAGTTTGCCCGAAACTTATTTTAAAATTTTCAAGACTTCGGTTAAGTTCCTCCCTCGCGGCTACGATGGACAGATCGACTCCCAGATTTTGGCGGTGCCCTTGTGGGCAGAAAATGTCCATGACAGATCCACACTCCACATTCGTCTACTGTCTCGGCCTAGACCATGACCTGCAGGCCTGCGAGTTATGCCGTTCGTTTTCGGCCAACATCTTGGAGGACCACGCTGCCCGGTTACAGCTTGGGGCACCCGAGAAGCGCTACCCGCCGGTGAATTTGAAGGAGGCCCATTGGGCGGTTACCGCGGTGGCTGGCTCGGGTGAGCAACTTGAGCAGATGATCACCCTCGAGGAAGAGGCGGCACAGGCCACATCATCCTCTTCCTCGGTCACGGCATTTATCCCACTCTCTCTCTCTGGGTACCTCATATTCAGCTTCTTTCAAGGAGCTTTGCCAATCCCTTTCCACGAAGGGAGAGGGGCCATGAGACTGTCCTCTGATTCAAAGAAGGACTCAAAAGGTAAGTCCCACCATGCGGCGTTGATGGGAAGCGGGAGGTCCCTTCCCTGGTCAGTTGATTTCGAGGTTGCGGCTAAGGCTGCTGGCTTCCGCGTCCCGTCAGGTCAGCCAGCTAAGACACCTGTCGACGCGGTCGAGATTTTTCTTGACCCGTCGGATAGGCTGTTGACTGGTGAAGCTGACAACTCTTCTTCACCGGTTCCCCCGGTGGAGACCGAGGACCTACCTGTGCCTCCGGTGCCGCAGTCCCCAGTCAAGACTTCCGAGCCGAGGGAAGAGCTGGTGTTCCCCACCCCTTCCCAGACCCATCCTCAGAAACACTGAGGTACTCGGTCTCGGACATCCTCTCAGTCCAGCCGATCCCGCCGACATCGCGCGTCTTGTCTCCACCGAAGAAGCCACTCACGCTCGTCTCTCGCCTCCTCAGAAAGGAGAGGCTTCGCACAAATTGTGTCGACGCTACGAGGACCCACGTGGCAGCAGTTACTTCTGTCTGGGAACAAGCTGACGCCATCGCCTTCCCCGGCCATCAAGTGGCTGTCACCCAAGCGGCCGAAACAACCCCTCGCTGTGGCCAAGGTGTCCAAGCCCGGGCCGGTTGTTCGCGAAACCAGCTGCCCCACCGATTGTGGTGGAACCTCCACCTCCACAACCGAAATCGGGGGGGCCGACCAAAGACTCTTGGTTGGGTCAGGGCCTGCCCCACGGGTTGTCGGTCACCCTCACTCCCGACCGTCCTCGGCAGGTGGAGGGTGGCTCAGACCCCAGGCAGCTCTTTGCGGACTCCGAGGAGTCTGACGACGACTCCTCACTGTTCTCCAGGCCCATTGATCTGGAGTCCTCCGGGGGCCAGTCGATGGATGAAAGCCCATCGTCCTTCATGGGTTTGCTTTGGTTCATCTCGGAGTCCACCGGGATGCAGCTCGAGCCCATATCCAAGCAGGCCAAGTATCCCCTGACAGAGTTACTGGACCGAGGGGATTCACCCACGGAGGCCTTTCCGGTGACTGAAGCCATTGTTGGCCTAGCCTTGGAGCTCTGGCAGTGGCCTGCTTCCTGTCCTGTGCCTTCAGCCAGGATGGCCAGGAAGTATGCAGTCCCTACCTGCTCTTTGCCCGTTTTTTCGGAACACCCCTCCGCCGAGGGGCTGGTCACCGACAGCGTTTTCCGGCGTTCCAGGAGTGCTAGGGATGTGGACAAGCCCCCCGACAAGGAGTCCAAAAATCTGGACTATGCCGGGCGCAAGGTGTATGCTGCGTCCTCCCTTGGCCTCTGCCAGGCCAGCTCGGCCGTGCTGATGGCACATTTCTCTCACACCCTCATGGGCTCCCTGGATGAGGTGATCCCTCATCTTCCGGCCGACCTGCAGACCAGGGCGGTGGCTAAACAGCAGCTCCAAACGGCTCTGGACACTGGAGACTCCTGTGCCAGATCAGTTGTGGCCGCGGTGGCCATGCGCCGCAGAGCATGGCTGAGGATATCCACCTTCACGGCAGATACCCAGCACAAACTGGTGGATGTCCCCTTCCTGGGGACCGACCTCTTTGACCGACCTCTTTGGCCCTGGAGTGGAAGGTCACGTCCAGCGGATCGAAAAGTCCAATGCCACTCTGGTCTCAGTCACCTATGCCCAGAAGGACAAGGGATGCTGACAACAGCAGCATAAGTCCTTTTGTCCTTCTGCGCCTGCAGCACGTCCGGCCCAACAGCACCAGCACCAGGGCCAGCAGGCTTGCGCTTGGCATCCCAAAGCCAAGCCTGTGGCTTCCTCCAATAGGAAGCAGGGAGGTAAAGACCCAGGAGGTCCCTCGGCTGGTCCCTCCTCTAAGCCTGCCCAGTGACGGGTTGAGGGGTGTCACCCCAGCCTCGTCACTCCCACCGGGTTCCCTCCGTGGGGGGACGGCTCCGCCACTTACTTTCAGCCTGGTCCGTTATCACCACAGACCGTTGGGTATTGGAGGTGGTAGGAAAGGGCCTGCCCTGGAGTTCAAGCAGGCCCCGCCCTTCCAAGCCGTCGCCCCTCGGGGGGGCTACAGGGTCCGCAGCCTCTTTGTCGGCTCGCCGAGCTGATATCGCCCTGCTCCTCAAAAAAGAGGTGATCAGGAAGGTGGTGGATCCTCCTCCAGACCTAGGGTTTGTGTCCAGGTACTTCCTGGTCCCAAAACGGATGGGGGACTGGTGCCCCATTCTCGGCCTGCACGACCTGAACAGGTTCCTAAGGTCTCAGACCTTCAGGATGGTCACTCTGGCTCAGATAATCCCATCCTTGGAACGAGGCATGTGGTTCTGTTCCCTGGACCTTCAGGACGTGTTCTTTCACATCCCAATCCATCCGTCCCACCAGAGATTCCTCCACTTCAGGGCAGAGGGATCCCTCTACGAGTTCCAGACCATGCCCTTTGGCCTTTTCCTAGCTCCCAGGGTCTTCACCAAATGCATGGCAGTGGTGACAGCATTCCTGCGGCGCTGAAGGGTCCAGGTGTACCCCTGCCTGGATGACTGGATGATTGCAGCCCCCTTCAGAACGGAGGTGGAGCGGTCCAGAGATCTGGCCTTCCAGGTTTGCTCTCAGGTTGGCCTCCTCATCAACGAGGCCAAGTCGAAACTCGTGCCAAAGCAGGTGATCCAATTCATCGGGAGAGAGCTCAACTCTCTACGAGCCAGAGCACGGCTCCCAGCGGACAGGGCCGAGGTTCTTTCCTCCTTTGCCCAATCATTTCAGGTTGGACAATTGCGCTGTGCCTGGGACTTCCTGTGCCTCCTGGGCTTCATAGCGGCCTGCACCAGTGTGGTCCATTGGGCCCGTTGGTACATGCGTCCCCTTCAATGGGGGCTGGCCAGCCAATGGTCACAGCACTTTGATCCTCTGGATCAGCTAGTGACAGTGACCCAGGGAATGTGGAACACTCTCCAGTGGTGGACCGTTCCAGCATATCTGCAGGACGGCATCCCATTTGTCCACCCCAAGCCCGACAGTCTCTCTATCGACCAATGCCTCTCTGATGGGTTGGGGTGCCCATCTGGGGGAGCACAGAGCACATGGCCTCTGGTCCCCTCAGGAGTCCCGATGCCACATCAACCTGCTGGAGCTTCGAGCGGTCCCTCTAGCCCTCACTGCCTTCACTCCATTTCTACGGGGTAAAGTGGTTCAGGTCCAGATGGACAATACCATGACCATGTACTACCTAAACCGCCAGGGCGGGACACGCTCCATGCCTCTGTGCAGGGAAGCTCTCTGCATTTGGTCACTCATGCGCAGCCTGGAGGTGGATCTCCTTCCCATTCATATGGCAGGAGCCTCCAACACCCTGGCCGATGCCCTAAGCTGGATAGGGACTGCATCCCACGGAGTGGTCTCTCCTGCCAGAGGTAGTACAAGATCTGTTCTCCCACTGGGGCACGCCTCAGGTGGACCTGTTTGCCTCCAGGGAGAATGCAAAGCTGAGACTGTTTCATGCCTGGCCCCCTCAGCAGGGCTCGCTGCAGGCGGATGCCTTTTCGTGGCCGTGGACCCAGGGCCTCTTCTACGCCTTTCCCCCATTTCCCTTGATCCACAAGGTGCTTCTTAAGGTGAGGATGGACAAGGCGCAGGTGATTCTGGTAGCCCCAGACGGGCCCTGCCAGTTCTGATATCCAGATCTCTTCAGTCTCAGCTCCAGGATCCCGAGGGGGCTTCCAGCCCAACCGGACCTGATCTCAGTCAATCAGGGGAAGGTATTCCATCTGGACCTTCAATCTCTGCACCTGACAGCCTGGTTCCTGAGCAGCTAGAGTTCCAGGCCTTGGGTCTTTCCGACGAGGTCCTCAACGTTGTTGAGGCATCCTGTAAGGAGTCGACCAGAAAATGCTATGCCTTCAAATGGAAGAGATTCTCCATTTGGTGTCAGAGCAAGGGCCTGGACCCTTCCTCCTGTTTCTTGGCAAGCATTCTGGACTACCTGTGGTCCCTTTCTCAGCAAGGGCTTTGGTCGACAACCCTTAAGTTGAGCCTGGCAGCCATCTCTGCTTACCGGACGCGGGCCAGGAAGCAGTCGGTGGTGCAGGAGAAGGTGGTCGGGTGCTTTTTCAAAGGCCTTGATCACATATCTCCTCTGGTGCGAGAACCTCCACCTCCGTGGGATCTACTGCTGGTATTGGCTAAGCTCATGGGCAAGCCATTTGAACCGATGCACAGGTGTGACATATCTCACCTGTCATGGAAGACCGCCTTCTTGGTGGCTATCATGTCAGCCAGAAGGATGGGAGAGCTCCAGGCGCTTTCCATCGAGTCTCCTTATCTGGTGTTCCACAGGGACAAGGTTGTCCTGCGCCCCCACCCGAAATTCCTTCTGAAGGTTGTGTCGGAGTTTCACCTTAACCAGGTGTTGACTCTGCCGGTGTTCTACCTCAATCACACCTCGGAGGCCGAATATAAGCTCCATACTTTGGACCCTAGAAGAGCGCTCGTTTACTATAAGGAGCGGACGGCTGAAGTTCGGGGAGAGGTTCGCCAGCTGTTTGTCACCTATGCTGAAGCTGCACCTGGCAGACCTGCAGCCAAGCGGACAACAGGCAGGTGGGTCACCTCCTGCATAGATCTCTGCTATAGGTTGGTGGGCATGGAGCCTCCCAGAGGGATAAGAGCTCATTCTACCCACCATACCACTGCATCGGTGACTGCTTCCAGGGATGTCCCTATCCAGGAAATCTGCAGGGATGCTACCGGGAAGTCAGCACACACCTTCATCATCCACTACCACATCGACCTTGAGTCATGCCGGGATGCTGGTTTTGGGGCCTCAATTCTCCAGTCTTTATTTCCCAAATAGGTGGTGTGCACCTTGCCTCCCTCCTCCCGGAGAACTGCTAGAAGTCTGCCAGACAGTGTGGATGAACAACATATCCATGTCCCTAGAAATGCAGGTTACTCACCTGTAACAGGAGTTCTAGGAATGGTATATGTTGTACATCCACATGACCCACCCGACCTCCCTGGCTTCGACGCACAATCTGGCTTCCAGCGAGCTAGATCTGGCGTCATGGGGCGGAGCTGAGAGTTTTACCACCTGGGTGGGTGGGAGGAGCCAGCTAGAAGACCTTCTGGCAAGAGTTATAGCGTCAAGGAACCTGCCAGACAGTGTGGATGAACAACATATACCATTCCTAGAACTCCTGTTACAGGTGAGTAACCTGTATTTTTGAGTTTGTCATGGCGCGCAGGTGCAGACGAACTCATTGCTATAAGGTGCTCTACAGGGGTGTGCCCAGTGGAGAGTTTTGTTTCTAGGGGCAGGTCAGCGGCAGGCGAATCAGTCGACAGACTGGCGATGACTGACTTTCAGCTGTTCGGGCTGAGCTGGACAACTTTTCGAAGGATGGAGCCACACCAGTAGTGGGGTAGCTCGATCCTTTGAAGTTACATTCCTGCATTACATTCTAGTTGCGCGTTCATGCTGCTGTGGCTTACAGCAGTGTGAGCAGCGCTGAATAAACTTCCGATCCCTCGCAGTTAAAACAAAAACAAACCGGCGGTGGTGCCCAATATCCCTGTCGGCATGCCCCTCCAGTTCATTTTGCCAGCAGGGGCCCATTCCCGTCGACATAATGACCCTTCCCAGTTTCTTGTGTGCTGAGGGGGGTGCCCAATCCCCTTGGCTCTTGCCCCCCAACACTTATACTGTATGTGTCAACGGGGGTGCCCAATCCCCCTTGGCTCTTGCCCCCCAGCACTTATATGTGTCAACGGGGGTGCCCAATCCCCGTCGGCTACAGCTCCTCCAAACACTCAGGTGGCATGCTGGGAGCCCACCCCAGCATGCTGAAAGACTGTGTAATAAAGAAAAAAGCTTCCTGCGACATTCTGACATTTTTTTAAACCTGTAAACTAGAAAACGGTCCCTCGTTGAGTCCAGTGGCACCTCCCCCAACCCGCAGCCACCCTCGCACCCCACCTCCCCACACACCCCCCCACCCCATACTTGCTCCAGAGCCTGGTGCGATGATCTTTGGTGGACCGGGAACATGTCTGCACTCTTCAAAGCCAACCACGAACTGAAGAAATGCCGATAAGCTGTATAATGGCATAAATGTTTTATTTTCAACTTTGGTGCATATCTTATCCATTTTTGCGAATTTTTGCACCAAATTTTCAACATGAAGTTCTTGGGATCCCACCTCATGAATTCAGTTACCATCATCTGGATATTTGGTCCTGAAAGGTGATTTTGTGGTCACTGCGCGGAATCACCTTTCGGGACCGATTAACGAAAAAACAGTGTCACTGTTCATGAGGTGGGCTCCCAAAAAGGCTATGTTTTGGTGAAAAAATTCCAAAAAATTACTGTTACTAGGGTGCGTTGCACAGTTTCAACGCACACTTGTAAGGTCGCGAATATGTAATATTTTCACTCCAGGTTTTCAACATTGGTATTTTTTTTTTTTTTTACACCTCCTCATGAACAGTACAGCTGTCACTTTTCACATCCTGGCTGAAATGTGTTTTCGCACTTCTGGCGTAGAATAGCACAGTTGCAGTGAAAAATCAGTGTTTGAGACAGATTACGAAAATCACAGTGACACTGTTCATGAGCAGAGATCTGAAAATACCTATGTTGAAAAGTTGGTGACAAAGGGCCATATGATGACTGTTACGAGCGTGCATTGCGCAGTTTCAGCGTACACTTATAACATCACAAATATGTAATATTTTCACTTCAGATTTTCAACATTGGTATTTTTTTACACCTCCTCATGAACAGTACAGCTGTCATTTTTCACATCCTGGCCAAAATATGTTTTCGCACTTCCTGCGTAGAATAGCGCTGACGGTGTGGAAAATCAGTGTTTGAGACAGATTACGAAAATCACAGTGACACTGTTCATGAGCGGAGGTCTCAAAATACGTATGTTAAAAATTTTGGTGATGAAAGTCCATAAAATGACTATTTTACAAGCGTGCGTTTCGCAGTTTCCACGCACACTTGTAACCTCGAGGATTTGTAATATTTTCACTCAAGAGTTTCAACATTGTCAGTTTTGCACACCTCCTTATGAACAGTACAGCTGTCATTGTTCACATCCTGTCCGAAATATGTTTTCTCACAATGGCACAGTCGCTGTGGGAAATCAATGTTCGGGGCAGAGTAAGAAAATCATAGTGACAGTCTTCATGAGGAGAGGTCACAAAATGCCTATGTTGAAATTTTGGTGAAATTGTTCCACTAAATGACTGTTATGAATGTGCGTTGTGCAGTTTCCACCTACACATTCGAGCAGTTTTAATATTTTCACTCCTGATGTTCAACATTGCCATCTCTTCACACCTACCTATGAATGGTTCAGCTGTAATATTTTTACATCCTGCCCAAACTGTGTTTTCACACATCTGGTGCAGAATGGCATGGTCGCTGTGTGAAATCCACGTTTGGGACAGAGTAACAAAATCACAGTGCCACTGTTCATGAGCAGAGGCCCCAAATGCTTTCATGAGGTGGGGGTCACAAAAGGCCATTTCTTCACACCTACCTATGAATGGTACAGCTGTAATTTTTCACATCCTGCCCGAACTGTGTTTTCGCACATCTGGTGCAGAATGGCGCAATCGCTGTGTGAAATCAACGTTCGGGACAGAGTAACAAAATCACAGTGCCACTGTTCATGAGCAGAGGCCCCAAATGCTTTCATGAGGTGAGGGTCACAAAAGACAGTGTTGAAAATTTGTAGTACAAATGCCCAGGGCGTTAGGGTTTCTAACCATAACATCCCCTCCCCCTCAACCCATGGTGGGGCTACAGTGCCCTCATCTTCTCTGAACCGCAGACGCAATCATCACTCTTCAAAGCCAGATCACGAATTGAGGAAACAGGTATGCATTTCACTGTATTTCAATGGGAATGTGAACTTGGTGGCATAACTTGTTCTTTCTGCTGGGAACTGTAGTCCTGCCAATCCCAATGACGAACTCCGGCATTGACAAATGCTTGTTGAGAATAACCTTCTCTCTGTGTAGATGAACAAAAGTTGTTTGGAAAACACAAGATTTTGTTGGAATTAAAAATCAGTTTCTGAGTGTCCTTTTCAAAACCCAGGGTTTAGAGAAACATAGAATTTGATGGCAGATAAGGACCACTTGGCCCACCTAGTCTGCCCATTTTCCTACCTAACAGATAAGCTGCAGATCCTAGTTAACCAACAGCTTACTTCCTCCTACCCCCCACTAGGACTGCCTTATGTCTGTCCCATGCATTCTTGAATTCCCCCACTGTACTTGACTCCACGACCTCCTCAGGGAGGCCGTTCCATGCATCCACAACCATCTCCATGAAAAAATACTTCCTCACATTACCTCTGAGCCATCCCCCCTCTATCTTCAAATTGTGCCCCCTTGTTCTTGCACATCTCTTTTTCTGAAAGATGCTACCCTCTTGGACTTTGTTGATTCCCTTGAGGTACTTGAAAGTTTCTATCATGTCCCCTCTCTCCCTTCTTTCCTCCAGGTATATATATTAGCTCCTTTAGTCTTTCTTGTATGTCTTCTGGTGCAGACCCTCCCCATTTTGGTTGCCCTCCCTGGACAACCTCCACTCTGTCTATGTCTTTGCGGAGATGGGGTCTCCAGAACTGCACACAGTACTCCAGATGGGGTCTCACCAACTGTCTGTACAGAGGAATAACAACTTCCTGTTTTCTACTATTGATGCCTCTCTGTATGCATCCCAGTATCCCCCAGCCTTCCTTACTGCCTTTTCACATTGCTTGCCCACCTTTAGGTCATCTGATATAATTACCCCCAGGTACCTTTCCAATTTTATTGTTGTCAGTATCTCACCCCCCATGTGTACTCTTCCCCTGGGTTTTTGTTTCCCATGTGCATTACCTTGCACTTCTTTGCACTGAGTCTGAGCTGCCATGCATTTGACCATTCCTCCAACCTTGCCAAGTCCCTTCTCATCCTTTCCACTCCATCTTGTGTATCAACCCTGTTACAGATTTTTGTGTTGTCTGCAAAGAGACATACTTTCCCTTCCAGTTCCTCTGCAATGTCACTTATAAAGACATTAAAAAGGACTGGTCCCAGTACTGAACCCTGTGGTACCCCGCTAGTAACCCTCCTTTCTTCACTGTGGACTCTGTTTACTACTACCTTTTATGTCCTGTTGTCTAGCCAATTTTTTATCCAGGCTACCACCTTGGGACACACTCTAAGGCTGGCTAACTTGTGTATTAATCTTTTGTGTGGGTCTGTATCAAATACCTTGCTAAAATCTTGGTAGGCCATGTCCACAGCCCTTCCCTGGTCTACTACTTTGGTCACACAGTCAAAGAAATCTATTAGATTCGCCTGACATGACCTTCCCATTGTGAATCCATGCTGCCTTGGGTTCTGTGCCTCACTGGCCTCTAGGTACTCAACAGTTATTTCCTTCAGAAGTGGTTCCATCATTTTCCCTACCACTGAGGTCAAACTGACCGGTCTGTAGTTTCCGGCCTCTGTCCTGCTCCCACTTTTGTGAAGAGGAATCACATCCACCCTCCTCCAGTCCTCAGGTACCACCCCATCCTCCCATGATTTGTTAAAGAGAGTAGTCAGCGGTGTCACTAGTTCTACACTTAGTTCTTTTAGAATTCTTGGGTGAATCCCATCAGGCCGCATTGCTTTGTCCACCTTCAATTTTATTAGTTCTTTCAGAACCCTTTTGTCTGTAATTGGACTGGTATCGACCCCCATCTTCAAAGTGTTTCTTTTGTTTGGTTTAGATACCTCCCCCTCCTCTTCCTTTGTGAATACTGAGCAGAAATATTCATTCAGTATCCCTGCTTTTTCACTGCCACCCTCTGCGCACATTTCCTCCCCTTTATTAAGCCTCAGTATCCCTCCTTTGGTCTTTCTTCACTCACTAATGTACATATAAAAGGTCTTATCCCCCTTCTTAACAGAGTTGGCTAGCCTTTCCTTGGTTTGGGCCTTTGCTATTCTGACTGCCTTCCCTGTCTCTTTCTGCTTTAACTGATAAAGTTCTCTGTCCTGCTCCTTCTGTGTTTCCTTATATTTCCTGAATGCTATCCTTTTCTCCTTAACCTTCCCTGCCACCTCTTTTGAGAACCATAGTGGTTTTTTTCTTCGTTGTGTTTTGTTGATTTGCTTTACACAAAGGCATGTTGCCTCTATGATGGCTGTTTTGATTATTCCCCATTGTTCCTCCACCTCTCCTTCTTGCCTGTTTGCTAGTGCTTTTCTGAGGCACTCTTTCATTTTCCAAAAGTCAGCCCTCCTAAAGTCCAATACTCTTGCTTTTGTATGGCTTGATTGTATGGCTGTGTTTATCGTGAACCACACTGTTTGTTGGTCGCTTGTTCCCAGATGGCTACCCACTTCTAAATCTGAGATTCTTTCTCCGTCCCCATTTGATAGTACCAGGTCTAAGATTGCTCCCTCCCGAGTGGGTTCCAATACTAGCTGTCTGAGGCATGCCCTTTGTAGGGCATCAAGAATGACTCTGCTCTTGGATGTACCTGCAGCAAACATGCTCTAGTTAACATCTGCATATTCAGGTCCCCCATCAACAATATCTTCCCTTTTTCTGCCATTCTAAGGATGCCTTCTATCATTTCCTTGTCCATTCCCTCCCCCTGAGATGAGGATCTGTATACAACCCCCATGCGGATTGTGGTGCCATTTCCTGTCTCCGGGGTGACCCAGAGTGCCTCATCTGCTCCCTGTTTACTCTTTAGCTCTGTTGCTTTGATCCCTTCCTTTACATAGAGAGCTTCTCCTCCTCCTCCTCTTTTGGTATGTTGACATTCCAGTCATGGTTCTTTGTGTACCATGTTTCTGTGACTGCCACAATATCCAGGCAACCCTCTTCCATCAAGGCCACTAGTTCAGGGAGCTTGTTACACAGACTATGGGCATTGGTACTCATCACTCTCCACTTTTTGATGTCCTTACCCCTTTTAGCCCCATCCCAGTCCTTACTGCCTTTGCCTTTTTTCACATTTACCTCTGTCCTGGTCCCTAATGACTTCTCTACCTTGGTGATTACCTCACTAATTACCATGTTTTGTGGAGGGGGGCTGGGATTTCCCTGCTCCTTTTCATTGCCTCCCCCCTTGGCTAGTTTAAATGCTTGCCAGTGAAGCATTTAAACCTCTCACCTAGAATCCTGGTTCCCTCCCTGGACAAATGCAGGCCATCGCACCAATATAGGTCTGCATCCCTCCAGGTTACTCCACAGTCCCCAATGAAGCCAAAACCCTGAGCTCCACACTAGTTTTTCAACCATTCATTGAATTCCCTAAATGAGGAGTACCCTAGCATCACCCTTGCACCTCCGAGAAGGTATGCCCTACTTGTCTAAGGCCCCTCCCCAACTCTACAAACTCCTCTTGCACTGCTCTGATCCCATTCCTAGCCAGGTCATTTGTCCCTAGGTGGACAGTGACATCCAGCTCCCTCCCTCGTGCAGCTGCTTCCATGATCCTGAGGATTCACTTCCTGTCCCTCAAAGCCGTGGCACCAGGCAGGCACCTTACCTCCCTGTCCCCTTCCTCTCCCACTTCTACCCCCCTAATGATTGAGTCCCCCACCAGGATTGTTTCCTTCCCTTGTGGGGTCCCATGCCACCTTCCTGTGGGTCTCCTTTGTGAAGGTTCCCAGCATCCTTCTTGGTCTCCACTGCAGGTGCCTCCATAGAGGAACCCCTATCCACCAGAAGAGTGTATAAATTGTGGAGAGGTACAGCTGGAGGGATGCAACTCTGTTCCACCATCCTCTCCCTCCCTGAGCCCACCCTGGTCCAGCCTCTCCTCTTTCTTGGCAACCTCTGAGGTAGTGGCATTGGCCCTGGTAGGCCCTGGGAGGGGAAGGAGGTTTCACGAATCCTAGCCAGGTCAGCCTGGAGACGGGCAACCTCCTCCCTCAGACCAGAGAGGTGCCTACAAATAGGGCAGCATCACAGCCCCCAGAATGTCTCCCGGAACACTGCTGCCCCACAGCCATTGCACTGCACCACTCCTATCATGTCTTATTTTGTGTCCCCTCTCCTGTTTCTCTGTATGCTTACTCTCTCCTCTCCTTACAACTCTCACCCTTTCTGTTCTGGGACAGCAACTTCCTATATTCTTCAGTAGCCTCCTTCTTCCTTGCTCAATATCAGACCACCAGCAGCTGGGGAGGGAGGCTGACTACTTTCCTTTAGGGTTGACAAAACTAATGTTTCTCTATGATCCTTCCTTCCTACTGCCAAACAGGAAGTTCTGTTGTCCTCAAATCCAGTGGCTATAAAGTAGAGCGGGCTTGGGGTGGGTGGGGTGCAGGGTAATTAGTAAGAAAAAAGGCTAGTAACAGGAAGTTGTAATTGGAGTCACTTGCTTTTATATGGTCTAAGCCACACCCCCAATTAAGCTCTCTCTCTCTCTCTCCTCCTACTGATTTAGCAAAGTAAGTTGATACAGTACACTTCACAGCACAGAACACACACTGACTTTCTTTCTTTTTTTAACCCTAAATAAGACCCCTTCTACTTCTAATAAAATATCTGTCTGCTTAATCTTAACAGAAACTGATTTCTGCTGAGATAGAAGTGTTAAATTAGTAAGAAAATTGTACCTTCTTTCAGTTAGCTGCTTTCTACTTTACAGGCTATCTTGAAGAGGGAAGTCCTTGTTCCCAAATTCTGACTTAAAATCAGAATTTTAAAGGTAGCACGTGAAAAATCAGAGTTTTCCACAAAACACAGGTCTTGTTCTAAAAGTTAGTCTAGGACTTATTGTATACTTTAACACAAGTATATAAAACAGCTTAAGTTCTCTCACTTTGACATCCTTCAAGTCCTCAGGCTGTTGACTCCAACATAAACTACTCTGATGTTGAAAATGGGTCTATTTGGTAAAGTCTGGTCATTTTCAAGTCCCACCCACCACTTTGTGACTGGGTATACCCTTTAGCAATACAGAGATTGAGGTGCAACAGTTTACCCTTATCCTGCAGGTGTCACTGTGGTTCCCTGTCAAACCCCTGTAACATGTGGTCTATGCATTTGGCTTGAACCCCTGACCCTGGATCATCCCCTACCTCTTTCCTGTTATTGGAAACTAAATGCCTAGTTTTATCTAAGAGTTATGACTTTTAGGGTTATAAACCTGTCTGTCCCTTATCTAGGTAAGTACCACACCCAAATTAGCTTTTAGTAATTCTGTTCTATTTTGTTTAGCTGTTAAAAGCCTTTTAAACAGACAGTGTCTTAACTCTAAAGTACGTTACAGCACATATGATAGGAACATTAATAAAGGATATAGGCCTATCTTGCCACAACCCTTACTGGGCTTCCTCAATGTCTACCTCAGAATAAGAATCTACAGTCCCACCAGATGGAGAAGGAAGTATGATAATTGTCCAGTCTCCTTCCATGGCCAGCTTGCCTACAGCTGCTTTAAGGGGTCTCCGTCACTTCCTGTGAGAAGGAGAGTTCGATGGAAGAAACCCCGAGAAGTCCAGTACAAAGCTAAGGCTAACCACCACTTGGGATAATGGGACCCCAATGTTCTGTCCTAGGAGCGCCATTCTAGTGGAGCCCTGGGCATCCCTAGAAGAGTGAAGGGTTGGACTAATAATGTATTGGAAACACTTTTGACATTTACATTGGTCACTTTCCAAACTTAGTTGACTGGAAGATGACAGTGTCCTCTTGTGGGTTCCCACTCACCAGATTCACCCAGTGGAGATACAGTATAGAGATAGATGTGCATAAATATACATAGATACCCACACATAAATAATTCCGATACACACTTTGCCCAGGATCAGACTTAGATGATTCTTAGTGGAGAATACAGTAGCTCCTTCTGTAAACAGTGTGCAGGCTCCCACTGCTAGGATCACATTGCTGGGATTTATACTACCCACCCAGCATGAGCCATCACACCAGTATCAGTATAGTAGGTGAATATTTCTGTGCAAGATATTGGTTAATAGCTTCTCTGCTTTGGGTGGTTACATCCAGAGTTTTCTCAATAGGGGAACTCCCTCCTGTTCTTGAAAGGGCTTAAACTGACATCTGCTACTCAAGGCCTTTTGGATAGGCGAAATACCATCCCCAAGATGGCATACTAATTGAGGGGTTATGGGATTCTGTCTTCCACATTGTCCCATTAGTAAATGAAAAATTACTCTTGAAACCTGCAGTCAGTGGTCCAAGAGTCTGAAAAAATATGATACAGACCTAAATCTTCTGGGCACGGCCTTGAACTTCCAGGCTATGCTGGTTTCTAAAGCCATTTTTTTCCTTGGCAGGTCAGACATCATTAAGATTAATTTTCAGTTCGGTAGTATGAATGGCAGAAATGGGTCTCACCACCAGGACTGCTTTAAGTCTCTGGACAGTAATGCCAGAGTATGGCTGTCCTGCCTTGGAGAAGGGAGAAACTGTCTCTCCAGCTGATATCTAGGCTCTGGCCAGTCCAAAGAAAGAAAAACATTTCTTTAAATGCTATCTTAGGCCTTTCTTAGAGTGATCTAATTTAACTAGACAACTAGCATACCAGTTATGAAATCTAGATGCCTAACCTTCCCAGTGAGGAAGTCTGAAAGGTCCTTGCTACCAACCCGTTCATGTGATCTTCCATAGGAAGGTGTCCAACTCAGACCTGCCAGATTCTCACCTTCAAAGGGGAAGAATTCAAATATCTAGTTAGAAATGCCATCACATTTGGACACTTATGTATAACCTAGATAAGTCGGAAATAAATAAAAAAGAGAAATAAGCCAGTGAAATCGGGGTCTGCAAATCTCCAAATGATTCTAGAAGCCACTGAAAGTTGCTTGGGGAATGGAGGTGGAAAATTAAGGCGGGGGTATCCCAATCATGTGGGCAGATTGCTGGCAGAGGCAAGCCTCCCAAGTGCAAGGACAGGGAAAATCTGATCCTGTCTTCCCCAATGCAGGATGTTAAGGTCTGTCACAAATTGCCAGAAACGGTTTATCTAAAATTCAGTTGGTGGAGCACCAAAGGACCTGTGCCTGATCATTGATAGTCTGCATAGACGGAGGTAATGCCCTGATCTGTGGTCAGAGCACTACCAGATCACAGCCCATTGTAAACAGAGGAACCTACATCAAACAGTAAAGGGAGCCGGCTGACACTACGCCTCCATTGAAAACAATCTTTCCCCAAAAAAGTGGCCAATGACAGGGAGAGAGGTGGGCCAAAACCATCCCGGATAGTGTGGTCTGACAGCGCTAATTAGCCCCCACCTACCCTGACACAATCCCTGACTCCCTGAGGGATCATTGAGCACAACCCCCAAGCTGGGTGAAGGATTAGGGATCAGTCAACAGATATATTTGTGTATATATATATATATATATTTTTTTTTGTCCAGAAGGGTTTCTGTTTCTTTTGAGGATAGCACTATGTGGGCAACCCTAAGAGCGAGCCACTGCTCTGTCCTACGGTCGGGAGGAGGCCCAAAAAGGAGAAACATAATTTAGTGGTTAACCCCGACCTGATAAAAAAAGAAATAAAAATAAAAAAATCCTCAATTGACAAATATGTACCTCTCAGTTGCTATGAATTTCACGTAACGCTATGAATTGTACTCTCAAATTTACCCTCACTCCACAAAGGTTTGCTGATGTTCCTCATGTTAGCACTATTTCTAGACACAAACTATTAAAACATATAACTATCTAGATAGATATATTCCTCAACACTAACCATACAGGGCCCACTATTCCTTGACCTGTTATTCTTTAAAATAAGAAAGTGCTACACATTCTGGCCATTTGCTCTGAATTTTGAAGGCCAGTAGAATGCTTTTTAATGCTGAGAAGTATGGACAAACACACAGTTTTTAAATGTATGAGGAGTTTGGGTAGCTCAGGTATGCGTAAGGCGATCTGCGGTCACCACTGGGTAACAAACATTTTGATTCAAAATTCTGTATAAAATCTGCAACAACGCTTGGTGGGAGAAAAATCAGTTCCCTTGACATTAAATTACACCAATAAAGTGACAATTTTCTAATCCGCCAAACTTTCCCCGTGGCAGTCTATGAGGAGAAAAAAGGATGTTGAACGTTGTTTGCCGCTAGCAGCAAAGGGGAGGACCGACTTATATGTGTAGCTAAGAACTATGGGAGGAAGCAGTGCTCTGTGGGTCATGTAGTCAGAGACTTATTAGGCAGCAGGTGTTCGCTTCATCCTTTTGCATTTATCTGATTTTTCTTCTTTACTGCTAATGATAAATAAAACGAGAGTAAGCCTGTAATAAAGCCTCCATTTATTGATGTAAAATTCTCTATTTCTAAGTTTCATTAAATTGTGTTCACCTCTCTTTTTTCAATGTTACAGGGATATTTCACCCCTCTGCTGTACGAAAATGGGTTGAGCATAGTGGCGGAGCTAGAGGGGGGGTAGTCACCCCTCCTGGCTGCCCCAGTGTGAGTAGTGGTGCCCCACCACCATCTTTATTCACTGTTTAGTGCCCATTGTGGAGCCCGTGATTGATTTGAATGCCCCCCCCCGGCTCCCAAATGCTCCCAAACCTGGCTCCGCCACTGGTTGAGCAATGTAGTAAGATATTATCTAGGTTTATTACAGTCCTGCTCATGGTGGACTTTTGGCTATTCGATGCAGATGTAGGACTGCATGTTAATATTCATATAATTACTGGTGACCTCTTTTAATGCATGAATAATAGCTCTGATAAAACGCTGTAATAACCCGATATGATGCTATACGCAGTTATTACAGACTATTCAGGTGATTGTGCTTCAGTTCAGTGGGTTCACAATTTAAATCCACGAGCGGAAAGACCACTCTCATGCCATTTGCAGTAAAGCGATGTGACTAGCCCTCTGCGCGCGCTTTCACTGTTACTTGCACTGTCAACCTGTCACTTCCTGACCCTGGTTACTAAGCAACCAAGACATTGCCTAGCAACACAAGTTGAACCCTCCGTGGACCAGACAGTTTTACATGGACTTCAAAGTTAAAAAAATGTCTAAAACAGGAAATTGTTCCATTTTTCCTCAGTTCTTGTTCTTTTCTAATTCAGAGACTTGCTAAACTTCACAGTTATGAGTACAAGAAGTCAGAACTAAAAGCAGTGAAAAAGCAAAACATTTTACACTCCATAGACTCTTAGCATCATAAACTCCCGGCACCAATAATTATAAAAAATAAAACATAGGCGACTGTGTGTTTATGAAGTTTTTTTTACACACCCTCGGTGTGTGATGACCACATAAACCTTTCAAGCTTCACTGTCGAGGTTCATGGGTCATCATACACCTTGAGTGTAAAAAAAAAAAGTCATAACACATAGTCACCTATGCATTATTCTCTATGTATCTTTTGGTTTACCATCCAGTGATGTAGCAGGAGAAGGGGCTTGACAGATCCTTGCCGTAAAAATGTTGTATGAATACTATGAAAGTATTACAGTATTGTATCATTGTATGTCTGCATGTGGAAAAAATACTTTACATTTTTAACAATAAAAGTTGTAAAGTTTAAAAAAAAAGTGTGATGTAAATGAAACAAAATCTGTCTACTAGATCTATAGCTATAGAGACATGTCAGTATAGTCCAGTGAATAGGCTGATCGACTTAAAGATTAATAGAGACTGAGACCTGGATAAGATAGCAACAGAATGAATATAGAGATCTGAACAGACAAGATGATGTGCAAATCTCTTTTACAGTGGGACCATTAGGAAGGGAAATGAGAAAATTGTTTTACCAGGAAAGGCACACTAAGCCGAGGCTTGT
The DNA here is from genome assembly GCA_016271365.2 of Neoceratodus forsteri. Classification (NCBI taxonomy): domain Eukaryota; kingdom Metazoa; phylum Chordata; order Ceratodontiformes; family Ceratodontidae; genus Neoceratodus; species Neoceratodus forsteri. Next base: position 1,465,935,510 of record CM057452.1, read on the forward strand.
TTCCAGGTGTGACCTGGGAGCACAAGGAAGTTAAATGACTTGCTCAGGGCGACACAGTACACAAGTTGGGCTATGGGATTCAAACCTAGGACTCCAGGTTTGCAGCTCTGTGCTCTTAATCACTACACAATACCAATACTGCCTCCATAATATAGCACGGAAGATAAAATCATATAAATGGGCTGCCCAGATGGGCCAGCAGCAGACGGCCTGGGTTTGGGAGGGAACTCTGTGCATCGCATAAGGAGATAGTACTACAAATAAAAGAACAGGCGCACAGGAAATAAATCCTGCGCTCAAAAAAGTCTCAGAACAAAACAAAATCCAGAGTGCGCAAAGGAAATAAAGGCTCCAATGCCAGAAAGTTGCTGCTTCTGTGGGTTTGTTGTGCTCACAAAAACCAACGCATGGTACTGCACCCCAGCGCTTTGAATCCTTGTGTATCCACTCCCCCCGAAGAAGAATACGCAAGGATTTGAAGTGCTGGGGTGCAGTACCATGCATTTTTTTTGTGAGCACAATAAACCCACACTCAACAGCAACTGTTTGGCATTGGAGCCTTTATTTCCTTTGCACAGTATGCATAAGGAGGTAGTGCATCTCAGCCAGGGAGGGCTGGCTTTAGGTTCTTCCACCACAGCGACCCCTGTGGCAGTGCCATGGAGCTTTCTCATGCTATAGATGGAAGCTGTCACGTGTGCGGCTAATACAGGCATCACTCACACCTGCGGAGTTGGTGCGGAATGGGAGAAAATAAAAGTGGGAGAAAAATCTGGTAGCCATCTCTATAATGGGCATGACCCCTTGGCATATGCAGGGTATATCCCTGTGAGGACTGGCTGCTGGCTGAGCCATAAAATGTACAGTGGAGCCTGCTAGGATGCAGACTGCAGCATTCGGCAGCAGAGTTACTACAGGAAATAAGGCAATTTCAATGGCTCTTAATCCCTTTTGTCACACGGTAACCTGAGACAGTGCATAGCATCCTGGCAGGCTCCACTGTAGATGGAAAAGAAATCATATAAATGATGCTCATGCCACTGGGATGAGGAGGAAGAGCTGAACGGAGGGCTCTGTGGAGATCAGTACAGGAGGCAAGTACGGAAGTGCCTCTGTGAACAGAAGTGTTGTAGAGTCCGTGATTTTTATTTCCCGATTTATTATTTTGCAGAGGAGTTTTCCATGACTTAGAGTAATCATCTCTTCCAGACCTGCTTCCAGTAATTAGATTGATCATTCAGTGATCTGTCTTACTTTAAATACACTAAGTGGCCCCTGAGGAGGGTGGGCTTTGCTGAAAGAAAAGCAATTCCAGACATGTAAGTGGCACACAGCCCAGTTTTGTTCACAGTTTGCAGTGTCCCATTTGTAGAGAAGTCTGTAATAAACAGTGGCTCTTATGTATAGCCAATATCAGATGGACATTTTCTGAACCCAAACTTGTCTATTTAGAGAAGGCCCTGTTAAGTATTGGGGATGTCTAAATTTTATTTTTTATATACTTTATTTTTATTGTTTTCAATTGCAATACAGTTGAAGAAAAGAAAAATAGCATATGGTGTACAGTCCAGAAATAATGAAGTATACCACATTGGGGAAACAAACCCCTTAATACAAGGAAATAAATAATGCATCCACCACATTTTGATACATCATGAGTGGGATCCTAAAACAATACTACTTTAATTTTTTTTAAAAGCATCTGAATTAGCACTGTTTGGTGCCCATGAGCAGCATGGAATGTCCCAAAATTAAAAGTCTATTAAATGTCCATGAGAGTACAGCCCCAAGCGGGGTAATGTAATAACATGCGTATAGCCTAAAGTATATTTCCTGTAAAAAGTAAAACTTCAGCAGCTTACTTAGGATTCATTATAAAAATCTGAATCTGACTGTGGATCCTTGAAACCCCATTCAAAACATGAACAGTGTATCATGGCATAAACTATATTCTTACTTTAGAGAATCAAACCAGTTTAAACTTGTAGCAGAGTCATTATCTCTACCAAAAAAGAAAACCAGTATAGCTATGGCTGTAAAGAGGGTATCAGAACACCCCGATCCGCAACCCAGAGTATGGGTGAGGTTAACACAAAGTCACTGTTCAGGGACACGATCAAGTCTCCTCTCCTTCTTCGACATTAATGTTCAGTTCCCCATGAGCATGTTGCTCTGCTGAGAGCTGAGCAGAACACTTACCCGCTTCAAGAGGGTCAGAGAAGATCTAAACCTTATCCTTGTTTACGATCCTTAGGTGAGCTGGAAATACAACGGTGTGGGGTATGTGGTGCTGACGCAGTACAGTTGGACTCCATCAGCTATTTTTCCCGCGCTGCCTTGTGGCATAGTTAATATCTAACCATCTTGCAATAAGGGAGCATTTCTCCTCACCAGGCTCAGAATTTTATCCCTTTTGCCCATCCCAGCCGTAACAACCAACAGCGTGCGAGGTTCTATCGAAGACTCGGGATGTCCATGTGATGTTACCCAGTAGGCCTTCTGGAGCTGAAAAGGTTCTGGTGAAGTCTCCGGTTGCAGTTGTTCCTGCATCTAGTCCCTCAAAACATGATCGGATGGTCTTTCTCTATCCCTTCTGGTAAGCCAATAATGCACACATTAGCTGATCTTATCTGGTTCTCCACAGCCTTCAAACGGGCTCTGAAATGTTGCACCTCCTTCATGACTATAGCAGAGGCACTCATTGTGGCAGACGTCTGCTTCTGAGCATCCAGCAGTTCCTTTTTCATACAGTCTACCGTGGTTTCTACCACTGTTACTCGTGTATTAAATGAGTCGACTTGCTGACTCAATCTGCTACCGAGGAAATTAAGCATTGAAGTTTATGGCCCAGGGTTTGTAACGTTTCTACCCCGGAGTCATGTGCAGCCATGGAATCAGAAGTAGGAGCTGGTAGCATAACTGCCGCTACATTTTTCCCTTTTTCTTTATCCATGTTACGAGGATTTCCTACCGTGGAAAGTCGGCTATCTGCTATCTCAATATATAATTTGTAAAATTCAAAAAAGTCAGAAATTATATTTAATGTTCAAATCCGACAGGTTTCTCAGGAGCTAACATTAAGTGGTACCTTAAAGCTCTGGCTCCACAGCGCCCCAACCCGGGATGTCTAAATTTGAAACTAATTAGCCTGTACTTAGAATTAGTAGTTTCTCAGTAGAGTTGTTTGGAAAACCTCTTGACATTTCTGAATACACTCGGATCTCATGATTTTTGGCGAGCGAGCCATATGGATAATGGAAGCTCTGCACCGAGTAACCCAGATTCTTATTTCCAAAGCAGATGCTCACTATTATTTCGCCTATCTATATGAAATGCCCTGGATAATGTTCATCTGGATAGTAGTTAATTTCACTTATAATGTTTATCAAGATAATGAATAGGATAAACATTTGAGCAGATACTCATTTACAGTGGGGTCCCAGATAATTCGTCCAGATATTGGATATCAGGATACTTTCTTTCTTTCTTTCTTTCTTTCTTTCTTTCTTTCTTTCTTTCTTTCTTTCTTTCTTTCATGATACTTCTTTATTGAGTGATTGCTTGATTGAATTCTTTCTTTCTTCCTTGATACTTCTTGATTGATTTCTTTCTTTCTTTCTTTTTCTTTCTTTCTAACATACTAATTGCCAGCAGATTAGGCCTTATGCTCTATCGAGTCTGCTCGAACCTCAGATCCCCTGTTAGGAACCGAGGCCCCCCCCCAGTGTTCCGATACCCCTTTCTGTATCTATCCCACCCTCTCTTGAAGCCCTCCACATTGGAAATCTGGACCAGCTCGCCAGGCAGTGCGTTCCAAGGATCCACCACCCTCTCCGTACAAAACCTCCTCCTCTTTTCCCCCCCTCATTCTTCCTCCTTCCAACTTCAAACCATGCCCTCTGGTGATACCTCCCTCCTTTAGTTTAAAGATCCCATCCCGGTTTACCCTATTTATTCCCTTGAGGTACTTGAAGACCTCGATTATGTCCCCCCTGTCTCTCCTCTCCTCCAAAGTAAACAGTCCGAGCTCCTCAAGTCTATCCTCATACATCAACTACCCCAGTCCTCGAATCATCCTGGTAGCCCTCCTCTGTACCCTCTCCAGGAGCTGTATGTCCCTCTTTAAGTGTGGTGTCCAGTACTGTACACAGTACTCGAGGCCTCACCAGCCCATTGTAGAGCGGCAGAATCACTTCCCTACTCCTAGAGGTGATCCCCCTTACAATGCATCCCAACATCCTGTTTGCTTGGCTAGCCACTCTCCTGCACTGCTCAGAGATATTCATACACGCATCCACCATGACTAGGTCTTTTTTCCCAGACGAGGCCTCCAGCACCACCTCTCCCAGGGTGTACCTGTGTTTGGGATTTCCCCACTCAAGATGTAACACCTTGCATTTGGTGGTATTGAAATTTAACTTCCATGTGACAGCCCAACTTTCCAGGTGTCCAGGTCCCCTTACCAGAGCCAACCTCCCTAACCCCCCTCCCCTACTGTGTTCCCACCTTGGAGATAACGTCAGGAGAGCTCATCTCACACGCTATACCCTCCCTTATGTCAGATATATATGCATTAAACAGGATCAGCCCCAGGACCGAGCCCTGCGGTACCCCACTACTGACCGCTCTAGGGTTCGAGAGCTCCCCACCGATCACCAATCTCTGTGTGCGACCAGCTAGCCAGTTTCCTATCCATCTGACCATCAAAGGGCACACTCCCAACCCCGTCAGTTTCTCCACCAGCCCATTGTGGGGAACAGAGTAAAACGCCTTGCTGAAGTCCAAGAATATTACATCTACAGTCTTCCCCCTGTCCAGTTCTGATGTTACCCATTCGTAGAACTCCACAAGGTTGGTTTGACATGATCTACCTGGCACAAACCCATGTTGCCTGCTGTTCAGCCCTCCCTCCTCTTCCAGGAACACCCCCAGTCATTCCTTCAGTATACTGTCCATTACTTTTCCCAACACCGAGGTCAAACTGATGGGTCTATAGTTACCTGGTACTTCCCTCGACCACCCTTTATTAATTGGCACCACATGCGCCTCACGCCAGTCCCTAGGTACCATCCCTGTCTCAAGCGACCTATTGAAGAGCTCCGCCAGGGGTGCGGCCAGTACGTCTGCTAACTCCCATAGTACCCTCGGATGAATGCCATCTGGCCCAGGAGATTTATCTTTCTTCAGGGCCTTCAGGGCTTGCCACACCCGTTCGGTGGAGATAGCTTTGTCCATCCCCACCTCCGTGCTGGACTTTCTATCCTTGTCCTGTTGTGAAACCCCAGGGGTGCCTCTCCCTCCCTTATGCTCCCTTTCTGTTACTCCCATAGTCCCACTCAATTTGACTTCTATCCCCTTCGTGCCTTGCTTAGCAAATGTCCCATCCCCCTCCCTAGTGAACACCGAGGTGAAGTGCTCATTTAATACCTCTGCCTGCTCCCTCGCCTCTTCCACCCACCCACCATCTGTTCTCAGTCTGCCAAGCTTGCCCTTAGTTTTTCTCTACTCCCCGATGTACTGGAAAAAAACCTTTTCCCCTCCCTGAATCCCCTGTGCCAGATGCTGCTCTTTAGTGGACTTAGCCCCCCTCACCACCTGGGTGACTTTTCTAGATGCAAGGTGGTACGTTTCCCTTTCCCTATCCCCTCTCAATGTTTTGTATTTTTTGTAGGCAGCCTTCTCTCTGACCACTCCCTGAACTTCACTGGTCCACCAGCATGGTTTATGTGACCTTGCTCCCTTGCGCTTCACCTTAGCACAGGACCTGACTGCCTCATGAAGTCCCCATTTTATAACCTCCTATCTCTTTTCCATGTCCATCACTGTTGTAATCCCTTTCATGTGATCCTTTAGAATGTTTCCCATGCCCATAAAGTCAGCTCCCCTGAAATCCACTGCCAGTGTCCTAGACATAGCTCTCAACTGTACCACATTACAAGGAACGTTCCGTTCCTCATTTTACTTCACAAAAGCTCCCTGTTCCACATTGTGAGGACTTGTTCCACATTCAGTATTAACATTTTAAAGCAAAAATCTATAGTAAATTATGCAAAAAATATATTATTCAATTAATAACAGACTTTCTGAACATAAATGCAAACCTTTTAACAGTGTTCTGAGCCTCCTAGGTAAAGATTTGATTTAAGTGTTCCACATTTTGCTCATTTGTTCCACATTTTGGGAGGCAATGTTCCACATTTGGGGGACAAAAGGTTGAGAGGTATGGTCCTAGATCTCTCCCCCCCATGTTAATTTGAAACCATACAGTGTCGTGGTCGCTTCCAGTCAGAGGATCCTCTACCACCAGGTCCTTTACCAGGTCCCCATCCACCAAAACCACGTCCAGAACATGACCCTCCCTCGTGGGCTCCCTCACATGCTGTGTTAAGAACACTTCCTGAAAACCATCTAGCAACCTCTGCTCCTTGGCCACCTTAGAGGACATGGTTCCCCAGTTTGTCTCTGGCATATTAAGATCCCCCATCAACACCACTCTCTCCCCTTTTGGTCCACACTGGGCAATGATGTTGTTCAGCAAACAATCCTCCAGAACATCACCCATCTCAGGGAGCCTATATACTACACCTAGCTTGACCTTACCTCCTGTTGGGGTTCATAAGGTGGCCCATAAGGCCTCCACGTTTCCCTGTGCCTCTTCTACCCTAGCGATTTCTATGCCTTCTCTAATGTACATAGCCACTCCTCTCCCTCTGCCCTCATTTCTATCCTTCTTAAGCAAAACATATCCCCTCACGTTTAGGTCCCAGGCATGGTTGTTGTTGGCCCATGTTTCCGTGGCCGCTGCCACATCCACACACACCCTCGAACAGCATGGCCTGGAACTCTGGTACTTGTTACCCAAGCTCCTGGCATTCACTAACACCACCCCCCACCTCTTGTCCCTGGTCCCCTTTGTCGAATCACACCTGGGTTCCTTGTGCCTCTTGTCACCATCTGCTCCTCCTGAAACCTCCTCCACCTGACTATTTTCCCCCTCCTCCCCTTGGGTTTGATAGCTACTGCCCTCATCTGGAGGAGGGGGCTTCAGGCCAGCCCCTCCCTTGTCCCTCCCCCCTCACAAGTTTAAACCCCACGTTTCTTGAATGTAATCCGCCACCCCCATTCAAGGATTTCTTCCCTAACGGGGTAAGTTGAAGCCTGTCCTTGGCATACAGTCCCTTATCCTCCCAAACCCCCTCCCAGTTACCTAACACCCCACCCCCTTTCTTCCCCCACTTCCTGAGCCAGTCATTTACCTCTGTGATCTTCCTTTTGTTTTCCACTGAGGCCCTAGATACTAGCAGTATTTCCTAAAAGAAAGTGTTGCATCCATTGTCCCGACAGACCCTAGCAAGTTCTCGGAACCTTGCTTGGATTTCCAAGACACTGTGCCCCTCTATATCGTTAGTCCCCAAGTGCACCAGGAAATCTGGTTTTCCTCCACAATCCCTTACCAGCTCGTACACCATGAACTTAGCTCTATGCACCGTCAGCCCAGAGGTACCCACTACCTTTACCCGGTTTTGGCATCCCAACCCCTGCCCCCCCATTGGGTACCCTTTATCATTGAATCACCCAGTAACATAACTTTCATGCCTCCATCATCCTTATGGTTACTTCCACTACCTCTCTGCGCTCTCAACCCCTCCTCCCTCCCTTATCCAAACTCCCAATGTCGTGGGAGTCTTCCTGCCTGATTATGAGAGGCTCCCTTGCTACCCTTCCCTTTTTGTCTCCCTTAACATTTTGTCCACTTGGCTCAGAGCCCCCGTATAGGTGTCCCCTTAATCCACTCATTTCAGGCCATTTATCCTGGCCTTGATCATATCCTTCCCCACACCAGTCATCCTCACATCTTATAATGGTACCCCTATCTCCAGAGGCCCCTGAGGACCCGTTCACCTAGGTCCCCATCCTTGGGACAGGCCCCCCCCCTCCTGAGGGGGGATCCCTCCCCCATCCCCTTGTCTTCTAGGTTCTGTCCAGTCCTGCTTTCCTCCCTCGTTTCTGCTATATATTGCCTCTCCCCTCTCTGCTTCACATTGAGGTCTCCCCTTGGGACTATTTCTATCCTTTCCTTTTCCAACCTGTGATGCCCTATGGGAATCCAACTCCCTCCCCATGGCCATTGTCCTAGTTTCCTCATTTACGCTAACCCCTCCCCCCCACTAGATTACTAAGCAGCTCAAATTTATTATGACACTCTATGCCAGCCTCCATTACCTGTCCTGAGTGTCCCCTGACTGGCCCTGTAAGCCACCCCTGTTTCTCCCCTATGCCCTATCCGCCTTCAGAGCTCCCTTCCCATTGTCTGCTCTTCTAGTCCTCCCCCCCATCAGTCTCTCCTGACTCTTCCCCCTCCACTCTCTTTATTTTCTGAGTGTTCGCTCCAGAAGTTTTTCCCTTCGCCTCAACATCCCTATCCAGGGGTCCTGTATCCCTAATATCCCCCCCTTACTAGTTGTAATGTGTCCTATTCTGGATTCTGGGCCTTGCCCCTGCCTCTCTTCATCTCCACCTCTCTGCCACCCATACCCCCTTCCCTTATCTCTGGTCTCCCCACCCCAAGTCTCCCAGCTTACTCCTTAACCAATAAACTTCACTCCTATTCTGAGATAGCTGCCTACAGAGTGGGCAGCCTCCCTCTCTCCAGGCCCACTTTAGAATTATTGCTGCCGCACAGCCTGTGCATCCTACAATCCTTCCGAAGATGCCTGCCATTGTGGAAATCGGCCACCCCTTTTGTCATTCTCTATTCCTTATAGACACTTCCTCCTTTTCCCATTCCCTTCTCCCTGGATTACTACCGCTCCTTCCCCTCCAAGTGGCCATACCGGGGTATCCTAGGTCAGCCATATTTGTTTCGACATACAACCTAGCTCAAGGTTGTCACTTAAACTCTGTCTGATGATACAGGATAAACAGGCTTTTAAGTGAGACACTTAACCACTAACTGAAGATACAGGCTAGATGAGTCACGTTCTCTTCGAACAAACAGCCCTGCTCTAGATAGACACTTAAACTCTAACTGATGGGACAGGGTAAACAGGCTCTAAATAGACTCAAACTCTAACTGAAGATACAGAGTAAACAGTATAATCATATAGTACATGTTAGCTCTGTTTTTTGCAACCAGCTGCCTGTAATATCACAGCCCCAGAATAAACAATATAATCATACAGTATATCTTTGCTCTGTTTCACAACTCAGTTGCCTGTAATATCACAGCCCCACTATTATCTCCATGCTTTTTCCTTACTCGCCTCAGAATGAAATAGTTCTATGTACGTAGAAGTCCTGATTTGTCCACCTCCAAGGAACCTCCCCTTACCAGCCCATAAAGTCTATTTAAAAAGGTGATGGTGAAGGGTGGATGGGGGGGGAGAAATTTTCAGTCTGGTCCTTCTCTCCTTGTCTGGCACTGCTGCAGGCCATCCATTAAATAGGGCAGCAAGCCTGCAGCATTTTGGTACCAAAAATAAAATTTAAAAGTACAGCTCCAGTCCCCAAGCTCCGATGAGCTCCCTCTCACTGGTCAGTCCCTCTCTCGCTCTCCGGCGCTGCTGCAGGCCGCCCGTTAAATAGGGCAGCAAGCCTGCAGTGTTTTGGCACCAAAAATTAAATTTAAAAATACAGCTGTAGTCCCTGAGCTCCGATGAGCTCCCTCTCGTTGGCCGGTCCCTCTCTCGCTATCCGGCGCTGCTGCAGGCCGCCCATTAAATAGGATAGCAAGCCTGCAGCATTTTGGCACCGAAAAGTAAATTTAAAAGTACGTCTCCAGTCCCTGAGCTCCCTCTCACTGATCGGTCCCTCTCTTGCTGTCCGGTGCTGCTGCAGGCCGCCCATTAAATAGGGCAGCAAGCCTGCAGCGTTTTGGCACCAAAAATTCAATTTAAAAGTACAGCTCCAGTCCCTGAGCTCCGATGAGCTCCCTCTCGCTGGTCGGTCCCTGTCTTGCTCTCCGGCACTGTCGCAGGCCACCCGTTAAATAGGGCAGCAACCCTGCAGTGTTTTGGTGCCGAAAATTCAATTTAAAAGTACAGCTCCAGTACCTGAGCTCCGATGAGCTCCCTCTCACTGGTCAGTCTGTCTCTCGCTCACGATACTTCTTGATGTTTTCACAACACTTCTTTATTGATTGATTGCTTGATTGAGTTCTTTCTTTCTTTCTTTCTTTCTTTCTTGATACTACTTGGTTGATTGATCTCGTTCTTTCTTTTTTGATACTAATTGATTGATTGATTAATTGAATTCTTTCTTTCATGATACTTCTTGATTGATTTAGTTCTTTCTTTCTTTCTTGATACTTCTTGGTTGATTGATTTAGTTCTTTCTTTCTTTGTTGATACTAATTGATTGATTTATTAATTGAATTCTTTCTTTCTTGATACTTCTTGATTGATTTAGTTCTTTCTTTCTTGTTTGGGCAAACTCCCTTTGGAATACGAACCCCTTTTACAGGAGCAGCCCAGGTACATTAAGTACAGATTGCATAAATTTCTTTCAAAAGGTTTACCAGGAAAGGCATACTGGGCTGGTAACAGCTAGTTTCCAGATGTGTCCTGAGGGAGGTGGATGCAGAAGAACTGACAATATAACAAGGTGCAGTAAATACAATAAATTAACAATTGTGCAAAAGGCAAATATACCTGCATGCCCTAACTCCAATACTCACTGCATGCCAAAGACACAGTCAGTTGGTAGCAACAATCGGTATAGCTGATTGCTGTTGCATCTCACCTCCTGTTCACAATGTACCTTACCCTCCCCTGCTCCTCCCCCATTCTACCTACTTCCTCTCCTTTTCCCTCCCCCTCCACCCGTCCATCCCTCTTTCCTCCCCTTTACCTTCCTCCATTCCTATCCACCCTGTTTCTTTCTCTTTCTCTTCCCCTTTCCTTAACCTTGAGCTTCTCCACTGCGCCCTCCTCTCCCTGCCTCACCCCCTCCTGTCCTTTCCCCCCTCCACTCTAAGGAGTGGAAATCCCACTCCATCCTCTTGCTCCTGTTAGTACTCAAACACTTGTCTGGCGATGTGGAGTCTGACTCTGGACCCTTCCCTCCTCCACCTCCCTAACTGCTAAAAGCCTAAGCATATTTCACCTCAGTACTCAGAACCTTCACCCTCTTGTGTGTCTGAATTTCACAACTTTCCCCAACATCCTCTGCTCTCTTCCAGGATCCTAGACTTTAGCCTATCTCTTCCTGTCATCCTTTTGGGAAGGACAGGGGGAAACGTGAGGGTGGTAGTGCCATCTGTGCCCCCTCAGAGCCTCTCTTGTACCATCACTGTCAGAGATGTCACATCTTCCTCCCACAAATTCCTCCTTGCTGGGATGGCATTCCTCTCCTCTGTGCCCATCTTCATTGGAGTTTTCTGTGCCTCACCAAGAATATCCTCCTCCTCCTCCCTGGTTGATTCCCTCGTTACCATCACCTCTCATACCTCTGCTCATGAACTCATCCTGCTAAGGGACTTCAATGTCAGTTGGCTCTCCCCGGCCTCAGGCTGACATCCCACAAGGTTGAGTCTCTTAATCTCACACAGATTATCATTAAACTCACCTGACTCAACCCCCCACCCTAACAACCATTTCCTCCTGGACTGTGCTCTGTCCTCCAACCCCACTGAATTGATGCAGAACGTATCTTGCTTGGTGCTTTCAGTGACCACTGCATGGTTTTCTGTGTCAGGAAGATATGGGGTCCACCCTCCCCCCAATACATCTGGACCAGGTCCCCCTGGTCACTCAATAACTCTGCTGTCTTGAGAGACCTTGCTGCTGCAGATTGGACAGACATACCCTCTGCCCTTTTCCTGTTTCACCCCAGATTCTCCTCAGTTTGGGACAAGTATGCCCTACTCAGAAAACCCAGGGTCAGAACTCACCACCACCCCTGGATTACCCATGAAATCATTGACCATTGCAAGTCCTGTGATCTTGTCTGGGCACATTACAGATTATCTTCCTTCCTGACCTCCTCTTATACAGGACTACCAACAAAGACTGTCCAGGCTGCAAATTCACAATATTTCAAGGCCACCATTCAGAACAACCTTAATTAACATCACTTCAAAGTTCTGGAAGGTAATTAACTCCCTCTTTGACTCTCCCACCCAGTCCACCCTTTCGGTCCTTCTTGTAAATGGTTCACTGGTGTCTGATCCGTCCTCTGTTGCTACTCACTTCAATGTCTTCTTCACCACTTGTGCTGTCCCTTTGACTTACCCTCCAGCCACCACCACTCCACCTCACATTCCCTCTCCTGTCCCCTGCAAGGGGTTCCTCTTTCTCTCTCTTACATAAGCAATAAGACATGACAGGGTGTGCATTGAACAGATATTACCACTGCCCAGGGGCGTAGTGTGCAGCCTCGTGCCTTCAGCCCCTGGACGTGCGGTAATATCTGTTCAATCACACCCCTGGAGTGTCTTATTGTCTTATAAAATGGGTTCCTTTAAAAAATACATTTACAGCTAGAAAATAATTTTTACATGCAAAAAAGATTTTATTTTTGTGAATTTTTTATAATTTATACTTTTCTCCCACATGGAGTGGGCCCAGGACCTCCGACGCCCGCACCCCGAACCAGGTCTGGGCGCATGGATAATCGCCCCATGCCACAGGGTTGTTGCGCCCCGGACAAGGCGCTTCTCGTGTTCAGGGGTGCAGGGCACGGCCATCAGCCGCAAGATTGCCCTGCCATGTTTCCACTGTTCTTTTTGGTCCCCTATAGAGTCGGACATGCAATGGCGTCCAAGCACATCTGTGCTGATGCCTGCCATGCTCCCCCCCTCGCCCTAGCTCTGCTTGTGACTGTAGTGCGGCTGGCCTCCGCCAGTCACCGCAACAGCGTGGTACATGACCCGTGCCCACCCCAGAGAAAGGAGAGCAGTCGTAGGATGCTCAATCCTTCCTCTCCCCTGCCAGCCCCTGGCAGCCGGAGTCCGTTCCCGAACCCAGGTCACCGGCATGGTGCAAGGTGTGGAGTCCAGCGCCTCAACCTTCAGATCCACTGGGCCAGCTTATTTTGTGAATTTATGATAAAATAGTCCTTCCGCATACTACAAAATGATGTCATCCTTCATGGGCTGGACAAAGTTTGTCCTTTGCTGGCACTGGTTTAGTTCTGTTGCCAGGGTGATGCAGGAGCATTGTAATGTTGTTTTTTTTTTTTGTTTTTTTTAATTTTTTGTGAAAGGGAAGATAGCTCTGGTTTTCACTGTGGGACAGTAGAGAGACAGAGAGAGTTTCTACTGCGGGACATAGCTTTTTTTTTCCGGGAAACACAGTCAGTCTAGGAACAGTTCCCCACACTGCCAGCAAATGAAGGGAAATCTATTTTCCGAAACTGCTCAATTTTATGTTTTAAGGGTTAGTAAACCTCTAGATGCTCTGCACATTTCAATGTTCACACTCCCACTAGTAGTTCCATATCCCTTGCAATCCTGTCTGATGTTATTTGGACTGCAAAATAAAGATAGAAAGTCATTTTGTTTGGGACTGCAGATACGACAGTGAGTGGGTACTCCACCACATGCACACACAAGGTTCCGTCCCATCTTTACTTCTCTGCCAGCCCCCACGCGAGGTCCCTCCCATCTTAGCTTCTCTCTCTGCCCCCCACCCCCATGAGGTCAGTCCGTCTTTACTCCCCAAACAGGGTATTATTAAATAAGATGACTAGAAAAATGTCTCAGTTGAGGCAATGTCTTCTGTTTTTTTGTTTAAACTGCGGGACCAGCAGCACACTGGCCATAGCGGGACCAGAAGTGACATCGGGAGTGTTGTTTTATTTCTTCACAGGAGTATTCACATGAAACATAACATTTTTGCAGTGAAATGAAGATGCCCATTTTATAATCTTTTTTTTGTTTGTTTGTTTTTAGTTTTTACGCTGAAGCAGAACTGCAGAAACTACTGGTCAATCCCATTCCCGTGATGTAGTGCCGTTGCCGGGCGATTGGAAGTAATTGTTAATTGCCGGTGTTGACACCGGCATGTTTTCTACAAGTAAGCTTCCTACAGTACGGATAAATTGTGATACAAAAAATACACACAGACTGATTTTAAATAGGAAAACACGTGGAGGTAGGAACGCGATTTGTATGACATCCAGGTACCGGACACAGCGGGACTGCTACCATAACTGTCAAAGAACGGGAGCACTTCTATTCATGTAACATAATGAGAGCACTTACTATATTAATTTTTTTAAGGCTGTCACATTTGTTCCTGGCTTCTTGTTTATAGAAATGAATGATTTTTGCCAGTTGTGTAGTTCAGTTGGTAACAGTAATGAGCCATGTTAGCAAGATGAAAAAAATGGCGGCAATTTAAAAAGCAACATTCTAATGGCACATTGATATCGCTGTTTCTTCATAGTCCTGCTTTTCTGATCTTGTTTTTGCCTGTGCATTGAATGGATTTGAAGCACTGGTAACAACCAATCAGAAAGCAGGATTTTCTCTCTCCCCATTTTATAATACCCAGGAAACCCTGACTGCCCTTTAATCCCTTAATCTGCACAAATTCTGATGGGCTGGATGCTAAGTTACTCCATATCTCTGCTCCTGCCATAGCATCTCCTTGTACTCGCTCAGCCTCTCCTTCTCCCTCAGTCCTGGAAGCTAGCTAGTTCTTCCACTCCACAAGGGGAGGCCATTCCTCCCAGGGTAACTTCTGGCAAATCTCCCTTCCCCTGCTAAGCTGCAAGAGAAGCTAATCTACACCAGACTCTGATTTCCTATCTTGCACCGATTTCCTCTCCTCATTCCAGTCTGGCTTCCATAAGCATCGTTCCTTTTCCAGAAGAATCACTCCACCATCTCCCCCCCCTGTTACATGTAACTGATTCTGTCATCCCAAGGATGGATCAGGGGCATATCACAGCTGCTATTTTCATCGATCTGGCCAAGACCTTTGACTCGACACTCCACCCACTCCTCCTGGATAAGCTGAGTTCTGCTGGCCTCTCAGCTGCTGCTATCAACTGGTTCTGTTTTCACCTCTTGGGCCATCTGCAGTCAATATAGATTAGTAGTGCCCTGTCACCTACACTTCCCATCCAGGCAGGAATTCCAAATGACTCCATCCTGGGGCCTATCCTGTTCTCCATCTTCCTTAACGAACTCCCCTTGGCTTTTTCCAACTCACATATACACATGTGTACAGATGAAACCGTCATCTACACTTCTGGCTCCTCTACCACAGCCGTGAAAGGTCTGCTCCAACATCACTTCCACAATGTCCTGTGCTGGTTCCAATCAAACCAACTCTGGGTCAACACAAATACAACTGTGTCTTATGACCTTTGGCACCAGCCAGAAACTGGCCAGATGTCCAACTCTGCCTGTCTTCTCCACCTTGAATTGCACCCCTCTGGAAGTGGTTCAGTCCTTCAGATACCTCGGTGTGTGGCTAGACAGCAAACTTGACTTCTTGCCTACTTTGACACCATCTATGCCAGGCTCCACCCTAAACTTGGTGCCTTGTACTGTCTCTCTCTACAAGTCTGCCACGAACCTGTCACCAAAATAGTGCTCCTGGTCTTTGACATTGCAGGCGTGGTCTGTGGTACCACTCCCTCAACTTCCCTGGCCAGACGGGACACCCTCTGCAACTCCTTCTGTCACTTTACCAACTCCCCCTCTCATATTCATCACTGCTCACTTTATTTCTCTTTAGCCATTCTCCCTCTATCCTCACATTGCCAAAACCACAGTGCCTCATTCATATCCAGGGCCTTGTGTTCACTGCGGCAAACTGGAGCTACATTCTGCGGCAGGACCTCATGCTTGCTGCGCCACTATGAGTACCCAAGTGGCAATTCTGTGATGGGTTTTACACTTGGCAACTCAAATAAGTCCTAAAATAAAATCTAGTTACTCAGAAAGAATGCTTTGGAAAAGGCAGCCTGGGGCAGATTGGTGGATGCACAGGCAAAGCAATGCAAAGCAACTGTGGCATCATGATTTAGATTGGATGTAGGGCATGGGAG
Organism: Neoceratodus forsteri; assembly: GCA_016271365.2. Lineage (NCBI taxonomy): Eukaryota > Metazoa > Chordata > Ceratodontiformes > Ceratodontidae > Neoceratodus > Neoceratodus forsteri. The sequence continues at coordinate 1,465,951,512 of CM057452.1, forward strand.
AAGTGAAGGGTCATTTCCTTTTTTACTGCAGTCTGTTTTATTGTCCTGTGGTTCCATCCCACCTGCCCAGTGCTGGTTTACCACAGCTATGCTCCTCAGAATTTCTCCCCCTGCCTGCCTAGTTGCTTGAAGACCAGTATTGCCTAGTTGCAAAACAGTGCTGCTCCAGTGGCTCCCGAGTCCCGCCCACCCACTTGCTTGAAGTCTGGTGGTGATGGTTTGTGCAGTAACGCTGCTCTAGTTGCTTCCTCCTGCTCGTGTGGTTAAACACTGGTGGTGTTTGTGTCAGTGTCACTTGGCTTCCATATCTTCTTTTCTCCCACTCTGTAAGGATTTACTGTGAGACTAGAGAGTAGCTGGATCATTTTACATTAGACAAAAGTCCAGAAAGCCTCCCATTTTTTGTCTGTAAAAATTACTAATACTTTTTTCTTTCCACAGTTCTGCAGTTGGCAAATAGAACCACCATTCTTTCTCATGAAATAGACTTCCTGAAGTTCCCTCAGTGTTTGTAGAAGGCCATAATGGTTATGAGCTTCAGGGCTGCTAGTGGATTGGAAAGTGGTGTTCCCACTGACTACTGCAACCCGGGGGAATGGATGTTGAATGGAACTGCCAGCAACTCACACTAATGCCATTTTAAGCTTGTTCACAATCATTTTAGCCATTTAGTTGGGGTTTTCAGCACTGATGGCCATTTTTACTGCACCAGAAAATGCTGTTTCTGTAGCAGAGGCTTGTTTCTGCAGCAGGATCATGTTTCTGCGACAGTTGCTGCAACCGCAGAATTGCAGAAAACACGAGGCCGGTTCATATCCAAATACTGGTTTGAGTCCCTTCCGTTTTACCTGTCATCACTCCTCTTCCTCATCCCCTCTGCCTCCTGCTCCTTCTGCTCTGGGGATCCTTGCAGCATCGCCATTCCTCATCCCCACTCCTCTGCTGGGCAGTCAGCCTTTTTTCTATCATCCCCCATCACTTTGGAACAAACTACCCTCTTCCCTCCACTTCACGGCCTCCCCAGGCTCCCTCAGATTATCAGCTGAAACTCCGCCCTCCCGCTCCTCTTTTCCCTCTACTTTACTGTTCCCCTTACATTTGCCTCCTACCCCGATGTAGTGGTGGCTGAAATGCCTTATTTTGCAGCTTCTATCTTGAATGCTCATTTTACACTTACTCATGCAGTGAATCTGTGTTCTTTGATTGCTCTGCAAATTGTGTGTGTGGTATGTATTTTATGTCCCCTATTCCCTTCCCCCAGGTCACACCTGGAAATAAGCTTCAGTTCGTTATGCCTTTCTCAGTCACCAGTTTTCAAATAAATACATAAATAACAAAGTTCTTTATTGCTTCCTTCAAATAAAATTGCTATGTGCAAAAATCATATGGAAGGAAAACATAGTGAGAACAGAAATCATAACCACCTCACTCCAAGAACCCTGACACTTTACTCAGCTGGAGCTTCGTGGGGGGGTGTGATCTAGGAGGGGTCAAGTCCATTTTATAATCCAGACAGCACTTATTGACCCATAAGAGATCTCGGTATTATTGCTGATTGAAATTTAAATTTTGATCTTCATATTACAAGTACTGTTACTGTAGTAAAGCCAACAACATTTGGTGGGCAGTTAGGCATCATATACCTTCTAAAGATCCAAATGTTCTGCTGTCTCTTTAGCAGGCTTATGTTAGACCACATTTTGATTATGTCTCTCAATTATGGAGCCCATTTACGCAGAACGATATACTTAGACTAGAACGACTTCAAAGAAGGGTTACAAAATCAGTTTGTCCGGATAAAACTCTGTCCTATGGTGAAAGACTCTCAAAATATAATCTGATGTCTCTGGAACAGCGGCGACTTAGAGGGGACCTTCTATTTACATGGGATATTATACATGATACACAAGTAGTTATCAACACTAGAGGCCATCCGCTTCAACTGACGAGAAACAAATTTAAATTAAAAAAAAGGCCTATTTTTTCTCTAAAAGAATTGTAGGCTTCTGGAACACTTTTCCAACATCAGTTATGAGGCAGTATAGCGCAGTGGTTTAAGGCTGTGAGCTGCAAACCTGGAGACCTGGGTTTGAATCCCACAGCCCCCCCCCCCCTTTGCATACTGTGTGACCCTGGGCAGTCCTTAACTTCCTTGTGCTCCCAGGTAACACCTGTAAACAAACTTCAGCTTAGCGTGTCTCTCCTGGTTAAAAAAAAATAAAAATTATCAGTTATTGTCAGTCGAAACAAAAATACATTTAAAAACAGGTTGGATGTTTTTTTGTGTTCATATAAAGATTTAACCTACTATATGTAGCGTAAGGAGCTAGATGGGCTGCCCAGCCTTTTGCTCCTATTCAGTCCTTGGTATGATCCTTAGTACATTTGGTAAGACCATTTAAAATCTATAAAGAGGCAGTGCTGAAATTGGGGGTGGGGGGTGGGGTTTGAAACTGACATTAGCTAGAAATCATGAAACAAACAAGTGAGTACAAGAACACCTAGAAAATAAAGCACAAACCCTACCCCTCTACTGTCACCTTCATTTTACCCTGTGCACACCCACCCCCCAAATTTCTAACTCTCCTCCCCTTCCCCCAAATTGCTCCCCCTTACTGGCCTCCCGTGATCTCTCACAGAATGTAAAGGACCCCGAATGCTCTCCATTGGTCCCTCCCCTACCCCCCAAGAAGCTTATGTCTCTCATCTACTCCCTTCCTCCACTATCCTAAAGGGGTCTCTCTGGGACACTGCCTTATCCCCTTCTCTCTGGTCCCCCCAGACCCCTTACAGGGTTCCTCACATCCTGAGGGGGTCTCCAGGGACACGACTCTTCCCCCCCCCACTTCACCCCTCCCTCCCCTTTCCCCCTTTTCTTTCATATAAGCACTTATTCACTTATTAATTCGGGACTTATTATTGTCCACTCTTTCTACATATTATGCGGAACACTGTTGTAACACTGTTTGTGACATCTGCCTTACAACTGTATGTTAATGTTGATCTTGTAACTTGAATGTTTGCTGTCTCATTCCTGTTGTACCCCTTCCCACCAGGTTGCACCGGGAGACGAGCCACTTGTTGCTCAGTGTGCCTTCCTGGTGAAACATTTCAATAAATAAATAAATAAAATAAATTATGAACAAGTATCCACTGGAAACTGCAAAAAAGTGTCCAAATGTGTGCTAAATTTTGCACAATTACAAATTAATAAAATAAAAGAAGCAATGTCCAGAACTTCAGCTGACCATTCAAATGAAACACATAATTTGCTTGGTGTTACCTTGATAAAATAGATATCAGCTTTTAAATTGAGAAACTGAGGAAACTGCTGCAAAGAAAAAGACTTGGCAAGCTCAAAGAACATCCACAATTCATCATATTGGATACAGAGTTGCACTTGAAATTGTAAAACTACGAAAAAGATGAGGGAACAAACTAAACTGGAATAGGATGGTCTGGATTACAAGGAAGGCTGGATATACATTATGCATGGGAGAGACGTTCACATTCAGGCAACAGACAGCAATCTAAGTCAAGGAGCAGACAAAAAAAAGCTCGACCACTCCTACAACCGGTCCCCTGACTAAGCTCCAACTGAGCAAAGCGTCAGGGCTTTTGGAGTGAGGTGGTCATGATTTATGTTCTCACTGTCTTTGCCTTCTATGTGATTTTGTACACGACAGTTTAATGGAAGCAATTAAAGAACCGCATTGCTATTAACTAGCTGGTCTGACTGTCTCTTTGGCACACAGTGAGTATCGGAGTTAGGAGTGCAGATAAACATCTTGCTTTCTGCGGACTTGTACTGGGGATTGGCACACCCAGTACCTGCCCTCAGCCCTGCCCCATTGAGGACACACTTTTCCTTGTCTCTGCAAAGGGCAAGCACAAGGCACAGAGAAGTGCAATACAGTAAAGCACATTAGGTTAAACAAATTTGCAACTCTCACTCTTACCCCTCAGCTCTTCCAGTTAACTCTCTTTCCAAGAGGATGGGAGGACTTGGCCCACAAGCATCTCAGGTATGCTGCTAGTACCGGTGAAAACATGTATTACCAAAAAATGTCTCCCAGCAGATATCCCTTCAGGGTAGGAGTTGATGGGTATAGTAATCGGGTATTTATAAAATGGAAGCCATGCCATTTCCATAAGACAACAAGACGAGAATAGTAGGGACCGATAGACCAGGTGGTCAATGTACCAGATGGAGCACAATCCAAATGCTGTGCCGTAGAAGGACAAGTGGAGGAGGTGATTGCAAAGGGTTGGATCTCAGCTGTGAAATATGAGGATTGAAGAGGACAGGAGGTTTTGCAATTTATTACTCTAATACTCTAGCATTGCTGCATACCACCCTTTCATTACATACTGTGAAATGTGTATATGAATATCTGAAAGTTGTTTGTTGTAATGTGTCTGTTGGTTTGTACTGCCTGTATCTTTTTGGTGCAAAACCCAATAAAATATGAATATAAAACATGTAAATAAGCACGGAGTAGGGACAGTACTGTAAACTGGTGATGGTGGTAGGTGTGGGGGATAAATGCAGTCCGTAGTAACGTATATGAAACACATACCTCAGAGACAACAGTTTAGTAATTAACTTAGTCGCAGTATGTACAGTACAAGTCAAGTTAACCCTTACGTATTCTTTCAGCTTCTGTTCAAACAAATTGGCAGACAAGGTTTGCCTCAGGTCTAGAGGGAGCTCATGCCACCTTTTGCTGCACAGTAAGGGAAGGATGTTTTCACAAGTGGAATTTTGACAAGATTTGTATAAGCTGATCGCTGACCAGTATTCAGATCAAAAATATGTGTTACAGGATGGAAAATTTAGCTTAAAAGGATCCTGTATACTGAAGTGCGTACATTAAGAATAAATCTGTTATTCTCTCCCGACAACCAAATTTGTGCCTAAAATTGCAATTATTCAGGGTATGTGAGCATCCTATGATGAATAATGACCTTGGATAGGATAATGAATTCCAGATACGGTGACAATTATCTGAAAAATGTGCCCTGGAATAGACCTACCCTGGACAAGTTTAACTGCCGGATAGCAAAGCTGTAGCAGTACGTGAGCAACGCTGGTTATTCATTTGTCTGAAAACTGTCACGTGGAGAGTGAATGCACTTTAATGTAACAGGCCACCACAAAATGCTATGTGTTCTGGGAGATGTTAATTGCTCTTTAGAAATTATATTTATTTATTAATTAGTTTATGTATGTATGTATTTAGTTAGTTATTTATTCAGAAATGTTACCAGGAAAACATACTGAGCTGGTAGCAGCTCACTTCCACATGCATCCTGGGGAAGGGGGCAATGGAACAAACAGTGCCAAACAGTAGTACATTAATAAGTTGCATTTGTCCCAGTGACACTGGGGTGGCAATGCCATGTGAGAAGCCTAGCTCCATGCCGCTGCTCTGGTGTTTCTACTGCCAGTCATGGGCTGTAGAAGTCTGGGGGCAAGGTTGGGAGTACCGCTTTTGAACTTGGGGGATTGTTCATCCTGCTATAACGGCACCTCCTCATGCAGGCAGTCGGAGCAGTCTGCCAGCTACATTTGCCCTTCCCTCTCAAGGATAATGTAGCGCAAGAGGGCTGACTCTGGGCCTTACAAAAAAACCTTGATAGGCACTGGCTATAGGATAACTAATGGCATTCTAGGACCCCATTGCGACTGCAGTCATTTGGAGTCTGGGCTGGGAGGCTGTCGGAAGACTTGCTGATTGGGGGTGGGTAGGTGGTGGAGGAGCAGAAACAAAAAAAGAAGAAACAAAATGCCAAGTTATGTGTTCAGTTTGTTAGTTTGTATGCCATCTCTCAAATGTTACACAACATAAGTAAGCAATAGCACCAGACTGTGTGGGAGCATATGATATAATAACCATACTCCAGGTGAGGCATCAAGCATAATGAAGATCAAGTGCCTTTATACACCAGGGAAGTATCGTTATCAAAACATAACCACACACCCTGAAGTGTGTTACCAAGCTTTTTAAAATGGGTAAATAATGCTCAAAAGAAAGGACTGTTTAACTGACACATGCACCGCCGATATGGTTTCATAACTGTACTTTCAAGTGACAGGATTCCACCAATCATGGGGCAGGGTGTCTGCGATTTCATTAATCTTGCTTGCTCCACCAATGTATCTTCCTCACTGTGCTGGATCTATTGCTAGGCAGAAAAAAAATGATATAGAAAGATTAAGCTAACTTTATGGGTACATTCCTTCAGCTGCTGAAATGACTCCTCTGCATGTGTATACAGTGTAGCCTGCCAGGAAGAAGCGCAGTGTCACAGGTTTCCTGCATGACAAGAGGGAGTAACTCCCATTGAAATCACATTATTTCCTGTAGTAACTCTGCTGCATAATTCTGCAGAGTTGGGCTTCATCCTGGTGGGCTTCAATGTGTGTGTGTTTGTGTGTGGGGGGTATTGTAGTGGTTAGGAGACACGCTCATTTGTACTTCAGTACTGTTAACTTTCATTATCACTGAGTCTGCGTTGTGCACTGCACAACAAGGTGTGTGAGTCAGGCCAGCCCACCGGCACAGCAGTAGGGCTTCCACCTGCAATGCCAACGCCCTGGGTTCGGGAATGGACTTCATATCGGAGCAATGCCGGAAGGGGGATTGAGTGCCTCTGGGGAAGTAGTAATCCGCACCTGACCAACCCATAGCAGAGGCCAGGCAGCAACGACCAAAGCTGTGCTGTTAGGGAGGCATGCAGGACATCAGCACTTTGGCGCCTTACCTCATTGCATGCCACGCTTCCGGGGGAAAAAGGCATAAAAAATGCTGGCCCCGCTGACGATGCCCTGCTTCCTGGTCCTGCTGCACCAGCCACAACCCTTGGCTGGTGATTGAGTTCAGTCTTCCGTCAGGAACAGTCTGACCCCATGGCCCCACTCTGGGGATAATCCAGAGAGGAACCTCAGTAGTAGCTGGCCTTCTGGAAACTGTGATTTCAGTCTCCGCCAGGGGCGAGCCTACTCGGCGGCAAGCCTGGGGAGGATCGCCAGCTAGAGCTAAATCCTGGGGGCGAGTGGGGACTGGGGATGTTGGGGCTGAGCTACGGGGCAGAGGCACTAAAAAGAAGAGGGAAAAAAAGATTGTGTGTGTTTGAGCAATAAGAAGAATGGCACTTCTTTCTGACCTAGCCCTTTGTGCGCTCCTTTTTGTTTGGTGAATTGAGCGACCCTTCCTCTCCTGAGGAGGATTGAGTGCCCCAGTTCTCCTCTTCCTGCGAGCCATCCAACAAGGATACTGGCTTGTTTCCGAACCCAGATCACCTGGGTCACAGGTGGCATCCTAGTCGCTGTGTCGATGAGCCTGCGAGGAAGAAATTTTTAAATGCTTTCTTGTACCCAGCTCTCAGGTTGAGAAGCATAGTGAGCCTTTCTTTGAATGAGAACAGATCTGTTCATGATGTAACAATTCATTGTTATCCACCCAGCCCTCGTGCCTCATCCTACCTCTCGTCAGGCAAGCTTTAACCTCACCATCTTCCCATTTTACACACCTACTAATTAAAGCATTGCTGGGCCAGATCATCCCTGTTCCCTTGTTACTACTTAGTATTCATCATTGTGGCAGGGCCCTGGTTGATTCAAGTATGTTATACTGACTTCTGGGAAACAACACTAGTCAGTGGAGGCAGCATGGAGGGATATCAAGTTCAAGTTTATTTGCAGGAAAACTCCACTGAGCACGCTCATTTACAAGGAGGTCCTGGTAAGGACAATGTGGTACAGCAGAATACAATACAATAAATTGACAACAACACAGCTCACAAAACAATGGAGACAGTCAGCCCGGTGGCGCTGAGGGTTGAGGCGCTGGACGCCACACCTCATGCTACGCCGGTGACCCAGGTATGGGAATGAGTCCAGGTTGGCGGGGGTTGGTGGGGGGAGGGCAAGGAGTGGGATTGAGCTGTTGCGAGATGGGTCTTCTCTCCCGGGGAGGGATGAGGGGTTTCTCCAGCCTTTGGCTGCCACCTGGTGGAGGACAAGTAGCAGTTCGGGCAATGGGGAGTCTGGCGACAGCCATGGGGTGGGGCGGAAGGGTCCGAGACAGTACCCAGCGTGCATGTGCACCCCTATGTGCACGCATAGCCATATATGCTTGGGTCCCAGGATCGGGGAGAAAAAACAGGTAGAAAACACAAAAATGTAAATTAAAAAAACAAACAGAAAAAACAATGGAGACAGGCATACAGTTTGAACAAGGTGGTTGTCAGAGGCTCTGAGGTTGGTGGACGGTGGCAACATTATACATCACATGGCAGTTTTTTGACCCATTTGACTCCTTGCACCACAGCCTTACTGAAGGGGGCTGCCCAAAGCACTGACCTGTGAGCAGTGGATGGCCGATGCTGTGAGACCACCTATGAAGTCCATGCCACATCTCCTGCCATTGGAGATGCTACTTTAGTTAGTGATCATGCTCCCCCACAACTATTTCAGTGTACAATGACTCTACATCTTTTCTGGACTGTACCTGCCACCTGTCTGAGGAGAGGAGGCAAGACGTGGCTCTATCTCAGGCCTCCTACGTGGTGGTGCATTGCATGATCAGCTGTTTCAACTGGGCCAGGCCAGAGCAGTATTTCCTAATTTGGAGCTGCAGATCAAAATTATTGCTAGCTCAGGCTTGGGGGCTCTTTTGGTCACTAGTGGCATTCATTTCGAAAAATATTTCCCATTCCCCATCCCCATTATACAGTACCATACATTCTGCCCTCCGATTCGTAGCCACCAGTGAAGTGACAAGGATTCTTCGGTTGGAAAGGCGGATGAGGAATTGCCTTCTTAGCTGATGCTGATATCCCACCATAGTTGGTCAGCTAGAGAGGTGTGCACGGTGACTGGGGGGCAGCCAGATTTCCTCCCCTTGCCCAGCAGAGTTCTTTTTTAAATCAAGATCACACACACACACACACACACACACACATAATGGTGTCTTCTTCCTTGGGTTGTCCAACAACCTGCCAACCAGGCTGCGACATCACAGCAGCCCATTGCCTTCCAAGTGGTGTAAGGCACAGTAGTATTGGGAACATCATTCTGACAGGCTTAGTGGTTTGTACCACTGATTTTCTCCTCTACTCATTATCTACCCCTGCAAGAGCTATTGCCACTGACCATCCAGACGCACAGCATCACTGTGAAGGATGGTGAACCTTCCCCCAGGAATGTGATATGGGCTACTGCAAGCAGGAGAGGGTGAGGGGAGTGTGGGGAGAAATGGGAAAAAGCCTGGCCAGGCAGCCTTTGGTGACTGCCTCAATATGCTTGCTCCCCCATGCCACCAAACCCTCTTCAGTGGCGCTCACTGCTACCCAGCCTCTGTGCTGGGACAATGGTTTCAGCAGCATGCATCTCCCTTTCTTCTTGGAGGGCTGGTGGGAGAAGGGGACTGCTCATTCTTTCCACCCCACCCACCCCAAGTGTCCACCCTATTGCAGATTTTAGTGTCATCTGCAAAGAGGCACACTTTGCCTTCCAGCTGCTGTGCAGTGATGTCACTTATAAAAAAATTAAAGAGGACTGGTCCAAGTGTCGATCCCTAAGGCACCCTGCAGGTCACCCTCCCTTCTCTGAAGTGAACTCCATTTACCATCACCCTTTGTCGCCAGTCCCCGAAGCAGTTTCTTACCCAATTTACCACTTTTAGACCCACCCCAAGCCACTCGGCTTCCTTTCCTGTTTCCTGTGTGGAACAGTGTTGAAAGCCTTACTGAAGTGTAGGTAGGCCACGTCCATTGCCCTACCTTGATATAATTCCCTGGTTACCCAGTTAAATAAATCTATCAGATTCGTTTGACATGCCCCACCCTTCCCCCATGAAACCATGCTGCCTTGGGTCTTGTAACCCACTGGATTCAAGATATTCCACTATCCTTTCCTTCAGCAGTGATCCCATGAACTTTCCCACCACTGATGTCAGACTGACCAGCCTGTAGTTGCCAGCCTCCTCTCTGCTGCCGCTTTTGTGAAGTGGGATTACATCCGCACTCTTCCAGTCCTCCAGACCCACTCCTGTTTCCAGTTAGTTGTTAAATAGGACTGTCAGAGGTGCAGCCAGTACCCCTCGAGCTCCCTCAATACTCTTGGACGCACCACATCTGGTCCCATGTCTTGTTTTTATAATAACACGTTTTTATTGGTTTTCACACAAATCAGACATGGTATGAATTGCAACAGTGTTAACAATGAAATACAGCAACACAATACATAGTATACATTCTTAAAGTCACCGCAGATATGCAGTGAGAGGTACTGTTCTCCCTTTGAAATCTTAGTCCAGGAGGACATCAGATTTATCATAATGTCTTAGTTTGTCATTCCAGAGGATACCTGGAGAGTTATTCCTGTAGCAGATTAGTTAAGACAGTTCCTGTCTGGAAAGAAGAAAAACAAAGGCTCTATACTTGCAACCACAGGGGTAAAACATTTAGCAGGTTGTCAAGTAACTTAGAATCTTTGCTGCATATCTTCCACCAGAGTATCTATGTAAAAAGAAAGGAAAGAAAGAAAAGGGAAGAAAAGTTCAGTAGGGTGAGTGGTAGAATTGGAAAGCCCTGCAATGGGGGTATTTCATGTCTTGTCTGCTTTCAGATTTGCAAGTCACTTCAGGACTCTCTCCTCCGAGAAAGGACTAGTGTCCACCTCCCTCCCTCCAATGTTCCTGTTACTTTTCTGTGGCCCCTTCCCTTCTCCTTCCTCTGTGAACACTGAACAAAAATATTTGCCTTTTTCTGGTCCTTCTCTGCACACTCACCCCTTCCCTTCTTAACTTTACAGTCCCTCCCGTGCTCTTCCTCTTTTCACTTACATACGCAAAATGACTTGTCCCCTTTCATTATTATGTTGCTTGCACGCATGTGCAAGAAACATAGTGCCATCATCGGAGATTTCGGAGGTGTGTCACCTCCTCCTCCAATTCAGTCAGTGAGCTGGCAGGAGCGGCCCCTGTAAGCCAATGCATTTTGGAGCTGTCTGTGAGCACGCTCCAAAATGCGGTGGCACTCTGATTGAAAGGGAGCTACGCTTCCAGTGAGCAGCGATAAGAAGCGTAGCTCCCCCCACAGCAGGCATGCGCCCCGCACGCACTTTATATAAACCGGCGAGTGCCAATCCCGTCGGCTGAGCTGTACCCAGTAGCAGTCCTTTGGCGACCGGGGTGCCCAATCCCCACGTCGGCTGAATGCCCTCCTTGTGCCACGCTGAACCACTGCAGCGTGGCGGCGATCCACAGCGTCTTTTTTTTAAACCTGTAAAACAAAAAGCGGTCCCTTGGCTCACTACCCCCACAGCCCGCACCCACCCACTGCGCACCCAGCCTCCCCACACCCCCCCTCACCCCATACTTACCTCTGGACTCCGGCGACGATCTTCGGTGGACCGGGAACACGTCTGCACTCTTCAAAGCCGACCGCGAACTGAGGAAATGCCGGTAAGCTGTATAATGGGCTAGATAGGGGGGTTTCAACTTTGTTGCATATCTCAGGCATTTTTGGGAATTTTTGCACCAAATTTTCAACATGGGGTTTTTGGACCCTTCTCATGAATGATGTCACTGTCATGGCGTTATTCGGGCCCGAAGGGTGATTTCGCGCAGTGACTGCGCAGTGACTGCGAAATCACCCTTTGGGCCCGAATACCGCCATGACAGTGACATCATTCATGAGAAGGGGTCCCAAAAACCCCATGTTGAAAATTTGGTGCAAAACTCAAAAGTGACTGTTTCTGACATGCGTACGCAGTTCCACGCGAGGCTCATAAGTTCAGCGAAATTTCAATATTTTCACTCCAGATTTTCAACATTGCCGTTTTACCACACCTTCTTATGAGGTAGTACAGCTGTCATTTCACATCTCACCCAAAATGTGTTTCCGCCATGTGGCAGAGAATGGCGCGATCGGTGTCTTGAAATCAATGTGCGGGACAAATTAAGAAAATCACAGTGACACTATTCATGAGCAGAGGTCTTAAAATGGCTATGTTGAAAATTTGGTGAAAAATTCCTAAAATGAATGTTTTACAGTCGTTTGCAGTTCCTACACAGCCTTTCGTGGTCGCGAATTTTCAATATTTTCACTCCAGATTTCCAACATTGCCATTTTATCATACCTTCTTATGAGAAGTACAGCTGCCATTTTTCACATCTCACCCAAAACGTGTTTCTGCCCATGTAGCACACAATGGCGCAGTCGGTGTGCGAGATCAATGTACGGGACAAATTAAGAAAATCACAGTGACACTGTTCATGAGCTCAGGTGTTAAAATGGCTATGTTGAAAATTTGGTGAACAAATTCCAAAAAATGACTGTTTTACGAGCGTGCGTTGTACAGTTCCTATGCACGCTCGTAAGTTCGTGAATTTTCAATATTTTCACTCCAGATTTCCAACATTGCCATTTTGCCACACCTTCTTATAAACAGTACAGCTGTCATTTTTCACATCTCACCCAAAACGTGTTTCCACCCATGTAGCGCACAATGGCACAGTCGGTGTGCGAAATCAATGTACGGGATAATTTAAGAAAATCACAGTGACAGTGTTCATGAGCAAAGGTCTTAAAATGACTATGTTGAAAATTTGGTGAAAAAATTCCAAAAAATGACTGTTTTACAAGCGTGCGTTGTACAGTTCCTCACGCACTCTCGTAAGTTCGCGAATTTTCAATATTTTCACTCCAGATTTTCAACATTGCCATTTTACCACACCTTCCTATGAGTAGTACAGCTGTCATTTTCACGTCCTCACCCTAAAACGTGTTTCCACCATGTAAGCGCATAATGCGCAGTCGTGTTCGTAAATCAATGTGCGACAATTAAGAAAATCACAGTGACACTGTTCATGAGCAGAGGTCTTAAAATGGCTATGTTGAAAATTTGGTGAAAAAATTCCTTCAGATGTATAGCAATATTACTAATGAAGACATTGAACAGAACTGGCTCCAGGACCGATCCCTGCAGCACCCCACTGGTCGCCCCCTCTCCCTAGACTGCATACCATTTACCACCACTCTCTGCCTCCTGTCTGTTAGCCAGTTTCTAACCCAGTTTACCACCCTTTCCCCCATGTCCAGCCTACCCAGCTAGTTTATCAGCCTCCTATATGGGATGGAGTCAAAGGCTTTGCTGAAATAAAGGTAGGCGTTGTCCGCTGACCCACCCTGATTCACTTCCTTTGTCACCCAGTCAAATAAATCAACCAGATTTATCTGACATGATGTCCCCACTGTGAATCCATGTTGTCTATGGTCCTGGGTTCCGATGGCATCTAGATGCCCCACTATCCTTTCTTTAAGCAATGTCTCCATGATCTTCCCCACTACTGAGGTGAGGCTGAATGGCCTATTGTTCCCTGCCTCCTCCCTGCTGCCGGACTTGTGTAGAGGGACCACATGTGCCTTCTCCAATTCACTCATGTTGAATGACTCAGTGAACATGGCTGTCAGAGGTACTGCTATCTCCCTTCGCAGTTCTGTTAATATCTAGGGCGTATGCCATCTGGTTCCATCGCTTTGTCTACCTTCAATTTAGTGAGCTCCTGCAGGACTCTTTTGTCCACCTCTTCACCCCCTTGGCAACTGCTGTACTGCTGTGGCCCTTGCCCCTCCCACTCTTCTGTGAATACTGAGCGGAAAGACACAGTGGATGTCTTGGGAGGAAGGCACGAAACTGTCACTTCCAAATACCTAAACAGCACATACAAGCAAGCAACATTCGGCATTGACAAATGCTTGTTATGTGGGCCATTCTCTTCTCAGTTTGTGCCTTTGTATTCCTTACTGCTTTTCCTGCTTCTTTCTGTTTCATCTGATATACCTCTCAATCCTCTTTCCTCTGCATCTCCTTATACTTTCTGAATGCTACTCTTTTAGCTTTTACCTTTTCGGCCACTTCTTTCAAGAACCATAGCGGTCTCTTTCTCCTCTTGCTTTCCCTCCCTTGCTTAGTGCAATTTTGTTGCCATTACTTTGCCCTCCTTTAGCTTCGCCCACTGTTTCTCCATCCCGTCCAGCCCCCACCCCACCACCACCAGGTCATCCCTGAGACAGTCACCCATCTTTTTTAAATCTGCCCTCTTGAAGTCCAGGACCTTTGCCCTTGCGTGGTTCAGTTCCACAGCCATCCTTATGTTGAACTGCACTGTATGGTGATCACTGGTCCCCAAGTGGCCTTCCACATTGACCTTTGCAACACTATCCCTGTTAGTGAGTACCAGGTCCAGTATTGCCCCATCATGGTGAGTGGGCTCCCTGACTAGCTGTCTGAGGAATGTCCCCTGCACGGAGTCCAGGATGTCCCTCCCTCTAGCTGAAGTTGCAGCTGGGAGGCTTCAGTCCACATCTGGCAGATTGAAGTCCCTCATCAGCAGCACCTCCCCCTTTCTGCCATCTTGCCAATGACTTCCACAAGTACCGTATCCAAATCCTCCTCCTAGTGCTGGATGTCTGTAGATCACACTAGTGCAAATAGTGTCTCTGTTCCCTGTCTCCAGGGTGACTCATAGTACCTCTGCCTCGCCCTGGATTCCCTGTCTCTCTGTCATTTTTATGCCTTCCCTCATATAAAGTATCACACCCCCTCCTTTTCTTCCCACCCTGTCTTTTGTGAACTGTTCCTGTTATGGTTTCCAGTGCACCATGACTTGGTAATGGCCACAGTATTCAGGACAGCCTCTGCCATAGAAACATAGAATATGACGGCAGATAAGTACCAACTGGTCCACCTAGTCTGCCCATTTCTCTACTTGGTTTGGCAATCCTTACTCTTATCTAGACTGCCATTCCCCCGCTGTGCTGCACAGCAGGGTGTCTTTATGCTTATCCCATGCACTTTTGAATCCCCGTACTGTTTTTGCATCTACCACCTCGCTGGTAGGCTGTTCCACTGATCCACCACCCTCTCTGTGAAATAATACTTCCTAGCATTCCCCCAAGCCTCCCTCCCTCCAGCCTAATGTTATGTCCTCTTGTCCTTGTGCACTTTCTTCTCTGAAATATGCTCCCCTCCTGTACCGTTTATTCCTCTGGATGTAGCCATGATGTCCTCTAGGTCCAGAATTTTATTTCTTAGACTTTTAGCGTTTGTACACATGGCCTTTCAGATTTTGCTACCACTCTGCTTGTTAACCGTCTTTTTTTCCATTTTGCCCTGCCTCATTCACCCTTTCTTTTTTTTGGCTCCTGCCCTGCCCCCCGACCAGCCATTCCTTCAGGCCGCATATTGTTTGTGCCCTCTGCCTGCCAGCCCCATTCCCCACTGCCATCTTCTTCCATCCCTGTTTCCTGTGCCCCAGGTAGACCTGATGTATCTCTGCCAGGGGACCCCCCTCCCTGGGGGAGAAAGGGAGGGGAGAAACATTCCACTGCCTTGACTTGGGAACACGGTTGGGCTGAGGGGATTGAAGTGGTGCACTTTAAGGGGCTTCATGGTGCAGGAGAACTCTGCAATTGTCATCCGGTTAGCTGGGCAGGCATGTTTCTGTTTTTCTGGGGCCCTTTCCACCTCCTACAATCGTGTGCTTGTGGCGGCATCCTGGGGTCGTGGGACATTGGGCAGCATGTGGTGGCCAATGCCGCCAAGAACATCTCTGCTGAGCCACCTCCAGGAGCTGCTACCAAACAGTCCAACACGACCCCCCCTCCCCCAGATGCTCTGCTTCCCTCCATGCCAGTCTCTGCTCCTCCCTCTCTTTTTAAAGCTTTAATTCCCTTCCCCCTTCATTTCTACCACCCTGCTTCTTTTATTGATTTGCAACCTGGGGGATTTGTCTCTACTTGGGCCCTCCCCACTTTCTACTTTGGTCTGTTGGTGGGGCAGTTAATCCCTTACCGATTCCTTCTGCCACACCCCTCAGCTAGTTTTAATGTTCATCAAAGTAATATGTAAACTGTCCACTGAGGACTATGGTCCCCATCCCAGATGGATGCAGACCATCACTCCTGTATAGGCCCTTATCCCTCCAGGTAGGTCCCCAGTGTAGCTGAAACTCTCCTGTCTGCACCATTTCTTCAACCATAAGTTGGAGCTCGTGATGCTGAGAAACCTTTCCTGCTCCTGTCATGGACAGGCAGCACCTTAGTGATAGTCACTGAGCGTATTACCTTTCTAAAACCCCTCCTCAGCTCCCTAAACTCTCCCTGCACTATTTCTGCCCCATCCCTAACCAGGTCTTTAGTGCCCAGGTGGACTGTGACATCCAGCTCTCCCTAATGCCACGCCATCTTCGTAATCATCAGGATCAGCTTCCGTCACCTTCCTCTGTCCCACCCTTCCTATTTCCACATCTGTCCCCCTCACAATTGAATCCCCCACCAGAAGCTGCTTCCTGCTCCTCTGGCGTCCTCTGCCAACCTCCTTGAAGTCTCCACTATGGAGGATCCCCCCCCACACACACACACACATATCCTCCTTGGCCACTACCACGGTTGCCTCCTCGTGGCAGTCCTGCCCCACTAGAGCAATGTAGGAATTAGGTAGTGAAATCATTTTTTTTTTGTTATTAGTCTTTGGTAACTGGGTAAGGCCCACTAGGTCTAAGGCCTGTTTTCAGGGGTGTCCCAGGAGCACTGGGGAGGTTAAGTGGGCCTGCTCTGGGTCACACAATCTGCAAGTGGTGGTTGTGGGAATAAAACCCAAGTCTGCAGGATGTACCAAGCTCATTCACAGCTCATTACTCTAACATCTAGGCTATACTGCCAGATTTTCACCTCAGCCCAGGCGCATACATATAGGAAACAGGAGCAAGTAATGAGGTTTAGCAGGTGAGTCTTCATCTTGAGAGCAAAAACTCTGGGAGGGGGAACTGTTTGATGGGAGCAGGTATGGCGTTCCAGAGGGAAACTTACTCCAAAATGCGGGTTCCTGGGATAATGAGCCGGTTCCTCCATATAAGGAAATCCAACAACCAGAGCAGAGAGTGGGGTCACTCAACAGCAAAGAAAAAAAAAAAAAAACAAGACCTTTAAGCTAGGGCAGGTTAAAAAATTATTTAATGGTCAAAGTTAAAAAACACACATCGCAGCACCCCACCATAAACCGCCAATGTTTCACGTCGCTCTGACACACCTTAATAAAGCGTCAGGGCAACGTGAAACGTTGATTGTTATGGTGGGATACTAAATAATATGTTCTTAACCGTAATCATATACTAACACGAGCCTCTAAGTTTTCTTTTGGTGCTGGTGGCCCCACTCTCTGCTCTGGTTGTTGGCATTCCAGAGGGAGGCAGCTCAGTAGCCGACAGATTTTTGTTTCATCCCTGTTCACATAAGTGGGATCATGAGTGAATTATTGGCTGTGGAATGAGAATGAGGTAGATTGTTGGGTGTGAGCAGCTCTTTAAGACACTGAGGCATGCTGCCATATAGTATCTTATATGTGACATTGGCCGGCATGAGCTGAACCCTGTGCTCAGGTTGCAACCAACCAAGCTGCTTGAGGGTGGTGCAATGGTGGGACCTAGTACCATGGAATAAGTACCTTGTGGTAAAGGACTTTATTTTTTGCCCATATTGTTTTTGATGCGGTGTCTGTTATAGTGGCTCGATAGTCCACCAATGGATGAAGGTGGCTTTGTGCAGCCTGGACTTTGGTGTCTATCATGAGGAGCCTTTAAATACAATAGAGGTGCCCTAGTTTTTTGTGAACGGTCTTGACAGTGTTGCTCAAATAATTGTCAAAGGTAAGGCAAGGGCCAGCCAGTCAGCGCAGCGGTAGGCTTACTGCTCGCGGCGCCGGCGCCCCGGGTTCAGGAACAGACTCGGATAACTGGAGGGCCGGCCGGGGGGAGAAGGACAGAGTGCCCATCGGCCGCTCTTCTTCTCTGGGAAGGGGAGGATTGCCTGTCCCGCTACTCTATCGCCACCTGGGTGACCATGGGTGTCGATGCAGCTGGGACAGTCAGTGGGGAGAGGAGGACGCAGACTGAGAGTCGGGAGGAGATTGCATGTCAACATGTGCCTCACCCATTGGCTCTCTTTGTGTGTCTACGTCCTTGAGGGGGAGGACACCAGAAAACCAGGAAATACCCCACAGGACTCCCAGTAGATGGAGCTCCTGGCCATGATTCCCAATGCCCCTACTGGCACCAGTACCAGCATCTCCCACGAAATACAGACACGTTGGGGGGGTAAGGGCCCCACCCCGTACCCGCCTGGGGGGTATAGCCAACGCTCCATGGGGGGGATGGATTGCACTGGACACTGGTTAGTAGGAGTGGGGACGAACAAGGCCATTGGAGACTCACAAAGGAATGGCAGTTCAGCAGCGAGAAGGGGACATGCAAAGAAAAAAAAAAAAAAGGTAAGGCGAGGAGCGAGTATTACACCCAGGTACTTGAAATCTGCCACCAGTTCTAGTTGGATACCATCTGGTGTGGAGATGTTAAGATCCCTGGAGTGGTGTTTAATTCTGTGGACAGAGCCAAGGAGCATTAGTTTAGCTGCGAGCACATTCAGGACCAATTTTTCTTTAAGAAACTTTCGTTGAAGAGAGAGTGGAAGTTCAGCTCAAGGGTGTTGTTGATTTCGATTATATTTCTCCCATGTACAAAGACAACGGCATTGTCTGCATAGAGCAGGAATATGGCAAGGACTTGATAAAGAAT
Organism: Neoceratodus forsteri; assembly: GCA_016271365.2. Lineage (NCBI taxonomy): Eukaryota > Metazoa > Chordata > Ceratodontiformes > Ceratodontidae > Neoceratodus > Neoceratodus forsteri. The sequence continues at coordinate 1,465,970,156 of CM057452.1, forward strand.
CTAGGAGGTTTGATGTGATGAGCAAAATAACATATGCCTCTGCTTCTTTAGGCCTTAGGATAGCAAATTACCAGGTGTACATGATTAAATATCTGAACAGCCTCCGGAAGTCTGCCATGACTACCAATGATTCCTTGCCTGATAGTCCTGGCAAGTCTGATTTGTTAAAAGCTGCTATGACTTCCGGCCTGGTGGCACTGAGGGTTGAGGCACTGGACGACACATTGCGCCATGCTGGCGACCCATATTCATGAATGAGCACCGGCTGTCGGGGGTCGGCAGGGGAGGTAGAGGATCAAGCATCCAGAGGACTGCTGTCCTCTCCCGGGGAGAGAGGACTGGCACTCCCACCAAATGACTACCCCCAGGTGGAGGCCAGAAGGTAGTGCGGGTCAGACATAGGGAGTGGTGGGACTTCTGCGGATGCGCGCGTGCCTCTACGTGCGCATGTCCTGTGTGTGCTCCCCAGCAACGGGGAAGGGAGAAAAAGAGAGGAAAAACACCTCCAGCTGCTAGATGACGACTGACCTCCCGCAGGCTCCACACCTGGCGACCGTGCAGGGTTAAGTCCCGGTGATAACGGGGTGACAGGGCTAAGGGGGTCGGTCAGAAGGGTCAGCCAGGGTCAGAAGGAGCATAAAGTACCTATCAAAAAAAAAAAGCTGCAATGGCAGGCATTGATGCTGGTAAGCATTTTTTTGCATTCTATATATGGTGCCTCTGATGCTTGCTGCCGCTGGTGTTTGCCTTCAGAGATGCTCATGGCTATGTGTGGCTGGTTTTGCCACTCACGTGTAACAGTCTGCCCTCAATGCCCCATTTGTAACCAGACTGTTTGGGGATGATGTTGAATCCACCTTATGTGAGCTTCAGTCCTCCAGAATAACTCTTAGGTCTCTTAAATCCTTAACCTCTCAGCCCTCTGGGGGCATGGTGTTGCTTTCTGTAGGACCACCACCCTTGGTGGCTGTGTGTCCTGTCAGCAGCACTGTGCCTAGGGTAGAGGTGCCCTCCTGGGTCCCCATCTCCCCAGGTGCCCATGCCAAGGCACCCATAGCTATCGGGCCACGCAGCACCCCTGTCACTTCAGTACCTTCTGACTCCACGTGCCCTCCCCCTCGGGGTATGTAGGTGGGGGGGGAGAATCTCCCTTCATCTTCCAAAAATGGAGGGAGATCACCTCAGACGAGTGGGTACTGGAAATAGTAGAAAGGGAGTATGCTCTGGGGTTGCTATCTACCCCTCCAGTGCATCTGCTACACCCTTGGCATTATCCTCTGGGCCACTTGTCCCTTCTGCTAACAAGTTTAGACGCTAATACAAAGGCATGCTGTCGAACCTGTTCCCCCTTACGAGATAAAACAAGGGATTCTGTTCCCGATACTTCCTGGTCCCCAAGTGGACAGGAGATCTGCAGTACTGGACCTAAGAGGTCTGAACACATACGTTGAATACAAAACGTTTTGGATGCTGCCTCTTCAGGCTCTTATCCCACTGTTACATAGGGGATTGGCTGTGTGCCCTGGATATGAAGGATGCATACCTTCATATCAAAATTCATAAGTACCACAAGCAGTACCTCCACGTCACGCTGGAGAGCTGTCATTATCAGTTCAGAGTATTGCCTTTTGGCTTATCTTCAGTGCCATGGGTACTTACAAATGCTACGCGGTAGTGGCAGCAGCCCTTCAGAGGGAAGGGCTCTATGTTTTCCCCTATCTGGATGAGTGGCTCCTCAAGGCCATATCCAGGGAAATGATCCTGTACACACACTGTCCAGAATGAGACCGTTGTTCAAGGAATGGGATATCACTGTGAACAAACTGAAATCAGTCCTTATTCCTTGTCGGAGTATACGATATAGTGGGGCAGTGCTGGTTAACAATGGTGGGCAGTGCCTTCCTGCCCACAGAGAGGTCAGAGGCCCTAGCTGCCCAGGCCCTCTGGATACACAGAAGCCATTATCAATCAATCAGTCACTTTATTTAACAGGCATAAACACCATTGAGCAAGCTCATTTTCAAGGTTCAATTATGTATTAGGCAAGGCAATGTAGCATCTGCTTGGGTCTCATGGCTGAGAACATCATCACTGTCCCTTTTGCTCAATCCACAGACACATTCCACACTGGACTGTTCAGGTGCAGTGGGATCAACTGACAGATGACATAGAACAAATGGTTCTTGTCACGTCCCCCCTCTGCCATGCTCTATTGTTGTGGATGGAACACCCAAACCTGTTACAGGGTGTCCCATTTTGTCACCTGTCTGTCTTGCAGATACTGACAGTGGATGACGCTGGGTCTGGTTGGGGTACTTGCCTACCTAGGGTCATTCCAGACTCAGGGTACGTAGTCCAGTATGGACTCAGGTCTCCATATAAATATTTTGGAGATGTGGGCTGTTCTACTTGCCTTACAGGCATTTTAAGCCCACTTCAGCCCTAGCACTACATAAACAAGCAAGCAGGCACACCCTCTTACCCACTGTGCAGGGAGGTGATGAGAGCGTGGTACTGGGCCATGACTCACAGCCTTCGCTGTCCTTCGTGTTTCTCCCAGGTGACTAAAACATCTTGACAGACAGGTTAAGCAGGTTTCAGTCTCTGACTCACAAATGGGGAGCTGCTAACCTTAGTAGCAAATGCCCCTTTCATAAGGTGAAGTCATCCAGAATTAGACTTTTTCCAGGAGAGGGACATACATCATGCCAGAAAACTCCAGGACCTGAAGCGAGTGAGCAGAAACGTGGCAGTTTTACGTTATGTGGGGCACAAAAAAGTCCAACTCTGGATGACCCCACCTTACAAAAGGGGCATCTGCCATGGAGGTCGGCAGCAAAATGAAGGTCCCAAGGCAGAACAAGTTTATGAGTCCGGGGCATATGTGTAAAATATCTTTAACAAACATATGGGACACTTTAAGTTGTACAACTGTATGCCCATCAGTAGGGGCATGAAAAGCCGAGATGACAGCCAAATATACCTTAATAGACTCAGCACTTTCCTGCACAGTGGGTAAGAGTATGTGTCCACTTGCATGTTTAGGTAGTACTTCTGCTCCACATGGCTGAGCCTCCCTACCTGATGTTTCACAAGGATAGGGTTTCCTTACAGACCAGTCCTAGGTTCTTACCAAAGGTGGTGTCTGATTTCACTTTGAACCAGACCAGTCATCTTCCTGTGTGTGATGTGGGGCATGCTAACAAAGGGGAACCATTGCTGCATACAGTTGATGTACATAGAACAGTACATTTCTACCTGGATCGACTAAGGACTGTAGAAAGTTCTTTTAGCTTTTTGTATCATTGGCCTCCAGTAAGGAGGACACCCCTGTGATTAAACAGTGTTTGTCCAAAAGGCTGGATAGCTAACTGCAGATTGTCACCCTGATAGAGAAGGAGCTTCAGGCCAGAAGTTCCACTGCTTCCTCCACAAAATCCTCGGGCTCCCAGCCCTCTTAATGCCCAGGACAAGTCAGCAGGGAAGCACGAGCATTGAGACAAGGACCGCTCCAAGAAGAAAACCTGGTCCTCCTCGTCTCACTTCCAATTGCCGCTCCAAGTGTTGATTGTTGCAGGGCCATCTTCATTATCAGGGGTGGTCCCCTCTGCCTTGCATACCCTTTCCGCTGCAGCTCCCCCCATCAATGTATTGGTGATGGGTATTGGTTCCAGGGGCTCTCGTGCCCCACTGACCTCTCAGACCCTGCTGTTCAGGCCCTTGTTTTTGGAAGGCAGTCAGTCAGGAAGCTTGGCTGGTTCATTATCAGCGGTCACTGGGATGCAGCCTACTCCCCCTCCATCAGCCTTGGCTGTTTCTTTACCCTCCAGAGTTGCTCTGGCCCAGTCCCTGATCACCATCGCCCTCTTCGATGGCGACCCATGCCAGGGAGATTACCAGCAGGCTTCTGTCTGTTTGGCCACCCTCCCCAGTGCTACCCCCAGCGCCGAACCTGGTCTTCCCTCAGCCAATGCTGGTGGGTCTGATGTCGATTTGGACTTTCACTCACTGTGCAACACCTTGTGGGACTTCATGCAAGCTAAACTTGCTTCTCCCCAAGGCCTGTTCCCACAGCAGCTTCTTATACCAGGCCCTGCACCCCCTCCTCCAGTGGGGTCACGACCCATGCCTCGGGACCCAGGGCACTTGCTTCCCCTTCAGGAGTTGGGTGACAAGGACGGGTATCGCCCTGACCTCATCCCTCCAGATGACCTGGACAATGGAGGCAATGACGGAAGAGCCACTCCCTCCCACTCTTCCTGCATGGTCTCTTCCAGTTCCCTAGTTACATCCCACAGTCTCCTCCAGATGATCCTTCTTTTGTCTCGGTTATGAGACAGTCACTGTCAGCCATTGGCTTCGACACCGAGAAGCAAGATGCTGCTTGACATCGACTGGATACTTATTTGTGACTGATGGATGCCACTCCCCAGGTCATCCCTCCCTTAACTGAGCCATTTGAGGATGCCACCATGGCCACCTGGCAGAGGCCCAATTTGATCCCAACCATGCCCAGGAAGGGGGACAAATTATATCAGGCTCCAGCGGGGAGGCCTTTCTTCACTGATCAGCCTCAGGTGGAGTCAGTGATCATTAATGCTGCCCACAACCATACCAGGAGGCCTAAGTATCTCAGTTCCTTGCCCGCAGATACGGAGTCCCATAGGCTGGATCACATTGGCAGGAGAACTTTTGCCTCTGCCACATTGACCATCACAGTGCTGAATTATATTGCCAATATGGTCAAATACCAAAACCAGCTCTGGGACCATTCCCTTGAAGTAGTCTAAGCTCTCCCGGAGGACCCCCAAACACAGCAGATGCTGCAGGCTCTCAAAGTGGGTTCCAAATATCTATGACACAGTGGATACCTCAGCCAGGGCTGCCACTGCGGGCATTTGCCTGCGAAGATGTTCTTGGCTGAAGGTGTCAGGATTTGCCGAGGATGTTCAGTTGTCCATCCTGAATGCCCCCTTTAGAGGCTACAAACTATTTGGTGCAGATGTGCAGGAAATACTGTTTCAACTGCAAGCCTCTGGTCGCACCCTACAATTGGTCCTCTCCATGTACCACACCAACGAGCCCAAAAGTGGTCAATGAGTGCCCTTTTGGCAGTCTACCTATAGAACCAAGTCCTCTAAAAAAACTTCAGGGTAAGCGCTGGGCCACCCCTGCTTTGCCCACCCCTTCCTCCACCACGGGAAAAAAACCCAGAGGAGGCAGTGTGGCTCTGGCCACCACTGCCTGTTCAGCCTGACTCCTTGCCTGTTTAACCCCCCCTCTAATAAGGCAGGAGGTGGTTATAGGGGGTCGCTTCTTCCTTCACTTGGACAAGTGGAGGGGAATCACCAGAGATGCCTGGGTACTGCAGCTCATAGACAGTGGCCACACTCTGTAACTTCTGGAGTGGCCTCCAGAAAAAACTCCAGTTCTGTCCTCTTACCCTCCAGACCGCATTCCCATGCTTTGGGAGGGAATCCACTCTTTCCTGTGCAGAAGGGCCATAGACCTGTCCCAGAGACCCAACAGGGCAGATGGTTCTACTTCCGTTTCTTCCTGGTCCCTAAATGTACAGAGGATCTCAAGCTCATTCTAGACCTCTGGGAGCTGAATTTGTTCGTTCAGTACAAAACGTTCTAGATGGTAACACTTCAGGGTCTGCTGCCCCTTCTGCACCGAGGAGATTGGATTTGCTCCCTCAGCATGAAAAATGCCTACCTATATCCAGGTACATACCTCCCACGCACAATACCTAAGGTTTCATTTCCAGGGGGCACACTTCCAGTTCCGGGCTTTGCCCTTTGGCTTGTCCTCAGCCCCTTGGCTATTTACAAAATGATTGGCAGTGGTGGCAGTGGCCCTCAGGCAGAAGAGACTCTGTCTTTCCCTATCTGGATGACTGGCTTCTCAACGCCCCATCCAGGATCAGCCTGGCACAGACTCTGGAACACACCGCCTGCCTGTTCCAGGACCTGGGGATCACAGTCAACCTCCCCAGCTCAGTTCTGACCCCCTGTCAGTGCCTTCAGTATATAGGGGCAGTCCTGGAGATGGCTGAGGGTATGGCCTTTGTGTCTCAGGACTGGGCAGTCCTGGAGATGGCTGAGGGCATGGCCTTTGTGTCTCAGGACTGGGCAGATCACTGTATAGTTTTAGCCCACTTGCTATACAATAGCCACCATGTCTTGGTCAGAACCTTCCGCTGGCTCTTGAGCCTGATGGCTGCAGCTGTAGCCACAGTGTCTCTAGCTTTATTGCACATGAGGGTACCTCTGTGGACACTGAGGGCCCAGTGGGACCAATGTATCGATGACCTGGAACAGCAGGTCATGGTTTCTTCTCTGGTGTAAAAGGTTCTGTTTTGGTGGATGGAACCCAGCAACCTGTTAAGAGGGATTCCTTTCCTCATTCCTTCCCCTCTGCAAATTCTCATGACAGATGCTTCAGGGTTGTAGTGGGGGGGGGGGCCTCGTCTAAGGCCCCATCAAACACAAGGGACGTGGTCCAAGCTGAAGTCCTCTCTCCACATCAGTGTCCTGGAAATGCAGACCATTCTTTATGCATTGCAGACATTCTAGACTCAGCTATCCCCAGGTCTTCTGCTAGTGCTTTCAGACAATATCAGTGTCGTACACTACATCAACAAGTGGGGGTGGCACTGACTTATACCCTGTTTGCCAGGAAGTGATGAGAGTCTGGTATTGGGTTCTGGAACACGGTCTAGAACTGTCAGCCATCCGTGTTCCAGGTGTCCAGAATGTCAAGCCTAAGCTGGTCACAGTCAAAAACGCAAAAATTGGAGCTGCTGACCTCAGCAGTAGAAGACTTGTTTGACAGGTGGGATCATCCAGAGTTGGACCCTTTTGCGTTCCCACTCAATGCAAAAATGATGCTATTTTGCTTGCTTGATCCAGGGCCTGAAGTTTTCTGGTGAGACATGTTGTCCCTCTCTTGGAAAGGGAGGTTTCTGTACCCATTTCCTCCCTTTCCCCTACTTCAGAGGGTTCTGGTCAAGCTGCAGATGGAAGGGGCCATGATGATCCCCTTCCTTCCTTCTGGCTTCATCAGATCTGGTTCCCTTTGCTGCAGCAGCTGACAGTGGAACCTCCAGTACCCCTTCTTCTGTGCACCAGCTTGCTGTCCCAGAACCAGGGCACCCTTGTCCATCCAGACCTCAAATCCCTGCATCTTCATGCCTGGCTCCTGAGAACATAATCATGGCTTGGTTTGGGGTGTCAACTAAGGTGGCTGATGTCCTGGTGGTGGCTAGGAAGCTTTCTACTACAGCCGTTTATTCTAGGAAGTGGAAATGTTTTGCGCTGTGGGCTGCTTCATATCAGCTGGATCCCTTCATTTGTCCAGTGAATCAGGTTCTGGAATACTTGCTGTCCCTTTCAGACTCTGGTTGAAGTACTCCTCTCTTATGGTGCACATGTCTGCCATTTCTGCCTTCCATGTGCCTAGTGATGGCCGTACAGTGGCACAACTAGAGGTGTCCTGCACATTTCTGAGAGGCATTCTTCACCTGAAGCCTCCTATCCATAATCCAGTCCCACCTTGGGACTTGAACTTTGTGTTGGAAAAACTTACTTTACCTCTTTTTGTGTTGGAAAAACTTACTTTGGCTCCTTTTGAGTTGGCCACGACATGCGAGCTACGCTTTCTGTCATGGAAGGCATTGTTTTTAGTTGCTATTACTTCTGCTCATAGAATTTCAGGGCTACAGGCGCTCATGTGCGAGCAGGGTCGGACTGGGGTACAGAGGGTCCACCTGGAAAGAGGATACAAGGGCCCACCTGGAAACTCAATAGAGGAGGGCCCTGGTTGACACACTCATATCAATATTCCACTTCAATCTGATGCACTAGCTCTATGTTTGCATCTTACATTTATCAACAGTGTCCCAGATACCCCATTAATTAGAAAAAAAGATGATAAATGCAAATGTTTTCAGAGTTCAGAAGGTAACCACTTACCCAACTGAGGGGGGCCCACCTGGAAATTTCCAGGTAGCCAGGTGGGCCAGTCCGACCCTGTGTGCGAGCAGCCTTATTTAGTTTTCCACAAAGACAGGGTGTCTTTGCGTACTAATCCTAAGTTTCTTCCTAAGGTAGTGTCGAACTTTACTTTAAATCAGTCTATCCACCTTCCTGTTTATTTTCCAGAGCTTTAGATGTGCATAGAATTTTACATTATTACACACACACCGTATAAAGGACTGTAGGAAGTCCTCTCTGTAGTTTGTTTCTTTTGCCCATGGGAAAGATTGTGTCTCTGTTTCAAAAAAAAGGGTATATCCAAGTGGTTGGCCAACTGTATTACTTACTGCTACAAGAAGTATGGTAAGGAACTTCCTGACGTTGTTCATGGCCATTCCACCAGAGGTATGGTCACTTCTGTTGCCTGTTTCAGGAGTGTGTCAGCTGCAGAGATCTGTGCTGCTACTACTTGGAGTACTGTCCACACCTTTACCAAGCACTACAGCCTAGACATTGCCTCTAGGCGTAGGGCCAGTTTCAGCCTAGCTGTTCTTCAGGGCCTCCTTTCTTAGGCTATTGGTTTCCAACTGCCCAGCCTGCATTTCCTGATGTCAGAAGTGCTTGGGACTCGTTCCATTGGTGATGGCCTGCTGCAAGAGATACCCCTGACGTCAGATAGTACAGTTACGTAAGAACTTACAGTAACAGCAGATCTTCGAGAGGATCTCTTGCAGCAGGCCATGCCATCCCTTCCTCCTTCCCTCCCTGGGCCTGGGAGGCCCTTTTGTGTCTTTACCTCCTTCTTTGCTGTCTCTTCTTTGGCAGGGACATTTGGTTCCTCCTCGGTTCTCTTAGGTAGGACCAGGTGGCTTACAGTCTCTGGCAGGAGAACTAAGGAGGGCATGGGGGCTACCACTCTTATAGGATAGGGTGACATTGACATATTTATTTATTTAAAGATTGGTAGCCAGGAAAGGCACACTGTGCCAAGGTTTATTTCCAGGTGTGACGCAGGGGAGAGGGGGAATAGGAGTTTACAATATAAAAGAGACAGTTACATTGAGATACAATGTACATTTTTAGGTAGTGCAGTAATATGTACATAGCAGTGCCTAACAGTTTTCCTCAGAGTTAATATCTGAGGTACAGAATGATAAAGTAAAACAATAATAAATTAGCTAGACATAAATTGACAGATAATCAATAGCAGTGTAGGAAGTGATATAGTGGGGAGTGAAAATCCATGTATAAAACTAGACTTGCGAAATTGAGAGGCTGGGGAAGTATGGTTCGTAGGGCCTCAGGAACAGCAGCAGGAGGTTACTGGGGGGTGGTCTAAGAGACGCTTAAGGGCAGGGAAAGTGGGGATGAGACAAGTAGTATATGGCATATGATGTCATAGTGGGCAGCCCCTTGGAAGACTGCTAGCTAGAAAAGTTTCTGTGTGGTCCTAGTGCCTGGCAGCTATAGTTCAACTGGTGTGGCCTGCTGCAAGAGATCCTCTTGAAGATCTACTGTTACGGTAAGTTCTTATGTAATTGTACTTTACTGTAACTGTAGATCTTCAAGAGAATCACCTCCGCAGGGCTACAGCGCATCCACCCTCCTTCCCCCTTACTGTTTCAGTTGCTGGCATAGATGCCTACTGCCTTCTTGGGGTGTCCATAAGTGCTTTATGTTTACATTTCTGTTTCCAGTCCCATGCCTCTGTTTGTGTGCCTGGCCCTCGTTTGGTCTTCTGGTTCCTACCAGAAGGATACCCTCTGAGCTTGCCTCCGGCAGGGGATTAAGAAGAGACGGGGCCACCCATGTTGTATTGATGTCGATGTTGTACACTATCATGGACAGCCTGTGGCTAGCAAGTTTCTGAGTGGTCCTGATGCCAACAGCTTACAGTTCCAAAGGTGTGGCCCAATGGAGGCGAGTCTCTCAAAGATCTACCATTACGGTATGTAACTGTTCTTTCTGTGCTTGTGGTTCAATTTGGCAGTGGGCGACATGCCACGCCCACATTGAGGGTTACTTAAAGTGCACATGCTGAAGCATCCTTTGGACAGTCATTCATTCCAACCACCATCCAACCCCTCCTCCTTCGGTGACACCTCTATTTCCTGACTGGATTGGACTTTCTTCCCTAAGGTACCTTTGGTATAAGGGGACATTGTCTGTGCAATATGTCTAAAGGTAGAACCCTCCTAAAGAGGTTTCCTGTGTCTTTACTGCACCCCAAAAGGGTGGTAGTCCCTCTAGCAGGGACAGAGTGGTGTACGCCAGTGTTACAGTCTATGTGCACAAGCATCTACACACTACCTGCCTCCCAAACTATCTCAGTACCTACCAGTCTATTACCGATCTTTCTGCTTCTCAGCAGTCATTTCCATCCTTCCAACCAGTCTACCACACTGCCTGAGTATTACCGTATAAGGAGCCTGATGGTCTGCTGAAGCTAGTAAAAGGGGTGTTCTGGTTTTATTCATAATTTTAAAATTTTTTTTTTCAGTTTTCTTTCGGCTCATCACTATCCGATTGTCATACGCTGTCCTTGATTGTTCTGCTGGGATATGCTATTGGGTACTCCCCCCTCCCCCACCCAGTAGACTAATTAAAGAGACCCTTTCCTCACACTTTTTAAAACAAAAAGGAACCTCCCTTACCTCCATGGGAGTTCCTTTGTGACCATGGTCAGTTTTTTAAAAGTTGGCCCTAAGAAAGAGAAGGAATTGGAATTTGCCTCTGAGGGTCTCACTGCTCAAATCCCTTCCACCTCTTGCTTTCTGGCCATGGCTCCATATTCGTACATTTTGTGATGTATGGATGGGGAGAGCACGGGGGCGTGCTCCATACAAGTCCATGAAGTGACTTTTCTAATATATTTTTATTTGCTTGTCGAGTTTTAAAAAATCAGCCAGCACTTATGCTTGAGGGTCTTGTTAGCTAACTGCTGGCTTTGAGTTTTTTCCAAAACTCGATTTAATGCACATAAAATTGTATCAGAAAAGAAGCTCCATAGACTTATACAGAGCATGCCCCCATGCTCTCTTATTCAGACAACATCCCAAAACGTCAGAGCGCAGGGGCATGCCCAGCAACCAGGCAGTGGAGGGACTGAGCAGCAAACTCAGGGACAAATTATGATTCCTTCCTTTCCATAGGGGCAACTTTTGAAAAAAAAAATAGCCATTGTCACATGGGAACTACCATGGAGGTAAGGGAGGTTGCAGGTTTTTTTTTATTCTGTTGGATTTCACCAGGAAAAGTTCTGTTTGAATCTTTTGGCTTTTGTTACCATTACTAGATAGATGACATTCAGGTATGCCTCTCTTTTCCAAAATGATCTGACACTGTGTAGAGATACAATTAATACAGAGATAATGTATGGTCTTCAATTGTTAACCGGTTTGTTAACCATTGAGAGGTTGCCAGGGCGACCATGTAAACCTCAAGAGCGAAGCTCGAGAGGTTAACGTCGCCATGGCAACCTCGAGATGGGTTAAAAAAACAGTTGACAATCGATATATCATACATTATTTTTTATAATGTATGGTACTGTTTATGTTTAAAAAATGAGAAAGCAGTTCTTTTTTTTTTTTTCCAATTGTTTAACCAGGTGAGATGCACTAAGCTGAAAGCTTGTTTACAGGTGCAACCTGGGAGCACAGGGAAGTTAAGTGACTTGCTCAGGGTCACACAGTATGCAAGTGGGGGCTGTGAGATTCAAACCAAGGTCTTCAGATTTGCAGCTTAGAGCCTTAAACCATTACGTTATACTGCCTCCCTGAAATTCCTTACTGCAGTTTTTTGTGTCACTGCCACTCTGCTCTGGGTCATGCTCTCACCCCATGGCCGTTTCATGGCCTCCTGATCAAGTTGCATGCATCGCAGCCTATTTGATTGTTAACCCATTGATGTGATGTACCATTGATGGGTTAACAACTTCAATAACGCACATCGATGGTAAGCGTTGTTATAAAAAGGTAGATTTCTACCTATAGTAAGTAAATAGTAAAATTTATTTTTAGCGCTTTTCAAAATCAAAGCGCTGTACAGTAGTTAAATACATAAAACATACATGTAACATAACAAACAACAATAAAATACAGTTCCAATTTCATGTCATTGCAATAACTACTCCCCATAGGCCTTTTGGAATAAATATGTTTTAACTCTGATTTAAGCTTTGAGGTCAGGCAGCTTCGTATCCGGCAGGTAGAGAATTCCACAGGGTCGGGCAGCATAGGAAAAGCGCTACGTGCCCCAGATGTTTTAAACGAACCCTGGGAACCTCTAGCAATCCCTAAGTCGGTGGATCTGGTGAGCGGGAGGGACGATAGGGAATAAGTAGATCTTGCAGATATTGCGTCCCCGTTCGTGTAGGGGCTTTATAGGTCGCAACCGACCTCAAGGTGATCCGCCACTGAACCGCAGCCAGTGCAGTTTGCGCAGCACAGGCATAATATGATTCCTAATTGATGTCCCGCTCAAAAGCCTGGCTGCAGCGTTCTGCACCAGCTGCAAGCGGCGGATATCAACCCCGGCAACCCTAGGTACAGGGCATTGCAGTAAACAAGGCGAGAGGTAACAAAGGCGTGGACTAATGTCGGGTCGGCGGAGAAACAAGGTGTTTCACCCGGCGATATTCTCAGATGGTAAAAAGAAAGTTTGGCGGCAGATGACACCTGAAATTTTGGCGTCAAACTACTAGTCGTATGATAACACCAGGTTACGGCACCGGTCTGAGGTCGAGAGCTGGGCTCCATCGATCCATATGCCCGGAAGGAGACCAGCCCACAGCCCGCCTCTCGACGACCTGGGTCCACCACCAACACCTCAGTCTTATCCGGGTTTAACCTTAGCCAGCTGGCACTCATCCAATCACTGATCTCAGATAGACAGTTGTTAAGTCTAGAGACCGCATCTACTTGCCGGGACTAAAGGACAAATATAGCTGGGTGTCATCTGCATAGCAGTGAAAACCCAACCATAATGCCTAATAATGTCTCTAATGGCAGCATATAGACAGCGAACAACATGGGTGCCAAAATGGAACCCTGCGGGACCCCACAAGGCAGGGAGACGGCATCAGAGGAGTAAGTTCCAGTGACAACCCTATGTCTCCGCCCTGTGAGATAAGATTGAAACCATTTTAGGGCTATACCAGACAGTCCACAATGGAGCCGCAGGCATTCCAAAAGCACACCATGGTCCACAGTGTCGAAGGCCGCGGAGAGATCAACAACAACGTTCTACCATACTTTATAATTTTGTTATTGCAGTCAAATAAGTGTGTGTCCTAAATTCTGTAACAATTGTTTCATTGGAAAATTGGACAACTTATGTAGGAATGCTTCAGTAACGTAAGTGGAATAATTGGTAGAAGGTTAATACCGTGAAGGCACATAGATTGTCTTGGGTAGAGTTCCGCCCTTAAAGATAAAGAGGGACAAGGTCTCCGTAGACCAGAGGTACCATAGAGAAGAAGCCCAAAACTGCAGAGCCAAAGGCTTGTAATAAAATGGTCAAAAACACGTACTGTAAGAAGAGAAGGAACAAAAAGAGCTGACCAAGAATAGATGGAACTGCCATCCAGGCCCAATTCAAGGATGAATTATATTATTATATACTGTAAGATAACTTTCTGCACAAAGGAGAGGGGAAAATAACCTATGGTGGAAATCTCTGAGGATCCAAGACCTTAGGTAACCCTCCCTTCAGGCATACTATTTTATTTAAATTTTATTAACTTTACAGGAGAATTTGAAAAACTCCAACAGCTAAAGAATCCTGATGACTCATAAATCCTGACATGCTGCTTCAAGGAGAAGGCTGAATTGGTCTTTTTTGTCTGCCTGTCTCAAATAAGACTACCACCCTTAGATGTTACTGGGCAGGAGCCAGCTCAGTGGCGTGAAGGGATGTGGCATTGATGCTTTACCTTCTGCCATGCCAGCAACCTGTGTTCATGGTGCGAGCGGGTTGCTGGGGGCCAGCTGGGGAGGGAGGGAGAGGATTGAGCTTCCAGAGGACTGCTTACCTCTTCTGAGGAGGGAAGGGGCCAGCAGCTGGTGTTAACCTGACCCCCAGCTGAAGCTGGGGGTTGTCATTCTGATTCTGCCAACATGGGGGCAGAGGCGGGGAAGACGCCCAGCGTGCCATGTACAGGAGTGTGCACGACACCGCCATTGGCATCATTGCATGTCTTGCCTCCGCATCGGGGAAGAAAACCAGGGGAAAAACATTGCCGACTGGTAGGATGACACCTGTCCTTCACAAGCTCCACACCCAGCCAGCTAGGCACTTCCAAGCTGCATGAGGCAAGTTCCAGTAGATGCCGGGGTAATGGGACTGGTGGGACCGGTGGATGTGAGCCAGTTCATAAGGGGAGCATAAAGAGATTAAAAAAACAAACAAACAGGAAGATCGCGCTGTGCTGGCGACCCAGGTTCGAGAACAGACTCGGGACATTCGGGGTCAGCAGAGGAAGGAGAGGATTGAGCATCTGGAGGATTGCTCTCCTCTCCTGGGGTAGGTTGTAGGGGTTGCCTCGCTCTGTAGAGCCCCCAGTGAAGATTGGGAGCACTACAAGAACAGCGCTGTAGACGGCAGGAAAAACGTGAAAATGGCACCCACACAGGCCAGATGCCGGTGGCCCCATTTTCCCACGTTGGGAAGCCCCCAAAGCTGCGTACCCTCACCCAGAAAAGAAGCAAGGGAGTACCGAGGTGCACTCCGGTCTCCCCTCCTGATGGCCCCTGGCTAGCGGGGTGGCCCCCCAGCGTAGGGATATGTCTGGGTCAGCCGGGTGAAGGAGCAGCAGGACAACAGAACGGGAGAGGCGGTGGCGGGTGAAGCTGGATGCCCAAAAGAGTGGGCAGCTGGATGCAGTAAGGAGGGATAAAAAAGAATATGCCAAAAAAAAAATGTTACAGGGCACAGCCTTGAACCAGAGGAGACCCGGCATGTGAGGCTTCCACCCCTGAAGGTGCTCGGAGGACACAAAACTAATGAAACAACAGGGCTGAAGAGTGGACCCCAAGGAGAAGGTGAAGACTTAGATTACAGCTACTTTAGACTTGGTTGCCCAGTTACTCTCCTCTGAAGTACAAGACCCATAGGTAAAAAGATTGGAGCCAAGCCTTTGAGGGGCAGACAGATGTGTTGAGTGCCTGGTAGTTGGGAGTGAATGCCCAGTGGTCATTGGGACAAGTACCAGATAGTCATTATGGCGAGTCCCCGAAAATCTGAGAGTATTGCAGCATGAAGGGGAGAGCAAAGTCCACTTTGGTAGTATGGTTGTGGAACGTGAAGTGCAGTAGCGGTAGAAGTTTGTGAGTGCTGAGCTCTGGGTAGAGGACCTGGACAACCACCTTGGCAGGCTGATGAGCAGTGCCAACAGAAGAGAAGCTGCAGATCGAAAGCCACATGAATCCAGAAGGGCAGAACACAGCCATGGCAACATATCTGACAGTTGATTCACGGTCACGAACCTAAGTCAGTTGAGCATCGAAGACCAGACTGCTGAGACAAGCTGAGCCTCTATTTGAACTAATGGCATATTAAGATCTTCTTCGGGGGGTATCTCAGTCATCAGGTTACACCATAGGAACCTTCACCATCAGAGATGAGGAATCCACATGTAAGATTTTCAGCAGTACAACTGGGGCCACCCACACTGTTGATATCCGCCTACATCACCAACCCTATATAGACGTGGGTGGCCCCACTCCCTCCTGAGTTCTTTCCCGCCATCGACTTGCAAGTGCAGTCTCTGCAGAAGAGCCATCGCAGTGTTTTGCGCCTTTTTTGGCCTACGGACGTTTTTTCTTCTATTTGCTAAAATCTCTTTTGGAGATTTTTCTTTTTTTGTTTTATGTCAAGAGTTAATCTGCCTTCTTCTTCTCTTTTCCGGCACTGCTGCTGTGGGAAGAAAATTGCCACTACAGATGAACACTCTATTTGTGTCTTCTGTCTTGGGCCTGATCACGATGTCTCCGACTGTGAGCTTAACTAGAAAACCCTTAGGTGACGCAAGAAGGTTCTCAAAATATTCCTGATGGAGCAGCAGGTAGCCAACTCTGGGCAGGGGTCCTCGGGGGACCCTGGCCACTCTGTTGCCTGCGGATCTACGCGTTCCAAGGCCTGAGACAAGTCCTCAGGGAAAAGTCACAGGAAAGACCAGGATCACGACTGTCCCCCCCCCCCCCGGCAGCCATCTCGTTCCCGTCGGCCTCTCCTTCTTTGGGGGCTCTTCATCGATATCAGCTGCCCCGACGAAGAGACCAGCTGTCTAGGTCTCTTTTCCTTCCAGGCCCATACAGGCGGCTCCGCCACCCTGGGCCTGGGCCAGAGGAGGGGCGTCTGGCAAGGAGTCAAGCTGAGGAGGGACCAGGCTGCCCGGCCGTCAACCTCCGAGTCGTCAGTCCCTCCTCTGTCGATGATGAGCTCATCATTGACGGCTACCCTGTTGATGCCTGCCCCTTCCTCTCCGAGGGCTACAGGCTCGTCGGGCTCTCAGGACAGTGGCCCATCAACATCTGTGCCAGGGAACCCCCCACCGTCGACGATGACTATGGATCTGAACGAAGTACTTGTCAAATTCACTAAAGTACTTGTTCAGCAGTTCACTGCCTTCAATTGGCCATCATTGCCGGCACTGTTGACGATGAGTCCATTGTCGACCCCTGTTCATCGACCATGGGAGGCTCCCCTTGGACCACCGAAGACCACTCTGACATCAGACCTGGACTAGGTGGTCGACGTCGAGGAGGAGTACCATCCCGAGTTCATCCTCAAGGATGATATAGAGGATGAGAAGGGAGAGGAGGAAATTCTCATTTCTGATAGACCTGTTGCCTCTTTAGTCAGTGAGGACTCAGTTAAACATATCCCAAGGTCTCCGCCTGAGGATGCTACCTTTTTTAATGTCATGAAGCAATTGTCTGCCACTATGGGTTTCCAGACTGAGGAGGAAGATGTCACCAGGAAAGAACTGGTGGAATTCCCGGAGGTCCCTGAATCTCCCCTAAGATTATCCCTCCTATGCTGCCAGCCCTAAAGAAGGCTGCCACAGTAGCCTGGCACAGACCAGACATGGTGCCAGCTATGCCACTCAGGACAGACAAGCTTTACAATGCCCCTCAGGGCCTTCCTTATTTTGCTGCCTACGCCAAAATGGACTTGGTGGTCATCAAGGCAGTCCATGACAGATCTAAGGTGCCTAAGCACCTTAGTTCCCTTCCCCCAGATAAGGAATCCTGCAGAATTGACCTCTGGGGCAAAAGGGTTTATGTCTCCTCTACTTTGGGCCTAAGGGTTGTAAACTATCTGTCACATATGATAAAATTCCAGAATACCAACTGGAGAAAGGGCAAAGCTGCCTCTTAAGCCCTTCAAGATGGTTCCCAGAAGCAAAAATTGCTCCAGTGTTTGCAAACTGTGGAAGATGTCAGTTAACATCTCCTCAGGGCCTTGTATGACATAGCTGACACAGTGGCCAGGGCAGTTGCCACTGGCATATGCCTTTGTAGGCAAAACAAGGTACTTAATATTCCTTTCAGTGGCACCAAGCTCTTCGGCTCTGATGTGTAGGATCTTATCAATGATCTGCAGGCCTCTGGCACAGCCATCAAGTCTGTGTATTCTCTCTACCTCACTCAGCCCCATGGTAGAGGGCGGCCTGCTTTTCATAGACAGGCCAATAGGCCAATCCCAGGCCCCCATACCCAGGGTAAGCACAGAGTCCAGGCCTCCTTTCCCGGCCCCTCCAATGCTGGAGCAGCAAGCAAGCATCCCAGAAATGATGGGCCAGCCTCCTCAGTTGGTCCCTCCTCAGCTTGACTCCTTGCCAGACCCCTCTTCTGGCCCAGACCCAGAAGATGGTGGTTGGAGGTCGGTTCTCCCTCCATCTGAATCAATGGAGAACCAGGGGTTTTATTCCAGGTTCTTCCTGGTCCCCAAAAAGACCAGAAATCTGAGACCCATTTTAGATCTGAAGGACCTCAATTTCTTTGTCCAGTACAAAAAGTTCTGGATGATAACTTTGCCAGGCCTCATGCCCCTTCTCAAGACCAGGGACTGGTGCTGTTCACTGGACATTCAGTATACCTACCTGCACATTTTGGTCTTTCCTCCTCACAGGAGGTTTTTCCGTTTTGCCTTTCAGGGTGAGCATTACCGGTTCAAAATGCTGTCCTTTGGCTTATCCTCTATGCTGTGTGTCTTTACCAAATGCTTAGCAGCCTCAGCAGCTCTCAGAAGAGAGAGACTATATGTCTTCCCTTACCTGGACGATTGGCTTCTCAAGGCCCTGTCCAGGGAGCAGTTCTTGCTGACTCTGAAGCACACTCTACAGCTCTTCCACTCTTTGGGCATAGTGATCAACCTGCCCAAGTCAGTACTAGTTCTGTCCCAAAGACGGCAGTACATTAGGGTGGTTCTGGACTCCGAACAGAGCAAGGTCTTCTTACCCCAAAACAGGGCAGAATGTCTTATGGCCTAGGCTCAAGAAGTTGCCCAGAGTTGGTACATTCCTGCCAGACTGTACCTCAGGCTATTGGAGCTAATGGCTGTGGCCATTCTAACCATTCTACTGGCCAGGCTTCACATGCGCATCCTTCAGTGGACCCTCAGAGTGCAATGGGACCAGTGTACAGACAAGTTAGACCAACAAGTCTTGGTTTCCTCCCCAGTTCGCAAGGTACTGCAGTGGTGGATGGACCCCTCGAACCTTCTTCCAGGGGTTCCCTTTCGGATCTCCTACCCACATCAGATTCTAACCATGGATGCTTCGGGGCTCGGTTTGGGGAGCACACCTAGGTCTTTTCCAAACCCAGGACTCCTGGTCTCAGTGGGAAGCCACCCTGTATATCAACATCCTGGAGATGACAGCGGTGCCCTATGCCATGCAGGATTTCAGGAGCATCTTGCTCCAGGCCAACTGCTGGTGCAGTCGGACAATCTGAGTGTAGTCTACTACATCAGCAAGCAGGGTGGGGCTCACTCATACTCCATTTGCAGGGAGGCCATGAGAGTGTGGTATTGGGCACTGGAGCACAATTTGACACTTTCAGCTGTCGACGTACCAGGTATCCTAGACACCCTGGTGGACAGTCTCAGCAGGACTCAGTCCAGCATGCATGAATGGGAGCTTCTCTCATCCATAACAGAAGATTGTTCGACAGATGGGGTCATCCAGAGTTGGACCTTTCTGCATCCCCACTCAACGCAAAACTGACCAGTTTCCCCTTGCTAGATCTAGGACCTGGAGTTTTCCGGCAAAACACGTCCCTCTCTTGGAGCGGGAGATTTCTGTATGTATTTCCTCCATTTCCACTTATTCAAAGGGTGCTGATCAAGCTGCAAATGGAGGGGGCCAGCATAATTATGGTAGCTCCATTCTGACTTCGCCAGATATGGTTCCCTCTGCTGTAGCAGCTGGTGGAGGAACCTCCAGTCCCTCTGTCACATTGCAGGAATCTGCTGACCCATGACTGGGGGACCCTGGTCCATCCCAGCCTCAGGTCCCTCCATCTGCATGTGTGGCTCCCGAGGTTGTAGCCATCGCCAGGTGCAGGGTCTGTAACAGGGTAGTGGATGTCCTGGTGGCCGCCTGCAAGCCTTCCACCCGTGCCACTTATGCCATGAAGTGGAAACGATTTGCCATCCAGGCTGCCAGGCATTCCCTAGACCCTTTCACCTGTTCTGTGAAGCAAGTCCTGGACTAACTGATTTCTTTGTCTGACTCAGGCCTCCAGTATTCCTCCCTCAAGGTCTAACATTTGGCTATTTCTGCCTTTCATGAGCCCGTGGGTGGCCACACAATTGCTGGATGTTTCCCGTACCTTCTTTAGGGGCATCCTGCATCTGAACCCCCCAATCCATTCACCTGTCCTGGCTAGGGACTTGAATTTTATTTTGGAAAAGTTGACTGTCTCCTTTTGAGCGACTTGCGATTTATTCTTTCTGTCTTGGAAAATGTTATTTTTAGTTGCAGTTATTTCTGCTTGAAGAATTTCAGAGCTTCAGGCCCTCTGGTGCAAGGAGCTTCATTTGATTTTTCACAAAGGCAGGGTGTCATTGCGCACAAATCCTAAGTTTTTGCCTAAGGTGGTTTCAGAGTTTACACTCAATCAATCTGTCCACCTTTCTTTTTATTTTCCTGAGTGTGCCAATCCTGGGGAAGCATTGCTCCATACATTAGATGTGCGCAGAACTTTGAAGTATTATCTGCTTCGGACTAAGGAGTCCAGAAAGTCTAAGTAGTTTTGTTTCTTTCACCCCAGGTAGAGCGGGCGCTTCAGTTTCTAAGCAATTTTTATCCAAATTGTTGGCAAATTGCATTGTGTTCTGCTACAAGTATGGCAAAGAATTGCCTGGTGCTGTCAAAGCTCATTCCACCAGAGGCATGGCTACCTCAGTGGCTTGTTTCACGGGGGTTTCAGACACTGATATATGTGCTGCTGCCACCTGGAGTACAGTCCACACTTTTACCAAGCATTACAGTCTGGACATTGCTTCAGGAGCCAAGTTTATGGAGTTCCAGCCTCCCAGACTGTCTGTCTTTACCCATGTCACTGCTTGGTACTCATTCCCATGGTGTAGCCTGCTGACTGAGATACACCCGAAGAAGATAGAACAGTTACATAAGAATTTACGATAACAGTAGATCTTCAAGGGGATCTCAGTCATCAGGTCTGATTTCCCTCCCACCATCCCCCTTCTTTGGGCTACTGTTCAGGACCTGGCTATCTGCTGTATTCCATCATTTCTATTTAGAGCCGGATCCCTCTGTCTCTTCTCAGTTCTCCAGGGCATCAGCTTTGCTCCCTTCATCTCCGGAGGGAAAGAACTTTTGAGGGAGTTGGGCCGCCCATGCCTATATAGGGTTGGTGATGTCAGCAGACATTGATCACGTGGGTGGCCCCAGTTGTACTGCCTGACAATCTTTCGTGTGGACTCCCCGGCTCTGATGGCGAAGGTTCCTATGGTGTAACCTGATGACTGAGATCCCCTCGAAGATTTACTGTTTGGGTAAGTTCTTGCGTAACTTTTCTTTTTCCAAACTTGGATAGCCTTATTTAGTCTTATGACTGCATCAGGTTGGATGTGTGCAGGAACAGTTTGCTTGAAAACATTTCAAGCACTTCAGTCTTTACAAGGAAAAATTTGTTTTTTTGGCCAGCCACCAACATTTTCTGGTCCAGTTCCTGGTCCAAGGTCCATGAGTTATGGGATTTTTGTTGCAAAATTCAGTACCTGCCAAAATATCCAGATTTTGACAATAGAATTTTCCTAAAAATATTGTTAAAAAACTTCTTTTCCTCTTTATTTTTCTTCCAGATTCCCCCTCCCTTGCTATTTTTATCCTGCAGTGTGCCTTTCATGAACCTATTACTTGGCTGAACCACGTGCATCCATGCAGTGAAAGTGGCACATAGCAAGATGAAAACTGAAAACAGACTGGTGCCTTTGAACATAATTTTCACAGTTTCAAGTTGATTGTAACAAATCCCTTTGGATATTATAGAGCATTACTGGGTGAAATATCCAGTAGAATTGGCCGCGTAGTGTAGAGTATTCAAGTGCTTTGTAAGCAAAGCCCTGGAGTTGTCTAATTAAGTCTACCTTCCTGATTTAATTCTTCTTCTGCCTTCTCTAGGCCTCATTAGATTTGAGTTTGTCTGCCAGTTTCCAGGCTTCTCTGTAATTATTTTTTTTCTCTCCGCCACAGCAGGAGGCTAGCAAAGCTACAGACGTGGCTTCAGAACTCTGCCCCCAGATCTCAGGGACTGCAGCTGGTTTGATCAGATGGCCTTTCTGCTGTCACACAGCGCTCTTTAGATTTGGTGGAAAGGAAGATTGTTGCTAAGCTACAACACATCCAGGGGTCTGGATCAATATTGAAAAATGTAAAAAATGTGGGTTTTACAAAGAGATGCGTTGTGCTGCTTTCATCCTCTTGGTAGTTAGTTCTCTCAAGGAGGGGGTCCACTTTTTTCTTTTAGCCTCTGTTTCTTCTGGGTTGGGCTTAGCTTTTCCTTTTCTTCTGTCGGGCAGCACAGCATCCGCTCAAACACAGTTCATGGTCCCCAGTACTCTTGCAGGTGCTGTCTCTCTCTGTCCCTGTGCCTTCAGTCCCCACAGTGGTCCTCAACCTCCTCCAAGATCCAAAGTGGAGACAGGAGATGGCGTGGGGGAATACAGAGGCCTGCATTGGGCCACAGGAGTGTGAGGGAAATGTGGATTTCATTCCCAGCGATTCCAAGTCTGCCTTGGGCCACTGGAGTAAGGGGAGGTGTGGACTTCATTCCCACGGTAGCGGGTCATAATAACGCACAAGGAAGAGTGCTGAAAGTGCCACGTTGTGCAAAGCGCTTGAGAGGATTTAGAGTGACAGGGGTTTGAAGGCGGTGGGGAATTACACGTACAACTAAGCTCTGCAGATCCTCTGGAAATCGAGGTTGCTGTGTGCTGGGGTGCTGGTGAGCCACTCCCATGGTGGAGTGGCTAGGGTACCAGCACATGGCAGAGCAGGAGACCTGGGACCGCGGTTCGGTTCCCACCTGGTCTGCTCCTGCTGCAGCTTTTTGTATTGATTTTAAAAACTTAATTTCCCTCCTCTTGATTTTCTCCCCATCCCCGAAGTCCACGACCCCCTGGAGTTGGTTAGTGTAAGTCTGGGGGTGTGTGGGGGGTGTGTGGAGCTCCCAGCATAAATCGAAAAGTCCCATTGTTTTCAATGGGGTTCGCTGTTGTAGTCGGGTTGCTGTTGTCCCCAACCTTGTATGTGTGTGTGCCGCTGTTTTCCATGCAGCATGTATTGCCGTGTGGTTATTGTCCGAGGCGAGATGACCCCATGCCCATTCCCACCAGTCTGTCCCATACAACCCCCACCATGCAATGCAAACCTGCCTACCATTGTCATAATGCAGTGTGTACTGTGCCTGGTTTTCAATTTTGTGTGTGTGTGTGTGTGTTGCAGAGGGGGTAATGATGTTTGCTCACCCACACCATCTTGTGCTGCTCCTTACCCTAGCTGAAGGAATGGGACGGGCAATGCCTGTTCCCCAGAGTCTGAGCCTTTAGTCTCCAGTCCAGGGCTTGTGAGTCAGGCTCAGAAGTCCCACATTAGCACCAGTGGGCTGAGTAAGATGTTTTTCATTGCAGATCTGCCCCTAGGGGTGGGCCGGTTGCATGGCAACGGTCACTGACCTACCACCTGGGATATGGGGTTCCCGAGCGAGCTTTAGAATGCCAATAGCGGGACCAGCTGGGGGGGGGGAGCACATCACGGAGTTGATACACTTGGCTCCCAAGGAGAGAGGGGGGTTTGGCCAGTAGGCATTTGTTCGCGCTCTGCTGGCTGATCATTGGGTAACACTGATATCAGCCAAAAAGAAAGCTGTTCCCCTTCCCGCCCACTTGATTGTTGGAGCAGGGGACAGGTGAGGGTGGCGAAATTTCCCCAGTATCAGAACTCTGTTGCTGACTCAGTAAATGTATCCTTTTGTTTCTTTTGTTCGGAGTTCCTACTGCTCCCCTTCTAATGAGCAAAGGCCAAAGGGACGTTGCTTTAGGTGACAGTTTGCTTTTGGTAAGACCTTCTGTGAGTACTAAGACTCTAAGAGCTATTCACGAAAGCAAGATGGGGTGTTGCCATCAGTATGGGTAAGTACAGTGTATAAAAAAATCAAAACTTAGAGAGCTAGTAGAATCAAAAATTGTAGACAGGAAAGTGTTACACATTTTAAGAATTTTTTTCCTTTTCCATTTGCTCATTAGAAGGTTTTCTGTGTAAGAGTATTAAAGTTGGATCTGTGGAACAGCACTCTGTCTGGCAGCTGACATATCTAGTTCTGCTCCTCCCGGTACATCAGCAACACTGTGACCTCACTAACAGTGACATCACAGGTGACTGACCTGGCAGCTGTGAGTGGCTCTTCCTGAGTTGTTGTGATGTCACTGTCAGTGAGATCACAATACTGATGATGTAGTGGGGGGAATAAAACTATATATGTCAGTTGTCGGGCAGCGTGCTGTTCCACAGAACACACCTGCTAACGACAGGTAAAAAAGATCTTCTAATTACCCAAAGGGAAAAGAAAAATCACCCGAGATATAAAACGTAATAGTTGACTGCTTTTAAAAATGAATATTTGCCAGCCCAGTGGCACTGTGGGCTGAGGCGCTGGATGCCTTGCCTCAGGTTACGCCGGCGACCCATGTTCGGGAATGAGCACTGGCCACCGGGGGTTGGCAGGGGTAGAGAAGGACTGAGTGTCCAAAGGACTGCTCCCCATCTCCGGGGAGGGGGGAAGCCAGTGCTCGGCGTTCGACTGGCCTAGAGGCTGAGGGCAGTGCACGATAGCTGAAGAAAGGAGGAGATGGGGCAAGACACCTGGAGACACGTGTGGATGCATGCACGTTCCTTCCACTGAGCGTCATTGCACACCTCATCTCGGGAAAAATGGAAGAAAAAACGTTGCCATGGGCATGACAGAGGGCACCTCGCAGGCCCGCTTCCGCCAGCCATGGTGCTGGCTTCACTGTATCCTCGCCTCCAGCTGGGTTGGGGAACCCCGCCGCCTCAACGGGGGGGGGTAGCCCTGGGGTCTGGGTCAGTGCTGACTGGTAGATGCTGGGGGACAGGGTTGGGGACTCCCTCCTGAGACAGGACCGTAGCAACAGGTGCAGAAACACAGTAGCAAAAAAAAGAAACTAATATTACTTTTAGGCAGTACACTTGCTCTTTCAATACACTAGTATGTCGTACACATACTGTCACTACTATACATGGGTACCTACAGTACTAATAATTAATAGATTATTTTCCTGGAGGTCAAATCCCAGGATAATCTTGAATCATTACTCAAGTACCTTTTCCTCCCATTCATTTGAATTTTAAGATTACTAGATTAGTAGCCAGCCCAGTGGCAGAATGGTTGTGCTTCCGCCCTCCATGCTGCTGACCCAGGTTCAGGAATGGACAGGGTCACTCAGTGGAATAGCAGGGTGAGGGGAGGATAGAGTGCCCGAATGGAGCTCTCCTCCCCCAGGGAAGGAGGACCTCAGTTCCTGCTGCAGAGACTGCCAGCTGGCGGAGGCTGGACAGTAGCGCAGCAGGACAGCCCACAGAGAGGGGAAGAGCTGGAACATGATGTGGTGGCACACATGTCTTTCTGCTCCAGCTCGGGGAGAAAACTGGAAGAAAATGGCCGGGCTGCTACTCCTTCCAGGCTCTCGTATGACCGACATGGCTGGCCACCCGCCACATTGTGGTCCTGTGTAAGTGTACATAACCAGTAGGTCCATGAGAAGGTCAGTGATGGGGCTGGGGTTTGTCGTCGGGCAGACCTGGGGGGGGCATAAAATACTGATTGCAGTTAATGTGTTTTCCCTCCCACCATGGTGCAAGCATAGCCTTCCACCGACCCCCCCCCCCAACCCCATCAGCCGGTATCCCAAAGACTTAACTGCATCCTGGTAGTTTTCCCATGGCTTGCCCCCCAGTGGTGGGGGTTGACAGTAGGCGCCCAACCGCTGACAAACTGATCCAGTTCTGGGAGAAGGCCCTCTAGCCAGTGCGCAGCCTGCAAGGGGTCGGCGGTAAGTGGGGTACACTCCATGGTGAGGGAGGTGACGAGTGGGGTGCCCAGGGGTCAGTACTGGGATCCCTCTTTTTTTAATATCTACATCAGTGATATAGAGAATGGGCTAGAGGGAAGGGTGTGCTTATTTTTTGATGATACGAAAATCTGCAATAAGGTGGACACCCCGGGGGGTGGAGGCCATGAGGCAGGACCTGAAGATTCTGGAAGGGTGATTGGAAACTTGGCAACTGAAATTCAGTGCTAAAAAGTGTGCTGTGATGCACTTGGGGTGTAAAAACTCATGAGCAGCATATACTTTGGGGTGAGGAAATTAAAAAAATGGAGCAGGAGAGAGAGATCTGGGGATTCTAATATTAAGCAACCTTAAGGTAGGTAGCCAATGCAGCAAAGCGGTGGGGAAGGCAAATGGAATGTTGGCATGCATTGGGAGGGTCATTATTAGCAGAAGGAGGGAGGTACTGATACCTCTTTACAAAGCCATGATGAGAGTACGGGGTCCAGTTCTGGAGACCGCACCTACAAAAGGACATAGATGGGACAGAGAGAGTTCAGAGAAGGGCAATCTAGATGGTGCACGGTATGCAGGGGAAGCCATGTGAGCAGAGGTATAGGGAACTGGATCTGT
Source organism: Neoceratodus forsteri (assembly GCA_016271365.2). NCBI lineage: Eukaryota > Metazoa > Chordata > Ceratodontiformes > Ceratodontidae > Neoceratodus > Neoceratodus forsteri. Next base: position 1,465,996,366 of record CM057452.1, read on the forward strand.
ACACATTAGAAACTAGAAGGGGGGGGACATGATTGAAACTTTTAATTACATGAAGGGAATAAATAATGTGAAGGAGGGGAGTTTACTTAAAAAGAAGGAGGGGACTATAACTAGAGGGCATAGCCTAAGATTGGAGGGAGGAATATGTAGAGGCAATATGAGTGGGCAGTTCTTCATGGAGAGGGTGGTGGAGGCCTGGAACAAACTACTGGAGGAGGTGGGGCTGAAATGGTGGAGGAACTGGACAGACATATGGGGTTGGGAAGTGGGGGAGGACCAGTTGAAAGGGAGATGAGTAAGGGGGGAGGGGTAGACTCGATGGGCCATTGGGATCCTTTTCTGCTATCATGATTCTGTGGTTTCATCCCGCACTGCACCCGGCCTATTTACACTTTTCCTCCACTGGAGGAACGGACATGCAGTGCCGTCTGGACTTGCCCACGGACACTACTGTGCAGGAGACGTCGACTGCTGCCGTCCTTCCTTTTCCAAGTTGTTGTCCCAAGCTGCCTGCCTCCAAGTCACTGCTAGAGGGCAGACAACCGCGGGGATCAGCAACCCTCTCTCCCCAGAAGAGGAGAGCAGTCTTCTGGACGCTCAGTCCTCCTCCTCCTCTCCTGTCCCCCGCTGTCCGAGTCTGTTCCCGAACCCAGGTCGCTGGCGTGGGAAAAGGTAAGGCGCCCAAGATGCCTCAGCCCTCTTCATCACTGGGCCGGCAATAAAACACTGATTGAAAAAAGTGTTACTTGATTAGGGTAACCTAAAAGAAACAAATTCTGGTATGAGTTACAATGGCTGCTAATGCAGTAATATGACAAAAGATATAGAATTAATGTGGACTTAGTTGCACTTGTATTGTTGTGATGTAAAATCTGGCATTTACACCACAATAGTAGAAAATAGAAAGAAAACCACAAACATCAAAATGCAATATCTCATTTTTATTGGGATATTGCTTTAATCCATTTTTATAATGTAGTTAACCAGGACAGCTCAGCTAACATGCAGTATCTCATTTTCAATGGAGTCCTTATTTGTACCTATTGTTGCAATGTATTTTCCTCATAGTGGCCAGCTGAGATGCAGTATCTTGTTTCCAGTGGGATCCTGCTTTTGGCAAATGCAGGTAGTTAGGGGAGGTATGATGTCAGCATGGGAATATGAAGCTGGTGAGGTGCGGACATCATAGAGAACGTCCTAATGTTATTTGTCAAGTGTATTTACCCAGGACAGCTCAAATGAGTTGCAGTATTTTGCGAAAGGGTTTCCTTGTCAAGAATACTCAGGTCTCCAGGGTCTGTTTCTCTCTGTTGTCCCTCCTGTTTTGTGTATTAGTCTGTGTTTGTCTTGTATTGTGTGTATCTTCGTTGTTCGTCTATCTCTTGGGCTGGCCACCCATTTCTATCTGTTTTATTCTAAGACCCTGAATGTTCTGATGTTCATGACTAGAACCCCTCCTTATTCTTTATGTTGTTAGGATAAGGAAACTAACAGTAGTACTTAGTGCTTAGAGCTTTCGCTTCATAGAAGTCTGTTTGGTTGTAAAAATGGTTAAACACAAACAGCCTGTAAAATATGCCTGATTAGTGTTTTTTACTTTAATTAGGTCCAAAGACCTTTCCTTGTTTGCTAAAACACCATTCTTTTGTTGAACAGTAAAGTCTTTAGTACTGTAAAGCTTTAAAATATGATCTGTGTACCTCCTGTTTGAGTGTGGGACACTCAAATTGCATTTTCTTTAATAACATTTAATTTCCCTGCTGTGCGTCGTTTGAAACGCCATAACCTGTACAAAAAGAGAATTAAACCCCTGTTTGGAAGTTTGCTCACGCACAATAGCGCTGGGCCTGAATTTCATTTTGTTTCCCTTCAGGCGGTGTTGTTAAGCACTATAGCCTTGCCCTCACATAAAGGAAGATGAGTCCGCAGGTAGGACAGGCTCAGTTAGGATGTTAGGCAGTCAGAATTTGCTTTGTGTCAGCGAGAAGCCGCCACCCGGAGAAGACAAGAGTTCTGAAAGCTTCTCGGAATAGGTTCCATTGCTTCTCCTCTGCGAAGGTGTGCACTACTGCAGAGGAGACTGTTTTTATAATCACACTCGCTTGCTGGTAAACTTAGTAAAAAAAAAAAAAATCAGTAAAAAGGGGGAACATATCAGTATTAGAACACATACTTACAGTGAATAATGGTCTGCTATTGAAAATTGCTGACAGGTCTCGAATGCTGCAGCTTATAAGGTATTTTTTCTTTTGTTTGCCGAATGTTCGTCAGTAAACCTCTTCAGAAGCCCATTGCTATAGAGCCGGCTGGCCTTTCTAATACCATATTTATGCAGGGAACTTCTGAGGGGGGAGCTTACTGACGAGCTTCACAATAAAACTCTGGATCCAGACTCATTTTTGTATACCTAAAGGTAGCATATCTACATTATTGTGAATTTATGACTGTTAGGATATTGAACTATTTAAAAGAATGTATTTAAACGTTGTTAATTCCTAAAGGTTTGGCTGGCCTAGTGGCACTGAGGGCTGAGGTGCTGGACGCCACACCTCGCACTACACCTGCAACCCGGGTTCGGGAGCGAGCCCGGGCGCTGGAGGTCGGCAGGGGAGGAAGATGGATTGAGCTCCGGAGGACTGCTCTCCTCTGGCGGGGAGGGATCCAGGGGTTTCCCGGTGCATTAGTGGCCCCCGGTGGAGACCAGGGGTACTACATGCGTGGGACTTACAATCAGGGACGAGTGTGGCAGATGTTTACGGGGTAGCCAGCATGCTGACGCCATTGCACGTCGCGCTTGTGAGGGGAAAGAAAGATGGAAAAGCCTCCTACACCATCGGTGAGATGATGGTGGCCCCAGGGGAATCGCCCACATCCCAAAAATGCTGGCCCAGACTCGCGCAGATCCCCCTCCAGAGCCTCCCCATCGACAGCAGGTAAGGCTCTTCATACTTAGGAGTTAGCCGCCGAGGGAAGGGCGGAATCAACCCTGGAGATGGTACCGGGGGTCGAGCCTGCCTGTGGTTGTTCGGGGGGGGGGGTCAAGGGAGATGCAAGGGTTCAGGCTGGGAGTAGCGCGCATTCTGAGTGGGCACTCCTGAAGGATGCCCGGGGGTGTAAGTGAATAAAAAAAAAAAAAAAATTCCTAAAGGTTTACTGATGGGTGGAGTTAACCCATCACATCACTGATTCTGTCTGTAAATATCTAACACTTTTTCAAGGCAAGTCAGAGTGGAGAAGGGTGTTGAAGCCTCAATACCCTGGGCAGTCCTAGTGTTTTCTAGACTGGATTATCAAGCTGCTGTTACATGCTGAATTTTTGTTTGCTTTATTTTGCTTCTGTTTTATTTTGCCATTTGCAGTTCACTTTATTTTGTTATGCTAAATAAATGTTGCCTTATTGTTTTTTACTGACAACACTGCCTCGTTGTCCATCTGTTCTACCACAGCCTTTCACATATCTTATTTCGGTGGAATCCTGCTTCTGCCTGCAACATGCAGCACAGTAGCCTAGCCCCTGATACAGAACTGTGGAGCAGTCAACAACACTTTTGGTTTGGCACCGACACATTAACCTCAAATACTTTGCAATCACAATGCAAAAATACATAAATTATTGCAAAAGTCAAGCTTCTGTTTATGATTTTGGTTATGTTAACACAATACTTTGGCACGGGTCCTCAAATTCTTCAATTAGCAGCCTGTTCAGTCAGCTAGCCATTTCAACAAAAGAGAAAGGTGACACTTGGGATAGGATGTCAGTGTTGGCATTAAAAAAGTAAAAGGCGGTACTGGCTATGGACTTCTGGTGCCAGCATTAAAATAGTGAAAACAGACACAATGTAACAGCTGCACCTTTACAGCATACTCACCTAGCATAGACTACAAGTAGGAGCTCCCTTACCTGGGTCCTGGAGAGCCTGGGATGGGGTTCTCCAGGTGATGTCCAGAAGTACCTGTAAAATAAGAACGATGATGGGGTCACAAAGGATCTGTAGTTCTTTATCAACAGAATAGGACAGATAGGGAAGGTTAAACATAAAACAATACTTATCTGATATATGGGGGATCGGTATCCTGTCAGACCTTTAGAAATAAAGGGAAAACTGGTTAGTATGAGGAACAAATATTAGTGAGAGCAGTGAGTTGTAGAGAGGTACAAGCGCTACAGGGAGAGCATAGAAATTAAGTAAAAGGTATTTTTTGTAGAAAAGGTGCAATTTAAAGTAAATGAAAAATAAAAATAGTGAAATAAAAAACTAATAGACCTGGAACTGAGAAAGAGGCAGTGACAAAGAAATGAAGAAGAAAGAGCAGCGGTGGTGTGGGTGTTCAGGTTTACCCTTCAGTGCCTGAGTAGCCTTATTTAAATATAGTTCCGGTGATCAGTGGACTCCTGTAGGCCTTTGGGAATGGGGCCCTTTTCTTTTAAAATAGAGTATGCTTGGCATAAACTGGATCCAGGAAGGGATTTATGCCCCCTTCTGCACCAGCCTGCCCCCTTCTGGCAGCTGTCTCTCAACCCTGTTACTCGTCTTCTCTAGGACTTACCCCACCCTTTGTGCCCAGTGACTTACCCCCACAGTAGGGCTTCTAATCATCAGGGCCAACCCCAGTACCCTCAAGACATCTATAGTCAGCCTTTGGAGGACGGGCACTGCAGTTGATGAAGTGGAGCCTACAGGGGGAACTTGGTATCATCCTGTGGTGCCCGAGGTGCATTTTCCAGTTTAGTTTCTCCTAGTCCTGGGACATTGGCATACTTGGAGCTCATGTGGATGGAAGCACGCACAAAGGTGCGTCATCCTCAAGCCCTCTCGATGCCCACGCTATGCAGCCATAAAAAAGTAGAGCAGAGAGAGAGAGAGTGTATTCCAAAAAGAGGGACAGTGTGAAAAGGAGGCCAGTCCGGCAGAGGTCTTGGATGGGGGCATTCAAACTGAGCAGTGTTCAGTCAGAGTGTGACAGCTGAAAGGTAAGCGGCATACCTTGGTTTATTAATTACCTTATTTAGAAGATGCCTCAATAGCCTAGTAGTGAAAGCCAATCTCCCAGGAGCTACACCTGAACAACCATGCAAAAGGTTGTGGATTCCAGCAGCGACCCCACCCCCACTGCCCATGGTGCACCAGTGTAATCACGAAGGGCTTCTTCCAGCTCAACCTGAAAGAAAGCAACAGAGGATTTATGTTGCTCCTGATGACTAATATCTAAAAAAAAATCAGTACCTTCCTTTAAATCCTTTAGATGGGCTGGGGAGACTCTTTCTGTGAGCCAAACTCCAGGCAGTTTTCTAGTTTATTACGTTCACTTTTTTAAAAGCTGACAATCTGCTTTCTTGCTACACTCCTGATTAATCTCTGCTGCCAAAACAAAGGGGCACACTGCAGAGGGTGGACACAGCAACTAACCTAGTCCTTATTGTGGAGAGTACCGATGAGCTGAGTGGCTGTTTCACTGCAGGGGGGTGTGACTGCAAGACTAAGTCGTCTGTGATGTTCACCTCCTGCCTATAACCCCTACCAGCAGGCGCTTTCCTTCCCACCTGCCAAGCATCTGCTCCATCTGTTGGTGTGGAGCCTCACCTTCTCCTTTAGGTACCAGTGGACACTCTGCGTAAAGCCATTCTTTTCACTCTTCTTCAGTTGCCCATTAGCCACTGAGGCTGCATGCCCATTCGCCATCCAGCAGCAGTTACTGTTCTGCTTCATAATTTTTCCTGGCTGCTGAACAGCGAGAGCAACAGATATTTAAAACTGCAAGGCAGGTTACCATCCAGGTAATGGACAGTTCACACCTCACACCTAGTACTGTCAGACAGGAAATAATTTAATTAGCCAAGTGGGGGTATGTTAGGTATAAAAAGTAGCAGAGGACTTCTTTTAAAAGTTAATAATGCCAGGCAGTGTACTAGCTCGTGCAATAATAAAGTGGTGTCATAGGCGTCGGCAGCCATCAGCAGGAGGAAGTAGGGAATCTGGGGACGCTGCCGATCAAGTAATGTGAGACATCTGTTCGATACTGTTTGTTGCAGTCACTGCTGGGACAGGTGGAAGATAAAGTGTGGGCCAAATCAGGAAGTAGGAACAACACCCTATCTAGGGTAGGTGTACAAAGGGAATTAACACACAAAAGGCAAGGGGTAAAACAAAAAACACCCTATCAGGGCAAAGGATACACAAGGGATAAGGAAAGCAAAAGGGTGGGCCAAAACTAGGACTAGGAGCAACACCCTATCTAGGGCAGGTGTACAAAAGGGTACAACAAACAGCATTAAGACAGAAACTAAAAACACCCTATCAAGGGTAAGGGAACATAAGTATTTCCTAGTAACACAGGGAGAGTAGGAAATGGAAATGCTGGGAGTGGTGCAGTGGCTGTGGGCCAGCATTTTTCAGAGAGACTTTCTGTAGACTCCGGTGCTGCACCACTGCACACACCTTTTGGGGTTGAAGGAGGAGGTCACTAGACTCCAGGTTGAGTTGGTTAGGATTTGGGGGACCTCCTCCCCCACCCAGGGGTCACCAGGTCTGCTGCACTTACCTCAGAGGATGCCAGGAAGGAGGAACAACAGGATTGTGGCGGGCTATGGAAAGGTGGGGATAATGCATTGAAGGCACATTCCCCAACCAGTACCATTACAAAATTCCTACACCATTCTGGCGGGGCAGGACTGACAGGAGGAGGCACCCATGGTAGTGGCCAGGAAGAATGTGAGGGTCCTCCATAGTGGAGACCCCAAGGAAGGAGCTAGAGGACCCCAGAGGAGGAGGAAGCAACTTCTGGTGGGGGACTTAATTATCAGGGGGATAGATTTGGGACTAGGAAGGGGGAGGAGAGGGAGGTCAGGTGCCTATGAGGTGCTACAGCCCAGAGGGATAGGAAGCAAATCCTGGGTATCGCTAGGACAGCAGGATGGAAGAGGGAGCTGGATGCCATTGTCCACCTGGGGGCTAATAACCTGGCTAGGGACAGGGCTAAGGTAGTTCAGGGGGAGCTGAGGAGTGGTCTTAGACAGGTAGCGCACTCAGTGTACTGCCGATCCATGACAGGGGTAATGAGCGGGATCTCCACTGCAGGAGCTTTAACTCATGGTTGAAGGAATGGTGCAGAGAGGAGGGGTTTAGTGTCCCTGGGCACTGGGAATCCACCTGGACTGATAAGGGCCTGTGGACAATGACATCCAGCTCCCTCTTCCATCCTGTTGCCCTAGCGATACCCAGGATTTGCTTCCTATCCCTCTGGGCTGTAGCACCTCATACGCACCTGACCTCTTCCCCCCCCCCTTCCTAGTCCCAAATCTATCCCTCTGATAATTAAGTTCCCCTCCCATTGTCTACTGCTACCTCCACTGTGCCATTAGCTGTGGTCACTCAGGTGGCGGTGCAGCAGCAAGGTCTGCAGCCCCCTCCAGGAAGGAGGCAGCCCTCGGCACTCAATCCTTCTCCCCCCCCCGGCTGGCCCTCCAGCAACCCAGGCTCACAACTGAACCCGGGTCGCTGGCGTTGCAAGTGGTAGCACTACCGCTGCACCAGTGGGCTGGCTGCCCACTTCCCTTTTTAACCTTACAGTCCCCTCTCTGGGCTTCTTCTTTTCACTTACATACCTAAAAAATGTCTTGTCCCCTTTCATGACCTCCTATATTATTCTCCCTTCAGTTTGCTCCATTGCGCTTGTTACTGCTTTCCTCCGTTTCCCTGATACACCTCCCTATCCTCCTCCCTCTGCTTCTCTTTATATCTTTTGAATGCTATCCTTTTAGCCTTTACGTTTTCCCCAACCTCTTTCGAGAACCACAGTGGTCTCTTTTTCCTCTTGCTTTTGCTCACTTGCTTGACACAGAGATCTTTCACCCTAACTATGTCCCCTTTTAGCCTTGCCCACTGTTCCTCCACCCCCCAGGTCATCCCCCTACCAGGTCATCCCTGAGACATTCACCCATCTTTATAAAATCTGCCACCTGAAAGTCCAGGACCCTCACCCTTGTGTGGTTCGATTCCAAAGCTGTCTTCATATTGAACCACACTGTACAGTGATCACTAGTCCCCAGGTAACCTCCCACCTTGACATCTGCAACATTGTCTGTTAATGAGTGCCAGGTCCAGTACTGCTCCATCACGAGGGGGTTCACAGACTAGCTGCCTGAGGAACACCCTCTAGAGCGAGTCCAGGATGTCCCTGCTTCCAGCTGAAACCACAGCTAGGAGGCTCCAATCTACATCTGGCAGACTGAAGTACCCCACCAGCAGCACCTCCCATTTTTCTGCCATTTTGTCAATGGCTTCTACCTCCTCACCCAGTGCTGGAGATCTGTAGATCACACCAGTGCAAACAGTGGTTCTGTTCCTCATCTTCATGGTGACCCTCAGTACCTCTGCCCCCCATATTCCATATATCTCCATTGCTTTTATGTTTTCCCTCACATAAAGGACCACACACCCACGCTTCCTTCCCACCCTGTCCTTCCTCAGCAGAGTATAGCCTTGTATGGACATGTCCCAGTCATGGGTTTCAGTGCACCATGACTCAGTAATGGCCATAATATCCAGGTTTGCCTCTGCCATGATGGCCTCTAGGTCTAGAATCTTATTTCCCAGACATCTAGTATTCGCACACATGGTCTTCTATAGTTTGTTAGTACTCAGCTTGTTTTTCCCCCTTTCTAGGGCTGCAGTGGGTGGAGCCCTGCAGACCTCTTGCTACGAAAAGGACTCAGCGCATTTCTTCCGACCGAACAACATGTCGGAGTTGCACCATAGTCACCTCCGTGACCGTGAAGCACTCCATTTGTCTGGATCTGAAGTAGCACTGCACTATTTTTAGTATCGGCAGCCACGGCGGAACACAGCATACTCCACTGTGTCCAAGATGGCTGCCAAACTTTATTGTACATGCACGACTGCTAGCGCATGTGCAGTACAGTGGACTGCCATCTTGGACATGGCAGAGTGTGTCGTGTTCCACCATATCTGATGATTTTTTTAAATTATGATGTCCCCGAAAAAAACATAATAGTGACACTGGGGTGCCTAATCCCCCAGTGTTGTGCTCAGGAATCCTTGGGGTTTCAGTTTATTTTATTTTAAATTACTCCCCCAACCTTCCTCTCAGCACCCTCTCAGAAACATAAGAGTGACACTGGAAGTGCCCAGTCCCTCAATGTCGTTTCGAGTCCTCGTTCCTCTTTTTTTCTTGAACCTGAAAAAAAAACATCCATCGATGTATTTTGCAGCTGATGGTGACACCCATAGCGCTCCTCAGCACCTGGCCACCCACCCTTACTTACCCATCAGGTCCAGCGCCGTAATCTTCTGTGGACCACAGACACATCTTCACTATTCAAAGCCGGACCGTGAACTGAGGAAACAGGTATGCGGTTCAGTGTATTTCAATGGGGTTTTAAACTTAGTGCCATAACTTGGCCAGTTTTGTATATTTTTGCCCTACATTTTCAACATTCCTTCTTTGGGACCCCACCACATTAATAATTTCACTGTCAGGCAGATCTGTCCTGAAAGGTGATTTTGTGGTCCCTGCGCAAAATCACCTTTCGGGCAGGAGTTGAAAATGTTATCTGCCCTTGTTCATGAGGTTGGGTCATAAGAAGGCTATGTTTAAAATATGGTGTAAAAATATTAAAAAACAACAAAGTTTTGAGCCTACATTGAATTTTATGAATGCAGGCTTGTAACTTTGGCAATTTTCAATATTTTGTACCCCAAATTTACAACAGAGCCATATTTTTACAGCATATCCGCCAGCTGTCAGTTTTTAACTCCTGCCCAATATGTGTTTTTGCATCCCGAAAGTTGATTTCATAGTCCCTGCGCAAAATCACCTTTAAGCCAGGAGTTAAACATTTTCTCTCCCTGTCTTCATGAGGCAGGGTCATAACAAGACTATGTTGAAAATTTGGTGTAAAAATATTACAAAACAACAAATTTATGAGCCTACGTTACATTTTGCAAATGTAGGCTTGGAACTTGTAATTTTCAATTTCTAGGGACATGGATATGTTGTTCATCCACACTTATTGGCAGGTCCCTTGCCGCTTTAAATCTTGCCGGAAGGTCTTCAAGCTGGCTCCTCCCACCCACCCGGGTGGTAAAACTCTCGGCTCCACCCCATGACGCCAGATCTTCCTTACCGCTTGGAAGCTCAGGTTCCCTACCTTAGCGCTCTGCGTTTTTGACTGGTTCCTGAAAAGTTCAGTCTTCAAATTTATTAAAAAAGTATTGAATCTTCGATCTTTCTTCTTCGCTGCGGCGATGGCTTTCTCCGGCCCCGACAAACGTTCGGTTAGTTCCTTCAGGAGGGACTCGCACTCCACGTGCTCTTTTTGCCTGGACTTGGATCACGATCCTCGGGCTTGCAATTTTTGTACTGACCTTTCGGTCAGCTCTCCGGAGGACTGTGCAGCCCGTTCGGGGCCCGGACATCCGGTGTTTTTTTCCACTACGGAGTATCCAACGGACCGGCGGGTGCACGCCTCGACTGTTTCTCTGCAGTCTTTTCCTGCCGGGGAAGGGATGGGATTCCCTTCCCTCTCCTTGATCAGCGGAGCTTATCCTCTCCTTGGATTCTTTACATTTCAGCCGTTCAGGGGCTTCGTCATTCCCTCTCCTCCAAGGGAGAGGGAACCTACCACCTGTCTCTCGGCCTATCTCTAAAAGAGACGTGGTCGGGAGTCTCTTCGTCGGGAGGCGGGAAGTTTTCCCTCCCTCATTGGCGAGCTCAACTCGGTCGAGGTTTCAACTTTGGCCTCTGGCCTCACGGTACCCGATCAGTCAGCCGGCCAAAACCCCTTGAAGTCGGCTGAGCTGTCTTCCCGCCGCCTTGGCGAGTCGAGAGCTCTGTCCTCCGCCGGTCGACAGCCCTCGGTCCGTTCGAGCGAGGAAGGCGGATGCTCCCGTTTCTTCCTAGGCCAGACCTCGGTTACCCGGTTTGGGTCCGGTCTCGGTCTACCTCTTGGTCTAGCCGCTCACGCCGATCTCGGCGTTCTCGGTCGGAGCACCGGGTTAAGTGGCTTAGCTGTTCTTCCTCGTTCCCCTCCTCGGATGAGGAGCAGTTTCGATGCCGTTGGCGTCGGTGTTTCGAGGAACTTATGTGGCGACAGCAGTTGTCTAGGTTTCAATCGACCCCGATTCATTCCCCAGATAGTAAGCAGTCGCCGCTTGGTCGGCAGCCGTTTGTATCGGTGGAGGAGTCTTCTCCAGGACCGGTTGCTCAGCCGACCCTCGCTGCCCTCCGCCTTTGGCAGATCCAGGCGGACCGTGGCCTGTCCTTCGGAATCTCGGTTCCTCACTCCCTGCCCGCCCGGTGAGACGAGAGAGGATGCGTCGGACCTGCGGCAGCTTTTGCAGACCGCCAGGCCTGGAGCAGGCTCTGCCATGTTTCCTGATGGGGAGGACCCTGGATCTTCCCAGGAACATCTAGTAGACGACAGCCCATCATCTTCTAAGGGTCTACTTCGGCTCATTTCAGGGTTTACTGGAATGCAGCTTAAGCCCGTCTCCGATCGGGCTCCTTACCCCCTTCTGGAGATCCTGGATCGAAGGGGTTCTTCCACGGAGGCCTTCCCAGTGGCTGAGGCTATTGTGGGCCCAGCCTTGGAGCTATGGCGGTGGCCTGCTTCTTGCCCTGCGCCTTTGGCCAGAGTAGTTGGAGGTATCCTATCCCGGTCGGTTCTCTGCCGGTTTCTCAAACGCCCCTCGGCTGAAGGGGTTATTACCGACGACGTTTTCCAATGTCTTGGAAATGCCGGGGATGTGGACAGACCCCCCGACAAGGAGTCCAGAAGGATGGACTATGTCGGGCGTAAGGTTTACGCTGCGTCCTCCTTAGGCCTCCGTCAGGCCAGCTCGGTTGCACTGATGGCACATTTCTCCCACACCCTTTTGGGCTCCCTGGACGAGATTCTCCCTCATCTCCCAGGCAACCTGCGGACCACGGTTCGACAGGTGCGGGACCAGGGTAGGGCGGTGGCGAAGCAGCAGCTCCAGACTGCTCTGGATCTAGGAGATTCCTGTGCCAGATCGGTGGTGGCCGCAGTGGCCATGCGCCGCAGGGCGTGGCTGAGGTTAACATCCTTCTCCTCGGAAACCCAGCACGAGTTGGTGGACATCCCCTTTTTGGGGACTGACCTTTTCGGCCCTGGAGTGGAGGGATTCATCCATGGGCCGAGAGTCCGATGCCACTCGGACTCGGTCCTCGCCCGCGGGGTCAAGGGCAGCCGTCAGCCTTTGCGCAAGCCCCTTTGCCCCCTGAGCCCTGGGGACCCCCTGGCCCAGCATGAGGGCCAGCAGGCATGCGCTGGGCGACCTGTTGCCAATCCAGCGTCTTCCTCCAAAAGGAAGCGGAGAGGCAGGAAACCGAGGGGCTCCTCGGCTCCCTCCTCCTCTAAGCCTGCTCAGTGACGGGCCAAGGGGCATTGCTCCGGCCCCGTCGTCTCTGCCTGGGGTTTTTCCGTGGGGGGACGGCTCCGCACCTTGTTCTGGAGGTGTTTAGGGTGGATCCTGTCGGAAGTTGCGAGCGGATCCCCTTTGAGCCGTTGCCCCACGGAGAATTTGAGTTCACTGCCCCTGTGTCGGTCGTCCGACATGCCTGGCTCTCTAGTTAGAGATGTTCAGGAAGGCCGTGGGCACCCCCATTCAACCCTGGGTTTGTGTCCAGGTATTCCTGGTCTCTTACGGACGGGGGCTTGCGCCCATCCTCCCGCACGTCTGGATGGTCTCTCTTCTGCAGACATTCCATCCTCAGGACGTGGCGTGTAGCGGATTCCTGGTCTCCAGGATGTACCTACTCCTTGTTCCGTCCGTTTTTGGGGAGGCTCCACCCCTTCTTGCGGGGAGCTGCTTATGAGTTCCTAACACTTCCTTGCTTAGCAGTCTCTGCGGCATGGAAGGGTCTGGATGTCACCCCACCCGGCAGGCAGACTGGTCTCCCGTTCGGGAGCCGAGTGAGAACTCGTATCTTAGCGGTGAAGCTTCTTGGGACTAAGCTCGACTTTGAGTCTGAGCTCAGCTCAGCCGAACAGGCGAGGTTTCCTCCTTTTCGGTCGGGTTGGCGGGAATTACATCCTGCCAGGACCTCCTGCTCCTCCTGGGCTCGCTGCCTTCCCTTAGTGGGAGGGGCCAGCCAGAGGTCCTAGCTGTGTCCCATGGACCAGTTCGTGACTTACAGCCCAGGAGTTGGGAAAACAGCTCCTTGGACCGTTCTAACTCCGGCAGGAGACTATCCTGCTTGTTCGCCCTGAGTTGCCGGTCTTCTCCGGCCGGTGCTTCTTGGGTGGGTGGGGTGCCCATCTTGGGGAATGCAGAGTGCGTCGCCTCTGGTCCTCTTGTGAGTCCCGATGTCCTTCCCGGTCGCTGGAGACAGATGGTCCGATTAGCTGGCACCGCTCGCTTCGCTTGTACGGGGTCTAGTGGTCTAAGTCCAAGTTGGATTATTCCTTGACCATGTGCTACCTACTCCGCCAGGTTTGGTCTGTCCCCTTGTCTTGGTGCAAGGAGGTTCTCCACATTGGGCGGTTGCGCAGTCAAGGCTTCCTAGCCATTTCATGGCAGGAGCCCATTTCCCTGGCTGCGGCCCTGAGCCGGGCATAGGCTGCGCCTCATGAGTGTCTCCCCTGCCGGGGGTAGCACAGGATCTTCTCCCTTTTCCCTCTGGGGAGTATACTAGGCCGAGACTGTTTGTTTCCCACCCCTCAGCAAGGCTTGCTGTAGGGGATGCCATCGGGGCCACGGACCCCGGGCCCTCCGTGCCTCTCCCCCATTTCCCTTGACCTACGGGCAAGGCGAGGAGGGATTTGGCGCAGGTGATGTTGGTAGCCCTAGAGTGGATTGCCAGTGCTGGTATCCAGCTCTCCTCAGTCTCAGCCCCAGGCTCCCAAGACGGTCTCTAGTCCACCGGTCCTGTCTTTCTTTTCAGGGGAAGGCTATCCATCTGGACCTTCAATCCCTGCACCTGTTGGCCATCCCCTGTGCGGCTAGGGGCCAGGCCTAGGGTCTTTCGGCAAGGTCCTCGACCTTCGAGGCGTCCTGCTAGAAGTCGGCCAAGATGCTTGTCCTTTGGGAGAAGTTTCCTTCTTCCAGTGATGGGTCAGGGCGGTGCCCTTCCCCATCCCTGGGCATAGCATTCCGAGCCTTTTGCGGTCCATCCTTATACCAGGGCTTCGGTCTACAACCCTCTGGGTGCCTCTGCGGTCACCACTAAGTTCCGGGCGCGGGCCGGAGGGTAGCTGGTGGTCCGGCACTTCTAGGCCTCGACCATGCCTCCCCCTTTGGGAGAGTATCCCCGTTCCTGTGGGATCCTTGCTGGTATGGGCTTAGCTCATGAGCAAGCCATCCGAACCTTTGCACAGGTGTGTTTTCCCCACCTGTTGTGGAAGAACACCTTCTTGGGGCCACTCCGCCATCCAGAAGGCTGGGAGAGTTCAGCGCTCCTTTAACCTCCCTATCCGGTCTTCCACAGGGACTAGGTTGTCCTGTGCCCCACCCGAAGTTCCTCCAGGAGATGGTGGTGGAGTCTTCCCTTCGGGGGTTTGCCTTTGCCGGGGTTTATCCCCATTCACACCTCGGAGGCCGTATCCAGGTTCCGTGGGAACCGTTTTAACGCTCACTTGAGAGCGTAGAGCTTAAATTCGGGAGAGGTTCGCCAGCTGTTCATCACCTTCGCTGAAGCCGCATCTGGCAGATTGCAGCCTAGTGGAAGACAAGCGGGCGGGTCACCCCTGCAAGGTCTCCACTGTAGGCGGGCGGGCATGGAGCCTCCCTGAGGGATAAGCGCTCCTTTTAACCCGTCCTTCCGCTGCATCGGTGGCTGCTTCCAAGGACACTCCAGTCCAGGATATCCGCAGGGCTTCTGCCCGGAAGCAGGCTTTACCGTTCCCCTTCCACATCGACCTTGGGTCACGCCCGGGGTGTTAATTAGGGGCCTCGGGTTCTCCAATCTTTCTACCTTAGGGGTGTCTTGCCTCCCTCCTCCTGGAGAACTGCTAGGAGTCTGCCAATAAGTGTGGATGAACAACATATCCATGTCCCTAGAAATACAAGTTACTCACCTGTAACAGGAGTTCTAGGAATGGTATATGTTGTTCATCCACACGACCCACCTGGCCTCCCCAGCTTCGACGCACAACCTGGCTTCCAGCGGGCTGGATCTGGCGTCATGGGGCAGAGCCAAGAGTTTTACCATCCGGGTGGGTGGGAGGAGCCAGCTTGAAGACCTTCCGGCAAGATTTAAAGTGGCAAGGGTCCTGCCAATAAGTGTGGATGAACAACATATACCATTCCTAGAACTCCTGTTACAGGTGAGTAACCTGTATATTTTTACCCCAAATTTAGCAGCTGCAGCCCTATCAGCTCTGGCCAGAGTTTGTTTCCTTTTTTCCCTCTCCTTCCCAACCCCCTCTCTTTTTAAGCTCCTATTTCCATATCCCTTTGCTGCTATCACCCTGCTTGCTTTACTAATTTGCACCCTGGGGGAATTCATCCCCTCTTTGGTTCTTCCTTCTTCAGCCTGTGAGGGCGAGGGGTAAGTTTCTGCCTCCCTGATTTCTTATGCCACCCCCCAGCTAGTTTAAATGTTCAAAGTAACATTTAAACCGTCCACCGAGGACTGTGGTTCCCCTCCTAGATGGATGCAGGTTATCACCCTGTACAGGCCCTTATCTGTCCAGATGGATTCCCAGTCCCCAGGGACACTAAACCCCTCCTCTCTGCACCATTCCTTCAACCATGAGTTAAAGCTCCTGCAGTGGATATCCCGCTCATTACCCCTGTCATGGATCGGCAGTACACTGAGTGCGCTACCTGTCTAAGACCTCTCCTCAGCTCCCCCTGAACTACCTCAGCCCTGTCCCTAGTCAGGTTATTGGCCCCCAGGTGGACAATGACATCCAGCTCCCTCTTCCATCTTGCTGTCCTAGCGATACCCAGGATTTGCTTCCTATCCCTCTGGGCTGTAGCACCTCATAGGCACCTGACCTCCTCCTCCCCCCTTCTTGGTCCCAAATCTATCCCCCTGATAATTAAGTTCCCCTCCCATCATCTACTGCTATCTCAACTGCACCATTACCTGTGGTCACCCAAGTGGCGGTATTGCTGACGTGGTCCAAGGAACTGAGAGAAGGCATGTTTCAGCAAGCCCTTGTCTCATTGGTCCTCCCCTGAGCACAGATGTCAGCAGGGGAAGGGACCAAGAACACAGGAAAAAACCCCATGGCCACACCAGAAGACAGGCCTCGGCACCAGTGACTGAGGGAAGCCTGAGGAGCAGCTCCAAGTGTCCGCTTCCCTGAGGTCCGGAGGGATTGGGGGTGTTCCCTCTGCCCCACCCGGGGGGTTATCTGGGGACTCAATGAATACTGGAGTGGAAGCCCTCAATTGGAGCATGCGTCCTCGGGTCCCACCAGTGCAGCCTGAGCGGTGCATTGAGGACCCTGACGGAAGGAGCAGCCATGGGAGCAGAAGAGGGCATAAAGTATCAGTTTAAAAAAAAAAAAAAAAGGGAAGGGATGGACTGTGCAGTGGGGGACCTAGAAAAGGCAGACATCCAGAACAAATACTTCTGCTCAGTGTTCACAGAGGAAGCAGAAGGGGAAGGGCCACAAAAATGTAACAGGAGCTTTGTGTGTGTGTGGGGGGGAGGGCACTGGTTCTTTTTCTAGAGGAGAGAGTCCTGAAATGACTCTCTAATCTGAAAGTGGACAAAACAATGGGGTCAGCCAGGGTGCATCCAAGGGTACTGAAGGAGCTCAGGATGGTACTGGCAGCATCTCTGACAGTCCTATTTAACAGCTCAGTGGGCCCCCTGATTAAGCCTTTGGAGAAAGGTACTACGTAGGGGAACTCTGCTGTTGTTGCATGGAAGCAGTTTAATAAATGTAATGCTCTCGCTCTCAGTGGTGTGTGCACCCACTTGTTTTAGCATAATGTATTAAATGTGTAGAATGGTGTTGACTACCAAGCAGGAAAGAGATCTGGGGATAATCATATTGGATTCAAAGAAGTAGCCGGCAGATAAGGACCATATGGCTCACCTAGTCTGCCCATGGGAACCCCTCATTGTGCCATCTATGGATGACCTAAAGGTGGCCAGGCAGTGCGACAAGGCTGTCAGGAGGCCTAGTGGATGCTGGGTGCATAGGGAGTTGTATCACCAGCAGAAGGAGAGATGTGGTGTTACCTCTGTATAAATTGCTGGTTAAGATCCCACCTAGAGTGCTCTGTCCAATTCTAGGGATTATATCCACAGAAGGACATAGAGTGGAGGCGGTCCAGAGGAGGACAACTAAAATGGTGCAGGTTCTGCACCAAAAGCCTAATGAAGAGAGGCTGAAGGATCTAAATATGTACACCCTGGAAGAGAGGAGGGAGAGGGGGGATATGATAGAGAACTTTAAATACCTCACAGGGTAAATAAGGTACAGGAGGGAAGTGTTTTTTCTGAAAACAAAAGTGCTCAAGAACAAGGGGACTTGCTATGAAGCTGGGGGTAGATTCAGGGGAGATGTGAGGAAGTACTTCTTCATAGACAGTGATAGATTCCTGAAACAACCTTCCAGAGGAGGCAGTGGGGGCGAAAACAGTGGTGGAGTTCAAGAATGCATGGGATAGGCATAAGGAAATCTTAGTAGAAAGGAAAGGGGGGAGGGAGAAAGGGCCGGAGATCAACTAGGGTCTGCAGTAGTGCCATAGGTAGGGAAAATGGGCAGATTAAGCTGGCCAAGTAGTCCTTATCTGCTGTCAAATTCTGTATTTCTTTGTTTCTAAATGAAAACAGCATTCCTCTCCTTTCAATTTATGACAACATCCCATATCCACACTAGCACACTGCCCAACTACACACCATACTGGTGGCATTGGGCAGCTAATGTTAAAACAGGCCCTGCTCCAGTAGCAGTTCAATTGGAAATGCATTCAGTTCATATGGAACATTGCATAACACTGTAAACCACATTTCTGGGAGGGAATTATTCAGGGAGGCAGTTATTCTTCCGTAAAGGAATAAAGGCACAAGTCATTCCCCAAAGTCCACACAAGCTTCATCACCCCATTTGGCATAGTTAGAAAGCTTAAAAACAGAAACTTGCAGCAATACTTGCCAGTACGTATTTTCCATTTAAAAGGAAATGAACATTTTGTAAATCTGTGATGGCACACATAAATAAATTTAGAAAATACAGTTGTAAATTTCACTACTGGTGTACAAGACAACCAGTTTAATGCTTAACAGTCCCTTTATTTAACTCGAGAATTGGCAGCATATCAGAAGTTACTTGGCCTTCCCTTGTGCAAGTATTAGCAATGTGTTGATCTGAAGAACCAGGAATGCCCACCACCACCATCCCCAGTTCTAGAAATCAAACCTCCATCTGAGAATTCCTGCTCCTCCACCTGCCCGGTGCAACTCAGCCAACCTTCCTCTCCTCAAGCACTCCTTTATTGGTAATCCTGGAGCCCAGCAGCGAGGTCACCTTCCCGGGGCTTTGGGTTAATGTACACACTGTCTGCAGCACTCTGCCTATGAGGGCATCAACCAGGCCCATGATCAGTGGCAGCAGGCAGCCTGGCTTGATCTGTTCGCTGTTGACAGCTGAGAGAGGAGCTGGGATTTCTCCCATCCACCGTGAGTCTGTTGCAAAGGAGCGTGTTCTCGCTGCAGTGTTCAGGGAGACTGGAGTGGGACTGCATGGGCAAGGAACCTGTAGCAAAGTTATTGATGTGTCCTTGGCAGGGGAAGGGATGTGTTGGGAGTATGGAAGGAGTGCTGCCGAGTGCAGCAAAGGTATATCTGGTGGGGGCGGGGGTAGATAAAATGAAAAAGTGCTGCATCCCTGCTACACCAGGGATTCACATGGCATCATAATGTGCTCATAAAAAAGGTAGGCCAGCCCCTACAAAGGGGAACACTTCAAGGAGGGAGGGGATTGGTGGCACTGAGATTTTGTGCAGCTATAGTCTACTGATGTCAACTATGAATTTTTTGCTGGAAACCAGGAATCACCCTAAGAAGATGTTGAGAAAAAAATGTTTTGCTGTAAAATGTCCTTACTATGGGCTTCTTGACACCTTAGAACCCATTTTATAGCTATATGGAATAGGTCAAGCTATAAAAAAGCTACCATACCTCAGCTGGGACTTCGTACAGCAAACACTATCTTTAGTTCCCAGTGGAAATCAGTCAGTGTTTCTTATTTAATGCATTGCCTTTCCACCTATGCAAGACTAAGCACTGCTGTTACCAGCAATGCTTTTCCAGCCGGGCTCACCGTTAACAAGAAGGCAGCCCTTTGGTCCAGGCTTTGCATAGCAACCCACAGATTCTATAGAACACTGCAGTAGCAACCAAGACAACTAGTCAGCCACAGCTCGGCACTGTGCTGGAGCACTGTTTCTACAAACCTGAAAAGTCCCTTCTTTAGTTCTGTGACTGTTTTTAATCGGGTGAATCTGGTGTGGAATTCTTATATTGACTTTATCATGGCATCATGGCAGAAGCCAAAATGAAGCAAGAATCTGCAGACCCAGTTGAACTAGAAAACAGGTACTGGACTATAACGCTATTGTGGGTATATATGGAAGTTTTCCCGGATGTTTTCTATGAGCGTGTAATTTTGTAAACACTGGAGTCAGCACATAGAACATTTCGAGGCAGTGCAGACTACCGGTGGGTGGAGGATGTACCAAGAAGAAAATAAATGTGGGGGCAGGGAACAGAGAGACAGAGAGAGAGAGAGAGAGGGGAAGCGCCTGATCAGAGAGCTGCAGAGGGTGAGTGTAGAGCAACAGTTCTTAGACTTTGTCACCGTGAGCCTCCCCAAATCCATGGAAAAGATTTTGAGCCTCCCCAAAAACTGAAATAATCTTGGGCCTCCTCAAAGAAAATTAACATACTTTACTTTGCACAGTACACCATGAATAAATTGAAACCATTTTTGAGTACTTGGCTCTCATTCAGTTCTTTGTCTTTCACTGATGTGGAACCTTTGAAAAAGAGCACCTATGCTCAAAGGTGTTAACTGACTAACAAATAAAACAAATGTTATTCAGCTTACTGTAACCCCACCCACACACACACACATACACAAACAGGCCAGCCTACTTGCTCCACTATTTTGATTCTTGAACTGTTGTTACCCCTTGTTGCAGTACCTTCATGGGGTCAGACTACTTTCTCTGTTTCCTCTCTATCTGGAATAACCTTCCTACATACCTCACCCCCCCTTCCCTGCTCTTATGCAACTTCTTAGGGATTACTTTGCTCCTTCCTACTATTGTTCTTAACACTTCTATGCTCAACCCTTGTATTTGGGCTGTTCTGCCATCCTCTACAAATTGATCAATTACCACCACTCATTATTAATTTATTCTTCATATTTGTTTGCACTATTGTTCATTTTGTATTGCTTGACTGCTTTTGCAGTTACCTTTTGAATTGTATTCACTCCTACCCTTCTCCGGGTACTCCTGAAGTAAGTCTTGACTCCTTCACCTTCTCTTATCAATGATTTCTAAATAAATACATAAATGTCACCTACTATTATCCTCTTTCAGTTTGCTTCCTCCTTTCAAACAAAATATAAAAAACTCAAAATTTAAATACAGTACTTTTTCAGAATTGCTTGAGCCTCCCCTGGAACAGGTTGGGGCCTCCCCAAGGAGGCTGGCCTCACCATTTGAGAACCCCTGGTGTAGAGGACAGGAACAGACTGAGAGAGACAGAGGACACGCCCATTTGGAGAGCTGCAGAGAGGCCAGGGATGGAGCAGCAAACAGAGAGAGAGAGAGAGAGAGAGAGACAGAGGAAGTGTCCAATCAGAGAGCAGTAGAGGGTGTGGGGAACTGGTGCACTGAATTATGCTGATGTGCTTCAACTCCACTTAATGGCAGACCACACAAACTGCTATGCATTTGGTGTCCGGTCACACCGTCAGACCTTTTTTCTCTCTTCTCCTCCTCCTTTCTCTGTACATCAGTATAGCTCTCGCTATGCGTCCATGAAAAGAAATGAAGTAGAAAAGGAATAGGATAAGGGTCTAAAAGGAAGAAAATAGAAAGGATAGTAATTGCAAGGACCAATGCCATGTTTTAAAATCAAAAGAAAACTTTTCATTTTGATGGATTCACAAAGGCCCCTATGCATTAAGCCTATGTGCCGCACATCTGTGATGCGTAAGCTTCCCTAAGTGTCTCAGCCATGCATCAGGGGTCCGAGGGACCCCCACAGCATTCTCCGAAGGGGTATGCGGATGCATCAGGGGTCCGAGGGACCTCCACATCATTCTCCGAAGGGGTATGCAGATGGACCAGGGGAGTGGCCAGGGGGCATTCACACACTCTGCCCTATTCACTAAGGTGCAAAGTGCTAGGAGAAGGGGGAGTAGGCTACATGGGAAGGGACCCTGCCATAGCTGCATGCCACCCACTTACTGTGCCCACCGGCCACGGTGGCACAGCTGACAACCCCCACCATGCTTCCTCAGCCCTCTGGTCCTGCAGAGAAGGGTGGAGGTAGCCATTGGAGCACTCGGCCGATAAAGCTTTACTTTTGGGACACGTGTTGTCCCACAGTTCCCTGCTCCACACAGAGCAGAGGATCCACTTTGTCCCCAGGACAGGCATCTGATTGGATGCCCACCTATGTCTGCTGGTTTGCCCCCATGCACCAGCACACTGGGGGCAGGGCCGCGGACAGGTAGCCTGTGGTTGGCAGCAGTAGTGAATGCTGTACCGTGCGTGGGTGTGTGACAGGGTTGAGTAGGACTCTGTCCCAGTTGTTATGCAGAGTTTGAATGCAGGGATCTGTTCTATTCTTTCCTTTCCTGTCTCTTGTCTGTCTGGTTGTGCAACTAAATTTTCTTGTGAGACCTAGGATTTGATCACCCCAACAGTCTCACCGTTCTTCACCTCTCACTGTCTCTCAGTCTTCCCTTGCTGTTCTGTCTTTTTTCCTCCTTGCATATCTCCTGGTATAAAAATATATGCAAACCATTATGTGGAAATGTAGCTGATATTGGGATCCCTTTGTGCAGAAATTATATAGTGTTACTGTTGAAATGTATATAATTATAGTTTGAGATGATTGCAAAAAGCTATTGGGAACTCAAGGGGTTAACCCGAGAGCAGTTTTTAAGCCCTTTTTCAGAAGCTGTGGAGAAGGGGCCTCAGTTCTGGGACATTGTGTTCTGGCTGCACCTGCCTGAAATTTACAAGAACATTTTAGAAAAAAAAACAGGATGCTTGTTAAGAAAGGGGGAGTGCAAATACTTAATGAGAGAGAGAGAGAGAGCTGCAATGTTTTGAGAGACACAAGAGATTGAAGGAAAACTCAGATGGATCTTCTCTGTTTATTCTGCCTTTGTAAATAGTTATTCTGAACATATCTATTTTTTTTATGTTACTGCTAGTACTAATAAACACTTTTTGTGAATTCTACCACTGCTCCTGGTTTTTCCTATGCTTCCTGACCTGTGCCTCAACGACAGATAGTGTCAGCCTAAGTGGGATTATGCCATGCATACTCTAAGCCAGGGGTTTTGTGTGTGGGTACTAGACCTAGTACCAGGGAAGCATAAAGAAAGGTATGGATTCTGCAACAGCAAGTCCAGGAGTGGTTATCAGGAGAATGGTAGCCAAACTAGCAGAGACAGAAGTCCAAGCTGAGATTGTACAGCCAGCATAAGTTATAGAAAAAGAACAGGCAGTGACAGAACCTGAAAGCCTAATGGACTTTTTCAAATGGTGGGCTATACAACAAAAAGAGACAGAGAAACAGGGAAGAGAAAAGATGCACCGACAGGAGCAACAAAAAAAAGAAGAGATGCAGCAACAGGAGCAGCGTTGGCTGGATGCCTTGCAAGCTATCAAAGCAGAAGGATCAGGCACTTGTCCAGCAGAGCAACAAGGTACAAGCAACTTAAAAGCCATTAAACTTACAAAGTTGTGTCCCTCAGATGATATCGAGGCATACCTGACAATTTTTGAAAGAGCTGGCACAGCCTGTCAATGGCCAAACAGCAATGGCCAATCAGACCGGTACCCTATCTGACAGGGAAAGCCCAACTTGCCTACAGCAATATAGACACTGCACAGTCAGAAAACTATGACCTGGTGAAAAGCAAGATCTTGAAAAGGCATGACATCGCAGCAGAGACCTGCAGGCAGAGATTTCGATCTCTGAAGTACAACTCAGTCGACAATCCTCGAGAAGCCTTCACCTGACTTGGAGAACTTCTAATAAAATGGCTCCAACCTGAGTGCAAAACAGTCCCACAGATCATTGACACATTTGCAGTGGAGTAATTCATCAACATCCTGCCTACAGATGTAAACCAAAAGCCCACTGAAAAGAGCACCGGGAACGTGGCAGCGGTACTGGGTGCAAACAACAGAAAAGGAGAATCTAAAGCACCCACTGCCCCTCCAGAGAGACACTAGAACCACAGAAGTTTTAGGTGTCCATCTTTATAAAATCAGCACATGCAGGTACAAGTCCAGCAGGGACCAAAAAACTGACGTGTCACTTAGTTCACTACTAAGCTTCTTCAGAGTAATAAAGAAACTTGCAAGCAAGGTGCTCCTTAAATACTGTGGGTCACATGATGCATCCACCAATCACCTCAGCTGTGGCTCAATTTAAAAACAATGTATGTAAAGTGCAATTCATCCATGAAATAAATATCACCAACAATTAAGGTGTACACATCAAATAGTGATACAATTTTTGAAAATACACACTACTATATCATGTCTTATTCTTATCAAAGACACACCTGTCAATTTGATTCTGTTCACAAGTATGTAAGTTCATGTCTTAATTTTTATTTTTATTTAAAAACTTTTAACTTGGATCATGGCCAATACATGGTCCAAAATCAGAACCATGCACTGTTCATTGATAACTTACATGTGGTGTTTAAATGAACAACCCATAATAGACCCAGGCACCACTTTCTATTATTCAAGCTTCTAAACATTAATTTGCTACTGGAATATCCAATCTTGAGTTAATTTTACTCATAATCCTCATTGCATTCTCGTATTATAGGACTAAGGAATTGGTTGCACAACTTGTTTCTAATATCTAATATAGAAGAGCTGCTCATCCACTCAAATCATATTCTTAATATACTCCCACTTGGTGTGTCCCGTCAGAGGATATAAAATGAGTGGCACAGCAACCTTCTTATTAGCTAAGCCCAAAAAATGAGGTTCTACTTTCAAGTCTATATAGTGTTCCTAACATCTATATTTCTTCAAAAAAGCAGACAGATGTGTACCGTCATTTAGTCCCAAATTTTGCCTAGCCCCCAGTTCAAATATCCAATAACTCTCAGGATGTCCAATAAGTTTCTTCAGATTCCCTTCCCTTACCCCAGTGTTGACCGCTTCTATGCCAGTGAAATTAAAAACATGACATCCTTCACTGTTCTGGAGGAGATGTCTGACAATGGCATATGAGCTATCACCTCTTTGACCACCCTCACATTTCCCCTAACCTCACTTTGAAACTGCGTGCGATTCTACCCACATAAAATGCTCAGCAGTTACATTGTAGCAAATATACATTAGCACTGGAACAAGTAATTCAATCTGTTATGGGTATCATGTTTTTTTTCTGTGCCAGGGTGGGAGAAAGATTTGCCTTGATGAACAAATTTACAAAATATACACTTCCCACACCTAAAGGTCCCTTGGGGGGGGGTCAAAATGGACTGTCGAGAGGGCTCAGGTCCAGGAAGGTAGTTGTTAACTACCTGATCTTTAACAGTCTTGCATCTACGAAAAAACACTTTTGGTCCTGCTGTCACCACCCTATCCAACTTGGGCTCAAGGGAAAGCATGGACCAATTCTTCTGTGTGATTTCACGAACCTGCTCAACTCTCTTGGAGAAGGTGGTGACAAAAGGGCAACTTGAATCCTGTATCTCAGTGCATTCATGGTTAGCATACTGTAGTGTTGTCTCTCTATTCATAGCATTAACCTTAGAGATTGCAGTAGCTATGCTATGGGTACTGTACCCCCTTTCATTAAATCTGTGTACTTGTAACCCCGTCTTATGCTGAAATTCTCCAATTTCAGTACAGTTTCTCAAAGTGCATGCCAATTGACCTTTTGGTATATTAAAACGCACATGCTCTGGGTGACAGCTCTCAGACCTGAGCAAGCTGTTTTTGTCTGTTATTTTCTGATATAAAGTCATACACACATCTCCTGTACTATTTTTGTAGATTTTAAGATCCAAATACATAATTTCTACAGGGCTAATACAATACTTGTACCTCAAGCCTGAGCTGGTGCTCTCCATCCAGGCAATAAAATCTTCAAGTTCAGTCAAAGTGCCCTTCCATATTACCAAAATATCATAAATAAAGTGCTGCCACAAATCCAATTAATCAAAAGAAGGATTTGTGGTGGCGCTGTACAGATAATCATTCTCCCATTTCCTCACAAAAAGGTTAACAGAACTGGGTGCCATGGTGGCCCCCATGGCTGCTCCACGAATCTGCAAGTAAAGTTGGTCTTGAAATAAAAAGGAATTATTTTTTATACCATTTCTGCCGACTTCACCAAAAAAATGAGTCGGGGTGGCCACACACTGTGCCTCAGGATGGGTATCTAAAAAATATGCCATAGCTCCTAAACCTTCATGGTGAGGGATCACTGTATACAGTGTGTTTATATCTATGGTCGCAAATAACCATCCATCTTCCATACTCAAATCCTCCATTAGTGACATTATTTCCTTAGAATCTCTAACATATGACCTAAGTTTGCACACCAGAGGCTATATGTGTTGGTCAACATACATAGACAGAGGTTCGGTAAGACAGCCTTTGTCAGATATAATGGGCTGGCCAGGAGGTTTTTCTAAATTTTTATGGATCTTTGATAAAATGTGTATTATGGGGATAGTGGGGCAATTTACTGTCAGGGTCCTATCTAGCGTATCTTCTAGGTTTCACTTTAAGAATCCCTCATTCAGCAGTGCAGCCACTTCTATGTTGAATCCTGCCAGTGCCCTTCTATCAATTTTACTATAAAACTTAAGTGTCACTCAGTAACGACAGAACTTCTCCAATGTAGTCTGCTCTGTTCATAATTACTATGGCCCCTCCTTTTTCAGCTGCTTGGATAACTATGTCTGTATTAGCTTTCAAATTATCTAGAGCTCATATAGTAGGATTGATTATTGGTTCTCTTCTCCCCTCATTACTGAAAAAATTATTGATACATCGATTCTCCCTATTGTTATATCTGATCATTCCCCTCTCAGTTTGCATTTACTCTGGGGTCCACCTTCTTCTAAATCCCCATCTTGGCGTTTAGACCCACTTTTACTCAGAGACCCTGAATTCACTCCTTGGATTAAAACCCAGATTCAAGATTTTCTTTCTATTAACTATACTCCAGATATGTCTCAAGGTACTATCTGGGAAGCATTAAAAGCCACTATTAGAGGTAAATTATAGTTATGCGGTGCATAGAAAGAAATTAAGAGAACAACAATTAGCTAATTTAGAAAATCCCTTAAAGAAAAAAGAAACCCAATACTATAAATTAAATAAACCCAATCATAATGCACAGCTTCATCTGAAATTCTAGAATTAAGAATTAAAATTAACGAGTTGATATCCAGGAAAGCTGAACTTGCCCTTTTTAGGATTAAACACGGTTATTGGGAACAAGGGGATAAATGCAGAAAGTTGCTCTCTTACCAGCTAAAAACTCAACAGATGCAGAGACATATGGCAGGTCTAAAAGATCCATCAGGTCAGACACACACAGACAACCTTTCAATCAATCGTATTATGCAATCCTTTTACCATCAACTATACTTGCAACCTAATACTACAAATCCCAACCTAATACAATATTTTCTGGAAAAATTGAATCTACCCCACCTATCCCCTCAGGACAAAGCTGTGCTTGATAAACCAATCACTTTACAGGAAATCCAAACTGCTTTATCATCATTAAAAACGTAAAGCACCTGGCAGTGATGGGTTCCTATTGATTTTATAAAACCCTATCTGACACTCTTTGTCCTGTATTAGTCAATGTATTCCAAGAAGCAACCTTAATAAAGAAGCTCCCATGCACAATGACCGAAGCCATCATAACAGTCTTACCAAAAAAAGACAAAGACCCTTTACTTCCTTCAAACTATAGACCAATCTCATTTCTTAATACTGATGGAAAAATCTTTGCCAAATTATTAACTCTCCGCTTAGAATCTTTAATGACAAAAGTCATCCATACTTCTCAATCAGGATTTATCAAAAATAGAAACAGTTCCGATCATCTTCTCTCATTACTCAATTTAATTCACAAAGCAAAAACTCTTAAAACCCCTGCAGCTGCAATAGCCATTGACTTTGAGAACGCATTTGACTCTCTCAATTGGGAATATCTATATCAGGTGCTATCTCATTTTGGCTTTACAAATAATTTTTGTGCTTGGATTCAATTATTGTATACCTCCCTTCAGCTCGAGTTCTCACAAACTCTGATTTTGTCACCCTCCTTTTACTTAGCAAGAGGCACCAGACAAGGATGCTCCTTATCGCCTTCATTGTTTATACTTGCCATGGAACCTCTTTCTAGGGCCCACGTCAATCCGGTACAATTAAAGGCATTACTATTGGTAACTCTCACTATACTTCACTCTCATATGCAGATGATCTCCGTATTTTACTTGAAAACCTCGAAAGTTCTGGGCAACCTTTAGTTAAACTACTGAATGACTTCACCTCCCACTCCGGACTAGCTCTAAACCTTAACAAATCTGAGCGCTACCACTGAATACCCTTTGTAGTCCCTCATGAACAACTCATTAGGCTTTGTTGGGCCCCCAAGGTATATCTTATCTTGGCATTGGATCACCCGACATTGAATAAATTATGGGATGCTAATCTTTCCCTCTGTTAACCAGTATCCAAACAACACTTGATAGATGGAAGCTACTTAAACTTTCTTTTAATGGTAAAATTTCCGCCATTAAATGTCAATAACTCCTAAAATATTATACCTATTTTCCAATATCCCTTTGATACTTCCTCTAGTTTTCTTACCAAAATAGACAAAATTATCGCAGCTTCATTTGGGAAGGCAAAATACCTAGATTTAGTCGTAATAAACTTAGATCCATTGGTCAAAAGGTGGCTTTGGCCTTCCTTGGTTCCAAGCCTACTTATGGGCTTTCCATACATCTCAAACAATTAAATGGTTTAACAAACCCAACATCCAGTCTCCTTTATGGGTCAATATGGAAACATCCTTATGTCCTGGTAATGTGGCGACTTCTTTCCTTTTTAACACCCTTACCTCTTCTTTAAAGTCTCACCCTACCATAGCTGCTTCTATATTCTATTGGAAAATCATTCACAAGCATATTAAATCTAACCCCAAACCCTTAGCTTACACCCCCATCTGGGGTAACCACCATAAATCTCTTGATAATCACCCCATTTTTGTGTTACCTGGAAAAATAAAGGGTATTCTCTTTTGCAGGATATACTTGAACCCAAGTCATTAAAGTTAAAATCTTACACCGACTCACGAGGCATATGGAATCTTCCCATCAGGATTTTTGGAAATATCTACAGCTTCGTACGCATGCAACTCTTACCTCACACCTTCTCTATCAATTCTCTGTATGATAAGCACATCTCTAAATGGATAAAAACAACATCCAATTTAAATAGCACTGTTTACAAAGATATTTGTGATATCCTTCCTGACTACTCTGTCAATGCTAAAAACAGATGGTGTACTTTGCTACAATATAATATCACCAATGCACAATGGTCCAGATGTTGGCTCTCCTGTCACAAATCTTTTAATGATAGCATAGTTCCCTCATTCAAACCAAGATCCTTCATTTGTGGTACAGAACTCCTGTTGTATTACAAAAATGGGTTTATTGAACAATAACAGTTGCTGGCGCTGCAGTTCCCCCAATGGGGATTTATTGCATATCTTATGGCACTGTCCCCTCATACAAAATATTTGGCACTGTACTCACAGATTTGCAATGAAAGTGGTAGGTCAACCTTTTAACCTAGACCCTAAACATTGCATTCTTGGTATTTTTAATCACTGTTCTTATAAAATTTCATATTCCCAGAGCAGATGGTTAAATATACTCTTCCTTCAAGTTAAACGCACAATCCTCATGCATTGGAGATCCAACATAATCCCTACCCTTCCCGGTATCATTAACCAACTATTGCAATATGCCTCTCTGGACCAGATGACATATATCTTGTCTGACCGACTTATGTTATATAACAATTGTTGGCAGGGCTTTTTTAATTTTTGGAATCAACTAAATCTTCAACACCAATGTATGGACTTAATATATATGGATTTTCCCTTTAACTGATACATCATTGTAGTCTCGCTTTTTCCTTTTTTATAGTTTCTCTCTTTCTTAACTTTCTTATATATCTTTTCTTTCCTATACTCTGTTCTCAATCATTCTTTATTACTCCACAATCCTTTTACGAATGTACTTTTTTCCCTTTTGCAGCATCATATATAATTATGTAACATTTTAATATAAACCGTATCTAATCATACTATCCGCTTTAAGTTCACTACAGATGTCAAGTATATGCTAATTACATGACCTGTATTGTTTACTATATTTTAAACTAAAAGCTCCTTGTATTATTGTAGCAATGTTCTTATTATATGCTGCCTCAATTTCTTTAAAAAAAAAATCCTCACATTGTACTGTACTGTAAGAGGTTTGTCTGTATATCTTATGAAAAATTAATAAAAAAGTTTAACTGCAAATTATCTAGAGCTATGTATTTTTCCTGAGTACAGTTACTTCTACTTGGTAACTAGGAATAGTGATTCTCACATTATTGAGATTAAGCTCATACTTTTTAATGAACATGCTGACTACTGGATTAAGTATAGGGAAGTACTCTGATCTAGGACTAAACCTGGCAATTCTATTTCCCACTTCCCCCACATCCTCAAACATACATTTAAATGTCAAATTGCATCCAAACATATTCAGATCAACACATGTATTGAAGAAGTTAGTGTCAGTTGAAGGACAAAAGGACAGCCCTTTGATTAAAATACTTGTCTCACTGGATGTTAGCTCATAATTTGAGACACTCCTGCCTCTTCTTTCACGCTGACCCCCACCTCGTCCTCTCAATAATGTGAGAAGCACTACTCCTAGTCACCGAGTAGAAATAACTGTACTCAGGAAGAATACATAGCTCTAGATAATTTGAAAGTTAATACAGACATAGTTATCAGAGCAGCTGACAAAGGAGGGGCCATAGTAATTATGAACAGAGCAGACTACATTGGAGAAGTTCTGTCTTTATTGAGAGACACTTAGTTTTATAGTAAAATTGATAGAAGAGCACTGGCAGGATTTAACATAGAAGTGGATGCACTATTGAATTAGGGATTCTTAAAGGGATACCTAGAAGATACGCTATATAGGACCCTGACAGTAAATTGCCCCACTATCCCCATAATACACATTTTATCAAAGATCCATAAAAATTTAGAAAAACCTCCTGGCCAGCCCATTATGTCTGGGAAAGGTTTGCTTACCGAACCTCTGTCTATGTATGTTGACCAACACATATAGCCTCTGGTGTGCAAACTTAGGTCATATGTTAGAGATTCTACGGAAATAGTGTCACTAATGGAGGATTTGAGTATGGAAGATGGATGGTTATTTGCGACCATAGATATAAACACACTGTATACAGTGATCCCTCACCATGAAGGTTTAGGAGCTATGGCATATTTTTTAGATACCCGTCCTGAGGCACAGTGTGTGGCCACCCCGACTCATTTTTTTGGTGAAGTTGGCAGAAATGGTATAAAAAATAATTCCTTTTTATTTCAAGACCAGCTTTACTTGCAGATTCGTGGAGCAGCCATGGGGGTCACCATGGCACCCAGTTCTCTTAACCTTTTTGTGAGGAAATGGGAGAATGATTATCTGTACAGCGCCACCACAAATCCTTTTTTTGATTAATTGGATTTGTGGCAGCACTTTATTTATGATATTTTGGTAATATGGAAGGGCACTCTGACTGAATTTGAAGATTTTATTGCCTGGATGGAGAGCACCAGCTCATGCTTGAGGTACAAGTATTGTAGTAGCCCTGTGGAAATTACGTATTTGGATCTTAAAATCTACAAAAATCGTACAGGAGATGTGTGTATGACTTTATATCAGAAAATAACAGACAAAAACAGCTTGCTCAGGTCTGAGAGCTGTCACCCAGAGCATGTGCATTTTAATATACCAAAAGGTAAATTGGTATGCAGTTTGAGAAATTGTACTGAAACTGGAGCATTTCAGCAAAAGAAAGGGTTACAAGTACACAGATTTAAGGAAAGGGCGTACAGTACCCATAGTATAACTACTGCAATCTCTAAGGTTAATGCTATGAATAGAGAGACAACCCTACAGTATGCTAACCATGAATGCACTGAGATACAGGATTCAAGTTGCCCTTTTGTCACCATCTTCTCCAAGAGAGCTGAGCAGGTTCGTGAAATCATACAGAAGAATTGGTCCATGCATTCCCTTGAGCCCAAGTTGGATAGGGTGGTGACAGCAGGACCAAAAGTGTTTTTTCATAGATGCAAGAATGTTAAAGATCAGGTAGTTAACAACTACCTTCCTGGACCTGAGCCCTCTCGACAGTCCACTTTGCCCCCCCCCTTCCTGGGGACCTTTAGGTGTGGGAAGTGTATATATTGTAAATTTGTTCATCAAGGCAAATCTTTCTCCCACCCTGGCACAGAAAAAAAAATGATACCCATAACAGATTGAATTACTTGTTCCAGTGCTAATGTGGTATATTTGCTACAATGTAACTGCTGAGCATTTTATGTGGGTAGAATCACACGCAGTTTCAAAGGGAGGTTAGGGGAACATGTGAGGGTGGTTCAAAGAGGTGATAGCTCATATGCCATTGTCAGACATCTCCTCCAGAACAGTGAAGGATGTCATGTTTTTAATTTCATTGGCATAGAAGCGGTCAACACTGGGGTAAGGGGAAGGAATCTGAAGAAACTTATTGGACATCCTGAGAGTTATTGGATATTTGAACTGGGGGCTAGGCAAAATGTGGGACTAAATGACGGTACACATCTGTCTGCTTTTTTGAAGAAATATAGATGTTAGGAACACTATATAGACTTGAAAGTAGAACCCCCTTTTTTGGGCTTAGCTAGTAAGAAGGTTGCTGTGCCACTCATTTTATATCCACTGACGGGACACACCAAGTGGGAGTATATTAAGAATATGATTTGAGT
This sequence comes from Neoceratodus forsteri, assembly GCA_016271365.2. Classification (NCBI taxonomy): domain Eukaryota; kingdom Metazoa; phylum Chordata; order Ceratodontiformes; family Ceratodontidae; genus Neoceratodus; species Neoceratodus forsteri. The sequence continues at coordinate 1,466,028,685 of CM057452.1, forward strand.
GGATGAGCAGCTTTTCTATATTAGATATTAGAAACAAGTTGTGCAACCAATTCCTTAGTCCTATAATACGAGAATGCGGATTATGAGTAAAATTAACTCAAGAGTGGATATTTCAGCAGCAAATTAATGTTTAGAAGCTTGAATAACAGAAGGTGGTGCCTGGGTCTATTATAGGTTGTTCATTTAAACACCACATGTAAGTTATCAATGAACAGTGCATGGTTCTGATTTTGGACTATATATTGGCCATGATCCAAGTTAAAAGTTTTTAAATAAAAATAAAAATTAAGATATGAACTTACATACTTGTGAACATAATCAAATTGACAGGTGTGTCTTTGATAAGAATAAGACATGATATAATAGTGTGTATTTTCAAAAATTGTATCACTGTTTGATGTGTACACCTTAATTGTTGGTGATATTTATTTCATGGATGAATTGCACTTTACATATATTGTTTTTAAATTGAGCCACGGCTGAGGTGATTGGTGGATGCATCATGTGACCCACAGTATTTAAGGAGCACCTTGCTTGCAAGTTTCTTTATTACTCTGAAGAAGCTTAGTAGTGAACTAAGTGAAACGTCAGTTTTTTGGTTCCTGCTGGACTTGTACCTGTATGTGCTGATTTTATAAAGATAGACACCTAAAACTTACGTGGTTCCAGTGTCTCTTTGGTGGGGCAGCGGGTGCTTTTGATTCTCCTTTCCTGCCTACAGATGTGCAGCTTTGGGTGAAAGAACATCGACCAGAAAGTGGGGACAAGGTGGTTTCTTTAGCCAAAGACTACCAAATGGCCAGACAGACACCACAGCAGCGAGGTAACAGCCAAGCACTGGTAAGACACTCTTTTTGCCCATTTAAACTCCAAGCCTGATAAGAACTCTGGTGGGGGTAACAAATCTGTGCCCAAAGACGGTATTTGCTATAACTGTAATAAGACAGGTCATATTGCAAGAAATTGAAGTAAGAAGAGTGACACTGGAGCAGATTTGTCCTTGGCAAATTGGGGCAAGTACTTAACAGATGTGAAGGTGGGGGATAAGACTGTAAAGGGACTCATTGATTCAGGAAGCAGACAGAACTTAGTGCATGCTGAGGTGGTGGGAAAACACTGTGCAAAAGGACCAGGTACTGGTATCATCTGCATCCACGGGGACACTCGATACTATCCCACCACCCAAGTGACTCTGACCATTAAGGGTGTGTCGCACCAAAAGAAAGTGGGGGTAATACCTAAGTTACCTGTACCCATGAGTATTGGAAATGGCTGTGTAACCCCCCTGCAAATGGGGGTTCCCAAAAGACTTCAGGAGCTTGCTTGAATGCTCCAAGCCTGAATGGTGTTTGGCATTTAAGCCATTTATCAGTGAGTGTTTTTAGAGCCTCTGGTACTGTCTCTTTAAGAGCTGTCTGCTTGCAGACATAATTAGTTTGTATGGGGACTGTGTGCTTCTCTGAGTACCACTCGAGCTGCTGCCAATTCACTTCATTTTTGCAGTCACTAGGAGTGCAAAGGGAACCTATCTGAAAGATGTAACTGTTTGCCAGAAATTATTTAGAGTAATAATGAAATTACAGTTTGTCTAACCTGCTTTCTTTGCAGTCAGAACTGTGTCTGCTAGTTCCCCATTCTAGTTTTGAACTGCTGAACTGGACCAATCAGTGTGGGGTAAGCTAGCTCTAAAATGATGCCTTGGACGAATCAGAACTTGGACTCATAATCTGAGCCAGCCACAAGAGGATTTATGGGCAGTGACTCTGGGAGATGTAGTTTAGACTTCAGTGCCTTTTTGGACCAACAGCAGCAGTCTATTGTGAGTGACAGCCAATCCAGTCAAGAACTGGGAGGAACTCAAAGGAAGTGCCGTTTCGTCAGTTGGAGTTCAGTTGAGCTTTGGCAGTGAAGAAGGAAGGAGCCCTGTGCTTTTTCAGTGTGCAGTTTTAGTCAAAAAACGTATGTAAGGCCCAGAGTTCCGGTCTGCAGCTTGTGTAACAGCTTGTTAGGACTGAATCCGTCCTGTGAAAAGAATCAAAGGATCTCTGAAGAGTAGAAACCAGGCTCACCCTGTAGAAGACTGGAAAATTGCTGAAAATTGCACTCGGTCTGTCAGAACTGAATCTGCTGTGTGTTCTCCGGGTATTGTGCAGTAATTACGATCGGGATACAGATGCAGCCTGCCTGGTATAGTACTTTCTTTTATATGGATGTGTGAAGAGGTTTGTGTACCTCAAGTGAGCCCTGCTGACATTGAAGGACCCTATCTTATTTGGAGGTCGTGAGTACTAATTCAGGGTTGCTCCCTGTTGAATTGCCACATTAAATCCAAATGGAATTACTGTACTGCTGACTGTTTAATTCTCCTTTCTCTGTGTGAAAGGGCCCTACCAGCTACCACGGTTTGGACTAGCCACTAGGGCTTGGGTACCCAGGGACAGTAACTGATAGAGATAGAGCCTGTGCACAGAGCCATAGGTAGATTATTAGAGTGATAAGCTAATTAACCTGATTTCCCCTGTCCTTGTTATATCCCTAAATAAATCAGAGCTGCTTGTTTCAGCAAAGTTATACTGCCTGAGGTATTTGTCTATGTTAAAGTACTGTACTGTGATTGTTGCACTGTATCTCATTTCACAGGAGGTCCCAGTGCGGAACCAGACCTGGGGTAAGTGTATACTGTGAAGGTAATTCTGATATATTGTGTGGGCCACTAGTGGGAAGAAAGGGGGTTGCAGTGTCCCAGAGGGCTGTGACCAAGTTAGTTTAACTATTGCAAACCCTGACCTCTGGGTGGAGGCACCCGCATTGGATCCAGGCCCCTCAACCTGTTAGTGGCAAATCAGGCAGGGTAGTAGCCCCTGGGATAGCGCCATCTAGGGGTTACATCTTGGAGGCTCACCGCTGGGATTGTGTGTCCTCTAGTGGCCATATTTACGAACCACTGTTAAGAAAAAATGGGTACCCCGGACAGAAGTGGCTGTGCACCGGCTGGTGGAGTGGTGTACTGGGAGGAGATCGACCCCAAAATGCTATGCTTATCCTGGACATCCCCACGGTATCATCACGGACACTGTGCAGGGAGTACTTTCCAAGGTGGAAGGTTTACAAAACCCTGTGGTGGTGGGTCGGCATGCTAATCTGCTCACCCACACTTTCCTGGCCCTAGTAGAGTTTAAGGATCCCATAGATAGCTCCAAAGTGCCACAGACCATTACCCCAGAGGGAGCCCTCACTGCTTGGAGTGATAACTAAGGACAGTAAAGACCTGGGGAATCAGCCCCCACCACTATCTGAAACTTTTGAGGAGAAATTTGCTGAATGGTTGCTGGGAGAGGGAAAACTGTGGAGGACTTGAAGAAACTATTCTTGCCACCTGGGGTGTTCCTCCCCAACACCCTCTCCTGCTCCAGTGCCCGTAATGGTGGCTGAACCAATACAGACTCCTATTTCTGCACCTGCCATTAGTCCACGACTCTTACCCGAAGGTTGAGGATCTTCTCTGGCACCCTCCCACCCCCCAAGGGGAGGATGACTGGGAGACCTGGATAGACTATGTTGCCCCCCAAGTGCTAGAATGGCAATGCTCGGAAGGTGAAAAGCGAAAGAGGGTTAGTGAGAGCCTCCGAGGTCCTGCCCTGGCTACCATCCGTGCTAAACAGGCCAGTAACCCTGAAGCGACTGCACAGGCCTATCTTGAGGCCTTGGAGAATGTGTATGGGAGCCCAGATTCTGATGAGGACCTATGGTGGAGAGTAAGAGATGCACAACAGTACCAAGGGGAGTTGTTGTCTGTGTATGTATCTCGGCTGGAAAAATTGTTGCAAGAATGCCTCAGAAAAGGTAGTTTGCCAGCGATTGAACTGGACCGAACCAGGCTGGACAGGATCCTTAAGTCTGCCCCTTCTCAGAACTGCTGTTGCTTCAGTTACACCTGGCAGATCGACTGGAATCCCCACCCTCCTATGATGAGTTAATGAGAGAAATTCGAGAGTTGAGAAAAGACGACCTCGGGAGGACCTGCACCAATAGCTGCGCCTACGACCCGAGTGACTGAGGGTGACCCATCAAGTGAAGTTCAGGGGCAGAGGCTGGCAGTCAATGAGTGCTCTGACAGGAAAAAGATATGTCACAATGGGGCGAACTGTTGAGAGAGTCCGAGATTCAAAAACAGTCCCTTTATGAAGGCCCACGCCTGCAAGCGGGCCCTGACCTATATCCGACTGCATCTGCTATGGGGGGTGGGGTACCACCATGTATCTCCTGCTGATAACAGCTCGAACTCGATTCCTTGACCATGGAAGTGGAGAAACTGACGAGATGTCTCAAATGCTTATCACGCCAGACAGAGATGGCACCAAGGTTTCCAGTTAGTAATACCCCGCCCTGGCTCCCAGTGTGGCGCCTCGGCCAGCTCAAACTCCAGGAAGTATTTTTGCTATAATTGTGGGAAAGATGGGCACATGAAAGGAATGCCAGTCCCAAAAGACACTGACAAAGTTGCATATAGGCTACAAGGAGAGCTCGGAGAAGAAATCAGTGGTTAAGAGGTGCACGACATGATCCCAGTGAGGGCACCAAAATGCTAATTCACGTCCTTTTGTGGCAAGGTCAGTTGCCCAGGCCCCCTACCGCCTCTCCAGACTGGTCCAGAATAGTGGGTCCTCCATGGAGACCACTGTAAAGGTGAACGGAGTGTCTACAAAACTATATTAGACAGTGGCTCCAAGTGACAATCATGTTCCAAGATTGGTATCAGAAGCATTTGTCAGACGCACTTACAACCATTAGAAGGACTGCATGTATGGGGGTTAGTGAGAAGGCCTACCCCTATTCCGGTATATCCGAATTTGACTGTCTTTCCCCACCTCCGTGGCTGGAGTGGCCGAACAAGTAGAGACCCTAGCCTTAGTTGTCCCCCACTGGACTGTATGATGGTGTCCCTTTGTTGATTGGAACAAATGCTCATATGTTCGGAAGGCTGGCACAGTTGTGTTATGAAAACAGGGTCAAAGACTAGTAGAGCTTTAAGAGTTCCGGCTTTAATTAAAAAGGCCTATGAGGCACAGAGATGCTGAAAAACAGAACCAGAGGAACCGGTCGAATTGTATGGAAGAAGGATCCTGAGTCTCTGATCCTGGCGCCAAATGCCCAGTGTACCTTACAGGAGAGGTCCGTATCAGAAAGGATGTTAAGAATAAAATATTAATGTTGGATGCACAGGCGATGGAAAATTGCCAGAGGGACTGCTGGTCAAGCCTCAGTATTTTGCCCGCTAGAGCCCATGCTTATGCCAGAAGGGTAATGGTCCAAGTTCATAATGTGTCTGAAAGAGACATTCAGTAAACAGAGGTTGCATCCTGGCTAATGTGCATTGTGCAGACACTGCAGTGCTACCCAGCAGCAAGAGTTCAAGGAAGAATGACAGAGTAACGCCTGACTTGTTTGATTTCGGCGACTCCCGCTGCCAGCTGAATGGAAAGTGAAGATCAGTGAGAAGCTTGCCCAGAGAGACCAGGTGTTTTCTTTAAAGGAATGGGATGTAGGATGCGTGCAAGGAGCTGAGCACAATATCCGCTGCATGACGAAAGACCATTTCGTGAGAGGTCTCGACGCCTGGCACCTGCTGACATAGATGATGTGAGACGGCATCTGCAAGAGATGTTAGCTGCTGGTGTAATACAAGAATCCAGAAGCCCTTATGCTTCCCCCATTGTGGTAGTGAGGAAAGAATGGAACAGTAAGGATGTGTGTGGGATTATCGCATTTAAACCGGCGGACTATCCCTGATCAGTACACAATGCCCGCATTCAGGATGCTTTGACTGCCTAAACGGGAGCAAGTGGTTCTCTGTGCTGGATCTCCGCAGTGGGTACTATCAGATCCCGATGGCCCCAGAGGACCGTGAAAAGACAGCCTTTGTCTGTCCGCTATTTCTATGAATCCATGAGGATGCCTCAAGGGATTTCAGGTGCCCCAGCCACTTTTCAACGATTGATGGAGCGTGCAGTGGGGACATGAACTTACTAGAGTGCCTGGTATACCTAGATGATGTTATTGTGTTTGGCAGCTCACTGGAGGAACATGAGAGCAGATTATTTAAGGTATTGGACCGACTGGAGGACTTTGGCCTTAAACTGTCCATTGATAAGTGTCAATTTTTTCAAACATCAGTAAAGTATGTGGGACACATAGTATCCACCGAGGAATAGAGACCGACCCAAGTAAAGTTGAGGCCTTGACCACCTGGCCACAGCCCAAAAAATCTAAAAGAACTGCAAAGATTCCTGGATTCTGTGGTTATTATCGGCGCTTCATCAAGGACTATTCAAGAGTGATCCGCCTTTACTTAACCTTACTCAAGGGTATCCCCAACCCACAAAAATACCAAAAGTCAGCATCCCTCAAGACTGAAAGAGTGTATTTTCATCCGAGTGAAGTATTTGGGGCCCGCTGACCCTGATTGTGAGACTGCTTTTCATGAGATCATATATCAACTTTACCCATGCTCCAGTGCTGGCCTATGCCGATCCAAGAAACCTTCGTCCTGCACACTGATGCTAGCTTGCAAGGGTTGGGGGCTGTGTTGTACCAAGAGCACGAGAATGGCCTGAGACCAGTGGCCTTTGCCAGTAGAAGCCTGACCCCATCCGAAAAGAACTATCCTGTACATAAGTTAGAGTTCTAGCTTTGAAGTGGGCTATTGTTGACCAATTCCATGAGTAATTTGTATGGGGCTAAATACTAGTAAAACTGACAATAACCTTTGACCTATGTGCAGACCTCAGCTGTTGGATGCCACTACCATAGGTGGCTTTCTGCATTATCTACATATGACTATGCTCTCGAATACCGAGCAGGTCTGAACCACATAGATGCTGATGCTCTCTCCCGGAGGCCTGTTCCCCAGAATGATTGGGTCCGACTGGCAGAACCTGACATTCGGGCACTCTGCCGGAAGTTTGACAGGGAGGAACAAATGTCCACGGACGCAGTGGACTGCATGGTGGATTGCTTGGGAGCCTCTGAGAATTGCATACCTGCTGCTTATTGCCACTTTTCTGCAATAGACATTGGTGCACTGCCTCAGCTGGACAATGACAGTATTCGCGGGCTCAATCCCGCGATCCCATGATCAAAGCAGCTTTAGAAGCCCTCTATGCAGGAAAAGATGTGTCCAAATTACGCCCACTGATTTGAGAACTGCACTGTTATACAAAGAAGGTCCTAAGTTGAAACTGATCAATAAACTGTTATACAGAGAAACAGTAGACAGAGGGACAAGTAGACAAACAACAACTAGTGCTGCCCACTGCCTTCGAGACTCAGTATTGAGGTCCTTGCACAACCACATGGGGCACCTTGGTATAGACAGAACACTTGACTTGGTGAGATCCAGATTCTATTGGCCTAAGATGGGGCTGATGTGAGCAACACATCTGAACTTGTAGTCGCTAATTACAGAGGAAAGCTTTGCCCCAGAGGGCTGCCCCTTGTTAACATAACCACCAGTGCACCCATGGAGCTGGTCTGTATTGATTTTCTAAGTTTGAGTCAGATCAAAGAAATATCAGTAATGTGCTGGTGGTCACTGACCATTTCACAAAGATATGCCCAAGCTTTCCCCACCAAAGACCAGAAAGCATCCACTGTAGCCAAAGTACTTGTAAGAAATTTTTGTTCACTATGGGGCTCCACAAAGAATCCATTCTGATCAAGGGAGAGATTTTGAGAGTCGCTCTGATCAAAGAGATGCTTTCTCTGTGGGGAGTCAAAGTCCAGAACCACTCCTTACCACCCCCAGGGGACCCACAGCCTGAACGTTTCAACCGCACTTTGCTAGATATGCTAGGCACCCTGCACCCAAAGGACAAGCCTAGATGGAGCCAACAAATTAGCACCCTGGTACATGCTTATAACTGCACCAAAAGTGATGCCACTGGATTCTCCCCACCGCCTGATGTTTGGAGAAGCTCGACTACCAGTAGATGTGTGTTTGGGGTCTCTCCTGATGGGGTTCAAGCTGACAACTATTTACAGTATGTGCAAAAGTTAAAGGCCCAGCTAACTCATGCACTAACTGGCTCAAACCATGGCTGCCAAAAGAAATCTGGCCAACAAAGAAAGGTATGATAAAAGGTGAAAGCACAGAACTCCAGGAGGGAGATCGGGTATTGCTAAGAAATCTGGGACTGCATGGCAAGCACAAGATTGCTGACAGATGGCACCATCTCCCTCACATTGTAGTGGGCAAACTAGATGATCTGCCAGTGTACAAAGTAAGGCCTGAGAATAATTCAAAAGATGTAAAAACAATGCATAGAAATCATTTACTGCCCATTGGACAAATCTTAATTGAGTCTGAGCCCTAGAAGATGCCTCCCTCTGGACCAGTGACTAGAGCTGCTGCTAAGAAAAGATCAAGAAAGTCTGCACCTACAGAAGCAAAGTTAAAGTGTTCCCCTCCACAAGTCCCAGTTGAGCATGACTGTCAGTCCATATCGGAAGAAAGTGAGAGTGACTTTGAATACTATCCTTCTTACGAACTGAGTCAATTGTTTCGGGGCAATCCCCTAGTCAATACTGGAGACAAAGCTGGGCCTTCTGGACTGTCTAAGCCCCCAGCTTCATCCCTGGAGCCAATGCTCCCAGAAAGTGAAGTGCAAAGCATCAGATCAGATGAAATGGAATCATTGTGCATGGTTGAACTGTTTGAGCTTTCAGGGGAGGAAAATGATAGATTGGGGCAGACTGGTGATACACCCGAACAAGAAGAGTATTTTGAGTGCCCTGACAGTCCACTGCCAGTGTCCAAAGCTCTCCATTGCAGCCAAATGTTGTGGACTCAGAAACTGTAACTCCTGGAGCTGAAAGTGCCCCAAGTTCTAGCCTCTCTACCCCATGGAGACTCCTGACAAGTGAGGACAATGCTGAAAATGAGGCTCAGAGTGCAGAGACTATAACAGTTCCCCTAGAAAGACTGGTCGAGGCTGTAAAGCCTGTGGTGCACCTCAGTTATGATTCACTTGGGAGGCCTGTGGACTTGCCTCTCAATGTTGTCCATAAAAGGAGTGTATGTGTCCCCGAGCTCATTGCCCAAACTGAGCATCAGTGCTAACTCAGTTACTTGTGTTGCCCTCTAAGTATGGTGCCCTTACTCCATCCAGCCCCAAGGTAACTGATAGGAAGGGCCCTCTTTCAGGTTTCATGTACAAGAGGTATAACTTGAGTTATGGTACAATGTGTATGTAATACTGTGTAAAGAGTGACGTACTGCAATGTTTCAGAAATGTGTTCTGGTAAAATGATATATTGACTGATGATTACATGCTACGAGCCTAATGCAAATGTATATGGTTGCAGTTGAAACTTATGAGTACTTGCTTGGCCTGGGACGTCAAGCTTTCCCGAAGCCAGGAAGGGTGTAACCCCCTGCAAATGGGGGTTCCCAAAAGACTTCCAGGAGCTTGCTTGAATGCTCCAAGCCTGAATGGTGTTTGGCATTTAAGCCATTTATCAGTGAGTGTTTTAGAGCCTCTGGTACTGTCTCTTTAAGAGCTGTCTGCTTGCAGACATAATTAGTTTGTATGGGGGACTGTGTGCTTCTCTGAGTACCACTCGAGCTGCTGCCAATTCACTTCATTTTTGCAGTCACTAGAGTGCAAAGGGAACCTATCTGGAAAGATGTAACTGTTTGCCAGAAATTATTTAGAGTAATAATGAAATACAGTTTGTCTAACCTGCTTTCTTTGCAGTCAGAACTGTGTCTGCTAGTTCCCCATTCTAGTTTTGAACTGCTGAACTGGACCAATCAGTGTGAGGTAGCTAGCTCTAAAATGATGCCTTGGGCCTAATCAGAACTTGGACTCATAATCTGAGCCAGCCACAAGAGGATTGTATGGGCAGTGACTCTGGGAGATGTAGTTTAGACTTCAGTGCCTTTTGGACCAACAGCAGCAGTCTATTGTGGTGACAGCCAATCAGTCAAGAACTGGGAGGAACTCAAAGGGAAGTGCCAGTTTACGTCAGTTGGAGTTCAGTTGAGCTTTGGCAGTGAAGAAGGAAGGAGCCCTGTGCTTTTTCAGTGTGCAGTTTTAGTCAAAAGCGTATGTAAGGCCCAGAGTTCGGTCTGCAGCTTGTGTAACAGCTTGTTAGGACTGAATCTGTCCTCTGAAAAGAATCAAAGGATCTCTGAAGAGTAGAAACCAGGCTCACCCTGTAGAAGACTGGAAGAATTGCTGAAAATTGCACTCGTCTGTCAGAGACTGAATTGCTGTGTGTTCTCCGGTATGTGTGCAGTAATTGCGATCGGGATACAGATGCAGCCTGCCTGGTATAGTACTTCTTTTATATGGATGTGTGAAGAGGTTTGTGTACCTCAAGTGAGCCCTGCTGACATTGAAGGACCCTATCTTATTTGGAGGTCGGAGTACTAATTCAGGGTTGCTCCCTGTTGAATTGCCACATTAAATCCAAATGGAATTACTGTACTGCTGACTGTTTAATTCTCCTTTTCTCTGTGTGAAAGGGCCCTACCAGCTGCCACGGTTTGGACTAGCCACTAGGGCTTGGGTACCCAGGGACAGTAACTGATAGGGATAGGCCTGTGCACAGAGCCATAAATGAGATTATTAGAGTGATAAGCTAATTAACCTGATTTCCCTGTCCTTGTTATATCCCCTAAATAAATCAGAGCTGCTTGTTTCAGCAAAGTTATACTGCCTGAGGTATTTGTCTATGTTAAAGTACTGTACTGTGATTGTTGCACTGTATCTCATTTCACAGGAGGTCCCAGTGCCGGAACCAGACCTGGGGTAAGTGTATACTGTGAAGGTAATTCTGATATATTGTGTGGGCCACTAGTGGGAAGAAAGGGGTTGCAGTGTCCCAGAGGCTGTGACCAAGTTAGTTTAACTATTGCAAACCCTGACCTCTGGGTGGAGGCACCCGCCATTGGATCCAGGCCCCTCAACCTGTTAGTGGCAAATCAGGCAGGGGTAGTAGCCCCTGGGATAGCGCCATCTAGGGGTTACAGCTGTCCAGGATTTACTGAGTTAATCTCAGAGGAACTGAACCCTGCAGTTTCAGCAGCTGTGGCAACGAGCTTAAGCAAAGAAAATCTCAAATGGTGGGGACACTTTTCCTTTCAGTGACAGACGCTGGCTGTCATTGCACATCCCCGCCCCTGATACAGTACACAAAAAATGCTGGCCCTGAAGTGTGAAGATCTGCTCTGTCATCTCCACTGCCTACCATGCCCGCTGGGTGGGGCCCCCACTCCCATGGCCCCGCCCTGGAGGGTAAGCCAGGGCAAGCTACCGTAGACCTTGGGGAGGGGGCATCCGCCCAGCGGCCCCACCTAGAGGGGTAAGCCTGGGCATGGGGAGGTGGTGGGAGCAGGAGCTAAGCCCCTCTGGGGGGATCGGGGGCTGGAAAAAATTAAAATAAAAAAAAAGTCTAGTACGGTTGCTTCCTCCCCCCAACCCATCACAATATTTTCTTGCTCTGTAAACTGTGTCCCTGTGATGTCTTTGTATGGTTCTGTCATTACTTTTTAAAAATATCACCAAATAAATATTTTATGTAAGTGTTGCAGGAGCAGGTCATCAGTAATTCCATCCTGTGCTGTGCAAAGTGTGTGCACCCCATCGTAGGCGTGCTGTTTGAGGCGATAACAGTTTGAGGCATGAGTGCTACACACAGTTCATTGTGGTAGATAGTGGTGAAATAGACAGTCATCTCCGAATAATACATACAGTTTATATATATTGCAGTGCATTGCAGTGTGGTTCTGTTGGGAATCCATCAGCTCAGTATGGGTCTGTAGCATCAAAGGAAAGAGTTAAACATGATAGCTAGTTTTTAAAAAAATGGTACTGACTCTTACTCAGATAAATAATGAATATCTGTGCCCATGATCAGTTCTGAAAATAACAGCTGTTGCATACCACATCAGTGATTGCAGTCCTCCCCCTCCACTACTCCCTTCCAGTGTATTATCTACCATTATGTGCTGCTCTAATCTAGGAACTTTTTTTAGTAACCTGAACAAACAAACAGAAAAAAAGTAGCATTACTAAAAAAAAATCCCCAGATTAGACTGGGACTGGTCCACGTCAGTGTCTTCATAAGTAACATTGCTGGGGATCTGGAAGAAAAAGTGTGCCTTTTTGCAGATGTTGCCAAAGTCTGCAATAGGGTGGACACTCAGGAGGAAGTGCAGAGAATGAGCAGGGATCTGGGGAAACTCAAGGAGTGGTCGAAAGCATGGTGTTTTGGGTTTGATGCTAAGAAGTGCAAAATCATGCACCTAGAGCATAGGAACCCAAGCACTGAGTATAAGAGGAGGAAGGTACTCGCAGTCACTAAAGAGGAAAGGAACCTTGGGGGGGGTTCATATTTGATGAGCTCAAGGTGGCAGGGCAGCATGACAAAGCAGTGGGTATGGCTAGTGGGATGCTGGGTTGTATAGGGAGGGGTGTCACCAGCAGGAGGAGGGAGGTGGCTGTTGCCTCTATCGCTCACTGGTGAGATCCCACCTGGAGTACTGTGTCCAGTTTTGGAGGCTGCACCTCAGAAAGGATATAGACAAGGTAGAAGCAGTCCAGAGGAGGGCAGCTAAAATGGTAATGGGGGTGCACGAGAAGCTTGCGAGGAGAGACAGAGGGATCTCAACATGTACACCCTGGAAGAGAGGAGAGTGAGAGGTGACATGATAAAGACCTACAAGTACCTCACAGTGGTGAACAGGATGCATTAGGAGGTATTTTTCAAATGAGGAGGGGCACCAGGACTGGGGGCATGCAATGAAGCTGGAGGGGGGCAAGTTTAGGAGAGATGTGAGGAAATATTTCGTCACTGAAAGGGTGGTGGATGCCTTGAACAGACTGCCAGCAGAAGTGGTGGAGGCGAAAACAGTACATGGATGGGATGCACATAGGGGTCACTGCCTCTTTCATAGAAACAAAGTCTTTCAAGAAAGATGGGGGTTGACTGGGAGAAGACTGTTCACATGATTAACTTTTTTAGTGTAGATGATGATGATGTGATATGCTGTTTGTAAGGTTTCATACTCTACTAAAGTGTAAAGAGTGTGGCTAGCATGCTGTAGATGGCCGTCCTGAATTCTTCTGGATTGTATTCTTCTAGCCTGATGTAACCTAAGCTTTAAACGCTTTGTATTTTTCTCATATAAAGTTAGTACATAAAACAAAGCATAATCTAGGCCAGGAGCAGAGGCTGATAGGGGAAGATTGAGCATTCAGTTCGGCACTCCCTCAGGGCTGGGCAGGTTGGTGTGTTCCACTACTTGACTGCCCCCTTAGCACTAGGTAGGAGGTAGTGTGCTGACAGGCTGGGAGAGAGGAATTCTGGCAGAGCTGATGCTTGGTGGGGCATCATAGGCAATGTCCTTGGGACCAGGAATCCCCAGGATAACACGGAACAGAGAATAATCACCCTCCCATTGCTGGATGGCCCATGTCCCTAATCTTTGTCAGTGTTCAGGTATTTGAAGGATTCAACGGTTATGAGGGGAGAGCTTTTAGCACAAGATATAGCAAGGGGTTCTTAAAAGGATCTAATCTTGGCTGACGACCGAAAAAACAAGGCCAGGGTCTTTTTTTTTTTTTTTTGTATTATGGGCAAGCCTGTTTTCAACAAGCCAGGTCTGGATGCTATGACAATCAGGGTTAAGCTGGGTTTGGCACTGACAAGGAGTACCAGGTTATCAGCATATAGGGTAGTGGTGCAGTGGGCAGTATCTGACACCAGACTTTACAGAAAGGGAGGAAGGCTGAACACCACCTTATTAATACTAGTAACAGGTAAGAGCTATTAGGGGAAGTGGACCCTGAGATAAAATCATTGTTATTAATGCAGGCACAACAACAACCGGTGCAGTCTCATTTAGTAACTGTACGTCTAGTCAATAAAACAGTTGTGCTGGGCAACTCAACTCTTCACTTTACTGGTGTAGCAGTCTGTGAAAGGGATAAAATTAACACAATGGTTTGTGCACATTGAGACGCAGAAATAACCAGCCTAAAAGGAACAAATTCTGGTCAGAGCCGATAGGGCTGCAGCTGAGGAATTTGGGGTAAAAATATTGAAAATTACCAAAGTTACAAGCCTGCGTTAGCTAAATGTAACATAGGCTCATACATTTGTTGTTTTGTAATATTTGTACACCAAAATGTCAACATAGCTTTGTTATGACCCTGCCTCATGAAGAAGGGCAGACCAAATGTTCAGCTGCTGCCCACAGGGTGATTTTGCGCAGGGACTATGAAATCAACTTTCGGGATACAAAAACACATTTTGGGCAGGAGCTGAAAAATGACATCTCTCATATTCATGAGGAGCTGTAAAGAAATGGCAGTTTTTTAAATCTGGGGTAAAAATATTGAATATTACCAAACTTACAAGCCTACGTTTGCAAAATTCATCATAGCCTCATAAAATTTTTGTTTTTAAATATTTTACACCAAATTTAGAGCATAGCCTTCTTATTACCCTACCTCATGAACAATGGCAGAGAAAACTTTCAACTCCTGCCTGAGAGGTGATTTTGTGCAGGGACCGCAAAATCATCTTTCAGGATATTAAAAAAAATAAACATTTTGGCCAGGATTTGAAAAATGACAGCTGTCATATTCATGAGGTGCTATAAAGATATGGCTATGTTGTAAATTTGGGATGAAAATATTGAAAATTACCAAAGTTAAGAGCCTGTGTTCACAAAATTCAATGTAGGCTCATAACTTTGTTGTTTTTTAAATATTTTTACACCAAATTTAGAGCATAGCCTTCTTATGAGCCCACTTCATAAACAATGGCAGAAAAAATGTTTAACTCATGCCCAAAAGATGATTTCGCACACTGACTGCGAAATCGCCTTTCAGGATGAAATCACCTTTCAGGAAACATTTTGGCCAAGATTTGAAAAATGACAGTTATCACATTCATGAGGTGCTATAAAGATATGGCTATATTGTAAATTTGGGGGAAAATATTGAAAATTACAAAAATTACGAGCCTGTGATTTGCAAAATTCAATGTAGGATCATAACTTTGTTGTTTTGTAATTTTTTACATCAAATTTTCAACATAGCATTCTTATGACCCCAACTCATGAACAATGGTGGAGAAAATGTTCAACTCTGCCCCAAAGGTGATTTCACTCAGGGACCGCAAAATCATCTTTTGGGACAGATTTACCTAAAGTCACTTGCATTGTTCATGACGTGGTGTCCCAAAAAGGTGTGTTGAAAAATTGGGGCAAGAATATTGAAAACTAGCCAAGTTATGCTACTAAGTTCAAAACCCCATTGAGATACATTAACATAGAAACATAGAATTTGGCGGCAGATAAGGACCGCTTGGCCCACCTAGTCTGCCCATTTCCCTACCTAATGGATAAGCTGCAGATTCTAGTTAATCAACAGCTTACTTCCTCCTACCCCCACTAGAATTGTCTTATGCCTGCCCCATGCATTCTTGAATTCTCCCACTGTTCCTGACTCCACAGCCTCCTCAGGAAGGCTGTTTCATGCATCCACAACCCTCTCTGTGAAAAAATACTTTCTAAAATTACCTCTGAGCCGTCCCCCTCTATCTTCAAATTGTGCCCCCTTGTTCTTGCACATCTTTTCTTCTGAAAGATGCTACCCTCTTCTACTTTAATTCCCTTGAGAGACTTGAGCGTTTCTATCATGTCCCCCCTCTCCCTTCTTTCCTCAAGGGTATACATATTAAGCTGCTTTGACCTGCATACCTGATTTCCTCAATTTGCGGTCTGGTGTTGAAGAGTGAAGACATGTCTGCAGTCTAGAGAGGATTATGGTGTTGAACCCCGATGGGTAGAGTAAGGGGTTAGGGTGGGTCTTGGGTGGTGGTGCTGAGAGGGTGGGTTGGATGGGGTGGGGTAGGAACAGACGCAAAAGACATTGATGGACGGTTTTCTTTTTACAGGGTTTTAAAACAAAACAAAAAAAACCCTGAGGCTTCAGATCGTGACACTGGGGGATTGGGAACCCTCCAGTGTCACTCCTATGTTCCTGGGGGGCAGAGCGCTGAGAGGGAGGGTCAGGTGGGGAACATTAAAACAAATAAGTGAAAAAAACCTCAGAGGCTTCGGATCACAACACTGGGGGATTGGGCACCCCCCAGTGTCACTCCTATGTTTCTGGAGTGATGAGAGCTGAGAGGGAGGGTCGGGTTGGAGAATATTAAAACAAAAAAAAATGTTGGTGTCCTGATCGCAGCACTTGGGGATTAGGCACCCCCACTATCACGCTTTTATGTTTCTGGGGAGGGCTTGAGGTGGTAGGTGCCCAGAGGGGTCGGTGGGGATATCTATAATTTAAAAGAAAACAAGAATCGGAGGTCACGGCACACTCCACCATTTCCAAGATGACCACCACAGGCTACTGTGCATGCACTAGTAGTCGCACATGTGCAGTAGACTGTGGCAACCATCTTGGAAACTGCGGAGAGTGCCGTGACCACTGATTGTTTTCTTTTAAATTATAGCTATCTCCCCCACCTGACCCTCCCTCCCGCCCCCCCCCCCAAGAAACATAAGAGTGACACTGGGGGTGCCCAATCCCCCAGAGTCCTGATCAGGACGCTGCTGTGTTTTACAAAAAATAGTGCAGTGCCCTTGGAGACAAGGAGCGGAATGCTCCAGGGATGCCATGGACATGGAGGCGACTGTGCTCCATGTCCAACATGTTGTTCGGTCAGAAGGAATGCACTGAGTCCTTTTTCTGTAGCAAGAGGTATACAGGGCTATGCCCACTGCAGCCCTAAAAATAGGAGAAATTGTAAAAGATGAGGGGGATATAACAATGATGGTTCTTCATTTAGGGGTCAGTGATGTGGGAAAAAGACAAGATAAGGAGATTAGAAATGACTCAACAGAAGTAACAAAATTGTGTTGTAGGATGTGCCATACATCAGCATGATTCCCATTATGTAATGTACCCAGATGCACATCTTACCTGTCAATAAAGCTGATTTTAAAGAGCAGCCAATGCCTTCAACAGAACTTTCGCAAAACATAACGTTTAGACACAGTTCAGCTTGTATTTTACATTAGTTCTGTACGTCTCCACCCCATTTGTGATTGAGGACATTGGCATGAAAACAGGGCTTTGCTCCTAAACATTTCAACTATTCAAGTTGCTTTCTCCCTACTTGAGATCATAATGCACTGCTTGTGACATCACAGGTGCTCCCATGGCAACAGATTGTGATGTAACAACAGAGGATTGTGACTTGAAGTAGGGAGTAAGCCATGGAGGCAGATTAACTCTAAGGGATAAAGGTCATGTATTCATGGAAATTTCCTTAGTAATAAATACAGTAAATCGGATGAGAAATCTGTAGAATATATATGGAATGCAAGCTGAATTGTACCTAATGGCTCTGTCAGTGTCAGTGGTTCAGTAGGTAGCACACTTGCCTCTGAGGCCAGGAGATCAGAGGGCTGTGGGTTCAGTTCCCACATCTGGCACTTGGGTTAATATCCCAGTACTGACACTGTAGTGCAGCATGAGAGGGGTGCTGCACTTCTGAGGTGCCGTCCTTCGGATGAGACGCTAAACCGAGGTCCCATCTGCCTGGATTGGTGGTAGTTCAGGTGGATGTTAAAGATCCCATGGCACTTATTGAAAAGAGTAGGGGAATTTCCCCGGTGTCCTGGCCAAATTTCCCTCATTCACTAAAAATACCACCAACAGCTTAATCTGGTTCATGGTCATTTGGCATTCATCTGTATCCCCCTCCCCCGGGTCGTGCCTGAAAATAGGCAGGATTTGTCTAGTGCACTTACCCGGTCAACAAAAACTAAATAAATAAAATAATTATTATGTTTTTCAAAGTTATCTTGGAGGTGTCAGCAGCTTCTTAAAAAAAAAAAATAAAAAATAATGAATTCATAGAAGTAAGAGGCCAATTAGAAATCGAAACATGCAAAGTAATTATAGCAGAAATTTTATCCATTACAAGGGCAGGCCTTAGTAGATAAAGGGTGATAAGGACGATTAATCAGTGGCTTGGAAATTGGGCAGAGGGGGAGAAATACACATTCCAATGAACAGGAACATGTTTGCCAGTATACTTTTTATTGACATTTTTCACCAGGAAGGCATGCTAAGCAACAAGTTGCTCATCTCCCAGTGCAACCTGGGGGGTAGGGAACAATGGGATAGAATACAGAGAAATGTTACAGTGTTGGAATACAGTTTGCTTACTTGCATACAATGAGAGTGGGAAGGATTACAGGTGGATAACACTGACTAACAATGCAACAGTTAAGTTTAGTAAATATGAAGACATGTATACCACGGGCCTGATTCACAAAACTTTGCCCCGGCGCAAATCCGGTTTTGCACCAGTTTGGTATTTACAGAAGTCCAGTTTGCACTCCCAAACAGGGTTTCGCTGGGGTAAAGTGTGGAGGGGGTTGCAATGCAAATGAGTGGGAGGGGACCTGCATATTGGCGCTGTGCAATTCACAATGTATTTGCTCTGCGGAAGGCCCTTTTGCGGGGGTTCCCTTGTGTGGAGCAAATACTGCCGACCAAGACCTTGCTTTAATGCCGTGCAACCCTAGTGGTTGGTGTAGGTAGTGCGGCCTCCCCCCACCCCACCCCACCCCCCCCACAGATCAGCTGCCTGTAGAAAAAAATAAGTTTCCCTGGTGGCTAGTGGTCCCTCCCTCCTCCCCCATGGGCACACATGCCTGATCTTCATGCTATATTCCTGGTGGCTAGTGGTCCCTCCCCCCAACTTCACACATGCCAGATCTTCGTGCAATATTTCCTGGTGGTTAGTGGTCCCACCCCTCATCCAATCCCTGTCCCCGTAACGGTGCAAGCCATTTAAACCCCACACACCCACACACCGATCGCTGGCCCAACATGAAGGAAGTAACTTTCATTGGTGGTCTAGCGGCCCCCCAATGCCTGATCTGACCATAGTGACCTAAAGAGAAATGTCCCAGGTAGTCTAACGGACCTCCACCCCCAATCCTCAAACTGCCCATACTGACATAAAGAGAAATGCCCCTGGTAATCAAGCGGACCACCACCCCCCCCAATCCCCGATCTGCCCAGAGTGACATAAAGAAAAATGTCCCTGGTAGTCTGTCAGAACCCCATCCCAGCAAGTAGTGCCCCACCACCCTGCCCCCCCATCCCGACCCCGAGTTGGTGACGGGCACAGCCCTCTTGTCTCCACCAAGACTGTCTGCCGACTGAACTGTGAATGAGCGCATACTGTTTACAGTGCACACTCATTGATTGACAATTGAAGTACGCTAGACTGCCAGGGACATTTCTTTTTGTCACTACGGGCAGATCAGGATTGGGGGTGGGGGGGCTGTTAGACTACCAGGGACATTTCTCTTTATGTCACTATGGGCAGATTGGGGATTGGTGGGTCCACTAAACTACCAGGGACATTTCATTTTATGTCACTATGGGCAGACCGGGAATTGCGGGGGGGGTCCACTAGACTATTGGGGACATGTCTCTTTATGTCACTACGGACTGATTAGGGATGTGGGGGTCTGCTAGACCACCAGGGACATTTCTCTTTATGTCACTGTTGGCAGATCGGAGATTGAGGGGGCTGCTAGACTAGCAGGGACATTTCTCTTTAGGTCACTGCGGTCAGATCGGGGATGGGGGTCCACTAGACCTCATGGGAAAGTTACTTCCTACATATCAGACTGGCAATCAGCAGAGGGGGTTGATTTATTTGAATGACTTGCACCGTTACAGTGACAGGAATCAGACGGGGGTGGGACCACTAGCCACCAGGAAATATGGCCTGAAGATCGGGCATGCGTGCTGGTGGGGGACACTAGCCACCAGGGAATATGTTTTATTCACTCTATGGTTGGTGATCGGGGGTGGGACCACTGGTACCTGGGACTGTGGCTCCATATCGGGCAGGGGCTGGGGGGGGAGCATGCTGCAGTCCTCACAGCCTATGCAAATAGGCCCCAATGGACATGCCAATGGCCACGTAGTGCCTTGCATGCTCAATAAGCTAATTTGCATGGCTGCCTCAGTGAATAGGAAGTAACAACCCTGCGCTATTCCTTGTGTAACCCCTAGATGGCGCTATCCCAGGGGCTACTACCCCTGCCTGATTTGCCACTAACAGGTTGAGGGGCCTGGATCCAATGGCGGGTGCCTCCACCCAGAGGTCAGGGTTTGCAATAGTTAAACTTACTTGGTCACAGCCCTCTGGGACACTGCAACCCCCCTTTCTTCCCACTAGTGGCCCACACAATATATCAGAATTACCTTCACAGTATACACTTACCCCCAGGGCTGGTTCAGGCACTGGGACCTCCTGTAAAATAAGATACAGTGCAACAATCACAGTACAATACTTTAACATAGACAAATACCTCCAGGCAGTATAACTTTGCTGAAACAAGCAGCCGGATTTATTTAGGGGAATATAACAAGGACAGGGAATCAGGTTAATTAGCTTATCACTTTACTCATCTACCTATGGCTCTGTGCACAGGCCTATCCTACCAGTTACTGTCCCTGGGTACCCAAGCCCTACTGGCTAGTCCAAACTGTGGCAGCTGGTAGGGCCCTTTCCCACAGAGAAAAGAAAAATTAGTTTAAACAGTCAGCAGTACAGTGATTCCATTTGGATTCAATGGCAATTCAACAGGGAGCGACCCTGAATTAGTACTCCGACCTCCAAACAAGATAGGGTCCTTCAATGTCAGCAGGGCTACTCTTGAGCTCCACGAGACTCCTCACACATTTATATGGCAAACTGCAACAGGCAAAAGTCCTTTAATGGCAGCTGGATTCACTTGAGCTAACCAAGCCTCCTCACACATTTATATGGTGAACAGTAACAGGCAAAAGTCCTTTAATGGCAGCAGGATTCACTTGAGTACACAAGCCTCTTCACACATTTATATGGTAAAACAGAAGGTACTATACCAGGCAGGCTGCTTCTCTATCCCGATCGCAATTACTGCACAATACACGGGAGAACACAAGCAGATTCAGTTCCTGACAGACCGAGTGCAATTCAACATTTCTCCAGTCTTCTACAGGGTGAGCCTGGTTTCTACTCTTCAGATATCCTTTGATTCTCTTCACAGGACGGATTCAGTCCTAACAAGCTGCAGACCGGAACTCTGGGCCTTACACACGCTTCCGACTAAAACTGCACACTGAAAAAGCACAGGGCTCCTTCCTTCTTCACTGCCAGAGCTCAACTGAAACTCCAACAGACAAAACCGGGCACTTCCTTTGAGTTCCTCCCAGTTCTTGACTGGATTGGCTGTCACTCACAATAGACTGCTCCTGTTGGTCCAAAAGGGCTGAAGTCTAAACTACATCTCCCAAGTCACTGCCCATACAATCCTCTTGTGGCTGGCTCAGATTATGAGTCCAAGTTCTGATTTGTCCAAGGCACCATTTTAGAGCTAGCTTACCCCACACTGATTGGTCCAGTTCAGCAGTTCAAAACCAGAATGGAGAACTAGGCAGACACAGTTCTGACTGCAAAGAAAGCAGGCCAGACAAACTGCAACCTCACCACTACTCTAAATGGTTTCTGGCAAACAGTTACATCTTTCAGATAGGTTCCCTTTGCACTCCTAGTGACTGCAAAAATGGAGTGAATTGGCAGCAGCTCGAGTGGTACTCAATCAAAGAAACACACAGTCCCCCCATACAAACTAATTATGTCTGCAAGCAGACAGCTCTTAAAGAGACAGTACCAGAGGTTCCAAAAACACTCACTGACAAATGGCCTAAACGCCAAACACCATTCAGGCTTGGAGCATTCAAGCAAGCTCCTGGAAGTCTTTTGGGAACCCCCATTTGCAGGGGGGTTACACTTGCATGCCCATGCTCCTGGCTGCATGTCATGGTGGCGTTACTGGGATAGCACTGGCGATACTGGGGTTACCATTGCCTCCAATTAGCCCTATTCACGGTTGGATAGAGTGGTGCGTGATCCAAGTAGCAATTTTGGACAGCTGGGCAACCACAAAGCACAACACAAATTTTGCTTTGCCTTTGCGAGTTTTTATGAATCTGGCCCCAGATCTGTTTAGACCTGATGGTCTGCAGTTAAGTTGAAAAGGGCAGTAATTCTGGGATACTGATCAAAGAATTCAGTCAGCAGTTGTTTAAACTGATGCATTAGGGGTGCTTGGGAGCAATAACCAAAATAAGAACAATTAATGAGGGAGTAGTAATTCAGAGAGATTATAGGGTAAAGGGGAATATACCAGATAGAAACATAGCCAGCCTAGTGGTGCCAAGGGTTGAGGCACTGGATGCCACACCTCGTACCACGCCAGCAACCCGGGGTCGGCAGCGACCTCAGGTTGCCGGGGGTCGGCAGGGGAGGGAGAAGATCGAACGTCTGAAGGACTGCTCTTCTCTCCTGGGAAGGGGAGGATTGTCATCCTGCTCCTTGGCTGCCCTCTAGTGGAGGCTGGAGGGCAGCACTGGAGGTTGGGAGACACAGAAGTGTGCTTACGTGATGTGCACGTGCCTCACACACGCATGTTCACACCGCGAGGGGGAGGGGGTGTACGGGGAGAAAATGGAAAAAAAGTAATATGGCAAAAAAAAAAAAAAAACTTAGAAAATTGATGGCAGATAAGGACCACTAGGCCCATTCAGTCTACCCATATGCCCTATCTGTGTCAACACCATCTGACCGTACTTGGTCATCAGCTTTAGCCTCTCCTTCCCACCTCTAGGATTCCCTTATGCTTATCCCATGCATGCTTGAGTCCCCCCACTGTGCTTGCTCTCACCACCTCCTGAGGTAGACTGTTCCATGCATCCACCACCCGTTCCGTGAAAAAAAAAACTTCCTCACATTGCCCCTTAACTGGTCCCCCTCCAGTCTCATATTGTGCCCCCTTATTCTTGTACCCCTCCCATATTGAAAGATGTCACCCACCTGCACCTTGTTTATGCCATTAAGGTACTTGAAAGCCTCTATCATATCCCCACGTCCCCTCCTTTCTTCCAGTGTATAAATATTGCGGTCTTACAGTCTCTCCTCATATGTCTTCTGTTGCAGGCCCTGCACCATCTTTGTTACCCTTCTCTCTGAACCACCTCCTCCCTGTCTATGTCCCTTCGTAGATGTGGCCTCCAGAACTGTGCACGATATTCCAGGTGTGGTCTCACTAGCGCTTGGTATACTGGTATCACCACCTCCCTTCTTCTGCTAGTGATACCCCTCCCTATGCACCTCCAACATGCCACTGGCCCTCCCTACAGCCTCTGTACACTGTTTGGTCACCTTTAGATCATCTGAGATGATAATTCCCAAATCTCTTTCCTCCCTCGTGACTGCCAGCAATCCCCCAATTCTGTAGCTCTCTGCAGGATTTCTGGACCCTAGGTGCATGATTTTGAACTTCATCGCATTGAACCGCAGTTGCCACACTTCTGACCATTCTTCCAGCCTCCTCAGGTCCCATTATCATTCTCTCCTCCCCCTCAGGAGTGTCTATTCTGTTGCAGATCTTGGTGTCATCTGCAAACAAGTAAAGCTTCCCTTCCAGTTCCTTCACGATGTCACTAATGAAGACATTAAAAAGGACTGAACCCAGGCGCGACCCCTGAGGCACCCCACTGGTCACCCCTCTTTCTTCTGATTGGATTCCACTTACCACCACCCTATGCTTTCCTGACCCTCAGCCAGCTTCCAACCCAGTTTACCACTTTGTGGCCCACCCACTGGCTCCCTGACTTATTTACCAGTCTCCTATGACATCAGAAACAGCGAGGGGAAGTGGAATTGTTTACTAGTGAATGCGAGAACTCGTAATAACAAAATGAATTAGTTAGACTCACTGATTTATATGGAAAATGGGGCATTACTGAAATAACAGAAACCTGGTACTCAAATGATGACAACTGTAAGGAGCTGGATGGATATACTGTAACTTGCTTAGAATCGGTAGAGGCACTAAAAAAAATAAAAGAGGGGGAGTAACAATTTTTGTAACTGACAGTATAGGTACTAGAGTTGCAGATGGACTAAAGATTTTATTTATTTTATTTTTTTTTTAATTTATTTAGTTGTTTAACCAGGTATAAATCTATAGATAAAATCTAAGGACGTGGAATGTCTTTGGTTTACCCTTGAAAGAGTAATGAAGGTCTTTTATGTGGTGTCTTTTATAGACCATTCAGCCAAAAAGAGGACACAGACTCTTACTGGAGGAAATTGAGAAAGCGTGTGAGAAAGATGACATAATATTGATAGGAGATTTAAATCTCAGTGATATTAAATGGTCCGAACACTGCTAGCACCCTGGCTGGTACACACATTCCTTGACTTAGTAAATAAGAACTACTTAACACTTTATGCTATGGGTAATTCAAGACATGATATAGTTTCAGACATGGTACTGAGCAGTACCAGAGATTATTTGAATAATTGCATTTTTAGGGAACCCCTTGAAGATAGCGACCATAATATGTTCCAGCTTGTTTTAAAGGAAAGGGAACAGAGAAACCAGCAGGCACCACGAAAGTGTGTAACTTTAATAGGGTAGACTTCAGGTCAGCCAAGAAAGGGTTACGTGAGTGAAGACTGGAAAATGAATTTGTAATTAACAGTGTGCAAACTAATTGTGAATTATTGATTAACAAACTTGGGCAGTTGGAGGACAAGTATTATTCCAGTACTAGAAATTATGGTAAAAAAAAGGAAATCACCACAATGGTTAACAAAAAAATTAGGAAAGTAATTAAAGCCAAACAAGAATGAGACATTAAACTGAGATTCCGTCTGCCCATCCCTGGTCACTATCCTCGTGGAGGTCAAAGATCACATAGCACTTTTTAAAGAATAGGGGGAGTGCCAGTGATGTCATGGCCAGCATTCCCCCCTCAGCTGTCAATAAAACAGATCCATGTAACTGACCCCCACGAGATGCACCTAGAAACAGACTATCACAGTGCTGTGTGCCTTTTCTGGTCAGATATTACAAATAAAATTATTAAATGTCTGTATATGGTATATACTAACTTAGTATATTTCTTGTTCCTCATTATTGTGCTATGTGTTGGACTGTGTGAGCCGGAGTTTCGACGCATGGCGCAGGGCTTGCGTCCATCCCTGCGCCACAACGTTTTGGTTTTGGCAGTGCGCCAACCCCGTCGCCGCAACTGCACTTGATTTTGCAATCTCGGGCACAGTTGCAGCAGTTTTCATGAGTTATGCCAGCTCGTGCCACATATCTGGTGCAAGCTCTGTAACACAAGCCCCTAGAAGTGCTGCAGGTTAGACCAGGAAAAGTTGGTCTAACTTGTGGAAATGCCGCACGGGATGAAAAATCCCATTTGATCACCGCAAGCCCCATGCACCGAATCGTTAGTGCACCGGGGCTTGAGGCGATCTAATACCTTTTAAAATCCCACCCTATTTTTTTAAATATAGGGGTGATCATGCTGACATCAGACATTCGAAACCCTCAGCTCCTTTGGCTGGTTGGCAAAAAGGAAACGATGCTGCTCTGTTGGAGCGCATTCTTTTTTTTGCCAATCAGCTGTCCACAAGGGCATTTAAATGAAGTATTATTTACATTCCATGATCACCCATATTGCATTTCTGTATATTTATTACTATGTATGCTCTACCCTCCTATCTCATCTTCCCCTTTGCTACTGGCCTCTGGATGCATCCGGAAACAAGCCTTGGCACCATGTGCTTTTCCTGCCAAAAGTTCTGTCTAAATAAATAAACATGCAACACTATCTGTAGCTTATTCGAAAGCAAGATACGTTGATAATTTGGTAGCAGTAATTTTATACTGGACCTATTTTTGTGCAAGTTGCAATGAATGTAACCCTGCATTCTCTGTTTGGGCAAGGGGGTCAGTATATTATATAAAAGGATAGCACCCTCATGTGAGACGCAGATGGGTCATAGTTACCTGTTCAGCTCTAGCACTGCATTAAACAAGTCCAGCCTCCTTCTGTTGGTCAGTTATTGAATCAGTTGTAGGCGCCAAAAATATCTCTGCTTTTCTTTTTCCAGGAAAGTTTAAGCTGCTGGATCAGGACCGTGATGTTCGTGAACCTGTTCAGTACTTCAGCAGTGTGGAGGAGGTAGCCAGCGTGTTCCCAGACCGCATTTTCGTTATGGAGGCCATCACGTTCAGTGTAAAGGTAAATAGCTATAAGAGCTTGGGATACATCTGTTGAACAAAATCTTAAGGCATTCTGACTGCAGCAGTTAAAGGGGAACATTTATGCATAGAGGTCGTCATAGTTCCACGATAAGCTATTTCAAATTAGGTACTGGCCTTACCTGTAGCTTGTAGCAGTCAAATGATACCCATCTTTAAGTCTACCCTATATGTACCCCTATCTATACTGCTACCAGTTGTAGAACCTATTGACATCATTGAGAGTGAAGCTGAGGCCGAGCACGTTACAGCTTCACACTCAGTGACATCACAAGGTTCTAACAAGCATTTGTCAATGCCGAATGTTACATAGATACATAGACAGTGTCGGCAGATAAGGGCCTATGGCCCACCCAGTCTGCCCATTTGAGCTTGTAAGTTCAGTTTATGTTTTCCTAGAAGTCTGTTGCCCCTTACCCCTGACCTCCAGAATTCCTTTATGTCTATCCCATGCATTCTTAAATCCTGTGATTGTTTCAGCCCCCACCACTTCCTCTGGCAGGGTGTTCCACTTGTCCACCACCGTTCTGTGAAGAAATTCTTCCTCATGTTTCCTCTGAATCGTCCTCCCTCCAACTTCATCCCATGCCTCTAGTTCTGGAACATCTTTTCACTTAAAATAGTGTATTTCTGCACCCTGTTCCTCCCTGTGAGATACTTGTATGTCTCTATCATATCCCCCTCTCTCCTCCTCTCCTCCAGGGAGTACATGTTCAGTTCCTTCAACCTGTCTTCATAGGACTTGTGATGCAATCCATGCACCATCTTTGTTGCCCTCTTCTGAACCTTCTCTACCCTGTCTATGTCCTTACGTAGGTATGGTCTCCAGAACTGTACACTGTACTCCAGGTGGGGGCCTCACTAGTGTCTTGTATAGCGGAATTATGACTCCCTTTTCCTGCTGGTGATGCCCTGCCTATACATCCCAGCATTCTATTTGCTTTTACCTGCTGCCTTGTCACACTGTTTCTCTACCTTGAGGTCATCAGAGATGATAACCCCAAGATCCCTTTCCTGCCTGGTGCATGCTATATCCTCACCCCCAACTGATATATTGTGCCAGGGTTTTTGTGCCCATATGCATTATCTTGCACTTCTTTGCATTGAATTTCAACTGCCAAACCCTGACCATTTTTCAAGTTTCTGCAGGTCCTCTCATTCTGACTACACCCTCTGGTGTGTCTACTCTGTTACAGAGCTTTGTGTCATCAACGAACAGTGAAATTCTGCCTCTAGGTCCTGCTGCCATGTCACTGATGAAGATGTTGAATAGGACCGGTCCCAGCACTGATCCCTGTGGTACCCCACTGGTCACTCTTCCCTCTGTGGAGTGACAGCCATTTACCACCACCCTCTGTGTCCTGCCACCCAGCCAGTTACCTACCCACCACACTACTGTCCTGCCCACACCTATATTCCCCAGTTTGTGTAATAGTCTTCTATGTGGCACAGTGTCCAAGGCCTTGCTGAAGTCCAGATAGGCCATGTCCACTGCCCTCCCCGATCTGCCTCCCTAGTCACCCAGTCAAAACATTCAACGAGGTTGGTCTGACATGAC
This sequence comes from Neoceratodus forsteri, assembly GCA_016271365.2. Lineage (NCBI taxonomy): Eukaryota > Metazoa > Chordata > Ceratodontiformes > Ceratodontidae > Neoceratodus > Neoceratodus forsteri. Next base: position 1,466,056,470 of record CM057452.1, read on the forward strand.
CTCCCCCTGGTGAAACCATGCTGCCTTGGGTCCTGTAGTCCATTGACAACCAGATGTTCCACCAATCTCTCCTTCAGTAGTGCTTCCATGATCTTCCCCACTACCAAGGTGAGGTTGACTGGTCTGTAGTTCCCTGCTTCCTCTTTGTTCCCGCTTTTGTATAAGGGGACTACATCTGCTGTCCTCCAGTCTTTGGGCACCTCCCCTGTTTCCAGTGATCGGCTAAACAGGATAGCCAGAGGTTCAGCCACCACCTCTCTTAGTTCTTTAAGGACCCTGGGGTGCACCCCATCTGGCCCCATTGCTTTATCAACTCTTATTACTTCCAGTTCCTTCAGGATGTTTGCTTGCTTGCATTGGCATTGGTAGTGTAGAAGTTACAGAGCTGCATAATAGGAATGGTAGCAAAGTATTGAACTGAAGCCAACCACACCACCACCCTGCAGAGAGTGACAGGCATTGGGGTGTGCCTTTGGGTCGTCAGGCATAACGACCACGCCATTTCACCACACCTTACCCTGCAGATGTCACGGTGTGCCTTGGGGTCTTTGGCCCTTATGCGCACCCCATTCCATCAGGAAATACGGTGAGATGGGTGCGGTATAGAAGAATGGGGTGAAGTTTGGGCCCGAAGAGTCCGAGGCACACCTTGATGCCTCTCACTGGCTGCAGGGTGTGGGTGGGGGTGGAATGGTATGAGCATGACAGGCAAGAATCCCAAGTCACACCCCTGATGCCTGTCATTCTCTACAGGATGGGGCGTTATGGTCGGAAACACTAACGCCTCAGGCATTCGTTGGTATTTTCACCCAAATTTTCAGAATGGTTTTTGTGACCCCCACCTCATGAACAGTGGCAATATCAGTTTGTTAGCCGAAAACTGCTTTTGCACAGCGACTATGGCATTTGGCACCACAGGTGCAAAAACACATTCCAAACAGGATGTGAAAAATGACAGCGGTACTGTTCATGGGGAGGTGTAAAAAATGGCAATGTTGAAAATCTGCTGTGAAAATCTTAAAAAAACTGGTGAAGTCACGAGCGTGCGTAGAAACTGTGCAACGCACACCCGTAATGTAACTAGTTTAGGATATTTTTACAGCAGGTTAACACAGGCATTTTGGGACCTCCGATCATGAACAGTGTCAGTGTGATTTCCTTTATCTGTCCCGAACAATGATTTCCCACAGCGACCACGAATTTCTGTGCTGAAAGTGTGAAAACACATTTCGGCCATGTTGTGAAAATTGACAGCTGTACTGTTCATAAGGAGGTGTGGAAAAATGCCACTGGTGAAAATCTGGACTAAAAATATTACAAATTCATGAACTTATGAGGGTGCGTGGAAACTGCGCAATGCTCACCGTAACACAGTCATTTATGGAGTTTTGTCAGATTTTCAACATAGCCATTTTAAGACCTCTGCTCATGACCAGTGTCACTGTGATTTTCTTAATCTGTCCCAAACATTGTTTTCGCACACTGACTGTACCATTGTGCGCTATATATGCTGGAAACACATTTTGGGCGTAGATGTGAAAATGGTAGCTGTACTGCTCATAAGGAAGTGCTGTAAAATGGCACTGTTGAAAATCTGGTGTACAAATATTACAAATTGCAAACTTGCCAGTCGCATGAGGAACTGCACAACGTGTGCTCCCTAAACAGTGTCATTTTTGGGAATTTTTATCAATTCTCAACATAGTCATTTTAACACCTCTGCTCATGAACAGTGTCACTGTGATTTTCTTAATGTGTCCCGTACATTGATTTCGCACACCGACTGCGCCATTGTGCACTACATGGGCGGAAACACGTTTTGGGTGAGATGTGAAAAATGACAGCTGTACTGCTCATAAGGAGGTGTGGTAAAATGGCAATGTTGAAAATCTGGAGTGAAAATATTGAAAATTTGTAAACTTACTGAGCGTGCGTAGGAACTGCGCAACGTACGCTCGTAAAACAGTCATTTTAGAATTTTTCACAATTCAACATAGCCATTTTAAGACATTCAAGCAATGAACAGTGTCACTGTGATTTTCTTAATGTGTCCCGCATATTGATTTCAGACACTCGATCGCGCCATTGTGCGCTACATGGGCTGGAAACACATTTTGGGTGAGATGAAAAATGACAGCTGTACTGCTCATAAGAAGGTGTGGTAAATGGCAATGTTGAAAATCTGGTTAAAAATATTGAAAATACGCGAACTTACGAGCGTGTGTAGGAACTGCGCAACGCACGCTCGTAAAACAGTCATTTTTAGGAATTTTTCCACCAAATTTTCAAAATAGGCTTTTTGAGAGCCCACCTTATGAACACTGGCAGTGTTGTTTCGTTAATTGTTCCGGAAAGGTGATTTAGGCAGTGGCTGCGAAATCACCCTTCAGGCCCGAGTAACGCCATGACAGTGAGAGCATTCATGAGGAGGGGTCCCAAAAACCCCGTGTTGAAAATTTGGGCCCAAAATTCCCAAAAATGCCTGAGATATGCAACAAACCCTATCTATCCCATTATACAGCTTACCGGCATTTCCTCAGTTCGCGGTCGGCTTTGAAGAGTGCAGACGTGTTCCCGGTCCGCCAAGATCGTCGCGCTGAGTTCCGGAGGTGGGCATGGGGTGGGGTGGGGAGGCAGGGTGGGTTGTGGGAGGGGCAGGTAGCGCTGAGGGACAGTTTTTGTATTTACAGTTTTTTTTTTTCCTAAGACTACGAGGGACGAAGACTAAGAGGGACGCTCGCCACGCTGGGTGGGCTCTCAGCGTGGCAGCTGGAAGGCTGTTGGGGTGGCTGAGCCGACGGGGACTGGGCACCCCACGCAAATCAATTTGCCACACTGGGTGGGCTCCAGCGTGGCACCTGGATGCTTTGAGCGTGCGTCGATAGGGATTGGGCACTTCGCGCCATAAAGCATTTTGCCACACCTGGATGCTTGGGCGGCAGCAGCCGACGGGGATTGGGCACCCCGCCGGCTATACAGTATGTACGGGGATGTCACACGCAATATGTGGCTCACATGTTGAGGGGAGCTCTGCTCACCGGAAGCGGAGCTCTCCCTTTGAACTGTATGCCACTGCATTTTCAGCTGTCATAGACAGTTGGAGCAGTGATTGGCGCACTGCGACTGCGCCTGCAAACACACTGACTGAATTGGAAGAGGCTGACACACCTCTGGAAAACTCGGATGATGGCACTATGTTTCTTGCACATGCGTGCAAGCAAACATAAAAATGGTGACAATTTAATAACAGTGTAGGGCAGACTGTCATTTACAATATATCTCTGGACTGCTGCTAGTTACAGGTAAGCCAATTGCCTTATTTAAAAGAGCTTATCACAGACTTTCAAACTTCGATGGCCACTGTTCTTACATGTTCATCTTTTTATTTTTATTTTAGTTTTTATCATACATGATCATCTTTAACTTCAAAATAAATTCCCCAGAATACGTGCTATTCTACAATATGGTACCAATTTTGTTAAAGACTTAAGTTATGGAAGGGCACATGTTTAAGATGATGTTAAAAAGTGGGGGCTGTAGGGGTGTATCCTTTACTGCTTCCCCATTATTAACTGATGTGAAACATAGAAACATAGACTTTGACGGCAGATAAGGACCACTTGGCCCACCCAGTCTGCCCATTTCCCTACCTACTGGATAAACTGCAGAGTCTAGTTAACCAACAGCCTACTTCCTGCAGCCCCCCCACTATAATTGCCTTATGTCTGTCCCATGCATGTTTGAATTCCCCACTGTTTTAGACCCCACAACCTCCCAGGAAGGCGGCTCCATGCATCCACCACTCTGTCCTGAAAAAATTTCTCACATTACCCCTGAGCTGTCTCCCTCTATCTTTAAATTGTGCCCCTTGTTCTTACACACTCTTATTCTGAAAGATGCTACCCTCCTGGACTTTGTTGATTCCCTTGAGGTACTTGAAAGTTTCTATCATGTCCCCCTTGTTTCTCCTTTCATCAAGGGTATACATATTAAGCTCTCTCAGTCTCTCTTCATATGGTTTCTGATGCAGACCCTGCACCATTTTAGTTGCCCTCCTCTGGACTGCTGCCATCCTGTCTATGTCCTTGTGAAGATGAGGTCTCCGAAACTGCACACAGTACTCCAGATGGGGTCTCACCAACTGTCTGTACAGAGGGATAACTACTTCCCTTTTTCTACTTGTGATGCCCCTTCCTATGCATCCCAGTATCCCCCTGGCTCTCCTTACTGACTTCTCACATTGCTTACCCACCTTTAGGTCATCTGATATGACTACCCCCAGGTCCCTTTCCATTTTTGTTGCTGTTAGTACCTCCCCTGCTATTGTGTACTCTTCTCCTGGGTTTTTGTTTCCCAGGCGCATCACTTTGCACTTCTTTGCATTGAATCTAAGTTGCCATATGTCTGACCATTCCTCCAACCTTGCCAAGTCCTTTCTCATCCTTTCTACCCCCCTTGTGTATCAACTCTGTTACAGATCTTTGTGTCGTCTGCAAAGAGGCATACCTTTCCCTCCAGACCCTCTGCAATGTCACCTATAAAGACGTTAAAGAGGACTGGACCCAGTACCGAGCCCTGAGGTACTCCACTTCTGCAGTTCAACAGATTACATTTATATCTAGGGCTGTACCTTTGTCATGGAAGTCATGGATTCTGTGACCCCCCCACCCCATTTTAATGAAAAGCCTATGATTTTTAATGTTTTTCATGATAACATCATGATTTTTAATGTTTTTCATGACAGTATGATTTTTATTTCTTTGATTTTATCTCCTCCTTGCTCTCTTGCCGGCACCTATCTTGGACGTCATCCCCAACCTAGCCACTCACCATCCCCAGGTCTTACCCATTGTATCCCCACGACTTACCCTTCGTGGCGAGGATGGGGGAGACTTACCTTGCCCCCCCCCCCACAAGGCAGGATCTGGTGTGTTGCATGGTCCTTGGTGCCAGTATAAAATTATTGCTACAAAATTATCAACTTGTCTTGCTTTCGCATAAGCTATGGATAGATGGTGTTGTATGTTTATTTATTTAGACAGAACTTTTGACAGGAAAAGCACATGGATGGCCATCATCATCCTGCACGGCCAGAGCATTTTTTTCTTCTGATTTTCTCCATCCTAGTCAGCATGCAATGACACTCTGCATCTTGCCGATGTCCCCCTGCCTTATTGGGCTTCCCGACTGCCCTGATACTCAGCCTCGCACAATGTGGGAAGTGTGACCCACCTTCCCTGGGAGAGAAGAACAGTTCTCTGGATGCACAGTACCCACCCCTCACAACATGAGTTCATTCCCAAACCCAGGTCACCTGCATGGCAGGCAGTGGAGCTACTGTCTTGCCAATCTGTCAGCTGCCAATACTGTGATTTTTGATGTTTCCATGGCAACACCATGATTTTTGATATTTTCCATCGCGACAGCATTATTATATATTTTTTTTTGTGTTATTTATGCTCCTCCAAAGCCTCCCCACCGACCACTCCTTCAGGCAGCCTAGGACCTCCATCACCAGTCCCCCGGTCACCATCTCACCACCCTCCATTGTCACCGCAGCCTGGTTGACCCAACGTATCCCTTCATTGGGAGGCTTTCCTCCTGTGGAGGGCACCAGGAGAGGAGACTCACCCAAAGGCATGCCATCTATGCCAGGCTTGGTAGGGGGATCAGCATGGACACTTCTGGGCTTTGTGGTGCACAGGGGACCAGCTGCCATCATCTCGTCAGCAGAACGGCTATGTTTTCTGTTTTCCTCTTTTCCACCAACCCCCCCTCCCACAAGGCAGCCACACACACGTGGGGTCCTGGCTGGGCACACTGTGGCGCGTTGGTCACGCATGCAGCAAAGTACACCACCCCAACGAGCTGCCAGGAGATGCTCCAGAGCAGCACAGGCTCATCCCCCAAAGGAGGAGAGCATCCAACAGACTTTTTTTTTGTTGTTAATCTGTTTATCTCCCCATGCCAACTGGCCACCATCCACCAGTCCCCTCAGTCACATCACCCCAGCATCCTCTGGGACTTACCTTTGTCAAGCTCTTCCCCCAGGGCTTGCGCCCCCATCCCCTGGTGGGTCAGTGGGGCTCCCTTCAAGCCCCACCGAGAACAGGATCCAGTTCACCAGGACATGCCCAGATAGCCAGGTGCAGGGTCTGTGAGAGATCAGTGTCATCCTACTGGTCGGCATTGTTCCCCATTTTTTTCTCAGTACGGAGGAAGTGGTTTTCAGTGATGCCACTGGATGTGCTGCGCACACTGCCATATGCAGCACGCTTGGCCACTGCACCGCCTCCACTCCCCCTTGCTTACATTGTCAGCATGCCGACCCCCCCAGCTGCTTCTAGGGGCCAGGCTAACGCCGGGCACTGGTCCCATCCCTCCCCGGAGGAGGAGAGCAATCCTTGGGACACTCGAGCCTCCTCTCCCCTTCCCACAGCTGACCCTCCAACCCCCAGGGTCACTCCCGACCTTGGGTCATCGGCGCTGTGAGTGGTGGTGCTGCTGCTGTGCTGGCAGGCTGGCCAGTACACCATAATTGTTGATTTTTTTCATGACACTATGATTTTTTGATATTGTCCATAACAACACCATGACTCAGTGATTTTTTATTTTGTCCATTGTGGCAGAAATGGGAAAGAAGGAGTTAATGGTTTGGATTCTGTAGTTGCCATTTTTTAGCAGTCTGAAAAAAAAGACACACACACAAGCTGGAATTCCACAAGCTGAAATTCCACTGTCCTCAGCTTCTGGCTAGGTGGGTCATAAATCTCAGAGTGGACTTGTCCACACATAGACTCACAGTTTAAATGGACTGGATCATTCAAATATAAACCTAAGGTTAAGGATGAATATTAGTGGACACTAATAGGTGTGCAATCTGATTGGGACAATTAAATACATACATGGTAGATGGTTGGTTCATTCAAAGGGGGAATATGAATCTCCTATTCTCAAGAGAGTATATAAGATGCTGAAAGACAGTGAGTGGGGGAGTTACTCTCTGGGAGTTGAAGGAAGAACTAAGCTTGGGGCCTACCCTTCTAGCTATGTCCGTGGGAGCTGGCAGTTACCATAGGGTCAGTGTCTCTACAAGAATAGGGAAGGGTAAGATTAATTCTAGCATATCTCAGTAATAGCCTTTTTCTGTTTTGTCATCTGTTATTTAAAAACATTTGTTTACTTTTCCTGTATCAGTGGTATTCTCTTGTGTTGAATATAGATATCCTGTAATGCTTCTCTTCACTTTCTGTTAAGTAAAAAGCTGTATATTTTCTCAACAGTAGTGTCTGTGATGTCATTTTTCTAAGGTAATACATGGTTTCCACTGGTTGAGGTAAACTCTATTTAGCATCCGCCGTCCGAGAGAGACACACTTCCAGACTTTGGTCTGTGCAATTGTACGTTTGATTACCCAGTTTTATAAACTTGAGATGGTGCTGAGGAACCGAGCTGGTGCATGTCGAAGACAGACACCTCTCTAAAAGCTGTTCCAGCCCAGGGACATGGGGTGTCACATCCATGACTTGACATTTTCTATGGCAATATCATGATTGTTCGCAATTTCCATATAAACCCCGTAGTGTTCGGTGTTTACCATGACAGATCCATAATTCTGTGCTTCACCACCACAACACAATTCATCCACAGCAAGCCCTTGGGTGGGATGCTGAGGTTTGCATCGAATCCACTGTCTCCCAGGTGACACAGTTCAGTACTTTCAACCACTAGATCTGTTCCCAAAAAGTAATTTTTTTAATATTTAAATCTTTGCTTGTATAAAAATATGTCAAAATAGTTTGCTTTACACAAAATGGATCCATGACTTTTAATGGCATTGATTTCTTGAATGTTGTAATTTTGACCATGACTATAGCATGATTTTCTCATAAAAGCATAGACAGTGATGGCAGAAAGAGACAGAAGGTCCATCCAGTCAGCCAATATTACCCTAACATACCCCAGAATCAGCTGTCACTGTGGGGTCTTCGCTTACACTTAGTCCCCCTTTTATTATCTGTGCCCCTCCCACACACACACACACTTCCCGCTGAGTAGTTAACTTCCCCTTGACTCTATCCCAGCCGTTTGAAGCTATTTATGGTTTTGACATCCACTACCTCTGCCAGCAGACCGTTCCATGGCTCAGCCACTCTTTCTGTAAAATAATACTTCCTTACATCCTTTTTTAAACCTTCCACCCGTTAATCTCCGCTCGTGATCCCTTTTCCTATCTTTGCTGTTCCTGGAAAATAATGCTTCATAGTTCAGTGTGTTAATTCCTTTCAGGAACTTGATGGTCTCTATCATGCCCCCACTTTCTCTTCTGGTTTCGAATGAATACATGTTCAGTGCCTTTAGGCGATCCTCGTACGATCTGCCAGTCTGGCTGTGAATCACCCTTGTCATCCTACATATAGTACTTTTTCTAGTCTGTCCTTTCTATTTGAAGGTGGGGACTCCAGAACTGGGGCACATTACTCTGGGTGTGGCCTCACTAGTGACCTATACAGTGGCAACAGTGCTACCTCCTGCCATCTCCCGTCACACCCTCTCTCGAAGCACCCCAGCATCCTGTTAGTCTTGCTGAAGGTCTTATTACATTGGCTCTGATGGGCTCACCATTACCCAAACCCGTAAGACCAACTTGGGGCTCTGGTTCATTTCACCTGGTGTGTGATACAGACAAGGCACACTGATGAGTCCTGGGTAGGACAAAACACGTGTCTTATGTCTTCTGTTTGCACCCTTTGCAGATTTTGAGAGGCCCATTGGCACCATGCATTCTTGCTTTAAGCTGAACCAGCCAAAAATGTCATGGTGATTTGCATATACATCCCATGATGCTTTGCATTAAGGGTCTGTGTGTGATTTTCATTTCTTTGAAACCTGACTTTACTGTCAATGCCCTATGCGGTAACCCTCTTTGTCTTTTAGATTGTTTTTAGTTTTTTGGGGAAGGCTCACCATGACCCAAACCTGTAAGACCAACTTAGGGATCTGGTTCATTTCACCTGAGGTGTGATACAGATAAGGCACACTGAGTCTTGAGTAGCATGAAATATGTGTCTGTGTCTTCTGTTTGCACCCTTTGCAGATTGTGTGAGAAGCCCTTTGGCACCATGCGTTCTTGCTTAAAGTTGAACCAGCCTAAAATGTCATAGTGATTTGCATATGTATCCCATGATGCTTTGCATTAGGGGGTTATGTGTGATTTTGTATTTCTTTGAAACCTGGCTTTACTGCCAATGCCCTTGTGGTAATCCTTGCTTCACTGCTTCTGCACTGAGGTTCTTTGCCTTTCCTCTGATGTTGTGTCCAGCTTAACCCCCGCCCCATCTAATATTCTGTTCTGGGGTTTTGTTTCCTAAGTGCCTAACTTTGCACTTTGTGACATTGAATTTCAGCTATCAGACTTTGGACCAATTTTCCAGCCTTTGTAGGTCTCTCTGCAGCTCCCTTATCTGCTCCACTTTGTCATCCCTACCACAGAGTTTACTGTAATCTGCAAATAGGTACAAGCAGCCCCAGATTCCCGCTTCAGTGTCACTGATGAACATAATGAAGAGGACTGGGCACAGAACAGATCCCTGTGGTACTCCACTAGTGACTTCTCTTTCTTCTGATCTGACGCCATTCATGCAACTCTCTGCTGCCTCCCCTACAATAAACTCCCTACCCACCATACTATTTCCTTTGCAGTTCACCAATTCCCATCCCCCCTCTTCTTTAGCAGCTTTCAGTGTGGTACTGAGTCGAATACCTTGCTAAAGTTGAAGCAGAGTATATCTACAGCATGGCCCTTATTAACTACCTTGGTTACCCAATCCAAGAATACTATCTGGTTGGTCTGATCAGACCTCCCTATCATGAATCCCTGCTACATACTGTCCTGAAGTTAGTTTTTCTCTTGTTATTCCATCAGATCTCAAAGTCAAAGTTTATTGATTGGCTAAGAGTCATTACAATATTGAAACAGTACAAAAGCCATAAAATATCTATCATAAAGAATAAAATACAATTTCATCACTTACAGTTATTATGGTAATAACAATGTTACATATTAATTAATCTATTTTATGTAGAAATGATACATTTTGGTTCCTTAACAGTCTACTTATAGGTGTATGGCATTAACGAATCCTACCATTTTGTCTAAAATAAACTTGCTTATCTGACTTGAGAAAAATTTCACCATTTGCTTGGGAGAGAGAGGCTGAGACCACCCATGATGTTATCCAACCACTTGGACCTCTGCGGGCCATAAAGAGGGCATAATAGTGAAATGTGTTTAAGGTCATCTTCTGAGTTATTCCCACATTTACAAAAAAGGGAGAAAATACCAGGGCCCAGATCTTCAGACTGCGCCAGGCTGTGGCGCAAGCCTGGGCACAGCGCAACTTGGCTGCACAGGGGCATTGACTGGGCGATATTCAACAGAGCTGTGCCATGGCACAGCATCGCTGAATATCGCACCCTGACCACCCACAGTGTGCATGGCGCAGTGGCACTGTGCCAGCGCAAGTGGAGCAGGGGATGCGCTAGCGCAAGTTCCCTTGTGCTATGCACAACAACCGCGATATTCAAAAGTGCACATACAAATGGAGCCATAATGTATGCAAGACGCAAATGGGGCCATTTGCGTCATCTATAGCTCATTGCATGCAGGTGTGCTGATCCCGGTGACTTAGCCTGGCGCCTCGCCAGGCAGCAGCTGTTGGGGACCGGCGCCCCTGAACAATCACGGCAATGCACCCCTCTGCCCGATCCGGGCTTAAGTATATAAAGCAAGTCCTATATCCCTGGTGGTCCAGTGGACTGCTGCTGCCCCGATCGCGGGCTTAAGTATATAATAAAGCCGTCCTATATCCCTGGTGGTTCAGTGGACCACTTCGCAGCCCGATCGCGGGCTTAAGTATAATAAAATGCCGTCCTATATCCTGGTGGTCAGTGGACCACTCGCAGCCTGATCGCGGGCTTAAGTATAATAAAATACCGTCCTATATTTCTGGTGGTCCAGTGGACGCTCGCAGCCTGATCGCGGGCATTTGTATTAAAAAATAAAGTCCAATATCCCTGGTGATCCAGCAGTACCCCCATCCCTCTCCACTACTAGGCCCCGCCCTCCCCCTCCCAGTCAGCGCCGGGCAGCAGCACCCTGCCTGCCTCCGCCATTCGACTTACCGTAAATGAAGACATGCATTGTTTCACCAGCATGAGCCAATGGGCGCAGCCCACTGCCTCTACACATTCCAGATATGTGACTGTGGAGAGCTGGTGCGGGCTGCACGCCCATTGGCTCACGCTAGGACCAATGGGCGACAGCCCACTCCCACGTGTGTCAGTCGGTAGGTGGTGTTGCCACCCGCCGCTGACCAGGGGAGCGGGTGGGGGCCCAGTGGCGGAGGGAGGGGTTACCGCTGGACCACCAGGATATTGAACTTTAATTTTTTAATACAGATGCCCGCAATCGGACTGTGAGCGGTCCACTGGACCACCAGGGATATAGGACGTGCTTTTATATATACTTAAGTCCACGATCGGGCTGTGAGCGGTCCACTGGACAACCAGGGATATAGGACGTGAATTTATTTATACTTAAGCCAGCGATCGGGCTGACAGCTGTCCACTGGACCACCAGGGATATAGGACGTGAATTTATTTATACTTAAGCCCGCGATCGGGCTGCGAGCGGTCCACTGGACCACCAGGGATATAGGCCATTATTTATTTACACAGATGCCCGCAATCGGGCATGGGGGAGGTGCTGCCACGGAGGTGCAGCCGGTGCTCGGGAAGCCACCCACAGGTGGCAGCTGCCGTGTTGCGCCCTGCAATACAGCAGCTCACCTGTGGGTGGCCAGCCATTGTTCCTTTTTTTTTTGGCTCACCTGTGTGCAGCGCAAGTAGGGGTTGCGCATGCATGGACTCAGCACATCCCAGGCTGAATATCGGGATGTGCGGAGTATGCATGGGCACGCCCCCCCACCGGCGCCGCATACATTACTGATGCGCTCCGGCGCATGGGATTTGTGCCAGGCACAATCCCCATTTGAATATCTGGGCCCTGGTCTCTTTTGTCTAAATTAGGTATCGAATCAAATCGACTTTATTTGTAAAAAAGCGCAATTCCAAAATTTTTTCAAAGTGTTTGTACAATTGTTAATAAAAAACAAACAAAAAACAATATTAATTAAAAACCAACACAATAATATCTAAAACTCCATAACTATTAAAATGCTTTTCATAAGCTATACAGCTAATACAGTTTTTTTAAACAACAGTCTCAGAATTCTAAAAGCACTCCGGAAAGGCCAAGCTGAATAAATATATTTTTAAAGTGGTCTTAAAGCTCTGGACAGTCAGGCACCCCCTCACCCGATGAGGTAGAGAGTTCAACAGGGTAGGGGCCACAAAAGCAAAAGAACAGGCCCCCGAGGTTTTAAGTCGAACTCTGGGAACCTCTAGCAATCCCTCGTTGGTGGAGTGGAGCAAGTGTAGGGGTTTTTAGGGACAAAGTAGATCTTGCAAGTACTGAGCTCCCTGCCTGCCTGCCTGTTTAGGGCTTTATAGGTCAGTAAACCGACCTCGAAAGTTATCCACCACTATACCGGCAGCCAGTGCAATCCGCGGAGCACAGGCGTGATATGGCAAGATCTTGAAAAGTCAGTCAACAGCCTGGCTGTGCATTCTGCACCAGCTGCAAGTGGCGGATATCAACCCCCGGAAGCCCTAGGTAAAGGGCATTACAGTAGTCAAGGCAGGAGGTCATGAAGGCATGGACCAGAATTGGCAGCTCGTCGGGCAGTACAAGATGCTTTACCCAGGCGATATTCCTCAGATGGTAAAAAGAGGTCTTGACAATGGGCGACACCTGAGATTTGAGCGTCAGGTCATTAAAAATAACACCCAGATTATGAACCCGGTCACAGGTCATTAGCTGGACGCCCCCGAGCCAAAGCCCAGAGGGTTGTCCAGCCAGCAAACCCAGACCCTGATGACTTGGATCCATCATCAACACCTCACTTTTAGCCAGGTTCAACTGCAGCCAGCTGGCACTCATCCAATCCTGGATCTCAGAAAGGCAGTTGTTAAAAACCGATAGGGATCCACCCTGCTCGGGCACAAAGAACATGTATAGCTGAGTATCATATGCATAGCTGTGGAAACTCAGATCTTATCGCCTAATAATGTCTCCCAATGGCAGCATATACACTGCAAACAACATGGGTGACAGAATGGAGCCCTGCAGTACCCCACAGGATAGGGGAGAGGGACTGAGGAATAAATCCCCCAAACCACTCTCTGAGTCCTACCCACGAGGAATGATCGATACCAACTGAGGTCTGTACCAGGCAGTCCGCAGATGAACTGCAGGTGCACTAACAACACACCATGGTCCACAGTGTCAAATGCTGTGGAGAGATCAAGGAGGACCAAGATCAAACAAGTCCTCTGATCCCTTGCTATTAGGAGATCATTAAGTACTCGAACAAGTGCCATATGTGTACTATGCCTCTTCCTAAATCCAGACTGGAGAGGATCATAGACATCATGGATGGTCAGATGCTCATCCAGCTGCAACACAACTACCTTCTCAATAACCTTACCCACAAAGGGCAGGTTAAAGATGAGTCTGTAGTTGGCAAGACAATCTGAGTCAAGGGAGGGTTTTTTAAGGTGCGGTCGCACAACCACCTCCGTTAGAGGGTCAGGGAATACCCCTGTCTCCAGTGACCTCCAGACAATCTCAGCTAGGACTGGACCGATTTCCTCACACACCCTACAAGGAGGTGTGCTGGGCCCGGGTCCAAACTACAGCAGGTCAGTCACAGAGTCTGGATGATCCTCACAATGTCAGCGATCGCCACCCGGCCAAAGTCAGATCAGATAAACCGGGTGTTCACAACCTCCTGCCGACCTCCTCAACGCTCAATAGAGGGGGCTGGACAAATCCTAGATCTGATGGTGGCAACCTTATCTGCAAAAAGACAAGCAAACTCATCACACTTACCTTGTGAAAAGCTCCTCCTGACTGAAGACAGATTGGATTTCACAATCTGTCGACAGTCTGGAAAAGCTGAACCAGTCGATTTTGCGCAGCAACAATCTCCCTGGACAGGAACTCTGCCTTCTTACGGGTGACTGCCAATTGATAGACCTTATAATGTTCCATCAATCTAAGTTTGTCATCAGCCAGACCTGTTTTCCTCCAGCGCCTCTCCAGCCTTCCCCCCACTCTCCTCAACTCCTTCAGGGTCACATCAGACCATGGGGATCTTGGGCGAAGAGTGAGGGGGTGAACACAGACAGGAGCTATGGAATCCAGGGCCGCTGTCACCACCTTATTTATAGGCCTGTACCAGATCCCGGGATCCAAGCATTTACTCAGTATACCCGATAGGTCCAGTACCGCCGTTAGACCACCTGGGGTAACACTCCTTAAAGGGCGGTACAGAACCATCTCCATTGGGGCAGGTCTATAGGGGAGCCACAAAGCTGAACCCTATGGTGTGATGGTTCGACCATCCGACTGGTTCCACCACCAAGTCAGAGATCTCCATCCCCAGGAGAAATACCAGATTCAGTGAGTGACCATGATTGTGGGTCACAGAGGTAACTACCTGTATAAAGCCCAACAAAATCATTAGTTGGAGTAAGTCCTGATCAAATTGCAAGAGTTCATCATCGACCCAGACATTGAAATTCCCCTGAATTAACCATCTGGGGGATTCCAGCACCATGTCGATGATGAAGTCTGTGACTTCCTGCAGGAACTCTTTCTCATCAGTGGGTGGACAGTAAATGAGGAGTATCCTGCATCCTACACCCGTGCCCATGATACACTCAAAGGATCTGGTCATCCCCACTGGAACATCCACAAGGCCCAGTTCCGATTTAAAACAAATGGCTACACCCCCGCCCCTATGATCCACCCTCAGGTGGTGTATCACCGAGTACCCGGCTGGAACTGCTGATGCCAATACTGGAGCAACACTTTCATCCAGCCAAGTTTCTGTGATGCAGGCCAGGTCCGATGTACCAACAAGCTCTCTATCACAGCGGTATTGTTTTTTATAGACCTGGAATTGCATAACGCCACCCGAGTAGGATGGGCAACTGAAGAAGACCATGTTACCTGCCTACATAAGGTAGAGCCCTTGGGTATGGGAACTAGGCAGGAAGTACCCCTATCCTGATCCCATTTCACCTCAGGGCGTTTCCTTGTCCCCACAACCCCAGTCCATCCACTCCCCCACCAGGCCCAGCCTGTCCCCGCCCCTTCCTCCTTCTGGCTATCCCCAAGACACTACACTATCTATATACCTCCGCTGATAAAGGGGGACAGCTAAAAGGGTGGAGATCCCTGAGCCTGGCGGGAGAGTAGTGCCTGACTGACTGTACTCCATACCAACACATCTTGACTAGCAACTGCCAAAAGCAAGCAACAAGCACACAACTATATAACACACACATCCAACTCAATCATACACCATATATACACCCCAAAAATAACCCCACAATCCCCAACCAATCAATAATAACTTCTACCCTTCCCACACAATAACCCCAAACTGTTTAAAGACAGTAACTAACTAAAACACACAAAGAACATTAAATGTAAAATTAATAAAATCTTATGGCAGACTGTCTGTGTTTTTTTTTCAGAACAAAGAGAGTCACATCAGTCTCTTAAGCAGTTTGTATAAAAGTCCATCAGAGCTCCCACCTCTTCAGGGCAATGAAACCAAGTAGATGCTCAAACCAAAATATTGAGCAGCATACAATTCTAAGCTAAATCTGGTCAATAATCTTCTTGATTTGGGGTTGGTAATCTTTAACCAAACAAGGTTCCAAAGCATGAGTAGACTTGATTTGTTTGTACCATCTAAATAATTTGATTTCCTCTAGATGTCCAAAATTGTTGGTTCTATCCATGTCTCTTAGCCTAGTTTTGGTCATATTAACAATATCATCCCATGGTCTGAGGTAAATGTCCCATAGCAAATGTCCCAGTCCATAAGGGAAGAGGAATTTCCTAATTATCTGGATAGTGGGGTAATCAAATCCCATAGAAGAGTAATTTATTTCTTCTTCTAGGTATCTCCTTGGTAAGTGGATCTCCTGAAGGAGAAAAAGCTTTAGTGTAAAAATAAGTTGTCTTTCCACAGTTAAGGTATGGAAGGAAAATTGGCCTAATTCCAGTTTCAAAGTCCTGCTATAGAAGATGAGATTAAAACCAGATCGTCTGCATAGGCTAGACGGTCCACCCTTGTATCAGCTGTTTTAGGGGCATGACATTCTGGATTGTCTAGACTTCTCAGTATTTCATTGATATAGATATTAAACAGTGTATGTTCCACCAGATCTTCTTTTACTAGTGTCTCCATCAGCTTCCCTACCACGGAGGTAAGACTGACCACATCTGCCACGTTCCAATCCCTGGGGAACCACTCCTTGCTGCATAGAGCTATTGAATGGCCCCGACAGGGGTTTGGCTAGTACCGATGCAAGTTCCCTTAGTACACTCGGATGCATCCCATCTGGCCCTAGAACCTTGTTTGCCTTCAGGGCTGCTAGCCTCTTTTCCGCTCTTACGCCAGTAATTTGTGCAGTTTCATTTTCCAGGCCCCTCTGTCAGCTGACTTTGTACTGCATCAGCAAAGGCCCGATATTTCTTCCAGTGAGTACTGAGCAGTAGTAGTCATTTAGCACAGTTGCTTTCTGCCATCCTGTTCTATTATCCTACTCCCCTCCATTAGCCTACAATTCCCCCTCCCATCTTTCCTTTTTCTCTGATATATCTAAAGAACTATTTCCCTCTCCCTTGACCCCCTTCTGCAATACGCAGCTCTCTGTCTGCCTTTGCGATCCTGACTGCCCTCTTGGCCTCTCTAGTTTTGTCCTGATATTTGTCCCATTCTTCATCCCCCTGCATTTCTTTGTACCTTACAAAGGCCCTCTGTTTAGCCCTCATTGCCTCCCTGACCCTTTCAGAGAACCTTCTTGGTCACTTATATTCATTTTCTCTTGATTAATGTTCTCATGCATGTTTTTGCTTCCTCAAGAACGACGTTTTTTATAACCCCCCCATCTTTTTTCCACACTCCTGATGCTGTCTACCCCAGCTAACCTGTCCAGCATAATTTCCCTCTGAACCCATTCTTACCAGTAGCACCATATGGTGTCAGAACCATCTGTTGCTTAACCCGACCCAAAATGGCCACACAAGCTAGAAGGAGATATGGTTGAAATCTGCCCTTCTGAAGTCTAGCATGTCAGTCTTAGATGAGGAATTACAGGTGCCCAGGGCCACCTCTAACCATATAGTATTATGGTCTCTGGACCCCAGTGGTTCCCCATCCTGTACTTTACCTATGCTTTCCGAATTAGTAAGTACCACATTTAGAATGGCTGACTGTCTAGTGGGATCCCTGACCATTTGTACCAACATGCAGTCCTGCAAGACAGCAAACAGGGCCTGGTTTCTGGCACCTTGGCCACTGGGATGTCCCAGTCAGTGTCTGGCAGGTTGAGACTCTCCCACTATTACAACCTCCCCCTTTGTTGCCCTCGTCCCTACTTCAGCACCCAGTTCTTTATGTGTCTTTTCTCCCTGCACCAGTGGCCTGTAAACCACCCTTATTCAAGCCTTCCTGCCTGACAGCTCTGTAAGCTGAACCCACAGTGATTCCACCCCCTTTCCCAAAACTGTAGCATCCTCTACTGCCTGGATCCTTTCTCTGATGTAGATGGCCACCCATCCACTTTCACCCATCCCCCTATCATGCCTGTATAAGGAGTAGCCTGGGATCACTATGTCCCAATTGTTGTTCACACTGTCCCAAGTTTCCGTAATGGCCACTAGATCCAGCCTAGAGTCTGCCACCAAAGCTTGGAGATTACTGATCTTATTAGCCAAACTCCTGGCATTGAGGCTTACCACCCTCCAACATGTGCCCACATCTCTATTGGTTCTCACTTACCCTGCCCCATCACCTTTCTCTTATAACCTTGAAGATGCAGGACAGGGGTTTGACCGGCAGAAAGGTGGACACTAGCCCCTTTACGGAGGAAAGAGTCCTGAGTGAGTTAAAGAAGCTAAGGGTGGACAAGGCAATGGGCCTGGATGCAGTGTACCCCTGGGTGCTAAAGGAACTCTGTGAAGAGTTGGCTGCACCCCTCACAGAGTTGTTCAACCTATCGCTAGAGACAGGTGAAGTGCCAGGGGACTGGAAAAGAGCAGATGTGATCCCACTCCACAAAGGTGGTGATCGGGATCAGGTTGGAAATTACAGGCCTGTCACCCTGACTTCGGTAGTGGGCAAGATAATGGAATCTTTGCTGAAGGAGAGGTTAGTTGAATACCTTGATACGAATGGCCTACTAGACCTGGAACAACATGGTTTTACTAAGGGGAGATCCTGCCAGACAAACCTAATAGAGTTTTTCTACTAAGTGACTAAGGTGGTAGACCAGGGCAGGATGGTGGACGTGACTTATCTGGACTTCAGGAAGGCCTTCAACACCGTCCCTCATGAAAGACTGATGAACAAACGACGTAACCTAGAAGTTGATCCTAAAATAGTACTATGGGTAGAGAACTGGCTTACTGGCGGGAGTCAGAGGGTGGTGGTAAACAGGGAACACTCTGGGGAGGGAGAGGTAGCAAGCAGGGCACCACAGGGGTCAGTGTTGGGACCAGTCCTCTTCAATGTCTATATTTGGGACATTGTAGTGGTGCTAGCAGGGAAGGTATGCCTATTCGTGAATGACACGAGGTATGTAATAGGGTGGATACGCCAGGGAGGTGTTGAAAAGATGGGGGAGGCCCTTAAAAAACTGGAAGAATGGTCTGCAGGGACACTGGTTTACCGGGATTGAGAAAGGGCATATTCCATTTTGCACATTGTAAAAAACGATATTGTCACCGGTGTCTACTAAGCCAAAATCCGGTTTTACAGGTATTTGGTTCTGTGTACTTTAACAATTTTCAACTCTGCTAACATGCACTTTAGCAATTTTGACCTCCACTATTACACATCTATCCATCCTTGTACCAATTTAAAGTTATTTTAGGTACAAGATGTGATGGCAATAACAGCACTACAGCCCCCATCCCTAAGGTGTGATGGAAACAGCACTACGGCCTCATCCCTCAGGTGCGATGGCAGCACCAACACCACTACAGCCCCATCCCTCTGGTGTGATGGCAGCAGAAACAGCACTATGACCTCCCTCCCTCCCTCAGGTGTGACAGAAGCAGCAGCACTGCGGCCCCCATCCCTTAGGTGTGATGGCAGCAGTACTACATTCCCCATCCACCAGTGGTGATGGCAGAAGCACTACAGCCCCCACCCCTTCAGTGTGATGGCAGTAGCAACAATGCAGTCCACATCCCTCTGGGGTGATGGCAGTAGTGACAGCACTATGATCCCCTTTCTTCAACACCCACACCCCACATGCACAAGTTACAAATGACTTGCTCTCTTTGCTTGTTAGAACTCAGATGTGAATTAATCTGAACCATCACCGCTAAGGTGTACTACCTTGTTTTTCCCCATCTATAATTTAACTGCCTGAATTGGATTTCTGCCTGTGACACCGCTGACCAGGGTTAGGGAACAGACTTGACTTGGGTGTTGAAGGGCCAGCTAGTGGGGGAAGGCTTGAGTGTCCAACGACCACTCACCTTCTCCTGGGAGGGAGGGTGGGTTCACAGCTCAGCATTTGCTGGCCCCTGGTGGAGGCCAGAGGCACGACAACACATTGGCCCTCACTGCAGGAGGGAGCGTGACAGACGTCGGCTTGTGCCTTGACATCATGTGGCCTGTCACGCTCCCAATAAAATGGAAAAACATCTGCTGGCCAACCAAAGGATGGCTGCTGGTCCTTCCATAAGCCAAAATGTGTCCATTCTGACCCCTGCCATGCCCAGGATACACAGGAAGCTCTTTGGGGCAATTCTCCTCCCCTGGTAGCCTCCCACAGGGGTAGGGGTCCTGTCAATGAAGGGTTACTTTGGGTTGCCTGGTAGCACAGCAGTAAGGGGCAGTGGATGGTGGTTGGGACTCAGCAGCGGTGCTAGGGGGCCTTGGCAGGCCTGAAGGAGTGGATGGCCAGGGGGTAGGAGGAGAAAAAAAAATGCTTGAACTTGCTTCTTTGAAATGAAGTGTCTTCACCTAAAAAATCCACAAGTGGACCTTCAAATGGATTCATGCATCTTCCAGACATGTGGATGCTTTTCCTTTACTTGGTGTCCATGAGAAGGGTGTCTCCCAGTTTTCATGTCTGAGCTCAGATGTGAATTAATCACCACTCCCCCACCAGCATCATACAGCCCCTGGGGTCTCCCCCACCAACATCATACAGCCCCTGGGGTCTTACCTTCTGTATGTCATTGAATGTGCTTTCAAAATCCACTGGCAAATATAAGTACACTTAAATACTTAAAATTTGCTTTTTGTTGAAGCAGTCTATCACAAAACTTTTTGTTGTCACAGAGACTGAAACAGCAGGTGGGAGAAAAGGTGCAAATGATCCAATTCACCTAAATGGGGTGCTAACTGTGAAGTATTTTCATAAGTAGTAAGGCAGTTTTTTCCATGTAAACCTACTTCCATTCAGACTAGTCTTCATTCAAACAACTGAGGATTTTGGATGGCTCTGCTGATTATAAACTTGAATAAGCTAGTTGGTAACAGGAAATCCTGCATTTAGCAATCTACAACCTAGATGCTCATGTGCAAAGAATACAATAAAAACCTGACTAAAATCTAAAAGCAAGCTTATAAAACACATAAAATGTATGAACATTTATCTTTACCTATACAAAATCATTGCAGCTCAAGTAAATTACATGGTACCCTGACTATTATTCTATGATGTAGTAAACATATATTGGTATTTTCTTCATATTCTTTGTCAATCAGGTAAGGCCCACTAGGCAGAACTGCCTATTTTCAGGAGTGACCTAGAAGCACTGGGGAGGTTAAGTGACTAGCTTGAAGTCACACAGTATGCAAGTGGAGGTTGTGGGAATCAAACCCAAGTCTGCTGGATGTACCCAGTTCAATCACTGTTTGTTACTCTAACCACTAGGCTATACTGCCAGCCATAGTAACACCCATATATAACGTTTTAATATATGATTTTAATAATAGTGCACTGTACCTACTGTGCAAATTATGAACATGAAACACTTTACAACATTTTACTAAAACGGAACTATTTGCCACTCCATCTGCTTATTTTTTCTTACACCAAAGTCGGTGACTAGTTGACAGGGCACTGTAAATAGCTTTTGATCAGGTTTCATTATTCTACATCCAGAAACACATAACATTTGTTTATTCTGGATTTATTTAATATTGATTTTCTGTGGCTCACTAAATGGAATCTAGCACTGCATAAGGCATATGTTTTTACATTTTGGAAGAGGCAACACATCTTATCCGTTTAGGATTCATGTTAGAAACAGAAGTTTTTCTTCATATTTAAAACATATTCAGGTGTCAGTGTATTCATTTAGTAGTTTATGCTGACTAATATATGCTGTAGAAAACAGTAAAGGATTTATTGTGAAGGACTCCAGATCTATAGAAGAACTCCTGCAATTTCCCAGCAAGTTTTGCAAAAAATCTCTGCAATTTCAGGCTAGTTTTCCTGCAGTTTTCCAGTGGCCCTGTGGGCCGATACTTGTATTTTTTTTTTGTATCATACAGTGTAATATAAATAGTAAAAGACACTTAGGCACATACTACATGAAACTGTGGTTTCAGGAAGGAAAGCAGTCCTCAGGTGATGGAGATGTTGGTGGGAAGCATGGGTGGTTAAACTGAATGGCTGGTTACAACAAAGCAGTGCAGGTGATTTCCTTACTGACTTTATATGCAGCAAAGCAGAAAGAATGCAAAGCACAGCAGCATTCAGTTTAAGATGCTGAAATCTGGGTTGGCCCCCTGGCGCTGCGGTAGTACTACTGCTTGCAATGCCAGCGACCCAGGGTCAGAAGCGAACTCGGGTTGCTGGAGGTCTGGCCAGGGGAGTAGGATCGAGCACCCGGGGAACTGCTCTCCTCCTCCGGGGAGGGTGGGCTGCAGGTCCTGCTTCTTTACCACCACCTGTGTGACCATGGGTGGTGGTGCAATGGTGCTGCAGAGTGATCAGGAGGGGAGGACGCTAGCCAGGATCTGGAGCAGTGGTATGTTTCTATGTGACCTACCTCCTTGTATCTCCTCTAGTGCCAGTGCCCTCAGGGACAGAGACCAGAAAACCAGGAACAATCACCCCACATCAGCCACTGGCGGAAGGGACCCAGGTGCCCCAGACGTCATAACCAGGCTCCATAAGGAACCCACTGGGCTGCCCGACACACACTAAGGGAGTGTGGAGGGGTGACCTGGGGTCCCCTCCCTTCCCACCTGGGGGTGTGCAACCCAGGCAGGATAGGTGCAGGCCTACAGGAGCTCCTGAGCATTACCTGGGGTGAAGCTAGGGGATACCCAGCCTAGGGATCTCTGAAAAGTGGAGACTGATGCTGTGAGAAGGGAGCATAGAAAGAGAAAATAAAAAAAATTTAAAAAGATGCTGAAATCTTAGAGATTCTGTGCAGTGACATGCAATTTCCTTAAGGGAACCGGTACAAGAATTCAAAATCTGCAAACCAAGCAGGATTCCGTGATTGTTACCAGTAAAAATGGAAAACCAGGGTTCCTGATGGTCTGGAACGTAGAAGCTAGGATTCAGTGCAAAAAAGTGAAGTATCTTGCACATAGGGCACAAGAACCCAAGGGCAACTTACAAACTAGGAGGGGAGGTTCTAACAGTCACAAAGTAGGGAAGAGACCTGGGAGTTATCATTTCAGAAGACCTAAAAGAGGCTAGGCAATGTGGCAAGGTGGTGGGGGAAGGCTAGCCGGATGCTTGGATACATAGAGAGAGGTATCACAAGTAGAAGGAGGGAGGTCATTTTGCCCCTGTATAAAACACTGGTGAGACCACACCTGGAGTACTGCATCCAATTCTGGAGGCCCCATCTGGGAACGGACATAGACAGGGTGGAGGTAGTGCAGAGAAGGGCAACTAAGATGGTACAGGGCCTACAGGAGAAGGCCTATGAGGAAAGACTAAAAGAATTAAATATGTATTCCCTGGAGGCAAGGAGGGAGAGAAGAGACATATGAACATATGAAAAAGTCATCAGAAGAAGGCCATTTGGTCTGTCAAGTCTGCTTGTATTGCAGGGTCCACAGCTTGAGCTAATGTCCTTGCTGTCCCTCTCCACTCCTCCCATCCTCCCTACCCATGATCCTTACCTTCCCCTATGCCTGTCCCAGCCTCTCTTAAAGCTGCCCACTGTCTTCAATGAGATGACCTCTTCCGGCAGCGCATTCCAAGTGTCCAGCACCTTCTCTGTGAAGAAGTGCTTCCTGATCTCACTCCTAAACCTCCGATCCTCCAGCTTAAGACTGTGCCACCTCGTGTTATGGTTGCCACTCAGCTTAAAGAGACTCTCCTTATCAATCGTATTTATCCCTTTTTAATAGACATGACATGATAGAGACATACAAATACCTCATTAGTATAAACAGAGTACAGGAAGGGAGCATCTTCCAAAGTAAGAGATGATCCAATACAAGGGGCACAGTATAAAGTTGGAGGGAGGATGGCTTGGGGTAACATGAGTAAATATTTTTTCACGGAGAGGGTGTGGACACTTAGAATGGCCTACCAGAAGAGGTGGTAGGGGCTGAAATGGTCACAGAATACAAGAAGTAGTGGGACAGACACAAGGGTATCCTGGAAGTAAGGGAGGGGTGTGCTCTGGAGTTCAGTTTGTGCATCATACCTCATACTAGGTAGGGATAAATAGGTCAGACTGGGTGGGCCTTATCTGTCGTCAACTTCTTTGGATCTATGGATGTATGTGTCTTATGTTTCCCCTTCCTTTTCTTGTATGTTTACCCTGCCCTGTCTCATGGACTCATTCCTCCCATCTGTTATTCCCTCAAAACTTCACCTCCACCACTGGGGAGTCCCGTCTAGGTTCCCCATTGTACCTTCCTCCACAGTGAACTCCCCAGCCTCAGTCCCCCCCACAATAAGTTAACCATCTGCCAACGTAGACGTCAGCCATCTGCCCTAACGTGCTAGTCCCCCTTCTTGTCAGGTGAAGGCCATAACCTTTGAAGAGTCTTCTGTCTCAGAAGCTCACCAATCCCCTATAAAGTGGTGTCCCTGTTCCTAATACCACCCCCGTCAGCGGAGGCAGACCTCTTGTCAGTGCTGAGGTCTTGTTAGAAATCCTTGGGCAATAGAGTGTTTGGGGTGGCAGC
This sequence comes from Neoceratodus forsteri, assembly GCA_016271365.2. NCBI lineage: Eukaryota > Metazoa > Chordata > Ceratodontiformes > Ceratodontidae > Neoceratodus > Neoceratodus forsteri. The sequence goes on from CM057452.1 coordinate 1,466,080,808, forward strand.
TCCTGTTCTGTTGAATGCCCTTCCCCAGGAGGTAAGAGGTGCTCCTTCACTGGCCATTTTTTAAAAAATCTACAAAAACTCATCTTTTTACTTTAAGTTTTGTGCCTAGCTTTGTGACGTAATGATTTAATTTAGTATGTATTGCTTTTAATCATATTACTGATTAGCTGTACTTATTGTGACATGCCCAGAGCCTCTGTGATTGGGTGCCATATAAACAAAATTGCCTTACTTTGCCTTTTGTTCAGCCACCTGTTGAACTTCTCGATTTCTATGTAAAATACCCTATCCTTCCCAGTCGTTCCACCCCAGACAGGAAGGACCTCAAAAAGGCTAAGGAGGCTGAGTGCTTCTTCAGTCTGCACCCCCCCCGCTCTGGAAGTCCCTCTTCATTGTCTCCACAGGCCAGTTCACCAGATTTCTGGTAGCCAGGTGTACCAGCACTCCCTACTTCCTCCCTCCTCTGCTATCCTCTGTATCCTATATCCCAGTCTCCGGTCGCTGATGCTCCAGGCAGGCTACTTACCACCCTCTCCAGCGCTCTAACCATAGAGTGTTCGATCACTAGATTCCTCCTTGCTAACTTCTGCCCCTCTGCTCTCATGTCTCACCACATCTCCCTTCCCTTCAGCACCAACTGATCCGTGGTCACCCCAGCTCGAGTCCGGCACCTGTGCCTCTTCCAGGACACAAAGTGGTTTGCCATTGATACCTTATGATAAGAGCTGACAGTTGTCTGCTGCAGTCTCTTGAGTTGATTCCTATTACAAAAAAAAAAAGAAATGCTTTATAATAATTTATTATTTTTTTTTTTTTTTTTTTATTTTAGTCTTTGGTAACCAGGCAAAGCCCACTAGGCACAAGTGCCTGTTTTCAGGAGCGACCTAGGAGCACTGGGCGGTTAAGTGACTTGCTCAGAGTCACACAGTATGCAAGAGGAGGTTGTGAGAATCAAACTCAGGTCTGGTCTGCTGGATGTATCAAGCTTGTTCACACCTTGTTCCTCTAACCTCTAGGCTGTACTGCCAGCCATTTCAGATTGTGGGATCATGGTTGCTAGGGCAGTGGTAAACCTTGAGAGCATACTGATGCCCTAGCAACCACTCGAGGTGATTACACCATGGTTATTAGTCACCTGTACATCAGGCATTATCCTCTATATTAGAGGTAACGTTTAGAATTTAGCTTCTCAGAAGATTCCAAATTCTGTCTGCCTTTCCTTGCTTTATTGTGAACAACTGGTTGCTATGGACTGATGTCTTAGGATTCCAAACATGATGCCTAGGATGTTTCTTTGTAACACAGAAAAGATTTTGTTTTATAAAATGTAGACAGTTACAAAGCAAAAATCAAACAAAAGCTGATTTTTCAAAAGTTAAAATCTCCAATTAGATGACAGCAGTACAGATGGATCCAAGCTTCAGCAAGTACCAGATGATGATCAGGAAAACGAAGGCCAAAAATACCAACAAAACTCAGTACAAACTGTAGATGGAGAGGTCTAGTAACCTCATAAGTTTACCGAGGCAAAGGCAGAGCCCTAGTTTTACCCACTTGAGTTCCTTCCACACTGTTCTTTAATTTTTCAAAATACAGATTGTTATATTATAACAACAACGTGGATGGTGTGATTGGTGTAATTATGGGTGCGAGACAGTGGGCTAAATTTTCACAGGGTCCTGCAGGGCTTGTATCAAGCCCAGTGCCAGCCCTGGACTTTGGTGCAGCTGTAATAATCCACCGTGCCACAACTGCACCCAATTTCAATAGGTCAGACGCAGTTGCGACAGTTTACCTGCATTACGGCAGCTTGCACCAACTCTTTGGGCACAAGCACTGTAAAATGGATCCCTGGGATTGCCCGGAAAAGTTGATCTAACTTGCGACAGTTGGAGCATGTGAGCAAAAATCCCGATCGCTGGCTGGGAGGTTGCCACAAACCCTGTGTGCCATCTCGTTGGCACACCTGTAGTTTCCGGTATTCTGGAGGATTTGGAAAATTGAGCCCTTTGTGTAACACGTCAGGTGGAGATGATTTTGTGTTGGTAAATGTGTCTTTTTTACGTCGGTGAGTGAGGATCTGTGGTTTGAATTTTCAGGGTTGATTTTGTACTTGCAGATGAATGTCATTTTTATGTTTGCTTACCAAAGGCATGCGAACATGTTGCAATCAGTCTGAGCTGTGATAGGGCATCTGGGACTTGCCCCTCCTCCCCCTATCACAGCTTCCGAATACCCCTTCTCCTTTCCAATTCCACCTACATTCTGCCTTTTTCCTTTAAAGTACTTGACCAATCACAAGGCTGGAACATGCAAGGTGGAAGTGGGTTTTCTTGTTTGTTTTTTGTGCAGCTTGTACTTTCTATCACCATTTCCTATACAGTTTGATCCATTTCAGTGGTGCTGTACTCTGCTGTGTTTCCCTGCCAGCTTACGGACTGCAGAGCTATTTTAGATGTTGCACAATGGTCACAGCTTTTTCCTGTCTGTGGCTGCCATGTCAATAGACACCCAACCTGCAGTCCTCCCCAACCCCACTGTTAAGCAAAACTGGCAGTGGATGATCAATCCCGCCATTGGTATCACCCCTTCCAGTCCGACCCTGCTGCTCAACAAAACTGGCAGTGGATGATCAATCCCGCCATTGGTATCACCCTTTCCAGTCCGACCCTGCTGCTCAACAAAACTGGTGGTGGGTGATCAATCCCGCCACTGGTATCACCCCTTCCAGTCCGACCCTGCTGCTCAACAAAACTGGTGGTGGCTGCTTAGTCCCCTCATGTCCAAACCTGCTACTAAACGAAACCAGCATTGTGTTTTCAGTCCTGCCGCTAGTAAAACTGAGGGAAGCAGAAAAGGCAGTGAGGGGAGCAAAGACGCTGACAGAGGAGAGGATAGCCAAATGGGTAGCTAAAGGGGATAACGCGTCCTTCAGGTACATACAGTAAGTGAGAAGAGGATAGCAAGGGGAGGGACAGTGAGGCTAAGGAATGTGGCAGGGCAGAAGAGGATCAAGAAAAAGCAAGCATCCTGAACAGGTACTTCTGATCAGTCTTCACAGTGGAGGGAGAGAGGATGGACCACCAGGGAGTAGCAGGAACAAAGGAGGAAGGAGGTAGACACAAGTCCATTTTCAGGGGAAAGAATCCTGAAGGGCGTTGCAGTTCTAAAAGTGGATAAGGCTATGGGGCCAGCCAGGATACGCTCAAGGGTACTAAAGGAAGTGAGGGAGGTGCTAGCTGTCCTACTAACAGCTTTATTGAACAGCTCACTAGAAACATGCGTGGTTCCAGAAAACTGGAGGAGAGCAGATGTGGTCCCGCTCCATAACAGGAGCAACAGGGAGGAGGCTAGCACTATAAGCTGGTCAGTCTCACATTAGTGGTGGGGAAACTAATGAAAACCCTGTTATTGGCAGAGTGTCTTGAATCCAGTGGGCTATGAGACCAAAGACAGCATGGATTCACTGGGGGTGGGTCATGCCAGTGGATGTGGCCTGTCTAGACTTTAGCAAGACCTTCAACACTGTGCCTCACAGGAGTCTGATAAAGAAATTGAACAGCCTAGGAGTTGGATCCATATTGGGCAAACAAGATATTGGGATACATAGCTAGGAGGCTCAGTAGTAGGAGAGAGGAGGTTATACTGCCCTTGTACAGGTCACTGGTGAGGCCACATCTAGTGTATGGAGTTCAGTACTGGTGCCTACACCTCAAAAAGTACATTAATTTACTGGAGAAGGTCCAGAGGAGGGCTAAAAAGATGACAGCTGGTCAGCAGGGTAATGCATATGAGGAGAGGTTGAGGGCACTGAACATGTACTCCTTGGAGGACAGGAGAGAGAGAGAACATGACTGGGACCTTCAAGTACTTGGAAGGGATAAATAAGGTGGATAAGGAGGGTCTCTTTAAGCTGAGTGGCAACCACAACACAAGGGGGCACAGTCTTAAGCTGGAGGGGGGGAGGTTTAGGAGAGAGGACAGGGAGCACTTCTTCATGGGAGAGGGTGGTGAACACTTGGAATGCACTGCCAGAAGAGGTGATATCGTTGAAGACAGTGAGCAGCTACAAGAGAGGCTGGGATAAGCATGGGGGAAGGTACGGATCATGGGTAGGGAGAATGGGAGGAGCGGGGGGGCAGGGACAGTAGCTCAAGCTGTGGACCCTGCATTATGAGCAGACTAGACAGACCAGATGGCCACCTTCTGCTAGCTTCTTTGTTTGTTCATATGTGAAATGGGTAAGAAACTGGTTAATGGATAGGCGACAGAGGGTGGTAGTTAGCACTCACTCTAATGAGGGAAGACTGACCAGCAGTGTGCCGCAGGGCTCAGTACTGGGACCGGTCCTCTTCAGTCTTGATAAGTGACATTGCAGAAGAACTGGAGGGGAAGGTATGCTTTTTTGCAGAAGACACCAAAATCTGTAATAGGGTGGACACCTGGTGGGGGGGGGAGATGCGTAAAGACCTAGAAAAACTTGAGGAGTGATCAACAGCAGTTGGAGTTCAGTGCCAAACAAAGTGCAGAATCATGCACCTGGGGCACAGGAACCCAGGAGCTGAGTATAAAATGGGGGGTTCAGGGGCAACCCAGGAGCACTGGGGAAGTTAAGTGACTTGCTCAGAGTCACACAGTATGCAAGTGGAGGTTGCGGGAATCAAACCCAGGTCTGTCTGCTGGATGTACCGAGCTCATTGACAGGTCATTACTCTAACCTCTAGGCTATACTGCTAGCCCCATTGACTGTACTGACTGTCACTAAACAGGAAAGGAACCTTGGGGTTATCATCCTAATTGCTTTATTTTACATCCTTATTATGATCTAAGCCTAAAATGTACCCTTATGTAACTATTACTGTGCTACCCAATGTATATCTTGTTTTGCTCCTGTACACCTATATATGTCTGTGCATTTCTTCATATTGTAACCAATGTCCTGTGCTCTCCCGGGTCGTGCCTGAAAATAGGCAGGTCTGTTGCCTAGCGCACTTACCCGGTTACCAAAAGCTAATAAATAAATAAATAAATCATATCAGATGACTTTAAAGTGGCGGGGCAGTGTGACAAAGCAGTGGTAGGGTCAGTGGGATACTGGGATGCATAGGGGCAGGTATTTGGTGTTTCCACTGTATCCCTCACTGGTGAGACCCCACCTGGACTATTGTGTTTAGTTCTGGAGGCCGCACCTCAGAAAGGGCATAGGCAGGGTGGAGGCAGTCCAGAGGAGGGTAACTAAATTGATGCATGGATTGCATCAAAAACCCTACAAAGAGAGACTGAGGGATCTCAACATTTATACCCCGGAAGAGAGAAGCGCGAGAAGGGACATGATGGAGACCTACAAGTACTCCATGAGCTTGACCAGGATGCAGAACAGGAATCTCTTTCAAGTGAGAAAGAGCACCAGGACCTGTGGACATGCAGTGAAGCTGGTGGTGGTGGGGGGGAGTTAAGAGGGATGTGAGCAAGTGCTCATTCACTGAAAGAGTGGTGAACAGCTGGAACAGATTGTCAGTGGAAGTGGTGGAGGAAAAAGAGTAGGGGGCTTTAAGTATGCATGGGATAGACATAGGGGAATATTAGTAAATAAGCAGGGAGGGTCACCAGAGTGGAGACCAGTTAGGGTCTGCAGAGACAAACTAGGAAGGAACCACCTGGGCAGACTGGGTTGGCCAAGTTATCCTTTTCTGCTGATAAACTCTATGTTTCTGTGTCACCCCCTCCTGTCTGATCCCCTTCTCACCAACACTGGCAGTGGATGCTCAGTCCTACCATCAGTAACTCCCACCCATCCCATCTACTGCAAACAAAATAACAGTGCCAATACCGGAGTGCTCAACCCCTCATCCCCACCACAACCAACACAATATGCAACACCAAGGTTCCTGCCTCGGTGTACCAAAAAACCCACCTGACACTGAGATGCCCAATCCCCAGTGTCAGGTACCTGTGAAAAAAGGAAACTGTCCCTCATCATTCCTTTTTTTGTTTTTTTTTAAACCTGAAACAAAGAAAAACATCCAACCATATCTTCTTGACCCTCAGAACCCCCCCCCCAGTCGCCCTCTCAGCACCCACCACTCCACCTTACCTCACCCCACCCCAGTCCTTCACTTACCTAGTAATGGTCCAACACAGTAATCATCGCTGCAACCAGCGAATGTCCTGCTGCTACCAAACCCAACCGCAAACTGACCCAAAACAAGTTAAATCCATTTTATAGCTTTTAATACATTTTCACCTTTACTCATAACTTTTGTGATTTTTAAACATTTTTTCCCCCAAATTTTCAATATAGCCTTTTTGTTACCCCACCTCATGAACAAGAGAGGTGACATTCAAATCCCCTCCAAAACATGTTTTCACAGATGCTCCAGCAAATCACCTTTTGCACAGGATTGAAAAATTACAACTGTCTTGATCAGAAGGTGGGATCATAAAAAGACTATTAAAAATTTGAGGACAGTGCTGGCCCAGTGGCCCTGAGGATTGAGGCAGTGGATGTCACATCTTGTGCTATGCCGGTGACCCTGGTTTGGGATCGGACTCGGGTCACCGGGGGTTGGCAGGGGGAGGTAGGATTGAGCGTCCCAACAGATGCTGTCCTTCTCCGGGGGGGGGGTTACCAGGCAGCGATGTCCGCAAGTGTTGTTGCCTGTGGAAGCACAGGTGACAAGGCGAAATGGCTTTTTTAGGGGAGTCAGGGCTGGGGAGGGTGCTGTGGACACTTGACGGCAGCATGCGCAGGCAAGCCATCCATCTGGACGTAAGTCCTTCATATCAGCGCACTCAGGGGGTAGGGACAAACCAGGAGAAAAACCAAAGGCAAAAAATCCCACAGTATTATGCAGCATGACGCTGGGTTCATGGTACATTGGGGCCCAGCCAACTAGACCAAAGGAAAGGATTCCTCTGGGCCGAGACCTGGAGGAAGTACAAAAAACAAAACAATTTGAGGTCAGAATCTCAAGAATAGCAAAGTTATGAAGTAAGGTTGCAGTTTTTCAATGTTTACTCATAACTTTTTGACCCCAAATTTTCAGCACAGCCTTTTTTTACCCTACTGCATGAACAAGACAGGTAGCATTTTTTCAGATCCAACTCTGAAACATGTTTTTTCTCAGCTGGGCCACAAACTCACCTGTGGATGGGATTTTAAAAACATTAAGCCTGTCCTAATCATAAGGAGGAGGTAATAGAAACCCTATGTTAAAAATGTGGGGTTGCAGCTGGCCCATGACTTGGGTTCAGGAACGAGCTGGAGTGTCAGAGGGTCAGCCGGGGGGGGGGATTGTCCATGGGACAGCTGTCCTTCTCTGGGAAGGGAGGGCCACAACATCCAGCAACATTCTGACCCCTAGTGATGGTTTGGGGTCGGTGTGCTAAACAAGTGCAGGAGCAGGGGATTGGCAGAGCAACACACATCGTCATGTAGGGTGTAGGGGTGTGCCTGACACTACGCATATGTAATTGCACGTCTGCTCAGCCTCGGTGACTGCAGCAAAGTATAAAACCCCTGTGGCTGGGCTTCATGACACCAGGGAGCCTGGTAAGCACCACCTCAGCCTGTCCCATAATGCTGGAGGCTGGATTAGTATCTTGGTCCTCCCACCCCCCAACTGGGGAGGGGGACCCCACCATGGAGCACAAGCCACGGCCTCCCACATCTTCTACCCCACTTCATGAACATGACAGGTGTCATTTTTCAAGTCTCGCCCAAAATGTGTTTTCAGTCATACCACAAAATTATATTTCTTGCAGGATTTCATAAATGACACCTGTCATGTTCATAAGGTGGGATAAAAAAAGCCTATATTGCAAATTTGGGTCAGAATCTTAAAATACAACAAAATAATGTAGAAACATTGACATTTGTCAACGTTTAGTCATAACTTTGTAGTTTTACATTTTGAGCCCACATTTTCAATATAGTCTTTTTTTTCTTACCCCACCTAATGTACATGGCAGGTGTTATTTTCCAGTCCCCCTCCCAAACCTGTTTTCATGGTCGTTCTGCAAAAGCACATTTCAAGTAGGATTTGATAAATGACACCTGTTCTGTTCATCTGCTGGGGTAATGACAATACTGTGAAAAATTGGGGTCACAATCTAATGTCATGTGTGAACCTCTTTATTTCCCAACCATGACAATTTCACTATTAAAACTGATGTTATTCATTTCTTAATTTTAACCACTGTGCGATCTATATGCACGACAACTACACAGCAAATACGAGCAGAAAAACATGACCAGCAGTGGTCAGTGCTTGTGATTGGTGTGTGTGAGGGTCTGTGGATGTGTGGGTGGTTTGCGGTTGATTTTGTGCTGGTGCTGTAGATGAATCTAATTTTTCTGTGATTGCTGTGATGATCTGTGGGTATATGGGTGGTTTGCGGTTGATTTTGTGCTGGTACTGTAGGGGCCACCAACAGGAGGTGCTGCGGAAAGAGCATTGGTGGGTGGGACTTCAGTCAGTGCCCATTAGGACACCAACACCAGACAGTGTGACATGCTGGGCAGGCCAGGGTTGAAGCACCCTTTAATTTTTAAATGACACCAATTAACCACTCAGGTTTAAGCCAAGGGATTTAGGGTTTAGCATTGGTGCTCAGAATGGAAGTGTATGCATCTCTGCAGTTCCCTTCCGCAGGGCATATAAAGTGTTCAGTAGATCCAGTTCTAGATGATGTCTGCAACATTGCTGCATGAGCTGCTATGCACTTCTGCTACGTGGCCACATTGCCCTCTTGGAGCTTTTATGGAGTGGGCCCTTAGTGACTTGCTCAGGATCACACAGCAAGTTGCTCTGCTAGGATTGGAACCCGGGTCTGCTGATTCTCAAGCATGTGCTTTAACCATGCAGTCACATAGCCTTAATTACACTACGTAAACCAAGACACTTGGATATACACACACACACTCTCCTGATGTGTGTCTATTACGTAGAGTGTAAATGTCATTTGGGGGAGCTGTTTTCCTCCGTTATAAATAAAAATGATGGGACCCATTATCTTTTTATAATTTTATGTTTAACAGAGGGAGAAGGCTAAGTGCTAGAGTACATCCTGTTCAGCCGGCACTCTTTAACTGGTTAATAATTAATGCACAGCACTGATTATGCGATGAACACTCAGGAGCTGGACTTCGCAACAATTATCAAAGACCTCTTGAACTGGTATACTCCCAGCTGCTCGCTCCACTGCCCTCAGGAAATACTATTGTCCATCCCAAGGTCTCACCTAATAACTATGCAGTGATAGGGCATTCTCAGTAGCAGCAGCCCTGTTCATCTAGCACTCCTTGCCATACCATCTGAGAAGTGCCCCCTTGGTGTATTATCTTTGTATGCTGCCATTTGGTACTGACAACTGATATAAGAACTTGTACCTCTGTGAGTTTTAGATATTTCTTGTGTATCTGCATATTAACTTTGTGCTGTTTTACTACTTATGTTCTTTTGTGAAGTGCCTTGAGCCCGTGGAAGAGGACACTCTATAAATAAAATTTCTTTGCCTTACCGTACTGGATCACTGAGTCCAGCATAGCAAAAATAAATAATAATATGTAGATGTGGATTTACGTACCGTACGTCTGTGAATGTGGGGGGAGGGGGGGGGGAGTAGATTTGCCTGTGGATTTGATGGGCCAGTGGGTCAACCCTGCCATGTCTCCCCACTGAAAGGAGCAGTACTTAAACTGTGCATGCCTAAGTGTCCCGTGGACAGTTGTTTCCTTGTTGCTGCTGTGGCTGCTGGTTCGCAGCATGCCCTTCCTGCTCGTCTTCCCCCTCCTTGCTTACTTGCCATCCTCCCTGGCAGTTGTCCATAGCTGCTGCTTCAGGTATCCCCCCATTTCCTCATCTGTGCACTGCTTTCCTTCCTTTGTTGCCCTGCTCTGGATAGTCTGCCATTTCCATTATAGTCACACATTTCAGCTTCCTGAATGCTGCATGCAGTTATCCGATCCTCCTCCTCCTCCTTCTTCATTTCCATATCTCCCACTTGCTCTCTTGCACCTCTCTGTGCTGTGGCTCTCATTTGCTGCCTTTGCTTGTTGTCATTCTGCATGTGACTGCCATTGTGGGTGCCCTTATGCTCCCCTTCCTGTCACTGATTCTGCAGTTGCTATGCTGACTTCTTCTGCTTGGTTCTCGCTCTATGATCTTGGACTTCTTTGTCTGGCTGACCTCTGTTTTCTGCTGGTTCACTGCCCTGCCTCCCAACGTCCCTATCTTTTCCTCTCTTGCTTGCGGCCCCCCTCTGTTGCCACATGCTGCTCACCCCTGATGACCTCCTGCTCCCCTTCTTGCTCCCTGGCCTCTGCCTGCTTTTCTGACATGTAATGCTCGCGCCCCCCAATCTTCTGCTCCTACCAGATCGCTGCTCTGCTTTGCTGGCCTTGCTCTTGGTCACCATGCTGTGTCTATTTCTCCTTGCTCTTTTGGGCTCCCCTGTTATTCTCTGAAACTCTTACATGGCATGCTACTCCCTCCTTTCCACTACCTACCTGGGCATTCGGTCTCCTTAACATACTTCATACTACTAAACAGGCATTCACCCTCCACTGTCTTTCCTTTCTCATTAGCATCACACCCTATTCAACTCCTGACCTTCAAAGGCTATCTCATAGGTGTTGCATGGATTTTGCCCATTAGGTCGACAAGCTTTTCCTGCTTCTATAAAGTCACATCTCCAGGGTGGGGTCCTCGCCAAGTGAGGGTCGTTTTAGCCATAAACATCAACTAGGTGGCACATTTTGTCATTCCCATCACCCCTTCTACTACCATGAGGATAGCACTCTCTGCAGGGAGGCCTCTACAGCCATGTAGATCAACTCAGAAGGTCCTCGCAGTGTTGTATTCATGACTTCCTACTTCTTGAGTGTGGAACCTTCACTGTCTAGGGACTGTTTTAGCCATGCAGGTCAACTTGTCCGCACCTCTTGGTGATTTTTTTCTGTCCCACAGCTTGAGGGTAGGACCCTCATCATAGGGGTCCCTTCAGCTGTTGCATAGTCACTCTGTGACACCTCTGATGCAATGTACCCAGCATCTGCCCGTGGCCCATTCTGTCTTGCTCTGCAGTCCCCTTCCACTAGAACCCCAGTCATCATCATCCGTCATAAGTTAGGCTGCCTCTCAAATCTGTGGACAGGTGAAAACCACCCAGCAGATCTGTTCTCTTCAAATCCTATGCTGTGAGGGTGTGGCCCTCTTTAAGGACGGAAGGGGGCCCCACTGGCCATGCAGATGAACTCCGCAGTATCTTACAGTGTTGTCCCATAGAGGGACAGAGCAAGAGCCTTTCCCATCCAAACTTCTCCCTGAATTGTATTACAAGTTTCAGCAGTGGTCAGAGCCCTCATTAACATAGCCCAGGCCAAGAAGCATGGCAGTCTAGGCCTTGGTTCCTCAGAGGTTTCTTCCACAGGTGTTGTTTCCACACCTTCATGTCGAAGGTCATCATATTAAGATTAATAAATTGTTTACTCTGCTATGAACTGTAGCTGGCTGGTGATCGTACACGTGGCACTGGTGTCGGACTTCTGTGATACTGGAATCTCTTTTCCAAGGCTGCATCTCTTCTCTCCTTATGAGAAGTACTGTGTTATGTCTGTCATCTTTTGCTCTTTTGAGCCTTCCTTTCTAAGGTACCTTTGGTCTAAGGGGACCTCATCTCATGACCCCTTTAGGGATGGAGCTGTCCTCAAGAGGGTTCCTGCGTCTTTACATTATCCCAAAAGGGTGACAGTCCCCGTAGTAGGGACAGAGAGAGCATACACCAAAGTTACAGTCGTGTTGAGCCAGCATGCTACATTCTACAGTTGTGAACAACAGTGAGTTGGTGTCTGCTGTGGGGCAGTTCGGCAGATCATGTCACGGGTAACTAGCTAGCCAATTAACAGGACAAAAGGGAAACAGAAGTTCATTTTTTTCCATTGATTGCTCCATGACAAATTTTACCATGTTTCACAATGTCACAGGATGCAGAAAAACCCTACAGACCACTGGTCATGGCTGTTTCTAGGTCCTGATTATCTCTGTGCTTCCCTTTCAGTTTTGCCTCCCATCATCATTCAGATCCTATCAATCCCTACCCTGCTCCACCTTCATTGCCAAATACTGGTTTGGCTCTCTTCCCTCCTACCTATCTTCTCCCCCCAACCCTTACTCTGTACACTCAAGGGACACCCACACCTTCTCTATTCCTCACCCTTGCTCACTTACTGGTCAAGATGCTTTCTCCTACTGGTTCCCCTGTCTTTGGAACCCTGCCCTCTCCCTTCGTCTATCCCCTCCTTCAAACACTAAAATGCCTACTAAGGCTCTCTCCTTCCCTCCAGGTACCTGTCCCCCCGATTCCTCTGTTCCCTTTCTCACCACTGCTTCCACTCTCCTGGCTAGTGAAAGACTCCTATTTCGTGGTGTTCCCTGAACTCTTGGCCCTCAGTCTGCTCTCTCTCTGGTGGGCAGAACTCCCCAAATTCATCTTCTGGATTATGTACTGCCTACCTATGTATAGTGTGAGCTTCTCAGCTCAGTCATTTGCAACCCTTGTATATACTCTGTCCTACATTGTTACCAGTTGAGCTTTTTGTACTTGTGTTTGCCGTTATTGCACTTCTGATGATTGTAATCGCCTGTATGCCTGCTTCCTTTCCTCCTTCCCCCAGGTCACATCTGGAAACGAGCCTCAACTCAGTGTGCCTTTCCCGGTTATCAAACTTTTAAGTAAATAACTAAACTCATCCCTGTGTTTCCTAAGAAGTCCTCTTGAGGAGCCTGTTGACCCATTGAATTAATGGTCTCAAATTCTCTTGCTTAAGGAGAAATGAACAGCAAAAAAAATGAAAGATATGTCTTTAAAGGAACACTGTCAGCTTTTAAAAGTTTTTTTCCTTGTTCTTGTTTGAACATTTTTTAATAAAAATTTTAATGTTAAAAAAACAGTTTTGTTTTTTTAGGTAGTCTTATGTTACCTCTTGCAGTCATCATCTGTCAGATCTTGAATTTGTCTTACCCTAGTTAGAAAATTATGCTTTATTAGAAGCATCAAAAAAATACTATTTTAAGAAATACGAGTTACTCGCTCTTTCAGTCTCTGGCACGTTCACATTCCCAATATAGCACCGACTGGTGCTGGTAAACTCGTGCATGCATGAGCTGATAATTTTTCAATGTGTTTAAGACTACTGCATGTTACAAAATCATCTTCGAGTTCTGCAGAGTGTTTTTTTTTTTCCCCCAACTCTTTTTATGGGCTCTGGCTGCAGGCAGGGTACTATCCCCTTCTCAGTCCACTAATCTCTTGCCAGCATCCCCCAATCGCTGCCCACGTTGGAAGCCCTGTAGCTTGCTCCCTATGTGGGGCTCCTCTTGGAGAAACTGTAATCCACCTTTGAATCTGCCTGAGACTTACACCGTCGGTGCCATTCGGCTGAGGTGGTTGACTTCACAATGCGCCGTCGCACAGGGTTTTACCTTGTGTTGGTCCCCAAGGTGTGAACCTGCAGTGACATCAGTGCACGGGCATGTGTGCTTCCATGCATGCCCCACAGATGTCTGCTGCTGCCATCCCAATGTTTTGTGGTCCTTGGCTTGGTGTATACCCAGCTGCTGCTGGGCGTCTCTTTAATGCCGGGAGCCAGCATCCCTCCCCAGAGGTGGAGAGCTGTCCCTGGGACACTCATCCAACCTCCCCCCCAGTGCACGGGCATGTGTGCTCCCATGCATGCCCCACAGATGTCTGCTGCTGCCATCCCAATGTTTTGTGGTCCTTGGCTTGGTGTACACCCAGCTGCTGCTGGGCGTCTCTCTAATGCCGGGAGCAAGCATTCCTCCCCAGAGGTGGAGAGCTGTCCCTGGGACACTCATCCAACCTCCCCCCCCCCTCCCATTTGGCCCGCTTAACGCTTCAGGCTCCTCTGAACCCAGGTTGTCAGTGTTGCGAGTGGAGGCTCTACTACTGTGCCGGCATGCAAAGTGCTTCTTTATCCAAAACGAGCAGTCTAGCAGTGTTTATTTTACATTTGAAAAGTACTGCCTTGACTCTGGGTATGTGCAGTCATGGCCGTACTTTTCAAATGTAAAATAAACACTGTTGGACAGCTTGTTTTGGATAAACACTTTGCAGGACTCGGAAGATGATATTGTATCATGCAGTAGTCTTAAAACACGTTGAAAAATGATCAACTCGTGCATGCGCGAGTTTACTGGCACCACTCTGCACCATATTGGAAATGCGCAGGTGGCTGAAAGAGCAGGTCACTCGTATTTCTTAAAACAGTATTTTTGTGATGTTTCTAATAAAGCATATTTTCTAATCAAGGGAGGACAAATTAAAGATCTGAGAGATGATGATGGCAAAAGGTAGCATAAGATGACTGCTTAGGAAAAAAACTTTTAAAAGGCTGACAGTTTCCCTTTAAGAGCTTGTTGAGGCAGTTTGGCATAGGGCTGGCATACCAGCTTAGAACCTAGAGATCCAGGTTCAACCCCCAATAGAGCCAAGTACTCACTGTGTAACCTTGGGCAAGTTATTTAACCTCCCAGTGCTCCAGGTCACTCTGACTGCTGATTGTTAGTTAGCATAGCACTCAGTGTTGCATGCTTTTCTGCTGTATTTGCACCTTGTAGAGGTGCCATTAGAAGAGTCATTTAAAGAAAGGAAATATGATTCTAGGGATGTGGATATGTTGTTCTATCCACACTATCTGGCATGGTCCAGTCCCCTTTAAGAAGTGCCAGAAAGTCTTCAAGCTGGCTCCTCCCACCCACCTGGGTGGTATATCCCTCAGCTCCGCCCCATGATGCCAGATCTTCCTTTCCACTGGAAGAAGCAGTTTCCCCTCCTTCGCGATTCCTCGTTGTAGGCCCTAGAGCTTTCTGATCCTTTTGGATTGCTTCAAAAAACTTCACAACCGTTTCGGTTTTGTCCTCGAGCTACCCGACCATGATGGATGACAAGTCCGCACCCGAATTTTGTCGGTGCCCGTGCAGGCAGAAGATGTTGCGTACTGATCCCCACGCCATGTGTGTTTACTACCTGGGCCACGAACATGATACCCAGGCCTGCGATATATATGTCAGTCATTTCACGCGACGGTCATCGAGGATCGTCTCACCCTCCTTAAGTTGGGCTGCCTGGAAAAACAGCATCCTCTGGTCAAATCTAAAGACACCCATTGGGTGGTCTCTGTGGCTGCAGGGTCCACCAAATGGCTAGAACAGCTTGCTGCCTTTGAGGAGGAGGAGGAGGTGGCTCAGGCCACTGCTCACTCCTCTGTAGCTTCTGCCTTCATGCCGCTCCAACTGGGTTTCCCTTTTATGGGTTTCTTCAAGGAGTTGTGCCAGTCCCTCCCGACGAAGGGTCAGGGTCTTTCTGAATCTCACAGCTCTAGACCACGAAAGGAGAAGAAGGAGCTGAAAAAAGAGAAGATGCAGTGTCGACATTTGTGAGACCAGGAGTGTTCTTGGTCTCATGACTCTCAGGTTTTGGCCACGGTCGAAACTGCGGTCTTGGCCGCTAGCTTCACGGAGACCCCGTCGGGCCAGTCAGTCAAGACGCCAGCCGATGATGCGGCTGAGATCTTCCTTGACCCAGTCGACCGGTTGTCATCTGAAGAAGCTGATAACTCTCTCTTCAGGACTCCAGTCCTGCCTGTGACCACAGAAGGGGCTGCTCAGTCCACTGACCAGATTCCTTCAGTAACCGACCCAGGCCAGGAGGAGCCGTGGCATTCCCCGGCTCCCTCCGAGATCCCCCATCGGCATCCCCGGCAGCCGAGGTTGAGGTCTCGGTCCTCATCAAGTGGGTTGAGCAGTTCCCACCGTCATCGGCGCTGCCACACTTGGTGCTGTGGGATAAAGCGCCACCACTATTCCTCATCTTCATCCTCCTTGGGTGAGGAGAGGCTTTGGTGCAAGTTGCCAGGTATGTATAAAAAGCAGCTATGGAACGGTTAAACAACCCAGTCTTGATGGGCTTCGGACTCCTTGCATCTAATAACCTTCTATAAGACCTAGTATAATCCCTGTGGATTTTGCCATTACTGCACCAATCAGTTGTAATTTGTTCCTGAAAACATCGAAGACTCTAGAACCATTGGATCCTTCAAGACAGTGATGCCTACTTTCAAAAATTCTATGTATCCCCCTGGGAACCTGCTTGGCCCTCATTTCACCTACCTGACTGTGGAGCTGTGCTCCTTGTGGATCCTTTGGAACTCCTAAGCCCACATCCCATCATGATGTGCCTCCTGCAGATTGACCCCATGAGGTAGGGTTCTGCCATACAGTTCCTTGGCAGCAACATCCCCTCATATCTGGTCTCTGCAGCAGAGGCACTTCTTGGAGACATCTCTGGAGTCCCAAGGAGGTGACAGCCTGAGCTGGCCATGGGGGGAGAGGGGACGTCATCTGCCTAGCAACCCCATTTGCCCCCCCCTTGTCTCTCCTCCCTCTGTGAGTGTGCATTTGTGCATTAAAGGTGCTGACAGTCCAGATGCAGCAGTGCAGACTTACTCTCCCCTCTCATAGCTGCCACCTGCAGTCACCCAAGTGGCAATAATATAGCAGGGTGCACATCCCCCCTTCCTGGAGGAGGAGAGTACCTACTAAGATGCTCAGTCCTCCTCCTCCTGCTCCCAGCAGCTTGAGCTTATTTCCAAACTCGGGTCGCCGGGGTCATGAGTGTTAGCTCTATAGATGCACTAATGGACCAGCACTGACACTTCCTGTTACAGTACCCTCTTCCAGTCCTACTTTCCCTGCCCCACGTACTCCCTCATGGATGTACGCTGTGTGTTTGTATATATAGTTTTGCGGATTGAATTGTCTGTACTTGTAGCTTCTCAGGCTGTTTGGCTTGTGCAGTGTAACTTAGTACCTAAAGTTCAGCGACTCTGCTGCTGTCATATCCCCAATGATCCTCTTATACAGTAGGGGTTGCACCTAAATGAGGCTGTCCTGTGTGTGAAAATATAAAAAGTAAATTCAAGCAAGTTCAAGAAACAGAGCTACATGATATCTGGATACAGCCCACTGTGAAAATCTGTTGCCTGCACACAAACCCAAGTTTCTCAGAGTGCAGCATGATATCCAGCCCCTGCATCAGTGGTTTGGTCCAAATGAAAGTTTAAAAACAGTCCCTTGAAAGCCAACTAAAAATGTGCTTTTATAGCAGCGACCTAGGTTCAGGATAAAAGTAGGTCGCTGTAATTGAGTGGCCAAGCTGTGAAGTGCTGCCTGCAGCACTGTGTCACAGACGGGGTGGATTGCTGCTGACTGTTACCGGAACAGTGACTCCATGGTGCTGGGCTGGGAAGCCCTGTGCACGAGGCTGCCAGAGGCTATGTGCAGCACCGGAGATGTGGGAGAGTCAGGGGTTCTCTCAAGCAATGCCTACATCCTGCACAGCATGGCTACATACCGTAATCAATATCCAACTCCACAGCATGCGTTTATTGGAGAAATATTACATGTCTAATGTGCATTGTAAGGCAGTCGGCCTTCAGCCTTTTGTCTTTCAAGCACCTGGGCATGCATTAATTCTTTAGTAAATGCATGCCCTGGAGAGGGTTTTTCCACTTATTTAATGGGCAACAGTATGGGAATAAATTACAAGAATGTTACGTTTAATTGAGTATATGTTGCATAAATGTACATAGATTTATTCCACAGAACAAATAGTCCTTGTGACTGAACGGCTGGTGTAATCCACCCAAGCTGTCAGTGATAGCACTATGTGCTCCCCACTTGAAATAGACTCCCCTCTGCCCATCTGAGCACTACCACCCTGCCCACCCATCTGTTTAAAACTGCCCTTGAGCTCTGTAGTAGTAAATATTTACTCTGTTAATGTCTATAACTTTGTGACATGATCCGATGTGACTCACAATTGTGAATGCCTGGTTCACATCTTTGTAGAACTTTGGGGTTTCATGCAAAGTGTTACAAGAAGAAGAAACCAGCATTCATGATTGTGAGTCATACTGAATACACACAGGTTGGCATGCAGCCTTGCATACATTAAATAGTAAATATTTACTACTACGAGGCTCAGGGGCAGTTTTAAATGGATGGGTGGGCAAGGCAAGTTTTATTTAAAAGATGCCCAATCTTGGAGGCGCTGGACGTTGTACATAAAAATACATATAAAGCAACTTTCAATAAATAAGCATTAGCAAAAACACAATAACTAATAAATAAAATAACTAATAAAAATAATAAAGAAAATCAGGGAAATAGCAATATACCAAGTCAGAAACAGGACAATATTTACAGAACTGTGTCTGGAAAAGCCTGCTCAAACAGGAAGGCCTTGAGGCGTGCTGTGGGGTGGATGCTCCACAATTTAAAAGCAGAGCAGGCAGTGCTGTTCTTTGGGTTGCTGTGGTTGAGTGATTTTGGTTTAGGGAAGAAGGCTGTTGCTAGGTAGATTAGGGTAGGTTAGTGACAAAGCAAGCGTGCGTTTACTAGGAATTTGTGAATGGTCAGGTGATGTGCTTGGACCAGTAAAACTGGTGAGATTCTAAAGGATTCTGAAGCCCTTAGCCGGCCCAGAGACACAGAGGGCTGAGGCACTCCAAGCATCTTACCTCACACTGCGACCGGCAATTCGAGTTCGGGAATGAGCTCGAGTTGCTGGGAGTCGGCCTGGGGAAGGTTAGGAGAAGATTGAGCCATTGCCAAGCAGCTCTCCTCTTCCAGACTCTGGTAGTGTACTTTTCCGGTTCTTGGATGCCACCAGTTGGAGGCCTGGTGGTAGTGTCAATGCTTGGGGGACAGATATAAGTCAAGGATGGTGCAGAGAGCTGCGGTTACAGAACGTATGCGTGCGTCCATGTGCATGCATCCTCCTTACTGCCGTGGCTCCAGGCTATGGGAAGAAAAGCCTGTTGAAAAATAGGGGACCAGAGCTTAGTGATACCTCACCCAACATACTGTGACTCACCTTGCCACTCCAGTCTAGGGAGCTTCTGAATATGAGGCACCATGGTTGGGAGGGGGCAGTCCACGAGGAGCCTACCCCCAGATGGGGACGGTCGACAGTACCCGGGGACAAGGCAAAGTAGCTGCTCTGTTAGTCTTGGACAAATAAAAAAACATTATTTAAAAAAGGGGGGGGTTCTGAAGCTTATTTTATAAAGTGAGGTACTGCCAACATCAGTGTGAAGGCAGAAAACTGGAACACTTGGGTCCTAAATGGCCAAATGCCTCACCTCCACATCTGATGAAGTTAGGGAATCAATCAATCAAATCTTTATCCAGGCAGACACCATTGGGCAAGCTCATTTACAAGGTGGACCTGCATCACACAGGGTCAGGGTACAATACACTTATGTACAGGCAGTAAGACAAAACATGTGAATACATGATAAAGCAAACTAAGTAACAGTAAGACAAACGGTCTAATTTGGGCACGTATTATAATATTTCTAACTAAATACATATCATGTTCAGGGAGGAAAAGGGGTTAATGGTAAGGGGGCTATGTAAGGAGAGGGGGATGCAGAGTCAGAATGAATTGGAACCTCACACTAAGTGTAGGTATCAAGGGGTGAGGGGGTGCGGAGGTTTGGGAGATGGAAGGAAAGGCATGGTAGGAGTAAGGAGTTAGGGTATAGAGTTTCTGAAAGTTAATGTTTGTTGTGTGCAACAGGAGGGCAGAGGATGATAGTAAGCAGAAAGGAGCAGCTGTAGACGGTGGAAACATTGGCATACTTCTGTGACTGTTTTTGCATATGAAGTCTTGAATACTGCAAGACTAACTAGGGATCTTAATTTCAAGGATTTCTGCAGCTTAAAGGGGAAGTCTCCCATAGTTCCACACCAATATTTTCCCATCTCCTTATGTGTAACTGTTGTGTGCCTCCTCCAGTTGCCAGCAGTTCTATTGCTGTCCAGATCTAGATTATAAATAAAAATATACAGCCCCCAAAAGTTATCAATGTGTTTGTCCTCCATTATACCATCAATGTTGCTGGAGGATGATGTCATCAGAGCAACAGATAATGGTGCTGCACTAAATGCAGTTCCACCAGTAGACTAAACCCACAATGTTTGGTTCCCCACTTGAGTAATGGAGGAACCCTTTAAGTGTTGTGCACATCCTGACGTGCAGGTCTAATAGGGACTAGGACCATGTGAGTGTGATGCAGCACTGATTTAAGGTATATACAGTATTCATATAAGGAAGTGCCTGTATGTGTTGTGCTACTATTTCTGTTAGCAAAAACAGTTTATCCAATAAATGACTCTAGGTACAACAAGAGTTTTAAGTGGTACTATGCAGCTGTTGTATTATGGTGTGTGTGTTAATGTTCTCTGTTTTGATTGACACCAGCAGTGAGAAACAATCTTGCAAATAGGCCCCCTTTCCCTTTGTAACTAGGCAGTCAGTGATTGGATGGCAGCTGTAAGGCAATAACGAATTCAGCCAAGACAAGGAGTAGGTTACCAGGAAAGCACATACTCAAGCACTGGGGGACTCTGGTTCAAATCTTACTAGAGCCCCTTACTCTCTAACCCTAAAGAAGTCCTCCTTACCTCCTTAGAAACTGTGATGGCCCCTCAGGTCCATGACTTTAAAAGTGACCCAATTCCCATTATAAAACATTAGCAGTGATGTGAGAGCTACAGCACTTCACTTTCAAGGTACTGAGGATAAGCTGTGGCAGCCCCCCCCCCCCGCTTTGTAATGCCAGTATTTGAAGTAGGATGTCCCTCACAAATCAGGTGCTACACCTCAGCTGTTGTAGGTAAAGAAACTAATCAGTCTCTGTTTGCAGTGCTCTGTATTTGCTTAGCTCACTCCTCCCATGTCATATGCATTCTGTGTCTTGGTATTTCCAGTCAGAAACTCCAGATTTAAGGAGCATTTGAAATGTAAAACAATACACTTTATAAAGTGAATGATCTAGCTCTCCAATTTCATGCTGCTGAAAGGGGATGTGTATAAGTCAGTCTTGTGTGATCCTTTGGTAAACTGCCCAGGCTCATCTTGTAATGAATCTTCTCAAGGGTGTTCACCTGGTTCAATACAGAGTGACTGATTGACTGCTCGATTGATTGGTTGGTTGACTGGTTGATTGACTGATTCAGTCTACTGCTCTCCACAACATGTTACAACTGTCTCACAGAGAGAAATGAGCAGTACAGAGAAACAGCTTTTGTCTCCTGTGAATGAAATACTATTGGATGTATTATTTGCTCTACACATACAGTATTAAGGCTACAAGTACTACTCCCTGTGTGAGTTGCATGACAGAACTGCCTTAAGCCATTGCAAACTTAAACTAAAATCAGGCTAGACAGCATTGATACCCTCATGTCTTGTTCTGCACTGTTGCTGCAGTGACATCAAGGAATGGGAGGGGCTATATTACAAGTGACTCATTTGCATGTAAATGGAGGCTTGCTTGACATTTTACTACCTTGTGTCAGAGCCTCAAACTCTAGAAATGTGTTGCAACAGAAGAAATGGCTGATCTCTTATTGACAAATGTACAGTACTTGATGTAATGAATAATAAATACATCAGATATATCCAAATCATACATATACAGGAGTCTTCTCCTTTAATCCAGAGAGTTGGCAGTGAGAAGCCTATGGCTGCTCTCCCAAAACGCGTACGGACCGTGGGAATCCTCAAGGAAATTATGGAACAGCTCCTTAGGGCATAGTTTCGGAGCCCGCTTAGAGGCAGTAAATCAATGATATACTGAGGTAATTTACCGGTAACCACTCTGAATGTCCATACGGCTGCATTTCTATTGCGCCTGTATTGTAGGGAGATCCACCCCACTGCTGCTTATAAGGAGCAGTGGTGGGTGGAGAAGGAGAGGCAGATAATGAAATGCAGTGCTCTGTGGTATAGGACATCTAATTTACCCAGATATGAAGCGTTACAATGACTATAGATGAAATCAGCGTAGTCAGTTAAGGAGGTGAATGTGGACTGGATTAGCTGCCTTTTTGCCTCTGTAGTTAGAAGGCGATTCATCTGATAGAAGAGACCAAGCCTCTTCCTCGGTTTTTCAGCAAATCTTCCAAGTGTTCCACGAAGGAGAGTTTGTGGTCTATCCAGACCCCCAGGTATTTAAACTTAGTAACAAATTCCAGGTTTTCTCCCAATAAGGTGGTGATGGGAGTAGAGTGCCAGTAGTAGCAGGGTGAGCCAAGTGGTTGCCAGGTGAGAGTATCATTGCCTTTGTTTTCTTGGCGGTTAGGAGCAGCTTTTTGCTAAGAAGCTGGTATTGCAGGATATTGAAATCAAGTTGCAGGTCTTTACAGGCAGCTTCAGATATTGTCCAGCTTAGCTAGATTACTGTGTCATCTGCAAACAGGTGAATATTGGCCTCCTTGATGCCGAAATCAATGCTGTTAATGTGTATATAGTGAATAGTAGTGGTCCCAGGATGGAGCCCTGTGGGACACCTCTTAATAACAGTTTGAGGGAGGAAAGCTCCCCATCTGCCTTGACCTGCTGAAGCCTAACATTAAGTAGTCCTGGAACCAGTCCATTGAAATGGTGTCTAGACCTAAGGCTTTTAACAAAGAAAGAAGTAGGCAGTGGTCGACAGTGTCGAATGCCTTGCTGAGGTCTAGGAAAACAGCACAGACAAACTTTTTGTTCTCTAGATCAGATTGCCAATCATTTGTTACCTTGGCCAGTGCCGTAACCATACTATGGTTGGTTCGGAAACCTGACTCTATAGAATTTAGGAAGTTTGTGTTTTCTAGGTAGGCTCTTACCTGGACATTCCTATTTTTTCTAAAAGTTTTGACATAATGGGGAGAAGCGAAATTGGCCTGTAATTGTTTAGGTCACAGGGATCCCCAGATTTAAATAGCGGAATGATGTGAGCAGTTTTCCATAGATTAGGGAGAGACCCCTGGACAGTGACAGATTAAATAGATGAGTAATTGGCACAGCTAGAATATGCCAAGCAATCTTTAGGTAGTAGGTGTCCAGAGGATCCGCATCAGTGCTTTTCTTAGTGTCCAAATGAAGGAGAAGGTCTTCAACCTCTTTCAGAGTAGCAGGTGAGAAGGAAAAGGTGCCATTTGTTAGGTTGGGCTCAGGAGGCAATACAGTCATCTGAGAGCGCAGGCTGCAAGCGGGCGAGATGTCGAATGCTGAGGCAAAATGATTATTGAAGGCTTGTAATATTTCTTTTTTATCACTGATAATGACATTGTCCGAGGAAATTTTTGAGGGGAGCGCGTTTCCTGTCGTATGGCCAGAAAGATCCTTTATTGTGGTCCAGAATTTGGTTGGGCATTTTGAGGTGGAGTCTAGCTCTGTGCGGTAGAAATTGGACTTGGCCTCTCTGATCAACTTAGTGCAGGAATTTCTAGCGGTTCTGAAGAGACACCAATCTTTGGCTAATTGTGATTTGCGAGCATTTTTCCAAAGCTTGTCTCTTTTTACTAATGCAGATTTAAAGTCTGTAGTGAACCAACAAAACGTTCTAGGCTTTATGCGGGTTTTGACCAGCGGAGCGTGGGTATTGAGGGCATTTGTTATAATTTCCTGGAAGATGGCGTATGCTTTGTTTACTGATTTAGCAAGGAAAAAGCTCTGCCAAAGCAGACAGGCTTTTAGATCGTTGATATAAGCCAGCAGGTCAAAATTCTGTTTTGATCTTTTAGTAGAGAATTTCATTATGGATTTAGGCTTAGGGTTGGCTCTTACACTAGCAATAAAACAGTGGTCGCTAACATCGGTGTGAAAGATGCCAGCATGGGAGAAGAAGTGTGGGTTTGTTTACTAGTAAGACATCTAAAAGGGTGCTACTCAAAGGGTTTTTCTTGTTAATGCATGTTGGTTCGTCAATGAGTAATGAAAGTCTGTGGGAGTCACAGAAAGATTTGAGAGGTAGCGAAGCACTGGACAGCCAGTCGTAGTTAAGGTCTCCCAGTATAATTGTTTCGAGGTTGCTAGTGTCCATAATGGATGAAAGGTGAGACAGGAGCTGCAATCCAGCAGATGGTGGTCTGTAGCAACCGATGTTACGGATGGATGTTGCAGGTGTGATTTCAATTTTTAAGGACATGCATTCAAATCCGTTGGCAATCGAAGAGGAGTCAAGAGTGGAGACTGTGCATTTGTCCTTGTGAGATGGCGACTCCACCACCCCTAGTTTGTCTATCGGTTCTGAATAGCAGATAGTTGGGAATGCTGACCTCTTTGTCAGGAGTGGATGGCCGGAGCCAGGTTTCTGAGATAACAAGTACGTCAGGTTCGATATGAGTAAGCCAAGCCTGGATAGAGGTGAATTTTTTTATAAAAGGCTACATGCATTGACATGCATAAAACTAATTCCTTTTAACTTAGTGAGCGCTGAGGGTGATGTAATATCTTTTGTTGGACCAGGGTTGAGTTCTGTGTTGCCTGAACAGAGGAGGAGTACAAGTTTCCTCAAAGCAACAAGGGCTATTTTGGAGATTTTTGTCTGTTGTCGGCTAGATGAAGCATCCGAATATGTTTGCAGGAACCTGTTTTTAGTACTATGTTGTCCTAGTGATACACAGCATGGAACCCTTGCTGCGAAGCACCAAGGAGTATAATTACTTAAAGGAAATGGTGGATTTCCTCCCACAGGCATCTGGCTTCTAGAGACGCCCCGAGTATGATACCCAACTTGGCGAAGGTGCAGAAGAGTAGGGGTAACACAAAAATTAAATAATGGCTTAATATGTACACACTCTTGTGATGAAGGATATACCTCCCCTGGGGGAATGCCCCTGACCCTTGCCATTGGGAGAAAACCACCGAGGAACATGAGTTTAACAACCAGCTGTGGTGGGACTGGGATGTTGCTGGTGACAACCACAGTGCTGGCATTCTGGTAGGGTGGGAAAACAAGCTTCATAACAAAAAAAAAACAGTAACTTGAAACCAGTGGAACTGCTGGAGCGGTTTTAAATTCTGTGGCCCACTACTCGTGTGTATAGCTGGATTTTTACTAAAACTGTCCTTCCACAAGTGCCCCCCCGCCCCAGCCCCATGCTGGCTAAGTCTCTACACAACCAAGTCAAGCTTTTCTGCACTGTGGGACAGGTTATATATTTTTGCTAGTGGGCCTTTTGGCCACAGTTTGATGTTCTTCTTCTCCATTTCCTACACAGTGCATCTGTTATTTCTGTTAAGATCAGATGTGGAATTTTGAAAGGTGGTCCATGAGAATGCAAATGAGTTGTCGAACTTCAGGGATGTCCTTTCAGTTTGCCTGAAGTGACCAGCGATGTCTTTTTTTTTTTTTTTTTTAATAAGCATGCAGTAATTGTTCAACAGGAAGCACTTCAGATGCCTGTCTGCTCACTCCCGTGTTCTCCAAATATTTGTGTTAGCTCAGCTGCTGTATCCTGTGTTTGCAGTGCCATGGCAGCTCTTTGCCAGCCTTGCCAACAAGAAATTCAAAATGTGAGAAATCTGACAAAAATATGCTTGTAAAACAATGCAGAGCATGCAGCTGTTACCATGGAAAAAAGCGAACTGCTGTACTTTGGAAAGATAGTTTAAATGATGACTGGCAACATGCAGTGTGTGTTATTTTGCGTAATTTTATTCTTTTCGTGTGTTTACATAGAAAATGGATATTTTCCAGGGACCAGGCAGAAGAAGACTGAAGTGCCTCTGGTCTGCTCTATTACTACCTAACTTCTGCCCCATCAGCCCAGTGCTGTGCATGCATTGCTGGGCCCCCTAGTGGTAGCTTAGCTCCCCCTCCTCAACATTCTCCCTAATTCTTATCGGCCCCTTCTGTTTGTCCCACCCTCTCTTGAAGCCTTCCACCATTTCCATTTCCACCACCTCCCTTGGCAACATGTTCCCCTTTCTACCACTCACTCTGTGCAAAAATGTTTCCTCGCATCTTTTCTGATCCGCTACCGACCAGCTAAAACCCACACCTTCTTGTTTTAGATCCCTCATAATGGGCCCTATGCACAAACATGCAGGTTGCCTACATGGAGGCAACCGTAGGTCAGAATGCTGTGCACTCACTAAGACGTGGAGTGCTGGGCACAGGGGGCACAAGATACAGCAGCAAGGACCCTGCTGTACATGGTACGGGCCCCGCCCCACAGTGGAGAGCCGCCAGCTGTGGCGGGCCAGGAACATTTTCAACCCCGCTGCCTCAGCCCACTGGGCTAATAGGGAGTGTTGGGGGCAGCCAGTCGGGCACTCGCCTATAGTTGAAAAAAACCTGGTCCTGCACCTTCCCAGGAACCCCTGCTTGCGCACAGCATTGGATCTACTTAGGGACCCAGGATGGGCATCCGATTGGATGCCTGCCTGTGCACTGCAATCCGCCCCCATGCAGCTGTGTGCCAGAGGGGAGGCGGGCCAGCAGACAGGCGGCTGGTGATAGTGAATGCTGGCCGGTACGCGCCTGTCTGTGTGTACTGTGCGCAGTGGGTACTCCCCTCTTGCACGTGCCCAGCGCACATAAGTGCATAGCGGCCAGTGTTTGAAAACGTTCTGCCCATCCTGGTAATTCCCCTATGACACTTGGGACTCCATTTGCATTTTTCTGCTGTTGCCTTTTGTCCCTCCTTGTGTCTGTCTACCATTTGTCTTTTCCCTTTGTGTTGCTTAGTGCTTCTCTCCCATGTGGTCTTCTCTCCTCTGTAGACTTCCCGTGTGTGCCTCATTACCTGTATGTATTCTAGTTTGTTCCTTATACCTTCAGACACAGTATTCTAGTCTGCTTCCCACTCATTTTCTTGTCCTTTTCCATGTTATGAGCAGCGCCGCCATTGCTCTTCTGGTTACATCCAGCTTCTTCCTGCTCAAGTGAGCAGTGTTCTACCACTCAAGTGAGTGCCCCCATGCTCTCTCTACTCCTAGTGAGCCTTTCTCACTTTCTCAGGCAGTGCCATTCTACTTGACTGGGCTCCAATTTTTTTTTTCCAGATCCTCCTTCGGTTGTGTTTTAGAGTGGGCCCCTGCTTCACTGGCTAGTGTCCTGCTTCCAGTCAGTGGCTCCACCTCCTCACTGCTTCACCGTCACTTTAGGAGAGACAGGGCTTCTTCCACTGCAACCCTAATTTGCGTACTCTCTCTCTCTCTCTCTCTCTCTCTGCATATTCACATCTTCATTGTTCTCCCATGCAGATCACAGAAGCCCAGGCATAAGCACAGTTTGCTTCTGATAATTCATTACTTAACTGCCTTTTTTAGTTGCTCCTCTTTACATTCTTCAGTTAGCTTGCTTGCTACCTAGCTTCAGTATGTACTGAAGTTGCAGCCTGCTTGCATCTAGCTGTTTACTTCCAGCAACTTCAGCCTTGTGCTGCCTGCTCATAAGACCACTCCCACTGCACGATGGGTGCCTTATGTAGCACAGACTCCAATGGACCTGCAACCTCACTTAGACATTCATCAGTATCATCACCATCATCAACCTTCTTATCATCCTCAGGTACTATTTTTCCAGTGTCCTGCATGGGGTCCCCCTGCCTGTCCATACAATAGCGGTGGTACTGTTACTGAATAACAAGCTTCACTGTCAGAACATGTACTAGCCTCTCTTGCTCTGGGAACTGGGTCCCTTCCTCAGAGCCACATTTCTGATTCCAGAGGTCTTCTGCACATAGCAGGAATGTCTAGGAGGCAGCTGTTACTACTCCATGCACTACGATTTGCCCACTACCTGTCCATACTTACATCTTAGCCATCATTTGTTCCACATACTTCCAAAAATGGTAACATCTTTGGAGGTACCCACCTAGATTTTCTTCAGGGAACAGACAAGTGGAAACTATCTACTTAGTTCACTAGGAAGATTCTCAACTGCGACAACGAAAAGCTACATCCAAATTGCCATACCATCGAAGAGCGGATAGTGTCCAGACAAGTGCAGCCCTCTGGGACATGAACATCACCTTTTCCTCTTCTGCTAAAAGGTAGGAACTGTTTGATTTATTTGTAGCTGCACCTTCTGCCAAGCCGACTCCTGACGAGGCTGCAACTGCTCCTACTACTCCAGCCTCCCAACTTCAGGAAAGTTGGGATCTCATAGTCCAGATGCATTCCTTCATTGCTTTCTCGAATCTAAGATATCAGTTATAGAATACCGTCTGCCTTCAGATCCTACTCTGCCATGTCCCTTACAGCCAGTAAATCCTCCTTTGGGGCCAGGGCTACCTCAGAATCCTAATCTGGTACCTACTTCAGTCCATCAAGGCCAATACCGGGACCTCAGCAGACTCCAATTCCAGCTCTTAAGTCCTCCCGCTCTGCCTGTCATTCCTAATTCAGTGGCAACTCCAGCATTTGGTCCTCAACTTCCCTTGGCTCCGCCTAGTGTTCCAACATCTGTGCCTGCTCCTCTAAACTTGGACCTCAGACTGCAACATCACCAGATAACCTACCTGTTACTACCACACTTTCTAGCTCTGTTCCTTCCTTCCTTTGTGTCCTACCACCTGGTTCCTAAATACCTAGGTAAGGACATAATTGGGACTTCCAGTGACATCAGCAAGATTATGACTGCCTCGTCTCAGTACTGTCCTCCTAGATGACCTGCAAACTTCCTACAAACTCAGTTTTTCAGCAAAATACTCACCTCACCCAGCAGAGGAGGAAGCATTGTCACCATGCAAAAGGTCATTCACTAGTGGGCAACTCAGAGAAAATCAGATGGTAAAGGATGTCACCCTGACCCTGCTGAGTTAGACATATCGCAGGCCTCTGACTCCCTGGCATCCATCAGTCCGGAATGCTCGTCTCCACAAAAGGGGACCAAGAAGGGCAGAAAATTGGATTTAATTTTAAAAGAGCTCTGGGACTTTTGGGTTCACCTTCAGACCCAGGAGTGTAGCCCTGCTCAATAATCATCAAATTCAATAAATATAAACCAAACAAGACATTTTGCTGAGAGTCTGCAGATTAAGGGACGTTAAATGTCAAAACCCCAGGGTATTTTTTGGGGATTACCCACTGCTTACAATGAGGAAACTGAGGCAGTATATCCCCATTTTGCAGGTACTTTGAAAACAGCAGCTGAAATTTCAACCCCCCCCCCCCAGCCTGCAGGCTCCTGGTGTTCTTCCCTGAGAGGCAATGACATGTTGGACTCCATGGAGAGGCATCACTGTGGAGCGCTGTACAAGAGCGACACCAGCCCAACACCTGCAGTGAGACTTATGGAAGACAACAACCACGGACAAGAAAAAGCACGCAAAGGACACCCTTAAGGACATCCTAGCCTAGCTGCGGACTCTCTGGAAACCCCCTGAGGACACTGCAACTTGAAAGAACTCTGTTGTGGATATATCCTTTTTGTTCCCTGCTTTCACGTTACTGTGGCGAGACTCTCTGTGGGTAATACTATTCAAATTTGGTTGGCAGGGAAGTTGGGGTGAGATGAGAAAAGCATAAATATGTGGAGTGATTTTTTTGCTGCAGTAGCTAGACCATTTCTGGTTGGGTTCGGGAGGAGGGGAGTCCCTTCAGGAAGTAACAGTGTGTTGTGGCTGTAGCCACATGGGCTGGGGAAGTGAAGAAACCCGGGTTTGGGATCATTCGGCCACTGTGACTTGGCTACTAGCCAGCCAGCCATAGAGGCCTGCACCTTTAACACTGCAACTAAGATGGTTCATTCACCACCCCATGTGCACTAGACAGTCTGCTTGGATGCACCAGCAGAGGATGTGCCACGTGGCTTCGACCTGTAATAGGTGTACTGTGATGAATGAATGTGAGGACCCCCCCACAGGGAGAGGACATGGCCTCGTTCCTGAGGACAGGGTTGGAGGGCACCTTGGCACTTCAAAACTAGCGGATCCTAGAACCTATGCTAAAGGTAGGCCAGGCTACTAACGTATTGGCGCTTATATTAAGATGATCAAGCTAGCTGGCTCTGTGGTGCTGAGTGATGGGTGTTTGCTTGGCATGCTGGTGACCTGGGTTCGTGCCCTGATCCCGGACATCAGGAGTTATGTCCAGCAGGAAGAAGTTTATAGCATCCAGTGTACGCTTCCCTCCCCAGGGGGAAGGGGGTCCTTGACTGCTGTTTGACGGCTCCTGGTAGTGGCTGGCATTCTTTGTGGTTTGTGGCCTTGATGCACCGCTAAATGCCTCTTCCCCCAAGGTGCTGTCGTGGCCGGACAATTTCGTGGGATGGGGGGGGGGGGCTAGAGAGAAAACTGGAAAACTAGCTGCTTGGCCGACCAGATGACGGTGGCCGATCCCCACTCACCATGAAGCCCGGAAGTGTTCGTGCCGACCCCTGCCGCTCCTGGGATACGGTTGGAATGCCCTCGGGTGACTCTCCTCTCCTCTCCTGGTTCCCCTCCACCTGGGAGGGGTCCTCCCAGTGAAGGGATACATTTGGTTACTCGGGTTGTGGCAATAACAGGGCAGTGGATGGTGAAGGGACATGGTGGCAGGGCAGGGGTCTAGGCGGCCTGAAGGAGTGGCCTGCCAAGGTCGTGGGAGGAGGAAAAAAAGAAAAAAAAGATGCTCAAGCGCTCACTAAGATGATTCTCCCAGTTTTTGACTGTGGAGACGTTTACAGTGCTGCTCCTAAGCCTATTTTAGCTAGACTGGACCCCCTCTTTCACTCCTTCTGTCAACTTGCCCTGGAGAAGCCCCTGCGCACTCATCGCTGCTCCTTGTATACCTCCCGCTCCCTCCCTGTCTTGATGCTAGGCACCTTTCCCACTCTGCCTCTTTTATCATCAGATTTTAGTTTGCCCCCCATCATATTTCTGTCCTCTCCTTCTACCTCCTGCTCCCTTTACAATGCTTGCTTTCACTCTCTTGCTCTCCCGCCAGTGAAATCTACTGCTGGTTAGGCAGTCTTCTTGTTCCAGTTCCCTAAACTGTGGGGCTGTCTCCCACCTTCCATTTGGTCTGCTCCTTCTTTTAGTGCTTTGAAATCCCTACTACAGGATTTCTCTGTTTGCTTCTGACTGGGGTGGCCTCCTGTCACCTGTCTTCCACCACACACTGACATTTCTGCTGCGCCCCCAGGGTGATCAGTCACTACTCCCTACTCCTCATATTACTATTGTTGCTCACTGTTTCATGTTCTTTTGCCTGTTCTGCAGTTTTACTGCATGGCAGTTTAATGCTTAGTGTTCCTTGTAATGGTATATTTTGTTCTTATTTTCATTACATTACACTTTGTATCTGTTCTGTTCTCTTCTCTTCTGTTCCCCTCTCCCTCCAGAACTCATCTGAAAATGAACTGATAGCAGCTCAGTATGACTTTCCTAGTAAAACCTTTTAAATAAATAAACTGCATGATGGAAATTGATCCTACTAGAGTCGGCACCCGAACCCATCCTGACACCCTGTATGGTTATGACTCTGCACTGCAGAAGGCCTAGACAGTGTGATAGAACGGGGCAGAGGGGCTCCACTCCTAGACCCAGTGGCCTGTGTAAGACCCTGCTTCCCTCCTTTCTCCAGAACAGGTATGCCTGTCTCCTTCTTGGCCGCCTACATGAATGGGATCCTCCAGTCCAGTCCAAAGATGCCCACAAGGCTGTTTTGGTGGTGGTGGGTTCCGCCTCTCAGCTGGCTGCTCTTGAAGAGGCAGTGACCCAGGCTGCAGCAGTCTCTTCTTCTTCTGCCCCGGTGCTGCTCTCAGTGGGTGCCAGTGTGGAGACTTCTTTTACTGGATCATTCCGGGATATGTGTCAGTCCCTACATACCCTAGGGGAGTGCCTTTCCTAAGGAGACAGATCATCGAAGTTGAAGCTAAAAAAGAATCATTGCAGATCGTGGGACCGGGAGTGGGCACTCTCTTCCCGCTCTTGCAGCTCCTTCAACTACTCGATCGCTGTCAAGCTTTTGGCTTCAGCCAATCCTCCCAGGGCCCAAGGACAGGCCACTAGTTCCACGGTGTCCCTGTTGGACTTGTTGCTGAGACATGGGCTGACCAGCCGGCCAAGATTTTTCTTGACATGATCGGCCCATTGTCGGACGAGTTGGGGGATGATTCTCTCTCCCGGACTACTATCCTTTTGGCCCTCTCCCAGGAGAGATAGGAAAAGTCGTCTGACCTTACTGTCTCCTCCCAAGAGCTTCCCCATTTAGGGGTCTCGCAGCAGGACCCAGTCCCTGTGGTATACACAGCTCTGCCTCCTGTGTCTCCTTGACAGCATCACGCTTGTTGCCAGTCCAGGTCCAGGTCGAGATCACGGTTCTGGGGCTCAGGATGTTCCCTCTCTCAACCTTCCAGGAAGCACCATCGGCACTCCTCTTCCTCCTTATCCTTGGACAATGAGAGGCTCCGCCGCAAGTTGCAGCAGTGCTATGAGGAGCTCATGTGGCAGCAGTTGGTCCTTGGGCAAGGTCAGTCTTTACCGCAGGCCCCGGCACTCGCGTGGTCTACTCTGGTGAAGCTTGTTATGGATCAGCCCCATCCGATTGAGCCTACCCCAGCCTCTCCACTGATCTTGGTGTAGCCTTCGCCCAAGTAGCCCTTGCACAGAGCCAGGCTGCACGTCCGGCTTCCGGCATTCCCGGCCATCTTTCAGTCCAGATAACCCATTCTGATGTATCCAGAGTAGTCCATGGGGACAGAAGGCTGAGGGTGGTGTTTGAGGAGTCATCAGACATGGACGGCTCCTCCATACATTCTTTTAGAACTCCAGGATTCAATCGGGAGCCCTCTGAGGAACTTGATTCCGACCACAGTCCCATCTCTTTGGGGACTTGCTCTGTCTTAGCTCACAGTCCATGGGGAGTCCTCTGGATCTGGATCAGAAGTAGGTCAAGTACCCCTTGATGGAGATCCTTGACCGGGACGATTTACCGGAAGTGGCCTTTCTGGTGGCGGTAGCTATCTGAGTCCCACCTTGGAGTTGTGGCAGCATCCAGCTTCTTGTTCTGTGACTTCTGCCTGTAAGGTCCGCAAGTATGCAGTTCCAACTGGATCTGTCCCTTTATACTGCATCCTTCCTTTGGTCTCAGGCAGGTGAGCTTCGCCATTATGATGGCCAACTTCGGTTATGCTCTTATGGGGGTCATGGACCATGTCATTCCCCATCTTCCCCTGGACTTGCAGTCCATAGTCAAAGTTGTCCAAGACCAAGGCTAAGCACCAACTCCTGACAGCCCTGGACATAGGCGACTCTTGCGCCCAGTCTGTGGTGGTGTCTGTGCACCGCAGAGCCTGGCTTAGGATCTCCACCTTTATGGCAGATACCCAACATAAGCTGGCTGATGTTCCATCTTGAACACCACCCTCTTTGGGTTGGGGTGGACGGACATCTCACAAGAAAAGTTCAGTGCCACCCTGGACTCCATCACATCCTTGCAAAAGGACCCCAAGTGGCAGAAGCCGAAAAAGGAGCCTTTTTCATTTTGGTCCTTTCTGCCCCAGCAGCCTAAGGAACAACAGCCCCAGTCGGGGCAGTCCTAGGTCTGGTGGCCTAAGTCTAAGTTGGCTAACAAGGTCTCCAAGAAATCTGGAGGTTGGAGCACCGGTATTTCCCCAGCAGCCAGAGCTGGATCCTACTCCTCCAAGGCTGCCCAGTGATGGATTGGAGGACATCTGCCTCCTGACCATTACGTCCTTGCCTCAGTTTCCCTTGGGGGTCGGCTTCACCACTTCTGGCATGCCTGGCCCACTGTTACTATGGACAAATGGGTATTGGATGTGGTGGGTTGAGATTTGCCTCTCTACTTCGAGGCTGTCCGGCCCTACTATTCCCGTGCCCCATGGGAGTCCGTGGCTGCCTCCTGGACATGCTGTCTGTCCTCAGGGAAGATATTACCCAGCTTCTCGAGAAGGACACTGTGGCTCATGTCAAGAATGCCATGGCAGGCCAGGGTTTTGTCTACAGCTACCTCCTGGTTCCCAAATGGATGGGGTGGTTGTCAACCCCTTACTGGATCTACACAGTCTGAGCCAGTTTTTGAGGAGGCATAAGTTCCAGATGGTTACTCTGAATCAGATTATTCCATCTCTGGAGCAGGGCATGTGTTTCTGCTGTCTGGACCTACAGGATGCCTTCTTTCACATCCCAGTCCATCTGTCCCACTGGGGGTGCCTTCAGTTCTGCACAGAGGGGGTTCTGTGCAAGTTTCGGGTCATGCCTTTTGGCCTCTCCTCAGCCCCCAGGATTTTCAGCAAGTGCATCGCAGTGGTGGCAGCATTGCTGAGGCGCCGCGAGGTCCTGAGTCTGTCTTTACCTGGACAACTGACTGATTTCCTGTTCAACCCTGGAGGCGGTGGAGCGTTCCAGGGATCTGGCAATCCAGACTTGCTTGGCCTTGGGTCTGCTCATCAACTCATCCAAGTCTGAACTCAACCCGTCACAGACCATTCACTTCATCGGGGCAGAGCTTGACTCCCTCTGGACCAGT
The DNA here is from genome assembly GCA_016271365.2 of Neoceratodus forsteri. NCBI lineage: Eukaryota > Metazoa > Chordata > Ceratodontiformes > Ceratodontidae > Neoceratodus > Neoceratodus forsteri. The sequence continues at coordinate 1,466,115,149 of CM057452.1, forward strand.
GCCAGACTCCCAGAAGACCTGGAAGTGATCCTTACCTTCTTTGCCTGATTATGTCAGGTTGGGTGCGTGCGCCCTGCCCGGGACTTCCAGCGACTTCTGGGATATGTGGCATAGTGCACCAGCATGGTCCGGTGAACCTGCTGGTGAATGTGCCCCCTACAGTGGGAGCTGGTCCTTCAGTGGTCTCAGTGCCTCAGTCACCTGGACCAGTTGGTCATGGTGAAGCAGCTGATGTGTGATGCCATCCAGTGATGGCTAGTCCTGGAGCACAAAGGAGTCCCATTCATCTGCCCAGAGCTGATGGTCTTTCTGATGACCAACTCTTCTCTGGTGGGTTTGAGAACTCACTTGTGGGACCACAGGACCCATGAGGTTTGTACCCCAAAGGAGTCCCAATGCCACATCATAGCAAGAAAAATGAAGCAGCACCAAGTGTGTTTCTGCAAAAAATCTTTTTACTAGCAAAAAATAAAGAATACAAGCAGAAAAGAGTTAAAGAGTTTTGTTAAATTAAAATGTTGGCAGTTGACAGCTGTCATGATGCGTGGTCACCACAGGAAATTAATTTATAAACAGATTCTCTCCACTAAATTTTGTGAACTAGTCACCTTTCCTTCTTGTCCCTCTCCTTTGATACCTGGTTTACTTCAGTTCCTGAATAATCCAAGGATTCCTGAGAAAATGTGGGATATTCACTGGCTCAGTTGCCACAATCGGCTGAATGTGAAAGAACATCATAAGCATAAACAGCTGTCTGAGAGAAATTGTTCTGGGCCTCAGTGTGTTAACCAACTGGAAACTACTCATCACTTATTTTGTTCCTGCTCTTAGATTTTGGGTTTTTGGTCCACTTTGGCAACTGTGTGGCAAACGCCTCCTTTCCACGGTGTAACATTGTATGCTTTACAGTATGGCTTTTTTGATTCTCATTGGCACCAATGGGATGCTTCTACCTTAGAGGTTATCATCACAGTGGTGAAATGGTTTATCTGGAATTCTCGCTGCTGGTTCACCTTGCAGCAACGATCAGTGCCATTATCAGAGCTGGTGGAAAAGATAACCTGAGAGGTTTAATTCCTTTTTCGACAGGACCTGAAGGTTCACCCTGCTTCCAGGATTTTTCAGCTTGGCAGAATCTTCCATGGGTCATGGACTCCGATGCCCCACTTACTTGAATGTTATGATTGGTTCTCCAGTTGGTTTTTCTGATTCTCTTTTTTGCTCTCTTTTTCTCATTTCCTTCAGAGTTAGTATGTTGTAATACTTTTATGTATTTTTTTGAAAAATCATGAATGACTCATTCCCCTAATCCTGTTAGTGGGGGGGGGGGGTTGTTATGATTTTGCTATTCTTATAAGTTGATATTTTTTCTGGTTTTTGTTTCCTTTTTTCAGCTTTTGTATGATGTAATACTTTTCTGTATTTTTTGTTTACAAATCTTGATTAGAAAATTCCCTTATTTTTTTTCTTTTGATAATGACATTCATGTATACTGCAATGTTTATTTCTGGGTTTTGTTTCTCAATTACCATTTGCATGCTGTAATGCATTTTGTTTTCCTTTTGACATTCTTGTATATTTCTTTCTGATTTTTTTTTCTTTTCATTCTGGTCTAGTATGATGTAATACTTTTCTGTAATTGTTGTTTGTGAAAATCTTGAATAAAAAATTCCCCTACTCTTTTCGATAAGTGTCATGGGATCTTTAACATCCACCTGAACTACCACCAATCCAGGCAGATGGGACCTCTTTTTAACGTCTCATCCAAAAGACGGCACCTCAGAAGTGCAGCACCCCTCTCATGCTGCACTACAGTGTCAGTACTGGGATATTAACCCAAGTGCCAGATGTGGGAACTGAACCCACAGCCCTCTGATCTCCCGGCCTCAGAGACGAATGTGCTACCTACTGAGCCATTGACACTGCAATGTTGAATGTCGTTAATGAGAATTTACAGTCTATTGTTTCAGCTCCGCTCTGTCAGCATGTTTATCCTGGCTTATTAGGAGCAAATGTGAGCATGAGTGCTTTAAAAAAAAGTACTTTTAAAATTAGATCAGATTTTTGCCCTACTTTAGTGAATAACACATTAGTCACTCATGAAGAAGTGGTAGAACAAGTAACTGAGATGTTGAAAGCTAATGTGAAACCAAAAACAAATAATTTGAATAGAACAGAATGGGAAGCACTTAACGGTCTATCTTGTAATAGTGAGATTATTATTAAACAGGCTGATAAGGGGAGCAACATTGTTATTTTGAGTAAACAGCATTATAGAGAGACTGTTTCAATTGTTAAAGGATAATCAAAACTATGATAAATTATCTTTTGATCCTACATTAAAGTTTAAGAAAAATGTATTTTCGTTGCTTGAAATGGCTTTAGGTAAAGGTGATATTACAGAAAAAGAATTTCAGTATGTTTGGTTAGACCAACCTATTATTCCTAGTTTTTATGCACTTCCTAAGGTGCATACAAACAGTACAGCCCCACCAGGTCTATCATTAGTGACCCTAATTCCCTTACACAGAATTTAGGGAAATTTGTTGATTGTTTTCTGCAACCCCATGTGCCTTCTTTAGAATCTTTTATTAAGTACAGTGGTGATTTGCTAACAAAATTGCAACATCTTAAATGGAAAGACAGCAATAGTTGGTTATCAGTTGATGCAGAATCTCTTTATACGTCCATTATTCATCACTAGGGTTTAGCTGCAGTTCATTATTTTTTTAGAAAATTCTGTTGTTAGAGAACAAATGCCAAAAGAATTTCTTATGCAAGCTTCAGAATTTATTCTAACCCGTAACTGTTTTGAATTTGAAGGGGATATTTATCTCCAGAAATGAGGAAAAGCTATGGGGGCCTCAATGGCCCCCAGTTATGCAAATGTATTCCTTGGTCGATGGGAAAGCACCACTGTCCTTAATAAGTTAAATAATCCTTTTTCTTACCATATAGCCTATTGGTTTCGTTTTGGGGATGATATCCTATGTATTTGGGATAGTGATAGTGATTTAATACCTACCTTTTTGGATTGGTTAAATATCATCTGACCCATTTAATGAATGATACATCCATTTCTTTCCTTGACTTTGTTTTCTGTTAATCATGCACTTGGTACAATAGAAACACGCTGTTTTCGTAAGCCAACTGCTACTAATTCACTCTTACTAGCCAGCAGTGCCCACCCCCAGCCTTAAAAATGTAATTCCCTATAGTCAGCTTTTACATCTTAGAAGGAATTGTAGTTCTTTTTTTTGAAATTGTACTTTATCTTCTCCCACTACCTGTCAGCCCCGACCCTTCAGGGCATCCAAGAGGTCATCCTTCTGCCACCCTGCCCACCGATACTTACCTCCGGATCCCCCGTGTAGCTTAGGCTTACTCCCCCGAGCGGGGACGAGGTGGGGCGGACCCCCGTAAATCAACTATCATCAAGTCCGGAAGTAGTCGGCGAGCAGGGGGCACATTGAAGGCACGCCCTGGGAAGCCCATCTTCCCAGAACCGACAAGCATTTTTCCACTTTCCTTCCCTCCCCACGCAGTTTCCAACCCCCTGACATCATGGCGCTAGTCGCTGACATCTACTGCGTGTTGGGCCACCCGTCTCCCTTCTAATGGGAGCTTGCAGTCCCCCGAGCCTCTGCCTGGAGTCGCACAAGTGCGATGGGCAACGCCCTCCACCCAACCCTCCCTGGAGATGGCAAGCTGTCATGGGATGCTCAAGTCGTACTCCTCCCAGCCAACCCACCAGCGACCCAAGTCCGCTCCTGAACCCCGGGTCGCCGGCGTGGAGCGAGGTGTGGCGTCCAGCGCCTCAACCCTCAGCGCCACCGGGCCGGCTCAGGAATTGTAGTTCTGATTCTATATTTTTTGAACAGGCAAAGATTTTTAGATAGGGGTTATGATTTGCATTTATTAAAACAAAGGATAAAGTAAGCAAAATCTCTAGAACTAGTCTTTTACAGGAAAAATATAGAGAAACTGAATTGGATCATCAACCTTGTACTTTTATTACTCGATACAATCATTTAGCAGGATGTGTTGGTAATATTATTCACAAGAATTGGCCTATTTTGTTACGTGATAGTCAAGTTGGGGGGGGGGGTGTTATAAACAAAACCTAGGGTAACATTTTCAAAAGCCAGTAGTCTTAAGGACAAACTTGTGCAGTCATATGAAAAAATATAAAAATGTTTGTCAGACTTGGCTACCTACCAGAGCTAGTGGTTTTTATAAATGCTGTAGATGTGATGTGTATAAGTATGCCAGCAGTGATCATACCATACTACGTTTGTGCACCCGAAAATTCCTGATTTAAAGATGCAGATTAGGGAACTGATTACATGTGACACACTATATGTGGTGTATGCACTATGGTGCACATGTGGTCTGATTTATGTTGGCAAAACAGTCAGGCCACTTAAACAGCGTGTACAAGAACATAGTCATTCTATTTTGAATATTAACAAAAATACCCCTGTGGGTTTTCATTTTTCAGTGACTCATCAATCTGACCCGAGTTCTCTGAAATTCAGTGGCTTTGAGTATATTCCCTCTCTTCAAAAAGAAAGTAAATGGATTTATAAATTGAATTCAGTAAAACCAAATGGGTTAAATAATCAGTGGGATCTTAAACCTTTTTTAAAAGACAGCAATCGAGCATAAAAGCTTTGTGTTCTATTACCTGTGTGCCCTTGGTTATTCCATTATTATAGCGGGATAAATTAATTTAAAGATGTTTATTATTTTTTGAGTACATTTCATTTTGATTCTGGGTATTGTATTGTTATTATTATTATTTTTATAATAACAGTGCTTTGTTTATATTTTGTTTTTTTATTCATTTATTTTTTGTCATTTCTTTCTAGATTCTCATCCTGAACTTGGAACTACATAGATACATAGATACATAGACAGTGTCGGCAGATAAGGGCCTATGGCCCACCCAGTCTGCCCATTTGAGCTTGTAAGTTCAGTTTGTTTTCCTAGAAGTCTGTTGCCCCTTACCCCTGACCTCCAGAATTCCTTTATGTCTATCCCATGCATCCTTAAATCCCGTGATTGTTTCAGCCCCCACCACTTCCTCTGGCAGGGTGTTCCACTTGTCCACCACCCGTTCTGTGAAGAAATTCTTTCTCATGTTTCCTCTGAATCGTCCTCCCTCCAACTTCATCCCATGCCCTCTAGTCCTGGAACATCTTTTTCGCTTAAAATAGTGTTTTCCTGCACTCTGTTCCTCCCTGTAAGATACTTGTATGTCTCTATCATATCCCTCTCCCTCCTCTCCTCCAGGGAGTACATGTTCAGTTCCTTCAACCTGTCTTCATAGGACTTGTGATGCAATCCATGCACCATCTTTGTTGCCCTCCACTGAACCTTCTCTACCCTGTCTATGTCCTTACGTAGGTATGGTCTCCAGAACTGTACACTGTACTCCAGGTGGGGCCTCACTAGTGTCTTGTATAGCGGAATTATGACCTCCCTTTTCCTGCTGGTGATGCCCTGCCTATACATCCCAGCATCCTATTTGCTTTACCTGCTGCCTTGTCACACTGTTCCCTATCCTTGAGGTCATCAGAGATGACAACCCCAAGATCCCTTTCCTGCTTGGTGCATGCTATATCCTCACCCCCAACTGATATATTGTGCCAGGGTTTTGTGCCCCATATGCATTATCTTGCACTTCTTTGCATTGAATTTCAACTGCCAAACCCCTGACCATTCTTCAAGTTTCTGCAGGTCGCTTCTCATTCTGTCTACACCCTCTGGTGTGTCTACTCTGTTACAGAGCTTTGTGTCATCAGCGAACAGTGAAATTCTGCCTTCTAGATCCTAGCAATGTCACTGATGAAGATGTTGAATAGGACCGGTCCCAGCACTGATCCCTGTGGTACCCCACTGGTCACTCTTCCCTCTGTGGAGTGACAGCCATTTACCACCACCCTCTGTGTCCTGCCACCCAGCCAGTTACCTACCCACCAGACTACTGTCCTGCCCACACCCATATTCCCCAGTTTGTGTAATAGTCTTCTATGTGGCACAGTGTCAAAGGCCTTGCTGAAGTCCAGATAGGCCATGTCCACTGCCCTCCCCTGATCCACCTCCCTAGTCACCCAGTCAAAAAATTCAATGAGGTTGGTCTGACATGACCTCCCCCTGGTGAAACCATGCTGCCTTGGGTCCTGTAGTCCATTGACAACCAGATGTTCCACCAATCTCTCCTTCAGTAGTGCTTCCATGATCTTCCCCACTACTGAGGTGAGGCTGACTGGTCTGTAGTTCCCTGCTTCCTCTTTGTTCCCACTTTTGTATAAGGGACTACATCTGCTGTCCTCAGTCTTTGGGTACCTCCCTGTTTCCAGTGATCGGCTAAACAGAATAGCCAGAGTTTCAGCCACCACCTCTCTTAGTTCTTTAAGGACCCTGGGGTGCACCCCATCTGGCCCCATTGCTTTATCAACTCTTATTACTTCCAGTTCCTTCAGGACCCTTTCTCGTGTAAAGGGACTTGTGTCCATTTTTGCACCATTCTCACCCCTTGTACTCCCTTCAGACCCATTACCCTCCTCCTCTTCAGTAAAGACTGAGCAGAAACTGACCTGCCTGGGCCTGTTTATTTGTTCTTAGTGATATTGGTGTGACTTTCTTAGTTATTGGGGGGTCCTATTTTGATATTGTAATAATGTGGCAGGTCTTCTTATCCAATATTATTATTACCTTGTTCTCTGTATCTGTGTAGTAGCATTTTCATAAAATCCTTTATTTGGCACTTTAATATTTAGCTGCCATTTAAATTATATTGAATTAATTGAAATGAGTGGTTTGAATGCTTTTAGCTACATATTTAAAAGCTTAAAAGTTGCAGTATCAGTAAAAATTGTGAACTTAGATTTTTTGCAGAGAACTTTGTTGTATTTGCACTTTTATTTATTTTGCATGCACATTTTAAGTGTTATATCTATGTGGTTTTCTATTTTCTCTTTAAGAAATATTTGTCTCCATGTGCTTCAGTCTTTAATTAATATGATTGTTAATGAGTAATACTATTTAAATGATGCTCTCCCTCACTAGCACCACCCCCTGATGAAGACTCGTTAAGAGTTGAAGCGCTGGGCGTCTATTTTGCTGTTTGTAATACTGCTGTGTGTTCATATATTTTTTGCTAGTAAAAAGAGATTTTCTGCAGAAACACACTTGGTGCTGCCTTGTTTTTCTTGCTATGGTATGTGTTTGGCTGGTTGCCTATTGTAGCTGGCACCAGACCCCCGAAGAGCTGTGTCGCTTAAATCTACTTTGGAGTTGTACCCAATGCCACATCAACCTGTTGGAGCTCTGAGCAATGCATCTGGCTCTGACAACGTTTGCTCCATCGGTTCTGGGTCAGGTCGTGCAGGTCTATATGGACAGTATTATCTCAACAGGCAGGGTGGAAAGCATTCCTTATAGTTATGTTGACAAGCCATCTGCACCTGGACCTTCGTGCATATTCTGGATGCCGACCTCCTGGCAATTCACGTGGCTGGAGCCTCCATCTAGCTAGCGGATTCCCTCAGCCGGGTGGGCAAGGCATCTTACAAGTGGTCCCTTTATCAGGAGGTGGTGAACCACCTGTTCTCCCAGTGGGGCACTCCCCTGGTTGATCTGTTCACCTCCTGGGAGAAAGCAAAGCTGAGGCTGTTCTGTGCCTACCCCCCTCGACCCAGGACACTGATGGGGGATGCCTTTGTGAGGCCCTGGAACCCCGGCCTCTTTTATGCCTTCCCTTCCCTTCCCCTGCTCCACTGGGTGCTGGTCAAGGCATAGAGGGACAAGGCACAGGTGATCATGGTAGCCCCAGACTAGCCGTGCCAATTCTGATACCCAGATCTCCTCAGCCTCAGCAGTGGCAGGCCTCCATGGCATCTGCCTCTACACCCAGACGTGCTCTCCTGTCAGAAGGGGAAGGTCATACACCTTGACCCTCAGTCCCTGCACCTGACAACCTGGTTCCTGAGCGGCTAAAGTTCCAGGCTTTTGGTCTCTCCAAGAAGGTTCTCCAGGTTGTGGAAGCCTGTCAGAAGAGGTTGACACGCCAGTGCGATGCCTTCAAATGGAAGCACGTTTCCATTTGGTGCCAGGTCAGGGAGCTAGACCCCCTGTCCTGCCCCCTGGCTAGCATCCTGGACTACCTGTGGTCCCTCTCCCAGTCAGCCTGCAGTCGACGACCCTCAAGGTGCACCTGGGGGCCATCTTGGCATACTGAGTGCGGGCTGGTATGCCGATGGTGGTACAGGAAAAGGTGGTCAGGCACTTCTTTAAGGGCCTTGACCACCTGTCTCTTCCGGTGCGTGAACTACCACCATGGGACTTGTTGCTGGTCTTTGCAGTGCTCATGGACAAGCCATTTGAACCAATGCACAGGTGTGACATCTCTCACCTGTCGTGGAAGACCACCTTCTTGGTGGCCATCACCTCTGTCAGAAGGATCAAGGAACTCCAGGCACTCTCAGTGGAGTCTCTGTACTTGGTGTTCCACAGGGGCGTGGTTGTCCTCCACCCCAACCTGAAGTTCCTCCCAAAGGTTGTTTCAGAGATTCACCTTAACCAGGTGATCAGTCTCCCAGTGTACTTCACCAATCCAACCTTGGAGGCCGAGCACAGGCTGTATACATTGGACCTGAGGCATGCACTCACTTATTACATGGAGCACACAACTGGAGTTCAGGGAGAGGTTTGCCAGCTCTTTGCCACCTACGCTGAAGCCATACCTGGCAAACCGGCAGCTAAGCAGATGATTGGCAGGTGGATTCTATCCTGCATCAGCCTCTGCTATAGATTGGCTGCTGGGGAGCATCCTGTAGGGCTTAGGGCTCATTTCGACAGACATAACCAATGCCTCGGTGGCTGCTTCCAGGGACATCCTTATCTAGGAAATCTGCAGGGTTGCTACCTGGAAGTCCGCACACATCTTCATTTCCCACTACCACATCGAGCTTGAGTGACGCCGGGATGCTGGTTTGGGGACCTCGGTTCTCCAATCTCTTTTTTCCAAGTAGGGGTGTGCACCTTACCCCCTCTTCCTGGAGAACTGCTAGGAGTCTGCCAACGTGTGGATAGTGCACCATATCCATGCCCCTAGAAATGAGGATTACTCACCTGTAGCTGTAGTTCTAGGAGTGGTATATGGTGCACATCCATACAACCCACCCAACCTCCCCTGGCAAGTGGCACACGGATCCCTGCTTCCAGCATGCAAGATCTGACGTCACAGAGTGGAGCCGAGGAGGATACCACCCAGGTGGGTGGGAGGAGCTTAGCTTGAAGATGTTCCAGCTGGAATTAAAGGGAAAGGAAGACTACCAACATGTGGATGTGCACCATATACCACTTGTAGAACTACGGTTACAGGTGAGTAACCCTCATTTTTGTCACTGTTTGAATTTTGAGGTTTTGCCTAGAAAATAATGTTAAGCAGGGCAGGGTCCAAACCCACCATTCCTCCTCCAAGCATTCTCTATCCTCTGCCCTCTTAAACTACTGTGTGGTAAACTGTTCGTGCACCTGACCTCCTCTCCCCCAACCCTTTAGCCACCCCCCCTTCCTACTACTACCCCCCCACATCGTTCCCCCTACATCCTGCATGGCCTGACCAGCAGCTTTAGCTACCGGCTGCAAATACTGGTATATATTTCTACCAACCTCCGCACTTACCCCTTACTGTACTTCTGCCTTGTCTCCCTGTCAAACGTATTCCCTTAGTCAGTGACTGTCACCCATGTATAGTTAACATAATCCAGGTCTAAACCTTACTCCTTGTTCTCCCTTCGCTTCTTAACCTTCCCTATACTGTTTCCCTACTTCATGTACCCCCCCCCCCACAAATACAAGGCAGTTTAAAGCCCTGTAAGCAATGTGTAACTCTAATTTGATTCAGTGCAACTAATGTAAGTAATGGATGTCTGTAATGTTACTCTCAATTCATGACTCCAGTGTGTAACTCAATGCTATGTATCATGTACTCACTGCTGTCCTCTGTACCCCTTCCCCACCACAGGACGCACCGTGAGACGAGCATCTTGTTGCTCAGTGTGCCTTTCCTGGTGAAACATTTCAATAAATAAATACATAGTGGGAAACAGAGCAGCTCAGTGACACTTCATTCTCCCCAGCTGATGAAGACTACTGTAAGATTCTGATCTAAAGACTATTAAATCTGGAACTCAGGTTTTCTTAGGTATTGCCTGCAATGATGCCAGTGGCAAAGGGTGCTGTTACCTGGATTGTAAACTCTCATCCCAGCCTCTCCTGGCCACCCTCCCTGGCCTTTTGGAAAATGATGACACTTCAGCCATTTTTATGTTGCATGCACGCATGTGCAAGAAACATAGTGCCATCATCCGAGTTTTTGGAGGTGTGGCACCCATCTTCCAATGAAATCAGTGTGTTTGCAGGCACGGCCCCAGTTCTCCAATCACTGCTGCAGCTGTCTATGACAGCAGTTGAAAATGCAGTGGTCGTACAGTTAAAAGGGAGAGCTCCACTTCAGTGAGCAGAGCTCCCCCCTCCACACACACACACACGCACGCAGGCATACTGCTTGCTCATGCGCCTTCCCCCTGCCCCCACTGTATGGCCGATGGGGGTGCCCAATCCCCTGTCGGCTCCACGCCCCCAGAGCATCAGATGCCACGCTGGGAGCCACCCCAGTGTGGCAAAATATTTATGGCCCGACGGGGTGCCCAATCCCCGTCGGCTGCACCCCCAAAGCATCCAGGTGCCATGCTGGGAGCCCACCCCAGCGTAGCAAAATAATGTTATGGACGACAGGGTGCCCAATCCCCGTCGGCTCCAGCCCCCAACAGCCCTCCAGCTGCCATGCTGGAGCCCACCCCAGCGTGGCAAGCGTCCTCGTAGTCTTATTAAAAAAAAAACTAAATAACAAAAACTGTCCCTCGGCTTCTCCCTGGCCCCCTCCCACAACCTGCACCAACCCACTGCGCACCCTGCCTCCCCACACACCCTCCTCACCCTATACTTACCTCCAGACCTTGGCGTGACGATCTTCGGTGGACCGGGAACACATCTGCACTCTTCAAAGCCGACCGCGAACTGAGGAAATGCCGGTAAGCTGTATAATGGGATAGATAGGGTTTTTTCAACTTTGCTGCATATCTCAGGTATTTTTTTGGAATTTTTACATCAAATTTTCAACATGGGGTTTTTGGAACCCCTCCTCATGAGTGCTGTCACTGTCATGGCATTACTCCGGCCCGAAGGGTGATTTTGCGGTCACTGCGCAAAATCACCTTTCGGGACCGATTAACAAAACGACAGTGCCAGTGTTCATAAGATGGGCTCTCAAAAAGCCTATGTTGCTAATTTGGTGAAAAAATTCCTAAAAATGACTGTTTTACGAGCGTGCATTGCGCTGATCCTACTCACGCTAGTAATTTCGTGAATTTTCAATATTTTCACTCCAGATTTTCAACATTGCCATTTTACCACACCTCCTTATGAGCAGTACAGCTCTCATTTTTCACATCTCACCCAAAACATGTTTCCGCCCATGTAGCACACAATGGCGCAGTTGGTGTGCGAAATCAATGTATGGGACACATTAAGAAAATCATAGTGACACTGTTCATGAGCAGAGGTCTTAAAATGACTATTTTGAAAATTTGGTGAAAAATTTCTTAAAATGACTGTTTTACAAGCGTGCATTGCGCAGTTCTACATGCCGCTTGTAAGTTCATAAATTTTAATATTTGCACTCAGATTTCAACATTGCCCTTTACCACACCTCCTTATGAGCAGTACAGCTGCCATTTTCACATGTTGCCCAAAATGTGTTTCTGTGCATGTAGCGCACAATGGCGCATCGTTGTGCATAATCAATGTTTGGGACAGATTAAGAAAATCACAGTGACACTGTTCATGAGCAGAGGTCTTAAAATGGCTATGTTGAAAATTTGGTGAAAAAATCCTTCAGACATTCCTAATGTTACTAATGAAGACATTGAACAGGACTGGCCCCAGGACCGATCCCTGCAGCACCCCACTGGTCCTCCCTCTCCTAGACTGCACCACATTTACCACCACTCTCTGCCTCCTGTCTCTTAGCCAGTTTCTAACCCAGTTTACCACCCTTTCCCCCATGCCCAGCCTACCCAGCTAGTTTATCAGCCTCCTATGTGGGATGGTGTCAAAGGCTTTGCTGAAATCAAGGTAAGCGTTGTCCACTGCCCCACCCTGATTCACTTCCTTTGTCACCCAGTCAAACAAATCAACCAGATTTATCTGACATGATGTCCTCACTGTGAATCCATGTTGTCTATGGTCCTGGGCTCCGATGGCTTCTAGATGCCCCACTATCCTTTCTTTAAGCAAGGTCTCCATGATCTTCCCCACTACTGAGGTGAGGCTGAACAGCCTATTGTTCCCCGCCTCCTCCCTGCTGCCGGACTTCTGTAGAGGGACCATATGTGCCCTCTTCCAATTCACTCGTGTTGAATGACTTAGTGAACATGGCTGCCAGAGGTACTGCTATCTCCCTTCGCAATTCTCTTAATATCCTTGGGCGTATGCCATCTGGTTCCATCACTTTGTCCACCTTCAATTTAGTGAGCTCCTGCAGGACTCTTTTGCCTTTGAATGGACTATTGTCCACCTCTTCACCCCCTTGGCAACTGCTGTACTGTTGTGGCCCTTGCCCCTTCCACTCTTCTCTGAATACTGAATGGAAAGACACAGTGGATGTCTTGGGAGGAAAGCATGGAACTATCACTTCCAAATACCTAAACAGCACATATAAGCAAGCAACATTCGGCATTGACAAATGCTTGTTTGTATCCCCCCTACACAGGTCTGACATTACTGCTAACCAGCTTCTTTCTGATGCAGGTTATAGGAGTGAGTACTCTCGTATGTCTGGACCGTAGTTCTTGCTGACATACAACTCCAACCTGTAGCGAGCCACCCTCATTCCTACGAGTCTTGCTCCTCAGAGGCCAAAATCCTTCCCAACTTTATTCTCCTCTGGCCCTGTTGGATACGTCCGACCACCTGCTGGGTAAAGGGCTCCCTTTTATAAGGGACCTCAGAAAGCAGACGAGTGACCCTGCCCTCTGGCTATAGTTGTACTTTTGGTGCGTTGTTACCCCTGCACAGAGCTCCCTATAGCCAAGATGTTCTGCTGTTGACATACTCAGTGTTTTCTTGTATATGTTGTTGTTTGTAGTTAGTCGGTCATCACTGTCACATGATAGGAGACAGGCTACAATTAGTTTCCCAGATGTACTGTATGGAACATGGGCAGCAGGTTTTTCTGGATTCTCTGAAGTCTCCCTTTGAATCCCTCCCATAGAACCCACACAGATTTGTCCTTGGCAGCCCCCATGTAGATGGCAGCCACTAGATTGAAGAGCTTCTCTGTTAATGTAAACGGCTTCTCGAATCCCATCAAGAGAGCCAAAGTATTTTCAGAAATTAAAAGAGAATGCCCAGGGATAGTCTGCAGGAGACACACCTCTCCTCAGCTGAGCATCAGAAACTGGTTAAGTTTGGGTATGACCATGTTTACTGTTCCTTTTACAGGAATGGTAGAAGGTGAGGGGTAGAAATTTAAGTCTTGCATGCTTTGTCCTTTCAGGGGACACAGGTAACTAAGGACAAAGATGAGTGTTGTGCAGCACTGAATGGGGAAGTAGATGGGCAGCCAGTCACAATTGCCTCGATATACCTCCTGCCTGGATCGGATGCCCTTTTCATTAAGAAAAAAGTGCAGATGATATTGGAGAAGCAGATGGGATTCTTGAATGTGGCATGTGACTTTAACCTATACATGGGTAGCCATAGAGACACTACAGGTCCTACCCGCTCCCCCACTCTGACTGAGTTTTTTGCAGACAACTGACCTCACTGGGCTGAACAGGTTTGTGCAGATAGTTTCACCCAAACACTCCTTACTGCACTCAGTATTAACACCCACACCATAAAAATGGCCAAATAGACTACACTTTCATACAAACGGGGGACCTCTACAAAGTACATACTTGTGCAATAGGCCCTATCACTTGTTCAGACCGTGCACCAGTGCTGACTGAAGTAGACCTTGGACTATTACAGAAATGAGCAGAGTGGAGTTTGAAACATTTTAGAGGAAAGATCCTGAATTCCTGACATACATTCAGACACAACAGAGACACAATCACTCCTAACACTTCTCTGGATACCATCCCATCCATGCTATGGAATACCATTAAGGTTGTGGTTCGAGGACATCTAATCAGTTTCACAGCCTGCAGATTAAAGGAGCGACAGGCCTATCAAAATGATCTTTTGGCGCCAGTTCCATGGTGCTGAGTGGAGGGGTTCACTTGGCATGCTGGTGACCCGTGTTCATGCCAGGAGCGGAGACTGGCAGGGAGGGATTACAGAGCGTCCATTGGACGCTTCCCTCCTGGGGGGGGTGGACAGGGCCTCAGCACCTGAAGGTGGATTGGGCAATGTGGCTTGGGGGATGTGAAGCCTCGACACACCCCCTGTATGTCCCCACCTCAGGTTGCCACCACACTTGGCCAATTAGAACGGAGGGAGTGGGAAGGCAGAAAATTGGCCCCCGAGTGACTGGATGACAGCCTCTGGTCCCCCGATGCCACAAAGCCCTGGAAGGTGTCTGGTCTGACCCCGCAGCGCCGGGATATGAAGTTGCGCCTAATGGGCATTTCCCCCCTGGAAGGAAGGGACCCTCCTGATGAAGGGATACATCAGGTTACCCAGATGGCTGGAGGCGGTGGTTGGCAGAAAGGGGACGAGTGGTGCTCAGGTGCACCTTGGAGGTCCAAAGTGGCTGTTCAGGGGTGCCTGGGGAGGAGCATACAAAAATAACACACACACACAAAAAAAGAATGATCCATTGGCCCCTGTCTCCATCCTACAAGCTCAGCATAAGCAGGGTACCCTGACAGACCCCTCCCAGTTCAACATGTTAAAAAAAATGACCTGGCATGACAGCAGACAGAGAGGGCCCTCAGACTGCTGTGCCAAAAATATTGTGATGGTGACCCAGGGCAGCACATGTCCTGGCACACAGGATATGGGGCTACAGGCACCAGCCATCTATATTTAAACTGTGCCACTTGTCAACAGGACACTTAGTTGTGGTTAATGTGTGGTACCAAAACGAATAACTGCTCAGGGAAAAAAACATTTTGTATATCTTGGCCCCGAATTGTGGAATAAATTACCTGGGAATTTGAGACCAGTAAGCAGAGAACTTCAGATAAATTTGATAAAAGAGTGGTACATTAATCATACAAATATAGAAGGGGAACTGATGTAGTATCGAGTGGGGGTTGAGAACTAACACTGTGGTTATGTGTATTTTGTAGTGTGTTTCTGTTGACTGTTATGATTGATTAATAATATTTTAGAAATGTAATTGTTAAATGTTATTTGTCTATGTTCAGTTTTGATGTAATGTGATTAATGTATTCTAATGTAAGTGTAACTGGTATGGAACTAATGGACCGCACTGTAAATGAGCTTCGTCTCAGTGATGTTATCCATATTCATTTTTGTATGAATAAAAATGTTACCTACCTACCTAGTTGGGGACGTGGGCACCATTACAGATGCCTTGCTTCCTGTTATGCTAACCTGTATAGACAGGGTGAAATGGTCACCCCAGAGGAGATCAGTGATTGCCTGGACACTCTTAACCTCCATAGTCTGCGCCCAGAGCTCCTCTACTCCTTGCAGGCCCACATCACCCCAGAGGAACTCCAGGGTGCTGTAAAATGGCTCAAACCAGATAAATGCCCAAGGCTAGATGGTTATCCTTCTGAATTCCTGAAAACATGTTTCCTTGTAACTCTCCTCTCTATTCCTGAGAATGACCAGCTGGTTACTGGATGGTGTGCAACCCCCACCTTCCTAGAGCTTTGCTGTCATCTCAGTAATACCAAAATCAGGGAACCCCCCTGAATTTTGTGAATCCTGTCGACCAGTTTTTGGTTCTTAATACTGACTGCAAATTATTTAAGTCCATACTGGCCAACGGAATGAATATCATTCTCCCCACCATCATACACATGGACCAGATGGGCTTCATCAGATCCAGACAAACTATGCACAGTATCTGAAGAATGCTGTCTCTTCTACACCATGCTCCCCGCTCAGGATCACTTCTTTTCACACTGAGTCTTGATGTGGAAAAAGCATTCAGCCAAGTTTCTCGGGTCTTTCTCCATGCCACTCTTGAAATTTAACTTTCTCCTAGCCTTTGCGGATCTTGTCTTCTCAATATATTCAAGCCGCAGGCTTAGGTCAGAGCAAGTTGTCATCTCTCCAACTTCTTCCCCCTCCTTTCTGTCCACTAAACACCAGCTAAAACTTATCCTTCCTCCCCTTGTTTCTGCCTATCCTCTTCCTAAACCCTTCCTTACCTTTTTCCGCTGCACCTATTAGTACTGGCTGTATATCCCTTTGTCTGGGTTCCTCTGCACTTTTAAAATTACTTTATTTGCACACTTATTTTGATTCAGCATGCTATTTATGGGACATCCTATCACAGTGTTTGGCATTACTGTTTGTTATTGTGCTACGACTTATGCAGTTTGTCAGTGTGTTGTTTTCATCATTATTTAGCCTGGTTTGTGCTTCTTTGTAATTGTGTTTTCCCTTTTGTCCTGGGTCGCACCTGGAAATGATCCCAGGCTCAGTGTGCCTCTGTCGGTCACCAGCTTTCAAATGAAATAAATAAATACTTCTCATTAGAGAGAGGGGCACCCCACAGGGATGTCCTGTCTTGCCTGTCTTATTTGCAGTTTATAGAGAGGCTGTTCACTAAGACCCAAGCATAGCAGGATACAGGGCAGATGATGGCAGTGAGCAGATGACATTCTTCTGTACCTCTCTGCCCCAGCAGCATGTCTGCCCATGGTGTGTGAGCTCCTCACAAAATATGGACAGCTTTCGGGCTACAAATGAAATGACACCAAGACAGAGGTTCTAGCAGTGAATTTCACCCTCTGCACCCAGAAGAGGACACTGTGCCCTTGTCAGTGGGAGCTGTGCTCCATGAAATATCTTGGTGTCCAGATCACTGGATCGTTATCCCGCCTGTATGAAGTTGGCATTTTTCCATTACAAACACAGGCCCAGCAGGAGCTGGTCAGGTGACGTTTCTCCCACTCTTTTTTTTTTTTTGATTATTTCTTTTAGTTACCTCCTCGGCTTGGGGGTGGTCCTATGGTTCCCCTCTCTCAGACGTCTTTTCTCGGCTGCTGCTCCGGACCCAGTCAGAGCTCAAACCCTTTTCACCTTGCCCTCCCAGGTTGTTTCACAGTGGGGATTTATCCCACACACTGCAAAGACCTGGAGGCCAGGGGCTGAAGGGGAGCTAGCTTAAGTGGGACCACTGCAGCGCCGATTACATCTACCATCACTCATGCCAGAGGATTGGTTATTTGTCCCTTAATCCCTCCCATGGCGAGAACATGCAGTGGCATCAAGGATGCTGCTGCGCACGCATTCGCCTGCAGTACATCCGATGCCCGCCCCAGCCAGCCCACGCATTGAACCCTGAGCCTGCACTACCCCCTGGCCACCGCCAAGAGCCAGTGGCTCAGCAATCCTCCCACCCACCCTCCCCAGAGGAGGACAGCAGTCTGTGGGACACTCGATTCTCCTCCCCGGCTAACCCTCTGAGACCTGAGGTCGCTCCCAACCCTGGGTCGTCGGCGTGGGAAGAGGTAAGGCACCAGCGCCTCAGCCCTCTACATCACCGGGCCAGCAGTTCTCCCATTCTCAATAGAGCGCTGGGTAGTCTCACTTAAAATGATACCACCCAAAATCTTATATCTTTCAGTCTTTGTCTCTCCCAATTCTTACATCTACCTCGATGGCACAGAAACGCAAGTTTTCTTGTTGTCTCTGGAATGGTAAAACACCCAGAATGTAATTCGCACTATCTGTCTGCCAAAGCAGAACAGAGGACTAGGGCTCCCACTCCTGCTTAAGTACTATGAGGCAGCCCAGCTACAGGTGATCTTTTACCGGCTTCAGAATTCCCCAGCATGGACTCATGTGGAGTGAACTGCACTCAAGGTCCTATCGACAAGACAGGAGGACAGAGGAGAGCCTTTTTGCTCCCCAGAATCTGACCCTCCAAACTGACAGAAACATAGAAACATAGAAACACAGAACATAGAAACATAGACTTTGACGGCAGATAAGGACCACTAGGCCCATCTAGTCTGCCCATTTCCCTACCTACAGGATAGGCCGCAGATCCTAGTTAACCAACAGCCTATTTCTTCCTACCCCCCACAAGAATTGCCTTATTTCTGTCCCATGCATTCTTGAATTCTCCCACAGTTTTAGACCCCACAACCTCCTCAGGAAGGCTGTTCCATGCATCCACTACCCTCTCTGTGAAATAATACTTCCTCACATTGCCCTAGACACGCCTCCTTCTATCTTTAAATTGTGTCCCCTTGTTCTTGCAAGTCTCTTTTCTGAAAGATGCTACCCTCTTGGACTTTGTTGATTCCACTGAGGTACTTAAAGTTTCTATCATGTCCCCCTCTCCCTTCTTTCCTCAAGGGTATACATATTAAGCTCCTTTAGTCTCTCCTCATACGGCTTCTCTTGCAGACCCTGCACCATTTTAGTTGCCTCCTCTGGACTGCCTCTATCCTGTCTATGTCTTTGCAGAGATGGGGTCTCAGAACTGGACACAGTACTCCAGATGGGGTCTCACCAACTGTCTGTACAGAGGATAACAACTTCCTGTTTTCTGCTGATGATGCCTCTCCCTATACATCCCAGTATACCCCAGCCCTCCCTACTGCCTTCTCACATTGCTTGCTAACCTTAAGGTCATCTGATATGATTACCCCCAGGTCCCTTTCCTTTTTGTTGTTATTACTACCTCCCACCCATTGTGTATTCTTCCCTGGGTTCTTGTTTCCCAGGTGCATTATTTTGCACTTCTTTGCATTGAATCCTAGCTGCCATACTTCTGACCATTCCTCCAACCTTGCCAAGTCCCTTTTCATCCTTTCCACACCTCCTTGTGTATCAACCCTGTTGCAGATCTTTGTGTCATCTGCAAAAGGCATACTTTCCTTCAGTCCTTCTGCAATGTCACTGATGAAGACATTAAAAGGACTGGACCCATCTTGAACCTGTGGTACCCACTAGTAATCCCCTTTCTTCAGAGTGGACTCCATTTACAATTACCTTCTGTGTTCTGTTGTCCAGCCAATGTTTTACCCAGGCTACCACCCTGGGTCCCACTCCCAGGCTGGTTAATTTGACTATTAATCTTTGTGTGGGACTGTGTCAACGCCTTGCTAAAGTCTAGGTAGGCCATGTCCACAGCCCTCCCTGGTCTACTACTTTGGTCACCCAGTCAAAGAAATCTATTAGATCTGCTCTGACATGACCTTCCCGCTGTGAACCCATGCTGCCTTGGGTCCTGTGCTCCACTGGCCTCTAGGTACTCAACTATTCTTTCCTTCAAGTGACTCCATCACTTTCCTACCACAGAGGTCAGACTGACAGGTCTGTAGTTTCCTGCCTCTGTCTTGGTCCCACTTTTGTGAAGGGAATCACATCCGCCTTCCTCCAGTCCTCGGGTACCACACCATCCTCCCATGATTTATTAAAAGAGTAGCCAGTGGTTTCACTAGTTCCTCCTTAATTCTTTTAGAATTCTGGGGTGAATTCCATCAGGCCCCTTTGCTTTGTCCACCTTCAGTTTTAGGGTTCTTGCAGAACCCTTTCTTCTGTGAAAGGACTGGGATCAACCCCCTATCAAGAGTGCTTCTGTTAATTGGATTAGGCACTTCCCCTCCTCTTTGTGAATACTGAGCAGAAATATTCATTCAGTATTCCTGCTTTTCACTGTCCCCTCTGCCCACCCACCATTCATTCTATTCAGCCTCACTATCCCTCCCTTTGTCTTTCTCACTCACTGATGTACCTATAAAGGTTTTATCCCCTTCTTAACTGAGTTGGCTATCTTTTCCTCAGTTTGGGCCTTTGCTATTCTGACTTCCTCCCTGCTTCCTTCTGCCTTAACTGGTACAGCTCTCTGTCCTGCTCCTTCTGTGTTTCCTTATACTTCCGGAATGCTATCTTTTTCTTCCTGACTTTCACAGCCATCTCTTTTGAGAACCATAGTGGCTTTTTCTTTCATTTTGATTTGTTTATTTGCTTCACACAAAGGCTTGTTGCCTCTGTGATGGCAGTTTTGATAATTCCCCATTGTTGCTCCACACCTCCTTCTAGCCTGTTTGCTAGTGCTTTTCTGAGGCACTCTCCCATCTTGCCAAAGTCAGCCCTCCTAAAGTCCAGTACCCTCACTTTTGTATGGCTTGACTCTGTAGCTGAGTTTACGTGAACCACACTGTTTGATGGTCACTTGTCCCCAGATGGCAACCCACTTCTAGATCTGAGATCCTCTCACTGCCCCCATTTGAGAGTATGAGGTCTAAGATTGCTCCCTCACGAGTGGGTTCCAAAACTAGCTGTCTAATGCCTGCCACCTGTAGGGCATCAAGAATAGCCCTGCTCTTGGATGTGGCTGCAGCAAATGTGCTCTAGTTAACATCTGGCATTTTCAGGTCTCCCATCAACAGTATCTCCCCTTTCTCTGCCATTCTAAGAATGCCTTCTATCATATCCTTGTCCATTCCTTCCCCCTGACATGGGGGTCTGTACACAACCCCTGTGCGGATTGTGGTGCCCTTTCCAGTCTCCAAGGTGACCCACAGTGCCTCCTCTCCTCCTGTTTACTCTTTTGTTCAGTTGCTTTTATCCCTTCCTTTACATAGAGAGCTACTCCTCCCCCTCTTCTCCCCTGCCTGTCTCTCCTGTAGGTTATGTACCCTGGTATGTTAACATCCCAGTCATGGTTCTCTGTGTACCATGTTTCTGTGACTGCTACGATATCCAGGCATCCCTCTTCCATTAAGGCCATCAGCTCAGGAGCTCATTACCCTCCATTTCCTGATGGCCTTACTCCCTTTGCCCCATCCCTGTCCTTCTTGCCTTTGTCACTTTCTCCATTTACCCTGCCCTTCTCCCTATCGACACCTCTATGTTGGTGTTTGCCGCACTACCGTGATTATTTGGGGGCTGGGATTTTCCTGCTCCTTTCCAGTGCCTCCCCCCTTGGCTAGTTTAAAAGCTTGCCAATGAATCATTTAAACCTATCACCGAGGATCCTGGTTCCCCTCCCGGACAGATGCAGCCCATCATGCCAATATAGGCTTGCATCACTCCAGGTGGACCCCCAGTCCCCAATGAAGCCAAATCCCTGAGCTCCACACCAGTTTTTCAACCACTGATTGAATCCCATGGTGCGGAACACCCTAGCCTCTCCTATGCCATAGAAGGGTAGCACCTCCGAGAAGGTTACCGTGCGTGCTACTTGACTAAGGCCCCTCCCCAATTCCACAAACTCTTCCTGCACTTCTCTAATCCCTTTCTTAGCCAGGTCATTTGTCCCTAGGTGAACAATGACATCCAGCTCCTCCCTGTGCAGCTGCTCCGGCAATCTTGGGATTGACTCCCTGTCCCTCAAGCCATGGCGCCAGGCAAGCACCTTACCTCCTCTCCCTTCCTCCCCAGTTCTACCTTCCTAACAATGGAGTCCCCCACCAGGAGTTGTTTCCTTCCCCTGCAGGGTCCCCTGCCACCCTCCCGTGGGTCTCCTTTGTGGAGGTTCCCAGCATCCTCCTTGGTCTCCACTGTGGGTGCCTCCATAGAGGAACCACACTTTGCCAGAATGGCATAGGAATTGTGGAGAGGTACAACTGGAGGGATGCGCCTCTGTTCCACCACCCTCACCCTCCTGAGCCCACTGTGGTCCAACCGCTCCTCTTTCTTGGCAACCTCTGAGGCAGGCAGTGGCACTGGTGGTCCCTGGATGGAAGAGGAGGTCCCACAAATCCTGGCCAACTCAGCCTGGAGATGAGCAACCTCCTCCCTCAGCCCAGAGAGGTGCCTGCAGATGGGACAACACCGCATCCTCCAGAACATCTCCCGGAAGACTGCTGCTCCACAGCCACTGCACTGCACCACTCCAATCATGTCTTATTTCTGGCCCCTTAACTGTTTTCAATCCTTACTCTTTCCTCTCTTTTTTTTCTCTCTCTCTCCTTACTTTCTGCCTGTGTGCCAGCTTCTCTCCTGACGTGCACAAGGTGCTTTGGACATGACATAAAGTTCTTTGCAGTTATGGACTGGATGGGAGACTTATCTGGTTGCTGCCTGTGCACCTACACCCAGACTTTGCTCCAGCTAGACTGGACTTGTGCTACAAAAGATGGCATAGGCGTAGCCTGCAGACTCTGCTACAGTTACTGCAGGGAGGAGGAGTCATTTCATTTCAGGCTGTCTGGGATTTTTTGGCCCTCCCACACTTGGACCAGTTCACATATTTCCAAATGAGAACATATCTTTCCCAGCTCCAACAAAGATCCCTCCCCCACTAGGAAACACTTTGCTGACACTCCTTACAGACACAGTGAAGGGCACAGCGGGTGGTCACTAGGTCTACTGTCTCAGCTTATTTCTTCAGAATGAGGGCCCACTGGTACAACTTAGAGCATTGGACAGCTTTAACACTGAGCTTGACACTCCCGTCATGCAAGAGCAATGGCAGCAGCTCTGCCAATGCAAATACAAAGCCACTAGTTCCATGTTGTGGAGGGAATGCAGTTGGAAGTGCTTCATTTGGTACTTCCTTACACCAGTACAATAGGTACGCCAAGGCACAGCACGGACTTGAGCATATTGGCATGCATGTGGGGAACCAAGAGCCATGCACTACCACATTATGTGGGCATGTGGAGTCCTCCTTTCCTTCCTACAAAACCTGGAAGGTGCAATAAAAGAAATATTTTGCCCTCACCTGCAACTTACAGATTGCCTCTTCTTAGTTACATACTGGCCCCATAACGAACATGATGTTGCTAAGAGGTATTTAATTGTCATACTAATGATGGCAACAAAGAAGTGTATCACTTATAGATCGTGGGAGTGCTTCCGACCAATCGGAACACTCCTTTCCTCTGTGCGTGAGACACTCTTATTCTGTGAAGAGTATCTCATGCGCAGCTGCCCTGGAAACGGGCACGTTACCAGTAAGGTTTTAAAAAAATGCATATAGTATTGATTGAGCTTGATCAATAATATATTAATATCGCTGCCGAGACCACCCTTATGGTTGTAAGAATGGTCTCATATTCGTAGAGTATCACAACTGCTCACCTTCGGGTTGCGGTTCTCATACCCTATGAATGCGCGTGAGCCACTCTAACAACTATATGAGTGGTCTTGGTGGTGGTATTAACATACAAAAAAATAGCTGAGTAGGGACCCACCTAACCTAAAGGAATGGCACCAAGTGGTAAAGGGACTATATGATCTGGAGCAACTAACATTTTTCATCAGACAACAGGTAGATAAAGACAATAACAAATGTACATACGAACATACGAAATTGGAAGCAGATAAAGGCCTTATGGTCTATCAAGTCTGCTCGATTGTGCAGCTAGCAGCCCTTATACTGCAGCTGCCCTCCCTCCCCTCCCCTCCAGTGACTTTCCTCTTACCCTGCTCCATCCCCTTTTGAAGCAGCCCACTGTTCTACAGGATACCACTTCCTCTGGCAATGTGTTCCACTCAGACACCACCCTCTCCTCATTTCCCTCCTGAACCTTCCCTCTTCCAGTCTCAGATCGTGCCCTTGAGTGCCTCTCCCTCTCCTTAATTTGAAAAGCCCCACCATGTCCATTTTATTTATTCCCTTCATGTAGATGGGTATTATATACAATGGCTACTGACTCCTTATTCGTCCCCTAACCGGGGAAGAACAGGGGAAAGACATAGGCCAGAGACACTCCTGCTCAGAGTCAAGATACGACTGGGAACTGAAATCTCAGAGGTAACTCTAAGTGTGTGTAATGTCTCCTGTGGCCTGTAAGTATACAGTAGGTAACTTACCACTGTGCTGACTGTCTTGTGTTGTATTATCCGACAGTTGTGGGTAAAACTTGAGAATCAGTAATCACTGATTCAGTGGGCGGCCGCCGAAATGTGTAAGTGCTTGTGCAGCTGTGTGATACGTTGGTGTGTCTCTTCTCTGGTTTTCCACCCTCAGTAGAGGAGCCAAGAGAATGTCTTAAGGCTAAAGGAAAAGTTATAACTAAAGAGCCAAAAGTACAAAGTGAGATGTAACAGAACCCACCTCCTCAACACGCGGAATAGTCCCAATAAGATGGAGGAGAGGAAGACCTCCATGTGGAGGAAACCTCTGGGGAATTAAGGCTCTTACTTCGAGGTATTTCTTGCAGCAGGCCATCACTAGTAGGACTATAGCTGCCAGGCACTAGGACCATATAGAAACTTTCTAGCTGGCAGTCTACAGGGGCCAGCCATCTCTGATGTCAGCCGTTGACATCGGCCAATCCTAGAAAAGGGAGGCAGCCCCAAAACCCTCCTTAGTTTTTCCCGCTGTTGATCAATGCATGTCAGACTACTGGACCCACCGCAGTTACAGTCGACTGCCATTTGCCCTCATTTAATGCGCTTTATTATTTTACCTCTTCTTTTAGGTAAAACATCAAATTGTTGGTGTTCTCATGGGATAGTTTATGTCATCTCAACCTTCTTCATCTTCCGACCACTCCATGAAGTGTGTCTGCAGCTAGAAGATCTCAGACAAGGATGGCCATTCTGCCTGCATCTTGTGCCTAGGCCCAGACCACGTCGTCCAAGCCTGTAAAGCCTGCCAGAAGTTCAGCCTGGCCACCTGCAGACATCGCCAGGAGATCCTGGAAAATAATCTTCTTAAGCAGAAGGTATAACAAAACAAGAAGGCAAGCAGAAGGTCACCTTGATGGAACGGGAGCTGCAGGCCAAGAGCTCCTTCACTTCCCCGGCCCAGTCCTTTGAAGTATTCCTCATCGAAGTCCTGGGATGAAACCTCTGGGAAGCACAAGCACTGGGACATAAACTGGGACTGACCCCAGTCCGCCTCTCACTTGCAGTCTCCTTACAAGAATACTTCGACTACATCTGGGTTTCCCTCCCTCGGGGGGGGTCGACCTCCTCGACCACACACACCCTAACTCTCACAGGGCTACTAGTGGCCCCACCGCTTGACCAGGTCTCCCTCACAGGTGCTGGCTCCTCGAGTCAGGGTACTCCATATCCTGCCCCGCAGCCCCTGCTGTTTTAGCTCCTGTTCTCCACGGTGCACCCAGTCAGGAGTCTCTATAGCCTGCACAGGTGTGACGGTCGCCAGTCTTCCAAAACCCACGGCCCTGGTGGTGGTCTCGACTTCTGAGACCGCCGACACCTGCTGTGCTCCTCTGTTGCAGGGGCAGATGCTACAGGGCACCAGCATCTCCCAAAGCCTTCTCTCCCCTCAGCCTTTGCCTGGGGAGGTCTCCTTCCACCCTAGCACCCACCTCCTCACAGCCGACACCTGTGGACCTTACTCCGGCACCCTCTTGGCCAACGCATGTGGAGCCTGTGTCTGTGCTTCCCACGCTGCAGCCTGTGAGCCCCACGCCAGTCTGGCCAGTGCCAACCGAGCCTGCGCTAGCCCCACAGTCAGTTGGAACTCTGCCCATGTGACTGCTTCTGCGGGACCAGCGCCCCGCCTGCCACAACTGACACCTGTCGACCCACATCCTGGGTACCCAATGCTGGTGCCTGTGGGTACGGCGCCCACCTACCCTATCCTGCACCAGGGGACCCTGCATCAGGTTACCCATACCCAATGCCTCTGGGACCTGTGCCGGTCTACCCCTACTCAATGCCTGGGGGACCAGCACCTCCCCTGTTGATTACCATGGCCTGATCTCTGCTTTATGGTCTTTCATTCAGACAAGCTTCCTCCCTGAGGGTGGCGGCTTTTGCCCCCTTCCCAAGGGCCTCCTCCGGACCCCCTTCCAGCCCTAGTTCCCCCGGGCCCCAGTGTTACTCACACTCCCAAAGGGAGGCCTAATACCGGGTCTTCTGTTCACTCATATGGATGTTGGCGTGAGGACAGTGATGACAGGGATGACGGTGAGGAGAGCGTCAGTAGTGAGTCCTCCATTCTGCCTCCCAACTCCTCAGAAGGGGAGGAGGTCACAGCTAATGTTCCCAATTCCCCTCCTGATGACCCTACTTTTATGGCTATCATGCACCACATTCAGGCCACTATGGGAGGGGAAACTGAGGAGCAGGACCCTGAGAGGCGCCAGTTAGCCATCTACCTGCGTCAGCCCAACACCCCTCCCCTTGTGGTCCCTCCTGTTATTGACTACTATGAGGATGTTACCTGGGCTGCCTGGAATCACCACCACACAGTCCCAGTGATCTCCAAGAAGGCAGACAGGCTTTACCACGCCCCCTCCTGGCTGGTAAGCCTTATTTTGGGAAACAGCCCAAGGCTGTCTTACGAGGAAAGACTTAGGGAACTTCGGAAAGTCCCTGGAGCAGAGAAGAGAGAGAGGGGACATGATTGAAACATTCAAGTACATAAAAGGCGTTAACAAGGTACAGGCATAGGAACTTTTTTTCACTTTAAGAAGGACTTCAGGACTATGGGACATGACCTCAGGCTGCAAGGAGGGAGGTTCTCTACCAACACGAGAAAGTTTTTCTTCACCGAAAGATTGATGGGTGCCTGGAACAGCCTGCCCCAAGAGGTTGTGGGGGTCAACACTGTGGGGGGATTCAAGAATGCATGGGATGGACACAAGGGAGCCCTGACTACAAAGGGACACTAGAGTGTCAAAATAGGTCTAAAACAAATGGGCAGACTAGAAGGACCTAGCAGTCTCTTTCTGCCATCAACTTCTGTGTTTCTGTGTAAGACCGATTCAGTTGTTATCAATGCAGAACACGACCGTACCAAGCGGCCCAAATGTTTAAGCTCCCTCCCCCAAACAGGGAGTCTCGTCAACTGGACCAGATGGGCAAGAGCATCTTCACCTCTGCCACTCTGGCCATTTGGGCTATCAGTTATTTGGCCCATATGGTGCAGTTTCAGAACCTCATATGAAACCAAGCTAGGGAGGTTATCCAAGCCATGCTGGATGACCCTCCCAAGCAGCAAATCCTCCTGCTCACATTCCTCTCATCGATGATGAGATTCAGGCCTTATTTCGAAAAAAGGCCATAGAGCCAGTCTCACTGTATCAGCAGGGCAGGGGGGTTCTACTTCTACTTCTTCCTGGTACCCAAGCGGGTGGGAGATCTTCAACTCATCCTGGACTTGAGCCAGCTGAACCTGTTCATAGAATACAAAAGGTTCAGGATGGTTACCCTTCAGGGGTTGCTGCCCCTGCTGCATCAGGGGAACTGGATCTGTTCTCTGGATATGCAAGATGCCTGTCTGCATATCAAGGTCCCCCCCCCGCTGTCGCTTCCTCCATTTCCACTTTCAGGGAGCACATTACCAATTCAGGACTCTGCCCTTTGGTTTTTCCTCAGAACCCAGGGTTGTCACCAAATGCCTGGCGGTGGTGACAGCTGCCTTGAGACAGAAGGGTTTCTGCGGTTTCCCATATCTGGACAATTGGCTCTTAATGGTCCTGTCCAGGGAACGTCTCCTTCAGACCCTGGCACAGACCCACAGTCTTCCACATCTTGGGCATTACCATTAACATGCCAAAGTCTTTTCTTACTCCTGCCAGCAGCTCCAGTACATAGGGGCAGTCCTGGACATGACCCAAGGGGTGCCTATCTTGCCCTCAGACAGAGACGAGCGTCTGATGAACCAGGCCCGACTTCTTTAATCCAGCCATTATGTTTCGGCCAGGTCCTTTCTACAGCTTCTGGGCCTCTCGGCTACAGTCATTGCCACGGTTCCCTTGGCCCATCTACACATGAGAGTCGTTCAGTGAATGCTGCAGATCTAGTGGGACCAGCACACGGATGCCCTGTATCAGATAGTTATGGTTTCCAATCCAGTTTGGAAGGTACTGTTGTGGTGGTTTGAGCCCCACAACCTGCTTCAGGGATTCCCTTTTGCATCCCTCCCCCTCAGCAAGTACTGATGACAGATGCCTCAAATCTCGGTTGGGAGGGCTCACCTGGGACCCACCAAAGCCAAGGTACATGGATCGAGGTGAGAGAGGACACTCCATGTCAACGTTCTGGAGATGCGAGCAGTCTTGTACACCCCGCAGGCCTTTCAGACTCAGCTATCCTCGGGTCTGCTTTTGGTAATAATGGACATGTGCATAGTTTATTACATAAACAAGCTGGGGTACTCATTCCTACCCCCTGTGCAGGAAAGTGATGAGAGTCTGGTATTGGGCCATAGAACACGGGGTGGTGCTCTTGGCCGTTCATGTTCCTAGCATCCAAAACGTCCTGGCAGACAACCTAAACTGGTCTTGATCCAGAGCCCATGAGTGGGAGCTTCTGACCCCGGTGGTCGAAGAACTGTTCAACAAATGGGGTCATCCAGAGCTGGACCTTTTTGTGTACCAACACAATGCAAAACTGCCGCTTTTTTGCTCGCTAGATCCAGGGCCTGGAGTCTTCTGATGAGATGCGTTGTCCCTCTCTTGGAAAGGGAGGTTCCTCTATGCCTTCCCTCCCATCCCACTCCTCCAGTGGGTCCTGATCAAGCTTCAGATGGAAGGGACTGCCATGATCCTCATCACCCTCTTTTGGCCTCATCAGATTAGGCTCCTCTTGCTTCAGCAGCTGGCCATGGAACTCCCAGTCCCTCTGCCCCTGTGCACAGGCTTGCTCTCCCAGGAGCATGGCATCTGCTCCATCCAGACCTCAGATCTCTCCATCTCCATGCGTGGTTCCTGAGGACATAGCCATCGCCTGGTTTGGGGTGTCCCTCGGGGTGGTGAATGTTGTGGTGGCAGCTAGGAAACCCTCTACCAGGGCCACCTACTCTATAAAGTGGAAGCACTTTGCAATTTGGGCTGCATTGCATCAGTTGGATCTTTCACCTGTTCAGTGAATCAGGTGCTGGAACCTCCAGCTATCCCTTTCAGGCTTGGTCCTACGATACTCCTCAATTAAGGTTCATCTTTCTGCCATTTCTGCATACCAGGTACCTGTTGAGGGCCGTTCAATGGCTCAACTTGATGTGTCTCACACTTTCTTGCAGGCATTCTGTATTTGAAGCCTCCCATCCATGATCCTATCCCTGATTGGGACCTCAGCTTTGTGTTGGAAAATCTGACGCTGCCGCCCTTTGAACCAGCCGTGACTTGCGAGCCACATTGGTTGCTTGTTTCAGGAATGTCACAGTTGCTGACATTTACATGGGTGTTGCATGGAGCACTGTCCACACTTTCACGAAGCATTACAGTCTGGACATCGCCTCTAGGTGTAAGGCCAGCTTCAGCCTTGCTGCTCTTCAGGGGCTACTCTCATAGGCCCTCGGTTTGCCTTCACCCAGACTGACTGTCTGTAGTAGCCAGTACTGCTTGGGACTCCAGTCCTACTGGTGACGGCCTGCTGCAAGAGATACCTCAAAGTAAGATAGTACAGTTACGTAAGAATTTACCTTAACAGTAGATTTTTGAGAGGATCTTTTGCAGCAGGCCTTGCTTTCCCTCTCTCCCTCCTTCCCCCTCTTCCTGTCTATCTCTCCTCTTCCATAGGGGCAAGCCTTCTGCTGCTTATTTTCTTTTTTTTTCGGGTTGCCTCGGAATCCTCCTTGGTTCCCCCAGATGACATTCTGCTTTTGGTCTCCAGCAGGAGAACTGAGGAGGGTGTGGGGGCCACCCGCCTTTTATGGGATTGGCTGATATCAGTGGCTGATGTCAGAAGTGGGCAGCCCCATGTGGTAGACTGCTAACTAAAAAGATTCCGTGTGTCATTGTGCCTCGCAGCCATATTTCTACTGGTGATGGCCTGCTGCAAGAGATCCTCTTAAAGATCTACTGTTACAGTAAGTTCCTGCATAACTGTACATTACTGGGTTAGCCTTTACTCCAGGCTTAGAATTAAGAGGCTAGCTGTTAATAAGCATGATGGAGTTTTGAATCTGGTTCTCTGATGTATTTTTCAAAGCAGGATGATTTCCGGTGACCCCATGACCTTAATTATGTGAGCAGAAATGTTCTTTTGGGATGCAGAGGTGTCTGCTCGTATTCTGAATGAATGACCAGAACAGGAAAAGGCATCAAGACCCAGGCAAGACAGGAGTGTTCTGACATGAAGGACAAACCAGTATGTAGTCATGATGGACTAGGACAGTAAAGAATGAACAGAGTTAGGATGTCTGTCTGAGGAGTACAGCAAATTGAATATCTGAATAGGATATCAGGTTGAGTTTGTTGCAAAATATGAGACATGCACTCCTTTGTTGATTCTATCAGTTTTGGATCATAGCAGAGCAAGGATGAAATGGTCTGTAGAAATTTTTGTAAACAGCTGTTAGTAAGATGGATGGATCAAAGACTGAGGATGACGATGTAAAATCTCCAGGTTGCAGGAAACCAAAGAAGGCCATTTCACAGCAGCTTGTAGATTTAGGTCCGAAGTGAGTCTGAAGAAGCCATTACTTAAGACAAGCATTATTTAAAAATACAGGTTCTAGGAGCATGGATATGTTGTTCTATCCACACTAGATGGCGTGTCCCTTTCCCTTTAAATCTTGCCAGATGGTCTAAAAACGGGCTCCTCCCCCACCCGGGTAGTATAAGCCATGGCTCCGCCCCTTGATGCCAGATCTTCCTTTCCGCTTGGAAGATTCAGGTGCCCTCCTTACTGCTCCCGCGTTGAGTAGGCCCTGGCGCTTAATCCTTTGGATAAATTAGCAAAAATCAAATTCTTCAGAGTTTTTCCATGTAAATTTGCGATAGCGACCATGATGGAGGACAAGTCCTTGCCCGGGTTCCGCCAGTGTCCCTGAGGGCAGATGTCCTGTACCGACCTGCACGCCATGTGCATCTACTGCCTGGGCCATGTGCATGATACCCAGGCCTGTGATTTTTGTCGTGCTTTTCAGCCTCCAGTTCTGGATGCTCACCTCGCGCGTTTGCAACTCAGGTGACCGGAAAAATGGCACCTGCCAGTCAAATCCAAAGATGCCCGTTGTGCAGTCTCCACGGCCGTGGGATCCGCCGACCAACTGGAGCAGTTGAAAGCCTTCGAGGAGGAGGCAGCTCATGCCAGCGAGCAGTCCTCTTTTGTCTTGGTCTTTGTTCCGCTCAACCTGGGCACTTCCTTCTCTGGACCCTTCAAGGAGATGTGCCAGTCTCTCCAGACAAAAGGAGAGGACCCATCCAGTTCGCATACCTCCTGGTCCCGCAAGAAGGACAAAGGATTGACAGAAGATTCTTCACATCGAAGATGTTCTTGGGACAGAGAGAGAGATCTCGGTCCCAGGAGTCTCCCATCTCGACTTCAGTCGAAATTGCGACCTCGGTCACTGGCTTCATGGTACCCCTGTCAGGGCAGCTGGCTCAGATGTGGGATGACAACCAGGTCAAAATAGTAATCGACCCTGTCGACCCATTGTCAACTGATGAGGCCGACAATTCTCTGTTTAGGACTCTGGTCCTACCAACCACTGATGTGGAGACCAAGCTCGCTGGGGCTCCACCGTTGGTCTCTGTCCTTGATCTGGAAGATCCACGGTTCTCCCCAGCCCCTTCCAAGAGTTTCTATTGGTCACCCCCCCGAAGGTCGAGGTCTAGGACACCCTTGACCAATAGGCTGAGGAAATCTCATAAGCAGTGCTCCAAGAAGCGGCGACACTGCCATTCATCCTCATCCTCTTCAGATGAGGAGAGGCTTTAATGCAAACTGCGTCGATGCTACGAGGACCCCATGTGGCAACAGCTCATGCTGTCTGGTCCGAAGTCAACCCCAGCTTCCACTCCAGCCATCACTTGGCTGTCACCTTCCAGGCTGACTCCTCTGGAGCCGGTCGACACTGTCCCTCTGCCCGCAGAGCCGGCGAAGACCCTCCCGGCTCGGGCAAAGTTGGCCTCTCCACCTATTTAGGTGGAGCCACCACCTAAGCAGCCTCCATCAGGGGCTCCTGCCAAGAAATCTCAGCCTGTTCCGGGGTCTCCCGTACAGGATGTCAGTCACCCTTTCTCCCGACCATCCGTGGTGGGTCGAGAGTGACTCTGGTGGTCAGCCGCTCTATCCAGACTCGGTGTCTGAGGATTCAGACCTAATTTTGCGTCCATGTGACGATGATCCCATGAGTCTTTCGATGGAGGAAGGTCCCACGTCTTTCCTGGGCACCCTCCATCTTATCTCCAAATCAACAGGGATGAATTTGGAGCCTGCTGAAAAACCGGCCAAATATCCCCTGACTGATATCCTCTGAAAAAGGGATTCTCCATCTGAGGCCTTCCCAGTGGCTGAAGCCATAGTTGGTCTGGCCTTGGAGCTTTGGTATCACCCAGCCTCCTGCCCTGCGCCTTCAGACCGCATGGCCTG
This sequence comes from Neoceratodus forsteri, assembly GCA_016271365.2. Taxonomy (NCBI): domain Eukaryota; kingdom Metazoa; phylum Chordata; order Ceratodontiformes; family Ceratodontidae; genus Neoceratodus; species Neoceratodus forsteri. Next base: position 1,466,147,582 of record CM057452.1, read on the forward strand.
CAAGTACGTGGTTCCCATAGGCTCTCCTTCGGGGTTTACACAGCACCCTCTGCTGAGGGTTGGTGACCGAGTTTGTGTTTTTCAACACTTGGGCAACTCAGGAGACACTGGTAGACCTCCAGACAAAGAGTCCAAAAAATCGGACCATTCAGCGAGAAAGGTCTATGCTGTCTCCTTGCTTGGTCTCTGATAGCCGAGTTCAGTCGTCATTATGGCACGCTTCTTCCATGCCATCTTGGGCTCTCTGGATGAGGTGCTTCCTCATCTCCAAGTGGACCTTCAGACCACGGTCAAGCAGGTCCGTGACCAGGGCTGGGCTGTTGCTGAGCAGCAACTCCAAACAGCTTTGGACATCGGGGATTCTTGTGCCCGTTCAGTGGCGGCTGTAGTCGCCATGTTCCACAGGTCCTGGCTGAGAGTCTCGACCTTTACGGCAGACTTTCCTGTGTACTGACTTGTTCGGTCTGGGAGTCGAAGGTCACTGCCATCGTATCGAGAAGTCCAGTGCCACCTTGGACTCTGTTTCCTCTGCTCAGAAAGAAATCCTAGAGTTTGAAGAAGCAGAAAAGGAAACCTTTTCGGCCTTCTGCCCCTGCAGTCAAACAGCCCCAGTACCAAGCTAGGCAGCAGCAGCAGGCTCAGTCTTGGCACCCTCGGCCCAAGTCAGGGGCTTCAACAGGCCGTAAGCCTGGAGAGAAGAGCCCAGGCGGTCCCCCCACTGGATCCTCCTCCTCCTCCTCCTCCAAGCCTGCTCAGTGACGGGATGAGGATAGCCAACCCCATGCTTGTCATGACCACTCTGGGTCCTCTCATGGGGGCCAGCTCCACCACTTTCTTTCCGCCTGGTCCGCTGTCACAATGGACAGGTGGGTCTTGGAAGTGGTTGGCCAGGGACTGTCTCTGGAATTCGAGCAGTACCCTCCAAGCCGAGCCCGCATCCCAAGGGAGGAGAAGAAGGTATCCATCCATACTTGGTTGGCTCTTAGAGATGACATTGCCCAACTCCTCCGCAAGAGTGTAGTGGTCAGAGTCATGGATGCCCCTGTCAGTCCAGGGTTCATTTCCAGGTACTTCCTGGTCCCAAAACAGATGGGGGCCTGGTGCCCCATTCTAGATCTGCATGAGTTGAATCAGTTTCTTAGGTCTCACACTTTTTGGATGGCAACTCTGTCTCAGATCATACCATCTCTCAAGCAGAACATGTGGTTCTGCTCCCTGGATCTGCAGGACGCGTTCTTTCATGACCCAATCCATCCATCCCACAAAGGTTCCTCCACTTCAGGGTGGAGAAAACCCTCTATGAGTTCCAAGCCATGCCGGTCGGCCTGTTCTCGGCCACTAGAGTCTTCACCAAATGCATTACAATGGTGGTGGACCATCTTCGGGTGTCGGGTCAGGACGTACCCGTGACTTGACAATTGGCTCATAGCGGGTCCCTCCAGACTGGAGGTATAGAGGTCTAGGGATGTGGCCCTCCTAACCTGCCTCAGCCTTGGTCTCCTGATCAACAAGGCCAAGTTGGAACTCGTGCCCTCGCAGGTGATTTGCTTCATCGGGGCAGAGCTCGTCTCTTGCCGAGCTAGAGCTGACTCCTGGCGGACAGGGTGGAGGTTCTCTCCTACTTTGCCCGATCATTTCTGGTTGGGCAATTGCACCCTGCCCGGGACTTCCTGTGACTTCTGAGTTACAACGGTGGCCTGCACCTCTGTGGTTCAATGGACCTGGTGGCATATGCATCCCCTTCAATGGGAGCTGGCCAGCCAGTGGTCTCAGTGACATGGTTATTTCGATGAGCTGGTCACTGTGACCTAGAAGATGTTGGATGCTGTCCAGTGGTGGACCATCCTGGAACATCTGCAGGGAGGGATCCAATTTGTCCACCTCAAGCGGATGGTTGTCCTGATGACCAATGGCTCTCTCATGGGCTGGGGTGCCCACATGGGGAATCACAGAGTCCACAGGCTCTGGACCCCTGAGGAATCCCAATGCCATATCAACCTGCTGGAGCTCTGAGCAGTTTGGCTGGCACTGGCTGCTTTCGCTCTGGTCAGGTGGTTCAGGTGCAGACGGACAACACCATGACCATGTACTACCTCAACAAACAGGGTGGCATGCACTCCCGGCCTCTATGCAGGGAAGCGCTCTGCATCTGGACCCTCGTGAGCCAACTGGATGTGGATCTCCTAGTCATCCATGTGGCAGGAGCCTCGAATCAGTTGGCGGATGCCCTCAGCTGTGTGGGTGAGATGTCCCACAAGTGGTCTCTCCATCCAGAGGTAGTTCACTGTCTGTTCTCCCAGTGGGGCACCCCTCAGGTGGGCCTGTTTGCCTCCAGGGAGAACACAAAGCTGAGGCTGTTTCATGCCCACCCCCTTGAGCAGGGCTCGCTGCAGGGTATGTCTTCTCAAGGCCATGGACCCCAGGCCTCTTCTGTGCCTTCCCTTGGTCCATAAGGTGCTCCTCAAGGTCAGTAGGGATAAGGCACAGGTGATCCTGGTCGCCTCAGACTGGCCCCACCAGTTCTGGTATCCAGATCTCCTCAGCTTCAGCACCAGACTCCCGAGGCATCTTCCAGCATGCCCAGACCTGCTCTCGATCAATTAGGGGAAGGTATTCCATCCGGACCTTTAATCTCTGCACCTGACAGCCTGGTTCCTGAGCGGCTAGAATTCCAGGCTTTGGGTCTCTCAGATGATGTCCTCATTGTGGTTGAGGCATCTAGGAAGGAGTCGACCAGGAAGTGCTATGCATTCAGATGGAAGACATTTTCCATTTGGCTTCAGGGCAAGGGCCTGGACCCTTCGTCCTGTCCAGTGGCTAGCATCTTCAACTACCTTTGGTCTCTTTCCAAAGGGGGTCTTCAGTGTACAACCCTTAAGGTGCACCTGGCAACCATCTCTGCTTACCAGGCATGGGCCAGTCAGCAGACAGTGGCACAGGAGAAGGTGGTATGATGTTTCTTTAAAGGCCTCAACCACATTTCCCTGCTGGTGCATGAACCACCACCACTATGGGATCTACTGCTGGCACTGGGAAAGCTCATGGGCAAGCCATTCGAACTGATGCACAGGTGTGAGATGTCACATCTGTCATGGAAGACTGCCTTCTTGGTGACTGTCATGTTAGCCAGAAGGATGGGGGAGCTCCAGGTGCTCTCTTTCGAGTCTCCCTATCTGGTCTTCCACAAGGACAAGGTTGTCTTGCACCCCAACTGAACGTTCCTTCCAAAGGTGGTGTCTGAGTTTCACCTGAATCAGGTGATGACTGTGCCTTCCAAAGGTGGTGTCTGAGTTTCACCTGAGTTACTACCCCAGTTACACCTCAGAGGCCGAGTACAGGCTCCATACTTTGAACCTGAGATTAACACGCTCTTATTACAAGGAGCATATGGCTAAAGTTCAGGTAGAGGCTTGCCAGCTGTTTGTCACCTACGCTGAAGCTGCACCTGGCAGACCTGCAGCAAAGCGGACGATTGGCAGATGGATAACATCTTGCATTGATCTCTGCTATAGGTTGGCGGGCAAGGAGCCTCTCATAGGGATAAGAGCTCAGTCTACCCGCCATACTGCTGCTTCGGTGGCTGCTTCTAGGGATGTCCCTATCCAGGATATCTGCAGGGTTGCTACCTGGAAGTCAACAAACACCTTCATTTCCCATTACCACATCGGTCTTGAGTCATGCCGGGATGCTTGTTTTGGGGTCTCATTTCTTCAGTCTCTGTTCCCTAAGTAGGGGTTTTGATCCTTGCCTCCCTCATCCCGGAGAATGGCTAGGAGTCTGCCAACTAGTGTGGATAGAACAACATATCCACGCTCCAAGAACTACGGTTACAGGTGAGTAACCTGTTTTTGTAATATATGGGTTTCCTTCATTAAGAATCTGAAGGAATCTCTTTCTTCATATCTTGCAGGAAGGCTTTGATTGCTGGATTTGATAGGTAAGATATTGGTACATCAGGATGGTAGAAAAACAGGTTACTCACCTGTAACAGTAGTTCTAGGAGTGGTATATGTTGTTCCTCCACACAAACCCACTTGACCTCCCTGCCTTCAGCGTAGAACCATCTGCTTCCAGCGGGCAAGATCTGGCGTCAAAGTATGGAGCCAAGGCTTATACCACCAGGGTGGGTGGGAGGAGCCACATTTAAAAGGAAAGGGACATGCCAACTAGTGTGGATGAACAACATATACCACTCCTAGAACTACTGTTATAGGTGAGTAACCTGTGTTTGTAGTCTATGGGTTTTGTTCTTGAAGAATCTGAAAAAGTCTTTTTCTTCATATCTTGCAGGAAGGCTTTGATTGCTGGATTTGATAGGTATGATATTGGTATGTCAAGATGATAAGATATCAGAGTGACCTGGATACCAGAAACATACTGTTTGATAGTTGTGGCTGATTAGTGAAAGGTTTGAAAACAGTAAGATGCAAATGCCAAAATGAGAGAGTCGGAACAGTGGTAGGGGTTCACTTTTTTTAAAATGCAGAAGATAGTATATTTTTTCCAGGCTGTTTTACATGCGGCTTGAGTCAACGAAGCTAAAGAGTTCCATGTATTGTAAGTGAGGCATCATTAAGATGCTAGGTTATGTCATTTGCAGATCCCAAAATGGCAGAAGATCCATCTCTTGATCAGCTTGCTGGAAGGCAGCTCGGAATTGCTGAAAATGGAATTGTGAAAGGCAATCAGCTAGGAAATTAGAAGAACCAAGAATATACACACAATGACTAGTACAGTAGTACAATAGGGAGATCCATGTTAATCATCTCGGGAAGTTCCTTATGGAATGAGAGGAAGAATGCCCTTTATTTATAAGGGCAATGGCTGCTTGATTGTCTGTGTATATAGGTAGATCTTGATTGTTCCATGCATGTCCCCAAGTGAGTACGGCTGCAAGGCAGGGTAGATTTCAAACAAAGATGAGGCTGAGCGGAAATAAAGAAGGTGGTCAATTTTTGGAGGAAGGTAGTCAATTTCTGGAGGCCAGGCATGGAAATGATGATGGTTACATGATGGTCCAAAGGCATAACGGAATGAACTAGAGTGAGCAGGGTAGGATGTGAACTCCAGCTCTATGGAATGATTTTCATAGTGAACGTGAGATAGCCCAATAGAGAAAGGAGTTGTCATTTTGTACAGGATTGTTTTGTAGAAACTGTTGAAATCAGGTTAGAAATTTCTGTATAATTTCTTCTTCGGAAGATGGGCTTGCATTTGTAAGGTATCTAATTCGATTTCTAGGAACTCTAGTGTATGGACTGGTACTTCTGTTTTGTCATCTGCCAGAGGAATGTTAAGTGTGGAGAATAAGTGCCAAAGGAAGGCGATGCATAAGGCTAGAGGAGACTCCGTGGTGTCAGTGAGAAGGAAATCATCCAAGAGATGCAAAACAAATGAACACTGAAAGACATTCAGCAGAATCCAACACAAAGAATTAGAAAAAGTATCAAAGAGTCTTGGACTACTTTTACATCCAGAAGTTAGGCATACAGCAAAGTGGTACTGGTTTCTCCAAGATTTTCCATAACTGTGCCATAGGGAAGAGTGAATAGGCGACACTTTGAAGGCGTCCGTAGTATCTGCTTTCGTTAACCAGGTACCGTGTCCAGTGAGTTTAATACATTTAGTAACATTGTCAGTTTGCGCATAGTAAAGTGAATCTTCATCAGAAGGAATGAGGGAATTGATGTTTGGATCTGCTGGGGAATGAGGAGCTGAAAGATCAGTGATCCAAATGTTTCTTTCCTGAATACTTATGGGTAATTATACCTATAGGACTTATTCGGACAGATGGAAAAGGGGGAGCTGCAAAGGGGCCAATAATTCATTTGCCAGTAAGGTATCGACAACTTGAGGTTCAGTTGTAGAAGATTTGAGATTGGAACACTGGACGGATGCGGTAGAAACTGTGTGAAGGCCTGTATGAAATCTATTAGATAGGCCTGAAATAAGAAACTGCACAAGAGACTGAAACAAATGGTTTGTTAAAAGCTGCTGCAAATGAAAACATGTTTACTGGTGTCAAGGGATGGGCAGATTGTCATTTGTAACCTGGAGTAGGTGCAAAATTTGATTTTCAGTGGCAAACCAGTTTTGAGTGAGCTTCCCACAGTGACTGCAGACATGTGGAAGAGTACAGGATGGTGCAAAGTAGGCTGTTTCACTGAAGTTAATACATACCACTGTCCTGGCAGAAAGTACTTATTTGATGTTTCTGTTTATCCATGAGAGTTTTTTGGTGCATAGTTATGAAGTAGGTGGGTGAGCTAATGTGGAAGTAGCAGGCGGACAAGTATCAGTAACAGTTAAAGTAAAACAGACCAGCCAAATGGCAGAAGGAGGTACAGATCGCACATGTCAAAGCTCATTGCCTAGTTGTTGAGAGAAGCCCAAGAAAAGCACAAATTGAACTTTGAAAGGTAAGCAGCCGCCTTAGCTGAAAACAATTTGTAAGAGTCATAGAAATGAGTACCACCATATCAAATTGCTAGAGCAACAAGATAAAGGTAGGAATCCAGTTCTTCATGCCTTGATGGAAATGCCTCACAAATAATTTCACGGTAAATGAAAAACGCAGCAACAAATTCTGCTGTTAGCCGCGGATCTTTAGCCTTTAGTATAACGGATACATCACCAAAGGAAATGATCCTGTTTTCTATATTTTTGTGAGACGATATGAGAAGGGCTACGAGATTGATGTGTTTCCCTTTAATAATGACCTTCCTGACATGATAGAACCAGATGAGTAGGACAAGCAGTAGTCAGTAATTGAGTCTGAGAAATAGGAGTAGTACCTGAGACGGATGTAGTTGGTGTGGAGATATTCTATGGAGATATAAGAACTTACTGATGGACCTGATGAAGGAGATGTAGTTGGAAATGAAGGTGCCAAAAGTGCTGAAGCCATAACAACTAGCTGAGATGCTGAAGGAGCTTCTGGAGCATTCGGGAGTGCTGGAGCAAGTTACATATCGTGAGATCTGGATGGTCTGGATTCTAAGGTGGCCACTCTGGAATCTAAGTTTGAAACTGATGAGTTGATTTGAATCAGGAAATCGCTGAGCTCCAAAAACTGAGAGGAAGCAGAAGTTTGAGCAGAAGTTCAAGAGTCAGCAGGAGTGGTGACAGGAACAGAATCAGCCAAAACAGCAGCTATTAAAGGTTATACATTTCCTGCCTTTTGGCAGTAGCAGAGAAAGGAACCTTTAGACTGTGGAGAGCAGTCACAAGTTTGGGAACAGTCCATCCTTTAATATTATGCTTAGATTTGGATGCGACCTTCCTACAAATAATTTGAGGAGAGTCAGAATCTTCTTGGTCTGATGGACCCGTGGTTCCATCCTTGGGTAAAGACATAGCAGTTAAAAACAAAGAAAGAGAAAATAAAGAAATGAAATGCTCACAGTGGAAGCTATTACAAGGAGGGTAACCACTAAGGGTGGATGACCACTGGCGTCCCGAGAGCTGCTCCAATGGGAACCGGTTTCAGGTATAGACTGGGCTAGGCACACAATTGTGTTCTTTAAGGTCATTGCAGTATCATTGTGACACTTATCCAGGAGCCCAGAGACTCGGAAGCTACAGAACCTGAAGTGTTAAGGGCCATGAACCAGCTTCCACCAGAGCGTGTCGTAGAACGTCTGGTGGAGAGTGATTCCATGGGACACCGGAGCTGGCACTTGTTAATTAATATGCTGCAAGACAAGATAACTGGTTAGAGGACAAAGAAAAGAAATAAAGCACATAAGAAACACAAGTGACAACAAGAACTAAGGGCAGGAGCTGTGGAGGACTGAAGAGCATGCAGACAACCATAAAGGAGCGGAGCAGTGGACAAATAGGGAAGCCAGAGCACTAATATAAGTAAGCAGCACAAAAAGTGAGAAGAAAACCTACAGACAAAAAAGGCAGGAGAGACGGAACAGGAACAACTGGCCAGAGCAGAAGTGAAGGCAGGCAACACAGGGGAAACCAAACGGGGACAGCAGAACACAGGGGAAGGAGGAAAAGCAGAACAGGAAGCGCTGGAACACTGGAGCACACAAACAAGGAGGGCAGCCAGGATGAACGAGGAGAGCCACGGGAAACCGCAGGACAAACGCAAAATGCCAGAGGGACAGGAAGAACAAAACTGAGAACAGGAGGGAGAAGAGAGAGAGAGAGAGAAACAGAGCAGCGGAGTGGCAAGCACAAAGGTGCAGGGGGGCGCCAGTGAGAGACAATGAACAGAGGGAAGAAAAAATGTTGGGGGGTTGCAAACAAGTGGAGCAGGAAGGCAAGAACCAGAAAGTGTGTGGGGGGGGACTGTAGACAGAGCAGAGGAAACACATGAACAAAGGGACAAAGGCAGCAGGGAGATGGCAAAAAATGGAGAGGCACAACAGGAGGCAAAATGAAGCATAGAAACAAAACCAAGCAGCACATGGATGGAAGGTGTCTGCAAAACACTAGGTGGGGTTGATTAGGGATTGTGGGCTTTTTGTAGCTGGGAGGGGGAAGAGTCTGGTGGCCCCCATCGAACTGCAGGGCAAACCTTTGAATTGTTAAAAAAAAAAAAAAAGGACATAATTAATGGGAAAGACGTCAGCCTCATTGCCCTCCTTATTTCATCCCATGACACCTTAGAGAACAGGGTAACTTTCTGTGGCAACATCTCCATTGTAGTATAGCTGATGTAACAGTAGGTGGATCTAATGTAATATAGCTGATGTAACAGTAGGTGGAACAAGGAGAAAGTCATGTTGCGAAACATATGGGCTAAGAATAGAAGGGGGAAGATTTAGGAAGGAAATGAGGAGACACTATTTCACAGAGAGGGTGGTAACAAAATTGAATGCCCTACCAGAATGGGTGGTATCATGTAAATCTGTCAACAGCTTCAAAAGGGCATGGGACAGGGAACAGGGGAGAGTGAAGGTGGGAGGTGGCCGTGGGATGACAAAGAGGAAGGGGGTGGGGCAGCTGCAAACTAGGCGTGCTAGCTGCACACTTGAGCAGACTTAGATAGACCAGGTGGTCTGTTTCTGCTGGCACATTCGTATGTTCATATGTACGTATATGCATGATGTGTTTGTGCAGTTTAATAAAGGAGTTTTGAGAAGCAAGAGTCACTGATGCTTTCTCATACTTACATCCATAGTCCTGAAAGCAAAAAGACCCAGGTTATTAAAGAAACTGACAGTTCCCAAATGTGTGGCTGCCTTTAGTATCTTTCATGATATTCTGTGGTCTTCCTATCCATCCCAATGTGAGGAACTTGATTCTTTTTTATATATCATAGTCGATCTGGCCATCCCCTGCAGTGGCACATTTTTCTATGAGGATTATCAGTCCTTGGCTAAAGCACCAGCAGCTCTTTCCCTCTTCAGTGCCAGTATATGTTGGGCTGCCTCAATGACAAGTTGTTGTGTTGGCACCTTGGAGGCCAAGATGTTTTGTCATATTTATTATGTGGCTGCTTTTCACACTTCACCACATTACGCCCTTTCACAATCCAGGAAGTAGCCACCACGACCTCATCTTCAGCATCATCCTATGTACCTCCATCCTCTCAAAACAGGTTCTGTGTCCCAAAAATGTTAAGGATCACAAGGCACATCAAATATATTTTTTAATTTTTTTTAATTTTATGTATATTCATTATATCAGGAACTGACATAAAGGGACACTTGGTTCCAAAGCATATAGATGGATACAGGTAGATAAATGAAACAGGAAAATGTTATTTCCCAGGGTTACAGCATGGGAAGGGAAGTTCAACTGATTCAAACACTTTAAGTTGAAAGGAGTAACAAATGCCTTTACAGCCATGACCATGGACTATATAAGCTAGAAAATATATATCCGAAAAGTCCTAGAGTGCAAGACCCAGAAAGTCATAAAATGACATATGAAGCCCATGTTGACTAACAGTGCAGTAAGTAAAACGGTAATAGAAGCAAGCTGTCAAGCCTTCACTCCAACGTATAATGACCTAATATAAACAGTAAACAGCATAATAATAGCACAGACTTTTAACATTTTTAAACAAGGTATACAGAGGCACTTATTCACTGTTTAGGACTCTTAGAAAAACTAGTAGGTAGTCAAATTAGGAGACAGGCAAGTTGAGGGAAAGAAAGAGAACTATAGTTCAACCCTCAGTATACTCCTCGGATGCAGTAGCCCCACTCAGGAAATCCTCTTTGATTTTAAGCAAACACTTATTTGCCTCAGAAGAATCAGTAAATAAAGAAGTTTTTCCTGCATAGGAAATTCTGAGTTTCGCAGGGAGTAAAACTGAGTGACTTACTCCCAAAGATTTTAATTCACTGCGCACTGCCTCAGACGCCTTCCAGCGCTGGCGGGTGGAATAACTGAGGTCCGGAAAGAAGAAAAAATGAGGGCCCTTTGGAAGTTGGAGTGAGCCCTTAATTTTTGCCAACTGAAGAATCCGATCTGGAATATATTGATCCACTGTTACATTTAAAATAGTGTGTGGGAGGGCCATGTCTTGGGCAGGTTTCCTAGGAGTAATTCGGTAGACCTTAAAGATGGATTCTGGTATAGTAAAATCCAGCGAGGGTTGCAGTAGTTGGTAAGTGTAGCACTGCAGATCGTCTCCTTCTGAACTCTCGGGAAGTCCCAGGAGGTGGACATGAGCTAGGCAAGCTCCGTTTTCCAAGTGCTCCAATCTTCAGCAAAGCATTTTGTTTTCTGAGACCAGCCTGGTCATCATCGCCAATGTTCTATCAGCTTATTCCTTTGCTAACTGGGCCTCCACAGTGACGGTCTCCACTTTAGTTTCCAGAGAAGCAACATGATTATTAAAGAGGTCCATTTTAGCATCAAGAGCTTTGACTGAGGTGTTGAGGGCCTGAACAGCTTGGAATACAACACTGTGAGTAGGTTCCAAGCCTCCACTTGCTTCAGCCACCAAGCCTCTGGAAACTGCGCCATCAGGCTGCTTGCCACATTTCCCCTTACCAGTCTTGCTGCCCTGTTTTGTGGGGGTTTCCCTTAATGACAACCACTGATTTTACGATATTGAGCTGTGAGAAACCAGCACTCTGGAAATATGTAGAAGAATAAAGTCTGAGCAAAAAATAAGAATGTTAGCCATTTACTTTGGTGAAGCAGAAGGAGCTCTCGGGTATGCATCCAAGTCAATGGACTGCTAGCCTCCCAAATATTGTTTTCAGCTGGCAGAGTCATCAACAATTTTAATGTATTATTCTGCCATATACCATTCTGTAATCTGTTCCACATTTGCAGTCACAGTGGCAAGGCGCACTCCAGAGTCGTCTGTCACAAGAAGCCTCATCTGGTCAAGCCTCACCTTACAGATGACATTTAATTTGCACATAAACGCCAGTTGATTTCAGTCAGTTCCAGTAATTCTTGGACAGTCACATTTCTGCGTGCAGAGTAGCCTTCCTACTCGATGGGTTGACAAATGGTTTTCATGCCAGAGTACTTACTGTACCTGCGACATCAATCATGTGCAAAAATATCCAATCTACTTTCCAAGACCCTGGTGCTGTATGAACACTTCTCACCAAGAGCTCAATATAGGGTTCATGATTGACCCGTGTCCACCCACCCTTTCGTCAATACTGAATCAGCTTTATCGGTATAGCCAGTTGCAAATTTTCTAGGAAGAAAAAGTTTTTTCCTCCCTCCTTGACGTCTTCCACAGTATTCAGCTCAGTATCCACCTTTGCCTTGCTGACTATCCTGTTGGCCTGTGCTAACTTTTCCAGAGATCTTTCCCTGTTGATCTCATTCTTCTCTCTCTCTCTCTCTTGTACTTCTGAGTGCTGCTTGTTTTGCTCTTAAGTGCCACCCCTACCCCTTTGGAGAACCACATCTTTTTTAATACTTCCCATTTTCTTACCTGCCTCATACAGGTATCGGTAGCTTCTTTTTTCCACATAGAGCTTTTTTCCCCAGTTGTGCCTGTCAGGGATATACCCTTTTCACATGGATATACCCCGTTCTGGCTTCTTGATCCCCTTCCGGGGCCCAGACCCCACATACATCTCCCATGGGTTCAACCTGCATGGCAGAGGTCCCAGGTGGAGAGCTGTCCTCCACTGTACCCGAGGCAGTTCACGGTGTGGACGATGATCCAACTTCAGTAGGCACCAAGGCCCAAGGGAAGCCCAAGGAGCCCAGGCCATCATATAGACAGACATGGATTTTTTGTCCTGTTTCTCCCTCCTCCCTTGGTGTTGACCTTGCCCATTGAGCGGCCTTGGCTGCACATAGTGGCATCATTTGGAAGGAGCAAGCTCCATTGGCCTATTAGGAAAACACAAAAGAGCCACACTCCAACAAACAAAGCTCAGTCAAGTGTCTAAACTGCACTGAATTTATTTGTCAATTGCGATATTTCATACTGAGCTAATAGCCCAACACACTCACGGGAGTAAGTGCCCCAGTGCTATGCCAGTCAAGGCTTCATTGGGGGGGCCTGTCTGCAGTGTCCATTTACCTTTTGCAGGGGTTGCTACTGTACCAGAGACCAATGCCATCCCTCCCCAACTGCAGTGCACTGTTGTGCAGCAGTTGCTGTAGTCTGGCCTGCCTCCCGACATGGTTATTCCGAGTTCATAACCAAACTTGGGTTCTCTGCACAGCAGCACAGTGCTCTGTCACTGGACCATCGGGGTAGTCTTTGTTATCTCCTCTTAATGATTTCCCATTTGGCATCTACCCCCTGAGCAACTCCTTCATCTTCCAGAAATCCACACTCCTGAAGTTTTAGAGTTGGAATGGTGAGCCTCAAGAGCTATGTAAAACTGCGCTAAATTATGGTCACTTGAACCCAGAGGTTCTATCACCCTGACATTCTCAATGGTATCTCCATTGGAGAGTACCAGATCCAAGATCACCCCCTCTCTGTGGCAGAGTAGACAGTGAAGAAGTGGTGAGAGAGTTGGCAGAGGGACTTGTAAAGGTTACAGAGGTGGGCTGTGATCTGGCTGTTTTCATTGCCAAAAAGTGCTCGGTAATGCACATAAGGAACAAGAACCCCTGAAGGAATACTGGATGGGAATAGTTAAGATGGCCACTACTTCAGAGGAAGGGGATCTGTGGGTTCATCAAAAGTGAGTCCCTAAAACAGACAAGCCAGTGTAACAAGGCTTACAGCAAGGCAACCAGAATGTGGAGATGTATTAGAAGGGGTTTCTATAGTAGGAAGAAAGAAGAGGTAATACTACCTCTCTATAGATCACTGGAGAGACCCCACCTGGAGTTCTGTGCACAGTTCTGGAGTCCTTTCTTGAGAAAAGACAGAGACAGGTTGGAGACAGTGCAGCACAGAGTAACCAAATGATTCAGGGCCAGTAGGGCAAATCCTAGAAGGACTGGCTTAGAGCACTGAACATGTACCCGATAAGAGGTCGGAAGGGAGAGGAAGGGCATAAAAGAGATCTTCAAGTTCCTGAAAGGAATGAACAAGGTAAACTATGATAAACTATTTAGCAGCCATGGCGGGTCAACAACAATGGTAAGTCAGGTGGATTATACAAACCCTCCAGATGACACACGTCAGCGTCGACCCTCGGATCGATAGTCAGTGTTGAGGTTGATATGCCATTCGCGCTTTTAATCCTACTCAATTAGGATGCATCGCTGTCAGTGCTTCTCAACCCCCTTGTCTTCGGGCGAGGAGGGGCATTAATGAGAAATGCATCAGTGCTACAGTGAGCTCTTCTGGCAGTAGTGGACCATTGCTAGGAGGGGTTGGACTCTACCCCCTGGAACTTTGGTCCCTTGGCCATCACCAGTCATTCCCATGCTGGTCCATGCTTCCCAGCAGTCCCCAGCATCCGTTTTTCCACCTCTCTGGGTTGAGCCACCTCAGCCAGAGCTTCTGTTCCGGGCTCTGGCCAAGGAGTCTTGCTTTGTGGCCGGTTTGCCAGCCAGCTCTGTCGTTGAGGCACAGGTCAGGAAGCATCGAAAGACCAGGAGCAGTTGTAAAATTCACAAGTAGCATTTCATTATTATCAATAACAGTAAAATAAAAAATAAAAATTGTTCAGTAGAACTATTTACAAGGGCAGTACAAACAGATGTAACCCTGGTGCTGTTACATCAAGGGCTACTACCCTACCTGTATCCCTATTAACAGGTTGAGGGGCCTGGGTTTGTGACTAGAAACATAGAAGTTGACAGCAGATAAGGACCGAAAGGCCCATACAGTCTGCCCATTTTTTCTACCTTATGAATGTGCCATGGGCCTTTACTCTGTCAATGGCCTATTTATTCCTAATCATCTGTATTGCTCCCTTATGCCTATCCCATGCCTGTTTGAAGTCCTGCATTGTATTCATATCCACCACTTCATGAGGTAGACCGTTCCATGCATCCACTACCCTTTCTGTGAAAAAGAACTTTCTCAGATTACCCCTTAATCGGTGTCCCTCTAATCTCATGCTGTGTCCTCTTGTCCTGCTGTTTTTCTTATATTGAAACATGTTAGACTCTCACCGTGTTAATGCCCTTAAGATATTTAAATGTTTCGATCATATCACCTCTCTTCCTCCTTTGCTCTAGGGTATACATATTGAGCTCCGTTAATCTGTCCTCATATGTTTTCTGATGCAATCCCTGCACCATTTTGGTTGCCCTTCTCTGGACTGCCTCCATTTTGTTAATGTCCTTGTGCAGGTGCGGGCTCCAGTACTCCAGATGGGCCTAACCAGTGTCTTGTAAAAAGGGATTATTACCTCCCTCTTATGACTTGTGATACCCTACTAATACACGCCAACATCCCTCTAGCCTTACCTACTGCTTTAATGGTCTGCTTGGATGATTTCAGGTCATCTGTGATGATGATGATGATGCCCAAGTCTCTTTCTTCCCTTGTGATTGCCAGCAACTTCCCTCCCAACCTACAGGTAGCCTCAGGGTTTCTCTTCCCTATGTACACAGTCTTGCACTTCTTTGCGTTAAACCCCAGTTGCCACTTTTCAGACCATTTTGCCAGTTTTTCCAGATCTTGTCACATTCTGCTCACCACATCTGGATCATCTACTCTGTTGCAGATCTTGGTGTCATCTGAAAATAGGCAAACCTTACCCTCCAGTCCATCTGTAATGTCACTGATGAAGATATTGAAGAGGACTGGCCCCAGGACTGATCCCTGAGGTACCCCACTTGTGACCTGCATCTCTTCTGACTGTTTACCATTTACCACCACTCTCTGTTACCTGCCCGCCAACCAGTTTGCCACCCAGTTCCCCAACTTCTGACCCACCCCGAGCCTACCTAGCTTATTAATCAATCTTCTATGTGGAACAATATTGAAATCTTTGCTGAAGTCAAAGTAGGCGACATCAGCTGCACTCCCTTGGTCCACCACTCTGGTTACCTAGTCAAAGAAATCTGTGAGATTAGTTTGACAGGTCCTTCCTGTTGTAAACCCATGCTGTCTTGGATCCTGTGCTCCTATGGATTCCAGGTGCTGCACTATGTTTAAGGAGTGCCTCCGTAATCTTGCCCACTACTGAGGTAAGACTGACTGTTCTGTAGTTCCCTGCGTCCTCCTTGCTGCCACTCTTGTGGAGTGGGATCACATGAGCCCTTCTCCAGTCTTCTGGGACTTCCCTGTGCTAAGAGACTCTCTAAACAGTTCTGCTAATGGCTCTGCTAGTTCCATCCTTAGCTCCTTTAGTACCCTGAGATGTACAGTATGCCATCAGGTCCCATTGCCTTGTCCACTCTGAGCTTAGTGAGCCCTTGTAGGACCCTTTCTTTTTTGAAGGGACTTGTGCACACCTCCCTTCCCCCTGTGTCCATGGTGCTGAGCTGTGGGCCCTACGTTCTCCCCAGTAAATACTGAGCAGAATTATCTCTTTAGGATAGATGCTTTCTCTTGGTCCTCCTCCACACACTCCCCTTTATCCCCTTTGATCTTAGCAATACCCTCTGTGGACTTTCTCCTTTCACTAATGTATCTACAGAAAGCCTTGTCCCCTTCTTTTACTGTTTGTGCTAGTGTTTCCTTGGTTTGGGGCCTCTGCCTGCCTTACTGGCTCCCCTGCTTCCCTTAGGGAAGTTTGGTATGCCTTCTTATCTTCATCCCGCCATGTTCCCTTATATTTCCTGAAGGCCAACCTTTTGGCTCCGACCTTTTCTGCTACTGTTTTTGAGAACCAAAGTGGTTTCCTCCTTCTTTTGCTATTGCTTTTCTCCCTAAAACAATGGGATGTTGCTTCAAGTATTGCATCCTTAATGCTTGCCCACTTTGCCTGTACCCCTCACCTGTATTTCTTCTTGCCAGGGCTAGCTTAATTCTGTTAGCCATCTTATCAGCTCCTCAGAAGTCCCATATTTTTGCCTTGGAATGGGATGATTTTGTTCTAGTGGCCAAATTGAACCATACCATGTGATGGTCACTGTCCCCCAGGTGACCTTCTACCTGGAGACTTGTGATCCTTTCCCCATGAGTTAGTACTAGATCCAGGATAGCACGGTCTCTTGTGGGCTGTTGTACCAATTGTTTGAGGCCCTTCCCCCTTCAGGGAATCCCACTGTGTACCTAGTTCTGGCAGATGTTCCATCTGGTCTTGACCAATCTGTATCTGACATGTTGAAGTCTCCCATTAGCAGAACCTCTTCTTTAGCTGTCAAGTTTTGTGTATCTTCTAACAGTAATGTGTCTATGTCCTCCCCCTGGTCTGGAGACTAGTAGACAACCCCAGTTCGTATGGCTGTACCATTTCCTGTTTCCAGGGTGACCCACTGTTCCTCTGGCTCCTTATGTGTATTCTGAATTTCTGTAGCTTTGATATTTTCATTGATATAAAGGGCCACTCCACCCCCCTTTTTTTCACCTCAGTCTCTTCTGAGCAGTACATAGCCGGGTATGGTAGTCTCCCAAGTGTGGTTAATGGTGAATCCTGTCTCGCTAATGGCTACTGTGTCTAGTTTAGCCTCTGTCATTGTTGCCTCCAGGTCTGGGATCTTGTTTCCCAGACTACGGGCATTTGTGTACATGATTTTACATTGGCCAGATTTCAATGCGTTAGTTGCGGGGTGAGGTCTAGCTTTTCCCCTGTGCATCATATGGGGAGACAGACCTTTTTCCTCACCTGGTGATGCAACTGAACTACAAACATGCTGAACTCCTGTTTGATCAATAGCTGAGGGGTGCTCTTCCTAGTTGATGTATTGGGTACTGCACCCCTCTCCCCATTTGCTAGTTTAAATATTCTGCAAAGACATCAAACATCTGCCCCAATGCACTGACTCCCTCGTTAGTCAGATGCAGTTCATTGAACTTAAAGAACTTCCATTCCCAAAACTGTTGCCAGTTACCTACAAATTTGTGTCCTTTTTCCAGGCACCAACCCTTGAGCCGCATGTTTAGCTTCCCTATCTCCCCTTCACCGACCATCTGCCCCCTTCTCCCAGACTGACAGGACCTCAGAGGAGATGCCGGATGAAATGGGTGACAGTTTATCTCCCATAGAAACATAGAATTTGATGGCAGATAAGGACCGCTTGGCCCACCTAGTCTGCCCATTTCCCTACCTAATGGATAAGCTGCAGATCCTAGTTAACTAACAGCCTACTTCCTCCTACCCCCCTAGAATTGCCTTATGATTGTCCCATGCATTCATGAACTACCCCACTGTTTTTGATTCTACGACCTCCTCAGGAAGGCCGTTCCACGTATCTACAACTCTCTCTGTGAAGAAATACTTCCTCACATTACCTCTGAGCCGTTCCCCCCTCTATCTTCAAATTGTGTCCCCTTGTTCTTGCACATCTCTTTTTCTGAAAGATGCTACCCTCATGGACTTTGTTGATTCCCTTGAGGTATTTGAACATTTCTATCATGTCCCCCCTCTCCCTCCTTTCCTCGAGGCTATACATCTTAAGCTCCTTTAGTCTTTCTTCATATGTATTCTGGTGCAGACCCTGCACCATTTTGGTTGCCCTCCTCTGGACAGCCTCCACCCTGTCTTTGTCTTTGCAGAGATGGGGTCTCCAGAACTGTACACAGTACTCCAGATGTGGTCTTACCAACTGTCTGTACAGAGGGCCAACAACTTCCTGTTTCTACTGGTGATGCCTCTCCCTATGCATCCCAGTATCCCCCCAGCCCTTCTTACTGCCTTCTCACATTGCTGGCCCACTTTTAGGTCGTCTGATATGACTACTCCCAGGTCCCTTTCCATTTTTGTTGTCAGTATCTCACCCCCCATTGTGTACTCTTCCCCTAGGATTTTGTTTCCTAGGTGCATTTCTTTGCATGGAATCTAAGCTGCCATACATTTGATTATTCCTCCAACCTTGCCAAGTCCCTTTTCATCCTTTCCACCCCATCTTGCATATCAACCCTGTTGTAGATCTTTGTGTCATCTGCAAAGAGACATACTTTCCCTTCCAGTCCCTCTGCAATGTCACTTATAAAGACATTAAAAAGGACCAGCCCCAGTACTGAACCCTGCGGTAGCCCACTAGTAACCCCCCTTTCTTCACTGTGGACTCTCTTTACTATTACCCACTGTGTTCTGTTGTCCAGCCAGTGTTTTAGCCAGGCTACCACCCTGTGACCCATTCCCAGGCTGGCTAATTTGTTTATTAATCTTTTGTGCGGGACTGTGTCAGATGCCTTGCTAAAGTCTAGGTAGGCCATGTCCACATCCCCTCCCTGGTCTACTACTTTGGTCACCCAGTCAAAGAAATCTATCACATTCATCTGGCATGACCTTCCTGCTGTGAATCCATGCTGTCTTGGGTCCTGTGCCCCTCTGGCCTCTAGGTACTCAACAGTTCTTTCCTTCAGAAGTGATTCCATCACTGTCCCTACCACTGAGGTCAAAGTGACAGGTCTGTAGTTTCCTGCCTCTGTCTTGCTCCCACTTTTGTGAAGGGGAATCACATCTGCCCTCCTCCAGTCCTCAGGTACCACACCATCCTCCCATGATTTATTGAAAAGGGTAGTCAGTGGTGTTACTAGTTCTTCCCTTAGTTCTTTTAGAATTCTGGGGTGAATCCCGTCAGGCCCCATTGCTTTATCCACCTTCAGTTTTAAGAGTTCTTTCAGAACCCTTTCTTCTGTGAAAGGACTAATATCAACCCCCCTATCCAGAGTGCCTCTATTGACTGGATTAGGTATCTCCCCCTGTTTTTCCATTGTGAATACTGAGCAGAAGTATTCATTCAGTATCCCTGCTTTTTCACTGTCGCTGTCTGCTCAACCACCTTCCTCTTTATTCAGCCTCAGTATGCCTGCCTGGTCAGGTGTTCCTTGGTCTCCACAACTGACCAGCTGGCTAGATCTTTAGTTCCTATGTGTACCAGGACATAGAAACATAGACTTTGATGACAGATAAGGGCTGCTTGGCCCACCTAGCCTGCCCATTTCCCTACCTATTGGATAAGATGTAGATCCTAGTTAACCAACAGCCTATTTCTTCCTACCCCCCATCAGAATTGTCTTATGTCTGTCCCATGCATTCTTGAATTCCCCCACTGTTTTCGACCCCACAACTGCCTCAGGAAGGCCATTCCATGCATCCACCACTCTCTCTGTGAAAAAATACTTCCTCACATTGCCCCGAGGCATCCCCCTATATCTTCAGATTGTGTCCCCTTGTTCTTTCACATCTCTTTTTCTGAAAGATGCTACCCTCTTGTTGTTGATTCCCTTGAGGTACTGGAAAGTTTCTATCATGTCCCCTCTCTCCCTCCTTTCCTCAAGGGTATACATATTAAGCTCCTTTAGTCTCTCTTAATATGGCTTCTGTTGCAGACCCTGCACCATTTTAGTTGCCCTCCTCTGGACTGCCTCCATCCTATCTGTCTCCTTGCGGAGATGGGGTTCCAGAACTGCATGCACTTCTCCAGATGGGGTCTCACCAACTGTCTGTACAGAGGGAGAACAGCTTCCTGTTTTCTGCTGGTGATTGCTTTCCCTATACATCCCAGTATCCCCCCAACTATCCTTACTGCCTTCTCCCATTGCTTGCTTACCTTTTGGTCCTCTGATATGACAACACCCAGATCCCTTTCCATTTGTGTTGTTGTTAATACCTCCCCCCACAATTCTGTACTCTACCCCTGGGTTTTTGTTTCCCAGGTACATTAATTTGCACTTCTTTGCATTGAATCTAAGCTGCCATACTTTTGAACATTCCTCCAACCTTGCCAAGTCCTTTCTCATCCTTTCCACCCCCCCTTGTGTATCAACCCTGTTGCAGATCTTTGTGTCATCTGCAAAGAGGCATACTCTTCCTTCTAGTCCCTCTGCAATGTCACTTATGAAGACATTAAAATGCACTGGACACAGTACTGAACCCTGCCGTCAAAGTCTATGATTATGTTTCTATGACATCAATGTTTTCTCCTGCTTCCTGCACAATTTTAGCAATGCGGTCAGTGTCTCTCCATGCTGATGTACCTGGGAGTCATCTGACCATTACCCCTGGCTGGAGGTAGGTATCAACTCCCCAAATCATGGAGTCTTCTATGATCAGAAGTGTTTTGGATTTCCTTTTTGCTTTTTTTGTTTTGGTCCCTATTATGGGCGAGTTTTGTAACGCTAGCTTCTGTGCTGCAGTGTCCTGCTTTGCTGTGTCCTCTGCCCCTTTGTTTGATTTTGAAGATAGAGGCAGATACATGTTTGTAGTTTTTTATGGTTTGTGGAGGCGATACACTGGTGAGCATTGAGTGATGGAGCACCCGATTTGGCCCTTAACACCACTTGCCAACCTCCCAAACCAACTACCTTCTGCGGTTGAGGTGCTTCAGTTGGATGTTGGAGAAATGGCATGTGGTTCTTGTAATACATTTCCTCCTGAATATGTGATTTGAGGCATGCAGTCTCTGCCCATGCTACCCGGAGCTGAGCCCTTAGATCGCCGATGGTCCAGCATTTAGGACAGTGTCCTAAATCCTGTATAACTGCCCTTTTAAAAAGTGTCCCGTACTACCTGCAGTTAATAATATCCATTCCAGTTGAGTTGCCGAGTTTATAACCTGGTCTGAGTAATTAGAAGAAAAATGAAACAAACGTGTAATCTTTTTTTTTTTTAATGTTTTTTTGTTTGTTTGGTTTGCTTTTGTATAACTTTTTATTACAAGTTAAATTACTTGTGCCCCTTTAAGTGAAGTCACTGTGTGGATATGCCTCTGATCCTCCCCTTCCTATTTTACTATAGAAAATGTCACAACAGTGCTACTCTATAAAAGGAGTGTAGCATGGGGTGGTTGGGGATGGGGTGGGTGGGTGGTTGGGCCCTTCCCCTGCCGAAAAAGAAGAGCCATGGATGAAAGAAACAAGGAAGTAAGAGCAGAAACAGTCAACCAACAACAAATGCAGACGCTATCCCACAGTCTGTATCTCTTAGGTGCTCCTATTATTAGCCCTGAAAACTTAGCCTAATGATAGATAAAACTGTAAAACATGTCAGCACAAAAAGTAACAAAACTTGTAAGCACCACCTGTAACAATTTAACAGAAGATACACCTGCAAAAAACACTTTGCAACAGAGAAAAATAAAGCGGTAAACTGTAAGCACAAAAAGTAACAAAACCTGGATGCACAACCTGCAGAACAATTTAACAGAAGATATACCTTGCAAAAAACACTTTGAATCAGAGAAAAATAAAGCAGTAATCTGTAAGCACAAAAAGCAACAACCTGTAAGCACAACCTTCACAACAATTTAACAGAAAATATACCTTGCAAAAAAAACCTTGAGAGAAAAATAAAGCAGTAATCTGTAAGCACAACACAGTATCAACCTGCAAGCACACCTTGTAATAATTTAGCAGAAAATATACGCTGCAAAAAAAGCAATTTCAATCAGAGAAAAAATAAAGCAGTAAACTGTAACACCTGTAGGCACAACACAGTAACAAAGACCTGTAGGCCCAACCTTCAACACTTCACCAGAAAATATACTCTGCAAAGAAACAATTTGAATCAGAGAAAATAAAGCAGTAATATGTAGGCACAAAACAATAACAAACCTTTAAGCGCACCTTGTAACAATGTAGCAGAAAGTATACCCTGCAAAAACAGTTTGAATCAAAGAACAATAATATGTAAGCAAAAAACAGTAACAAAACCTGTAATCCCAAAAGAAATAACACACAGTAGATCTGTCTAGCCAAAAGAAGCCTCAATTATTCTCCTTTTTCTGATAATGTTGTTCCTTGCTCTGTCCTTACAAGCAAACGTAGAAGAAAAAAGCTCGGGTGACACCTTTGCCAGCAAACCTAGTCTTACACTAGCTGGTACCTGGGTAGCCCTACCAGTAGTAGTACTATAATTATGGCGTCTCCACCCAGAGTAATGCTTATGTGGGTAACTATCACAGTAGGTACAGCCCTCTGGGAAGCTAATACCACCCACAACCCTGCCTAGTGACCTCTTACACTTTGTTTCCCCTTTGCAACCTTTAACACTATGAATACAGACAATTATCAGCATTAATGATATGCTGATGTACCTTCCACTTACCAGCAGGATCTGGATCTCTGGCTTGCACCCTGCACTCCTCCTGCAAAAGACAGTTTTGACAATGCAAACAGACACTTTCAAAATACCTTACTGTTGTTACAGTGACCTTAAACCAGGTAATGATATGCTTACCAGCCAGGTTAACAGTAAACAGCAACTCAGATTTATTGAAGGGGACGTGAACAAGGAGAGGGTGAGAACTTAGGCAAAAGATTACAGTACTGGGATACACTTGGTTGCTTGTTAAATAATTTAGTCCCCAAGTTGTCATTCCTGGCAACTACTGGGTACCCAGCGTTACTAATGGCATGCCTAAATGGTGCCATGGGTTAGCCGGTGTTGCAGCTGACTTTGGGGCCTTCGATGGACAAAGATGATTAGAAAATGCAAGCCAACACTTGTAAATCCAGAAATTATTTGTATCAGTGGCCAGATGGCCCAGTCTATTTAAACACACTAAACTGGCAACACAATTAGGTGGCATCAGAAACAATTTCAGCTTATTTGCAGGGAGCTACCCTGGTTTTACTCACTGTACCCAGATGCTGAAGACAGGAAGGCATTGGCGACATGAAGACCTGTTGCTTGTTGAGATGATGATGGGGACCAGGGCTGACATGACTCACCTCCACTTCACAGTCTTTCCTACAAAGTGGCTGCAACTTGCATGTAGCTTCAGTACAAGGGCTAACTCCCGAAGTCTGGTCTCCCGCCACAATGGTGCTGTTGATGGTATAGGAAGAGTCTGACTGGACCACTGTTGGCATAGGCCCAGGTAAAGGAAGCTTGATTTGCTGCAAAGTCCGGCTTCAGTGCTGGTGAACCCTCCAGCTGGTAAATGGCAAACTTCTCTTGGCTCACGAACAGTCCCTGCAACCATGCAGGGGTTCCTGGTTCAACTTCTTGGTCAACAAGGTAGGCCACAAACAGCATGGCTAAAGAAACAGCAAGCTTCTCCTTTTTGGTTTCTGGCCAGTTCTCCCTCAGCAGCTTGCTGAGGAACCCTTCTTGGTCTGCAAACAGGCAGTTCCTGGCACTCAATCCCTTTTGAACTGAAGGAAGGCTCACAGGAGGCAATATAGGTCTTTCCTGTGAAGCAGGGCACAGAGCCCCACAGGCTCCTCTCTCCTCGATGTCTCAAGCTGGAGTCCCAGAAAAATCTCCCCAGATCTGTTCTAGTTTAAACAGTCCCTCTTTTTATAAAGGGCAGATATCGAGGAAACCCAGTTGGCTGCCTAAGCTGTCAATCACATTATCAGTCCCTTAACAAACATGTAGCCCAAACATCTGTCTTTTGAATGAGCTCACTTTTATATATTTGCCCCCTACACTTTTGCTGTCACTGCTGCCGAAACAAAATACACCAGGCGTCAAGCAGCACTCATGAATATTAATGATGGCTCATGTGTATGTATGAGCTCCTCTCTTGGCCCCTTTTTTCAAACTTTCATTTTAGTTCCCAAAACAGCTCCTGCGCCACATTGCCAAAGTCACCGGTCCCCATTAGACTGAGGATGGGCACCGGGACCACTGTACACTCTTGAGCTCGACTGCAAAACTGGTGGTTGGTGAGATCAAGCACTACATGCGCAGAAAGCGGGCCCTGCCCTCGAACACCCAGAGACTGTAGGGGCTCCGAGCCGCCAGCGGGCGGGCAGCCACCGCATAGGCAAGAAGGGAACCAGGAGGCCGGGAGAGACAGCCAGAAAGGTATGGGAAAGCCGCAAGCCAATCAGAAGGCGACCGCCAGCTTTGCCTTGCCTCTGATTGGTGCGCCTTCCCCATTGACTTTAGCTGTACTTGCACCACCAAAACTGGTCGGGATTACTGCTCTTTTAATGTAAATGTAAAATTATCTAAAAAGGAGCTGTTTTTACTTTTATTATTGTATACTCTTGTAAAATGCCTTCTTGCTTGATTTCTGTGTGATTACAGTCTTTTGGGAGACTTGTGTTGGGCTAGACGCTCAGGCCTAACCCCCCCAGTCTTTGTTGTGTAAATCTGATTTTTAGCACCTCTTGCAGCTTGCTGCAACTAAGTGCTTTTTCTGACTGCCCTCTCCTCTGTCCCCTCCTTTCTAGCCGGCCCTGCCCTCGAGTACCCAGAGACCGTAGGGGCTCCGAGCCGCCAGCGGGCGGGCGGCCACCACATAGCCGAGAAGGGAACCAGGAGGCCGGGAGAGACAGCCAGAAAGGTACGGGAAAGCCGCAAGCCAATCGGAAGGCGACCGCCAGCTTTGCTTTGCCTCTGATTGGTGCGCCTTCCCCATTGACTTTAGCTGTACTTGCACCACCAAAACTGATCGGGATTACTGCTCTTTTAATGTAAATGTAAAATTGTATAAAAGGAGCTGTTTTACTTTTATTATTGTATACTCTTGTAAAATGTCTTCTTGCTTGATTTCTGTGTGATTACAGTCTTTTGGGAGACTTGTGTTGGGCTAAGCGCTCAGGCGCGTAATCCCCTCCCACCCACCCACCCAGTCTTTTGTTGTGTAAATCTGATTTTTGGCACCTCTTGCAGCTTGCTGCAACTAAGTGCTTTTTCTGACTGCCCTCTCCTCTGTCCCCTCCTTTCTAGCCGGCCCTGCCCTCGAGCACCCAGAGACCGTAGGGGCTCCGAGCCGCCAGTGGGCGGGCAGCCACCGCATAGCCAAGAAGGGAACCAGGAGGCCGGGAGAGACAGCCAGAAAGACTGGGGAAAACATGGAAATAATCGGGCGACCGCCAGCTTGCCTTGCCTCTGATTGGTGCGCCTTCCCATTGACTTTAGCTGTACTTGCACCACCAAAACTGATCGGGATTACTGCTCTTTTAATGTAAATGTAAAATTATCTAAAAGGAGCTGTTTTACTTTTATTATTGTATACTCTTGTAAAATGCCTTCTTGCTTGATTTCTGTGTGATTACAGTCTTTTGGGAGACTTGTGTTGGGCTAGGCGCTCAGGCGCTAACCCCCCCCAGTCTTTTGTTGTGTAAATCTGATTTTTAGCACCTCTTGCAGCTTGCTGCAGCTAAGTGCTTTTTCTGACTGCCTTCTCCTCTGTTCCCTCCTTTCTAGCCGGCCCTGCCCTCGAGCACCCAGAGACCGTAGGGGCTCCAAGCCACCAGCGGGCGGGCGGCCACCGCATAGCCGAGAAGGGAACCAGGAGGCCGGGAGAGACAGCCAGAAAGGTACAGGAAAGCCGCAAGCCAATCGGAAGGCGACCGCCAGCTTTGCCTTGCCTCTGATTGGTGCGCCTTCCCCATTGACTTTAGCTGTACTTGCACCACCAAAACTGGTCGGGATTACTGCTCTTTTAATGCAAATGTAAAATTATCTAAAAAGGAGCTGTTTTTACTTTTATTATTGTATACTCTTGTAAAATGCCTTCTTGCTTGATTTCTGTGTGATTACAGTCTTTTGGGAGACTTGTGTTGGGCTAGACGCTCAGGCGCCTAACCCCCCACCCACCCAGTCTTTGTTGTGTAAATCTGATTTTAGCACCTCTTGCAGCTTGCTGCAACTAAGTGCTTTTTCTGACTGCCCTCTCCTCTGTCCCTCCTTTCTAGCCGGCCCTGCCCTCGAGCACCCAGAGACCGTAGGGGCTCCGAGAGCCAGTGGGCGGGCGGCCACCGCATAGCCGAGAAGGGAACCAGGAGGCTGGGAGAGACAGCTAGAAAGGCACGGGAAAGCCAAAATTTTTGCCTGCCCCCTCCTGGTTGTTTCTTTTATACACACTTTCCCACCAGATCTCTTATCCCCGCCATAGCTAATCTCTAGCCAATTCCAGAGCTCATTTCTTCACATCACTTTTAGTATCTTTAACCTACCTACCCTCCACCATGCTACTGTGCCTCCTATTGCTGCTTTGCCTCTCACCTTCCTTGGATCCAGAAGAAAACTGATGTAGCCCATGCCATGGTGATTAGGGCGGCTATTCGGGCCTGTCCCCCTCTGCTGTCCCCAATGGATGCCCCTCAATTCCCGAAGTATATACTGCCGCTTCTGCACTGTAATCCTTGGGGTATCCCACAAAAAGGCTCACAACCAGTTCGAAACTCCATAAGCCCCCTGCTACCTTACTGGCACTACAATAACCACCTATGCCTGTCCATTAAGCTGGTACTTTATGACAAAATCTATAACCATACAGTAGGATCATCACCCAGTATACATTGGATCCCAAGCAAGAAGAAAAAATCCTCTGACTACTCCCTATTCCTATTACTTGGTGCCCTCATCAAACTAATCTTCTTTCTGCTGATCTGTGTTGGCACTGTTGAAATCAACCCTGGACCCACAGAAAGCTCTATCTCCCCATCTGACTTAGCCTCCATAAATGGCCTGAGTTTTCTTACATCAACGCCTGCAGCCTCTAAAAAGTTCTCATTAATACAGGCCTGGGTTGCACACACCTTACCTGACTTTCTGGTTATCTCTGAAACATGGCTCAAATCTGCAACAAAGACGTGAAATAAATCTTCCCAACTACCAGCTCTTCAGATCTGACCGTCCATCCAGGGGGTGGGGTAGCCATCTATGTCAAAGCAAACATCTCTGCATCCTGCCTCAATATTACATCACAGCCAAAGGAATTGAATGCTTATCAATTAAAATAACTCTTCCCAACATATCATCCTTTCAACTGATTGGCTGCTGAGACCCCCTCTGCAGGCCTCAAACTCCTATCCCACCTAGGATCTATACTTAATCTAGGCCCTGAAGACACCATCATTTTAGGTGATCTGAATTTAAATTGGCTAGCCAATGCATCTGCACCCCTAGTAACCTTCTGTGACACTTATGGATTCACTCAATTAATCAAAGAACCAACAAAGATTAACCCAAAGAATAATCTCAACAGCACACTCCTGGACATCATGTTGGTAAATAAGCCTCATCTGTATTCTCATGCTGGAGTGCTATTCAGTGACATAAGTGATCACTGTCCCATAGCTGGCATAAGATCAACAATCAAGCCACCCAACCCTGCAATAGTTCTCCGAAGAAGGTCAAAAAAGAACTTTAATATTTCAGGATATCTCCATGATCTGTGCCACACCACACGTTGGCAAGAATTCTATCTCACAGCTTCAATAGAGACAGCTCTTCAGATCTTAAGTGATACTATCACAAGTGCCCTCAATATACATGCACCCCTCACCAGTGTCAGAACCAAACTCAAATCTTGTCGCTGGTTCTCTGCTGACCTTAAATCCGCACTGCTTGCCAGAGATAAACTCTGGAAAAGGGCAAGAAAGACAAAGGATCCAAATGACTGGCTTCAATTCAGAAAAGCCAGAAACTCCTGCACAAAACAAGTAAGAAATGCCAAGGCTGCCTCTACACAGCTGAATTGGATGCCTCCTATCACAACCCTTCCAGGTTCTGGGGTACCATAAAGGGATCCTAGGTCAAACTTCTACCCTGTCTTACCACCCAAAGTGCACCTAAATAGTATTGAAATCACTGACAAGCAAGAAATCTTAAATGCCTTCAACGATCATTTCACTACAGCTGGCCTAGCTTTCGACTCCTCACCTGCAAACCTAATGAGATCATCACTAAACATACAATCTACTGAGGGACAAAAGGTTGCTTCCACATTCTCTTCAAATCAATACTCTTAAAAGAAGTAGAAGACCTTCTATTCCAACTAGATACAACTAAAAGTGCAGGTGCAGAGTCCCTGGACCCCTACTTTCTAAAAGTAGCACTGCACGCCTTAGCTGCCCCCCTCACCCACCTCTTCAATCTCTCCCTAGCCACTGGTTCTATCCCCTCAATATGGAAGACAGCTCAAGTGTTTCCACTACTTAAGGCAGGGGATCCCATGGACCTCAACAACTATAGGCCCATTTCCATCTTACCAGTACTGTCCAAGATGCTTGAAAAGTTAGTAAACTTTCAGTTAAGTGCCTACCTTGATACCAACAATCTCTTAACCCAGCTCAATCTGGGTTTAGATCTACACAGCACCATCTCTGCCTTAGCAAAAGTTACAAATGACTGGCAGACTGCCTTAGACAAAAGAATAACACCTGTGCTGTGTTTCTGGATCTAAGCAAAGCCTTTGACACTGTGGACCATGAACTACTAATCTCCTCTCTGAACTCCATAGACCTTGACTCACTCTTTCTTAAATGGTTCAGATGCTATCTCTCAGAAGATTACAACTGGTAAAAATGAAGGTGACCTATCTACCTCTAAACCACTTCGTAAGAGGTGTACATGAGCTCCATCCTGGGCCCCATCCTCTTTGCCATTTACATCAACAATATTGACTCCAATCTCTCACAATCTAATATTCACCTTTTTGCAGATAATACTGTACTATATGTCAGTAATCCCTCACCATCAAAAGCCTGTGAGCTTTTACAGTCTGAGTTCTCCCTCCTGCAGCACAACTTATTAGAAAAGTTACTACTAAATGCCAAGAAACGAAAGCTATGTTCTTTGCCACAAGAACTGCTCTTCCACTGTCCCATCACTCACCCTCCCACAATTATCTACCATCCTTGGTGAAAACCTGGAATATGTGGACAAATTCAAATATCTTGGAGTCTGGATTGACAATAAACTTGATTACACTAGCCACATTGAAGAGCTCCTGAAAAGCTTAGACAAGACTTGGCCTATTTTATAGGATCAAACACTACCTGACCAGAGATTCCAAACAAAGGCTAATCCTGGCATCATTCCTCTCCCTCATTGACTATGCTGACTTCCTCTATGGCCACTGCTCCTCTCCCATTTAAATAAATTAGACACCTTGTATCATAGAGCTATTAGATTCATTACAGATCTTCCCTCCAGCACCCATCATTGCTCTCTCTACAATGCAGTCAGTTGGACATCCCTGCAACACAGAAGAAACAAAATGCTGCTGTCTGGATCTACAAAGCTCTGACAAACAAACTCCTTCCTACATCTCAGACTGTTTCAACGGATCACATCCAGGCCTTACATCCTAAGGATCAATAAACTCATCATGCTGAAGATTCCTATCACCTGCACCCGGTATGGAAGGGCTGCAATCAGCTATTCCTAGCACTTATCTGGAATTCTCTTCAAAGACCTTGAAATTGGATACCCTCATTCCTTTAACATCCTTCAAAAACTGTACACTAGTCTATTCCCAGAATCATGCAACTGCTTTCCATAAGGCCTAGTCCTCCCATTCCCTCCTTCCCCACCCCTTTTTTATGCTACCCCCTATTTCTCTATCGTTCTTCTAGCTTGTTCTCCAACCAACTTCATACAAAAATGCCCACCCAAGTCCAACTATCCGAGCTTTATCCCTACTATACTGTTTGTTTCTTTCCTTTTAATATGATTTAGGTTTATTGTCATTTTGCCTTGTATATATGTAAATATTTGTATATCTGTCTCATTCATAAATCATTGTATTTGTGTTTATTCAGTACCATGTTTTTGTGTAAAATTTGTAACCTTATATTGTTATGACCACTCAGGTCCATCTTGTAAATGAGCTATGCTCAATGATGTTCGCCTGAATAAATAAAGATTTTTGATG
Organism: Neoceratodus forsteri; assembly: GCA_016271365.2. Classification (NCBI taxonomy): domain Eukaryota; kingdom Metazoa; phylum Chordata; order Ceratodontiformes; family Ceratodontidae; genus Neoceratodus; species Neoceratodus forsteri. The sequence continues at coordinate 1,466,177,573 of CM057452.1, forward strand.
TGTGGTCGCTGGCTCTTCAGAAACATGCCGGCGACTCACAGACCAGGATTTAAGCCCGAAACAGGGCTAAAGTAAGTACTGGGCTCTCTGGGGGAAAAAATGGGGCACCAGAGGAATCCAGGGGAGAGAGAGAAGAGGGACACCAGCTGCAGCAGGAGATAACGGGAGAAATGGAGACAATCAGGTAAGCCCTGGGGGGCGGTTACACAGAGAAAACAAAGTCCTTCATCTGAGGGTTTCTTATCAATTCTAAATTTCAGTCTCTTGTCTCTCACTCTCTCTAGCAAAAGCATTGCTGCTCTTTTTATAAGTCTTTGCCTGGGAACTCGTTAAGAGACATCCTGTTTTTCTCAAAATGTTCTTGTCAGTTTCCTTGCAAGTGAAACAGACAGAACAGTGTCCCAAGCTGGCCCATGCATGCTGACAGCTCTGCAAAAGCTTGTGCTGCATGGCAAGTTTAACCCCTTGAGTTCCAAATAGTTTTTTATAATCTTTTCAACAATATAACCATTTACATTTTCACACCAAGGGATCCCAGTTTCACAAAAAGATTCACAAACATTTTTATAACCGCAGATATGCAAGGGGAGAGAAAAGATAGAAACAGCAAGTGAGGGTAGAGAGAGGGTGAGAGGTGGAGAATTGCAAGACCGTCAGAGTGATCAGTTCCTAGGTCTCATGAGAACATTTGGTTGCACAACCAGACAGTCAAGAGACAGAAAAGGAGAGGATAAAATAGATCCTTGGGTTTAACTCTTTTAAAATTTCTGCATGACAAATGGGACAGGGCCTTCTTCAACACTGTCACAAGCTGTCGGCGAAGATCACCCAGTATGAGGAGCCAGGGTGGTCCATTGTGGAAAATGGCCAAGGGCCATCTTTGAGGAATAGTCTGACTCCAAAGACGTGTTTTCAGTGGCATCAACCAGAACACATACTTTCAACCAGGAATTTGGTCAAAGAGCTGACCACTGACCACAGTCCGGTGTCCTTTGTAGCTATGGTTCGACTTGCGTCAGACTCCATAAAAGTTCTCTTAGAGCCAGTTCAGAAATTCACTAAGTATCCATTTACATAATGGATAGGGATGGTTTCACAAGGGTTGCTTTTCCAGTGGCTGAGGCCATCTTTGCATTGGCCTTGGAGCTTTGGCAGCATACCACCTGGCACCCTGTCCCTGTACGGCCCTCAAATACATGATCTTAATGGGCTCCCTTTCTGGGGTTTCTAATCACCCCTTGGCTAAGGGCTTGGTTTCAGATTATACCTTACATAGAAACATAGAATTTGATAACAGATAAGGACCGCTTGGCCCACCTAGTATGCCCATTTCCCTACCTGACGGATAAGCTGAAGATCCTAGTTAACCAACAGCCTACTTCCTCGAACCCCCTCACTAGAATTGCCTTATGTCTGTCCCATGCATTCTTGAATTCCCAACTGTCTTTGACTCTATGATCTCCTCAGGAAAGCTGTTCCATGCATCTACAACCCGCTCTGTGCAGAAATACTTCATCATATTATCTCTGAGCTGTCCCCCCTCTATCTTCATATTGTGCCTCCTTGTTCTTGCACATCCCTTTTTCTGAAAGATGCTACCCTCTTGGACTTTGTTGATTCTCTTGAGGTATTTGAAAGTTTCTATCACATCCCCACTCCCTCCTTTCCTCGAGGCTATACATCTTAAGCTCCTTTAGTCTTTCTTCATATGTCTTCTGGTACAGACCCTGCACCATTTTGGTTGCCCTCCTCTGGACAGCCTCCACCCTGTCTATGTCTTTGTGGAGATGGGGTCTCCAGAACTGTACACAGTACTCCAGATGTGGTCTTACCAACTGTCTGTACAGAGGGCCAACAACTTCCTGTTTTCTACTGGTGATGCATCTCCCTATGCATCCCAGTATCCCCCCAGCCCTCCTTACTGCCTTCTCACATTGCTGGCCCATCTTTAGGTCGTCTGATACAACTACCCCAGGTCCCTTTCTAGTTTTGTTTTTGTTAGTATCTCACCCCCCTTCCCCTTGTGTGCTCTTCCCCTTGGTTTTTGTTTCCCGGGTACATTACTTTGCACTTCTTTGCGTTGAATCTAAGCTGCTATACATTTCACCATTCCTCCAACCTTGCCAAGTCCCTTTTCATCCTTTCCACCCCACCTTGCATATCAACCCTGTTGCAGATCTTTGTGTCATCTGCAAAGAGACATACTTTCCCTTCCAGTCCCTCTGCAATGTCACTTATAAAGACATTAAAAAGGGCCGGCCCCAGTACTGAACCGTGCTGTACCCCACTAGTAACCCCTCTTTCTTCTTCTCAGTGGACTCCATGTCCTATTACCCGCTGTGTCGTGTTGTCCAGCCAGTGTTTTACCCAGGCTACCACCCTGTGACCCACTCTAAGGCTGGCTAATTTGTTTATTATGCTTTCGTGTGGGACTGTGTCAAATGCCTTGCTAAAGTCTAGGTAGACCATGTCCACAGCCCCTCTCTGGTCTACTACTTTGGTCACCCAGCCAAAGAAATCAATTAGATTTGTCTGACATGACCTTTCTGCTGTGAATCCATGCTGCCTTGGGTCCTGTGCCCTACTGGCCTCTAGGTACTCAACAATTATTCCTTCAGAAGTGATTCCATCATTTTCCCTACCCATGAGGTCAAAGTGACAGGTCTGTAGTTTCCTGCCTCTGTCTTGCTCCCACTTTTGTGAAGGGGAATCACATCTGCCCTCCTCCAGTCCTCAGGTACCACACCATCCTCCCATGATTTATTAAAAAGGGTAGTCAGTGGTGTTACCAGTTCTTCCCTTAGTTCTTTTAGAATTCTGGGGTGAATCCCGTCAGGCCCCATTGCTTTATCCACCTTCAGTTTTAAGAGTTCTTTCAGAACCCTTTCTTCTGTGAAAGGACTCATATCAACCTCCCTATCCAGAGTGCTTCTATTGACTGGATTAGGTATCTCCCCCTGCTTTTCCATTGTGAATACTGAGCAGAAGTATTCATTCAGTATCCCTGCTTTTTCACTGTCACTCTCTGCCCAACCACCTTCCTCTTTATTCAGCCTCTGTATCCCTGCCTTAGTCTTTCTTTGCTCTGTAATGTACCTATAAAAGGTTTTATCCCCCTTCTTAACTGAGTTGGCAATCTTTTCCTCGGTTTGGGCCTTTGCTATTCTGACTGACTTCCCCGCTTCCTTCTACTTTAACTGGTACAGTTCTGTGTCTGTAAGTTCGGAAGCCAAGGGGATGTAAAAAACCTCCAGACAAAGAGTCCATAAAGACTGACCATGCAGCAAAAAAAGTGCATGCCACTGCATCACTGGGACTCTGTCAGGCCAGCTACACTTTCATGATGACAAATTTTGGCCCTTCCCTGTTTGGTGTGTTAGGGGAACTATTCCGCATCTCTCAGCTGACAAACAGCTTCCTGTCAAGATGAAAAAAGACCAGGGCCAGTCAGTCAAATACCAGTTTCAGACAGCTTTGGACATGGGTTACCCCTGTGCCCGTGGCTTGGCAAAGGCTATTGCCATGCATTGTAGGACCTGACTGAGGCTTTCCTCCTTCACATCGGACACTCTGCATTAGTTGGCCAGTTTTCCCTTCTTGGGCACTGACCTCTTTGGCCTTGGTATGAGAGGACATCTCATGATGATTGACAAATCCAATGCTACCGTAGATTGTGTGGCTTCATCACAGAAGGCCTAAAAGTCCCAAATGCCTAAGTAGATGGCCTTTCAGTTCTGGTCACAGTGGAAGCCTGTTATAAGGAGGTAATCACTAAGGGCAGATCAGGCACTAAGGACTTTCAGTTCTGGTCTATTCTGCCACAGCAACCTCAGTAGCAGCAGGGACAGTTTCAGTGCTGACATCCAAAGCCTAAGATCTTACTTTGTGGAAGGATCTTGCAGCAAGCAAACACCAGTAGGACTAAGCCACCAGGACCACACGGAAAACTTTCTAGCTAGCAGTCTGTCACTGGGGACCACCCACCGCTGACGTCGGCGGCTTACGTCAGCATATCCTATAAAGGCAGGTGGTCCCCCACACCTACCTCAGTTCTTTTCCTGCCATCAATCCGCTCATGTCGGACCTTAGCGGACACCGCAGCTACAGTCAACTGCCATTACTTGTGCTTGCCATGCTTTTTTCTTTTCCTTTTTTCTTGAATGTTTAACATCGAATTTTCAGTGTTTTAGCCGTCGAGTTTATGTCTTCTCCATCAGACACATCTTTCGACTGCTCTAGGAAGTGTGCCTGCAGCAAACAGATTCCTGAAAAGGACAGCCACTCTGCATATTGTAGTTGCCTAGGCTCCAGCCACAACACCAAAGCCTGCCAGATCTGCCAGAAATTCAACCAGGTCACTCGGAGATGTTGTCTTAAAACTCTGGAGAGCCATCTGATAAAGCAGAAGTTGGTTGCAACAGAAAAGGAGCTGCAGGCCAGGAGCTCTTTGGCCTCACTGGCACAGTCCTCTGGGGATTCTTCCTCTTCTCAAAAGTCCAGTGGGAAGCACAAACAGTGGGGCTGGGAGTAGTCTGTTTCCCGCTCACAGTCGATCCATAAACCCTCAACCACGTTAGGGTCATTGTCCTGTGGGGGGGGGTGTCAGCCCCTTCAGCCCTCTCTTCTGGCGGGCTCTTGGTGGCTCAGCTACCCATCCTCATTGCTATTTTGGACAGCAGCTCCTCAGGACAGGGGACTTCGTCTCCTGGCCTCTAACGCTCTGGCCCATTTCTTTCATAGGCTCTCAGCCAGGCAGCTCGGCTGGTGTCAGTCTCTCGGGTGTCAGTTCCTCCACCATTGCCCCGAGCCAAAGCTCTGCTTATGATGCTCTTCTCAGTGGGATCTGACATCAGTCCTGCAAAGCAGTGTCCACAGCAGGCTACCGCTGCTCCTTCCACACCGGCGTTGCCTCTGCCTTCACCTGAGGGGGTCTCCTTCCTCCAAGGCGCCTGCTTCTCCGGGTAGGCATGTGCTGGCGGATCCTTACCCCGGTCACTCCTGGCCGATGCCTGCTGGGCCATTGCCAGTACTGCAGCTGCCCCAACCTGCAGGCCCAATGCCGGTGTCACCTCTTCCACAGCCCACGCTGCAGCCGATGCCCACTGTCCCACTGCAGGTTCTTCAGCCGATGCCAGGTAGTCCTGTTCCATTGTACCCTATGCTGGCCCCGCCGCCGTTATACCTTTATCCCTACCTATCGGTATACAATTTTCCACCTCCGGTAGACTACAGTGCCCTTTTCACACCATGGTGGTCTTTTGTCCAGAGACAGACCCCCACTTCTCAAGGGCCCCCTCTGGCATGACCCCGACATCCCCCCCGGGACCCACCGCCCCAGGATCCAAGCAGGGCTGGGCCAAGCAAACCCCATACTTTGGGTCCTCTGGGTCTTGACCTGATGTCGGCTCTGGCTGTTGCCAAGATGAGCGCATGCTGCCGTTGTCTGACCCAGACAGTGAGACCAATGAGGATGACTCGGATTGTTCTGGGTGTTCCTCCTCGCCAGGAGACTCTTCAGATGGTGAAGACCCTCTTAGGGAGGTTCCTAAATCCCTGCTGACAGTCCATCTTTTATTGGACGTCATGCACCACATCCAGTCCATTATGGGCTGGGAAACAGAGGAGCAGGACCCAGAGAGGCATTGCCTAGCTGTTTGAAACAGCGGGATGCCCTCACAGTGGTAGAGCCACCCCGATTGACTCCTATGAAGACGTCACCAGGGCGGCTTGGAATCACACCTCTTCTACCCCTCCATTGCCTAAGAAGGCAGACCACCTTTACCATGCCCCTGCTGGTGAACCTTTTTTATGGGGCCACCCTATAGCTGATTCAGTGGTCATAAATGTGGCGCATAACAAAAGGTGAAAGCATCTCAGTGCCCCCACCAGAGAGGAGGCCAGGCAGTTGAACCATCTGAGTAAGCGAGTTTTCGCATCCACTACCCTGGCTATCTAGACCATAAATTGCCTGGCCCATATGGTCCTGTATCAGAATGTCCTATGGGACCAAGCCAGGGACCTGATGCATGCCTTACCCAAAGACCCCTCTAAGACGCAACTCGCTCAACTGTTGAAGTCAGGCTCTGACGTTGACAGCTATGTTTTGCAGGCTGCCTAAGACACCGTGGATGCCTCCAGCAGGGGATTGCCGGCTGGGGTTTGCCTCTGGTGCCATTCTTGGCTCCGATTATCAAGGTTCACCTTGGATGTACAGTCCAGCATTTTGGACGCCCCCTTATGGGGCTCCATCCTCTTCGGGGGAGATGTTCAAGACGTTATCTTCACCCTTCAGGAGTTGGGTCGGGCTGTTAGGATGTTTCATTTGCTCTACCATACTCAGCCTAGAGCGGCCAGCGTCAGCCCTTTTGTCAGTCCTCCCATAAACAGTCCCAAAACCAGCTGCCAAAGGCCAGGGCAAGTGCAAGGCCACCTCAGCCCCTGCAGCTGCCGCCACCAGAGCCCCTCAGGCAACCGCAGCTGCCCTCCCCATGCCCGCCCCTCCTCTGGCAGACCATCTTGGGGAGGCAATCGGGGGGTCAGTTCTCCCTCCAGCTAACAGAGTGGCTGGAAGTGATCATGGACAATTGGGTGCTTCAGATCATAGGGCACGGTCACATGCTGGAGTTTCTAGAGTGGCCTCCAGAAAATCCTCCGGTAAGTTCCTTTTATCCCCCCGCCCACCAGTGTCTAGTCTGGGAGGAAATTCAGGTTCTTCTTCACAAAAGAGCCATAGAGCCCAACCCCCTGGCTCAATGGGGAAGGAGATTTTTTTTACTCCCACTTCTTCCTTGTCCCCAAAAAGACCAGCGATCTTCAGCCCATCCTGGACCTGAGCCATCTGAATCTGTACATCAAGTACAAGCGCTTCTGGATGGTCACTCTCCAGGGGCTGTTACCCATTTTGCACCAGAGGTATTGGCTCTGTTCTCTGGATATGCAGGATGCCTACCTGCATATCCAGATTTTTCCTGCCCATCATCACTTCCTCTGCTTCCATTTTCAGGGAGCCCATTTCCAATTCTGGGCCCTCCCTTTTGGCCTTTCTTGGGCCCCCAGGGTGTTTACCAAGTACCTGGTGGTAGTGGCAGCAGCTCTGAGGAGGCAGGGCTTCTATGTGTTCCCTTACCTGGACAACTGTCTGCTGACAGCCTCCTCCAGGGACCGCCTGGTTCAGACTCTAGACTACACCTTTTGCCTATTCTAGGCCTTAGGGATCACCGTCAATCTGCTGAAGTCCTGCATCTCTCCTTGCCAGCACCTTCGATACATAGGAGCGATCCTGGCCACTACCCAGGGCAAGGCCTTTTTGCCCATGAACAGGGATGAGCGACTGATGGAGCAGGCCTGTTTGGTTTCCTTCAGTCGTCGGATCTCCACCAGGGTTTTCCTGCGCCTTCCAGGCCACATGGCCGCAGTCATCACCAAGGTTTCCCTGGCCCACCTGCACATGCGAGTTCTTCAGTGGACCTTGTGGGTCCAGTGAGACCAGCAAAGGGATGACCTGGACCATTCAGTCCTGGTCTCCAATCTGGTCCAGAGAGTTCTGTCATGGTGGCTGGATCTGGCCAACCTCCTTCAGGGAGTCTCCTTTCAGCCTTCGACCCCCCCCCCCGGTCAGAGTCTCATGACAGACGTATCCTTCTGGGGATGGGGTACATTCTGGCCAATCACCAGACCCAGAGTACCTGAACAGATGTAGAACAGGGTCTCCATATCAACATCCTGGAGATGCGGGTGGTCCTTTACGCTCTGCAGGCAAGCGGGAGCCATTCTGATCCCCTATATTGGGAGGTGATGAGAGTCTGGTATTGGGCCATCGAGTATGGTCTGAGCTCTTGGCCATACAAGTTCCAGATGTCCAGAACATCTTGGCTGACAGTCTCAGCTGCTCCAGATCATGAGCTTACAAGTGGGAGCGTCTAACCTTGATAGGTGAAGATCTCTTCGACAGGTGGGGTCATCCAGAGTTGGACCTATTTGCATCCCCACTCGACGCAAAACTGCCTATTTTCTGCTCACTCTATCCCGGGCCTGGAGTTTTCTGGCAAGACACACTGTCCCTCTCCTGGAAGGGGAGGTTTCTGTATACCTTTCATCCCTTCCTGCTTCTTCAGCAGCATCTGCTCTAGCTCCAAGAGGAAAAGGTGGAGATGATTTTCATAGCTCCCTTCTGGCCATTTCAGATTTAGATCCCCTTGCTGCAGTAGCTGATGGTGTAACCTCCAATGGTCTTGCCCGTGCACCAGTTGCTCTCACAGGATCAGAGCACCCTAGTCCATCTAGACCTGAAGTCCCCTACATCACCATGCATGGCTCCTGGGACCTAGCTATTGCCCACTTTGGGGCTTCTTCTAGGGTCATAGATATCTTGGCGGCTGCTAGGAAACCCTGCCATGAAATGGAAGCGTTTCATCCTTTGGGCTGCTCCTCACCAGTTGGACCCGTTAACCTGCCTGGTGAATCAGGTGTTGGAGTACCTCCATTCTCTTTCAGACTCCAGCTTGGGGGTACTCCTATCTCAAGGTACACCTTTCCACCATCTCTACGTACCGTGCACCTACCGAGGACAAAGCTGTTGCTTGAAGTGTTCCGCAACTTCCTGCGGGGCATCTTGCATCTGAAACCTCCCATTCAGGACACAGTCCCTCCATGGGACCTCAATTGTATGTTGGAGAAACTCACTTTACCTCCCTTTGAACCAGTCACGAGTTGCGAGCTGCGCTTTCTGTTGTGAAAAGCGCTCTTTTTAGTTGCTGTTACCTCTGTTCGAATGATTTCTGAGCTGCAGGCCATTGTGTGTAGGCAGCCTTATTTGGTTTTTCACAAAGACAGGGTGTCTTTGCATACTAATTCTAAGTTTCTTCCCAAGGTGGTGTCAGAATTTACGTTGAACCAATCCAGCCACCTTCCAGTTTCTTTTCCTGAGTACTCTAATCAGGGGGAGGCCTTGCTCCATACTTTGGATGTACATAGAATCTTGAGGTACTATACACACTGGACCAAGGCTTCTAGGAAGTCTGAGCAGTTGTTTGTTTTGTTCATCCCCAAGAGAGAAGACACGCCTTTTTCTAAACAGTGTTTGTCTAAGTGGTTAGCTAGTTGCATTGTTTATTGTTATCGGAAGTACAGTAAGGACATAGAAACAGAATGTCGGCAGATGGGGTTCATGTGGACCATCTAGTCTACCCATATATACTAACCATCCCCAATCAGGCTGCTATGTTAAGTTTTCCACACCGTCTGTCCCATGCCAGCTTGAATTCTCTGATTTTCTTTGACCCCACCACCTGTGGGGGGAGGCCATTCCAAGGCTCTACCACCCTTTCTGAAAAGAACTTCCTTGGGTTGCTGCTGAACATTCCCCTCCTTTAGTTGCATGTCATGACCTCTGGTCCAGGTGTAGTTGTTTACCTGAAGGAGATCCTGTGCCTGTACCTTGTTGATATCCTTCAGGTATTAAAATGTCTCTATCATGTCCCCGCTATCCCTTCTTTGTTCGAGTGAGTACATGTTGAGCTGTTTTAGCCGTGCATCATACGGCTCATGATGTGGACCTTGCACCATCTTTGTTGCACTTTTTTGTATATTCTCTAGTCTTTGTACGTCTTTCCTAAAGTGAGGCATCCAGAACTGGACACAGTACTCCATGTGAGGCCTCACCAGGGACCTGTACAGTGGCATAATCGCCTCCCTTTTTCTACTGGTTATGCCCTTCTTTATGCAACCCAAGATGTCTCTGGCCTTTTGTGCCACCGTTTCACATTGCTTGCCAACCTTAAGGTCTGCAATGATCACCCCAAGATCACGCTTGCGTTTTGTTACCACCAGCTGTACCCCATTTAGAAAGTAATTTCTCCCTGGGTTGCATCTTCTTAGGTGCCTAATCTTACATTTTTTGACAATGAACTTCAACTGCCAATTCCCTGACTATTCTTCCAATTTCCTAAGATCTGACTCCATCTTTTGAGTCTCTTCAGCTGAGTCCACCCTATTTCAGAACTTTGTGTCATCTGCAAATAGGCACACCTTCCCACTTAGGTCATCAGCTATGTTGCTGATGAATACATTGAAAAGTATTGGTTCCAGCACTGAACCCTGTGGAACACCACTTGTAACTTTACCCTCCTCTGATAATGTGCCATTTACAATACCTTCTGAGTCTTCCCATTGAGCCAGTTTTGGATCCAGTTTACAATTTTTGGCCCAGTGCCCATGTACTCCAGCGTGTTTATTAGTCTGCTATGTGGAACAGAGTCAGATGCCTTGTTGAAGTTGAGGTACACCACGTCTACTGGACCCCCGTTATCCAATGTTTTTGTGACCCAATCAAAGTATTCAGTTAGGTTAGTCTGGCAGGACCTTCCTGCCATAAAGCCATGTTGCTTTGAGTCCAGCTGTCCACTATCTTCTAAGAATGTCACCATCCTCTCCTTTAGTAGGGATTCTATCAGCTTCCTTACCACAGAGGTGAGGTTGACCGGGTGATAGTTTCCTGCTTCTTTCCTACTGCCACTTTTGTGTAGGGGTACTACTGTAACCCTTTTCTAGTCTTCAGGGACCTCCTACAATTTCCAGCAATTTGTTGAAGAGCTCTGCCAGTGGGGCTGCTAGTTCCTCCCAAGCTCCCCTAGTATTCTTGGGTGTATTTCGTCTGGCCCCATTGCTTTGTCAACCCTCAGTTTCTTTCTTTTTTTTTTTTTAATTCAAGTTTATTGCAAGTTTATGCACAGGTTCATTTTATACATCTCATCTCTTTACATTTATTACAATTTTCATTTCATCTAATTACAGTTCTTTTTCCATTGTACTTCATGCATTGAACATCAGGTCCAAAGGGTATTCTGTTCTCCCAGACAGTTCTAGAGTACTTTATTTCATAAGCAACTTGTGGATACAATATTGACTTAAGTTAGGTTACATTCCTTATATTGTGTATTACCTCTTCATCCCTTCCAAGTCTGTCCCTCTACCTTCTCTTACTCTGCTATGTTATCTTTCAAAACCATCCACTGTGTCCATCTGCGGATAAAGACCTGGATGCGAGAGCTAATCTTATGGGTCAGCTCTTCCATCTCCGGTATTTCTTGGACAAGGGATATCCACTGCTGTATAGTGTGAGGCTCTGCCACCAGCCATTTCCTGGTGATGGCCTTATGTGCTGTTGTTATCAATATGTTCCACATATATATTTTATCTCTACTTCTCACTCCCTTGGGCATCACACCCAAAATCATGTGTTTTGATCCAACTGGCTCAGACATTGTCAGGATTTCTTCCACTGCCTGTTTAATTTGGGCCCAGTAATGAGTCAGGTGTGGACAGTGCCAGAATACATGGAAGTGGGTAGCCCTTGGTTCCTGGCACCCCCTCCAACATGTACCTCCCCATTTGTTCTTCATCGACAGAGTGATAAAGAATCACGTTCTCACCTTCCATTCAAACTCCCTCCACCTTGGTGAGTAGGTGGTTTTGTTCGCCTGTGTGAATATTGTCTTCCACTCCTTATCTAAGAGCTTCTCTCCCAGCTCAGTTTCCCACCTGTTTTTAAGGGATCTGGAGTGTCCTGCTCCCTTATCTCTGAGGACCTCGTATATCACTGAAATGTGACCCCTGGTTTTTTGCAGTGTCAGGATACTTTCAATGATGTTCAGCAGCCCTTCTGGGGTTGAGTCTTGGTCTGCCTGAGCTTTTAGAGAGTGAATGTGTGTTCTAATCTGTAGGAACCTAAAATGGTCAGTTTGTCTGAACTGGAATTTGTCTTTAAGTTGCCCAAATTCCATAGTGTTGCCCCCCTTCAGGAATATGTTTAACGTACATAGACCCAGCTTCTCCCACTTTCTAAAAGTGAGGTCCTGATGTGCTGGGGTGAAGGCTGGGTCCCATGCAAACCACCTTAGTGGCCACAGTTCTTTGGTAAGTCTATTTTGACCATAGCCGGCGGATTGCCCTCAGTGTGTTCCTTACTGCAAACAGCGGTAAGCTGCTGTCTTTGTGTCCCAATTTTGGGTAGGCCACCCTAGCCCCCAAGGGAGCCCCTTCATGCTTATTGTTTCTATAGTTTTCCAGTGGGCTTTATACTTCTTTGTGGACCATAACAGGGCGTTCTTCAAATGGGTTGCCAGGTAATAATCCTCTAAGTTTGGTATGGCCCTCCCCCATGTTTTTGTTGGTAAGCATAACTGCAGTCTTAATTCTGGGTCTTTTGTCTGCCCAAATTAATTTCAGGATACTTCTCTGCCAGATCCGCATTCGGTTGTGGTGAATTTTTATTGGAAGGCACTGAAAAAGATATAAAATTCTGGGCAGTACATTCATTATTATCGTTTGGATCCTATCGTATAGAGGTAAATTAAGGAGCTCCCAGCCTTTCATAGCCTGTTTAATTTGATTTACCAGGGGGTCAAAGTCACTGGTGAATAGTGCCGCGGTGTTTTGGGGGATAATAGTGCCCAGATATGTTAGCTTTTGGTTATTCCAGTCCAGAGAAACCAGTTGGTGAATTGTTAAGGAGGCATTATAGAAGAATTTCAGTACTTCTGTTTTGTGTTTATTGAGGGCATATCCAGAGTATAGACCAAACATATCGAGCAGACTCCACAGTCTAGGCAGTGATTCCTCTGGATTGGTCATGAAGAGGAGGACATCGTCTGCATAAAGTGATACCTTATGCTTTGTTCCCCCATCTCTCATTCCGCTGATCTCGTGATCCTCTCTAATTGCCTGCGCTAATGGCTCAATGTAAATAGCAAAGAGCAGCGGCAAAAGCAGGCATCCTTGATGGGTGCCCCTCCTCAGACCATGTCTCTGAGAGATGCCCCCATTCACGCTAACATACGCCTAAGGGGATGCATAAAGGCTTTTGATTGCTTTTGTGAATGTTAGGGGGAAGCCCATCCTGCCCAGGACTGCAAAGAGGAAACTCCAGATAACCCTATCGAATGCCTTTTTGGTGTCACGGCTCAAGATACATGAAGGAGTATGTTGCCTGTTAATGATATCTATTGCATTTATGGTTCGCCTCACGCCTTCTGGGACCTGTTTTCCCTCTATGAACCCTGTTTGATCTGGGTGTATTAGACCTGTTAGTATGGGGTTTAATGGGGTTGCTATTATGGCCATAAGAATCTTGTAGTCAACATTTAGCAATGAAATGGGCCTATATGAGCCACATTCTTTGGGGTCCTTCCCTTCTTTGTGTATTACCGTGATGGTAGTGTGATTCCACGAAGGGGGCACTGCCTCTCCTTCGATCCAGACCGGATTAAAAACATTCTTTAATAGAGGTGTTATTTCAGGTGAGAAGGTTTTATAAAATTCATTGCCGAACCCATCCGGGCCTGGACACTTTCCCACCTTGAGAGTTTTTATGACAGATGCAATTTCAGCCCTTGAGAGTGGTGTCATTAATGCTTGTTGTTGGTCCTCCTTAAGCCTGGGGAGCCTCAGTCGCCTTAGGAAACTGTTAGCTTCCTCCAGGTACATATCTTTCTGTGGTTGATAGAGTGTTTTGTAATATGTAATAAAGGATTCAGCTATCTTTTCTCACTTATGTGAGGTGTCGAATGCCTGTAATGTTAGCTCTGGCAGCCCTTTGTCCGTGTCTGTAGGCGAAGAGCCTAGTTGCTCTTGATCCCCCAATAGAAGGACTGTTTTAGGTATAGGAGGGCTTTTTCTGTTTCAGTTTTATTTATATGTTGTATTTTACTCTTGATGGTTTTTATCTCTACTTCTCTATCCTTAGTCCATTTTTGGTTTTGTTGTGCCTCCTGCATTCTCAGCTGTTCATACAGGGTGTCCAATTGTTTCTTTCTTTCTCTTTTTTTGATGTGTAGCTATAGATATGATTTCCCCCCTTACCATTGTTTTTATTGTGTCCCATAGTATCTGTGCTGTTATTCCAGGGTTATCATTTGTTTCTATTGTTTGTTTAATTACTTTCTTCACCTCCTCCCGGACTCCTTCATCCCTTAGCAAACTAGTATTCAACCTCCACTGGGTTAGTTTTCTTGGGAGCTCCAGTTCTACCTCTGCTATTATGGGTTGGTGATCTGACAGGGTGGCTGTACCCACCCACATCGAATGGAAGAGGGGGAGGTCCCTGGTGTATGTAAAAAACATATCAAGTCTAGAATATATTCTACGTCTAGAAGAGTAAAACTTAAAGTCCTTAGCTAGCGGGTATTTCTCCTTCCATATGTCTGCCTTGCCCATGTCCTTTATCATCCTAAAAAAACATCTCAGCCATTCTGCCATCTGGTGTGGGGATTCCTGAAGTGGAATCTAGCTTCCTATTCAAAATTACATTCCAGTCTCTCCCAGCAATTATAGTACCCTTCGCTCTCTGCTATGGTTTTAAGCAGATCAGCGTAGAAATTAATGGGCGATCCTGGAGGTGCAATATACATTAATCAGAGTGACCTGGACATCTTGGATCTTTCCTACCACCAGGACATATCTGGCTTCTGTATCCACCACCACCTCTACCTCCTCAAAGGGAAGAGAGGCGGACAATAAAATGGCTACCCCCTTTCTTCCTTTGTCTAGAGAAGCATGGTATAGTTTTGGAAACACTTTGTTCTTTAATTTTTGGACCTCTGTGAGACTCAGATGGGTCTCCTGAATAAAATAAATTTCACTCCTTTGATCTCTGAGGAACTTTTGTAATTGCTTTCGCTTAATAGGATGCTTTATCCCATTGATATTATAAGATAGTAGTCTAGTATTAACCTGAGCCATCATCTTGTCGGTGTAGTCGTCTGTCTGTTCTATTTGTTTTTTCCCCTATTTTTTTAACTCTTGCCCTCCCCTCTGTGTAGTCCCCTTCCGTACCTTGAATTTTATTATTCTGTAATCAATTATTATTGTTGTTCCAATGATGAGCATAGATATTGTTTCGTGTTTTCTCAAGAAGAATCCTGTGCTTCTGGTAAGAAATCTGGCATAACAATTTAACCTTGTCCCAAGTCCGAGACCAAAACTGAGTGAACCTCATAACCTTTTCCCAACTTTCCCCACTAAATGGGGATATAATCATAATATTACTAAAAAAAAACCTTTTCCTTCCTCAAAGCAACAACAGCATGTATATAATGTAAACGTGTGTAACAAAACGCCAGAGTCCAGCCACTCCGTAGACCCCTCCAGATCAAGGGAGGCAGTCCGGACCCCAACTGGATGGACTGAGTTAGTCCCTTCTCCACAGTAAGTACTGTAATCCCTTCCCAAACCTGGGGTTTCTTCTTATGATAAGAGGCGATGCTCCTACATGTGACAACACTTCCTAGGTCAGCCCTGTTCAATTGGAATGAGCTGGTTTGTGCCTTTCTTGAGGCACTAGGCCCACTATGTTGGAATTGGGCTTGCCTATCTGGGGGCTATCTTTAGGCAAATTCCTTTGCCTCACAGGCATGGCCAATGTCAGCAGCATGGCTAGTATCAGACTTACCTTCATTATCAATCAATCAATCAATCACTTTATTTAACCAGGCATAAACACCATTGAGCAAGCTCATTTTCAAGGTGGTCCTGGGCACCATTAGAGGTCATTTCCTCTCGCCCCCCCCCCCTGCTATTTTCCCTATGGGGGTTGGGGGAATCCTCTGGCCCATCTGACCAGGTCTCCCTTTCACTCCCTCCTTATCTAGGGCATCCACCATTCCCATCTTGTATATCGGTTGCACCATGGTTACATCCGCGTGCACCGCTCCCCTTCCCCCGAACCCAGCAAACATGGCATTCCTTCCACCTCTCGTTGGTATTTTTTCATGTGCGATAAATAATTCTAATAACGTGGTTAGTAAAGTTCGGCTCCCCACTGGAGAGTATAATTCGGTAGGTGGACTGTCACAGTGGTAATACCCTCTGTCTCCCCAACCCCTTCAGTAAGAGGACAAAGGGAAAACCAATCCATCAAAATTGTATATTTACAGTACGATTCAGTGTCTTCCAATGCTTGTGCAGCTCCCCCCGTCTCCAACCCACGTCATCCTGTTAATACGAGTCCCATGCCTCGGTTCCCGCGACCCTCCCCTAGGAAAGATTCTGAGGAGTTCACGTCAGGATTAACTAGGGGATGCCCTCTGACACCAAGATTCCCATAAGATCTGCACCTCGGACCTCCCCCTTCAGCTCTAAAGCTCTTAATATTTGTGTCTCCCAGGAAGGAGAGAGAAAGCAGAACCCCTACATGTGTGCAGGACCCATCAGATGCAACATTAGAAGGGACAGAGAGAGCTGCAGCCCCCCACTTTGTTTCTGCATTCCCAAACATTCAGCATTGTATCTCAGTCAACAAGGTTGCATTTCTGTTTTATTATTAGTTTCCCCATTCCCCCACTCGGAATCCCACTTAGACAACCAGTTAACATAGGAAAAAGCCAGCTTTGGCCTGTACATTTTTCCAAAAGCATTTTTAGAAAAATAATGTTCATTAGTACATGTTGAAGGTTTCAGTTCTGCCATTGATCAAATCAGAAAGGGCTCAACCTCTCCAGTCTCTCCAAGCAGGGCATTTCTCCTGACCCCCTTCCCCGCAGCTCACAGCGTTCCATGCCATGATGTTTATGAGCCAAAAGTGCCACAGGGCTTTACCTGTTCACAGTGTATGAGGGGCAGAAAAAGAGAGAGAGAAAACAACAAGTTGTCAGAAATACCACTGACCCGATCACTGTCCTGAATCCCTCGTGTCTGCTTCCATCTCCTCGTTGGGTTCTGCCATGTCTGTCTGTCCCGAGCCAAAATGTCTTCTATGAGGACTGAGGAGCTGTAATTCTTTAGCATTGTGCAGATGTCTGCCCTCAGCATAGTGGTTTGTGTTGGTCAGGTTTGGTGCTGTTTAGTGGTTCCTTGACGCGCCACTGCCCAGGCTGATTGCACTAATTCCTTCTCAAAGCGTTCCTTGACCAAATGTGGGACTGCAATGCCCACGCCCGCCAGAAACTGAGATGCAGCAATTAGATCCGCATATACTCTGGTGCCTTTACTCATCTCGACCCTTAAGCGAGCAGGGTACAGAATTTGTGCTTTTAGATTTTTAGCCCGCAGCTGCTTCAAGATGGGGCAGAACTACCATGGTGTAGTCATTATCAGTAGTGATGCGGTGGTCCCCATAGGAAATAACTCTCATTCTCCAGGCTCTATGAAGGATCTCTTTCTTGGCATTGTAAGATGTCAATTTGGCAATAATAGATCTAGGACGGGCACCCAGGTTGTTAGGCCTTTGTACCAGTGAAGCGATGCACCCTGTCCATCGCCACATCAAAGTCGGGGGGAAGCTTCTGTGATTGTTTCAGAACTTTCTGAAGAAAAGAAATCATGTCTGTGGTCCACAACTCAGCTCCCTCCGGGACCCCATAAACTCATATTTTGCCGTCTGCTCCTTCCCTCAATGTCATCCAGTTTGTTTGTTAATTCCCTTTCTCTGGCAAGAAGGAACAGTAGGAGCCTATCATGATGATCTGCTTGTTCAGACACATTCGTTAGACCCAGTTCTAACTGATCTGCTCTGTGCTCAATTTTGGCTGTGTCCACTTTCTGTTCTGTTGACGAGACATCTATCTTGGAGACTGTTTCAGCAGTTTGTACTATAGATGCTACCAACTGTAAGCACTCCTCCTCTGAGGTGGTCAGTATCACCATGCAGGCCTCTTCCTCCCCAGTCTCAGACATTGGAGATGATTTTTCAATTTGCAGCATTAGTTGGAGTTTCTGTACCGGAGTCTGAACGTTCCTGGAAAGGACCGCCTTTGATCTTGTAGATTTTGCTAGTGATTGCATATCATTTTACCAGTGAATGCCTATTGATTTGACTTGGGGCTAGGCAGACGAAGAACTAAGCCGCCATCAAGCTGGTGACGTCACCGGAAGCCCAACCTTCAGTTTCTTGAGTTCCTCCAGGACTCTTGCCTCCGTGAAAGGACTTGTGTTGGCTCCCTTGAGGTGGTGAGCCTTCCTGTAGAGAAATTGTCCTTTGCCTGCTTCCTCCTGTGTAAAAACTGAGCAGAAGTATTTGTTCATAACCTCTGCTTTCTTCCCATCATCTTCTGTTTGCTAGTCACTGCTCTTAGCCAATCTAACTGTTCCCCCTTCCGGGGGGGGGGGGCTATGGCTGCCTCCATGGCCTGGCCTGTTTCATAAATGTGTCTGCTGCAGATATCTGTGCAGCTGCCACTTGGAGCTCTGTCCACACCTTCACCAAGCACTACAGTTTGGACTTTGCCTCTCAGCGCAGGGCCAATTTCTGCCTAGCAGTGCTCCAGGGCCTTCTCTCCTGAGCTCATGGCTGCTGATCTGTTCTCCTCCCTGTGTTTTCCTCCTGATCATGCTGGGAACTGCTTGGGACTCAGTCCTACTGGTGTTGGCCTGCTACAAGAGACTTCCTCGAAGTAAGATAGTACAGTTACGTAAGAACTTACTGTAACAGTAGATCTTCGAGAGAAGCTCTTGCAGCAGGTCCTGCTTTCCCTCCCTCCTTCCCCCTGCTGTTCCATGTTCTTTGTTCCTTTTGCACTACTTCTGCCTTTTCTTCCTTGGCTCTTGGGAACCCCCTTGGTTCTCCATTTGCTGCCTGCTTGAGGTCTCCAGCGGGAGAACTGAGATAGGTGTGGGGGACCATCCGCCTTCATAAGACATGCTGACGTTGGTGGTGGGCAGTCCCCCATAGTAGACTGCTAGCTAGAAAGTTTTCCATGCAGTCCTGGCACCTGGTGGTTTAGGCTTGCTGCAAGAGCTTCTATCGAAGATCTACTGTTATGGTAAGTTCTTACGTAACTGTACTTTCAGCAGCCAGGGGCAAAAAAGAGGGGGTGGCAGAGGTGGTGGTGCCTCCATGGCCCCTGCAGCAAGAGTCCCCCCAAGGATGCACAGTGGCAGGTTGTGGGGTGTCATTCCCCTCCCATTCAGTCCCTATCCCAGGTCCCAGTCGAGGGTCGGTTGCACCACTTCTTACCACAATGGTCTGCCATTACCTCAGACAAGTTGGTTACTAGAAGTGTTGGGCAGAGGGTTGCTTCTTGATTTCGATGTTCTCCTGCTGTACTGGCTCAGAGCTCCTTGGGAGTCTAGGGTGCCAAAGGCAAGCCTGTGTCATGAGCCGACATTGATGACCTCCTGCTGTGTGTGGTGATAGCCTGTATTCCAGATGCTCTGACCACTCAGGGATATGTGGCTTGATACTTCCTGGTCCCAGAGCAGATGGGGGGAGGGCTGGTGCGAATACTGGATCTGCATGATCTGAACCAGTTCATGCAAAAGCGCAAGTTCAGGATTGTCACTCTGACTCAGATCATTCTGCCTCCAGAGCAGGGCGTGTGGTTCTGTTCACTGCACCTCCAGAATGAGTTCTTTGACATCGTAATCTGTCCATCCATTGCCTGTACCTTAGGTTCTGTGCAGAGGGGATCTTGTACCAGTTACAGGTCATGCCCTTCGGCCTCTCGTCCATGCCCATGTGTGGCACAAGGGCATCAGGGTGTATCCCTACCTGGACAACTGGCTGATAACCCAGTTGTTCAAAGAGGTTGTTTAGAGGACCTGTCAGTACTTGTGCCTTCTAGTCAACCCCACCATGTCAGAGCTGGTCCCCTGGCAGGTGAGCAGATTCATTGGGAAGAATTAGACTCCATGTGGCCATTGGGCAGAACTAGACTCCCTGCGGGCCTAGGCCTATCTCCTGGCAGACCAAGCATCAGATCTTGCTTACTTTGCCTGATCATTTCAGTTTGGGGGCTAATACCCTGGCCATGACTTCCTGCAGCTGCGGGGGTATATGGCATCCTCCACCAGCATGATGCATTGGGCTCACTGATGGGTGTGTCACCTGCAGTGGGAGTTGGGCTAGCAGTGGTCCTAGCACCTAAGTCGCTTGGACCAGCCAGTATGGTGACCCAGCTTATGTGGAATACCAGCCAGTGATGGCTGTTCCTACAACATCTGGAGGAAGGAGTCCCTTTTATCTGCCCAGAACCACCTATCACACTCACGATGAATGCGTCTCTGGTAGGGTGGGAAGCATGCCTGGGAAACCACAGAGCCCATGGGTTCTAGTCACACCAGGAGTCCCAACAACACATTAAGCTGCTGGAACTTCATGCAGTGTGCCAGGCTTGGACAGAATTTGCTTGATTGATTCAGGGTCAGGTTGTTTTAATCTAGACGGACAACATGGCCACCATGTTTTACCCAAGCAGGCAAGGTAAGACACAGCCTTTCCTTTTTTTTTTTTTTAACATGTCATGATTTTTGTCTCCTGGTCAGAGTGATCCCTCACTGGCCACCGGCACCCACACCCCTGGAGTCTGTCTTGGCATGCAAATTTATACACCCCATCGCACACTCTGGCCTATGGCAGCATCCCCCCCTCTAGGGACCTGTGGCAACGGAGCTGTCGAAGACGCCTCTCAACTCCAGGGGCACAGGGCTGGCAATCAGCTGCTGAGGTCACCCCACCAATTTTCCACTAGTATTTTGTTCTCCTTTGGAGCCAGTCTTGCAGTGGCATTGCACCGATGTGCAGACACCCCGGCATGCTCTTCCCCTCGAATATGCTGCCATCTGAGTGCACCTAGCCTCCGCTAGGTTGTCACTGCAGCATGGTGCGTGGCTCTCACCCACCCCGAAGGAAGGAGAGCAGTCGCTGGATGTTCAATCCTTCCTTCCCCCTGCCTGCCCCTGGTGGCCCGAGTCCGTTCCCGAACTCAGGTCGCCGGCATGGCACAAGGTGTGGCGTCCAGCACCTCAACCCTCAGCACCACCAGGCCAGCCGAGACAGCCTTTCCACTGTGTCAGGAAGCTCTCCATACCTGGACAGTCATGCACAGCCTTGGTGTAGATCTCTTGGTGATCTATGTCACAGGAGAAGACAAGTCAGCTAGCACATGCTCTCAGCCGGATCAGAGCAATGTTGCATGAGTGGTTCCTGTATCAGGAGGTGGTAAACTACCTGTTCTCCCAGTGGAATACCACTCTGGTGGATGTTTGCCTCCTGGGAAAATAAAAAGCTGACGCAGGTCTGTCCCCCCGCAGTCCTAGGCACTGTTGTGGGATGCCATTGCAAGGCTCTGGATCCCATGCATTCTGTACTTTGTCCCTCCCTTCCCATTGTTCCATAAGGTTGTGGTCAAGGCCCAGAAGGGCAAGGTGTGGATGATCCTGATAGCCCCAGACCGGAACAGACAGCTCTTGTATCTGGAGCTCCTGAACCTCAGCAGCAGGCCTCTGTGGAGGTTGCCTCTCCACCCAGATCTGTTGACCAGACAACAGGGGAAGGTCCTGCACCCAGACCTTCACTCCCTGCACTTCTTAGCCTGGTTGCTGAGCGTCTAGAGTTCCAGGCTCTGGGCGTTTCAGAAGATGTCTTCCATGTGGTGGATACATATAGTAAAGAGTCGACTCCTAAATGCTATGCATTTAAGTGGAAGAGGTTCTCAATCTGGTTTCAGGGTAAGGAACTTGATCCCCTTATCTGCCACATGGTGAACATCCTTGACTAACTTCGGTCCCTCTCTCAGAAAAACTGCAAGCGCAGCTCTTAAGGTGCATCTGGCAGCCATCTCTGCCTACTGGTCTGAGCTGGTATGCCGATGGCGGCCCAGGAGAAGGTGGCCAGACACTTTTTCAAAGGCCTGGATCACCTGTTCCCTCGGGTGCGTGACCCTCTACCTCCATGGGACCTACTGCTGGTGTTCCCAGTGCTCATGGGCAAGCTGTTTGAGCCAATGTACAGATGTGAGATGTCACAACTGTCATGCAAGACTGCCTTCTTGGTGGCCATCATGTAGTCAAAAGGATCAAGTGCACTCCAGGTGCTCTCATTGTAGTTTTTTATCTGGTCTTCCACAAGCACAAGGTTCACCCCACTAGAAGTTCCTCCCAAAAGTCTTAGCAGAGTTTCGCCATAACCAGGTGATTAACTTGCCAGCATACTTTACCAACTCGATCTCAGAGGCCGATCGCAGGCTCCATACCTTGGACCTGTGGAGGGTGCTGTCTTCTTATAAGGAGAACGTGGCTGGAGTGTGGTGTTAGGCTTACCAGCTGTTTCCAACATACGCTGAAGCTGCACATGGCAGACTGGCAGCAAAGCAGACAATTACCAGGTGGATTACATCCTGCATTGACCTGTGCTTATAGGTTGGTGGGTAGGGAATCACCCAAGGGGCTTAAGGCTTTATTCCACTAAACATATTGCTACCTTGGTGGCTTCTTCCAGGGGTATCCCCATTACAGAGATATGCAGGGTTGCAGCCTAGAGTAAATCCCACACCTTCATATCCCATTGCACTACTGCCATAATGAGTCATCAGGGTGCTACTTTTGGGTCCTTGGTCCTCCAGTCTATGTTCACCAAATAGGGGTGCATGTCTTGACGCTTCCTCCTGGAGGACTGCTAGGAGTCTGCCAGAATATGGATAGTGAACTGTATCCACATGGTTAGAAATATAGGTTTTTCACCTGTAACTATAGTACACATCCACACAACCCACCCAATCTCCCCTGCCAAGTTACATCTAGATCCCCTGCTTTCAGCATGCAGAAAATCTGATGTCACAGAGCAGAGCCAGAGAATATACCAACTGGGAGGTGGGAGGAACTTAACTTAAAGATTTCTGACGACTCATCTGCCTCCAGCAGAACTACCAGAGCATGCATGTGAACTGTATACCACTAGTAACCTAAATATCTAGAGTCGCAGGTGTAGTTCAGTAGCCACACTCTTTTTTTTTTTTTTGCTGCTCCTCAGTGGGATCCCCCATCTGGAGGGTGCCCCCAGCCCTGCCCCCCCGGCGTCCACCAGCTGGTGCTAGCATTTACCCCCAGGGCTTGCCCCCAACCCTCGCCGGAGACCGGATCCAGTGTGGCCAGTGCCATGGCTAGCCAGTAGCAGGGCCTGCGAGGTGTCCTCCTTCATCCTGCCGCACTGCTCTTTTTCTAATTTTTCATGCCCCCTTGCGGGTGCACGGTGTGCAATGATGCCTACGATGGGGTCACGCATTCTCCCGTACGCACTCACATCAAGCATCTGCTGCACTCCCACCCCATGCTGTTGCAGCTCCGTGTCGCTGAGCCCTAGCCCCTGCTAGGGGTCAGGCGTGTACCAGCCGCTGGTCCCCCCCTCCCTGGAGATGGAGAGCAGTTCATCAGATGCTCGATCCATCTCCTCCCCTGTCAACCCACGGCAGCATTATCCACACTCTTGACAGTTCCACTGGAACAGTCTGATTTGCCATATGTCTTTGAGCTAAACTCCTTCCATCACCTAGGTGTTATATTCCCTGACTCTGCCCCTCCCCC
This sequence comes from Neoceratodus forsteri, assembly GCA_016271365.2. Lineage (NCBI taxonomy): Eukaryota > Metazoa > Chordata > Ceratodontiformes > Ceratodontidae > Neoceratodus > Neoceratodus forsteri. The sequence continues at coordinate 1,466,200,862 of CM057452.1, forward strand.
AGAAAATGGAAGAGGTTCTTCATTTGGTGCCAGGGCAAGGGGCTTGATCCCCTTGCCTGCCCTGTGGCAAGCATCTTGAATTACCTCTGGTCCCTTTCTCAGCTGATGCTGCGAGTGACGACCCTTAAAGTACACCTGACACCCATCTCTGCTTACTAGGCATGGGCTGAGGGTGGTCAGGCACTTTTTCAAGGGCCTGTACCACCTGTCCCTTCTGATGTTTGAACCATCTCCACTGTGGGACTTACTGCTAATGTTGGCAGTGCTCAAGGGCAAGCCATTTGAGCCTATGCACAGGAGTGTGATGTCACGTCTGTCATGGAAGACAGCCTTCCTGGTGGCCATCACGTCAGCAAGAAAAATTGGTGAACTCCACACATTCTCAGTGGAGTCTCCCTGTCTGGTCTTCCATAGATCAGAGTCGTTCTTTGCCCCAACCCGAAGTTCCTCCCGAAGGTAAATCAGTTTCACCTTAACTAGGTGATTAACATACTGATATACTTTACTAACTCATCTTTGGAGACTGACTGCAGGCTTCATACCCTAGGCCTGCAAAAGGCACTCTCTTACTATGTAGTGTGCATGCCCGGAGTTCAGGCAGAGGCTTGCCAGTTGTTTTTCACTTATGTTGAAGCTGCGCCTGGCAGTCCAGCAACAAAGCAGACGATTGGCAGGTGAATCACATGCTGCATCGACCTCTTCTATAGGCTGGCTGGTAGGGAGCCTCATGTAGGGGTTACAGCTAATTCTACCAGACATACTGCCACCTCAGTGGCTGCTTCCAGGGACATCTCTATCCTGGAAACCTGTAGGGCTGCTACCTGGAAGTCAGCACACACCTTCATTTCCCAATACCACATCGACCTTGAGCCATGCTGTGATGCTTGCATGGGACCTCAGTTCTTTAGTCCCTGTTTGCCAAATAGGGGTGCTCGCCTTGCCCCCTCCTTCCCGGAGAAATGCTAGGAGTCTGCCAAGTATGAATAGTGAATTATATCCGTGCCCCTAGAAAAATAGGTTACTCACCTGTAACCATAGTTCTAGGAGTGCTATATACTGTATGGTGGAACGTCGTTCTCCACCGAAATCCATCGTTGTCGAAATCTTGTAGTCACACACTAGTGACGTTCGCAGTGCTGCAGAACAATTTTTTCTACTGCACTGTGAACGTCACACACTGTCCTCGAGCAGCAATTGACAGTTAGGGCACACTCCATAGAAAGGACACATAGCGAAAGCAGCAATGTCGGCGGCAGTACTAATGTTTAGCGTTAAAACATTCAAAATGTAAAATTCTGAAACAGTTAAAATGTCAAGCGTGAACACGTTCAAAATGTAAAGTTCTTTTTTCCTTCTAGTAACCCAGCAAAAATGTTTGGAAGCAGAAACATGCTGTTGTGATTTTTATTTCTCAAAAAAATGATGTTCCACCATACACTATAAAGAAAAGTGCATAGGGAACAGTTGACAACAGGGCATCTTTCACCTCATTGGGACTATGACGACGGATTACCTCTCGAGGTAATCCGTCGTCATTGTGCCAACTCGGTGAAAGAATAGCCCTGTTGTCAACTGTTCCCATGCACTATCCTATATATTGTTCACCTACATACAACCCACCCACCCTGCCCTGGCAAGTGGCACATGGATCCCTGCTTCCAGCATGCAAGACCTGATGTCACAGGGCGGAGTCAGGAGATGTTCTCCCAGGGTGGTGGGAGGAGCTTAGCTTAAAGACATCTGGAAAATCAGACTGTTCCAGTGGAACTGCCAGAGTGTGGATGTGAACTATATACCACTCTTAGAACTACAGTTACAGGTGAGCGACCTATTTTTTTTCTGCTGACATTGTCTTTGTTTCTATAATGGTTATTATAAATCCTGTTAAAGACTTCTTTTTTATGTTAAATGTTTTTTAAATAAATACAATAGGTTGAATCAGCGCTGATGGTTCGTAATACCCATAAGAGAGTGAACCTACAAAAGGTCCCTGCATGCAGTTTTTGCAAACATTGATTGTTCCACTTTTTTATGTGGGGCATATTTTCAAAATTAAATTTTTTTAACAGTAATCAGTATGTTAAAAATCATACAATTTGTGCTTTGCCATTGACTCACAGTCCTCTCACCCACAGGATCCATGAGGCAACATTCTTGATGAGTACTACGATGCCTCAGCATGTTGTTTTTTTTTGTATGTACCGGTAAGAGTATTTAGAATGTTTAGAAACAAGGCAACCACCACACAGTGTGGTTTCACATAGGTACAGGATCACAGTCGAGCCACACAAAGGCGAGGGTCTTGTATTTCAAGAGGGTGGACTTTGCTAGCGTGGCTTGGGGATGGCTATCAAAGAAGCCCTGGCAAGGAGAGAAGCAGGAGGGGGGTTTAGAAGCAGTGGGCAAACCTAAAAGGAGCCATAGTGGAGGCAACAAACCAGTGCATTAGGCTAAGAAACAAAGGGAAGAGAAGGAAGAAACCACTATGGTTCTCAAGAGAGGTAGCAGAGAAGGTTAGGACCAAGAGAGTGGCATTCAGAAAATATAAGGGGACTCAGAAGGAGGAGGATAGGGTGGTGTACCCGAATTGTCTGAAGGAAGCAGGAAAAGCTGTTAGGAGCGCAAAGACGCGAACAGAGGCTAGATTAGCACAGATGGTGAAGAGAGAGGATAAGACATTCTATAGATACATCAGTGAAAGAAGAAAGTCCGAGGGTGGGGGGGATTGTAAGGCTCACAGGGGAAGAAGGAGAGTGTGTGGAGGGAGACCAGGAAAAGGCATCAATTCTGAACAAGTCATTTCTATTTGGTATTCTAAAGAATGGGAGGAACAGGGACCACAGCTAGGCATAAATGTAGAGAGGGAGGTGGACGCCAGTCCATTTACAGAAGACAGAGTCCTAGAGGAGCTCACAAAACTAAAGGTAGACAAGGCAATGGGACCAGATGGCATACATCCCAGGGTTTTGAGGGAACTAAGGATGGAGCTTGCAGCACCACTGACAGCCATGTTCAGTGAGTCACTCAGCACTGAGGGTGGTTCCAGAGGACTGCAGGATGACACACGTGGTCCCCCTACATAAAAGTGGTAGCAGGGAGGAGGCAGCAAACTACAGGCCGGTCAGCCTCCCCTTAGTAGTAGAGAAAATAATGGAGGCATTGCTTAAGAAGAGGATTGTGGAACACTAGGAATCCAATGGTGCACAGGATCAGAGGCAGCACAGATTCCCTGCAGGAAGATCATGTCAAACAAATCTGATAGATTTTTTTGACTTGCTGATGAAGGAGGTGGACCTGGGAGGAGCGATAGATGTTGCCTACCTTGATTTCAGCAAAACCTTCGACACTGTTCCACATAGGAGACTGGAGAACAAGTTGGAAAGCCTTGGTACAGGACACATGGTGGTGAACTGGGTTAGAAGCTGGTTAGAGGATAGGAAGCAGAGGGTGGTGGTAAATCGGATCCAGTCCTAGGAAGGGGGAGTGACCAGTGGGGTACCTCAGAGATCAGTCCTGGGGCCAGTCCTTTTTAATGTCTTCATTAGCGATATTGCAGAGGGGCTGGAAGGGAAAATGTGCCTGTTCGTAGATGACAACAAGATCTGCAACAGGGTAGACACTCCTGATGGGATGGAGAGAATAAGGCGGGACCAAGGGAAAACTGGAAAAATGGTCTGAGGAGTGGCAGCTGAGGGTCAGTGCAAAGAAGTGCAAAATCATGCACCTGGGCTGCAGAAACCCTGGGAAGAGCTACAGGATGGGGGGCGGGGGCTGATGGCCACCAGGGAAAAAGGATTTGGAAATTATCAGATGACCTAAAGGTAACCAAGCAGAGTACAGAGGTTGTAGGGAAGGCCAGTGGCATGTTGGGGTGCATAGGAAGGGGCATCACTAGCTAAAGAAGAGAGGTGGTGATACCACTATACGAAACACTGGTAAGGCCTCATCTGTAATACAGTGTACAGTTCTGGAGGCCGCATCTTCAGAAGGACATAGACAGGGTGGAGGCAGTTCAGAGTAGTGTTGCTCAGATAGTATCCTAGAAATCAGGATACCAACAGATACCTCCAATTTGGCTAGATAGTTGCTGTGGTAGGATAGTAGTGCTATCTGACCATGGATCCTACCAACTAGGATACCTGGATCCTAACCAAGATCCCATCACTATCTGGCCCCAGATCCTAATTATCTGCTGTAGGATCTGTGGATCCTAATTAGGATACCTGGATCCTAACCAGGATCTATCACTGTCTGGCCCCGGATCCTAACTGTCTGTCCTAGGATCCATGGATCCTAACCAGGATCCATCACAATCTGACCCTGGATCATGCATCTGTCTTTGGCAGGATATCTGGTAGGATCCAAGTCAGGATAACAGCATTATCTGACATATAGTAGTAGAATCCACAAAAGCACTGTCTGAGCAACACTAGTTCAGAGAAGGGCGACTCAGATGGTGCAGGGCTTACACTAGATGACATATGGGGAGAGAGTGAAGGACCTCAACATGTATACACTGGAAGAGAGGAGGGAACAGGGGATATGATAGAAACCTTCAAGTATCTTAAGGGCACAAACAAGGTGCAAGTGGAAGAAACATTTTAATATAGGAGGGGTACAAGAACAGGGGGACACAATATGGGATGGGAAGGGAGCAGGATAAGGGGAAATGTGAGGAAGTTTTTTTTTCACAACAAGGGTGGTGGATGCATGGAATAGCCTACCCCAGGAGGTAGTGGGAGCATCCACAGTGGAGGGATTTAAACATGCATGGGATAGGCATAAAGGAACCCTAGAGGTGGGAAGGAGAAGCTAAAGCCGATGACCAGATAGAGATATCAGCTCCCAATTAAGGTAGGAAAATTGGGCAGACTGGATGGGCCTGGCGGTCCTTATCTGCCGACAGTCTCTCTGTTTCTATGTTCCTATCAGCCAAAAATGATGTCATGAGTTGTAATTTACTGTCTGATTTTAACAGGTTACTACAGCTCTGCCTACAAGAGTTGTGCCCTTCTGACCCCTGTTTGTTTCAATAGACTGCACTGTATGACTAAGTGAAGTCCCCATCCTTACTAAGTCTGTGTTTTTAGGTGGTTTCAGGTGAATTCAGTGAAGATAGTGAGGTCTACAACTTCACCCTCCATGCCGGGGATGAGCTGACACTGATGGGCCAGGCAGAGATCCTCTGTGCCAAAACAGTGAAGGAAAAGTCCCGCTTCAACAGCATCTTGAGGAAGTTTGGCAAGACAGGCACCCTTAGCAAGCAGGTCAGGGGTAAGATGCCGTGCCTCATTTGCATGAACCACAGGACCAATGAGAGCCTTAGCTTGCCGTTCCAGTGCAAGGGAAAGTTTAGCACCCGCAGCCCACTGGAGATCCAGATGCAGGAAGGGGAGCACACCATCCGCAGTATTATCGAGAAAGTCCGCTTGCCCGTAAATGTAACAGAGCCGAGCCGCCCGCTTCGAAATCTCTATGACCAGCATATAATCCGAGAGGGACATCGATACAAGCTTGTCAGTATCATATCCAAGACCGTTGTCTTATGTTGCATCCTTCGCAAGGAGGAAGTCATCCCCTTTCACTTCCTGCTGCTGACAGACATGCCTCGCTTTGTGCTGGCTGAAGGGCTACTTTGTGGTGACCCCCACTTTGAGAAACTGGTCCAGGAGAGTGCCCTGTTTTGCCAGGAACGCTTCAACCCTGATGAATATTCAAAGGCGGTGCGGGAGGTCAAGACAGACTTCAGTGAAGATTGTGCCAGTCCTCGAAGGATTAGAGTGTGCCTACAGGGCTTTACCTCAAATTCGCTGAATTATGCCCGAGAGGAGCCGACCCAATCCTTCCAGCGCCTCTCTCTTTGTGTTTACAGTGGTGCTGTCCACACGAATGAGGAGCTTAATGTCCAGAACTGTCGGGACTCGATTGGGGAGCAGCAAATCATGCCTCATGAGCTCCTAACCCCAACAGAGACTGTGGACACAGACAGGGAGTATGTGACACCTGATTGGGCGGACAATGAATTTAGGACTCAGGAACAATTGGAGATCCCTTATGAGGAGCTGTGGACCAATCAAAATACTGGGAATTATTCAGAGCCCAGCAGTAATCTACCAGAATTGGAATGTGGAAATAAAGCACAACAGGATTTAATTACTTTTGTATCTTCTCCCTCTGTGAAAGTTCCCATTGGTTCTTCCCACATGCCTGTGATCCAAATGGAGAGACCCCAGGTGCCATCCCCACCCCCTGTACCTCCAAAATCAGAAGCTGTAAGTAGGAAGTGTGCTTCCTGTTTGTCTTCTTTTAAAATTTACTTTGATGAGTGTTTGCCAAGCTCTTCTGAAGGAAATGCAAAGTAAACTTTTCTGTCTCAATTGTTAGCTGATATGAAATCAGAATTATTGTCTCTAATGTTAGCTGATATGAAATCAGAATTATTGTCAACAGTTGAAGGGGCCGGGGGAAGGGTGCCTCTCGGAATGACAAACTTTTGCATTTTAACTCTAAAGGGAAGGGAAGCACTACAGAGTTCCCAGTGTATGCTGGCTTACCTACCGATTCTCTTCCTCTGCATATCTTTCTATTTTATGTTATTACCTCTCCTGGAAACAAACTTACCAGTATGAGTGGTTTCACATGTGTTCTTTGGGTGTGAGAACCACACAGTCATTCTGAGCGATTCTGGTACTCTTAGAAGAATAAAAGTGAAACCACTCATATCGCTAAGAGCACCTGTGGGAGAGATATGAAGTAAGAGATAAGACAGAACACTGTATGCAACCGCACTGAGATATTTATTTATTTGAACTGTGGTGACCAGATAAAGCACACTAGGCAAAGCTCCTTTCCAGATGCTACCCGGGAGGAAGGGAATATAGAACAAGGAGAGAAAGGGACAAAAAAGACAAATGTGAAAGTTCTAGTTCCTACCAAGATATGCACATACCTCAGCTGCTGTTGTCACAGAACGTATAAAGATATACCCATGCCTCGGGTGTACTAGACACAGTTCTTACAAAGATATACACATGCATCAGGTAAAATAGTCACAGTTCTTACAAAGATATACACCTGCATCGTGTGTAATAGTCACAGTTCTTACAAAGATATACACATGCATCGGGTGAAATATTCACAGTTCATACAAAGATATGCACATGCATCGTGTGTAATAGTCACAGTTCTTACAAAGATATACGCATGCATTATGAGTTATAGTCATAGATCTTACAAAGATACACACATGTATCGTGTATAATAGTCACAGATCTTACAAAGATATACACACGCCTCGGGTGTAATAGTCACAGTTCTTACAAAGATATACCCATGCCTTGGGTGTAATAGTCACAGTTCTTACAAAGATATACACATGCATCAGGTGTTATAGTCACAGTTCTTACAAAGATATACACATGCATTATGAGTTATAGTCATAGATCTTACAAAGATACACACATGCATCGTATGTTATAGTCATAGATCTTACAAACATAAACACATGCATCGTGTGTAATAGTCATAGATCTTACAAACATAAACACATGCATCCTGTGTTATAGTCATAGATTTTACAAAGATATACATATGCATCAGGTGAAATAGTCACAGTTCTTACAAAGATATACACATGCATTGTGTGTTATAGTCATAGATCTTACAAAAATATACACATGCATCGTGTGTTATAGTCATAGATCTTACAAAGATATACACATGTCTCATGTGTAATAGTCATAGATCTTACAAAGATATACGTATGCATCGTGTGTAATAGTCATAGATCTTACAAAGATATACACATGCATCGGGTGAAATAGTCACAGTTCTTACAAAGGTATACACCTGCATCATGTATGATAGTCACAGATCTTACAAAGATATACACATGCCTCGTGTGTAATAGTCACAGATCTTACAAAGATATACACATGCCTCATGTGTAATAGTCACAGTTCTTACAAAGATATACACGTGCCTCTGGTGTAATAGTCACAGATATTACAAAGATATACACATGCCTCGGGTGAAATAGTCATAGATCTTACAAAGACGTACACCTGCATCATGTGTAACAGTCATAGATCTTACAAAGATATACACATGCATCGTGTGTGATAGTCATAGATCTTACAAAGGTATACACAAGCATCGTGTGTAATAGTCATAGATCTTACAAAGATATACACACGCCTCATGTGTAATAGTCACAGATCTTACAAAGATATACATATGTATCATGTGTAATAGTCATAGATCTTACAAAGATATACACATGCATCATGTGTAATAGTCACAGTTCTTACAAAGATATACACATGCACTGTGTGTTATAGTCATAGATCTTACAAAGATAAACACATGCATTGTGTGTTATAGTCATAGATCTTACAAAGATAAACACATGCATCGTGTGTTATAGTCATAGATCTTACAATGATACACACATGCTTCGGGTGAAACAGTCACAGTTCTTACAAAGGTATACACATGCATCGTGTGTGATAGTCACAGATCTTACAAAGATATACACATGCACTGTGTGTAATAGTCATAGATCTTACAAAGATATACACATGCCTCATGTGTTATAGTCACAGTTCTTACAAAGATATACACGTGCCTCTGGTGTAATAGTCACAGATATTACAAAGATATACACATGCCTCGGGTGAAATAGTCATAGATCTTACAAAGATATACACATGCATTGTGTGTTATAGTCATAGATCTTACAAAGATATACACATGCATCGTGTGTGATAGTCATAGATCTTACAAAGGTATACACAAGCATCGTGTGTAATAGTCATAGATCTTACAAAGATATACACACGCCTCATGTGTAATAGTCACAGATCTTACAAAGATATACATATGTATCATGTGTAATAGTCACAGTTCTTACAAAGATATACACATACATCATGTGTTATGGTCATAGATCTTACAAAGATATACACATGCATTGTGTGTTATAGTCATAGATCTTACAAAGATATACACATGCATTGTGAGTTATAGTCATAGATCTTACAAAGATATACACATGCCTCGTGTGTTATAGTCATAGATCTCACAAAGATATACACATGCATCGTGTGTAACAGTCCTAGGTCTTATAAAGATATACACATGCATCGTGAGTTATAGTCATAGATCTTACAAAGATAAACACATGCATCGTGTGTTATAGTCATAGATCTTACAAAGATATACACATGCATCAGATGAAATAGTCACAGTTCTTACAAAGATATACACATGCATTGTGTGTTATAGTCATAGATCTTACAAAGATATACACATGCATCGTGTGTTATAGTCATAGATCTTACAAAGATACTCATGCATTGGGTGAAATAGTCACAGTTCTTACAAAGTTATACACATGCATCGGGTGTAATAGTCATAGATCTTACAAAGATATACACATGCCTCGTGTGTAATAGTCACAGATCTTACAAAGATAAACACATGCATCGTGCGTTATAGTCATAGATCTTACAAAGATATACACATGCATTGGGTGAAACAGTCACAGTTCTTACATAGGTATACATATGCATCTTATGTGATAGTCACAGTTCTTATAAAGATATACACACGCCTCATGTGTAATAGTCACAGATCTTACAAAGATATACACATGCCTCTGGTGAAATAGTCATAGATCTTACAAATATATACACATGCCTCAGGTGAAATAGTCACAGTTCTTACAAAGATATACAAATGCATCATGTGTTATAGTCATAGATCTTACAAAGATATACATATGCATTTTGTGTAATAGTCATAGATCATACAAAGATATACACATGCATTGTGTGTAATAGTCATAAATCGTACAAAGATATACACATGCATCATGTGTAATAGTCACAGTTCTTACAAAGATATACCCATGCCTCGGGTGTAATAGTCACAGTTCTTACAAAGATATACCCATGCCTTGGGTGCAATAGTCATAGATCTTACAAAGATATACCCATGCATCAATTGCATTGTTACAAGACTGAAGACCAAGTGTTGTCAGCCCTGAGGAATGCATATCTGTCATATCCAGAGGTCGCAAGTTTGTAGCTCCCACTGCACTGGAGTTTTGCAGATAGGATTGCCTCTGTGAAAGCTTGCAATTCTATGTGGATACCTGTTCAAGAATTTTGGCTACCCAGAGGACTTTCTGCAGTAGAAAATATCAGTGATGCCAGCACCAAGGCTATCTAGGAGGCTGAATCTGACTACCTTGCCTCTGACCTCCAGAATAACCATTACTCCCCATTGCAATTCTGAAAGGTTATTCACACTTTGATTCCCCCTCCCTCCAAGTCTTCATCCCTGTCCTTAAACCTGAGGACTCACCAGCCTGTGATCCTACAGCTGTTGCCTCCACCTTTAATTAATACTTCAACTCCTCAACCACTGCCTGTCCTACATCCACCTCCAGCTCTGATTCCTCTGTTCCTTCACCCTGTCCCCACCTTACCCGTCCCTTCCTTTTCTCTTCTCTCTGTCTGCTACACACTCTGTTCGGATCTCCTCAGACCCAGGGGTTGAAATCAAGTTTCCCAGCCACTAGCCAACAGGGCTAGTCGTTGAGAAAATACATAGACCCCAAAGAGTTTTCCATTGGCCTAACTGGTGTGCTTAGTGAAATTTTACCTTTTCTAGTACAAGCCAGCGGGGCTAATTTAAAGAAAATAGGCCAGCCTGGTGGCACCGAGGGTTGAGGTGCTGGACACCACACCTCGCGCCACGCCAGCAACCCGGGTTCGGGAACAAGCCCGGGTCATTGGGGGTCGGCAGGGGAGAGAGAGGATCGAGCATCTGGAGGACTGCTCTCCTCTATCAGGGGGGGTTCCAGGGTCAGCTCGGCATCACAGCGGGCCCCCGGTGGAGACCGGAGGCACTGCAGCGCCTTGGGCAGCACGTAGGGGAGACGTCAGGCGGCTGCCTTCCAGATGTCGGTGGGAGCATCCACGTCAAAGGCAGGGCAGCATTGCATGTCCTGCATCTGGAGTCCTAACCAGAAAATCCCTGCCACAGCTGCGGAGATGACGAGGATTCCAGGGACACTGCCCACATCCCACTGTCAGCCTCACGGCCGACCCGCAAACCAGATAATACCTCTCTAACCTCAGAAAGGCCGTCGCGGGAGGACGGGGTGTGATCCGGGGGGGCTAGGTCTGTCTGGGTGGTCGGGGAAGTTCCTCCGGGAATGTGCGGGGTTCAGACTGGGAGTAGAGGCAGTAGTCATGTGAATACCCCAGAAGGATGCCCAGGCATAGTGGAGCACAAAGAGAATTTGAGGGAAAAAAAAAAAAGGAAAATATTGTTAACCCATTTAAAACAAAATTGGTCAGCATTTGGCTAGTAGTCCGGTGCAAGGTTTGACCTCTGTAGACCCCAGCAACTGTCTTAACCCAGATGGGCCTGATCCTGAATTTGTTCACCTCTCTGTTCCTGCTATTAACCTGCCTGCTTCCTCTCTTCTTAACCTGTCTTTCCACATTAGCAAAGTTCCTGGTATTTGGTAGCATGCTAAAGTTCTCTTTGTTCACTAAGGGAGTGAAACTCCCAGAGGAAGGGGAAGGCAAGGGTCCACAGATAAGTGTCAGGGGCATCGATGGTAGGGAGGTGGACAGTAGTCCATTTATAGAGGAGAGAGAGTCCTAAAGGAACTCGCAGATCTGAAAGTGGACAAGGCAATGGGGCCAGACGTGATGCATCCAAGGATATTGAGGGAGCTCAGAGAGGTGCTGGCTGCACCTCTGACAGTCCTGTTCAATCATTCACTGGAGACAGGAGTGGTTCTGGAGGACTGGAGGAGGGCTGACATGGTCCCACTTCACGAAAGTGGTAGCAAAGAGGAGACTGGCAATTACAGACCAGTCAGCCTGACTTCAGTGGTGGGGAAATAAATGGAATCACAACTGAAGGAAAACATTGTGGTATACTTTGAATTCAATGACTTACAAGATCCGAAGCAGCAAGGATTAAAAAGGGGGAAGGTCATGTCAAGCAAATCTGATAGATTTATTTGACTGGGTGACCAGGAAATTGGATCAGGGTGGAGTGGTGGATGTGGCCTACCTGGATTTCAGCAAGGCCTTTGACGCCATTCCACATAGGAGACTCGCAAATAAGATGGGCAGCCTAGAAGTGGATTCAAAGATGGTACACTAGGTAAGAAATTGGTTGGGGGATAGGAGACAGAGGGTGGTGGTAAACGGAGTTCACTCTGAGGAAGGAAGGGTGACCAGCGGGGTGCCACAAAGATCAGTTCTGGAACCAGTCCTCTTCAGTGTCTTTATTAGCGACATTGCAGAGGGAATAGAAGGGAAGGTATGTCTTTTTGCAAATGACACTAAGATCTGCAATTGCGTTGACACTCTGAGGGGTGGAAAAAATGAAGAGGGAGCTAAGAAAGCTTGAGGAGTGGTCAAGAGTGTGGCAACTAAATTTCAGTGCGAAGAAATGCAAAATCATGCACTGGGGGCGCAGAAACACGGGGGTGGAGTATGAAATGGGGGGAGTGGTTCTGGCGACCACCAAACAGGAAAGAGACCTGGGGGTAATCATGTCTGATGACCTAAAAGTGGCCAAACAGTGTGACAAGGCAGTGGGGAGAGCCAGTGGGATGCTAGGGTGCATAGGGAGGGGTGTCACCAGCAGAGAGAGGGAGGTGGTGATACTACTATATAAATCACTGGTAAGACCTCACTTAGAGTACTGTATCCAGTTCTGGAGACCACATCTCAGGAAAGACGTAGACAGAGTTGAGTTGAGGTGGTCCAGAGGAAAATAACTAAAATGGTGCAGGGTCTGCATCAAAAGTCCCATGAGGGGAGACTGAAGGACCTGAATACTGTATGTATATCCTAGAGGAAAGGAAAGAGAGAGGGGATTGCACATATGTATTTCAAGTGTTCTTAATTAAGCTACTGTATGCGCTTCACCAACAAGCTTGGTACCGCACCTGTTGTTGTGCTGCTGTATACCTCTTGCATTTTGTAACTGACAAATGATCTGGATCTCTGTTTATTACTGTCTAGTTGTCCGTGTGAACTTGCCTGTGCCATATGTATTGTCCTGTGTTAAACATACTTTGAACCTTTGTAAAAGAGCCTCGGCTCAAAGGTGTAAATCCTAATCTTAAATAAATAAATAATAAATAAAATAAATATGATAGAGACTTTCAGATAACTCACAGGTATGAATAAAGTTCAAGAAGGAAGCCTTTTTCAGAGTAAAAGATGCTCAAAAACAAGGGGTCATGCTGCGAAGCTGTAAAGATGTAGACTGTGGGGAGATTTAAGAAAGTACTTCTTCACAGAAAGGGTGGTGGGTGCCTGGAACAGCTTCCAGTAGAGGTGGTGGGGACAAACACTGTAATGGTATTCAGGAAGGCATGGAATAAGTAAAAGGGAACCTTTCATTAGGTAGGGAAAATGGGCAGACTAGGAGAGCCAAGTGGTCCTTATCTGCCGCCAAAATTTATGTTTCTATGTAACTTTCTCACAAGGTAGCTACCGCCCCATCTGTCTTGTAAAAATGTGTCCTCTCCCAACTCTCCACTTTCCTTGACTCCTCCTCCTTTTTTTGGCCCTTCCAGTCTGTCTTCCACACCCACTCCCTACTGACTCATCCCTTTTGAGACTCACTGATCCCATCCTGAAGGGATATGGGGCAGCTCACATTTGTGATTTTTTTTTTTTGGTGACCTAGCTTATGGGTTCCACACTGCAAGGCAGAAAATAATCAGGTTCGCATCTCAACTAGCAACACAAAAAAATGGCAGTTGCTAATCAATTGCGCTTGATTCACAGCAGTTGTTAATCGATTAAAATTTAGCCTTCCTGTTTACTTCTTGGAGATCCTTGCCCCACCCTGGTTACATTTTGCCTTGCCGTAATGTTTTTTTTTTTGGGGGGGGGGGCAACCTCTCTGATGTCCACCCCCATCCAGTCACGTGAACATGCAGCCAATGAGTCCAATGATGCAGTGCTGGAAATGAGGAGAGGGAGAGTGGGCCAGCATTGCATCAGTCACCAAAGGCTGCAGTCGAGTGAAGGCAGAATCCAGACCACCAACACCTGTGACCGAAACAGTGAATCTAACTACAAGAGACGACATATGTCAAAAACAAGGTGAAGTCTGAGCCAGCTGAACCCTCCCGACCTACACGTAAGGTACTGTAGATAACAGTGTGTGTTGGGCAGCAAGGGTTATTTGCTGTTAGATGGCAGATTCAGAGTTTGGTGGTGGTGGTTGTCCTCACTACAGGTTAGGCCATTCTTTTTTTTAGCTGATGGGTTGGGTAGACATGGGTGCTTCAGGGTACATATTTATCGAAGGGATGTGCTCAGTGAAAGCAGTGTTCTTTTGTCTTGAGTCTTTTGTGTTGTTATCTGCCTCCAGGAAGTTGCCCTACCAGAGGGCTGTGCCCAGGTTAAGCCACCTTCAATGTGACTGTAGTGCCCTACTGCCATGTAGTTAGGCAGGCCAGCCACTGAATGTGTTTAACTTGTTTGAGAGAAAGTCTGATGTGCAAAATGGAGAAAGGACACAAAACACCGTCTCTTGTGCTTATTTTTCTGTTAAACAGAACATTCAGTGTGCTACACTTAAAAATAGCCATTTAAAAAACTTGCTAAAGCCCACTGATTGCTAATTGAAAATATTTTTGATGCTGGCCCATCGGCGCAGCGGTTGGGGTTCCGCTCGCGACGCCGGCGAACTGGGTTCAGGAACGTGCCCAGGTCGTCGGAGGGCTGGCTGGGGGAGAAGAATCGAGCGTCCTAGGACTGCTGTCCTTCTCTGGGGGGTCTTGGTGATCAGTGCGAAGGGTGACACCTAGCGGAGACTGGGTGTGTAGCCCTGAGCACCGATACACGGTCGATGAGGGGAGGTACTGGGGCCGGACAGATGCTGGCGTCATTGCACGTCTCCATCCCAGCCAATGGGGGAAAAAACTCTCACCCTCACCAGACATCTCCATGACGCCTGGCCACATACTCCCCAACCAGTTAAAAATTACATGGCATCAATTCCTGCCACGGCGCCGTGCTCCGCCTCCTGGGGGGCAAGCCAGGAGTAATTGGGGAGGAATAAAAGTGGCTAATTAGGCGGTGGAAGTTCGGGGGCACCGTGACCAGGGCGGATCCTGGACGGAAGGTGAGGGAGGGGCAAAAAAAGAGGGGAAAAATATATAAAAATATTTTTGATTAGCAATTCCACTAATCATGTCTCCAGCACCAATTTTTGCCATGCACTTTCTCTCACCCCCTACCACTTAACAAACTTGCAGGTTCTGGTCCATCTGATCTGTCGGTTTGATGGTTCCACTCCTGTTTGTCTGACAGAGACCTATCTCTCCAAGTAGGTGATGCCTTTTCCACTCCTCATAAATTCAGGATTCCTCCAGGGCTCCATCCTGGGTCCTTTACTGTTTTCCATGCAACTCCTAGGTGGCGCTATCCCAAGGGCTACTACCCCTGCCTGCGTGACTAGTGGCAGGTTAAGGGACCTGGGTACTGAACGCGGGTGCCTCCACCCAGAGGACAGGGTCGGTGGTAGCGTAGCTGACCTGGGTACAGCCCTCCAGGACACTGTGATCCCCCTCTTTCCCCTCTAGTGGCCTAAACAATGAACAGAATACACAGGTACAATAGCTCCCAAACAACAGATATATCCCCATTCTGATTGCACTTACCACCAGGGCTGGTTCCATCTGTTCTGCCCTGGAGACCCCCTGTAAAGTAAGGTTAAACACAGCAAACAATAGTACCACAGTGCTAATTGTACAGAAGTGCACCACAGGCAGGTTAAGTGCAAAAAGATTCAGATCTGATTTATTCAGAGGAAATGAACAAGGAATGGGCATAATCAAGTTGATTGGTTTAGGTACTGATTCAATCAGGCTACAAGGCATGCACTTTAGAGGCCTTCAGCACAGTCATACACACTCTGGGTACCCAGTGGTGAGGTAGGCTAGCCTGACACGTTGCCCAGGGTAGGCCGGCATTGCAGCTGGTTGGGGCCCTATGATGGAAAGACAAGTCATGCACAATAGCCCACAATTTGTAATCCGGAGCCAGGAGGCTCAATTCATGATGATTAAACAAAACAATTAAATCAGATGATACACTCTAATTGAGCTGTTGTTTCAGGGAGCTACCCTGGTGTTTACTCACGTTACCCGGTACAGGACACAGGATGGACGAAATGGAGACTGCAGGATGACTTGCAGGTTTGCCAGGAGAAGCAGGGCCCACACGATTCACCGTGGTATCATTCGTGATGTTGAGCAGGGAGCTGATCCCCAGGCAGGTCTCTTGTCGATGGTCTTCTATGTGGCGTGAGTAGCTGGCTGGGCCAAGGTGACAGGGCCCAGGCCAGGTGATCAGTTCAGATGGCAGTCCGGTAGTGCTGGATTCAGCTTCCAGCAACCGTGACACAAGCAGGCACTGAGGAACCGAATCGCGACCCACTAACACCATTCAGCACACTTATAATAAAAGCAGGGTAAATACCACAGTTCGGATGACAGTCCGATTGCAATTTCAGCTTTCCTTTCTCTGTGGTGATTTCAGATGTCTTGACAGGCCGATCGCGTACAGCAAATCTTCGGTCTTCTTCAGGCAATCGTACAGTCACAATTTGGTGGCTTTTGTCACAATTGGTTTGAATACAGTCCGGGTATTTAAGCACTCTCTAAGGATCCCTTTTGAGGGACAGCAAGCAGACAGGCCAAACTCAGCCTTTCCATCAGTTTCCCATGCGACTACGCAAGAGCAGCTGCTCGAATGTCTCAAGCTGTTCACTCTCTCAACTCCAATCTCAGACTGACATTCTGCTGCAGGCAGCACCGGGACTTCCTCTGAGATCCAACAGGTTTGGTTGGTTGATCCAGCTGTCTGTCACAGCTAGAGCTCCCCGTTCAGGTCCATTTAGGCGCCAAAGTGGAAAAACTACAATTCCTGCAGAAATTCACTCCCATAAGACCCCTGGGAGCAGACTCCATTTTAGGGTCCCCAAAGGTACTGATTGGTGAAATACAGAAATGTCCATGCTGCAAAGAAAGGCAGGTTAGAGAAACTATAATATAGAGGATAATGGCTGGGGATCGGGTGATAACCATGCTGTAATCACCTCGAGTGGTTGCTAGGGCAACATGGTAAACCTCGAGAGCGCAGCTTGAGAGGTTTACTGTAGCCTTAACAACCACGAGAGGTGGTTTCAGTGTGGTTGTCACCCAATCCCCAGCCATCATCTTTTATAGTGTGTGGTCAAAAATACACTGTTTGCATTCTATGTGTGAGAATTATGGAACTCTGGTGCATTCTTTTTTGTTATGCCACTGTTTGGAAGTTCTGAAGTGTGGTTAACAACTTTTAAAATTCTAAACAGTGCATAACAAAGCTGTGTGACTGCTGATTATTGTTGTTAAGGTATGTATAGGTTGGGGATTAACAGTTCAGTTAATCACCCCCTTGGGCTTAATGTGCCATATTGCCCCCAAGGGGAGATTGACTGTTAATCTAATCCCTGTACATACCTTATTGCTATTATTATAACTGGGATTTTTTTTTTTTATTAATTTTTCATTTGTGTGGCACATTTCATCCAAAATGCCCATTTTACAGTTAAATAGTCCCTCCATTAATTTGAATCATGCTGTCATTCTGTCTGCTGCGCTAAAGTGTCTGAGCACTGGGAGAAGGGTAAACACGTCCAGCTCTGCACAGGAATGGGCACTCACTTCTATAACAGTGAGCTTGTCTCGGGGTGACACGCAATAAAACACATTTTTTATTTAAAAACAAACACCTGATGTTTTGTATGGTAGCACAATAGTAGAGGTTCACTAAAACAAGCAAGTGTGCACATACCGTACCAGTATTGTATAAAATTTTAAATCACAGTTGGACAACTGCCTTAGCAGTAAAATCATCAGCTCCTTGAACAAAAACAGCTTACCACAACATCAGTTCACTTGCAGTATTCATGTAATGATTTATTTACAAACAGCAGCAGCATATAGACAGAGTAAAGGATGGGCTCCGATAAATGCAGCTCTAACCTGTAAAACGTGGTTTGGTCAGTCACGTGACGTACTAGACGGCCAGCGGAGCAGGTTTCTGAAAAGTCTGTAAAGATGTTTTACAATTAAGAGCTGCATTTAACTGAGCCAGGCTTTTCTCTTCATGCTGCTGCTTTAAAATTAACCACTGAATGAATAGGCAAATGAACTGAGAGTCGTGTCTTGTTTTTTTTTTTTTAAGGGCTCACAGTTTTACCGCTAAGCAGTTGTGTGACACGGAAACATCTGATGAGCGAAACCCAGAAAAAAAAAATATAAAGATTCAGGACACTAATGAGCACTACTTAATGAATTGTGGTAAAATGTCTAAATTGAAATCAAAATAATGGCTATGTATTCTGTCAGCTTCGCTCCGAACACAGCACAGATCCAATTTTTCATTTAAGATGTGGTTGACAATCAGCGGGACCATCAGCTCTCTAATTTTATACAGTACATCATGCTACCTTGTCTGATACAATCGATGGCAGTCTCTCCAAGTATGAAAATGTGTTTTTTTTCGGTTTGGCATATGTGATCGGTAACAGGAACAGCTATTTTTTTCCCCCGAAAATTCAAAGTTATGATATACTTACTGGGACGTCCTTCACTAGTAAGACTAAAATTTATACGGCGTGAGTAGGCTCTACATGGTAGGGTAACGTGGGTTAATGTAACCCTGCTAGAACTCTGGCAGCCAATCAGAGTAAGAAAATATTTCTTGCATTATAATAATGGTGGTGAGTAGGTGCTTACCATACATTATATCATTATTATTTAGAGCAGCTAATCAGCAAACAATTATCAGTTCTAACAGAGCTCCCTCTGCACAATTAGCGGTGGCAGAATGGAGCAATATTACTGCAGCTCAGGCGGGACTCGAGCCTGGAAACACTCGGCCATGCTACCCGGATTAACTATACACCACAAAATGATGCCTCTTAAGGAGACTGGCACAGAGGCTAGCTAGGCACTCACATGCGCAACACTTTTAAAATGCTAGGACATTCATGTCCTGGATTCCTACTTTAGCTCCCTAGATAGGACAGTCTCTCGCTTTTTATGGGGTTCGCATAAACCTAGGGGTCCGCCTCTCAGTTCTTCAGATCCCGAAAAAAGAAGGTGGTCTGTCATTACCTAACTTTAAATTACATTATCAGGCCGCACAGCTGCGGACAATCTTTTATTGGTTAGACCAAGTCTATCTGTCTAAATGGAAAAACTTGGAACTCAGAGAAGGGGCCTTTTCAGACTTGAACAGCTCCCTTCTTGGGCAGAGGGAGAGATTAAATACAGGTCAAGAAGATAATCCATTCACAACTCTTACATTGAACATATGGTTTGATATTTTGAGAGACAGAAAGGCAACAGGTTGGAGGTATTTACTATTTTCTGTTCCATATCTGGATACCTTTTTTCCTGGTTAGTGGGATGCGGGGTTCAGGAGGTGGGAGGCAAGGGACCTACACCTAATATGGCACTTTCTGGAGGAAGGGGAGATTGTTTCTTTTGAAACACTAGTCAGTAGGTATGGAATCCTTTGGCAAGACAGATTCAGATACTTTCAAATTAGAAACTGTATTAGAAACATTATTACAGGATTAGGGACTGGGATCTCAGCGCCTCCCCAGTTTGCACTTATTCTCAAAAAAGCAATAGAAGGTGCACCTATTAGAACGCACACCATATCTAATTTATACCAAGCTTTACTAGCATGGAAAGGTGACACTACTTCCACTATAAAAAGAGTGTGGGAACTTGATATGGGGAGTCAGATTCCAGAGGAAATTTGGGCATGGACCAGAACAAAAATCCACTGGGGCCTTTCGGCAATCAGCTGGCAGGAATTTTCCTGGAAGGTTTTTGTCAGGTATTTCCGGACTCCAGCAATCCTGGTGAAGTATCAGGGCAATAACTTTTCAGCATGTTGGAGAAACTGTGGTCACTCCCCGGCAGCATTTGTACACATGTTATGGGGTTGCCCTGTGTTATCCACCTTTTTTCGGGATTTACAACAGGCCCTAAAGGCAATAATTGATCCAGAACTGGTTCTGACTCCATCCTGCTACTTTTTTTTTCAGAAGTTCCAAAGGAATTCAGAGACCCCCTTGCAATTAAGTTCTTGAAAATTTCATTCTCAGCAGCCCAAAAGGCTATAACTAAAAATTGGATGACCCGAATTCCCATCACATTAAATATGTGGCAGGAGATTATGATCAGTATTTACAGGATGGATGCATTGACAGCGTCCCTAAACAAAAGATTGCCCCAGTTGGAGATTCTGTGGAGGCGTTGGATCCTATATATGGCAGAGTCGAGACCTGACTTTATCCCATAATGAAGAAGGTTCACAGGATACTGGGGTAGATTCTACAAGGTGGGCCCTAGACCTTGTGAAACATGGTAGACCCCAGTATATACAGATATAGTATATTCCTAGTCAGATCAATTAGTCGACAAATAAAATCAACTTGAGGCAAACCTGGTTCCCCCTGATTGTGATAGAAGGAAATGTGCCCTGGTGGTGTTATAAGTTTAAATGAAATGCTTAGGCATATAGTGCAACTACCGAATAACTTCCAGTAACATAACTAAAAAAGGAGGTAAAGTAATTTAATTTCAATAAGATTAAAGACGTGATTGCCTTAAGCTATTGAGTATTATCTATCAGGTACTCTGATCAGGAAATGTGTTAATGGAACCGCCTATGAAAACGTTGTAATTTATTGTACCTGTTACTTGTTTGTATGTATTTTGTTTGTCTTGATCTATGGAACTAAAACTACAAATAAAGAAAGTTTAAAAAATAAAAAATGCTAGGACACAGAACACCAGCCTGGCAGTGGGAATTAGGCAAGCCCAGGAAGACACTTTAGGAACCCCCATTTGAAGGAGGGGTTACCATCCATATTTCTAAACAACCTCTCCTCATGACACAGTTCTTTTTTTGCCTTCAAGGCCTCAGTCCCAGAGCTGGAACACATTCATCAGTACTATGAGCTTGAAAATGTTCTGTGCTGGTTCCACTCTGACCATCTCTCAATCAATAAGAAAAAAAAAAAATGGCTTTGTGTAACCCCCCTACACATGGGGGTTCCCAAAAAGTCTTCCTAGAGCTTGCCTAAACGTTCGCTGCCCGGTTGGTGTTCGGCGCTATAGCCGTTTAAATGTATTGCCCGTGAGTGCCAGCGTGGCCTCTGTGTGCTGTCTCTTTAAGAGCTGCCTCTTGCAGATATAATTAATCCGAAAGGGGGGACTGAGTGTTTCCATGCTCGAGTCCTGCTCGGGCTGCTGATTAATTGCTCCGTTTCTGCCATCGCTAATTGTGCAGAGGGAGCCCTGTGGAAAGATGTAACTATTTGCTGGAAATCACTTAGAGTAATAATGATAATGTAGTTTGTTCTAACCTGCCTTCTTTGCAGCGAGGGGTTTCTGTCTCCACCATTTTGGTCTCGAACTGCCGAATTGGACCAATCAGTACTTGGGCACTCTAAAATGGAGCCTGCTGAAATGGGACCGTGTGGATTACAAGCTTGGGATGTGTAGTTTTGGACTGTTGGCGCCTTTTTGCAACAGAAGGGGGAGCTCTTACTGTGACTGACAGCTGGACCGACCAACCGAACCTTTTGAATCTAAGGGAAATTCCCCGAGCTGTCTGCCGGCAAGCCAGATCTAAGTTGGAAGCTGATAGAGCAACAGCTCTTCTAGTTCGAGCAGCAGTCTGCGTAGTAGTTCGCGTGGGAGAACTGTGGAAAGGCCTGAGTGAGGCCCGCAAGTCTGTCTACTACCCTGAGAGGGAGAAGAAAGTACTTTCGGACTCAATCCGATCCTATGAGAACAAAGAAGCCACCGAGGTGTATCCAGGCTCAACCTGTAGAAGACCGAAGATTTGTCTAAATGCAATCGGCCTGCCAGGAACACCAGCTGCTTCTGAGCTCCTGGTTTTGAGCAGTGACTTTGTGATTGTGACCTGGGAGCAGTTTGCCTGGTACAGTAATATTTCCTTGCATATAAATGTGCTGAGTACTGAATGGGGTCACGATTTAATTCCCCTTTTGTGTGTGCTGATTGCTGGAAGCTGTATCCAGCACAAAACGGACTGAATCTGCATTAGCTCCATGTGGCTGGGCCTTGCCACAGGGGCCACACCATCCCAACCTGCTGCACAGAGAAGAGCTATCGACGAGAGACCTGCCTGGGGATCAGCCCCCTGCTCCTTGTCTGAACAGGAACGACACCTCGGTGACTCGTGTGGGCCCTGCTTCTCCTGCAATCCAGAGAGTTCATCTGCTGTCTCCATTCTTGTCCAGCCTGTGTCCAGTTCTGGGGATCGTGAGTAGCCACCAGGGTAGCTCCCTGCACCATATAGCTAAATCAAAAGTGTGTCACCTGATTGTCTTGTTATTTTTCCTTCACGAACTGAGCCCTCCGGCTCCAGATTACAATTAAAGTGTGGTGCATGTCTGTTTCTTTCCTCACAGAGCCCCGACCAGCTGCAACGCCAGCCTACCCCGGGCAATGGTCCTGGCTAGCCCACCTTCCCTCCACCTGGGTACCCAGAGAGTGTGACTGTAGTAGGGACTCTAAATGCATGCACTGTGCTGTAAACTATAGAGTATTTAAGCTAATTAACCTGATTACCCCCGCCCTTGTTCAAACCCCCTGAATAAATCAGATCTACTTTTTTTTGCAGTCTAATCAGATTGTGGTTCCAGTTTGTGCTCGAAGTATTGTACTGTTGCTATTTGTCCTGGTTAACTTTGTTTTACAGGGGGTCCCCAGGGTCGAACTGGAGAAAACCAACCCTGGTGGTAAGTGCAAACTGTGTGGGTATTTGCAAAGCATATCCGGGGTATTATGAAAGTAATTATTGTGTATTGTGTGGGCCACTAGCAGGAACAGAGGGGGGTCATAGTGTCCCGGAGGGCTGTGCCCTGGTTAGTTTGATCATTTCCAACCCTGACCTCTGGGTGGAGGCACCCGTTACCGAACCTAGGCCCCTTAACCTGCTACTAGCCAACCAGGCAGGGGTAGTAGCCCTTGGGATAGCGCCAACTAGGGGTTACATTTGTAACTTTTGGTAATGGGCAGTGACTTTCCAGGCTCAACTCTGCACTGTTCATGACTCTGGAAGGCTTCCCTCTCACAGATGTCCCATGTTTCAAGTACCTGACTGTGAATTTGGATTGAAGCCTTGACTTCTCACACATCAGTATCATCCATAGAAACCTCCTCCACAAGCTTGGCACCTTGTTCTGCCACTAACTGTGCCTTTCACTGCCAGTCTGTTGTGAGATTATCCTCAAGATGATCTTTACTGGTGTTTGACTTTAGGGATGTGGTCTCCAGTGCAGTGCAGACCGCAGATCACCTCTGGACAGATTTGATCCCCCTCTTCCATCCCTTCTGACACGTTGCCCATAACTCTCCTCCCCTTACCCACCACTGCTCCCTCTACTGTGACCTCTCCTTGCATCACTGAAAGATGGGCACCTTTCTCACTTTACCTTCCTTCCCTCTAAATTCAGGTTTGTCTCTCTCCATGGTACCTCTCTTCCCTTTCCCCCTCACCTCCTCCTATTTTTTCTGTTCTTTTGACTCAAGTGGCATCTGTATCACCCACAGTAGTTCAAGTTCTGGTCCAGCTGCTTATTTCACTCATTGCCCCTCCCTCTCAAACTCATTCCTCTCTAACCTCCGGTCCTCCACTTCACACCTTTCCTTAAAACTTTTTCTTTGAAACCTCTCATTAAATATCTGTGCCTCTTAACCTATATCTCTTACTCGTGCGTTCACTGTGCCTTTCAGATCTGACTTACTTGAGCTTTCTTTTGGACACGTGCTGTACATTTTATGTCTGTACTTTTGATTGTTTGCTGTAGCTGCCAGATTTGACTTGCTGGGGGGGAAGGGAACTACTCATGCCATATAAATTGAAGTTTCATTTTCCGGGAGTGGGGGGGGGGTTGATTAAAGGCCATGGGCCCAATTTTAAAAGCCCCAAAACTGACGCAAGGTGCCTGCGTTAAGCAGAATTGGCGCATGGGGCACTTTGCATCAACACTTGTGACATTCCCAATTTTTGAACGCAGGCTGCTTTGAAAAAGGGAGCTCTTACAGCAGACCAGCCCTGCTCCATAACGGTGTCTGACTTGATGGTGCACCATGGCGAAAGGGGGCTTGTACCACAATGGGGCTGCTGCATCCTCTAATCTGGGATTTTCAAAGCCCAATTGTGGCTGCAAGTCCCGGCTGTCCTTAGACCAGCCTTGAGCTAGTCTAACAGCCTGTGTGCCACACCTTGCGGGAGGTCCTTGGGGAGAAGGGGCATCCCTTGTCCTCCTACTGTGGTCAGATACCCATTGCCAATGGAGTCCACAGATCCAAATGTAGTACTTGCATACTGGTGTGACAGGACATCATACGGGGAGGACATATCCATGCAAGTCTCCAGTCCTTCGGTATGTGGTGCTGTCGGTTGCCCGCCACATCGTACTGTGGCCAGTGGCATCATGGTGACTGCACTTCTTTGGCTGTGAGTGGCTGATGTGATAGACCTCAGGGAGCATAAATACGTAGGCAACTGTCATGTTTGATCTCTCATATTCCATTTCCATCTTTGTTCTCCAGAAACCTATGGAACCATTGGAAGTCTCTGACTTTTCCGCCTTCCCTACTTTGGTGTTCTTTATTGTCCACCCATCCTATCATTGGGGTTCTCCACACTTGTCTCCTCTGGTTTGCTGTGCACCCCATGAAGTTTGCTATACCATACTCTGGTCCCTTTATCCTGCTGTGTTATCCTTTGTTGTACATAGTATGGTAGATGCTCTTATGGGGGATAATTGTTTAAAAATTGTGCTCTACCAGACTACCATATGTCTAGTTCTCTGCTGTAACTATACCACTAATGTATCTTTCATTGGCGCTCTCTGACCCTGTCCTGGGTCACTGTCACCCACCACCTCCTGACACCCCCCTTCTGGATCCCCACAGCCGCTGACAGCCACCAGGACACACAGCTGGTGGGTCTCCAGCACTGCCATAGCCTACGGCATTCCTCTCCCGTGCCCCATCTCTGTGGCACAGGGGAGCAGTTATGGGTGCATAGGGAACTTTGGCTTTGGGACCCCTGTCATGCCAAAATCTGGTGCAGGGTCCTTGGCACACCGGAGGTTGATGCAAGCTGCCATTTGCTGCAGCTTATGTTGATCTAGGACACTTCTGAAGATCGAGCTTCATGGGTCTGGGGACCACCTAAACCCACAGATGCTCTGGGGGTTTACATGCTCTGTAGTACATGTTGAGGCTTATATTGAGGGGAAACACAACACTCATCAGTGCAAGAAGTCTAAATGGCAAACAGGATGAATTAAAAGCCATTATCAAAAAGGTACAAATTGATGATACAGGTGTTATGGAGAGTTGGTGGACTACTGATGAGAACTAGGAAAAAATATCAACTGTTTCACTCTCTTTAGCAAGGAAAGAGGATTAAAAAGGGGGAGGAGTAACCAGTCATATAAAAAATGCCATAAGAGCATCTTTGGTCATAGATATGTCACAGTCAGATGAAGTAGTTAGATATTTTTGGATAAACACAGGAGGATCTGGTGAAGAAAATGTATGCATGGGAGCTATAGCAGACCTCCTGATATTAATAAAACGAGATATAACAATATATTACGGGGACTTCCGGTTCTGCCACAGCTCAGGAGAGAAGCTAGAGAGTGAGCTCCGCCATCGACCTGTGATAAAACCCCCTGATTATAATAGTTTGAGCATCAAGAGGCGGACAGAATGTCAGGAAGGGGAATGCAAAAAGATAATTTCAGGTCGCGGTCACACCAGCCTAAAGGGGACAAGGATGGAGCGGGATACAGAAGTAGCTCCCCCACTTGCACGGCAGTCCTGGTCGGAGCCGGCAAGACAGCAGAAGCCTACGACACGGACGAAGAAACTGACAGACTCTCCAGATGTAGATTCGACCTAATCCTTAAGGAGCTGAAAGAAACGAGAGCTGAGAATAAGGCTGAATTTGGCAATTTAAACCAAAAATTAAGCCATGTGGAACATTGTGTACAGGAGGCGGAAGATCAAATTTCACAGACAGAGGATGGTCTGCTCCACCTGGGCAGAACAGTGCAGGCCCTTTGTTATCATACTATGGAGCTTGAGGAAAAATATGTGGACTTAGAAATCCATTCCCACCATGACAACCTGTGGGTATACGGTTTAAAAGAGGGAGCTGAGACTGGATCTATGGCTGACTTCATAACTGATCTCCTTAAGGATGTCCTAGAGCTCCCCCCATTATATGAATTGCAGATCAAGAGAGCGCATAGGGCCTTACTGCCAAAACCCAAGGAAGCCTCAGCCCATCCACATTCAGTAATAATCAAATTTAGTAGCTATCGCACCAAAGAGGACATTTTATGATGGGCCTGGCAGAAAAAAGAAATTAAATACTTAGACTCCTGTTTATTTTTTAACCAGGACTACCCGACTGCGATTCAACGCCAGAGGTTGGTGTATGGCCCCTTGATAAAATCTTTAAAAGAACAGCACATCAGGATCCAGACCCCATACCCCGGTTGTCTCAGGATTCGCTGGACAGAGGGAACAGAACTATACGACTCACTCCAGGATGCAAGAGAGGCCATGCTGAAGCACGGTCTATCCCCACCAGATCTACGTCCACAGGCGCAGCAGAAATGGAGAGAACCAGTCAACGAGTGGCAGCTGAGTACCTCAAGGAAAGCCAGAAGATTTCTAAATCAAGGTAAATCATGCTCTGCTTTACTGTTGCACGATCTCATGAAAAAACTGACGGGAGTAGCGGAGAGCGACCTTACAGATTTGGGAGAGGACTGAGGGTCATGTAAGGAACTGTTTTGGTTCCATTTGACATGCCAGCTCCCAACTGCCATGCGAGTTCCCGTTTCACAGTGTCTATTACAGCCATCTCAGAGATATGAGATGAAGTGAATTGGATTAATTTGAATGAAGTGCCTCCCAAATAACGGGACTAAACTTTGTCGGGGGGGAGGGGTTTCTATGTCAGCCGCCCTTCTCCACTTCT
The DNA here is from genome assembly GCA_016271365.2 of Neoceratodus forsteri. Lineage (NCBI taxonomy): Eukaryota > Metazoa > Chordata > Ceratodontiformes > Ceratodontidae > Neoceratodus > Neoceratodus forsteri. Next base: position 1,466,228,035 of record CM057452.1, read on the forward strand.
TTAGCCCATCTTCCGCCCTGCTGTTGTCTTACTGTCTCCTTAAGCCCCTCGCAGGAGACATTGCTCATACATTTAATAAGGTGGACTTGGACACTGGGAAATACAGTGTTGTGTAAATACTGAGCTGATTGAACATTGGTCTGAACAAACCAACTAAGGGAGGCTGTGGCAAAACCAGGCCCAAGAGCAACAGACATATGTTATGCTTAATGGTGACAGATGTAAAATAGGAGATAGGGCTAATTCCAAATCAGTATTAATGGGCGGGGGGTTGTGCTGAGGTGGGGAGGCGATTGGTCCTGCCTTATATAAGCAAATAATAAGTATTATCTGCAGCACTGGATCTAATGAGGGGTCTACAAGAAACTGCTCTGAGGTGTAGGAGTGGGAGGGAAGGGAGCATGAAAGCCTGCAGCTCAGGCACTACAGATCAGTGTAATGCATAGTCTGTGCTTTTTGTTGTTTGGGATCTGTCCTTACTGGATGAAGATATATGGCAAATTAAGGGCACTGCATTACTGGGGCTGTGGCTCTGTTGGCTCTTTGGTGGGGGCCTGCCGGGGGGGTAAGCCCTGTGACTGATGAGACCTGAAGAGCAAACATAACAGGTGGCTGGGCACCCAGGGTGGGGGTATGTAGGGGAGAACTTTTTCTCCTCTGTGGCACCATGCGTCTCGTGGGAGGCCCATCACTAAGTTAAAACAAGCTGGAAGAGGAGGAGAGGGTAAACGCTATATCAACTAATCTTACAAGTTGCTGTCCGGTTCGCTGTGGTCCGTTGGTATTCTTACTTACACTGAGCCCCACAGTACCTGTGTGGACTCAAGAAGGGGGTCCTTTTAGAGAGGGAATTCATTTGTCCCTTCCTGCCCTCTCCCATACAGGGAGGGGTGAACAGGCCTCGATAGACTAGGCCTTCTGCCTTGGAAATCATAAGTTTGAGAGTGGTGTGTTTTTCACCCCTTTTTAATAATATGTTCGGCTGTGTTTCTTTGTTAACGCAGACACTGTTAAATGTTCTAAACTTTTCCTATGCTTAGTTTTATCTTGTTCACAAAGAGTTGCTGCCTGTCCTACTGCTTTCACCTCCCCTTATATAGGGTTACTCTCTGTAGAGTTCGTAGAAGAAAATGGAGGAAGAAATAACGGGGCTGATACTTAAAATATATAAACATGGCTAAGACATGCACCAATGTGCTCTCCTTTAACGTCATTGGGCTTACGAACCCCATTAAGTGTAGCACAATCATCTCCTATGTTAAGAAGAGGGGAGCGGACTTTTGTATGCTCCAGGAGACACACCTTTCTCAACCCGAACACGAGACATTAAATAAATTTGGCTTTTTTAAAGTTGTAGCTTCCTCATACAGAGGGGGCTGCCATAAGGGTGTGGTGGTTCTGGTGATAGGAAAGGTGGCTTTTGAAACTAAGGATACTCTGGCAGATGCAGAAGGTTGTCTTGCAGCCTTAAAGGGTATCTATGATGGGCAAATGATCATGATCGCCTCGATATATGCCCCCCAGGCTCAGACTATAACTTCTACAGGAGGCTGTATATGAGACTCACAGAGTAGGCAGAGGGAACATTGATCATGGGGGAGGGGGGACTTGAACCTTGCACTAAATGACCATCTCGACTCCACTTCTAGAGTTGCGAGGTCTGATAGGAGAGTGGCCCTAAAGGTTAGTAAACTATTAGTCGAGGTACGCTACGTTGACGGATGGAGAGATTTTCATGGCCAGAAAAGGGACTACACATTTTTTTCTTCAGCTCATGAAGTGCATACCAGAATAGATTATTTCTTTGTTACCAAGGAAATTGTTTCCCATGTACAAAATGTAGAGATAGGGGAGATCTATCTTTCTGACCATGCACCTCTGTTGATGCAATTCCACCTGGGGCAAAGTAGGAAAAGGACCCTATGGCATCTTAACCTATCCCTTATCCAGGGAAAGGAAGATCAGGAGCTAGTCCTAGAAATGATTAAAGAAGCCCTTGTAACAAATGATACCCCAGATGTCTCCCCATCCATCCTCTGGAATACAATAAAGACAGTGCTCAGGGGGAAACTGATAGCGAAGGCCGTTTGATATAAAAGGGAAAGGGAAGCCCAAAAGGCATCCCTGCAGACACAGATAAGGGAGTTGGAGCAGTTCTTAAAAGAGAAGTATGACACTACTGAAGAAAGAGAAGTCCAGGTTCATAGGCGTGTTCTTAATTCCATTCTGGACTACAGAGTAGAGCAAAACATGTTATATATAAAACAAAGATACTATGAGGGGGGCCCTAGGGCATTAAGGCTGCTGGCTAGCAGATTATGGCAAAGAAAGGCCAATGCCACTATCAGTAGGCTCAAACACCCACATACTAGGCAACAGCTGGCAATCACGGAAGATATAGCTGAAGCCTTTGTGGATTATTACCAGGAGTTATGTAGGGCGGGACTCGCACCAGAGGCAGATAAACTGACCCAATTTCTAGAGACACTGCGCCTGCCCCAGATAGGGAGGGAGGAGGCCATTCACTTGACAGCACCAATAAAGGACTCTGAAATTGCAGCCAAAATATCCCGAATCAAGACTGGGGAAATGTCCCAGAATGGATGGGTATCCGGCCGAGTTCTATCTGCTTTTTAAGAGCCAGGTCATTCCAGTTCTAAGCAGAGTTTATAACTCCCTGCTGACTAAGGGAGGCGTAGTGCCCCCCTCTTGGATGTATGCGATCGTCACTGTGTTGCCCAAGCCACCAGGGACCCTTTATTATGTGCTTCATACAGGCCAATCTCTGTACTAAACACCGACTATAGGATAATGTCCGGAATCATGACCAGGTGACTTCAGAGTATCATCCCCCAGCTTATTCATGCTGATCAGACGGGTTTTATTCCTGGCTGACAGGCGCAGGACAGCATCCGCCGGGCTGTGACTATCCTTGATTACCTGAGAAAGACGGGGAAGGCAGCACTGGTCATGAGCTTAGATGCAGAAAAGGCTTTTGATAAGGTGCTGTGGCCCTTTTTGCAGGTGTCTCTGGCGGGCTTTGTTTTCCCAGAGATCTTCTGCAAACTGATAGCTCGATTATATGCCACCCCGCGTGGATGTGTAAGGGTGAACGGCCATATGGGGAGGTCATTTCAATTAGAAAGAGGAACGAGGCAAGGCTGCCCCATTTCACTCCTGTTTGCTATTTTTGTTGAGCCTTTAGCACAGGCAATCCGCCTGAATCCAACTATACGGGGTACAGAACTAGGGGGGACAGAACACAAACTAGGCCTCTATGCGGACGATGTACTGTTGTTTTTAAGTGACCCAGAATCTTCCCTCCCAGAAGTTTTTAAACAGATACAACAGATACAAGGGTGAGGTAGTACTGGTTGGAGACTTCAATATTCCAGACGTGGACTGGAGCATCCCAGCAGCAGCATCAACTAAGAGCAGATTTATCCTGGACTCCCTTCAGGATGCTTTCCTCAAGCAACTGGTCATGGAACCAACTCGGCAGAAGGCAATACTGGACCTTGTGCTCACAAACAGGGACAGTGTGATGGGGGTAACAGTGGGGGAGCACCTGGGTAACAGTGACCACCAGTCATTGTGGTTTGAAATCACAGAAAGAGCAGAACCAAACCACACAAAAACATGTATCCTGGATTTTAGGGGGCAGACTTTGGGAAATGGGGAGATACTTGAAAGAGGCATTAAGGGAATGGGACAGGAATCAGGGTTGAGGAACAGGGCGCAGTATTTAAAATGGGATTATAAGAACAACAGAATTATGCATTAAGCAGGTTAGCAAGAGGAAAGGAAGAAGACCATTATGGTTTTCCAAAGAGGTAGCAAAGAAAGTGAAAGCCAAAAGATTGCATTCAGGCAATACAAAAGACACAGGCAGAAGGGGATAGGGAGAAGTACCAGGAGAAGTAAAGGAGGCAGGAAGTATTCAAGGGAAGCCAAAGCTCAGACAGAAGAACACATTGCAAAATCAGTGGGTAAAGGGACAAAACCTTTTACAGGTACATAAGTGAAAAAGAAAAGACAAAGGGAGGGATAGTGAGACTGAAGGGGGAGGATGGGAGCCGCGTGGAGGATGACAACAGTAAAGCTGACATATTGAACAGGTATTTCTGCTCAGTCTTTACTGAGGAAGAGAGTAATGGGTCTGAAGGGAGTACAAGGGTGAGAATGATGCAAAATGGACACAAGTCCCTTTACAGAAAGGGTCCTGAAGGAACTGGAAGTAATAAGAGTTGATAAAGCAATGGGGCCAGACGGGTGCACCCTAGGTCCTTAAAGAACTAAGAGGGTGGTGGCTGAACCTCTGGCTAGCCTGTTTAGCCGATCACTGGAAACAGGGAGGTACCCAAAGACTGGAGGACAGCAGATGAGTCCCTTATACAAAAGTGGGAACAAAGAGGAAGCAGGAACTACAGACCAGTCAGCCTCACCTCGGTAGTGGGGAAGATCATGGAAGCACTACTGAAGGAGAGATTGGTGGAACATCTGGTTGTCAATGGACTACAGGACCCAAGGCAGCATAGTTTCACCAGGGGAGGTCATGTCAGACCAACCTCGTTGAATTTTTGACTGGGTGACTAGGAGGTGGATCAGGGGAGGCAGTGGACATGGCCTATCTGGACTTCAGCAAGGGCTCTTTAACACTGTGCCACATAGAAGACTACTACACAAACTGGGGAATATGGGTGGGCAGGACAGTAGTGTGGTGGGTAGGTAACTGGCTGGGTGGCAGGACACAGAGGGTGGTGGTAAATGGCTGTCACTCCACAGGGGAAGAGTGACCAGTGGGGTACCACAGGGATCAGTGCTGGGACGGTCCTATTCAACATCTTCATCAGTGACATTAAGCAGGATCTAGAAGGCAAAATTTCACTGTTCGCTGATGACACAAAGCCTCTGTAACAGAGTAGACACACCAGAGGGTGTAGACAGAATGAGAAGTGACCTGCAGAAACTTGAAGAATGGTCAGGGGTTTGGCAGTTGAAATTCAATGCAAAGTGCAAGATAATGCATATGGGCACAAACCCTGGCACAATATATCAGTTGGGGGGTGAGGATATAGCATGCACCAAGCAGGAAAGGGATCTTGGGGTTGTCATCTCTGATGACCTCAAAATGAAACAGTGTCGACAGGCAGCAGGTAAAAGCAAATGGGATGCTGGGTTGTATAGGCAGAGCATCACCAGCAGGAAAGGGAGGTCATAATTCTGCTATACAAGACACTGAGGCCCCACCTGGAGTACAGTGTGCAGTTCTGGAGACCATACCTACGTCAGGGACATAGACAGGGTAGAGAAGGTTCAGAGGAGGGCAACAAAGATGGTGCCTGGATTGCATCTCAAGTCCTATGAAGACAGGTTGAAGGAACTGAACATGTACTCCCTGGAGGAGAGGAGGGAGAGAGGGGATATGATAGAGACATACAAGTATCTTACAGGGAGGAACAGGGTGCAGGAAAACACTATTTTTAAGCGAAAAAGATGTTCCAGGACTAGAGGGCATGGGATGAAGTTGGAGGGAGGACGATTCAGAGGAAACATGAGAAAGAATTTCTTCACAGAATGGGTGGTGGACAAGTGGAACACCCTGCCAGAGGAAGTGGTGGGGGCTGAAACAATCACAGGATTTAAGAATGCATGGGATAGACATAAAGGAATTCTAGAGGTCAGGGGTTAGGGGAAACAGACTTCTAGGAAAACAAACTGAACTTACAAGCTCAAATGGGCAGACTGGGTGGGCCATAGGCCCTTATCTGCCGACACTGTCTATGTATCTATGTAATTTACTGAAGTGTCCAGCTACTCCCTAAATACAGCCAAGTCAGAGGTCCTGACCTGCTCTTATCGGGTTCCTCTGGATATTTAGAGGAGGTATCCAATGAGGTGGGGGTTGAATAAATTGAAGTATTTGGGGGTATTCTTAGGTGTGAACCCATCAACCCTCTTTGAGGACAATTACCCTACCCTAATACACGAGATAATGCAAGACTATAAGAGATGGGCTCTTCTACCCCTGCCTATGCATTCGTGAGTCCAATCTACTAAAATGAACATACTCCCCCATCTTCTTTACCTTTTTCAAAGCATCCCTTGTGTGGTCCCACAACAAACTCTACTGTGTTGGCAAAGACAACTATTGGCCTTTGTCTGGGGGGGCTGGAATGCCAAGGGTCACTGGGAATGTTCTATACTTACCAAAGGGAGCGGGCGGCCTGGCAGTCCCCTACCTGCCAGGATACTGGACGGTCTCACAGATGAAGATAGCCTTATTGTGGCACCATCCCCAGTACACCTCCCATTGGAAATCAATGGAACTACATCAAGTCCGAGACCCCCCTTGCAGGCTACACCCTTTAACCGTCACCTGCAGAAGCTATCAGATGCACAACTCCCAACAGGGGTCAAAGCAGCATTGGAAGGTTGGAGATGGGGTACTAACAGGGGAGGGACAGCACAACATATGTGGAAATACAGATGGTGGGCCTGGGCTGAACATTTTGCCCCAGTGTCCCAGGACCACTGGTTTAGAAACCAAGCATACAAAGGATTTCACTCACCGTGGCAGGTCCTAAGCGGAGGAGCGCCTGTCTCTTTTGAGGCAGCTGTGGCCCTATTTGATCTGAACTCCAATGATTGATTCAGGTACTACCAAATTAGAAATTGGATATATGCCAACCTAAACAATCCGATGGTGGTGAGGATTCAGGATTTACCACCACACCATTTGAAAGAATATGGTCCTCGCCCTCTGGGGGGGAGCGATTACAGTACTATACTCCAACTTTTTGGCAGATCAGGGCCACAGTACCTTCAGTATCAAACCAAGGTGGGAGGAAGAGATGGGAGAAAAAGTGAAGAAAGATGCATGGGAGAAAAGTTGGGGGGCAGTGTGGAATTCCACCTCCTCCCCAACATGGTGAGAATTTATGTGGAAAACTAAGATTCCATATTTCCTGGTCCCCAAAACTCAAGCTAAATTTAAAGAGGGTGGTAGTCCTACTTGTTGGAGGGGGTGTGGGGAATCCTCAGCAGGACACTTCCACATCCTGTGGCAATGTCCTGGAGTACGAACCTACTGGGGAGACATCACCAGGCATCTAAAGGCCATATTTGATGGAGTAGAGGAGCTAGGTCCAGTACACCTGGTGTTGGGAGCTGAGCCTGAGTCCTTAAGAGGAAAGGAAGCTAGATATCTCTGGCGTGCACTTCGTGCCGCTGCATTGAAGGCACTTACGAGGCATTGGCTGCAGAAGGACAAACCCATAGTAAAAGAATGGGTTAACATTGTCACTACAATACAGGAGATGGCGAGGTTAACCTATGCAATCCAACACAGGCAAATCCAGTTTATCAACAGGTGGGTCAGATGGGAAATATATGCCACGAACATAAATGTGGAATAGAGACTATGGGCCTCCTGCTCAAGTCAAGTCATCATTATAGATGAGAGACATAAAGGGTGTAGAGAAGCAGGTATTAAAAAGGGGGGAAGGAGATGTGGGGTTAAATTTAAATTGAGCTGACGTAAACTAAAATAGGATGGAATTGGGGTAGTTTGACTTAAAAAAACAAATGGAAGCCTGGGAGAGGGATAGGGCTACCAAAAAGTATCAGGAAATTAACCCAAAAGAGCCAATTGGTTAAAGACTGAGTGGTAGGAGTAATGAAAAATAACATCTGAGAATAAGTAATGATGGTTTGGGGGAGGGAGGGAGCACAGGGCGGCAGCATTAAAGTTTTATGTTGTATAACTTTTTAAGTTTTAATTTGTATAATCTTATATTTTACTTTTTTAGAAATTACCAAGACCTTTACATATCAGTTTGGATATTTCTTGAACAATGTAGTTTCTATAAAAAAAACTAATCTCTCAGAGGTCTGACAATACACGCAGTTGTGACATTATATAAACATGTAAGAATGTATTGTGCCTGTCAACCCTGTCTGATAATAAAATAAAGTTTAAAAAAGTAAATAATAATATGTAACCCCCCTGCAAATGGGGGTTCCCAAAAGACTTCCAGGAGCTTGCTTGAATGCTCCAAGCCTGAATGGTGTTTGGCGTTTAAGCCATTTATCAGTGAGTGTTTTTAGAACCTCTGGTACTGTCTCTTTAAGAGCTGTCTGCTTGCAGACATAATTAGTTTGTATGGGGGACTGTGTGCTTCTCTGTTTGAGTACCACTCGAGCTGCTGCCAATTCACTCCATTTTGCAGTCACTAGGAGTGCAAAGGAACCTATCTGAAAGATGTAACTGTTTGCCAGAAATCATTTACAGTAATAATGAAATTACAGTTTGTCTAACCTGCTTTCTTTGCAGTCAGAACTGTGTCTGCCTAGTTCCCCATTCTGGTTTTGAACTGCTGAACTGGACCAATCAGTGTGGGTAAGCTAGCTCTAAATGGTGCCTTGGACGAATCAGAACTTGGACTCATAATCTGAGCCAGCCACAAGAGGATTGTATGGGCAGTGACTCTGGGATATGTAGTTTAGACTTGGTGCCTTTTGGACCAACAGCAGCAGTCTATTGTGGTGACAGCCAATCCAGTCAAGAACTGGGAGGAACTCAAAGGAAGTGCCCGGTTTTGTCTGTTGGGAATTTCAGTTGAGCTTTGGCAGTGAAGGGAAAGGAACCTGTGCTCCTTCAGTGCACAGTTTTAGTCAAAAACATGTGTAAGGTCCAGAGTTCCGGTCTGCAGCTTGTTAGGACTGAATCCGTCCTGTGAAGAGAATCAAAGGATATCTGAAGAGTAGAAACCAGGCTCACCCTGTAGAAGACTGGAGGAATTGCTGAAAATTGCACTCGGTCTGTCAGGAACTGAATCTGCTGTGTGTTCTCCGGGTATTGTGCAGTAATTGCGATCGGGATACAGATGCAGCCTGCCTGGTATAGTGCTTTCTTTTACCATATAAATGTGTGAAGAGGTTTGTGTACCTCAAGTGAATCCTGCTGCCATTAAGTGACTTTTGCCTGTGACTGTTTACCATATAAATGTGTGAGAGTCTCTTGGAGCTCAGAGTAGCCCTGCTGACATTGAAGGACCCTATCTTATTTGGAGGTCATGAGTACTAATTCAGAATTAGCTCCCTGTTGAATTGCCACATTAAATCCAAATGGAATTAGTGTACTGCTGACTGTTTAATTCTCCTTTTCTCTGTGTGAAAGGGCCCTACCAGCTGCCACGGTTTGGACTAGCCACTAGGGCTTGGGTACCCAGGGACAGTAACTGATAGGGAAAGGCCTGTGCACAGAGCCATAAATAGATAGTAGAGTGATAAGCTAATTAACCTGATTTCCCCCTGTCCTTGTTATATCCCCTAAATAAATCAGAGCTGCTTATTTCAGCAAAGTTATACTGCCTGAGGTATTTGTCTATGTTAAGTACTGTACTGTGATTGTTGCACTGTATCTTATTTCTAGGGAGGTCCCAGTGCGGAACCAGTCCTGGGGGTAAGTGTATACTGTAAAGTAATTCCGATGTATTGTGTGGGCCACTAGTGGGAAGAAAGGGGGTTGCAGTGTCCCAGAGGGCTGTGACCAAGTTAGTTTAACTATTGTAAACCCTGACCTCTGGGTGGAGGCACCAGCCATTGGATCCAGGCCCCTCAACCTGTTAGTGGCAAATCAGGCAGGGTAGTAGCCCTGGGATAGCGCCATCTAGGGTTACATCTTGGGCTCACCGCTAGGTTGTGTGTCCTCTAGTGGCCATATTACTGAACCACTGTTAAGAAAAAATGGGTACCCGACAGAAGTGGCTGTGCACGGCTGGTGGAGTGGTGTACTGGGAGAGATCGACCCCCAAAATGCTATGCTTATCCTGGACATCCCCCTGGGTATCAATACGGACACTGTGCAGGGAGTACTTTCCAAGGTGGAAGGTTTACAAAACCCTGTGGTGGTGGGTCGGCATGCTAATCTGCTCACCCACACTTTCCTGGCCCTAGTAGAGTTTAAGGATCCATAGATAGCTCCAAAGTGCCACACACCATTACCCCAGAGGAGCCCTCACTGCTTGAGAGTGATAACTAGGACAGTAAGACCCGGGGAATGAGCCCCACCACTATCTGAAACTTTTGAGGAGAAATTTGCTAAATGGTTGCTGGGGAAGGGAAAACTGTGGAGGACTTGAAGAAACTATTCTTGCCACCTGGGGTGTTCCTCCCCAACACCTTCTCCCGCTCCAGTGCCCATAATGGTGGCTGAACCAATGCAGACTCAATTTCTGCACCTGCCATTAGTCACGACTCTTACGAAGGTCGAGGATCTTCTCTGGCACCTCCCACCCCCAAGGGAGGATGACTGGGATACCTGGATAGACTATGTTGCCCCCAAGTGCTAGAATGGCAATGCTCGGGAAGCCGAAAAAGAGGGTTGGTGAGAGCCTCGAGGTCCTGCCCTGGCTACCATTCGTGCTAAATGGGCCAGTAACCCTGAAGTGACTGCACAGGCCTATCTTGAGGCCCTGGAGAATGTGTATGGGAGCCCAGATTCTGATGAGGACTTATGGTGGAGAGTAAAGTGCACAACAGTACCAAGGAGAGTTGTTGTCTGTGTGTATCTCGGCTGGAAAAATTGTTGCAAGAATGCCTCAGAAAAGGTAGTTTGCCAGCGATTGAACTGGACCGAACCAGGCTGGACAGGATCCTTAAGTCTGCCCCCCTTCTCAGAACTGCTGCTTCAATTCGCCTGGCAGATCGACTGGAATCCCACCCTCCTATGATGAGTTAATGAGAGAAATTCGAGGAGTTGAGAAAAGACGACCTCGGAGAGGGACCTGCACCAATAGCTGCAGCTCGACCCGAGTGACTGAGGTGACCCATCAAGTGAAGTTCAGGGCAGAGGTTGGCAGTAAATGAGTGCTCTGAAAAAAGATATGCCACAATGGGGCAAACTGTTGAGAGAGATCCGGAATTCAAAAACAGTCCCTTTATGAAGGCCACGCCTGCAAGTACAGGCCCTGACCTATATCCGACTGCATCTGCTATGGGGTGGGGTACCACCATGTATCTCCTGCTGATAACAGCTCCAAACTCAATTCCTTGACCATGGAAGTGGAGAAACTGACGAGATGTCTCCAAATGCTTATCACCGCCAGACAGAGATGGCACCAGGTTTCCAGTTAGTAATACCGCCCTGGCTCCCAGTGTGGCGCCTCGGCCAGCTCAAACTCCAGAAAGTATGTTTTGCTATAATTGTGGGAAAGATGGGCACATAAAAGGGAATGCCAGTCCCAAAGACACTGACAAAGTTGCATATAGGCTACAAGGAGGCTTGGAGAACAAATCAGTGGTTAAGAGGTGCGACATGACCAGTGAGGGCACCAAAATGCTAATTCATGTCCTTTGTGGCAAGGTCAGTTGCCCAGGCCCCCTACTCACCTCCAGACTGGTCCAGAATAGTGGGTCCTCCATGGAGACCACTGTAAAGGTGAATGGAGTGTCTACAAGAGCTGTATTAGACAGTGGCTCCAAGTGACAATTATGTTCCAAGATTGGTATCAGAAGCATTTGTCAGACGTACCCTTACAACCATTAGAAGGACTGCATGTATGGGGGTTAAGTGAGAAGGCCTACCCTATTCGGGTATATCCGAATTTGGCTGTCTTTCCCCACCTCCGTGGCTGGAGTGGCCGAACAAGTAGAGACCCTAGCCTTAGTGTGTCCCCCACTGGACTGTATGATGGTGTCCCTTTTGACTGGAACAAATGCTCATATGTTCGAAGGCTGGCACAGTTGTGTTATGAAAACAGGGTCAAAGACTAGTAGAGCTTTAAGAGTTCGGCTTTAATTAAGAAGGCCTATGAGGCACAGAGAGATGCTGAAAAATAGAACCAGAGGAACGGTTGGAATTGTATGGAAGAAGGATCCTGAGTCTCTGATCCTGGCGCCAAATGCCCAGTGTACCTTACAGGGAGAGGTCCGTATCAGAAAGGATGTTAAGAATAAAATATTAATGTTGGATGCACCAGGCATGGAAAATTGCCAGAGGACTGCTGGTCAAGCCTAGTATTTTGCCGCTAGAGCCCATGCTTATGCCAGAAGGGTAATGGTCCAAGTTCATAATGTGTCAAAGAGACATTCGAGTAAATAAGGTTGCATCCTGGCTAATGTGCATTGTGCAGACACTGCAGTGCTACCGCAGCAAGAGTTCAAGGAAGAATGACAGAGTAACGCCTGACTTGTTTGATTCGCAACTCCCGCTGCCAGCTGAATGGAAAGTGAGGATCAGTGAGAAGCTTGCCAGAGAGACCAGGTGTTTTCTTTAAAGGAATGGGACGTAGGATGCGTGCAGGAGCTGAGCACAATATCCGCTACATGACGAAGACCATTTCGTGAGCGGTCTCGACGCCTGGCACCTGCTGACATAGATGATGTGAGACGGCATCTGCAAGAGATGTTAGCTGCTGGTGTAATACAAGAATCCAGAAGCCCTTATCTTCCCCATTGTGGTAGTGAGGAAAAAGAATGGAACAGTAGGATGTGTGTGGATTATCGCACCTTAAACGTGGACTATCCTGATCAGTACACAATGCCCGCATTCAGGATGCTTTGGACTGCCTAAGCAGGGAGCAAGTGGTTCTCTGTGCTGGATCTCCGCAGTGGGTACTAGATCCGATGGCCCCAGAGGACCGTGAAAAGACAGCCTTTATCTGTCGCTTGGCTTCTATGAATTCATGAGGATGCCTCAAAGGATTTCAGGTGCCCCAGCCACTTTTCAACGATTGATGGAGCGTGCAGTGGGGACATGAACTTACTAGAGTGCCTGGTATACCTAGATGATGTTATTGTGTTTGGCAGCTCACTGGAGGAACATGAGAGCAGATTATTTAAGGTATTGGACCGACTGGAGGACTTTGGCCTTAAACTGTCCATTGATAAGTGTCAATTCTTTCAAACATCAGTAAAGTATGTGGGACACATGTATCCACCGAGGAATAGGGACCGACCCAAGTAAAGTTGAGGCCTTGACCACCTGGCGCAACCCAAAAATCTAAAAGAACTGCAAAGATTCCTGGGATTCTGTGGTTATTATCGGTTCATCAAGGACTATTCAAGAGTGATCCGCCCTTTACTTAACCTTACTCAAGGGTATTCCCCAACCCACAAAAATACCAAAAGTCAGCGTCCTCAAGACTGAAAGAGTGTATTTTCATCCGTGAAGTATTTGGGCCCGCTGGACTCATGATTGTGAGACTGCTTTTCATGAGATCATTTATCAACTTACCCATGCTCCAGTGCTGGCCTATGCCGATCCAAGAAAACCTTATGTCCTGCACACTGATGCTAGCTTGCAAGGGTTGGGGCTGTGTTGTACCAAGAGACGAGAATGGCCTGAGACCAGTGGCCTTTGCCAGTAGAGTCTGACCCCATCCGAAAAGAACTATCCTGTACATAAGTTAGAGTTTCTAGCTTTGAAGTGGGCTATTGTTGACCAATTCCATGGTACTTGTATGGGGCTAAAATACTAGTAAAAACTGACAATAATCCTTTAACCTATTGCAGACCTCAGCTAAGTTGGATGCCACTGGCCATAGGTGGCTTTCTGTATTATCTACATACGACTTGCTCTCGAATACCGAGCAGGTCTGAACCACATAGATGCTGATGCTCTTCCAGGAGGCCTGTTCCCCAGAATGATTGGGTCCGATTGGCAGAACCTGACATTCGACACGCTGCGGAAGTTTGACAGGGAGGAACAAATGTCCACGGACGCAGTGGACTGCATGGTGGATTGCTTGGGACCCTCTGAGAATTGCATACCTGCTGCTTATTGCCACTTTTCTGCAACAGACATTGGTGCACTGCCTCAGCTGGACAATGACAGTATTCGTGGCTCAATCCCACCATCCCATGATCAAAGCAGCTTTAGAAGCCCTCTATGCAGGAAAAGATGTGTCCAAATTACGCTCCACTGATTTGAGAACTGCACTGTTATACAAAGAAGGTCCTAAATTGAAACTGATCAATAAACTGTTATACAGAGAAACAGTAGACAGAGGGGACAAGTAGACAAACAACAACTAGTGCTGCCCACTGCCTTCGAGACTCAGTATTGAGGTCCTTGCACAACCACATGGGGCACCTTGGTATAGACAGAACACTTGACTTGGTGAGATCCAGATTCTATTGGCCTAAGATGGGGCTGATGTGGAGCAACACATTCGAACTTGTAGTCGCTGCTTACAGAGGAAAGCTTTGCCCCAGAGGGCTGCCCCTTGTTAACATAACCACCAGTGCACCCATGGAGCTGGTCTGTATTGATTTTCTAAGTTTGGAGTCAGATCAAAGAAATATCAGTAATGTGCTGGTGGTCACTGACCATTTCACGAGATATGCCCAAGCTTTCCCACAAAGACCAGAAAGCATCCACTGTAGCCAAAGTACTTGTAGAAAACTTTTTGTTCACTATGGGGCTCCACAAAGAATCCATTCTGATCAGGAGAGACTTTGAGAGTCGTCTGATCAAAGAGATGCTTTCTCTGTGGGGAGTCGAAAGTCCAGAACCACTCCTTACCCCAGGGGGACCCACAGCCTGAACGTTTCAACCGCACTTTGCTAGATATGCTAGGCACCCTGCACCCAAAGGACAAGCCTAGATGGAGCCAACAAATTAGCACCCTGGTACATGCTTATAACTGCACCAAAAGTGATGCCACTGGGTTCTCCCCCTACCGCCTGATGTTTGGAAGAGAAGCTCGACTACCAGTAGATGTGTGTTTGGGGTCTGTCCTGATGGGGTTCAAGCTGACAACTATTTACAGTATGTGCAAAGTTAAAGGCCCAGCTAACTCATGCGTACCAACTGGCTCAAACCATGGCTGCCAAAAGAAATCTGGCCAACAAAGAAAGTATGATAAAAGGTGAAAGCACTGAAACTCCAGGAGGGAGATCGGGTATTGCTAAGAAATCTGGGACTGCATGGCAAGCACAAGATTGCTGACAGATGGCACCATCTCCCTCACATTGTAGTGGCAAACTAGATGATCTGCCAGTGTACAAAGTAAGGCCTGAGAATAATTCAAAAGATGTAAAAACAATGCATAGAAATCATTTACTGCCCATTGGACAAATCTTAATTGAGTCTGAGCCCCTAGAAGATCCCCCTCTGGACCAGTGACTACAGCTGCTGCTAAGAAAAGATCAAGAAAGTCTGCACCTACAGAAGCAAAGTTAAAGTGTTCCCTCCACAAGTCCCAGTTGAGCATGACTGTCAGTCCATATCGGAAGAAAGTGAGAGTGACTTTGAATACTATCCTTCTTCACGAACTGAGTCAATTGTTTAGGGCAATCCCTAGTCAATACTGGAGATGAAGCTGGGCCTTCTGGACTGTCCAAGCCCCAGCTTCGTCCCTGGAGCCAATGCTCCCAGAAAGTGAAGTGCAAAGCATCAGATCAGATGAAATGGAATCATTGTGCATGGTTGAACTGTTTGAGCTTTCAGGGGAGGAAAATGATAGATTAGGGCAGACTGGTGATACACCAGAACAAGAAGAGTATTTTGAGTGCCCTGACAGTCCACTGCCAGTGTCCGAAAGCTCTCCATGCGAGCCAAATGTTGTGGACTCAGAAACTGCAACTCCTGGAGCTGAAAGTGCCCCAAGTTCTAGCCTCTCTACCCCATGGAGACCCCCTGACAAGTGAGGACAATGCTGAAAATGAGGCTCAGAGTGCAGAGACTGTAACAGTTCCCCTAGAAAGACTGGTCGAGCTGTAAAGCCTGTGGTGCACCTCAGTTATGATTCCCTTGGGAGGCCTGTGGATTTGCCTCTCAATGTTGTCCATAAAGGAGTGTATGTGTCCCAGGCTCATTGCCCAAACTGAGGCGTCAGTGCTAACTTCAAGTTACTTGTGTTGCTCTTCTAGCATGGTGCCTTTGCCTGGGTCCAGCCCTAAGGTAACTGATAGGGATGGGCCCCTCTTCAGGTTTCATGTATAAGAGGTAATAACTTGAGTTATGGTACAATGTGTGTGTAATACTGTGTAAAGAGGACATACTGCAATGTTTCAGAAATGTGTTCTTGGTAAATGATATATTGACTGATGATTACATGTGTGAGCCTAATGCAAATGTATATGGTTGCAGTTGAAACTTATAGTATATTGCTTGACGGACATCAAGCTTTCCCAGGCCAGGAAGGTGTAACCCCTGCAAATGGGGGTTCCCAAAAGACTTCCAGGAGCT
Organism: Neoceratodus forsteri; assembly: GCA_016271365.2. Lineage (NCBI taxonomy): Eukaryota > Metazoa > Chordata > Ceratodontiformes > Ceratodontidae > Neoceratodus > Neoceratodus forsteri. Next base: position 1,466,244,233 of record CM057452.1, read on the forward strand.
TGCTTGAATGCTCCAAGCCTGAATGGTGTTTGCGTTTAAGCCATTTATCAGTGAGTGTTTTAGAACCTCTGGTACTGTCTCTTTAAGAGCTGTCTGCTTGCAGACATAATTAGTTTGTATGGGGGACTGTGTGCTTCTCTGTTTGAGTACCACTCGAGCTGCTGCCAATTCACTCCATTTTTGCAGTCACTAGGAGTGCAAAGGGAACCTATCTGAAAGATGTAACTGTTTGCCAGAAATCATTTACAGTAATAATGAAATTACAGTTTGTCTAACCTGCTTTCTTTGCAGTCAGAACTGTGTCTGCCTAGTTCCCCATTCTGGTTTTGAAAGTGCTGAACTGGACAAATCAGTGTGGGGTAAGCTAGCTCTAAAATGGTGTCTTGGATGAATCAGAACTTGGACTCATAATCTGAGCCAGCCACAAGAGGATTGTATGGGCAGTGACTCTGGGATATGTAGTTTAGACTTCGGCGCCTTTTTGGACCAACAGCAGCAGTCTATTGTGAGTGACAGCCAATCCAGTCAAGAACTGGGAGGAACTCAAAGGAAGTGCCCGGTTCTGTCTGTTGGGAATTTCAGTTGAGCTTTGGCAGTGAAGGGGAAAGGAACCCTGTGCTCCTTCAGTGCACAGTTTTAGTCAAAAACATGTGTAAGGTCCAGAGTTCCGGTCTGCAGCTTGTTAGGACTGAATCCGTCCTGTGAAGAGAATCAAAGGATATCTGAAGAGTAGAAACCAGGCTCACCCTGTAGAAGACTGGAGGAATTGCTGAAATTGCACTCGGTCTGTCAGGAACTGAATCTGCTGTGTGTTCTCCCGGGTATTGTGCAGTAATTGCGATCGGGATACAGATGCAGCCTGCCTGGTATAGTGCTTTCTTTTTACCATATAAATGTGTGAAGAGGTTTGTGTACCTCAAGTGAATCCTGCTGCCATTAAGTGACTTTTGCCTGTGACTGTTTACCATATAAATGTGTGAGGAGTCTCTTGGAGCTCAAGAGTAGCCCTGCTGACATTGAAGGACACTATCTTATTTGGAGGTCATGAGTACTAATTCAGGGTCGCTCCCTGTTGAATTGCCACATTAAATCCAAATGGAATTAGTGTACTGCTGACTGTTTAATTCTCCTTTTCTCTGTGTGAAAGGGCCCCTACCAGCTGCCACGGTTTGGACTAGCCACTAGGGCTTGGGTACCCAGGGACAGTAACTGATAGGGATAGGCCTGTGCACAGAGCCATAGGTAGATGAGTAGAGTGATAAGCTAATTAACCTGATTTCCCTGTCCTTGTTATATCCCCTAAATAAATCAGAGCTGCTTGTTTCAGCAAAGTTATACTGCCTGATGTATTTGTCTATGTTAAAGTACTGTACTGTGATTGTTGCACTGTATCTTATTTCACAGGAGGTCCCAGTGCCGGAACCAGTCCTGGGGTAAGTGTATACTGTAAAGGTAATTCTGATGCATTGTGTGGGCCACTAGTGGGAAGAAAGGGGGGTTGCAGTGTCCCAGAGGGCTGTGACCAAGTTAGTTTAACTATTGTAAACCCTGACCTCTGGGTGGAGGCACCCGCCATTGGATCCAGGCCCCTCAACCTGTTAGTGGCAAATCAGGCAGGGGTAGTAGCCCCTGGGATAGCGCCATCTAGGGGTTACAAATATATTACAACAGGCAGTGGAGGATGGAAATTGCATTTTTAGCAAAAATTAATCAGTCCTTTTTGAAACTCAAGTTTATTAAAATGTAGTACAGTACAAACAAATATAGACACGTAAGATATGTGTTATACAGATCATCGCACAGGTATCTGCCTTTGTACATTGCTACAACATGATAGCTTCCATAATACAAATTGGTCTTACCAAACATCACCCTTATTCAAGAATACCCTCGTCATCATACTTATAAATGACTATGGAATAAAATAATATATAAAACGAACTACCCGTAACACGTCATTAGTAATTTGGGCCAACAAGTGAAGAACTGTAAAATCAGAGAACCACTTCGTAACAGCGATCATAGCAGTTTGAAATACACAAACTGTGTAAGATAAGACTTTCAGGTCAGACGATGGGTAGAAACTTCATAAAAGGTGATTCCAAATAATTAAAAAAGCATTAAAATGCTGGGCCTGGAACAAAATAAAATTCAAAAACAAAAATGTTGAAAGAAAAATTGAAGTTAATCGCAAAAAAAAAAAAAAATCGAGATACCCTTTCACGTAAATACTCTAAAAAAGGAAAAATCCCATCTGGTACACCAAACTAATACAATATATAGTCAGAAAAATCAGACAATATACTACACATTTTTAAAATATAATAACTGGTCAGCAATTTCTCTCAATGTACTGACCAGCTTGATATTTTCCATAACAACTGGCTGATTGTTATGACATTCATGAGCCATGCCAATCAAACTATGCTGCTGCCTCATTGGCTAACGTTCCGTGTATGGGCAGGCCAAACAGTCTCACAAACATGGCGGCTCCATCTCCCGCTTATGGAGCTGCCACCACAATGACCTCACACTCGCATTATTTTTAATTTATTTTACTTCTTTTACTCTACCTGGTTGATCCTGCCATTTGTTTTTCCATTTCAAACTCTATCTGGCTGATCCTACCCTTCATCCGCTTCAGAACGGCAACGTGCCATCACACACAGCGCCAGTCCGATCAGGACAGCTGTCTTCAAATGTAAGTGGAAAAGAATAAGAAAACAAAGGACAAAAAGTTTAAGTAAATAATGAGAGGTACAGAGTGTGTGTGTGTGTGTGTGTGTGTGTGTGTGTGTGTTGTCGCACTGACTCTGAGGGTTACAGAAACTGGGCTGAAGAAAAATTGCTGGCCCATTATTATAAAAAATTAAAGATGGGGAGGGTGTGCATATGAGAATTTAATGCACATCCTCATTGTGGGATGCTTTGATAAACGTAGCATCCCACAACTCGGGTGTGCATTAAATTCTCATATCACACCCTTCCTCATCCATTATTCTCTATATAATACATCTCGGGTAAAAGCAAAATTCTTATATCACCAGAAGTATTGCAAAAAACTTCATAAGAATAGAAAACAGTATAGCCAAATTGAGGATAGCTGAAAAAAAAATAAGGGGAATAAAAAAGTATTTTACAGTTACACTGGAAATAAATGTAGCGTGAACAACACATTATGGCCCATTGTGATTAATAATAAATTATGTACAGAGACCAAAATAGCTTGTGCTCTGAATATACAGTATATTTCTGCTGTCTTTGGCCACTAGAACTGGGTGAATATGTTGAGGAATTGCTGTATGTAACAGGTCAGTTAAAATCAGTGCACTCTCTCTACCATACCCAACCCAGGGGTAGGAGCAGGGGTGCCTTTTGCCCAGCTGGTGTTAAGGAACAGTGCCCAGCCCCCAAACAGCAGGACAGGGGCAAAGGAGTGGGGGCCTTGCCAGTCCCAAGCACTACCCCAGTTGCCCATTCAAAAGCACCCAGAGGTGGTGGAGCTGCCCCACCAGCTCAGCCTGTCTCCTTATATACCCCCAAGCTGCCTTTACCTCCAGGGGTGGTTGTCAGGGGTCGCCTCTCCCTCCACTTAGACCAGTGATGGGAGGTGACTACAGATGCAAGAGATCATAGAAAAGGGTTGTGCACTGGAACTTCTGGACAACCCTCCAGATCATCCCCTAGTTGTGTCAGTATATCCTCCAGGGCACCTGCACCTGTTAGGGGAGGAAGTGCAGACTCTGCTGCAAAAAAAGGCCATAGAACCTGTGCCTCTAGAACAGAGGAACACAGGCTTTCACTCCCGGTACTTCCTTGTCCCAAAGTGGACAGGAGACCTGAGGCCTATTCTAAAGATCTACAGGATCTAAACTTCTCCATAGAATACAAGAAGTTCAGAATGGTCACGTTGCAGGGTCTCCTTTTGTTACTGCAAACAGGGGACTGGATTTGCTCCCTGGATATGAAAGATGTATCCCTTCACATCAAGATTCAGCACCCTCACAGAAAATACCTGAGGTTCCTGTTTCGGGGGGGGGGCATTACCAATTCACAGTGTTGCCCTTTAGCTTGGCACCATGAGTCTTTACCAGATGCTTGCCAGTGGTGGCAGCAGCCCTTCGCAGGGAAGGCCTGCATGTTGTCCCTTACCTGAACAATTGGCTATTAAAAGCCCAATTCAGGGACCAGCTGTTGAAGACTTTAGCTTGAACCAGATGGCTGTTCGATGCTCTGGGGGTTACAGTCAACATACTATAATCAGTGTTGACACCCTGCCAGCGACTGCAGTACATAGAAGCAGTCCTGGACACAGCCCAGGGCTCGGCTTTTGTGCCTCTGGACAGGGCCACCCGTCTAATTGCCCAAGCACAGTTAGTGCATGACACTCATCGTGTCTCAGCAAGGATGTTTTTACACCTTTTGGTACTCATGGCTGCAGCCACTGTCACAGTACCACTGGCCAGTCTGCACATGCAAATTCCCCAGTGGACTCTAAGAGTCTAGTGGGATCAGCTCATGGACGATGTAGAACAGATGGTTCTAGTCATGTCCCCTGTGTACAAAGTGCTCAAGTGGTGGATGGAATGCAGCAACCTTCTCAAGGGAGTTCTGTTCCTGATCTCTTCCCCTCTTCAGGTACTCGCCACAGATGCTTCGGGGCTGGAATGGAAGCTCACATGGGCCCTCATCAGACACAGGGCACATGGACCCAAGTAGAGCGCACTTTGCACATCAGTGTTCAGGAAAGACAGGCAGTTCTATACAGACTCCAGGCCTTCCAGAACCACTTGTTCCAGGTCCCTCTGCTATTACAGATGGACAAAGTCAATATGATGCATTACGTCAACAAACAAGGGGAGACTTATTCCTATCCACTGTGCAGGGAAGCAATGAGGGTTTGGTATTGGGCTCTGTACCACAGTCTAGAACTGTCAGCAGTACATGTTCCAGGCGTCCAAGCAATCTTGGCAGACAAGCTAAGCAGGTCACAGTCCCAGATGCATGAGTGGGAACTGTCGACCTTGGTGGTAGACCTATTCGAAAGATGGGGTCATCCAGAGCTGGACCGTTTTGCATCCCCCACACAACGCAAAACTGCCACTTTACTGCTTGCTTCACTCCAGGGCCTGGAGATTTCTGGTGAGACATGTTGTTCCTCTCTTGGAAAGGGTGCTTTTCTATATGCCTTCCCTCCTTTTTCGCTAATTCAGAGAGTACGCAGTTAAAAATGGAGGGGAAAACTCTAATACTCATTGCTTCCCTATGACCTTGACAGGTCTGGTACCCCTGCTGTAACAGCTGGCATTGGAACCCTCAATACCTCTGCCCCTGTGTAAGGGTCTACTGTCACAGGAACAGGGTACCCTGGTCCATCCAAACCTGAAGTCTCTTCATCTGTATGTATGGCACCTGAAGACATAACCATAGCTTCCTTTGGGGTTTCCCAAAAAGTGGCGGATGTTTTGGTGACTGATGGAAAACCATTCATCAGAAATACATACTCCATAAAGTGGAAACGGTTTACTTTATGGACTGCTTCACATAACATGGATCTGTTTACCTGCCCAGTCAATTAGGTTCTAGTGTACCTGCTGTCCTTATCAGATTCAGGCCTGCAGTATTCCTCAATCAGAGTGCACTTGGCTGCCATATCAGCTTTCCATGTGCCTATCGATGGCTGTATGGTTACGCAGCTGGAGGTAGCCTGTACGTTGTTGAGAGGCATTTTACATAAAGCCTCCCATCCGCAATCTAGTCCCGGCTTGGGACTTGAATTTTGTTTCAGAGAAGTTGACTTTGGCTCCTGTTGATCCAGCAGCAACTTGTGGCTTATGCTTTCTTTCTTGGAAAACATTATTTTTAGTTGCAGTCACTTCTGCTAGAAAGATTTCAAAGCTACAGGCTCTAATGTGTGAGCCTCCTTATTTGATTTCCCACAAAGATGGGGTGTCTGTGCGTAGTAATCCTAAATTTCTCCCAAAGGTGGTGTCTGAGTTCACTTTAAACCAAACCATCCACCTGCCGGTTTATTATCCCGAGCATGCCAATCCAGGGGAACCATTGCTCCAAACCTTAGATGTACATAGAATACTCTGGTACTATACACACCGTACAAAGGACTGCAGAAAATCCTTGCAGTATTTTGTTTCATTTGTGTCCCGCCCCCCCCCAGGAAAGAGGGCACCCCAGTTTCTAAATGGTGTTTGTCCAGATGGCTAGCAAACTGTATTATGTTTTGTTACAGGAAGTACGGTAAGGAACTCCCTGGTGTGGTTCATTGTCATTCCACCAGTGGCATGGCCACCTCTGATGCTTGCTTCTGGAATGGTTCAGCTGCAGAGATCTGCGCAGCTGCTACTTGGTGTGCTTTTTACACCTTCACTAAACACTACAGTCATTGTCTCTCATAGACAAGCTGGGTTTGGCCTAGCTGTACTACAAGGCCTACTTTCATAAGCCTATAGGCTCCAGCTACCCAGACTGCTAGCTTTTGGTACTGTTTGGTACTCATTCCAAAGGTGTGGCCAGAAGAAAGAGATATCCTTGAAGAAGACACAAAAGGTACGTACTTACTGTAACAGTAGATCTTCAAGAGAATCTCTTTCTTTAGGCCATGCGGTCCCACCTTCCTTCCACCTTTTTGGAGCTGCAGCAACAGATTCTGGTGCTGCTGTCTCCATTTCTACAGTTTCCAGCCCTCTGTCTTGCCCGATGTGTGGAGTGCTGGGTTTTCTCTGGGTTCCCTCGAGAGAGGTTCTCCAGGCATGATCTCTGGCGAGGAACTGAGGAGAGGAGAAGCCGCCCACATTTGTCTATATGCTGACGTCTTGATGTTGTCTTGGTCAACCTCTCGCTGACTGCTTGCAAAAGTTCCCTTGTGGTCTGAAGGTGTGGCCTGATGAAAGAGAGTCTCTCGAAGATCTACTGTTACGGTAAGTACGTAACTGTTCTTTTATGCTATGTCACATCTATATTGGTTGATGATAGAATTGTTCTTTAGTCACTGATACTTGCACCTGATATGTTATTTGTGTACTCAGCAACATTCTTCCAGCTGTAGAGGTGGCACAGAAAACAGAAAAATTCCACAACCGTAGAGTCATGAAAAAAGTAGATCTGGATGGAAGAAGGGGAGGGGGATGGGCAGCACAGACAGACACAGAAGAGCAGGGATCTCATGCATACCAATGAGGTGATGAAACTCCACTGTGGAAGTAGAAGGTAGCAAATGTCAGTTCCTGTTCCTGTCTGCCCTTCTTCCTCTCCACTTGTTAGCAATACCTTGCACAGCTATCACTCTGCAGCCATAAGAAAGTCCTTAGCTTTATTGATGGCCCTATCTGCCACTTAAACCCAAATAACCCCTTTGGAAAAACACAGTAGTAGTTTCCTAGCTAGGATGTCAAGTGTCTTCAGGGTGGAGCAGTTGCAACTTGGGTAGGTACAGTAGCTGCATGTACTGTTCTTAAGGCCCAAAGCTGAAACGTGTCAAATAGTTTTATGCCCCAGACTGCAACCATGCTTATATAATCAAAGAGCATGTGTCTGTTGCCTTGTTCCACCACTGAGTGTGGCAGATCAGATTATTGCACACCTCACTGTTTTTTGGGAGAAAAGTATTTCCTGAGACCCCTGAACTGCTTAACCTTTAACTGTTTGCTATGCCCCCTAGTTCTGTGTTGCCACTTTTGAGTTCGGTGTTATGTTTATGCATCAGAGTTCCATATTTAACCAGTTTATAGGCTAGAACTGAATCCTCTCTTAATCCTTTGTTCTCTAGACTCGAAAGTACAGATAGTCCGGTCTATGTTTTTAGCCCGTAATATCTCCCAGTCATTTGCCCCTTCTCAGGAGATTCTCTCTCACCCCCCTCAAAATTCTACTCTGCTATATTTTTTGTTTTAAGGACTCACCAGTTAAACTGCTGCAACACTTTCAGTGGTGCATGGAAGGGGGCCGGGTCCGCTGCTGTGAGTCTGTCTGGCCCTGGTCAGACGGCTCAGTGTACTTTCTTTCGGTGCCGGCTCCTGGGAGGGAGGGAGGCAGGGGTCCATTGCCGGAGCTGGTGATTTGGCTCCATGGTTTGTTTGGTTCCCTTTCTCACTTGTGTTGTGAGTCTGATCACGACTCAGTGTACTCTACGTGATGCATGGAGAGAGGCAGGGGTTGGTGGTCACTATAGCTGATGGCAGTTTGGCTCCATTGCTTCTCAGGAGACTATCTCTCACCAACGCCAAAATCCTGCTCTGCTTTACTGTATTTTTTGTTTGTTTAAGGACTAAACGGTTAAGCTGCTGCTGCAACACTTGATGTTGCTTGGAAGGAGGTGGAAATCCATTGCTGTGAGCCTGGCTCTGGTCAGATGGCTTAATGTGCTTTTTTGGGTGCTGGGTGCGAGGCAGAGGTCCATCGCTGCAGCTGGCGGGGAGATAGTGGAGATTATCAGACCACCAACGGACCTATGCTAGTAGTTACGCTACTTTCTCAAATCAGTCTTTGGGTTATTTTTTAGTAGTTTATTTGAGTTGGTGGGCTTCACCTCTAACACCCTCATAAAAAAAAAAAAAAAAACAAGTGGGTGAGGGGCAAAGCCCCCCAACTCAAACGTACACAACCAGCATTAACAGTAAGCACAAGCAGGCACTGTATTCACAAAAGATTTATGCTACTTGCGTAACGCTGGTCTGATAATCTCCACTATCGCCACTGGCGGAAGGCAGGGGTCCACCGCTGCAGCTGGTAATTTGGCTCTGTGGCTTGCTTGATTCTCCTGTGTCACCTGTGTTGTGAGTCTGACCACAGCACTGTGTACTTTCTGCGGTGCAGGGAGGGAGGCAGGGGGTCCATCACTGGGTGGGAGGCAGGGGTTAGTGGGTCACTATAGCTGATGTGGCAGTTCAGCTCCATTGCTTCTTGTTTTTGATTCAGAGCTCTCCATTTAAAAACTGTGGGGTTGTAATACTGTGGAGCCATCCAGGCTGCATTGTTTGTCTTGCAGCACCGAACCTGAGGGAGAGCAGAGCCATCAATATCTGACTGGCTCCTGGCTGGTGCACAAGATACAAGATGTGCTACAGAAACCAGATGCCTCAGTAACAGAAAGCACAGCATTAAAACCAACGAGCTTTCAGAAAAATGTGTGTCATGTGCCAAACCTTTTCCACATGGTCTGAACCTTCTGGGCAGGTATGGAAATCGGGAGAAAGGCAGGGGTGGACGAGATCTGGGAGACAGCCAAAAAATAGCCAGAAATCAGGAGGAAAGCCTCATAAATGGGAGAGTTAGAAGCTATGCCTGGGATGTGCACCTGAATTAGTGCCGACTGTGTCCAACTGGTGAAAGATTCAGACCTTCCCATGTTACTGGATTCTCAATCTGGATCAACAGTATAGCAATATGGACAAACCCCTTGAGGGGTTAAGTTTGCTATAGACCCATCACTGTACCTCTTGATGCTCTCTCTTCAGTGCAGGATTGCAGCCAACTGGAGACATGACTCAACAGGAAACCGGTTCCGCCCCCCCAGAATCAGGACCTATAGTACCATCCCCTGAACCTGGCAGGTCATCCCAAGCCAGTTGAACTGGTGCCAGGCATCCACTAGGCATGAGGGGGCTTCAAACCTTCCAAGCTTCTCAAGTCCCAACTCCAGCCTCACTCAAGATTTCCTGGGCTCTCATGTTTGTTCTCCCTAAGGCCAAAGACAGCCTGGTTGGGTACGTAGAAACCAATGTTCTGTAGAGTTCTTGTTTACTTGTTCTGAGACATTTTGTACATTGCACAGGACATCCTGTACTCAATGGATTTTGCTTAGAAGAAACTATTTCTTTTCTGCACAACTTTTTAGTTAAACATCTGCTTTGCTGAAGATAGTTACATGTACATCTGTACCACCGCACTTCTTTTTGCTTTTGTATTTCTTCCACCTGTATTCCTCCCCGTCATCCCACCTGGGGCTTACTTGGAAACAAAACTAGGCTAAGTGTGGCTCTCTCAGTTAACAGATTTTAAATCTAATGATAAACAAGAAGCAACCTGTTAAAGTGGAAATGTTGGAAGTTTGTCCAAGGGAGGCCGGTAGACAATTGCAATCCTTCAGGCCACAGAAAGAAAAGGTCAATTATCGGAAAGCTTTTCTTAGTTGTGGAACTAACCAATCATTTGGTTCAGTTGATCTTAAGGAATAGGGGGCAGACCAGGAGCAAAGCAGGATATTATATACTTCTATGTAGGGGATGTGGTTGATTTTGTATCAGGACAGTGAAATGTTCCTTTTAGCTAATCCTGCGGGCTTATATTGAAGAATATAACATTTTAATAAGTGCAGTACACCAGTTTGGCCAGTGGAATGTCTTCTGGGCCATGGAATTTCACAGTCATTAACCCTGCTGCCTAATAACCGTAACTTAATTTTCACCCTTAAAAGCGCTTAGAGGTTCTCAGTATGGGAAATGTGCTGCAGTATATAAAACCAGATTCTGTTCAGGTCGGTAAATGCCACCGTAACACTGAGCTTCTGCACTGCAGTAACATTTGACATTACACAACATCCTCAGGGACCGTGAGAATAAGAATGCTTAGCCATGGATGAAAAGCCAAAAATTCTGTTTATATGGGAGCCAGAAGTATATGGGAGGGCCTCCAGGAGGGCCTCCTAACTTTAGCTACTGTGTCACCCTGATCCCTTAGTTTTACAGATGGTAAATCTGGTCAGGTAACCCTGCCTTTATCTAAACCCTACAATGGCTACTTCTCCATGTCAAGAGCATTGTATCTTCAAGCAGGCCACTCTCCCTCCCTCCCTACCCCTCTGTGACATCTCTGAGATAAAAGACTTAACCTCCCTTCTTGTGGTACATTTATTCTGAGGCTGCGTGATCAACAACTTCATTGTAGGAGCCCATGGTATGCCAGGGATAGTTGAGTGGTTCTCACAATGCCCAAACTCAGGGCTGCATTGTGGGCAAATTAAGCAGCTCAATGCACTGCCAACACTTGGGCTGCCAGTCACGTCTGAGAAGACCAGACTGACTTAATATCACTGTCACGAGAAGCAGAAGCAACCTGACAAAGCTGAGGGGGGAGAATTAAGTTAATAGTGAATATTACAGTGCATTGTGCCCATATTCAGATTTGTTAAAAACCACAGGGGATTAGCAGATTTTTGTTTATTTGTTTGTTTTGAAGTTTCCTTGGCACATCACTTCCCTGTCCTATTAGAGAAAAAAATGCAGATTGTCATTCTTTCATGGGGATTAGCTGCCTTTTAAAATAGGACAAGGTGCAGTGTCTGTCTATCTATCTAACACATGCTTAGAATGCAGAGATGTAGAATTATGACTCCTCCTTAAAATTTCAGGAAAGTATAACAGTGGTAGAAAATATTTCAAACAAGAGCCTGATTCTCAGTCACAAATGAGGGTGGCACAGAATGGATATCCTTTGTCCACTCTATTGGGTCACTGATTGAGATATATATATATATATATATATATATATATATAAAAAGCAGTATTGCACCACAGGAATGAGGGGTGCCCCTTGCGATTGTAGTGCAGTGCAGATCCACAGCCCAGGTGTTAGCTGCTAACATCCAAGCAACTGCTTGCTGATGCAGTGTTGTAAAGCACTGAGACCTGCAGTGCAACAGTGTTGCACAGGGTCCCCACCACCGCATCCCTCTTCTGAGCACTTCTGGAGTCCAGTGGCACCCCGCTATGTTCTAAACTCTTACTGGTGTCCACCTTCCCATCACCCGATGCCATCCCTGGTCTCCTGATGCGGTTGCTCAGTCACGTGATGCCATCCCTGGTCTTCTGATTTTTGTATTTATGTTGCTTTACCACGCAGGTGAATTGCGCATCTTCAGCTACACCTGGAGTTACAATAGAGTGCACATGTAATACTTAAATCATAAAACAGACATGTAATGCATCTTAAAATACACATTGACATGATGACGTGCCCATCACCTGATGCCATTTCCCACACCACCTGATTCAGTCTCCTTCTGTACCAATGTAAGTTTCCCCATATACTGTTGTATTCTCACACACACACACACACACACAGACTCAGGGATTTCATACCAAGATACTTTCTGGGTGGGGTGGGTCATGATTAAAATTTTTTATCAAGGAGGGGCGCTAAATAACAATTGTATAGCCCTTCCTCAGCCCAAAAAGCAATACTTGCATGTACCCCCCAGAATCTATGGGCATGACAGCCCTGCCCCTTTTACTAATGTAGTCCCTCCCTCTCCCGGTTACCGATGCAGTTCTCTACTGGAATGAGCATAGAACATTGTATGCACCGATAGTGGTGGCATTAGGCGGTTGCATGGAACATCACATGTACTAATAGTGGTCACTTTGGAGGGAGCATGGAACATCACATGCATAGAGGTTGCCATATGGGATGCTTGGAACATCACATGCATGGATAGAGGCTGCCATGGGGGATGTATGGATCTCACATGCACATATAGTTGTGACATTGGAAGAAGCATGGAACTCCATGCTCAGATAGAGGTTGCCATGGGGATGCATGGAATATCCATGCACAGATAGAGGTTGCTATGGGGGATGCATGGAATATCCATGCACAGATAGAGGTTGCCATGGGGGATGCATGGAATATCCATGCACAGATAGAGGCTGCTATGGGGGATGCATGGAACGTCACATGTATGGAATATCCATGCACAGATAGAGGTTGCTATGGGGGATGCATGGAACGTTACATGTACAGGTAGAGGTCGCCATGGGGGATACATAGAACATCCCGTGCACAGACAGTGGTGACATCCCAGCTGAAAAGATGATGATTTTATAATGATGCAGTATGAATGATCATTAACAGTTATGTTCAAAAATCATATTCAAGCTTCCAGAACCATCCTGGTGATCATAAGTAACAATAATTAATCATGAATGTTAAATGGCCACTGATCAAAAACCACGAAGTTACGGAAATGGTGATTGTGATTAATCATGATCTCATATCATCGTGATTTTTAATGATTACCCGTAGTCAAGATAAAAAAACTATTTATCTTTTTTTCTGTACTTTTGAATTTATCTTGTCTTCTATTTAGTCATTTGCATTGGAATTATCAGTTATGATACATCTGCTATAGAAACAGATGTCTTTCGTAATACTTATTCTGACACTTCACTTCTTACTAGAGTTACATACAAACATACGATGAAGCCAGCGGAACAAGGCCATTAGGACCATCAAGTCTGCTCGTATTGCAGGGTCTTCAGCATCAAGTACTGACCTGTCCCCCAATCTTACCAGTCCCCTCCGTCTGCCTCTCTCTCTCTTTTTTTTTTATGCAAGTGTTCATCCTCCTCCTCCAGTCTCAAGTCACCACTTCATCCCGACATCCCCAATGCCCTGTATCCCCCCACGGGTTACCCCGTGGCGGGGTGGAAAAGATGGACCACCCAGGTACATATCTGAGTGGGCCTGGGAGTTCCTGAGGCAGCAGCGGCGAAGTGCCGGAGGGGCTACCATAGAGCGGCAGCCGTGTTTTCATGCTTTGCTTGGTCCCTCCCCCTTATGGCTGTGAACGTGTGTGCAAGTCACGAAGCCATGTTACTTGTCTCCCTAGCTCTGGCGTTATCCCCCATCCTCCACTGGGAGGTAGCCAAGGAGTGGGGTGACATACCCACCCATCCCTGGGAGAGGACAGCAGTCGACAGATGCTCGATCCTCTCTCTCCCCTGCCAACCCCCAGTGGCCCGTGCTCTTTCCTGAACATGGGTCGTTGGCACGGCGTGAGGTGTGGCATCCAGCGCCTCAAACCTCAGTGCCACCGGGCCAGCCGTATGCCCCTCTCTTGACCCTTATTTGCCCTTTAACTCTATCCCAGCTTCTCTTGCAGCTGCCTGTTTTCAACAAAACCAACTCCTCAGGAAGCCCATTCCAACTCTCCACAACTCTCTCCATGAAGAAATGCCTCCTAGCCTCTCTCCTAAACCTCCCAACTCATCTTGAGACTGTGTCCCCTTGTGTTTTGGTTCCCAATAAGCTTGAAGAGACCATTCTTCTCCACATTGTTTATTCCTTTCAAATACTTAAAGGTCTCAAATAATGCTCCCCGCCTTTTCCAGAGAGCACACATGGACCATGGTAATGCCACCGGTGTGGTCTTTGTAGATCTCTCCAAAGCCTTCGACACGGCCACTCAGACCCTTTTGGATCTGGATAATCACAAACAGGGATGATTATGTACTTCATGCTGGTACCATGGCAGACTCCATTAGTGACCACTCCCCTACGTATCTCCTCTGGTCATCAAAATTTAAATGTCCCCCTCTCAAATACCTGTCCTTCCGGAACTTCAGTAGTCCCAACACCACAAACCTCCTTGAGGAGGCTTGGTCCCTGGACTGGTCTAATCTATACTCACTTTCTGATGTGACCCCAGAAGTAACCCTATTTACACAGACCCTTATGACCCTACAGGACAGGCACTTTCCTGTCACTACAAGAAGGGTCAAAGGTGGTTGCTCTCATTGGATCACAAAAGACCTCCTCACCCTTATGAAGGATAGGGATCGTGCTTGGTCCACCTACAAGGCATTCCCCTTCCCTGCCCTCTGTGATGCCTATTGGCGCCGGAGGAATCTATGCAAACATCTGGCCCAAACCCATTTCAGTAATCTCCAACAGGCTAACCTTGGAGACCCTAGGAAATTCTGGGCATCCATTGGCTCCCTCCTGAACCCCCACTCCAGTAAGGCAGCCCTGCAACTAAACTCCCCGGACGGCCTCATTACGGACCCACTGGAAGTGGCCAGGGTTTTCAATGACAAATTCTCTGATTTATCCATGTATCTAAGTAAACTCCCAAATGGCCAGTCAAATTGCTCGGCCCCCCCATTCAAACCCCTTTCGACCTCCACCGGACCTACAACCCATCCCCAAATCCCCCCATTTTATTTTAAAGCTCTCTCAACTGCCAACACCGCTAAGCTCCTCAAAAGCATCCCAAATCATGGCTCCCCTGGGGCTGATGGACTGTCGCCAGTCTTCCTCAGGCTCATTTCCCCATTCATCATTGAACCACTCACTTGTATCTTTAACCTTGCCCTTTCTACCTCCTCCATGCCTGACCCCTGGAAGACTGCCAAAGTAATTCCCATCTTCAAAGCCAGTGACCCTCTATCTGCAGCCAACTACCATCCAATCTCCATCTCCCCCAACTTAGCAAACTACTTGAGAAGGCTATCCACCATCAGCTTGATGAGCACATGGGCAAATACAACATCTTGTATAGCCAACTGTATGGCTTCTGCAAGAACCATTCCACCACCACTGCCCTCGCACTACTGACTGACCACATCCTCATAAACATGGACCATGGTAACGCCACCAGTGCGGTCTTCGTAGATCTCTCCAAAGCCTTCGACATGGTCAACCATACCCTCCTCCTCTCCAAACTATGATGTCTTGGCTGTTCCCAGGAGGTTACTTCCTGGTTCAGGAGCTACCTCACCGATCGTTCCCAATTCATGAGTATTGGCCCTGCCTGCTCCTCCACCCTGCCTATCTCGACAGCTGTCCCCCAGGGCTCTATTCTTGGCCCCCTTCTGTTCTCTTTATTTATTAACTGCCTTCCCTTGTACAGTCTCAGATGCCGCTCTCTCCTCTATGCTGATGACCTCATACTTTTCTACAGCTATAAACCCCTGCCCGTATTTCCTCAGTTCTAACTCAAAACTATGCACAGCCCACAATTGGTTTGCTGATAACCACCTCCTGGTTAATGCTAAAAAAACAAAATCTATGCTGTTCGGATCCAAGCCCTTCCTGTCCAAATCCAAAACTCACCCCTCTCTCAACATCATCTCCCCTGATGGCCAAGCCCTTGAAGATGTCAATGCTTTCAGATATCTAAGTGTTCTACTTGACCTGTCCCTCTCTTTCTCCGAGCACATCAACTCATTAGTTCGAAGATTTCACCAGAAATTAGGTGCTGCCTATAGATTCCGACAATACCTGACCCCGGAGGCCCGACTTGCTATCATCCAGGGGAATCTACTCCCAATCTTGGACTAATGCTTCCCCATCTATCCTAGGACATCCGTAACCCTTGTGGCCAAGCTCTCTTCTGTCTACAACAGTGCCTGTCATTTCACCTTGCTGGCCCCTTTCACTACACACCACTGTGTCCTTTACAATTCGCTACGATGGCTTCCGCTGCAAGCCGCGTCAACCTTGCCCTTTGCTTCATGTTGGATTCTGCCATCCATACTGACCAGGAATCTCCCCTTGCAGCCCTCCTCAAGGTCCGAACTTTACACTGTGGCCTCTGCTCAAACAGCATTCCTCCTCTGAATATTCCCAGGGTATCCACCAATATGGGCGGTAGAGCCATGTCAGTGGCAGCCCCTATGCTGTAGAATAAACTGTCTGCCGAACTCCTCTCCATTCACACCACTGCCAGTTCAAATCTTGCCTCAAAGATTGGCTGCAGGAGACTTCCCGCTGCCACTGCTTTCCTGGGTAGTTCTTCACCTCCCACCTGCCCTTACCGCAAGAGTTTCCTGCTTATGCAACTCCCTTTGTAAATCCTCCAATTCCCCTTCCTCTCACACCCCTTCCCCTCTCCTTCCCTCTACTATCCCCACTTTATCCTTTTCATGCTACTCCTGAGGAACATTGATTATCTCCTATGCAACTTGCTGTATATCAATTTCATGTATATGTGTGTGTATATATATATATATATATATATATTTCTCTTTATGTATATGCACATTGGATTTATGTACTATATCACCTTGTATCATGTGGGCTTATGTATTTTGCTACCTTGTATCTTGTACTGTTGTAACCTTTTATTATTTGTCAGACTATCTACTGTTCTATGCATTGTTGTTTGTGTTTGACTCTGTGCCACTGTATGTGGCCCAGGTCATGCCTGAAAACAGTCCCTGGGATGAGTGCACCTACTCGGTTACCAGAGTCATAAATAAAATAAAATAAAACATGTTCAGGGCCTCTAACCTCTCCTCATACGTCCTACCCTGTTTTGCCATTATCATCTTAGTTGCCCTCCCTTGGACCATATCCATCAAGTTTATGCCCTTTTAAGGTATGGGCCCCAGTAAGGTACAGATGCAGCTTCACGAATGACCAGTACAAGGACAATATTACCTCCTGTCGCCTGCTGCTGATTCCCCCTGTAAGTGCAGCCCAAGGTTTTATTTGCCTTTGCTACTGCATTGCTACATTGCGCAGAGTGTTTCAGGTCACTATTGATCACTCCCAGGTCCTTCTCCTTCTGGCGCAGATACCCAGACCCCTCCCAGGCTGTACTCAGTGCTTGGGTTCTTGGCTCCAGTGTGCATAACCTTGCATTTCTTTGCATTGAAGTCAAGTTGCCAAATCCTGGACCACCTCTCTAGCTTTTCCAGATTTTTCCTTAGGTCATGTATCCCTTCTGCTGTGTCCATCCAAGCACAGAGCTTGGTGTAGTCCAAAAAATGCAAATTTTGCCCTTAATGCTATCCCCAGTATCATTGCTGAAGATACTGAACAACACTGGTCTGTGTACTGAGCCCCCGTGGGACCCCACTGGTGACCTCCCTAGCACTGGAGAGCTCACCTCCCCCCACCATGCTCTGGGTCCTGCCCCTCAGACAGTTTTCCATCCACTCGGTCAACTTCTTACCTGCCCCTAGATCTGCCAACTTCCTGATCAACCTCTTGTGGGGTACAGAGTCCAAGGCCTTGCTGAAGTCCAGGTAAAGGATCTCCACCACCTGGCTCCTGTCAACTGTTTTAATAACCCAGTCAAACAAGTCAATCATATTTGTGGGGCATTAGGGTTGGGAACCCTTATGCCACATGTCCCAGCTTTTGTCCGTTTAACCCTAACTAGTGCATTAACAAATTTTTTGTGCAATGAATAATATATATAGTACATTTGTATAACTAATTTGCATATTTCGAAATCACAGTTTTTGGACCAAAACAGTGGCCATTTCTATTTTTAAAATGATTTTGCATTGACAGTATTAGTTTGCAGACTATTAGGAAAGGTTTTGAGCACAAACCAGGTAGCTGTAGGAACATACCACAGCATTAAAAGGAACCGCTCTGCACTGTCTGCCTGGGAGTGTGCGCATCACCTTCAAGATAGGCTTGTTAACATACAAAGTCCTACATGGTTTGGGACCTGACTACCTAAAAGAGCTCCTGATTCCGTACTCTCCTATTCGCACCCTATACTCCACCGAGGCTGGTTTGTTTGTTGGTGGTACCACCCTCCCATCTAAAGAGATTTTTTTTTTTTTTTTTTAATTTTGTTAGCCAGGTAAGAACACTGGAACCAGTCCATTTTCAGGTTCAACCTGACATTTAAGACAGACAAGTAACAATACAGTATCAATAACACATAAACAATATTATACAAACAAATTAAACAACACAATTACAAGCATCTAAGGCTAGCAAATACAACTTGAACTTTTCCTTGAATTGTGACAATGAACAAGAGATGCGGAGATCTGCAGGTAATAAATTCCAAAACATGGGGGCAGCAACTGAAAATGACGGAACCAGTTTTGGAGTGGTGTAGGATAGTTTGAAGAAGAACAGCATTTGACGAATGTAAGGAACTAATAGAGGTCCTTATATTGACCAAATCCCTAAGCGGATAGGTAGTATTCAAGAAAACAGATTTAAACACCTGACAGCCAAAAAAGTATGTGATTTTAGAATAAGGAGACAGCCAACCCAAATTAGCATATAGTCAACAGTGATGAAGATGATAAGAATCCAATGCAAAATGACAAACGCTGTTATAAGTGACTGTCAATATATTGATTTCTTTATCTAGGAGCCTATAATAAAGGCTTGCAACACAATCTAAATCTGGGAGTAATGTCCCAATCGCAATTGCTCTACGACTATCAGAAGAAAAATATTTCTTAAACTTTTATAGCCGTCTCAACTTTTGATTAACCTTTTTACTGACTGCTTTGATCTGAAGGGAAAAATTCAGGCCTGGATCCAACATATCGCCCAAATATTTGAATTCTTGAACAAATTCGATTGCTGCTTGGTTCAGTTGATAGAGTCTTTGGGGTGGCTGCATCGCTGTTGTGGAATTCTCTTCCACCATATATAAAGGCTGCCAGCACGCTGGAGGCCTTTAAAGCCTCTTTTAAAACATATTTATTTGAAAAAGTTTTTAGTTTTCTGTGACTATTTGAATTTGCTGGGATGTTTTATTGCATTTTATTATTTTGTTTGTTAAGCACTCTGAGCCCCTGGATAGGACACTATATAAATAAAATTTGCCTAGCCTTGCCTTGTTTGACACAACCTCCCTCCCATAAACCCTTGTTGCCTCTCATCCTCGAAACCATTCTCATCCATATAACTCTACTAACCTATCCTTAATTATGGTCTCCATGAGCCTACACACAGTTGAAGTCAGACAGACTGGTCTGTAGTTCCCTGGGTCATCCTTGGGACCACTCCTATGGGGGGCAGTACATATGCCGTTCTCCAGTCCTGTGGTACTACGCCCACCTCCATTAATCTACTGAACAGGCAGCCAAGGGATCTGCAAGCTCTTCCGCCAGCTCCCTTAGCAGCCTTGAGTGTATGCCGTCTGGGCCTAGGGATTTATAGACCCTCGGTGCTACAGTAGCAACTCTGTCCTCACCCTATCCACCTCTGTTAAAACATTCATGCACCCTCCCTTCTCCTCTCCTTCCCCCTAGTGGCACTGGTCCATCTCTCTCCCTGATGAAGATGGAACAGAAATACTCATTCAGTACTTCTGCTTTGCTCACATTCTCCTCCACCCTCCCATTCTCTTTCCTGAGCCTAACAATCCCATCTTTCTTGTCCCTTTTCTTGCCTTTTCCCCCCTTTTAATTCCCTCAGCAAGCTGCAGCTCCTTTTGAGCTTTAGCCCACAGGACTACCTTACCTGCTACACTAGTCACCTTCAGGTAGTCCTCCTTGTCTTCCTCCCTCCGGGTCCTCCTGAATTTCTTGTAGGTTGACCTCTTACCCTTACTGCATGGGCGACCTCAGTGCTAAACCAGCTGGGTGCTTTGGCCCTCAAGTTCTTCCGACTGAGCCTATTGCACTCCCCTTGTGGCAACCTTTATTTCCTCCTTGATTGTGGACCACCTTTGTTCTACCCCCATATCCACTTGAATGCTTGCTAGGTGACTTCTTAGCAGCTTGCCCATCTTTCTGAAGTCCACCTTTCTAAACTCTGGGATTTTAGTCTTAGTGGGAGTCTTTTCCATGCCTATGCCCAACCAGAACCACAATGTGTCATGTTCACCCCCTCTACATTTATATGCTGGATGTGGTCCTCATTGGTCAGCACCAGATCAAGGATTGCTCCCTCCCAGGTGGGTTCTGTGATGTCCTGTGGCAGGAACCCACTTTACAGTGCATCTAGGATCACCTGACTTCTGGCACAGGTTGTGGCCAGTACCCTTCAATCCACCTTGGGCAGGTTGAAGTCTCCCACTATTACCACCTCTTCCTTCCATGCAGTAGTCAATATTTGCGAGTTCATATCCTGGTCTCTTTCCTTCTCCTGGTTGGGTGGTCTGTAAACCACCCACAACCTCACCTTTTCCTAAAAAGGCTCAAATAAGTGTATACAGCTTCATTCAGTGGTTCCTTTTAAGGTTGTGGTATGTTCCCTCATGTACCTGGTTTGTGCTCAAGACCTTTCCTAATAGTCTGCAAACTAATGCTGTCAATGTAAAATATTTTTTAAAAATAGAAATGACCACTGGTTTGGTCCCTAAACTGCTTTTGAAATATGCAGGTTAGTTATACAAATGTATATACTATTCATTGCAAAACAAATTGTTAATGCACTAGTCAGGGTTAAACTAACAAAAGTAGGGCAATGTGGCATTAGGGTTCCCAACCCTAATGCCCCACCCCCACCCTACAGGCAGCAACAGGAAAAACCCATTACTGTTTGACCTCTCCTGTATCTTCACAAATCAGGCATGGGGTGTGCCTTGGGGTTATCAACCCTAATGCTCACCCAATTCCATCAGTAAATAAGCTGAGATGTGTACAGTATATGAGAATGGGGTGAGCGTTAGGGTTGACAACCCCAAGGCACGCCCCATGTCTGATTTGCAAAAATGCAGGAGAGATCAAATAGTAATGGGTTATTCCTGTTGCTGCCTATAGGGTGGGTGTGGGGCATTAGGGTTGGGAACTCTAATGCCACTTTTCCCTACTTTTGTCAGTTTGAAACATAGAAACATAGACTTTGACGGCAGATCAGGACCTCTTGGCCCACCCAGTCTGCCCATTTCACTACCTACTGGATAAGCTGCAGATTCTAGTTAACTAACAGCCTACTTCCTGCAAACCCCCCCCCCCACTATAATTGCCTTATGTCTGTCCCATGCATGTTTGAATTCCCCCACTGTTTTAGACCCTACGACGACCTCAGGAAGGCAGTTCCATGTATCCACCACTCTCTCCGTGAAAAAAAATTTCCTCACATTACCCCTGAGCCGTCCCCCTTCTATCTTTAAACTGTGCCCCCTTGTTCTTGCACTTCTCTTTTTCTGAAAGTTGCTACCCTCCTGGACTTTGTTGATTCCCTTGAGGTACTTGAAAGTTTCTATCATGTCCCCCCTGTCCCTACTTTCATCAAGAGTATACATATTAAGCTCTCTCAGTCTCTCTTCGTATGGTTTCTGCTGCAGACCCTGCACCATTTTAGTTGCCCTCCTCTGGACTGCTTCCATCCTGTCTATGTCCTTGTGTAGATGAGGTCTCCAAAACTGCACACAGTACTCCAGATGGGGTCTCACCAACTGTCTGTATAGAGGATAACCACTTCCTTTTTCTACTTGTAATGCCCCTTCCTATTCATCCCACTATCCCCTGGCTCTCCTTACGACTTTTCATTGTTTACCCACCTTTAGGTCATCTGATATGACTACCCCCAGGTCCCTTTCCATTTTGTTGTTGTTAGTACCTCCCCTGCTATTGTGTACTCTTCTCCTGGGTTTTTGTTTCCCAGATGCATTACTTTGCACTTCTTTGCATTGAATCTAAGTTGCCATATGTCTGACCATTCCTCCAACCTTGCCAAGTCCCTTCTCATTTTTTCTACCCCTCTTGTGTATCAACTCTGTTACAGATCTTTGTGTCATCTGCAAAGAGGCATACCTTTCCCTCCAGACCCTCTGCAATGTCACCTATAAAGATGTTAAAGAGGACTGGACCCAGTACTGAGCCCTGAGGTACTCCACTAGTAACCCCCCTTTCTTGAATGTGTTCCATTCACTATTACCTTCTGTGTCCTGTTGTGCAGCCAGTTTGCTACCCAGGCTACCACCCTGGGACCCACTCCCAGGCTGGCTAACTGGATTATTAATCTTTTGTGCGGTACTGTGTCAAATGCCTTGCTAAAGTCTAGGTAGGCCATATCCACAGCCCCTCCCTGATCTATTACTTTGGTCACCCAGTCAACGAAATCAATTAGATTCGTCTGACATGACCTTCTTGCTGTAAATCCATGCTGCTTTGGGTCCTGTGCCCCACTGGCCTCTAGGTACTCAACAATTCTTTCCTTCAGAAGTGATTCCATCATTTTCCCTACCACTGAGGTCAAACTTACAGGTCTGTAGTTTCCTGCTTCTGCCTTGCTCCCACTTTTGTGAAGGGGAATCACATCTGCCCTCCTCCAGTCCTCAGGTACCACCCCATCCTGCCATGATTTGTTACAAATCGTGGTCAGTGGTGTCACTAGGTCCTCCCTTAGTTCTTTTAGGATTCTGGGGTGAATCCCATCAGGCCCCATTGCTTTGTCTACCTTGAGTTTTAGGAGTTCTTTCAGGACTCTTTCTTCTGTGAATGGACTGGTGTCAACCCCCCTACCCAGAGTGCTTCTGTTGTCTGGTTTAGGTAACTCCTCCTCATCTTCTTTTGTGAATACTGAGCAAAAGTATTCATTCAGTATCTCTGCCTTTTCACTGTCTCCCTCTGCCCCACCTCCCCTCTCCTTTATTAATCTTCACTATCCCTCCCTTAACCTTTCTATGCTCCCTAATGTACCTATAAAGGTTTATCCCCTTCTTAACTGAGTTGGCTATTTTTCCTCGGTTTGGGCCTTTGCTATTCTGACTGCCTTCCCATTCTTTCTGCTTTAATTGATACAGTTCCTGTCATGCTCCTTCTGTGATTCCTTATACTTTTTGAATGCAGCCTTTTTCCCCTTAACCTTCCCTGCCACCTCTTTTGAGAACCATAGTGGTTTTTTACTCCGCTTTGTTTTCTTTATTTGTTTCACACAAAGGCTTGTTGCCTCTATGATGGCAGTTTTGATTTTTCTCCATTGTTCTTCCACCCTTCCTTTTTGGCCATTTGCTAGTGCATTCTTCAGGTATTCACCCATTTTGCCAAAGTCAGCCCTTCTAAAGTCCAGTATCCTTGTTTTTGTATGGCTTATCTCCATGGTTGTGCTCATTGTGAAGCACACTGTGCAGTGGTCGCTTGTTCCCAGATGTCTACTGACTTCTAAATTTGTGATCCTCTCTCTATTTGAGAGTACCAGGTCTAGTATTGCTCCCTCCTGAGTGGGTTCCAACACTAGCTGTCTAAGGTCTGCCCCCTGCAGGACATCGAGAATGACCCTGCTCTTGGATATGGCTGGAGTACATGTCATCCAGTTAACATCTGGCATATTCACGTCCCCCATCACCCTAACTAGTGCATGAACAAAGTTTTTTTGCAGTGAATTTCCTTACTTTTTGAGATACTATAATTGTATCCTCATTTGCCTGTGAGAAGGCCGTGCATTTCCAGCCCTCCACAGACACATACATGTATGCTGTTGTGGGGCGCTGCATTTCCATTTCTGCCAAAACAGCAATTTCTTTCCTTCGTTTTATGGCTTCTTAAAGTTTCAATGTTATTGAATGGGAATTTACTTTTTTTATTTCTTATGCTTTTGTTATTTTGCCCCTAAATGGTAATGGGGAGTGGGGGGATATGTGTTATTCTGCTAGAACTCATTAAGACCTTTTTTTTGATATATGGATTGTCCCTTACAGAGCAACTTTCCTGCTGTTTTGTAAATCTCCCCCCAGAAACACTATAGGAGCCTTACCAGCCCCGAAGTCTACTGGTGTAAACATTACAATATTTCTATGGCTCTGTTTCAAGAGGGAAGGGATCACAGTTTGGCTCCATGGAGCTGAGAGCCCAATCCCTTCCACTTCTTGATTTGGAGACATGCCCCATTTTGTGATGTAATAGTATGGAGATGGCAATGGCGCACTCCATTGAATTGTATCAGAATCTGTTTTTACATCCTTTTTTGAACATTTTAGGGTGCTAATGCCAACAAATCAAGGCCACCGCTCAACTAACAAGGCCCTTGTTAGTTGAGCGATGTGTTCCTAAATCAGCACTCTAAAATGTTCAAAGGATATAAAATGGATCCCTGTACAACTCAATGGGCGTGCCCCTTCGCCTCCGCATCTATTACATCGCAAAATTGAGAGCATAGAGGCGATTCTCCACATTGGGAAGTGAAAGGATCGTATTGTCGGCTCCACGGAGTCAAATTACAATCTCTTCCCTCCTGAAATATAGCCACAGAAAAATTGTACATTATACACCAGCAGACTTTGGGGCAGGTAAGTGTCCTATAGTGAGGTTCAACAAAACACCAGTAAAGTTGCTCTTTAAGTCCAAATACTGAAGGAGTTATGGGTTATAGAAGTTTTAATTTATCCTATGAGAATTTTAATTTTTTTAATTTTATAGTTTTTTGTGTGGGTCCTAATTTGTTTAGGGAGATTCTATAGTATTCTTGTAGTACTCATTAAGACCTTTATTTTGATGTAGAGATTGACCCCCAAATATTGAGGGAGTTATGGCTTGTTGAAGTTCAAATGTGGGAAAAAAATAAGTCCAAAATCTTTTTTGATATGAGGGCATCCTTTTTTGTATGAATGAAACAAGCGTACGAAAAAGGATGCCTTCATAAAAGGATACCTTCGTATGAAAAAGAATGGGAAAAAAACTGATTCTTTTTTCATAGAGGATATTCTCTTTTTGTATAAAGAAAAGAAGCATACTAAAAAGAATGCCTTCATATGAAAAATAAATGTGGGGAAAAAACCTAAGTACAAAATATTTTTTCTTATGAGGGCATCCTTTTTTGTATGAACGAAACAAGCATACGAAAAACAATGCCTTCATATGACAAAAGAATTTAGACTTACTTTTTCCACATTCTTTTTTTCATATGAAAAAATAATGGGAATGAAAACTAAGTTTAAATTCTTTTTTCATATGAAGCCATCCTATTTCGTATCGATCAATTTTTTTTTCATATGCCCATATGAAAAAAGAAAATCAGCTCGAGAGAAATGTTTTTTAAATGTTAAAAAAAAAACATTTCTGGGTCATTTTTCCAGACACTAAGTGCAGAATCCACCTAATGGGGTCCCAATTAGCAAGATACATGTGGTAGTGTGTGTGTGCAGGTTGTTATTTTTGTAGGGTTTGACTTTTTTTTTTAAAGTAAACAAGATGGCGGCCATACAAAAAATATTTTTTCTTCATGAAAAAGGGTTGCTCCATACAAGAAAGGATCCTTTTTCATATGGATCAAATTCTTATTTTCATTCCAAGTAGCTATCCAAAAGACTGTACTGAGCATGCTCAGAACCGAAATTTTAAAATGTAATAACTTTGGAATGGATTAATATATTTTCACCAAACCAGTGAAAGGAATGTCTGTGGGCCAAACCCTTTTCATCCTAAAAATGTCAGACCAAAATCCCAAACCATCTGGGCGCTAGGCGATGACCAAAACAACAGCAAATAATCATGATTTTTTTTTACTTTTTTGCTATCTGGATCTTGGAATCCACACATCCGACTAGAACGAAACTTGGTGCATCAAGAGATCTGCTCCCTGAGACTGTGCATGCAAAATGTACAAATCCATTGAGAGATTGCAAAGATATTAAAGTGCAGCGTTTGAGGTTTAACATAGAAACCCCTGCTCAACCCTAACTATAGTGGTACTACCACGCCACTATAATACCTAACATTGCATATATCCTTCTTAATGGAATTAAAACTTGACTTCACCTGATTTACATTATGATTAAATTGCCTTTGCTGGTATGTGACATTCATATTTTCATAATGGTAAAAACTAAAACTGTAAAGTATTACTGACTTGATTTATAATACAGAATGGTTATAATCATCAGTTATCATCACTTGATCATCCACTGATCATCAACAACCACCATGCCGATTTAAACTTACAGAAGATAATCAGTAATCATCAGTTGATGATTTGAAGATTTATGTTTGATGATTAAATCATGATTTAGATGATAATCTTAGATCACAATCTCCCTTGATGATCGTATTGTAACATTTGATGAATAATGATGATCAAGTCAAGACTGACCTTCAAAAAAAGCATGATTGGTGATTTATCAATTTGCCTGGGGTAAGAGGGAGTATGGAACATCACATACATACATAGAGGTTGCCATGGGGGATGCTTGGAACATCATATGCACAGACAGAGGTTGTCATGTGGGATACATGGAACATCACATGCACAGATAAAGATTGCCATAGGGAATGCATGGAGCATAACATGCACAGATAGAGGTTGCCATGTGGGAGGCATGGAACATCACATGCACAGATAAGAAGTTTCCATAGGGGATGCACGGAACATCACATGCACTGATTGCCATGGGGAATGCATGAAACAGCACATGCACAGATAGAAATTGCCATGGGAGATGCATGGAACTTCACAAGCACAGATAGAGGTTGCCATGTGGGATGCATGGAACATCACATGCACAGATAGAAGTTCCCATGGGGGATGTATGGAACATCACATGCACAGATAGAGGTTGCCATATGGGTTGCATGGAGCATCACATGCACAGATAGAAGTTGCCAAGGCGGGGTGCATGGAACATCCCATGCACTGATTGCCATGGGGAATGTATGAAATAGCACATTCACAGATAGAAGTTGCCATGGGAGATGCATGGAACATCACAAGCACAGATAGAGGTTGCCATGGGGGATACATGGAACATCACATGCACAGAGGTTGCCATATGGGATACATGCAATATCACAAGCACAGATAGTGCTTGTCATGGGAGCACTTGGAACATGACATGCACAGATAGAGGTTGCCATGTAGGATGCCTGGAACATCACATGCACAGACAGAAGATGCCATGGGGGATGCATGGAACATCACATGCACAGATAGAGGTGGAACAGATTATGGGAGTAAAGGAGTATTTTACTACCATTTTCGACTGAAATACTCCCACTTTCTGATTTTAGGAATTTTTTTCCCACCATGCAAATTTACAATATGTGGTACACATGTACAAAGTTGGCAGTACCATGAGATGCGAGCAGTCATGACACTACACAGGAATCCGTAGAGGTGGGGACAGGAGTTACTCACTGGCTGCTTAGAAGGATTGTTGCAACATGACAATGTTAAAAAAAATAAGGTTATACAGTATGACTCCACAGCAGTATTAGGCAGTCAGTGACTGCAGGCATCCAGTGGTATTGAGACTTGGTTTAGATGTGGGGGTACGAGATGGGTCAGTGGATGACTGTACTACCATTTGGATGAAAATACTACCAGGTGTAAGAAGATAGCAGTAAATACTTCTGAGTCCTAAAAATTATCTGGACCACTGATCACAAGCACAGATAGAAGTTGCCATGTTGGATGCATGGAACATCACATGCACAGATAGAGGTTGCCATGTGGGATACATGGAACATCACAAGCACAGAGAGAGGTTGCCATGGGGGCACTTGGATCATGACATGCACAGATAGAGGTTGCCATGTGGGATGCATGGAACATCACATGCACAGACAGAAGATGCCATGGGAGATACATGGAACATCACAGGCACAGATAGAAGTTGCCATGTGAGTTGCATGGAATATCACATGCACAGATGGAAGTTGCCATGGGGGATGCATGGAACGTCACACTCACAGATAGAGGTTGCCATGTGGGCTGTATCAGGGGCTGAAATTGGTACTGTCCCACTAGCCAAATGCTAGTAGATTTTGTATGGGGCTAATAAGATTTTCATTTAACTAGCCCTTTGAGCTTCTACTGGAGAAGGCAACACTTCAGTTTGTACACCAATTGAGCCAGTGGAAATGTCTGTGGAGCCAGTGGATTTTCCTAGTCTCTAGCCCTGCTGGCTAGTGGCTGCAAAACTTAATTTCGACCCCTGATGTATAGAACATCACAACTTAAGCACAGATAGAAATCACCATGTTGGATGCATGGAACATCACATGCACAGATAGAGGTTGCCATGTGGGATGTACAGAACATCAGAAGCACAGATAGAAGTTGCCATGGGGGATGCATGGAACATCACATGCACAGATAGAGATCGCCGTGTAGGGTGCATGGAACAGCACAAGCAGATAGAAGTTGCCATGGGGTGTGCATGGAACATCACATGCATGGATTGCCATGGGGATGCATGGAACATCATATGCAGACATAGCGGTTGCCATGTGGGATGTATAGAACATCAGAAGCACAGATAGAAGTTGCCATGGGGGGTGCAGGGAACATCACATGCACAGATACAAGTTGCCATGGGGGATGCATGGAATATCACATACACAGACAGAGGTTGCCATGGGAGATGCATGGAACATGACAAGCACAGATAGAAGTTGCCATAAGGGATGCATGGAACATCACATGCATAGATAGAAGTTCACCACAGGAAAGGAGGAGCACCAGGAAATGATACAGTGGTGCTGGCACAAAAAGGAGACAGTCAGAGAACAGGTGAAGCACCCACTGATTGCCATAGGGGATGCATGAAACATCACATTCACAGATAGAGGTTGCCATGGGGGATGCATGGAACATCACATGCACAGATAGAGGTTGCCATGTGGAATAGATGAAACATCACAAGCACAGATATAGGTGCCCATGGGGGTGCATGGAACATCACATGCACAGATAGAGGTTGCCATGGAGGTGCATGGAACATCACGTGCACATATAGAGGTTGCCATGGTGGGTACATGGAACATCACATACACGGATTGCCCTGGGTGATGCAAGGAACATCACAAACACATGAAATTTGCAATGGGGAGGTGCACAGAACATCATATGCACAGATATAAGTTGCCATGGGGAATGCATTGAACATCACATGGACAGATAGAAGTTGTCATGGGGGCTGCATGGAACATCACATGCATGGATTGCCCAGGGTGATGCATGGAACATCACAAGCACAGATGAAATTTGCAATGGAGGGGTGCACAGAACATCACATGCACAGATACAAGTTGCCATGGTTGATGCATTGAACATCACATGGACAGATAGAAGTTGTCATGGGGGCTGCATGGAACATCATATGCACGGATCGAGATTGACATGGGGGATGCATAGAACATCATAAGCACAGATAGAAGTTGCCATGGGGGGGTGGTAAATGGACCATCAGATGCACAGATAGAGGTTGCCGTGAAGGATGCATGGAACATCACATGCACAGATAGGGTTGCCATGGGGGATGCATTAAACATCACACGCACAGATAGAAGTTGCCATGAGGGATGCATGGAACATCACAAGCACAGAAAGAAATTTCCATGTGGGATGCATGGAACATCACATGCATGGATAGAGGTTGCCATGGGCGTGCATGGAACATCACATGCACAGATAGAGGTTGCCATGTGGGATACATGGAACATCACAAGCACAGATAGAGGTTGCCTTGAGGGTGCATGGCCCCCCCCCCATAGTTTTAGAATGGCCCTGCAGCTCCATTTTCACTGGTCTTGCCCTTTTCCATAGTGTGTGTGCATACAGTACATTACAAGTGTGTCCTTTGCATTGAGGATGAATAGGACTGGCATTATTTTTACTCACTCCGGGGTGTGAATGCGGGCAAATTGCAGGGTTTGGAGCATCATACGGTGCCTAATAGGGTTATAACCATGTCTCGGTAGATCATGTTAGAGGTGATCTCTCTGCTTTTCTCCCATAGTTTGCACACTTTCACTTTTTCTAATGAAAAGTTCGTAACCTCATCATTGAATATGAGTGATAATTAAAAAATGCTGCCTGCCTAAAATAAAAAGTTATTACAGCCTCTAAATGTCACATGTCTCTACCATATTTAGCCACTCAGTGATGTTATCTGTTTATTTTAGTGTGTGGAATCATCGCTGTCTCTTTGCAGTGGAAATTATACCCTTCCCTGACTTCGACACAAAGAACCCCAGCCAGCTCTGTAATTTATCAGAGTCAGTCTGCCCAATTCCCAGAATGGATCAACAAGGCTTTCATCCTACTATCTGGCAATTTTTAAAGCCTGACTCCTTTCTATCCCTTTACAACTCTGCCAGGGAAACTGCTAGGGGTCTTTTTAGAATGGGTCCAGTTAGAATTGCCTGGGTGGAGTGGGGGAATACTGAGGAACTCAAACAAGATTATTTATTTATTTAAAGTTTGGTAACCAGAAAAGGCACACTGAGTCAGGGCTCATTTACAGGTGCGACCCGGGGGGGGGAGAGGGTAATGGGTTATACAATAGTCAGAGTAGCAGACATCGAAAACATCTGGACAACCAAAGTAGATCAATACATGTATAGATCTAGCTAAATATACAACAAGGTACATATTTGGAATAGCAAAATTTATAAGGTGCAGAGTGCAATAGGCAGTATAATACATCGTAAGCAATTATACATAGGCAAACATAAGTATATACGTAGGCACAAATAGCTATTTAAGCTGGGTGCCTGGGTAAACCAGGTATACATATACATAAAGTTAGGACAGCTCAGGAATACACGTAGGGAGGATTTAAGAGAAGTTAAGGGTAGGTGGATAGTGTGTTCACAGAAAGGATGCAGGAGAGTAAACATATGGGGGGGGGCAAGGTGTACCAGGAGGAAGAGAAGGTGGGAGGAGGAGGAGGAGTGGGGAAGGAGGAGCAGAGGGGGAGGTCAGGGGGTAGGAGGGGAGCAGTAGCAGTGGGGTTGACTTTAATTGCTTTTTGAGCCAGGCTAGAGTAGGCACTAGGTGGATCGAGTAGGGAAGACGATTCCAAAGATCAGGGAGTCTGAAGGAGAAAGCAGCCTTGCCTGATTGTGAGTGTGGATGAGGGAGAGTGAAAGTGTAGGAGTCGCGGGTACTGAGGCAGTAGCCTGAGGCTAATGAGGGGAATACAGTATTGGAGGGATGGGGGGAGGTCCGTGAACCAGAACTTACCAATGAAGGCAGCACAATGACCAAGGCATCGATTTGCAAGAGAGGAGAGTGATGGGGCAGAGTAAAGGGAGCAGTGGTGGGTTCGAAAGGGGAGGTTGGAAGCAAAGCAATAAAAGGCATTATACAGAGGGTCTAGTTTTGCGGGAGATGATTTGAGGGCCGAGCTGTAGACTATGTCAGCATAGTCTGTTGTAGGGAGGATTAGTTTGGTGATGAGCTACGGGTTGGGAGGGAGAGACGAACCTTAATCCTACACAAGGCTCCCAGTTTGGGCCGAAGTTTGGAATAGACTGAGTCAGTTGTACTGGGAGAAATCTAACTTGGGGTCCAGCCAGACTCCTAGGTATTTGAAAAACTGCACTGTATCTATTGTTGTACCACCCAAGGAAAAGAAGGATGGAGGGGAAAGGAGTGTGGCCAGCCTTTTGGTGGTGCCGAAAGCCATGGCAACAGTTTTTTTGGTATTGCACTTGAGGAGGTTTGCATCAGATCACTTGAAGACATTCTCAGAAGCAGCCTGCAGGGATGACTGGACTGCTGGAAGGGAGGGAGAGGCCTGAAGCATAGATGGCAATGTTGTCGGCGTACATGTGCGTGGATGAGCAAGCAGAGGGAAGGTTATTAACAAAAATTGATGAAAAAGTAGGGCCCAGAATTGACCCCTGAGGGACACCAGCATGAATGGGAGGGGGGTAGATTTGGAGTGGCGTAGTTGTGCATATTGGTATCTGTCTGAGAGATATGATCTAAACCAATCCATAGAGTAGGGGGGAAGAGTCCTATGGAGGTTAGTTTGTTTAGTAGGAGACAGTGGAGACCAAGTCAAAGGCCTTTGCGAGGTCAGTGAAAATCAACCAGGTGAGGTGACCCTTGTCCATGGCGGAATGAATGGGGTTTGTGAGGTGGAGCAGAGAGGAGAAGGTGGAACGGATGCCCCTGAAACCAGATTGGGAGGGGCTTAAAGTGTTAGAGGTGTATAGGAAGGAGCATATTCTTTTGGAGATGAGTGCCTCCTGGATTTTGGAGAGAGCGGGGAGAACCAATTCGGCGTCTGATGCAGAAGGAGAAGGCTGAAATGACAGGGCAGGAACCTGAGGGGACAAATAACCAATAGGAATGAAGTAAAAGAGCAAGGAAGAGAATTTGAGAATGCAGTAAAATCTAGATGTGCTTACATCTGGGGATACAGAATTACCAAGATAGAGGCTGAGTAAAGGAGCTTTAAGTTATTGTGAATAACATAATAAAGGCATCTCTTGAAAAAGCCTACATTATAGGTGAAACATTAAGGTGTTGGCCGTATTTAAAATAAAAAGACAATACTTGGATTTGGAAAATACTGTCTGCAGTAGTATTTATTCAGCACCCCCCACGCCCTGCTCTGAGCCAGCTTGGGAGAGGCAGCTTGGAATACAGTAAGAACTCTTCATTACCCTTCTCCCCCCCCACCTCCTGTTCAGAAGCGAGATTGGCCTGTAGTTGCCTGGCAGAGAAAGGTCCCCTCCATTGTGCAGTGGAACGACCTTATCTAGTTTCGATGCCTTAGGGACTGCTCATTGTGCGATGGATAGAATGAAAACGTGGGTGAGGGAGGCGGCAATTGCTGGAGCAGAGATATTAAGTAGTTTCGGGTCAAGGCCATCTGTGCTCTACTTGGAGGGATTTAGGGTTTTTAGAGCGTGGAATATTTCTGTTATTGTTTTAGGGAGAAGGAGAAACCAGCGGTGGAGAGAGTGAGATAGGAGTTGAGGGTAGAAGCTAGGATTTTGGTGCTTGGATTTTGAAGCTCTGCTGCTCTGTGAGCTCAGCAACACTTCATTTCATTGGTAGTATTTTGGAATTTCTTTGAGCAGTTGTGTTTGGAATATCTGCTGATTGCGATGGTCACGCTGCAGCGAGATCAAGAGGCTGCCAATGGAGCTAAAACATGCCATCAGTATAGGGCAGGTGGCCATGTGGGTGGACTCGGCTATGCCAGGTGCTGCCAGAGATCAGGCAGCAGGCACAACTTTGCCATCTCTGGGCCTTAAAGCAGCAGTGCAATGAAAAAACTTTTTTCCAAAAAGCTAGTTTTAGCTACAGTTAATGAAAATAGCAGCATACCTGTCAGATTTATTTATCTAGGTACCACCTTTTCTGCACACCATGCATTGTATTTTATTTTCTCAATCATAGCACTTGTCAGGTCTACAGTGCTATTTCTAAGCGAACTGTAGTGATCTTTTTTTTTCCCTTAAGAAAATAAATAAATAAATGAAAAGTTTGATAAAGTGCTCAAATGTAGGTGGGACTAGAAAATCTTACCACCAAATAAAACAGGAAGATGCCTGCAATCTTTTATAATTACCATAAACTGATTTTACCACAAAGTTGGATGCCGTGAATGACAGGTTGGTCATGATGGAGACTAGTATGCGGCCCTTGGTACCTTGGTTGGATTTCCACTTGCGGCGCCCACGGCCAGGTTCAGGTGGACCCGGTCGTTGAGGGCGGGCGGAGAAGAAGGATGGAGCGCCTAGGACTGCTCTCTTCCGGGAAGGGTGGGATGAATGTCCGGTGCTTGACAGACCCCTGATACAGGCTGGTGGTTCCACAGCCACCAGCATTAGAAAGTTCTCAGGGGGCGGGGCAGATGCAGGATGTCATTGCATGTCCCCGCCCCCAAGAAGCACAGAAACAAAATACTTGCTGCCGGCTACTCTTGATGAACCCCATCTCAGCTTCAATTAGCCTCCTCTAGACCGGCCCTCCAACCTAGTCCCCATCATTGCGGCACTGTTAGGGGTCAGTGCCGCAAACCCCATCCTGGGGGGCAAGCCAGGGGGTATTGCAGAGTCACGGTCAAAAGTGAGGAGGTGGAAGCTGAGGTCCGTGACTGGGCTGAGATCCTGGGCAGACTGCAGTGGGGGGAATGCATAGTAAAAAAAAAAAACGATGGGGACTAGTATGAATAGAGTGAAATTACAGCTGCAGGCACATAAATGCCTCTACCAGCATTACGGCACTGTTAACTTGAGAAAATCAGCATCTACATGCAATGTTTGAAACTTGGGAGAACAAAACCTGAGCTGTGAGGCGATGTTTTCTGGGACTCCCAGAGGATGCAGAGGGCTACCATTTAGGAATATTTATCAGGAAAGTCAGGCCCGTGGTACGGAGTGCTGAGGCACTGTGTGCCTGACCTCCCACCACACTGGCGACCTGGGCTTGGGAATGAACCTAGGTCACTTGGGGGCTGGCTGGGGAGGGAAGAGCGTCTGTAGGACAGCTGTCCTCCCTCAGGGTGGGGGACTACATGGGACCCCATGCCTGGATGCTGGGGGCGTCTCCGTGGAGGCAGAGCATGCACATGCATCACTGCATGTGTGTGGGCCCAGTAAGAGAGGAACTAGGAGGAAAAACCCTCCAACCATAGCACAGACTTGGCCCAGTCCCTCACAGGGCCCGCACCAATGACTGGGTGCCTCTGACCAAGGTCCTGTGGTGGGAGCACTGGAGAGGTGCGTCCCAGAGAAGTCGGGGACAGGGTTGGGAAAATTGGCCCACATGGTGGCCAGTCAGGGTGCTGAAGGGGATAAACAGCTTTGTGGAAGAAGAAAATGTTTATCAGGGACTGGCTGGATGAGCCTTTGCTGAAAGTGCATGAACATGATTCATTAGTGGTGTAAAAAACATGTTGGGTCAAACCTCATGAATGGGATGCTACTGAAAGTCCCCATTGCATGATGCTGGTAATGATGGATGGGGCTAGAATGAGAGAGCAGCTGCTTAACCTAACCAGGCGCAAGAGCCTGCTTCTTTACGACGGTCAGGTAACACATCTTTTCCCAGACAGTTTTGCCACCCACCAGCCGAAAAATGTTTTGGCAGTGTTCGGAAGTTATTATGGGAGACCACCATCCCTAATGATAGATAAGATAGATAGATAAAAACTTTATTTTTAAACAGGAATGCTAGTTATTAGGATTAATGCAGTCCTGTTCACAAGACAGTCCTGTTTGTCAGTGTACTTAAGTTGCTCTAAACATTATAAGACATAGCCACATCATGAGCAATACAACTTATGACAGGTACAGTTGCAATTATCTAATAGATCTCAAAACTACAGACACAAGCTGAAGGAACATGTATAAAACACAGAATTAGTATATACAGACCATTGACTAATCACAGTTTACAGTATATACAGCTACATTTCATCTGGTAGAGATTTGAGATTTCAGTAATAAAGGTCCCATGATTATCCAAAGATCTTATGGGGGGGCTGAAATATTCCAAACTTTAGCTGCTTGAGATGAAAGAGCACTGTTACCATGTTTGTTATTACTTCTAGTGGGACAGATTCTGCGTTTAAACACAGATCTTGTTAGTTCCCGTTTACCCTTGTTATCTTTGGGAAAAAGAGTTTGAGTAATACAGTGATCTGGATAAAATGTTAAGTATTTATGTATACATTTTAACCAGTTTTTAGTACAACCTATTTCCAGAAACTGCCAATTTAATTTTATAAGCATATTACAATGGTGAGTTCTGTAATTACATTGTGAAACATATCTGATTATTCTGTATTGCACCCTGTCTAAACTAATCAACAAATGCTTATTCGCTGTTCTATAAATAAGTTCCCTGTAGGTCAGTGTGGGCATGATCAGCTGCTCAGCCACGTTTGTCCTATCCATTGTTCGTAGTCATTTAGTGGTTCGTCTTAGGGCTCCCAGTTTCTTGCTCACCTTTTTTATTGTGGTAGTTATGTGAGTATTAAAGGTTAATGAGGAATCGAAAATTACCCCAAGTAACAATAACTATCTGCCTGGTCAAGGGGTTCATTTGTGTTTGTGTAAATATGAATCTGAGAGTTATTTTTCTTAAATGAGAAATGCATTAGCTTTCTTTTTTTGACATTCGTCAAAAGTCTCGACCTGGTGAACCACTCCCCCACTTCCGTAAAGTCAGTCTGAAGCTTTGACTGGAGATCTGAAACAGAAGTCCTGGTGGTGACAATTGCTGTATCATCTGCATACAGCCTCAAGGCTGAATGCCTCACCACCTGGGGCAAATCATTATTAAATAGGAGAAACAACAGGTGCCCCAAAATGGACCCCTTTGGGATGCCCCTGGTTACCTTTCTGGGCGCAGATAGTCTCTGTGAGATTGCTACCCGCTGGGTGCGTCCTGTTAGGTAAGGCTTTATCCAATTACTGGGCCCATTGACTATACCCATTCCTTTTAATTTATCAAGTAAGAGGGAGTGGTCCACCAGGCTGAAGGCCTTAGATAGGTCTACAAAAATAACAGCTGTATCCAGGCCAGAATTTAATGAAGTACAAATCAGATTTTTGAATTCTAGTAATGCTGATGTTGTTGAATGACCTTTTCTAAACCCGGATTGATAGGATGTCAGTAATTTATGTAACCCCTAGGTGGCGCTATCCCAATGGCTACTACCCCTGCCTGCGCAGCTAGTAGAAGGTTAAGGGGCCTGAGTTCTGAAACAGGTGCCTCCACCTGGAGGTCAGGGTTGGTAGTGGTCAAACTAACCTGGGCACAGCCCTTCGGGACACTGTAACTGCCATCTTTCCCTTCTAGTGGCCTGAGAAATATACAATAATCACTTTCACAGTAGTCCTTGTACACCATACCAGTACCCACACTGTTTGCACTTACCACCAGGGCTGTTTCCTCTGGCTCGACCCTGGGGACACCCTGTAAAACAAGGTTATGCACAGTAAATAGCAACAGTACAGTACTCTTGGCACAAACTGGAACCACAGTCAGGCTAAATGCAGCAAAAAAAGTCAGATCTGATTTATTCAGGGGATTTGAACAAGTAAGGGGCATAATCAGGCTGATTGGCTCAAAGGCTGTATTAATCAAACAGTTATGCATGCGCTTTAAGTCCCCACACAGTCACACACTCTGGGTACCCAGGTAGGAAAATGGGTGGCTAGTCAGGAACGTTGCAGCTGGTTGGGGTCTTGTGATGGAACAAAGCAACATGCACAACACACACACTACTTATAATCCGGAGCCGGAGGGTTCAGTTCATGAAAGAAAAAGCAACAAGACAATCAGATGACAACACTTTAGATTTAGCTGTTGTTGCAGGGAGCTACTCTGATGTTTACTCACTATACCCAATACTGGACACAGGTAGGATGAAATCGAGACTGCAGGTTGTTGAGCTGGAGTGCCCGGAGAAGCGGGGCCCACATGAATCACCGAGTCGTTCCTGTTCAAGTGTTGAGCAGGGGGCTGATCCCCAGGCAGGTCTCTCGTCGATGGCTTTCTCTGTGCAGCGGGTAGTCGGGCTGGGCCAGTGTGGCAAGGCCCAGGCCCAATGGAGATGATTTTGGATTCAGTCTGTGGGGCTGGATGCAGCTTCCAGCAAGCAGAATACAGTTCAAACCACAGTGGGGAACCAAATCGTGATCCACTAGCAGCACACAGCACATTTACACGTAAGGAAATTCTAATGCAGCTTCCAGCAAGCAGAACTCAATTCAAACCACAGTGGGGAACCAAATCACGACCCACTATAAGCTCACAACACATGCACATGTAAGGAAATTCCACTGTACCAGGCAAAAGGATCTCCGATCGCAGTTACAGAGTCTCTGTACAATCCGAGAGATCAGAGGTGGCTGGAAGTCCAGACAGGCCGATCGCATTCAGCAAATCTTCGGTCTTCTTCAGGCAGGAGCCTGGTCACAAGTCAGTGGATCACTCCGCTCTCCAAGTTTGGAATCAGTCCGAAAAAGGCACAAGTTCCCTCTCAGGCACAGCAGGCAGGCATGCAGGCCAAAGCTCAGGCCTTTCCACAGTTCTCCCGTGCGAATCTATACCAGGGCTGCTGCTTGAATCATTCAAGCTGTTATCTCTTCACTTCCCAACTCAGAACTGAAACTAGCTGCAAGCAGCTTGGGAATTTCCCCAAGATCCAAAAGGTTCGGTTGGCAGATCTGTCTGTCAGTCACAACAAGGGCTCCCCCTCCAGGTTATTTTAGGCACCAAAATGCAAAAACTACAATTCCTACAAGTTTTGACCCCACCAAGCCCCTGTAGGCAGGCTCCATTTTAGAGTCCCAACAGTACTGATTGGCCCATTCTGACAGTCCCGGGCCAAGTTGTTGGAGATAAACAGAACAGTCCTTGCTGCAAAGAAGGCAGGTTAGAACAAACTGCAGTATTATTACTACTCTAACAAATGACCAGCAAACAAGCACATCTTCTAACAGAGCTCCCTTTTAGATTAATTAAGACTGCAATCCAGGTAGCTCTTAAAGAGACAATACACAGAGGCTATACAGGCACTCTCTGGCAATACACTTAATCTGCTAAAACGCAGAACACCAGCCTGGCAGTGAGCATTTAGGCAAGCTCAAGGAAGACTTTTCAGGAACCCCCATTTGTAGGGGGGTTACATCCTTCCCTGCCTGGAGAAAACTTGGCGTCCGCGTCAAGTCTGTACCATCACAATATCAAAAATGCGATATAAACAAGTCATATATATCATTAGCTTGTTACATTACTATACATTTCAATATACTTCACATTACTACATCCATATTGACAATACTTATGCAGGTTTCATACAAGTAATACTGATTCATTTAATAACTTCTCGTGCATTAAACAATGTAAGAGGGGCCCGTCCCTATCAGCTAACTCGGGGCTGGATGGGGCAGGGGCACCATGGTGAGAGGGAAAAACAAGTAACCTGGAATTGGCCATCCAGCTCAGTTTGGGCAGTGAGCTTGGCGAGACGTAAACCCCTTTGTGAACCACATTGAGAGGCAAATCCACTGGCCTCCCAGGGGAATCATAACTAAAGTGTAGCACTGGCTTGACAGCTCGGCCAGTCTTTCTGGGGGGAGCAACCACGGTCTCTGTACTTTCAGCACTAACTCTGGAGCTTTTGTCACTTGTGAGGGGTACCTCTGCATGGATGGGTATGTCCAAACTGGGAGCACTGTCAGCTTCTTGTTCTGTAGGCTCTGTTTCTACAACACTTTGCTCATTATTATCCTGTGACAAAGGCCCAGGTTGCTCATTTTTAGGAGGCTCTAGCACGATTAGACTTTGCGGCCCTGAAGGGGGGCTGTCAGCACTCTCACATTGTTCTTCAAGTTCTGGTGTGTCACCAGGGAGACTCAGACCATCAGCCCCTTCTTCGGGCAATTCATTAAGACTGCAGTCCAGGCAGCTCTTAGAGACAGTACACAGAGGCTATACAGGCACTCTCTGGCAACACACTTAATCTGCTAAAACACAGAACACCAGCCTGGCAGTGAGCATTTAGGCAAACTCAAGGAAGACTTTTTGGGAACCCCCATTTGTGGGGGGGGTTACATAGAAACATAGAAGTTGACGGCAGATAAGGACCGCAAGGCCCATCCAGTCTGCCCATTTCTTTTTCTACCTTATAAATGTGCCATCGGCCTTTGCTCTGTCAGTGACCTATCTATTCATAGTCATTTGTATTGCTCCTTATGCCTATCCATGCCTGTTTGAAGCCCTGCACTGTATTCATAGCCACCACTTCTTGTGGTAAGCCATTCCATGCATCTACCACCCTTTCTGTGAAAAAGAATTTCCTCACATTCCCCCTTAATTGGCCTCCCTCTAATCTCATGCTGTGTCCTCTTGTCCTGCTATTTTTCTTATATTTAAACATGTTAGTCTCTTTCACCTTGTTTATGCCCTTAAGGTGTTTAAATGTCTCGATCATATCACCTCTCTCCCTCCTTTGCTCAAGGGTATACATATTGAGCTCCGTTAATCTGTCCTCATATGTCTTCTGATGCAGTCCCTGCACCATTTTGGTTGCCCTTCTCTGGACTGCCTCAATTTGGTTAATGTCCTTGTGAAGGTGTGGCCTCCAATACTGCATGCAGTACTCCAGATGGGGCCTAACCAATGTCTTGTACAGAGGATTATTACCTCCCTCTTACGACTTGTGATACCCTACTAATACACCCTAACACCCCCTAGCCTTACCTACTGCTTTAGAGGTCTGCTTGGATGATTTTAGGTCATCAGTGATGATGATGCCCAAGTCTCTTTCTTCCTTTGTGACTGCTAGCAACTCCCTCCCAGCCTATAAGTGGCCTAGGGTTTCTCTTCCCTATGTGCATGATTTTGCACTTCTTTGCATTAAATCCCAGTTGCCACTCTTCTGACCATTTTGCTAGTTTATCCAGATCTCTTCTCATTCTGCCCACCCATCTGGATCATCTACTCTGTTGCAGATCTTGGTGTCATCTGCAAACAGACAAGCCTTACCCTCTAGTCCATCTGCAAGGTCACTAATGAAGATGTTGAATAGGACTGGCCCCAGGACTGATCCTAGAGTACCCCACTTGTGACTTGCATCTCTTCTGACTGTATACCATTTACCACCACTCTCTGTTTTCTGCCAGTCAACCAGTTTGCCACCCAGTTGACCAACTTCTGACCCCCGAGCCTACCTAGCTTATTTATCAATCTTCTATGTGGAACAGTGTCAAAAGCTTTGCTGAAGTCAAGGTAGGCGACATCAACTGCTCCCCCTTGGTCCACCACTCTGGTTACCCAGTCAAAGAAATCTATGAGATTAGTTTGACAGGACCTTCCTTTGTAAACCCATGCTGTCTTGGATCCTGTGCCCTATGGATTCCAGGTGTTGCACTATCCTTTCCTTAAGGAGTGCCTCCATAATCTTGCCCACTACTGAGGTAAGACTGACTGGTCTGTAGTTCCCCGCCTCCTCCCTGCTACCACTCTTGTGGAGGCGGGATCACATGAACCCTTCTCCAGTCTTCTGGGACCTCTCCTGTGCTCAGAGACTCACTAAACAATTCTGCTAATGGCTCTGCTAGTTCCTCCTTTAGCTCCTTAAGTACCCTGGGATGTATGCCATCAGGTCCCATTGCCTTATCCACCCTGAGCTTAGCAAGCTCTGTAGGACCCTTTCTTTTGTGAGGAGTAGTGCTCACCTCCCTCCCCTGTGTCCATGATGCTGAGCTGTGGGCCCTGCCCTACCTTCTCTTCAGTAAATACTGAGCAAAAGTATCTATTTAGGATAGATGCCTTTACAGGGTCCTCCTCCTCACATGCTCCCTTTTCTCCATTAAGTTTAGCAATACCCCCTCTGGACTTTCTCCTTTCACTAATGTATCTATAGAAAGTCTTGTCACCATCTTTTACTGTTCGTGCTAGTGTTTCCTCAGTTTGGGACTTTGCCTGCCTTACTGCCTTCCCTGCTTCCCTTAGGGCAGTTTGGTATGCCTCCCTATCTTCATCCCGCTGTGTTCCCTTATATTTCCTGAAGGCCAGCCTTTTGGCTCTGACCTTTTCTGCTACTGTATTTGAGAACCAAAGTGGTTTCCTTCTTCTTTTGCACTTCCTTTTCTGTCTAACACAATGGGATGTTGCTTCAAGTATTGTATCCTTAATGCTTGCCCACTTTGCCTTACCTCCTCACCTGTGTTTCTTTTGCCAGGGCTAGCTTAACTCTGTTGGCCATCTTATCAAAGTCAGCTCCTCTGAAGTCCCATATTTTTGCCTTGGAATGGGATGATTTAGATGTAGTAGCCAAATTGAACCATACCATGTGATGGTCACTGGCCCCAGGTGACCTTCTACCTGAGATCTGTGATCCCTTCTTTGTTAGTCAGTACTAGATCT
This sequence comes from Neoceratodus forsteri, assembly GCA_016271365.2. NCBI lineage: Eukaryota > Metazoa > Chordata > Ceratodontiformes > Ceratodontidae > Neoceratodus > Neoceratodus forsteri. Next base: position 1,466,286,251 of record CM057452.1, read on the forward strand.
AGGATAGCCCTGTCTCTTGTGGGTTGCTGTACCAGTTGTTTGAGGCCCTCCCCTGCAGGGAATCCACTATGAGTCTAGTTCTGGCAGATGTTCCTGCTGGTATTGACCAATCTGTATCTGGCATGTTGAAGTCTCCCATTATCAGAACCTCCCCTTTAGCTGTCATGTTTTGTATATCTTCTAACAGTAATGTGTCTATGTCCTCCCTCTGGTCTGGAGGCCTGTAGACAACCCCAGTTCTTATGGCTGTCCCATTTCCTGTTTCCAGGGTGACCCACAGTTCTTCTGGCTCCTTATGTGTATTCTGAATTTCTGTAGCTTTGATATTTTCATTAACATACAGGGCCACTCCTCCCTTTTGCACCTCGGTCTCTTCTGAACAATACATAGCCAGGTACTAAGTCTCCCAAGTGTGGTTACTGGTAAACCACGTCTCACTAATTGCTACTATGTCCAGTTTAGCCTCTGACATTATTGCCTGCAGGTCTGGGATCTTATTTCCCAGGCTGTGAGCATTTGTGTACATGATTTTCCATTGGCCAGATTTTGGTGTGTTAGTTGTTGGGTGAAGTTTGGCATTACCCTGTGCATCGTAGTGGGGAGACAAACCTTTTTCTTACCTGGTGATGCAAATGAGCAGCAAACACGCTGAATTCCTGTTTGACCACTAGCTGAGGGGAGGGTGTTCTTCCCATTCGGCGTATGGGGTGCTCGCCCTCTCCCATTTGCTAGTTTAAATATTCTGCAAAGGCGTCAAACTTCTGCCCCAATGCACTGACTCCCTCTTTAGTCAGATGCAGTCCATCAAATTTAAAGAACTTTCGCTCCCAGAACTGTTGCCAGTTCCCTACAAATCTGTGTCCTTTTCCTGGCACCAGTCCTTGAGCCCGTGTTTAGCTCCCTATCTCCCCTTCTCTGACCTTCCGTCCATCTGCTCCCTTCTCCCAGACTGGCAGGATCTCAGAGAAGGAGATGAGCCGAAATAGATGATAGTTTGTCACCCAGCTAATCAGGTGTTCCTTGGTCTCCACAACTGACCGGCTGGCGAGATCATTAGTCCCTATGTGTACTAGGACATCAATGTTTTCTCCTGCTTTGTGAACAATTTTAGCAATGCGGTCAGTGTCTCTCCATGCTGATGTACCTGGGAGACATCTGATCATCACCCCTGGCTGGAGATGGGTATCAACTCCCGAATCATGGAGTCTCCTATGATCAGAAGTTTTTTGGATTTCCTTTGTGCTTGTTTAGTTTTGGTTCCTGATTTGGGTGAGTTTTGTTGTGCTAGCTCCTGTGCACAGTGTCCTGCTCTGCAGTGTCTTCTGCCTCTTTATTTGATTTCAGAGATAGAGGCAGATACCTGTTTATAGTGTTTATATGGTTTTGGAGGTAATGTGTTGGAGAGCAGAGGTGATGGGGCACCTGGTTTGCTCCTCCTAACCACCTGCCAACCTCCTGGACCAACTACCCTCTGCGGTCGAGGTTTTTCTGTTGGATGCTGGGGAAATGGCGGGTGGTTCTTATAATTATTTCCTCTTCAATATGAAATTTGAGGCGTGCAATCTCTGCCCATGCTGCCCGGAGCTGAGACCTAAGATCTCCAAAGGCCCAGCATGTAGGACAGTGTCCTAAATCCTGTAAGACTGTCCTTCTGAAAATTGTTCCACAGTACCTGCAGTTAATGAAATCCATTCCAAATAAGTTGCTGGGTTTGTAACCTCGTCAGAGTAATTAGAAGGAAAAAAAAGAAAAAAATGCAAGTAATGGTTTAATTGTGCTTTGTTTAACTTGTTATAACAAGTTAAATTACTAGTGCCCTGTAAATGAGATCACCTTGTGGAGGCCCCACTGATCTTCCTGCTCTGCCACAGGAAATGTCACAACTGTGGTACCCTATAAAAGGAGTGTAGCGTGGGGTGGTTGGGGATGGGGGTGGGTGGCTGGGCCCTTCCCCTGCCTAAAAAGAAGAACCACGGACGAAAGAACAAGGAGGTAAGAGCAGAAACAATCAGTCAACAACAAATGCAGTAACCCTGAAAGCTTATCCTAATGTTAGATAAAACTGTAAAACCTGTAAAGCACCACCACTACATTTATATTTGTCCAAGTGTTCAGAGATCTGTCTATTTACACATTTTTCCAAGCACTTAGACAAAATAGATAGTAAGGCTATAGGCCTTTATTTATTTAATTCCGTAATATCACCACCTTTATAAATAGGAATAATCTTAACTTTCTCCAGGACATGGGAACGCAGCCTAGCTGAAAGCTCCAACTAAAAATATAACTTACGGTTGGGGCAATATAAATTGCTGCTAGTTTAAGGAATCTGCCTTCAATTTCATCTGGCCCTGTTGACTTGTGAGCATTTACGTTTCTTAATTCCCCTACAGACCTCTGATATTTTTAAAGCCCTAAATCTGGATGGTGGCAAGCTATGTGGCTTCTCTACTTGTATAGGCAATTTGTCCCCATGCTTGGTGCTGTCTATCCCATTGCAGCCTGCTTTTCCCAGCCTGGTTGTAGATGGTATCAGAGGGGAATGTCTTAATTTTCCCAGACCCTGCAGATGCTGGAAGGTGGGCAGAGAAACATAGAAACATTGAAGCTGCCGGAAGAAAATAGCCCCTTGTGTCCTCCCAGTACTACCTATCTACTGTGGAATGCGAAGGGCCCTGGCAGAGCCCATAGGTGGCAGAGAATGGAGATGTCAGAATCAGAGGGCAAAGATGATTAAGGAATATACAGGCTTTGTTTGCTTAGACTTTATTTTAAGTGTCTGTTTCAGTGTAACTAATCATTAATTACATGTAGCAGGGTACTTACACTGTAGTTACATGTTTGTTGCATGCAACTACATTACAGTTGCAATGCAGTTACAGTATAGTTAACCAACACTCAAAAGTGTAACCACTTTTCTTTGGACCTGCTTGCAGTATGGTAGTGTTTCACGTAACGATTGTTCTGCTCATTTATTGACTATGCCCCAATCATACGTTTTTGCCATACTAGCTAAATTGACTGTTCTAGTTTTCAATATAGTACTCCAACCTCATGAAGCAGCAGTGCAATGAAATTGGGCAAAACGTCTGACCCTACCTGTTTTTCACTATAAAAATTTCCAGGTACCTTCCAGTTTTATTTGGTGTTACTGTTTTCTAAGTCCACCAAAATCTGAGTATTTTATAAATGTTTTAATTGAGTTTTTTTCTCAAGAAAAAAGTGGTTGCCACATTTTGCATAGAAATAGCATTGTAGACCTGGTAAGGGTTAAGATTGAAAAAATAAAGACTCATGAGCTGCAGCACAGGAGGGACCTAGACAAGTACATTTGACTGGTATGCTAATATTTTTCTTACTTCTAGCTGAAACTAGCTTTTTTGGAAAAACATATTTCGCTGCACTGCTGCTTTAATATTGAATACTAGGCTGGGTTTAAGAGTGAAACATGGTGTAGTTCTTATTTGCTTTCCTAGTGTGGTGGTTTTCAGATTATTCGCAGTTGCTATTAAAGTTGTTTTTATTCACCAAATTTAGCTGGGTCCCTTTTGGGCCAGTAGTTTGTACTAGACTTTCTCAGTATAATAATAATAATATTTATTTATACAGTATTGCTGTATAATTACTTGTTGCAGTTGGGGGGAAGAAATATCAGCATATTAAATACATATTGTACCAGTCAGCCTTATTCCATCATAGGGCGTGTAATTCCTTTAGGTAAATACAAGACAACTTTCTACCCACAAAGTGGGAACTGGACTTTAGGATTTCTCTTGGACTTTTTCATTATACAGTTTAGTCTTGGTGCTCCTGGGCCAATGACACAGTAATATTTAGAAGTGGCAACATGAGGATTTAACATCTGTTAGTTCTTCCCCTGGTGATGTAACACAATATGGGAGATATGGCATACATACTTTTTATTAACAAGAGTTTAGCCCTAATGTAATGGATAGTTTTTTGTGGTTTTGTTTCACCTATGGAAATGGATGTCACGCTTACTTGAAAATCTAATTAATACATAAAAAAAAAAACTGCCTCTGTTGAATGGGTGGCTCCTAAAGTGTTGGATTGCAGCATCCCCCACTTGGGCAGCTGTGTCAGGGCGTCAGCCCGGCTTGGGGGAAGGGTGGCCTTTAACAAAGACAATGCAGTATAGTGGTCAGAGCACTGACCTGTTAAACAGGATATCACAGTGTAGCCCCCACGTATCTTCAGGGCTCCACGGAGCCCTCCCCATGCCACCAGCCATCCCCACTGTGGTTTCCCTCCAGCCCTGATAGACTCTGACTGTTGCAGCGGCTAGAGCGGGGGAAAAGAGGAAGCCCAGAGATCTTCAGCATGCCATGCCACTGCCGCAAGCAGCTCATGCTGCGTATCAAAAGCTGCTATGCTGCCATTAACAAAGTGACCGGCGTTTACGACAAAAGTGGTACTCTCCCATCAACTGCCCTGACCGAACTGGACACTAGCAAGGTCATGACCAACCACGATGGGGACACAGGGTAAACATTTTTAGGGCAGGAGCCCTTTGGGCTGAATGCCCTTAGGACTATAGAACCAGCTGTCATCTTGTTTGCTTCTGACCACTGTCAGCATGACAGTGGGGTCAGAGAGTGGCATGACAACCATTCAGACTGCAGAAGCCTGCAAAGAGCTCATGGGACACAGGAAGAATTAAGCAATACAGGCATGAGTTTTGTGGCTAGCAGTTTATTGTGTGATGAATCTTCAGCACTGCTGAGAGTGACTTACAGTTCCAGAGACCAACTGAGGTTCTGGAGTTATCCAGTGAACAGCTGGAACTCTTCCAGAATGTTGGCAGTCCGCGTGAGGTTGCCATAGGAGTTGGACTGAAGTGAGTTTAGAAAGCAGGAGTGACTAGGTTGACTAGTTCAAAGGCTTTCGTTAAGTCAGTGTAAATGGACCCAACCAGGTGGCCACTGTCAAGGGCCTCATGCAGGAAGATAGCGTACTCTATCAGAGCAGTGTTAGTACTGTGTGGCTTCCTGAACCCATGTTGTTGTGGGCATTGGATATTGTATTTCCAGAGATAATCAATAAGTTGATCAGATACAGTTGTTTCCAGAACCTTGGATAAAGGGGAGAGGATAGATATCAGTCTGTAGTTAGTCACTAGTGTGCGGTCACCACTTTTGTGGACAGGGGGGAACTAGTGCCATTTTCCATATCCCTGGGAATTTTGAGTACACGGGAGAGAAATTGAATATTTTGGTTAGAGGGAGGGCTAGTTCATTTAGAGTGAGGGCTACCAGTTTCATGCTCATGATATCATTACCCTTCCTTGTTTTCCCCAGTACCCGTTTTATATATTTTATTGTATCAGATACAGTGCCGGGTCTGAAATAGAACTGTGGGTTGCCAGGGTTGCTTGAGGTGGGTGTAGTTGGGAGATTCTCCCAGGGCATCAGTGGATGAGAATGGCACTGAGATCAGTAAATGCGATATTGAAGGTATTTATCTCCACTGTGTCCAAGGTGACCGCGCCATTGTTACTGAGCATCACAGGCTGAGATTTGTCATTCAGCACAATTGCCTTGAATTACATGTTGTTTTTTTGTAGGGGGCAAATATGTTGCAGGCCATATTGAACTGATTAATGAAATAGTCTGGGGCTGTATCAATGTTGGGGATGGAGTCTAAGAAGATCCAATCCACCCAGGCAAGATATGCCTTGAATACATCTAACTGTCCATTGTGGAGCACCCAACTTGTTATAGTTTTGGGGAGTGACCTAGGAAGTTTATTTGACCAGGTACATAGCACTGGGTAGTGGCCACTGATGGAGTTCGGCAGAACAGAGACCTCAATGAGCCTTTCTGGGTTGGTGGTCATAATCCAGTCTATGAACGTGCTTGTAGTGGTTTTACAGTTGATCCTAGTGTAGTCTTTTACTATCTGACTGAGGTAGAGACTTGCAACTAGGTCCTTGTGAGTGACATTATTTTTAGCGAGACAGTTTATATTAAAATCACCTGTGACAATTACTTCCCACATATGGGTTGCTTGCTTATAGTACCTGGAATTTCAAGGCCAGTTTGCTGACTGCCAGGAGGTGTATATACCATCATGAGGACAAGGGCTGTATGTCCCTTTCATACCAGTAGCTTAACTGGCAGGCATTCACAATCACTGAACGGATTGTCCAGAGGAATTTTATGTCCCTGCAAGTTGGACTTTAGGTAGATTAGACACCCACCCCCACACTTACCTTGTCGGTCCTGTCTGATTACGTTGTAGCCATCCAGAGTGATGGCTGTGTCTGGGATTTTGCGGATGAGCCAGGTTTCCGTTAGTAATATGATGTCAGGTTGCACCTGCATTACCCAGCCTCAAATTGCACAGATTTTGGTACATAGTAGACTATCTTTGTTAAGTGCAGTAATTCTTAAGTGGCCCTGCTGGGTTTTGATGGGTCCTACCGTGTGGGGTGGCCTGGGGTTCGGGTGTATGTTGCCCAATATGAGTAAAAGGAGCAATGTGAGTTTTTTTAATGCATTCCGTTTGCGTGCCAGTAGTAACCCTTTTAGCCTTTAGCTTTTCAGCTACTTTCTTTGAGAACCATAGCAGTCCCTTTTCCTTTTTTTTTTTTGCTTACTTCCTTTGCACAAAGGTTTGTTGCCTTCACTATGCTCTCCTCAGCTTAGCCCACTCCACCCACCCACCCAGGTCATCCTCTGTTAGGTCATCTCTGAGGCATTCACCCATTGCTGTCCTGAAGTCCAGAACCCTCGTCCTTGAGTGGTTCGCTTCCACCACTGTCCTTATGTTGAACCACATTGTACAGTGATCATTGGTCCCTAGGTTGCCTCCCACCTTGACATCTGCACTGCTGTCCCTGTTAGTGAGCACCAGGTCCAGTATTGCCCCATCACGAGTTTGATCCCTGACTAGTTGCCTGAGAAATGCCCCGTGCAAGGAGTCTAGGATGTCCCTGCTTCTAGCTGAAGCTGCAGCTGGGAGGCTCCAATCTGCATCCAATAAACTGAAGTCCCCCACCAGCAGCAGCACCTCCCCTCTTTCTGCCATTGTGCTGATGGCTTCCACCAGTGCATTATATCATGCCAGTGTGAATAGTGTCTCCGTTACCCATCTCTAGAGTGACCAACAGTACCTCCAACCATTCCATTCCCTCTGGGTTCCTTGTATCTCTGTGTCTTTGATGCCCTCCCTTACATACAGCACCACCCTTCCCACCCTGTCTTTCTTGAACTAAGTACAACATGGTATGAGCATGTCCCAGTCGTGGTTTCCTGTGCACCATGACTCAGTAATTGCCATGATATCTGGGTTGGCCTCTGCCATGAAGGCCTCTGGGTCTTGAATTTTATTTCCTAGAGTTCTTGTATTTGCTTACATGGCCTTTAACATTTTGGTACCACTCTGACTGCTACACCCATTTTTTTGTTGCTTGCACGCATGTGCAAGAAACACATTGCTTTCAGCAGTTAGGGAGAATGCCTAAATGCATCAGGAAATTTGGGCCACATCACCACACAATCAGCTGTTTTGGTGCATTACAAGCTACCAAAACAACTGATTGGTATCCCCATGGCGATGTCTTCTCCGTCAGCCTCTCACAGTCCCCAGGAAGCCGATGGAAAGCTGTCACCTGCCGTTCAGTGTGCCTTCCTGGTGAAACATTTCAATAAACAAAATAAAAAAAAGCCGATGGGGTGCCCAATCCCCCTGTCGGCATAACCCCCTCCCCAGTTAACTAGAATCTGCAGCTTATCCAATAGTTAGGGAAATGGGCAGACTGGGTGTGGGCCAAGCGGTCCTTATCTGCTGTCAAAGTCTGTGTTTCTATTTGCCGATGGGGTGCAGTCTCCATCGGCATAATGCCTTCTCCCATTTATTTGTTTACGAGGGGGTGCCCAATTCTGTAGCTCATGCGCCACCCCAGCACACTGTATGACCGGCGGGGTGCCCAAGTCCCCGCCGGCTCCACTGCCCCTCCCAAACAAACTTCCATCTGCCATGATAGGGAGCCCACCCCGCGTGGCAAAGTCTCTCACAATGGGGTGCCCAATCCCATCGCTCCACTGCCCCCAAACAATTGCCTGGTGCCACGCTAGGGAGCCCACCCCAGCGTGGCAAAAAGTTACCTGTCATCTGTATGAAAAACCTAGAAGAAAAAACGGTCCCTTGTTGATTCTCTTGCCCCCTCCCAACCGCACCACCCTCTCTGCATACCCCATCTCACCCCACACTTACCTCCGGAGCCCAGAGCAATGATGTTCGGTGGACCGGGAACACGTCTGCACTATTCAAAGCCTACCGCGAACTGAAGAAATGCCAGTAAGCTGTATAATGGCATAAATTGTTTTTTTTTCAACTTTGATGCATATCTCAGTCATTTTGAGGAATTTTTCACCAAATTTTCAACATGGGGTTCTTGGGACCTGATCTCATGAACTCGGTCACTGTCATTTTGTTATTCGGTCCCGAAAGGTGATTTCACGGTCACTGCACGGAACCACCTTTTGTGACTGATTAATGAAATGACAATGTCATATTTCATGAGGTAGGCCCCCAAAAACCCTATGTTGAAAATTTGGTGAAAAAATTCCCCAAAATGACTGTTTTACGAGTGTGCATTGCACAGTTCCTACGCACGCTCGTAACTTCGAGCATTTTTAATATTTTTACTCCAGATTTTCAACATTGCCCTTTTACCACACCTCCTTATGAACAGTACAGCTGTCGTTTTTCGCATCTTGCCCAAAATGTGTTTTCACACATGTTGTGCACAGTGACACGGTCGGTGTGCGAAATCAATGTTCAGGACAGATTAAGAAAATCACAGTGACATTGTTCATGAGCAGAGGTCTTAAACTGGCTATGTTGAAAATTTGGTGACAAACATCCATAAAATGACTGTGTTACGAGCGTGCATTGTGCAGTTTCCATGCACCCTCTTAAGTTCACGAATTCATAATATTTTCAGTCCAGATTTTCAACACTGGCATTTTTCCACACCTCCTTATGAAGAAGAAGAATAATCAGCATTTATATAGTGCTTTTCATACATCCAAAGTGCTTTGCAAGCAATGCTAGACTGGTAGTGAAGTGACTGAATGTGTGGTGGCAGCCATGTCGCACATCATCACCCACACACAGCCTGGATAATTGCAAGAACCGGTTTATGGGAAGGGGAATGTTGGCCAGGACACCGGGAATGTTCCCTACTCTTTTGCGAAGAGTGCCCTGGGTTCTTTTACTTCCACCTGGACACCCACCAGGACAACACCAGGATGGGCAGAAGGGACCTCAGTTTAACGTCTCATCCGAAGGACAGCACACCCCAGCAGTACAGCACCTCCCAATACTGCACTCGGATGCCAGCGATTTTTAGGTGCAAGTCCAATCCCAGTGTGGGACGAGAACCCACTACCTTCTGGTCCAGAGGCGGATGTGCTACTAACTGAGCCACACTGACACCGTACAGCTGTCATTTTTCACACCCTGGCTGAAATTTGTTTCACACTTCCGGCGCAGAATAGCGTGGTCGCTGTGGGAAATCAGTGTTCGGGACAGATTAAGAAAATCACAGTGACAGTGTTCATGAGCGGAGGTCCCAAAATGCCTATGTTGAAAATCTGCTGTAAAATATCCCCAAACTAATTATATTACGAGTGTGCGTTACAAAGTTTCTACGCACTCTTGTGACTTCACCATTTTTTTTTTATATTTTCACTCCAGATTTTCAACATTGCCATTTTTTACACCTCTTCATGAACAGTTCAGGTGTCATTTTTCACATCCTGTTCAAAATGTGTTTTTGAACCTGTGGTGCAAAGTGGCACAGTCGCTGTGCAAAATCACCTTTCCGCTAACAAACTGATAGTGTCACTGTTCATGCGTTGGGGTCACAAAAAGCCCATGTTGAAAACTTAGAGAAAAAATACCAAGAAACACCCAGGGTGTTAGGGTTTTTTACCATAACGCCCTACCCTGTAGGGACTGACATGCGTCAGGGGTGTGATTTGGGATTGTCGACAGTAGTGCTCATGCCATTGCACCCCCACCCTGCAATCGGTGGCAGGCATTGAGGTGCGCCTTGGACCCTTTGGTCCCAGAGTTCACCCCATCCTCCTATACTGCACCCATTTCAGCATATTTGCTTATGGAATGAGGTAAGTGTAAAGCCGGAACACTCCAAAGCACACCTTGACACTTGCAAGTGTCTGCAGGGTAGGGTGAGGTGAAATGTCATGACCGTTATGGGCGATGACCGAAAGGCACACCCCAATGCCTGTCCATCTCTGCAGAGTGGGGGTGGAGTTGGTCTCAGTTCAATACTTCACTGCCATGGTCAGTGTCAGTGGCTCAGCAGATAGCACACTCGCCTCTGAGGCCAGGAGATCAGAAGGCTGTGGGTTCTAGCCCCACATCAGGCACTTGGGTTAATATCCCAATACTGACACTGCAGTGCAGCATGTGGGGGCTGCACTCCTGAGGTGCCGTCTTTCGGATGAGACGTTAAACCGAGGTCCCATCTGCCTGGATTGGTGGTAGTTCAGGTGGATGTTAAAGATCCCATGGCACTTATCGAAAAGAGTAGGGGAATTTTCCTGGTGTCCTGGCCAAATTTTCCCTCATTCACTAAAAATACCACCAACAGCTTAATCTGGTTCAAAGTCAGTTTAATTCATCTGTATCCCCCTCCCCGGGTCGTGCCTGAAAATAGGCAGGATTTGTCTAGTGCACTTACCCTATCAACAAAAACTAAATAAAATAAAATAAATTTCTATACTGCATCTGTCTAACTCCTGCACTTCCACTGCTAATGACAGCAAGCAACACTTGGCATTGGCAAATGCTTGTTTTCCTTGTGCCACTGTGTTACTGTGCTATTACACCCTGTACACTATGAGAGATACCGCTGGACTGGGAAAACATGAGTAATTCAGGGCCTTGTCCCAGCAGCACTAATACTGTAGTTGTTTTTTTAATTTGGAAAATTATTTAATGGACTACTAGGTCATTCGGCCAGGAATACAAATACCCCTTTTGGGGTTTGAATTTGGGTTTGTTTGCAACCAAGTAAAATTCTTGTTGAAATCATTATGTGCACCAGTGCTGGCCAGTCATGTGCAATGTCACCTGGCCTATGTTGTTTCTGCGGCTGAATACCAGTGAACCACAAGGAGCCCCATGTATAATTGAGGGTCTGTATACTGGTACCAGTGGGGCGTGCCCAACAGTACAGCTGTGCAGAAGAACTGCATGTGTGGTTTGGGGACGATCTAATGTTAATTTGGCTGAGCCTTGATGGACATTGGAAATACTGCCAAGACTGCTGTTAATTTAGGCTGGGCTTAGCTGGGCACCCAAGACCAGCCAGCACTATATTGTTACCTAATTTTATTTAACCCCTTCTTCCCCTAGGACCTGATCCTGTTCCCCAGTAAAGCTCTGGTTTTGTCTTCATATATATTGTTCGAGAGCTTAGATATGAGCACCTCCCGCCCATCAGAAGTTATCAACCCAGGCCCCTCAGCCTTAATTGAGCCAGTAAAGTAGGGGTAGTGACTGACACACACAGCGACCTGGTCATACCAGCTTGGACTCTTACAAGAACCGAAGGCTCATTGTGTGACCTTGGCTTTTTGACGCTTAGGTCACCCACATTAGAGCGAAAACAAACTGGCCGAACGTCAACAGAGCGTAAGCAACAAGTCACAGTCAGACGGAGCGAGGAGCAATTAAATCAACAAGGAGACAGAATGGAAACACATTCACAGAGTACCTGTTACAAATACTACAATGAAATGAGCACTAAGGAAAGCACCTGTCAGGAAACACATGAGGCATCACAGAGAATCGGTATGATGAAAGGGGGGCTACACCCTCCCACACCAATATATAAACACCTCTAGTCAGCAGCAATAGTGGAGGAGGGCAGAAATTACATATGGGTAAATGTACGGCAATTAAAGCCAAAGGAAGGAGCCGCAGGACACTGAGATGCATTGAGGCAGTTTATCACCGTCGCCATGACCATAACACCACATGCTCCAAAGTCCTTGCCGCGCACATTAACTTAGTAAGTAGTAAAAACATTTTTGTTTATACAGGCAAAAAACAATTTGACAATGCAAAACGTTTACACCATAGGTCTTATACAAGGCCTGTTTTCACGGTGATCCTGTTACTGATGTTTATGTACAAATTACAAAAGGTTCCAAACATTTACAATATTGCACATATTACATAAAATACAAATAGTATATCATACTAAAAAGGAACATTTTATAGCAACAACACTCAGACATATTAACGAAACAAACTAACACACATCGCACATGATAACATCATGTTTGTGTAAAAAGCAATATGATCTGATATCCTATATCTTATACTAATCTAGTAACCCCTCATTTATCTATTGGGAACTACCAAGAACAAGATGTTTACTCCAAACATATACATACATACATACATACATACATCTTTGCTCCCCTTCCCGCCCCCACATCTCCTTGCCCTAAACCCTCTGCTCGCTTGACATTATACCGTGTCACTTCGCCTCCTTATGCTTCACTGCCTCCCAGCTTTAACACTAGGTAGAAGGAAAACCCTACTGTAAAAGATGTTGCATCTCAAGAAATACAGCGCTAATAAGATGCAGCTTTTTTCTTATATACTGTTCTTCCTCTGGTGTGCCACCCCACTTCACCTTGACCACCGGGCCAGTCAAGGATCATGCCCTGTCAGGGCACTTGTACTGAGTACCTCAGCTTCGTGCTAGACCTCCATCATCATGCCACACGCCCTGAAGGCCCCCATGCCCCAGGAGTATCTGTTCATATGGATGGGTGGGCTGGGGGAGCTAAGGGTGGCCCCGGGCCCAGTGACATATGCATTCATTGGCAGCTATCATCCAGTGACTGCCAGTAATTATTGTCCCCGCCATGCAACCCTGACGACATCAGGCAGTCGAACTTGGAGGAATGGCTCACATTACCTGGTTACTGACATCAGTTCCCAACCCTCAGAGAAGGCAAAGAATGGCTATTCTGCTACAACCCTCTACCTCCCCCCACCTCCAGAGGCTAAGCGCGCACCCTCTATAGTGATCCTGAACCTCCTGCTTCTCAGGACTGGGAATCAGGGTCTCCCAAAAAGCATTACCTCAAGTGCCACCAGGCAGGGCAAGCTGTTACAAAACAGTGTGTCAGTCTGCATCTGGTAATTTTTAAAGCCAGTAGTGTTCACCACTTAAGAATGCCGGTTTCCACACTAGTGTCTTGCGGACTGCATTGTGGGACCCAGCCTGCAAAGAGTGCCCTGTGTGTTGTGATGCTAAATTACCCTCAGGCAGTAATGTGTGAAGTGGCCACTGTTTATACTACACTTGAAAACATCAATGGTCAAAATTAAGTCTTGCAGGCACTAGCCATCAGGGCTAGTGGCTGGGAAAATCCACTTGTCTTACAGACTTTTTCAGTGGCCCAGCTGGTATACTTATTGAAATGTAACCTTCTCCAGTACAATCCTGCAGGGCTAGTTAAAGGAAAATCTTACTAGCCCCATATAAAATCTACCAGCATTTGGTTAGTGGGCCGGTGCTGATTTCGAACATTGAAGCACCCACACCAATTCAGCTCCTCTGTCTGAGAGAGGGGCAGAAGAGCCACACTGGTTTGATGTCTGCACAGTGTACACATGCAAATGTACCCCAGTGTGGCTCTCCATACCACATACACTGGTGTAAAAATGGCCTTTGTAAAGGGGGCTTTGCTTACTGTAAACTGGGCTTTAGAAACCAGCTGTTGAAAGTCAGTAGACCTTCTTAGCCATGAAAGCCTCTTCATAAAATATGATAGCACTGTACACTGGGAACTGTATGCTGTTGTACAGTGTTTTACATTTTGGCACACATGACTATGATTGTCATTTTCATGTTAGAGTCACGGTTGCTAGCAACTCTGCTGCTGTATTCGGTTCCCCAGAACTTCCTATGATGGTCGTTAGATTAGAATCGTTTACCAAAATGAAGTCCCAACGGTGTTCTCTGTTTTACTATAACATCATTAAAAGAGAAATTCACATACTCCTAACCCCACCTCCCACCCCAACACACAGCTTTCCTCTCTTTTTATTTTTCAGACTATAGTCTGCCAGTGACTTCTGTTTGGACTGATACTTACATCCATTCCCAGTGTAGCAAAGCTTGGAGGCACAAGCCACCTCATGTTTTTTTTTTTTTTTAATAAAATTATTTATCTTCCTTATACTATGGTTGGCTGTCCCCATTCTGAACTTTATTGAAAGGCCAGAGTTCTGCTGTACCCCTATTAAAAAGTATTAAACAGGAGAGAGTCTGCAGCACTGGGACATATTGTAAATCACCAAGAAGAAAGTGGAATTGACTCTCCCTCTTTCATTTTAGTACATTTTTTTGTACAAAATTGAAAAAGAGGGTGAGCCAGTTCTGCTTTCATTTTGCTATCCCCATTCTGACCCACAACCTCCCAGCCCCAAAAACCACATGTATCCATATATTTGAAAATCGGTAACGGGGAAAGGCGCACTGAGTCAAGGCTCGTTTCCAGTTGCAACGTGGGGGATATACAGTGTACAAAGCATCAGTGAAATGGTACAAGTAAAGTACAAAAAGTGTGCAAATTAATATTGTACAAGAGCAGTAACAAACAAGCATTTTTTAATGCCGAATGTTCACTGCTGGTATTGCGGTTGTACTGGCTCTTGCTCGTACACATTTTTACTATGTATTTATCCAGGATAGAGCAGATGAGATGCAGAATCTCATTTTCAGAGATGTCCCGCTTTGACACATTGTTAAATTGTAATTACCCAGGATAGGACAGCGGAGAGGCAATATCTACTTTTAAGTGGGCTCCCACATTTTGACCACAAATATCCAGCAGTATTTTTACGTTTGCTTGCGCTTGCACACAAAACATTTAGTTACACGAATGGCATTTAGAGGTGTGTCACTGCTTAAGTATTTACGCTGAAACTGCAATGGGCTCAGAAGATGCAGACCAATGACCAGAGCACTTTGGTCTTGGCCTAATACTGCTTGCTGGGCTGAAACTTTGTGTAGCTGAAAGCACTGAACCGCTCCAATGAGAAAGCACTTCAGTGCTTTCATTTGCATAAAGCCAGCTGGCAATCAGCTGGTAGGTGCTGGCATGCCATGGTTTGTATTTTCCTCCTAAACGTACCTAAGTTTGTGTCAGAATATAATTAGCTTAAACATTCGTTGTCTGCATTTTCCACCCAAATGTTTGTTTGCTCTTCTTTCAGAGTCTTGTGTCCTTTTTTAGCTTGATATTTATTCATTGAGATGTCTTTCTTCAGTATTCAGTACAGAAGCTGTTTTTTCCTATAGGTTTCCCGGTTTATTATTTCTTTGTTTTACCAACTTTTGTAAGATCAGTAGCTGTTTCTGATTTATATGCTGACATAAAGTGCCCTTGTAGAATTGTATAATGTACAGTAGTTGACGCCTTGTTATTCCTTGTACATTGTTGTCTAAAATGCATCTGCCGTGGTAATGAGCTTTTCCAACACTGTTGACTTTGTATTGCCTTCTAGCTGCCTTGATAACTTCTGCAAAACTGACTTTCAGCTATTTCCATACCTCTCAACTGTCCCACATTACCAGAGACGTCCTCATTTTACCCCTTATGAGTACTCTATCCCACATCCATTTTACGTGACAAAGATGTTGCCCCACAGAGAAGATGCTAAAAATTGTAAACCAAAAAATTATAATATTTTAAGATACTAAATCAGAATTAGACTTTGCACAAATAAAGGCACTTAATTCCACAGGATTTTCATCATGTATCTGCGCATTTTATGATGTGTCCCCACATTGGACAGTGCTCCACATTTTTCTACATTTTGAGTGACAGCATCCCTCATTTCAGTGACAAAAATCGAGAGGTGTGTCCATTTCTGTCCTAAACCTGTATTTTGTTTATTTCTTTATCACTTATTTGTCCTATCCAGGACCTCCTTGTAAATGAGCATTACTTTATGGAGCTCCATCTTGACAAAACAAATGCAGTACAAAACATACAATCTGCTCCACAGCTCTGTGGTAGAAAGGTACATATAAAGATATAATCGTGCTTCCCTTTAGTGTGTAAACTGAAAACATAATCCCAGTTACATAGAAACATAGACTTTAATGACAGATAAGGACCACTTGGCCCACCAGTCTGCCCATTTCCCTACCTACTGGTTAAGCTGCGGATTCTAGTTAACCAACAGCCTACTTCCTGCAACCCCCAACTATAATTGCCTTGTGTCTGTCCCATGCATGTTTGAATTCCCTCAAGTTAACTTCACTAAATGTCTGTAAGGATGAAACAATGAAATAATTAGAGACAGTATCTGAAGGATAACAGCCTGTATACGTGACATTGTGTTTCCTAAGCAAGAAGCCTAGGAAACAAATTCACTGAGCTACAGGCACTCTTAGCAGTGTGGAGGGTGGATATTGCAGCTGTCACAGAAACATGGCCAACTGAGCACCAGGACTGGGATTTGGCAATCCCAGGATACAAATTCTCAGGAAGGACCGTGGGGGGTGGGGTGGGTGGCAGTCTGTGTGAGGGACGGGATCAAATGCACAAGGGACAAGGGAGAAGAAAAGGAGAACAGAGGCAATCTGGTTGCAGCTCCTAGACTCAAGGGGTAGGAAACTGAGGTTGGGGTGGTATACAGGCCACTGTCCCAGTCTGAGAAGCCTGACAGGAGTTAGCGGGACAGATCAAAAAGGTATGTAGAAAAGGGAAGGCGGTCATTGTGGGGGATTTCAATTTGCCGGGGGTTGACTGGAGCATTCCGGTCTCCTCCAGTGCTAGGGAGCAAGTGCTACTGGACGTGATCCAGGAGGGTCTCCTGACACAGTTGGTTAGTGTACCTACTAGGCTAAAGAACACTTTAGATCTGGTATTGTCAAATGGGGAGGCAGTGAGGGAAATAAAGGTGGAAGGCCCACTAGCCAACAGCGATCACCAAACGGTGTGGTTTAATATCACTATGTGCGGGGAGCCAGAGAAATCAGTTACTCGGGTGGTAAACTTCAGGGGGGGTGGACTTTGGCAGGATGTAGGAAGTACTGAAAGGGAAACTGGAGGGCATAAGGCAGGAGATGGATGTGGAGCAGAAATGGGATATTATTAAATGGGGGGTTACAGAGGCAACAGAAGCCTGCACTAAAGCACAGAGTAAGAGGAGCAGAGCAAGAAAACCATGCTGGTTGAACAGCGAGGTTGTGGAGGTGGTGAGGGCAAAGCAGGTGGCTCACCAGAGGTTTAGGAGGATGGGGAAGGAAGTGGACAGGGAGGAATATGCAAGATGGGCCAGGGAGGTGACCAGAAAAGTGAGAGGAGCCAAGGCCCAGAGGGAGCTGAGATTAGCACAGGGAATTAATGGGGAGAAAGACTTTTTCAGATACATCAGGGAGAAAAGGAAGTGCAAGGAGACAATAGTGAGGATAAAAAGGGGTGGGGAGTGGACAGAAAAGGGGAGGAGCAGGCAGAAGCACTGAATGAATACTTTCAGTGTTCACGGAAGAAAAGGGGGGGCCGCTACCCCCATGGGCTGGGAGGGTGGGGATTGGGGAGAGGAGGCGACAGGACGGAGGAATTGAGGCAAACAGAGTCCTAGAGGGACTGAGGGCACTGACGGTAGACAAGGCACCAGGGCCGGATGGTATCCACTCCAGGGGGCTGAGGGAGATGGAGGAGGTGTTGGTGGAGCCACTGGCAGAGCTGTACAGCACCTCACTGGAGTTGGGATGTGTGCCACTGGACTGGAGGATGGCACATGTAGTACCATTACACAAGAGCGGGCCAAGGGATGAACCGGGTAATTACTGTCCGGTAAGTCTCACCTCCATAGTGTGCAAACTCATGGAAACGATACTAAAGGAAAGACCGGTGTCATACCTGGAGGACAATGGCCTCCAGGATGGGAGGCAGCATGGGTTTGTTTCAGGGAAGTCTTGTCAAACCAACCTCATACAATATTATGACTGGGTGACAGGTGAGCTGGATAAAGGTCATGCGGTGGATGTTCTTTACTTGGACTTCAGCAAGGCCTTCAATTCGGTTGCTCATGGGCTGCTTACGAGGAAGCTAACTGGTGTAGGGGTGGGAAAAATGATGAACTGGATTACAAGCTGGCTGAGTGGCAGGCTGCAATGGGTGGTGGTGAGAGGGGAGCTCTCAACTCCAAGTCCGGTGATGAGTGGGGTGCCACAGGGCTCTGTGTTGGGGCCAGTATTGTTTGGGCTCTTCATATCAGACATTGCACAGGGGTGGTGAGCAAGGTAAGTCTGTTTGCTGACGACACCAAAATCGGAGCAGTGGTAGATGGAGAGGAGGGACGGAAGCAGCTACAGGGGGACCTACGCTAGCTAGAGGAGTGGTCAGAGAGGTGGCAGCTGGTGTTCAATGCAAAGAAGTGTAAGGTTATGCACTTTGGGGTGAAGAACCCAAGGAGAGAATACTGGCTGGGGAGGGGTTAAGCTGGGGATCACTGAGGAGGAGAAGGACCTAGGGGTAATGATAACAGGGACCATGAACAACACTGCCCAGTGCAGGAGAGCAGCTGCAAAAGTGAACAAAATGCTGGGGTGCATAGCGAGGTGGTTTTCATCCAGGCGAAGAGAGATGATCTTGCCCCTCTACAGGTCACTGGTAAGGCCACACTTAGAGTATTGTGTGCAGTTTTGGAGGCCATACCTAAAGCATGATATCAGGCTACTGGAGGGGGTGCAGAGGAGGGCAACAAAGATGACATGTGGAATGGAGGGGAGAGACTATGACAGCAGGCTGGGAGACCTGAATATGTACACCCTGGAGGATAGAAGGGACGGGGGGGACATAATAGAGACATTCAAGTATCGGAGGGGAATCAATAAGGATGGGGCAGATGGGGTCTTTAAGCTAAGGAGGGGGAGGGTCACCAGGGGCACTGGCTAAGAATAGAAGGGAAGATTTAGGAAGGAAATGAGGAGACTCTATTTCACAGAGAGGGTGGTAGCAAATGCAGCTCCCTACCAGAATGGGTGGTATCATGTAAATCTGTGAACAGCTTCAAAGCGGCATGGGACAGGGAACAGGAGAGAGTGAGGGTGAGGGAGGCGGGGTGGCAGTGGGATGACAAGGGAGGAGGTGGGGCAGCTGCAAGCTAGGGGTGTTGGCTGCACACTCGAGCGAACTTAGACAAGAGCGGGTGGTCTGTTTCTGCTGGCACATTCATATGTTAGTATTTTTGTGTTGCCCTTTACTAATCTGGTTCAGTAGAATTACATTAAATAACAATAGTAGCAGCTGGTAAAGGGCTATGCAGGAGAATGCTAATGTGTCAGTTAATAGTCACGCATACAGTATATGCCAGTGTCATTAGGAGCAATTGCCTTAGCACAGTTCTTCAGTAAAGGCATTGGAAGGTTCCTGCCTTTAAAGAGGACAGGAATTAAGTATTCTCATGATTTTAGTGTTGTCTCAAGTATAGAATCATCTAAATAAACATATTTTCACTTAAATCCTATGTCTTTTATTCAGTTTTTTTAGTTTCTGACCAGATATTTGAACGCTACTATTGTTACAATACCTAAGGTTCTGAACTTGCACTAGAATGACTGAACGGGTGTGCAGAGTTGCTGCGTCTCCATTCGTGCATTCTGAGCTGCTGCCGATGTCTTTTGAGGCGCTGCTAAAAGCTGTACATACTTTTGAATATCACGGTTCTGCTAGAAATAACGTGTATCATGGTTCATTTATTAGTATCTAGCTGTAGGTGTTGATTTACTGAAAATGTTTTCCCTCCCGTTTTTTCTGGCTTCCATGTATCAGGAATCTAGACTTGAACTAACAGGTGTGTATTGCTGTGTAATGACAGTGTTGGCTAAATTAAAATAGAAAATGATTTGTTCTCACAGGGTTGTTTTTTTTCTGCATACTTCGTGACTTTCTGCAGTCATCCGTGATTTTAAAAACCTTCGGTGTACTGAAGAAGGCAACGTTTTAGTTAGGCCCAATTCTATCAAGTCGAGTTCAACAAACTCTAACCTGTCTAAATCTTTTTCTCATTTAGTACCGTACAAAACAGGGTACTAAATGAGAAAAAGACCGAGGTAGAAAGGTCAGTGGGGGATGCTGCAAAAGAAGGTAAAGCCATCAAAAAATGGAGAGCAATGAGTGCCCGTAGTCTGAGTAACAAACTTCCTGAATTAGTGGCCTTGATGGAGGAGGAACATCTGGATATCGTGGCAGTCACAGAAACATGGTACACACAAAACCATGACTGGGACGTAAACATACCAGGATACACTATCTACAGGAGGGACAGGAGGGTAAAGAGGAGGAAGAGTAGCTCTTTACATAAGGAAGAATCGAAGCAACAGAACAAAAGGGAAAACAGGGAGGAGGAAGCACTGTGGGTAAATTTGGAGGCAGACAGTAACCCACAATCCGCACAGGGGTTATAACAACCCCTTCTCCAGGGGAGGAAATGGACAAGGAAATGATAGAAAGAATACTTAGAATGGCAGAAAAAGGGGAGATATTGCTGATGGGTGATCTGAATATGCCAGATGTTAACTGGAGTGCAGTTGCAGCAGCCACTTCGAAGAGTGGGGTTATTCTAGATGCCCTACAGGGGGCATGCCTTAGACAACTAGTATTGAAGCCCACTTGAGACGGAGCAATCTTAGACCTGGTTCTCTCAAATGGAGATGAAGAGAGGATCACAGATGTAGAAGTGGGTAGCCATCTGGGAACTAGCGACCATCGAACAGTATGGTTCACAATAAACACAGCAATAGAGTCAAGCCATACAAAGGCAAAAGTACTGGACTTTAGGAGGGCTGACTTTGCCAAAATGGGTGAGTGCCTAAGGAATGCACTAGCAAATGGGCAGGAAGGAGGAGTGGAAGAACAATGGGGAATAATAAAAACTGCCATCACAGAGGTAACAAGCCTTTGTGTGAAGCAAATAAACAAAATGAAACGATGTAAGAAACCACTATGGTTCTCAAAGGAAGTGGCAGTGAAGGTTCAAGAGAAAAAGCATTCGGAAAGTAAAAGGAATCACAGAAGGAGCAGGACAGAGAATTGTATCAGTTAAAGCAAAAGGAAGCTGGGAAGGCAGTCAGAACAGCAAAGGCCCAAACCGAGGAAAGATATCCAACTCAGTTAAGAAGGGGATAAAACCTTTTATAGGTACATCAGAGGCGAAGGAAGACCAAGGGAGGATTAGTGAGGCTTAATAAGGGGAGGGAGGGTGGGCAGAGGGAGACTGTGAAAAGGCAGAGATACTAAACAAATATTTTTGCTCAGTATTTACAAAGGAAGGGGAGGTACCTAAAACAAACAGTAGAAACACTCTGGATACAGAAGTTGATACCAGCCCATTTACAGAAGAAAGGGTTCTGAAAGAACTCTTAAAACTGAAGGTGGACAAAGCAATGGGGCCTGATGGGATTCATCCCAGAATTCTAAAAGAACTAAGGGTAGAACTAGTGACACCACTGACTACCCTCTTTAACAAATCATGGGAGGATGGGGTGGTACCCGAGGACTGGAGGAGGGCAGATGTGATTCCCTTCACAAAAGTGGGAGCAAGGCAGAAGCAGGAAACTACAGACCTGTTAGTTTAACCTCAGTGGTAGGGAAAATGATGGAATCACTTCTGAAGGAAAGAATTGTTGAGTATCTAGAAGCCAGAGGGGCACAGGACCCAAGGCAGCATGGATTCACAGTCGGAAGGTCATGCCAGACAAATCTGATAGATTTCTTTGACTGGGTGGCCAAAGTAGTAGATCAGGAAGGGGCTGTGGACATGGCCTACCTAGACTTTAGCAAGGCATTTGACACAGCCCCACACAAAGATTAATATACAAGTTAGCCAGCCTGGGAGTGGGTCCCAAGATGACAGCCTGGGTAAAGAATTGGCTGGAGAATAGGACACAGAGAGTAATAGTAAATGGGTCCACTCTGAAGAAAGGGGTTACTAGTGGTGCCGCGGGGTTCAGTATTGGGACGGTCCTCTTCAATGTCTTTATAAGTGACATTGCAGAGGGACTGGAAGAAAAGTATGTCTCTTTGCAGATGACACAAAGATCTGCAACAGAGTTGATGCACAAGGTGGGGTGGAAAGGATGAGAAGGGACTTGGCAAGGTTAGAGGAATGGTCAAATGTATGGCAGCTTAGACTCAATGCTAAAAGTGCAAGGTAATGCACCTGGGAAACAAAAACCCAGGGGAAGAGTACACAATGGGGGGTGAGATACTAACAACAACAAAAATGGAAAGGGACCTGGGGGTAGTCATATCAGATGACCTAAAGGTGGGCAAGCAATGTGAGAGGGCTGCAAGGAGGGCTGGGGGGATACTGGGATGCATAGGGAGAGGCATCACCAGTAGAAAACAGGAAGTTATTATGCCTCTGTACAGACAGCTGGTGAGACCCCATCTGGAGTACTGCGTGCAGTTCTGGAGACCCAATCTCCTTGCAAGACATAGACAGGATGGAAGCTGTCCAGAGGAGGCAACTAAAATGGTGCAGGGTCTGCACGGAGAGACATATGAAGAGAGACTTAAGGAGCTTAATATGTAGCGTCAGGAAAGGAGGGAGAGGGGACATGACAGAAACTTTCAAGTACCTCAAAGGAATTGACAAAGTCCAAGAGGGCAGCATCTTTCAAAAAGAGGTGTGCAAGAACAAGGAGCACACTTTGAAGATGGGGCGGCTCAGAGGTAATTTAAGGAAGTATTTTTTCACAGAGAGGGTTGTGGATGCATGGAACGGCCTTCCGGAGGAGGTTGTGGAGTCAAAAACAGTGGTGGAATTCAAGCATGCATGGGACAGTCATAAGGCAATTCTAGGGGGTGGGGGTAGGAAGAAGTAGGCTGCTTATTAACTAGGATCTGCAGCTTATCCATTAGGTGGGGAAATGGGCAGACTGGGTGGGCCAAGCGGTCCTTATCTGCCATCAAAATCTATGTTTCTATGTTTCTGTAGTTGGGCTATAACTCACTCAAACAAAGATCAGGATGTGCTATGATCAAATTGTCCACATCCGGTCGGAACAACAAATGTTTTTGCTGATTTCAACTTGACGAACAACTAATTCTTTACACCTGACTGTCTGTGCCGATGACATTGTGGCCACTTTTTAGCAGAACATAGTACTAGTTTTCCTGATTTCATTAGTTATACCAGTCATGCAACACGGGACCGGCTTAGCCCACAATGGGTCAGCTGTTTTCCACTGAAGCATCAAACTTATAGTGATTATTTCAGTTAGGTTACTTCTAAAGGTGACTGTAATGATGGCACGCACTCAGTTTCATTCAACAATTTCCCAAGCAATGATCTGACTTGGTCGCTGTTGGGAGTATTTTAGAACAGAATGATATTTGTGTCATCGGATGAAAGAGAAAGTTTACAGTTACGACATTACTGTATTCGTTGGTGTTATGCATTCGTACAGTTGATTCGCTGTTGGGTTGATACAAGCACAAACTACTAATGCTAGTCCAGTCCTCAAAGCTCATGCTAATGGTGACTGTGACTTTGGACTGTAATGCGCTAACATTCCTCTCCAAAATATTTTGTGACTGAATGGTTTAAGGTGTGCTATTAAAAATAGGTTATCTGCAGTAAATGGATCCCCCCCAATTCTGTTGGCTGTCATATAGTACTGCATAGAAGAACTAACATTTGTGGCTGAAGCATACTGTGTGGTTGAGGCAGAAACGGATCTTCAGTAATGCACATGCATGGTGCTAGAGCCTGTGAAGAGGAGGTGTTGGGGGTGGGGGGTGCAACACACAGGTGTGTCATTCTCCAGAGCATCTAAAAACCTCTTAATAGTAATGTGATTCTTTGGTGCAGTCTGGTATAGTAATGCATGTAGCAGGTAGTGTACAGTATTCCAACTGGTGCCATCGAATAGGCAACATTGAGGGTATACCCTAATTTCTGTCGGCAAAACTATTTTCATGGCTTCACCATGCCATAGTGCCAAAAATAGAGTTCTAGCAGGGAAACACATGCATAACATACACATTTGGTTGCTCTAACCGGTATGATTTGACTTGACAAATTGATAACCCATTGTCTGCCTGACCGTGCACACATCTCAGTGGTGCGGCTCCCCACTCTACGCACCCGCTTTATACAGCCTGCAAGCCCAGGACTTGAACCTAAGGTACAATTCTACTGCTGCTCTAAATTCAAGTTCTGGCACCTACGCTCCAGCGCACCAATGACTGGCCACTGTCACGACTGGGAAGACTGCAGCTGGCTCTCCGACTCCTTTCTGCTTGCCACAATTTCAACCATAGTCTCTTGGCTGCTTTTCTTTATTACCTTCACTCGGTTTAACTTCTCTGGGAAGAATTTTGCAGAGGGCACTTATTTAATTTAATCCTAAGACCTCTGTGCATTTTAATTGATGATTAACTGTTTAAATGCCTACTAACTAATGTCTGTTGTTATCTGTACATGCTATTAGCTGCATTTAATTCCTGTGCTCAGTATCTTTGATTGTTTAATTGTTTAATTAGTATTTGGAAAGACCTTTGGCGTGAGCTCTTTACAAAGGTTCCACATCAGGGTGGACAGTAAGACAATACACATATTCAGTGGTTACAGAGGCCTATATCTGCATGCGTTTGTTTTTGACTATGCTTTAGAATTAAGCCCTCTGCTAATTTAATTGTTAAGCTGTTAGTGGCACACTAAGGAATTTACTGGTTTGTTTTTTGTATTGCTCAGTCTGCTACCAACTTTGACCCTCTCTCATCTCTGTCCTCCTTTCTGTCTCCTCGGTGCTGACCCACCCTTCCCCCGCTACCTTCCTGCTGACCCTCCCCCATTTAAGTAATTTTCTCTCTCTCCCTTGTAGCCTCTGGTCCCCTGCTATTCACCAGTCTACCCCGCCCCACGACTTAACCTAAATTGTCTACCCCTGTCCTTGCTGCCTCTGGCAAACCCTCCCCTGCTCAAACAATTGTTTGTTATATTCTAATCTCCCCTCTTTTCCTCCCCACAGATTCTGAGCCCCTGACCAGGCACACATCTCAGCGGTGCGGCTCCCCACTTTGCCGCCGTCCGCCTGCAAACCCAGGACTCGAGCCCAAGTTACGATTCTACTGCTGTTCTAAATTTAAGTTCTGGCACCCTCGCTTAGCGCACCAAGGATTGGCTGCTGTCATGACTGGAAAACTGCAGTTGGCTCCCCGATTCCTTTTTGCTTTCCGCAATTTGAACCTCAGTCGCTTTTCTTTACCTTCCCTCGGTTTAACTTCTCTGGAAAGTATTTTCTCCTGCCCACCACCCCGCCTCTGTCCTCTATTAAATACACCTTCCTTAGTCAGCGCCCCACCCTCTCCAATTGGGCTCAACCTTTACCTTAAAGGGGCAACCACCACCTAACCATAGCAATCACTGGGCTGTTCCACTAAAGCAGCTCAGACCAGCACCTTCACTGCATTCCTAACTGCCTTGCAAACTTGCTCAATATATTTGCTGCCCCTGGCTAGTGGAGCCTACTCCTCCCCTTGTGCAACTACTATGGGGCTCCTTCAATATCTGCCAGTTTTTACCTTTTTTCTATTCCAAGTACCCCTTGACTGCCCTAGCACCACTCATCCCCCGTCATATCTCGTGCTCATGGGAACAAAATAAATAACTCGGCACTGACGTCACTCCCACATCTGAAAGATGCCCCCTTATTCCCTCAGTTTTGGCCACCTATGCTAGTGTAAATAGCCTATCACTTTACTACCCATTCCTACAATGCTTCACCTCCCCTCCCTCAATCCCTCTACCAAAGACGACCCCTGACTCCAGGCAACATAGTACACACAGGACACTCCAGCATTATCTATACAGATTCCTCTACTCCTCCTCCTCCTGCCAGGTAACGTGCACCCTAATCCTAGCCCATCTGATACAGTCCCCTGTACCATAAGGTACAACTGCTCCCTAAAATTTGCCTCAATAAACATCAGAAGCCTCTTGCAAAATGGGCGACCTTCAAGTCTGGATTATGTGCATAACTCTGATGTGCTAGCCATTGAGAAACTAGCTATCCCAAAGTCCCAGACACCCTGTCTCTCTGGTAGGTTACACAATATTTAGGCATGACATAACAGGAAGGGGGGCTGTGCACTCTACATTAAAGAATCACTCAATGGGCAACCCTACCACCCGGCCACTGAAAGCAATTCCCAGTTACTTCCTGTCAGGATCATATTACCATAATGGCAAAACAATAACCATACTTTCCATTCGTCCCACCCCAAGATCAATCAGTGGGTTTCCAACTGGTCCTTGACTACATAGCTGACCGGCCCGTTAACAACAAAATCGTGATCCTTGGGATTTCAATACAAATTGGTTGGCCTCTGAAGCTGACCCTTTCAAAGATGCCACTGCAGCTGTCAACATCACACAACTTGTAACTACCCCACTAGGATCTATTATAGAACAGGTAATTGCTCACTCCTTGACCTTGTCCTTATCACCCATCTAGACAGGATAACCCTCACCGGTATTACCAGATATTGCTTAGTAACCACTCCTAGTCATCTGCCACTGGTCAAACAA
The DNA here is from genome assembly GCA_016271365.2 of Neoceratodus forsteri. Classification (NCBI taxonomy): domain Eukaryota; kingdom Metazoa; phylum Chordata; order Ceratodontiformes; family Ceratodontidae; genus Neoceratodus; species Neoceratodus forsteri. The sequence continues at coordinate 1,466,312,894 of CM057452.1, forward strand.
AGCCCACAAAGTTCCTGCTAAAATCCAAACACAGGGCATGCTTAAGAAAGGCAACTTAAGCACCCTACAGTACCTTCTTGCGCACACTGACTGGTCCCCTATACAACACCCACTGTGTTGATACTGCCCTCAACTATTTCATCTGCCAGTTTAACAAAGCCTGTGACATATACCCCTTTCATAGAAGGTAAGGGGTAACTAACCTCTGGATCACCCTGGACGTCCTAAAAATGATGCGTGACAGGAATAACCTGTGGCACCTTGCAACTGCCTCGGAGTCAAGTGGACATGCAGCGGTACAAGACCACAAGAAATCCCTGTACCATAGAACTACATCATGCTAAAGGCGCATTCTAGACTAGAACTACCATGAACTCATGGGGCAATGGAAGGTGGCTCTGGGACAACATTAAAACCTCACTGGGAAGCCATCTAAAGCACACTCAAACCTGATCATTGCAGATGGTGTCCTCCCTCAAGACCCCACTACTATTGCGGACACACTAAGAAGGCCTTCACCGATCTCTCTGGCATACTCCCTCTGACTACCTAATGGTGAGTGCTAGTCCTCCTAGTACCAGCGGCCCTCCTCCCCTGACAATCTCCCCCCGTTTTATTTTAAAAGAGTCCCCATGCTGGGTGAAGAAATACCTCCAAAGGTGCTGGGAAAAGTCAGGTACAGCGCAACTCCCTGGACCTTAAACTCCTCAACCTCTCCTCGACTTGGTCCTCAGACCCTTACTACACTGGTCAACCTCTCCCTTTCATGTCAACGATTTCCCCAGCTGGAAATCTGCCTTCATAGTGCCCATCTATACAAGTGGTGACAGGATGCAACCCACTAATTAATGACCTATCTCCATCCCCCCCCCCTTTTCCAAAGCACTAGAGTGTATTGTTGCAGACCAACTCACGGAACACCTGACCAAGTACAACCTCCAGTGTGCACAGCAACATGGCTTTAGGAAAGCTCATAGCATTTCTACTGTCTTGTTGGCATATACTGACTTCCTACACAGTGCACTCAACCATGGCCAGCTGGTGGGATCAGTCTATATTGACCTCACCAAGGCCTTTGACACTGTAAACCACTCACTCCTGCTCCATTGCGCTTCAGACCATTGGTTTCTCAATGAGGTCACCATTGGTTCTTCAGCTATCTTGGTGGCAGGTTAGAATCAATGGCACACTTTCTAGCCAGCACTTGCAACTCCGGAGTTCCCAAGGCTCTATCCTTGGACCATTACTGTTCAGCCTCTTTCTCAATTCTCTCCCAAAAGCATGTCCTAACAACATCATCCTGTACACAGGCGATGCTGTCCTCTTCTCAGCTCATACTCACCCCACCCTACTCACCAGTGACCTTCAAGCGGTTTAGTGGAGGCAGAGCAGCTGGTTCGAGGACCATAAATTGCTGATGAACTACAAAAAACAAAGACAAAAGCATTTCACTACCCATGAAGTCATCACAAAACAAACTGCCTTACCATACTAAACAAGCAACCCCCCACGAACAAGTCAAGAAATTCAAATATCTAGGCATAACACTAGACAGTGCCCTATCCTATCCTACTGTGTACATCAACCTAATATCTTGGCGATAAATTCGTATTGGCGCTCTTTATAGGCATCAACATTGCCTCACCCCCGAGGCTCTCAAACTAGCTGTATCCAGTTCAGTCATCTCCATAGTCGATTGTGGAGTGCTATTCTACAGGGCGCATCAGACACAACCCTGAAGCGAATCACAGTTGCTCTCAACAAGGCGTGCAGATTGGTTACGGGTGCTCACAGATACACTCATACTTGTGACCTGTGCATGCAAACTCACTGGTTGAATCTCAGAAGTAGGATCACATACCAAACTTGTCTGTTCCTGAAAAAAATTAGCCTCGGCAAAGCTCTGCCCCAGCTACTACCTGCTCCTATAATTCCTGCAACACACGCAGTGCTTCCTCAATGAAATACCTGGTCCCTTACTGCCGGACTGGCCAGGGACAGCGATTCTTTCACTATAGAGCCCCTTCCTGGCTAAATAACCTCCCTCCAGACATCCACAACATAGGCCCCCTGGGCTCCTTAAACTTTATCTGCACCAGCACCTCACCTCACCCAACAAAGCAGTTGTGACTGCCCCCCTAATACCTAGGCCCAGCTCAGCTCCAGGATTCTGGCCCACTCCTTGCCTCACCTGGTTGGTTCCCCCTACCCCTCACCCCCCGCCAGTGCTTCACCCCCTCCTTCCCCACCCATCCTCCCCAAACTTACTCCCACCTCCCTCAACCTGACTTGACAAGGACATCTGCTGTCTGCTTCACCCCCCCTTTTTTCTTATCTCCCTCTTCTTTATGCCAGTATCCTCTCTTTACTTCCCCTCGTTGCTTATCCTTCCTCTCTGAGCCCTGACTGACAGTCATAATCAGCTGACTGCAGCCCTCTTATCCTACTGCTCATGCAGTTGTTCCTATAGGTTGAATTCCCTACTGTATTCCTATATTGTACTCTGTACACCAACTAGCATGCTTATTTCTGCTTATTATGTAACTGAGTGTTAAAGCACCCTTGTTGTCTTGTTAATTGTCTACCTCCCTGCCTTGTAATGTAAAATTCTAATTTGGTATGCACAACTTCTATATTTTGTATCTGACACAGAATCTTTGTAAAAGAACCTTTGGTTCAAAGGTATTTCAATCCTAGAAATAAATAAAGAAACAAAAAAAATAAATGCTGAGTGTGCGTTAGTACTGTGAGAGACACAAACTGTTGTGCACAATACTTATATGGGATGCCTCTGCCAGTTAGCCTTCTGTCAGTATCTCGCTACAATCTACATGCACTGTTCTGAAAGTATCAGTAGACCTGCATAGTTTTTGTATTTGGCAATGTCATATGTTGTATGTTGTTTTTACCGTATCAATTTCTATCAAGTATTGTTGTTTTTTTTAAATAAAATAAAAAACACAAACAATAAACTTCTTTATTACCAAGCAGTCTCGGGCCTTGTACCTACAAGTGACCTTTACAAAACATAGGAACATTGCGACTGACTGCAGATAAGGCCTGCCAGGCCCACCTAGTCTGTCCTTATTAAATTCCAGTACCATAGGCCATTATCCCTGCTTCTGCCACATCTGTCTTTCCTGCCCACCTCTAGTATTCCCTTATGCCTGTACCACAACATTGTGTTAGCTCCAAAACTCTCCTGGCATCAGGCTATTCCATGCATTCACTACGTTTTCCGTGAAGAAATTCCTCCTCAAATTCCATATTCTTTTGTTACCCCCCTTACCATAATATAATTTTGTGCCCCCTTTCTCTATCGAACGTCCACTACATTGTATGATGTCTCCTACTTGCATGTTGCTGGTGCCCTAATGATGCATGAATGTTTCCATTCTTCACTCCTCTCTTCTAGCATAAACAGATTTAGGTATTTTAACATTTCTCCTCCTATGACTTTTGTGCAATTGCTGCACCCTCTGTTTATTTATTTTTTTGCTGTTATTTTCTCCCCTGTCCTGGCTGGCCCTTTCTCTTTGCCATCCTCACAGTCCCATCCTACAAACATCAGACCTCTCCTGTCTTCCCATGGCTTACCTTCCATGGCAGGGTGGCAGGGAGCCCTAACTCAACCCACCAGGTCCGGATCCAGCATCGGGGAGGTGTCTTCTCAGGGGTGGCACCTGCGGAAGGATGGCCATCCATGCCCAGCGTGACCAGGACCAGTTTCCACTTTTTATGCAGAGGGGAGCATGCAGTGGCAACAGTAGCTGAGCTGCGCATGCTTCCGCACGCAGCACTCCGGTTGGCTGCTCCTCCTCCGTGCCCTATTGTACAGGACCCGGTGTGCCAACACCTAGCCTCCGCTAGGTGTCAGACAGGTGCCGGTCTCTGTTCCCCATCCTCCCCGAGAGAGGAGAGCTGTCCTCCAGACGCTTGATACTCTCCCTCCCTGGCCGACCCCCAACGAAACACTCGCATCGCAAACACAGGTCGCTGGCATGGCAGGAGGTAAGGCATGATGCCTCAGCCCTCCACGCCACTGGGCTGGACACTGCACCTTCTTATTTGCAATTATCTGAGTCAACTCCAACCTATTACCTGTTGAAAATGTGATCTCTGTTACTGTACAAAGTACTCAAGATGAGGTCTCACCAATGTGTTGCACAATTGCTCATCTCTTCCCTTATTCAGCTAGTGATACCACCTACTGTACAAAATGTACAACTGTCCATTAATTCAAGTGATCAGCAAGGGCAGAAAATGAGGAGAGAGGCAGGATAGAAGAATATCTGGTCAAGAGAACACAAAAACATACAAGGAAGAGAGACCCTGGGCTGTAATTTAGACAATGTGTCTCAGAAGCAGGAGAATTCCATGGACCACGTTCCCGCTACTAAAAGGAAAAATATTCTCCCTGAAACTCTTTCATCTTCAGACAGTTCCATCAATGCTTCAGAGCAAACAGACAGTGAGAATAAATATAATGAAGATGTCCCCCACTTTTGCTAAGTTAATAATGAACAAAATTCAGCAAATCAGTAACAAGCTGGATAAAATGGAAGTTTTAAAATCAAAATTAAGTAAATGCCAGAATGTTGTAGATCAGTTAACAGCAGAAAATAAGGATTTAAAAGAAGGACTAACAGCAGTGCAGCAAAGAATTCCGGGTGCCCAGCTTAGAGACAGGAGCGCTTCCCCCACGTTCTCTGTATGAGAACACCGGGAATTTCTTGACATCTGCAGCCGCACCTGAACTCCTGTGCTGGCTGCACTGTGTGCTTTGAGCCACTCTTGCCCTGGTATCTAGTGGCACCCTCATCTGCCGATCAGTGTCCCCCTCAACAAAAAATACCAAAAATATATATTCCTTGGTGTCTAATGGCACCTCCCACCCTCCAATCGCCGTCCTTGTTATTGTATTCCCTGGTATCTAGTGGCACCCCCCCACCCTCCAATCGCCATCCCCGTTATTGTATTCCCTGGTATCTAGTGGCACCCCCCCACCTTCTGATTGCAGTTCCACTTGTTACAAGTAGTACCTCCCACATTTGCAGTGTCCATTGAAAACTGTGAGTATTTATTTATGTGCTTACTAATTAATTTATTTGTATATTTATTTAAATTAGGTACTTGCATGAATGGTCAGGATGAAACGGGAGCAATTAACAATGTTCCAACTGGAACTAGGGGAGCTAATGTGTTTAGCGACATGTTCAGAGTCACACAGTATAGAATTGGAGGTTGTGGAACGAACTATAGGTATGCTTGATGTAGCAGACTCACTCACATCTCGTTCTTTTATCCTTTAGGATGTCCGACCTGTCCAGTGCCAGTTTATTCAATGAGTATTCAAGTTCAAAACAAGCAGAGAAAAATCACAGCTCATATGTTCATGGTTCTTCTATTAGACAACAACCTCCATTTACCGTGACTCACTTACAAACGGAAGGTATTGTGAAGTAGGAGCGCCATGAAAATAGGAGATGGAAAATAATCGATTTGCATTGTATACACCATTTGTACTCAAAATGAAATTAAGCGCATTTTTTTCTTTAATTTCTTTTTTTTAAGTGGCAGATATATTATTAAATTTATAAATTAAATTAACCATGGAATGACTTACAAAGAAACGTGGTGCCAGACTAGTCCAGAGAATACTAGGAGGACAAGAAAAGTGTTGGTCTGACTTTTCTTCATTTGATAATCCTGGTTAAAGAATTTAATCAAGGAGAGAGAAAGTTGCAAAAAACCATAAAATATGCAGTGCCTCACTGATATAGTTAAATGCTGAAAGTGAATAAACAGATGACACCTGCACACTTATGGAGTGATAATATGCACAGCCAGTTTTGCCAGACACTTCTGTTCCAGTTGAGGTGTGGATGAGCCTCCCATACTACATGAACACACCCGTAATGAGGTGATAGCAAGGTGCTGAACTACTTAAAGCAGAGCCTTGAGTACACTCAGTTTCTCCTCTCCCCTTAGTTTATGGCAATCTGCCCTGTCAGCATGTACTACTATCCCTGCTGCTTGCCCTGTCAACATACACTGTTATCCCTGCTCCTTAGCCTGTCAGCATGTACTACTATCACCTGCTCCTTGGCCTGTCAGCATGTACTGCTATCCCCTGCTCCTTGGCCTGTCAACATGTACTGCTATCCCCTGCTCCTTGCCCTGTCAACATGTACTGCTATCCCCTGCTCCTTGCCCTGTTAACATGTACTACTATCTCCTGCTCCTTGCCCTGTCAACATGTACTACCATCCCCTGCTCCTTGACCTGTCAACATGTACTACCATCTCCTTCTCCTTGCCCTGTCAACATGTACTACTATCTCCTTCTCCTTGCCCTGTCAGCATGTACTACTATCTCCTTCTCCTTGCTCTGTCAACATGTACTACTATCTCCTTCTCCTTGCCCTGTCAACATGTACTGCTATCCCCTGCTCCTTGCCCTGTCAACATATACTACTATCTCCTGCTCCGTGCCCTGTCAACATGTACTACCATCCCCTGCTCCTTGACCTGTCAACATGTACTACTATCTCCTTCTCCTTGGCCTGTCAACATGTACTGCTATCCCCTGTCCCTTGCCCTGTCAGCATGTACTACTATCCCCTGCTCCTTGCCCTGTCAACATGTACTACCATCCCCTGCTCCTTGGCCTGTACATGTACTACCATCCCCTGCTCCTTGGCCTGTCAATATGTACTACCATCTCCTGCTCCTTGGCCTGTCAACATGTACTACTATCCCCTGCACCTTGCCCTGTCAACATGTACTACTATCCCCTGCTTCTCGCCCTGTCAGCATGTATTGCTATCCCCTGCTTCTCGCCCTGTCAGCATGTACTACTATCCCCTGCTCCTTGCTCTGTCAGCATGTACTACTATCCCCTGCTTCTCACCCTGTCAGCATGTACTGCTATCCCCTGCTTCTCGCCCTGTCAGCATGTACTGCTGTCCCCTGCTCCTTGCCCTGTCAGCATGTACTACTATCTCCTGCTCCTTGCCCTGTCAACATGTACTACTATCCCCTGCTCCTTGGCCTGTCAACATGTACTACTATCTCCTGCTCCTTGCCCTGTCAACATGTACTACCATCCCCTACTCCTTGCCCTGTCAACATGTACTACTATCCCTGCTCCTTGCCCTGTCAACATGTACTACCAAACCCTGCTCCTCGTGTCTGGATTTCTCCCAAACTCTGTACTGCTGTCTGATTCTGGGGGTGGGTGCATGAACAGGCAGAAAGCGCACACATCAGAGCAGAAGGCTTAATCAGTACTGGGTTTATGTGTGTGTGTGTGCATATCCGTGTGCATACCGTTTCAGCGTCTGTAACCGGCAGGAGATATTGGGTAAATAGCACACATTGGAGCTGCAGCCTTAACCCATACAGGGTTTCTGCATTTGTGCTTTTGTCTTAACTTGTAGCAGATGTAGGAACTCAGAGGTTAGAGGTTTAATCAGATAGGAGGGATGTAATGAAGTGAGGCAGACTCTCTGGGGGTAGTTGGGTGAGTGGGCAGAATACGAGCAAACACTGGAACTTCAAGAAACAGTACAGGGATCCTGATGACAAGTAGCGAGCAGCACACACTGGCACCCTGATCTCATATCGCATAGTAAACTGAGGCTCGAAGGTTAAGAAAAGTTTGCTGTTTCTGACTAAATACTATGCTGTAGGCTTTCCTGCTTGCCATGGAAGTAATCAACCAGTCTGTAACCGGAAGTAAATTAACAGTCTTGTGCATGAGTTCTGTAACTCTACAAGGCATGTCATATGCATCACTCCTTATTTGACATCATAAGCTGACTCAGGTGGAGCATACTTGGTAAAAACACCGTGAAACTGTATTAATAGCATGAGTATATGTGCAGAGTCTGGGGTTTAGTGACACAGGGTTCAGGGTGAATTCAGTGCTTCAATTTGGAGTTCTGTAAGCATAACAGAGGTAACCAGACTACGCATCAACAATGAAAAAACAAAAGAGAGTCAGTAAATAATCTATCAATGCAGTAAATTAATTGAAGAACTGAGCTGTTTAGTAAGAGAAAGTGGAAACTGTTTAACAAGGAAAAGGACACTAAGTCATAACTTGTTTCCAGGTGCGACCTGGGAGCCCAAGGAATTTAAATGACTTGCTCAGGGTCATACATAGGTGCCGGAACAGGGGCGGGCCACTAGGGCCATGGCCCTACCACTTTCATAAGTGGCCCTATCACTTTTTGCTATTGTGGTAATATATTTAATAGGGGAAAATTTACTCCTTACGTCCTTGGCCCTACCACTGTTCAAACCGTTCCGGCACCACTGGGGTCATACAGTATGCAGGTGGGGGCTGATGGAATTAAACCCAGATATCCAGGTTTGCTGCTCCATAAACAAGGTGATTAAAATCAAGCAGACAACAGCATCGCTGGTGCTGGTTTGTGAATCCATCACCAACAGAGTCTTGAATCCCAAAAAATAAGGAAAAAGCAAAGTCTAAGGGATGGTAACAGGTAATGATAAGTATATTCAGAATAAGATTAAAATACACAATCGCAACAGAATAACAGATAATAGTGCGTGTTAGTGTGGGTGGCTGAGTGTGTTGATGAGAGAGCAGTAAGTTTCAGTACTGTATCTTTTTAGCTATTTAAAAAAAAAAAAGTTGTAATACGTTAAACTGCCACGTTACTTAGTTCCAAGATCAAATACACAAAAACGGCACAGGTACAACAGCCGATGGAAAACAAGAAAGTGGTTTCTTCATTTCTTTCATTTTTTCCTTTTAACAGACTACTGAATGCTTGATATGATGCACTTTGAATCTAAGCAGGGAAAACATAAGCTTTGCTTTAACAAGTGGAACAAGTACTTATTTAAGTTTTAACATCAGAACATCTAAATGGTAAACAAAAACTCCACAAGAAAGAAGTACTTCACTTCGGTTGCTGTCAGTTTCTGACAGCTTCACAAGCGTATCCGACAGCGCCGCAGTCTTGCTGATCTCATGGAATTCATGAATGACAACACCATCCATTTATAAATCCGCAGCTTACCCGCTCGATATGAAAACAGGAAATATGAAATGGGCTGCTGCAGTAACAGCCATTTTACATTTTATGTAGGTTGGCTAAATTTAAAAAAATAAAAATCGAATTAACACAGATGCGGATTAGATGAACAAGCGTGACAAGTATAATAATTACAGACCACTACTTGTGTGTTTACATTGTTTTATAAATTTCCTGTCCTCTTTAAAACATCAATGATCTGATTCAGTCAGATTTCTGCACTGTATATCTACCACTGTTTTATTCTGAATAATCCATGAGCAAAGAAAACTGCATATATTGTTTGATTTAAGGGTACAGTATCCAGAGCAATAAATCACTTCAGTTTTCAAAATCGCATTGAGTCATAAGTATTGATGAATGATGAATTGATGCAGATCTCTCTATTTCATGGTTAAAAAAAAATACTCATGTAATACTGTTGCACCAATTTAATAAAACATATACTTGCAGCTTAATTTGACAAAAAGGGTGTTGTTAAATAAATAATTATTTCTCACCAGAGAAGAACAATGAATAAAGGAAAAAATGTTTTTATACACAGCCTTAGAGCTGTTGTCCCAGAGTTGAAACGATCAACCAAACTAAAGATGAGAAGTGACAGAGTGAGATGAATAACGTGCATTCTAATACCATGAATACTGCATGAGCAAAGTTCAGACGAAAAAAGGAAGAACTGAGCTCCTTCACAGAGGTTGGAATCTGGAACGTTAATGCTTTGTATCAGCACCATGCAGTGATTTGTTAACCAGAGTCTGATAGTGAAGTCTTCACGTTGGGTTTAACCGATTCAGCTGCATGGTGTATTAGAAAGTGTCCATTGCTGATATTAGAAGCAGGTTGTCCTACCCAAGTGCTAGAAGGTAAGCGGTTGGCATCTGGAAGTGTCAAAGGAGGAGGAGGCCTTTGTAATAAATCTCCTTGAGGAGCATTCAAATCAAACAAGGGCCTGGAGACCTTTATACAGTCTCTCAAACTTCAAGATCAAAGGCCGACTCCTCAGAGTATATGAAAAATATGAAAATCTGTAGACACACACACACCTATGCATCTATGTACAGTATAAGTTGAATGCACAAACGTGTGTGTGTGTGTATGTGTCTGCAGGGTCCTACTTTTCAAAGTGCAGTTTGAAAAATAAGCCCTTTTTTCCTGCAACGACAGAGTTTAAATGACTTAAAATGTGAAAGAAATCACCATGGTAACCACATCAGTTTCACATTTGGCTGGTTGGGAGATTTTTCTGCTGGTGTCAAGGGTCCACAATATTTCAGAAGTTATGATATCAAAATACATCAGATGCTTAAGGAAACTTTCCGACAGCTTTACCTTACTCATGTTTATATCAGTATTCATATCGGCATCTATCTGTCTGTCTTTCTATCTGTCTAGTCTGTCTATCTATATATCTGTCTGACTTTCTATCTATCTGTCCATCTTCAGCTTGTGTCAAACAGTATCAAACAGGATAGAAAGCACACACACAGAACATCACACTGTTACATAATTAATCTAATTTGAATTTGATACGATCATGTTTTGAACAAAATGTATTAGACTACAAATATTTTATTTGAAGATATTCTTTTTATAAGTATTCATGTATACAGTACCTCTGTTTAAAGTAACTGTTACATTATCTACATTATTTCTACAGATACTTCTTAGGCAACATTGAACAGCACACCTGACTTCCTCAGTTCGCGGTGCGGCTTTGAAGAGTGAAGACATGTCTGAGGTCCAGAGAGGATTATGGCGTTGGACCTCCGGTGGGTAAGTAAGGGCTTGGGGGGTGGGGGTGGTGGGTGTTGAGTGGGAGGGTCAGGTGGTGGGACAGTAATGGCATCAACAGACACTGATAGGCGTTTTCTTTTTACACAGTTTAAAAACAAAAACAATGAGGGCCAGTTTTATTTCAGGTGGCAACGCTAGGGAGTGGGCACCCAGTGTTGTTGTTATGTTTGGGGGGGGTGGGTGCTGAGTGGGAGGGTCTGGTGGGTGGACAATAAAGACAGTGGCAGAAATAGACATCAATGGATGTTTTTCTTTTTACAGGGTATAGATATCTAAAAACTACGAGGACTGTTTTCTTTATTTTAGGGGTGACACTGGGGATTGGGCACTCCCAGTGTCAGTGTTATGATTGTGAGGAGGTGCCGACAAGGAGGTTCGGTCGGGTTGGGGGACAATTACAGTGGGCACCAGCAACAGACTTGGATGGATGATTCTCTTTGTTACTGGGTGTAATTCCTCAGCAGGCTGATCATGACATATCAGCTGTGCTTGCTGGGCAGTATAGATCAAAGGAAAGAGCCAACCTATGATTAGGCCAGCTCTTTCCTTTAAAAGACACAAAGTTTCCACCCAGCAAGTCAGAATACTGTCATGATCAGCCTGGCTGATGATTGGTGTGACACTGACAAGCCCCTTGCAGACCACTCTGCATTGGACTGTCAGTGTCATACACCTCAAAAGCCACTGTCCTAGCAAAATGCTTGCTGCACATGCACAGATGGCAAACATGAAAGGAGCCAGTGATGGTTCAGTGAGCAGCGCTGATATGCAAGCAAAAGTGATCAGAGCAGGTAGAACAATAGCAGTGCAGTAGTTGTTGGGAGGAGACTCCTTCAGGCAGAGGTAGAGGTAGAGCCCAGGAGGGCCCAGTAACAGGGTGGTGATGGCCCTGCAGAGAGACAGGAGAGGGTTTGTAGGAGGGGTGGGGAGGAGTTTTAGCTGATGCCTAAGGGGGGGGGATGGAGAGAGAGGGGAGTAGGTACCAGAGGAGAGAAGGTGATAGTAAAAGTCTTACTGCCCAGCAGGAGAGTGCAGGTGGAGAAGGTGCGAGGATCCCTGGAGCAGAGGGAGTATGAGGGCAGTGGCCCAAACCAGTTTTTGGAGACGAAGAAGGTGCAGTGGGACTGGCAATGAGAGGGTGAGGGGATGGATAGAGAGGAATAGAGGGAGCATGGCAAGTTTGGGGGGGGTCGGTTAGTAGCAGAGCAACAACAGGCATCACAGACAGTGTCCAGTCTGGTGAGGGAAGAGACGGGGCAGTGCTGTAGACCACATCCATGTAGTCAAAGACTGGGAGAACCATTTTGGTGACCAGCTCCCAGTGGGCCTGGGGAGATAAGCAGATTTTGTTACAGTACAAGACACCAAGTTTTGGGCAGAGTTTGGAGTGAATGGCATCAATGTGGACAGAGAAGGCGAGCCTACTATCTGGCTACACTAAGATACTTAAAGGAAGAAACCATGTAGAAAGGAGTGCCATGCAGGGCGGTGAAGATGGGGAGAGGGAGAGGCTGGACAGCTTCTGGCTGGTGCCAAAGGTCATGAACACTGTTTTTTAAGTGTTGACGGAGTTAGTTGGAGTGGAACCAGCGCAGGATGTTGTGGAAGTGTTGGTGGAGCAAGCCTTCCACCACCGCGGTTGAGGGGCCAGAGGTGTATATAACTGTGTCATCTGCATAGATATGGATATGTGAGTTGACACAAGCAGAGGGGTGGTTATTCAGGAAGGTGGAGAAGAGGATGGGACCCAGCATGGAGCCCTGTGGGACCTCAGCCTGAATAGGAAGGGGAGGTGACAGGACACTTAAATTCCTGCATTCGATATACAGACATTCCATTTACTGAATATGTGGAAGGATAGATGATACACATGTGGTGATGAACTACTTTTTACCAGTATTTACTAGTAACTTAACAAACAAAAACACCCAATTTTAAATTTAAAAAGTTGGCTTTTTAAAAGATATCTCAGTTTCTCCATTTTATAAGCGTAGTGAGGCACGTCAGGGTGTGGGTAGTACTCGGCGTAAATGTCTTATGCTTCACAGTGCACCTGGGCATGAGTTTATCACTTAACTACCCACACCCTGTTGTGTCTTATTGCTCACATGCTGCCTCTGAGACCACTCCTGTGGTTGTAAGAGTGGTCTCACTTACATTCTTAGGGAATCAGAAACTCCTCATGTTCGGTTCATAGCTTTCATACCTTAAGAATACCTTACCAATATCAATACTTCCCCCTCCAAAGCACTTGAGCGAATAGTGGCAGACCAATTCTCTGATTACCTGGACAGATACAATCTACTCTGTAATCAACAGCGGCTTTAGGAAAGGACATAGTACAACAACAGCCTTACTTGATTTCTCTGGAGAAGTCCACTCAGCCCTGGACAAAGGGTGCCAAACAGGTGCAGTCTTTATCGATCTTACAAAAGCGTTCGACACAGTCCATCATGGTCTACTTACCTCCCTACTTTCTAGCCTAGGCCTGGCCGAAGGTCCTTGTGCTTGGGTAAAAAGTTACCTGTCCAATCGGTCACAGGCTGTAAAAATCTCTAACGAACTCTCCGACTTCAAACCAGTTCTCTCGGGTGTACCGCAGGGATCAATTCTTGGCCCGCTCCTCTTTAGCCTGTTCCTTAACTCCCTCCCAGATATCTGCCAGGAGAAAATAATCTTATACGCTGATGATGCTGTAATTCTCTCTTCCCACAAGGATCCAAACTCCCTACGAAAAAGCCTGCAACTTGCTTTCTCTAGTGTTGAAAGGTGGTTCCTGGATAGTAAACTTGTGCTAAACCACAATAAAACAAAAGCCATGCTCTTCTCCAATCACCAAAACAAAAATAGGCATACTCCACTCACCATACAAGCCTCTGTGGGAAATACACTGGACCAAGTAAATACTTTCAAATACCTTGGCATCACTTTTGACCAAGGGCTCACCTTTGCAACCCACATGGACAACACTGCAAAAACAGTGAACCAACGCCTTGGAATACTATTCCGTAACCGTCAATTTCTAAATCAAGCGGCATTGAGAATAGCTATACAGAGTTCCATAATCTCAATCATTGACTATGGCCTTATTATATATGGCTCAGCTACCTCCATTGCTCTAAGGCGTATCTCAATCACTCTAAATAAGGCCTGCCGGCTCCTCACTGGGGCTCAAAGACTGACTCACACGTGTGATCTGTACTATGAATCAGGCTGGTTGAACCTATCAAATCGTCTTATTTATCTCACCTGCACAATGGCAAAAAAATCTATCTTGGGACTGACTCCATTATGTATCCAAAACCTACTCCGACCGAATCCTGGCTCACGACCCTCCACCAGATCTGAACGCCAACCTTTCCTGGTTCCGAGATGCCGGACTGCACAGGGACAAAGATCTTTCGATACAGGGCCCCAACATGGTTCAATGCGCTTAGTCCACCTACTCTATCCTCAACCTCACTTGAAGCTTTCAAATCCATGCTCTATGCCCACCTCACCACCACTAGCAACTGTGATTAGCTAGATAAAGACTACTACTCCTCGTGTCCATCCTCACATCTGAGGCCTCTTCCTCCTGACTACTCGAACCCTCTGGTACCTCTATTACTTCCTGTTTCCCCCAAACTCACTCTCCCACCTTTTTTTCTGTCCCCTCTCACTTACTCTCCCGCTCACCACCTTTCCCTCCTCTCTTGCCTCTCTTTGGCTCCTAATGATCACCCTCTCCCTGGAAGATTCTTTAACCTCGAAATTGTCTACTCGCTTGAACCTGTTATAGCTTGTTTTTCTATGAAACTTAAAAACGTTACTGCCTTAAACTGTTAACAGCAAATTTATTATGTAACTTTCCTGTCTGGTTTTTACCTGTAATGTGTATCGTACTTTGTTAAATGTTCTTTGTGACATGGAACCTTTGTAAAAGAGCCCTGGCTCAAAGGTATTAATTCCTAGACTAATAAACTAAACTAAACTAAAAGAATTTGTGTGAGATCATTCTTAAACCTGTAAGAGTGGTCTCAGTGGTAATATTGAAATGATATTAACATACACGAATCTAGTACAAAATCCCAATATCTAACTTCCTGACAAACAACATCCCAATGCCGTTTTCCTGACACTCAACTACCCGACACCTGTAAAGTCCCGACATGACACTGGCCAATAATGGAAGTATGAGTGCCATGGAGGCGATTGCAATTAGATTCCCATTACAGAGGCTTCACCCCCACCCGATAACTAAAATATAATCACCTCCATAGCATTCATACTTCCATTGCCGGGCAGTGTCATGTCAGGATTTTATAGGCGTCAGGCACTTAAGTGTTGGGAAAACGGCACTGGGATGTTGTGTGTCAGGAAGGTAGATGCTGGGATTCTGCACGGACACCACATACACAATACAGTAAGTAACCATGAATCGTAAGACTAAGGGGGCCAGGGAGTGGAGAGAAGGGGAACCATGTAACAGAGTCATGGGTAAAGAAAAGCACAGATCACACAGAAGTGCAGTAATGATACAGGTTGTGAGTGGGGACTGCAGCACAGCTTACTGGTGGGGGGTGGGGAAGAGAAAAGGGGGTGGGGGAGGGAAAGGGAAAAGGGCAGTTTCATGCATGGGAAGAGCAAAATGATCTCTGAGGAGGGCTTTGAGAGAGGATTGAGAGGTGGATGCTGCCGCGGAGGAGGCAGGAGGGGAAGGCAGGTAGCCCAGCAGAGGTTTTGCAGTAGAAGATGAAGAAGCAGCAGGCTTCAGATGAACAGAGAGAACAGGGGGAAGGAAGTGCAGAGGACTGAGGAGAGGTAGCTGGGAAGGGAAGAGAACCAGTACTTAGCAAGAAAGGAGTAACAGTGAAAGAGGCCCCTGTCCTTGAGAGATGGGGGAGAAGGGTTCCGTTAAAGGGAGCTGGTTGCAAGAAGGGTAGATAAGTGGGAAACTGCTGAGTGAGAGGAAGAGGTGGTTCAGCCTGGCAAAGATAGATTTGCGAGCAGCAGCACTGTAAACCACATTTGCATAGTCAAACACAGGCAAAATCACCTTAAAGAGCTAGTGTAACCAAAGTCCGTTTTCTACACTCTCAATATGTGATTGGTATCACCGGATATTCGTTCGTGGCATTTTCAACCAACTGCAGTTTCATAGTTGTTGATTATTACCTCTAGTTTGCATTTTTCTAGAGTACTGTCCTCCAGTCTGTGATCGTTGCCATCCACTGTTTGGAATAGTGAAGATGATGCTGGGGGCCGTGTCAATCAGCTGTGAAGTTCCGGTTCCAAAAGTGAAATGGCACATGCTCAAACAGCAGCACAACACACACTGGAAATACTGTGTAAACATATGTGCACATCTGTGTTTATGGTCACCTATTGCCAATTCAATATTTAGCCATAATACTGTACTTTTCATTTAGGCAGGTAGCATATGAATTTCAACTGGCACAATACTATCTGTTTAGTTGTAGCCCGAGGCTTCAAATATGCCACTCTGCCAACTACCAAGGAAGAGAATACTGTCAGACTTTTTTTTTTTTTTGTAATTTGCGTATTGCAGTTCCAGCCAGTTTATGTCCTAAATTTCATTTAATTTTCCAGTACAATGCCCAAATGGTGTGTGGTTTACAGCTGCGGTAGTACAGCAACTCCTATAATCGCTTCACATTTATCTCTGACAGATAAGTCTGTAAGAAATAAGTGGATTTCTTTTGTAAACTGACACCGTGTGACTTTCACTGTCTCAAACATTCAGTTCTATGTAGCTTGCATTTGGAATGATATCTATTATCCTAGCTGTGAAGTCAGACACTTAGCATGCCAGGTAGTCCTGGTTAAGTGGCAGCCCAGTTGTTCACATTTCTCCATTAAAATATGAGCAATCCGGTGAGGGGTTCTTCTATCTTTATTTCCCTTCCTCCATATCTGTTGACTGGGTGCTAATCGAGGATGCGTGTTTGCCACATCTGATATTGTAGTATTCTTATGAAATGTATAATCCGCTTAGTATAGTAGGCAGAGATTAGTTAAATATGCATTATGTATGTTTGCAGTCCATAACTGAGCATCAAACTTACTGACATTTGCTTTCTGTGTTCTTGTACAGAAAGAAAAAAAAAGTTTATATTTGCTCTGTTCAGTACTGTTGTTGTATAGTTACATACATCTGCCATGGTTTTATAGTTCTCATTTACAAGATGGCAGTGCAGTGTAGGTGTCAGTATCACTGCACTAAGCCTTCTTTTATAGGAATATGATAATCATTTTTTTTATTTTGTTTTATTACATTTTACATTTACATTTTATTTCATTACAGTACAAAAGAAAAAGAGAACACCCTCATTTTAGAATGTCTCACAACACATTACAGAATAATGAGAATTCTATAATGGGCAACACCCACACTCGGCTACAGCTCTCACTCAGAGATAAAAAGAAACTAGTAAGTGGCATGGGATAAGTGGATAAGCTGGGATAAGCTGGGAGAAATGGGGTGAGAACTAGATGATCAGATGGATAGCAATTGGCTCCAGGACCCGGACACAGAGGTCGTGGTTGGCAGGATAGTCTCATCCCCAAGGAGGTCATTAGTGGGGTCCCACAGGGATCAGTCCTTGGGCCCCTCCTGTTCGATGCCTACATCTCTGACATAAGGACAAGAATCAGAGTGAGATGAGTCTCTTTGCAGATGACTCAAAACTGGAGGCGGTGGTGGATGGGGAGGAGGGGAGGGTGGCCCTACAGGGGGACCTGGAGGCTCTGGAAAGATGTTCTAGAAAGTGGAAGCTGAGGTTCAATGCAGGGAAATGCAAGGTACTCCACCTGGGGGCCAGAAACCCAGGCCAAGTGTACACCCTGGGGGGGGGAATGCTACAAGTCTCGATGGCTGAGAGGGACCTGGGGGTGGTGGTGGATGTCAAGATGAACAACTCAGAGACTTGTAGGAGGGCAGCAGCCAAGGCCAACAGGATGCTGGGATGCATCGCTGGGAGATCACCTCCAGAAGGAGGAAGTGATACTCGCTCTGTATAACTGCTTGTGAGGCCGACATTGAGTACTGCATGCAGTTTGAAGCACACACTTAAGAGGGACATTAAACTCCTGGAGAGGGTCCAGAGGAGGCAACCAAAATGATTTGGGGCTTGGGGACAGGACCTATGAGGAGGCTCGGAGAGCTAAATATACACATTGGAAGAGAGAGGGACCGGGGGACATGATAGAGGTCTTCAGGTACATGAAGAGGGTAAATAGGGAAGAACAGTCAGGGTGCTTCGAAGGAAGGAGGAGGGGCCACTAGAGGGCATGGGTGGAAGCTGGAGGGGGGAAGATTCAGGGGAGAAAGGAGGAGGTGCTACTTCACTGAGAGGGTGGTGGAGCCATGGAATGCACTGCCTAGGGGGCTGGTGGAGGCAGAGACGGTGGAGGGGTTCAAGAGGGGGTGGGACAGGTACAGGGGAAGGGTTCTGGAAGCAAAACCCAATGCAGCAAGAATATCCGGAACTGGGAAGGGAGAAGCCAGAGAAGGCGAGGGGGGCAGCAAGGTCAGCACCCAGGGTGGGGGCTGACCAAACGAGCAGACATGAAAGACCGTTAGGCCTATTCTGCTGGAATTTTAGTATGTTAGTATGTAAGTGTAAACAGCCCCCTTGTAGGAGTTGGAGAGGTGAATGGGAATATTCCCCAAATAGAAACAAATATTTTGTAATGCAGCTATATCAAACATCACATACAATTTCAGAACAATTCAAACCCATGCACCCCTAAACTTAACTAGCGGGGTGAACATAACATAGGAATATCTATAGAATCTTGTTACTGTGTGGGTTCTACAGGTAGACACAGACTCACTCAGAGACAGCAATTAGGGTGCAACCCACTTATTACTCAGTGGGATATTTATTATAGCATAAACATAACTTCAGCACCAAGAAGAAAATAAACACACAAAAAAAAAATTAAACAAATGAATGGCAATCAATAGCGTTCTATAGCTCTCTCTATAGAACCTCTCCCAAACTAGGTCAGGAGAAACTGACCTTATCTACCTGTTACCTGGGCAGGTAGAACTTAAGTACCTGCCTACCAGGATCAGGTGACCAAGCATAATTTCAAATTTTAAAACATGTTTAATATTTCCACAAAATTAGTTTGAACAGCAAATACACATTCCAAATGCTTAAAGAATCTCTCTTTCGTGCTTAAAGATAGAAAATAAACCCTCTATAGAGAATATTTATCAAAACTAGGAGTTCTGCAGATGATTGATGGTTTGGCTAGTTTAAAACTAAGTCACTAGGAGCCACTGATCCCCTATAGAGGATTTCAGAACCCTAGATGTGCTTCAAGTAAACAGCCCTCCCCTTTATTCTCCAGAAGCAGCCACAGAACTTTTACTTTCTACTAGTAACCTGGGCAGAACCATTTCTAGGTAAAACCTAGTATGAGGTATTCCTTAATTATTTTTTAAAATCACCATAATACCTAAGCAACACAATCCCTATTGTGCACAAAACGTCTTATTATTTACATAGGAGAAGCTGTGTTTGGGGATAATAGCAGTAGAAACCTCTTAAAATTCTATCTGCACTTCAGAAAGCAAAACCCTTATTTAAGGGTTTAAAAGCAAGAAACAAAATGAGGAATATCCAAAGAAGACTGTTAATACAGTCAAACACCTTACATAAAGACAGCTGACAAAACAGCTTCAGTGTGCATAGTCAAGCGACTGAAATTTACAAACTGATAGCTGACACTTTCCCTGGTGATTTCTGTGCCGCTTGAGGGGCTTCTCCTAGCGTAGGAGCTACAAATGCTAGCAAAATCTTTAGATATGGCAAAGAGGACTTCTCTACAAGAACTATCAAACAGATAGTTCATCTCTAAGAATTAAATGGAAAAACGAGCGCTATACGACGGTGCGCACAATTGTGAGGGCTTCGCGATCGTGCGAACAGTCGCCCTGCAGCCAAGAAATCTGCTCGCTTTCCATAACTTTAGCTTTCACATAGAGGTTGGGTTTCAGAGGGCTGCAATGTCTCCTTACTGAACCAAATAGGTAGTTTAAAGGAGACAGTTTGGCAACTATTTCTATTATTGATGCTTTACTTGAACACAATGCAGCATAATAATATGGGGAAGAGGAATGCTACTAGTTTTACAGTTCTCTTTTATTGCAGTGAATCTGCCAAGTTACATATCTTACACATGCTAATAACTATTCAGGACTCAGAGGAATGCAGAGAAATATAAAGAAGGGATTAGAGAAGGGGAAAAGAGGGTCATTGTAAGGAAGTGGCCTGCCTCCATACAGAAATTCAGGGTTAGCTGTAAGAAAGAAGAAAGATAGTGTTTGCAACCAAGAAAATAAAGAAAAAGAAGGTCCCAAATCTAAGTGGCAGGAACTGACCCTGTCACAAATCTAGGTAACCCTTCTAGTATGTAATAGTACACTATACTTATCACATAATGACAACAAACATTACCATTAAACAACAAATGGCATCACCCGGTGAAGGCATAAGCTAAAGAATATTAGAGTCCAGCTCAGAAAAAATGTATAAAAAAATCATACCGCCCACCCAGTGAAGCCTAATTGATATTTAACAGCCAGCTAGAAAGTTCACTAGGACACTAACTCCGTAGCCCTGCAATAAAACTTTGCAGTCACTGTTTACCTGTAAAGTGCAGTCCAAGGTACAGACCAGTAGGGACCATTCCTAAGAGTCCAAACTAATCATCCGGATCACAGTGTCCTTGTCTTCCGAGGAGCAGGCCTTGATTAATCTTTCAACCGCATCCACGTCTGTAAATATATACAGTTTACCCTTGATTGTTAACTGTAACCTTGCAGGAAAGAACAAATTGACAGAGATAGAACAATCGACCAAGTGCTACCAGTACTTTAGGAGCTCCTTCCTCCGAGACTGAGTACAGGACACAACATCAGGAAAGAAAAGATAGTTTACTACCTTGATAAACAATTTCTCGTTTTTCTTCGATAGCAGCCAACACCTTTAAACGTTCATCGGCCAATCCCAAAGTCACCAATACAGTGGCCTGCCACTCTACACCTTCTGGTAATTTTCTTCAGTGTGGCAGGTGAAAATCTGGACAATAGTAAAAGAATCTTTGGCCAGCCC
The DNA here is from genome assembly GCA_016271365.2 of Neoceratodus forsteri. Taxonomy (NCBI): domain Eukaryota; kingdom Metazoa; phylum Chordata; order Ceratodontiformes; family Ceratodontidae; genus Neoceratodus; species Neoceratodus forsteri. Next base: position 1,466,333,888 of record CM057452.1, read on the forward strand.
AGCAATTCAAAGGATAGACCTCAGCACGCTCCTTAGATCCTTAGTATCAATGGATAGTGAGAACCCCACTACCCGAATATTAGCGGTCCGTATTTGGTTCTCTAAAGTCAGTGGTGTAAATAGTAGATAAGAAGTACAGGAACTCAGAACTCTAGCAAATATGAAATGCAAAATGAGGATCCTCACTAAGGGATAACTCGAATCAAAGCACATTCGTCTGTATAGATATTACTAGATTCAGTTAGACGTATTGAAGTACTGCTAGTCATATTTTGTGATAGAAACCTATGATTTCAGGTCACAGGCTTAGAAACAGTCATTGTGTTGCTGGTTTAAGAATTTCAGTTCCAGTATCAGTGGGAAAAAGTACAGGAACTCAGTTCCTGCTGCAAAAAAGGTACAGGAACTCAGTTCCTGTGCGTTCCTTCACACTTTCATCACTGTCTAAAGTCTCTATTTTATTAATAAGAAATTTTGAGTCCCAGTTCTGGGCCTTGGCAAAGCGCTCCTGTTGGGCAGAAAGTTCCTTGAGTGCTTTAGAGCTCTCCTCTTTACTTTGCTCGAGTTTTTTCTTTTTACCAATTATTGCAGAACCCTTTGATCCATGGATGCCAGAGAGGTATTTGTTTGATTTACCTTCTCCTTGATCTTCTGCAAAATCATGAAGATTCTTTCGATTGTCGGGTCCCCCAAAGAGACTGTCAGCACCAATGGAGCAACACCCAATTTCAGAAACAGAAAGTCCTCAACAGATTTCGCTTTGTCAGCCTTTTTAGGACCCATAGTGACTGGAGAAGGATTGTCAAGTAAACAGTAAGCTTAGTGTAACCCCCCTGCAAATGGGGGTTCCCAAAAGAACTTCAGGAGCTTGCTTGAATGCTCCAAGCCTGAATGGTGTTTGGCGTTTAAGCCATTTATCAGTGAGTGTTTTTAGAGCCTCTGGTACTGTCTCTTTAAGAGCTGTCTGCTTGCAGACATAATTAGTTTGTATGGGGGGACTGTGTGCTTCTCTGTTTGAGTACCACTCCAGCTGCTGCCAATTCACTCCATTTTTGCAGTCACTAGGAGTGCAAAGGGAACCTATCTGAAAGATGTAACTGTTTGCCAGAAATCATTTACAGTAATAATGAAATTACAGTTTGTCTAACCTGCTTTCTTTGCAGTCAGAACTGTGTCTGCCTAGTTCCCCATTCTGGTTTTGAACTGCTGAACTGGACCAATCAGTGTGGGGTAAGCTAGCTCTAAAATGGTGCCTTGGACGAATCAGAACTTGGACTCATAATCTGAGCCAGCCACAAGAGGATTGTATGGGCAGTGACTCTGGAAGATGTAGTTTAGACTTGAGCGCCTTTTGGACCAACAGCAGCAGTCTATTGTGAGTGACAGCCAATCCAGTCAAGAACTGGGAGGAACTCAAAGGAAGTGCCAGTTTTGTCTGTTGGAGTTTCAGTTTAGCTCTGGCAGTGAAGGAAAAGAAACCTGTGCTCCTTCAGTGCACAGTTTCAGTCAAAAACGTGTGTAAGGCCCAGAGTTCCGGTCTGCAGCTTGTGTAACTGCTTGTTAGGACTGAATCCGTCCTGTGAAAAGAATCAAAGGATCTCTGAAGAGTAGAAACCAGGCTCACCCTGTAGAAGACTGGAGAAATTGTTGAATTGCACTCGGTCTGTCAGGAACTGAATCTGCTGTGTGTTCTCCCGGGTATTGTGCAGTAATTGCGATCGGGATAGAGCAGCAGCCTGCCTGGTATAGTACTTTCTTTTTACCATATAAATGTGTGAAGAATCTCGTGGAGCTCAAGAGTAGCCCTGCTGACGTTGAAGGACCCTATCTTGTTTGGAGGTCGTGAGTACTAATTCAGGGTCGCTCCTGTTGAATTGCCACATTAAATCCAAATGGAATCACTGTACTGCTGACTGTTTAAACTAATTCTTCTTTTCACTGTGTGAAAGGGCCCTACAGCCTGCGGTTTGGACTAGCCACTAGGGCTTGGGTACCCAGGGACAGTAACTGGTAGGATAGGCTGTGCACAGAGCCATAGGTAGATAGTAAAGTGATGAGCTAATTAACCTGATTTCCCCTGTCCTTGTTATATCCCCTAAATAAATCAGAGCTGCTTGTTTCAGCAAAGTTATACTGCCTGAGGTATTTGTCTATGTTAAAGTACTGTACTGTGATTGTTGCACTGTATCTTATTTCACAGGAGGTCCCAGTGCCTGAACCAGCCCTGGGGTAAGTGTATACTGTGAAGGTAATTCTGATATATTGTGTGGGCCACTAGTGGGAAGAAAGGGGTTGCAGTGTCCCAGAGGGCTGTGACCAAGTAAGTTTAACTATTGCAAACCTTGACCTCTGGGTGGAGGCACCCGCCATTGGATCCATGCCCTCCAACCTGTTGGTGGCAAATCAGGCAGGGGTAGTAGCCCCTGGGATAGCGCCATCTAGGGGTTACATTAGTACCACTGCACCTCAGAAACACAAAGAAATTTATAGTAAAGTTAGCAAGCTAGAAGGGAGCTCCTTGGGGACACGTCTATACAGCTTGCTGGCTGGCTCCGCCCCTCCCTCAAGTAATGTCATAATCAAGTTAAATCTTTTTCATTTGTACTAGACATAGTAATTTCCAGTACTGTTGTCACTATAGGAAGTCAATCACGCAGATGGACTCGAACTCTCATAGTTTGTCTCCCTCCAGTTAGTACAGTCCATTTACTTGGCCAGTAATTTGGTATTTTATGTACTTATTTAAATTTCTTTTGTTTCTGGTTCTTACAGTCAGGATATTAATTTGTTCATATTAAAAATTTTTGGACACACTTTACATGCACAGATCCCACTGTTTGAAATCCCCCTTGGTGTCATATATGGTATCACATTGGCAGGTTTTATTTTTGTCCCCACTGCTATCATTTATTCTATTTAATATTATTTAGTGCTTTTGTGGCAGTAGCTTTTAACTATACCACGGATATGTCCCTGGGTGGCTACTTTTCTGTAATAACCTCTCCCGTCTTCCACTTTTTGTTCTCTCACTTCTCCTCTTCTTCACCTGCATCTTCCACTTTTTCTTTGTTTTGTTTTTCACTAGTTTTCTGGCTTTTTTCTCTCTCTGCTGTTAACTTCCTAAATCAAAGCCCCACCCCATTTTCAACACCTTCTGGTCAATATGTGCATTCCTCTTAACACTATGGAAAGGACAAGCCACACTATGTAGGGTGTTTTTTAATCTATATCATACAGTTTTTGCTGTTATGATTGTAGCCAAAGGTTCTTTATCCAGGTGTGGCTATGCCAGTTTTGTAAAGCCTGTAGTTAGATTTTGTCATTGACATAGACTGAACATGCTGCATTATTATAACACATGTTCATTTTGGAATATGGTGTCTACCCAAGTGGGGATTTATATTCTCACCCGCACCTTTCATACTGGCCAGTCACACTGTGTACATACAGTTGTTTTTTTCTGACTGAAATTAGTTATCCTTACTCCTATGCACACGCTATTCTGCAACATTCGTAGCGTTGGTGGTTCAGACGCAGAATTGTATTTCAAATAAGTGATGCAGATATAGACATCATTACTGAAATTGCACAGAAGCATGAAAACCATTGCTTCTACAAGCATAGCACCCTGTTGCAACACAGTGTAGTAATCCAGAGCTTTAACTTTATCCCTCACTCATGTAGTGGAAATCAAATTTATGGGATGCACATCTCCAAATTTGCACGCATGATTGAAAACTTTTCTGTTGATGGCTGGTACCATATTTTATTGCTGTAAAGCAGCACACGACCACATTCATGATATCAGGCATCCTCCTCCTATGTACTGTACCTAGTGCCAGAAAAGTATCACAAATAGTTGGTTTGTTTTGCAACACTGAAATGCTTTATCTTACTTTGAGAGGGCTCTTGCAGTAGGTATTCACATATTGGACTAAGCCACCAGGTATCGGGACCCCACGTAAACATTTCTAGCTAGCAGTCTCTGGTGGGGCACTGCCCCCACGTCAGGTGACCGGCGTCATGCGACGTCGGTATAAAGGGGTTGTCCCCCACGCCCATCTTCCAGTTCTTTCCCGCCGTCGGCTTGTGAAAATTCCTTGCGGTAGAACAGCATTCGTCAGACATTCGTCAGTCTTTAAGTTTTCGAACTTTTCTACCTATTTTCTCTAATTTTCGATTTTTTCAAACAATTTGTTGTGTATGTCGTCCACAACGGCCACCGAATCGCATAAAAACAAGTGCGACTCGTGTGGTTCTCAACTTCCACACAAGGACGGCCACTCCTTGTGCCTCTTTTGTCTGAGCCCAGACCACCCCATGGAGAAGTGCCAGCTTTGCCAGAAGTTCAACTCCGCTACACGCAAGAGAAGGCAGCAGTATCTGGAAGCCCATATCCTAAAGAAGAAAATGGCCTCCATGGAAAAAGAGTTAAAGAAACTTAGGCAGGCATCTACTTCCCTCAAAGGTCATAAGAAAAAGCGCGATAAGGAGAAGCACCAGGAGCGGGAACCGACTTCCACAGGAGTCGCAGCACTCAAGGTAACATCCCTTCCAGGGGATCACTCCACGACAACCGTCTTGGTGGTTACCAAGAAGGCGTTGCCCCTCCCATCTGGCTCATGCTCGGGCCCTTCAGGAACCTCCGGGGCAAAGGAGGCCTCCGCTCCCATGAAGGCCGCTTCTTCCACGTGGCCCTCTAGTCAGAGCGGGTTCAGTAAGTTAGACGTTGGTCCCACCGACACTCACCCGGACAAGGTTGCTAAGTCACTTACCACTTTGCGGGAGTGCCCAGCCAAAACACCTCCTGACAAGACCGTATCTCCTTCGTGGCCTTCCTCGGGCAGGGAGTCCAATAAGTCAGATGCCGGCTCCTCCGGCGTCCACCCGGATTCGGCTAATAAGTCGGATGCCTGCTCCACTGACACCCACCTGTCCAAGAGGCCTGCACCTGATCCCATCGAACAGTCTGATGCCCCAGGCTCTCTGCAATGTCTTACCATGTTGCCCTTTGAGTTCCCGTATCTCCTCGACTGACCCCTGGGATTATAATCCTCCTTCACCAGTCATCACAGGATACTGGGGACTGCCGTCAGGAAGCCTCCTCCTGGGCCAGACCCCTGATGCTGGATCCTCAGATGCCGATCCAACACCGGCCGACCTGGCGCCATCCGGTGTCCCTTTACCTGGCGATAGGCCTATTCTTCCGTCAGGTCGCCGGACCCTCTGAAGGTATACCCATGCGTTCCGACCTCCGCAGGGCCAGCGTTACCACCGTCTGGCCCCACCAGCAGGGCCTCTGCCAAGTCCTCTGCTCCATCAGAGCCCCTGGTACCCGTACCTGACACCACAATACCGGTGCCACAATACCCGGCTCCTCAATATCTGGCGCCGAGTACCTAACACCTCAGTACCCAGCACCGAGCTATCCGCCATCAGGTTACAGATACTCCTTTACAGATACCCTTAATATCTGTGTCCCCTCCTCCTCCACCTCCGCTGCCCTCCTCAGCCACCAGCGGTTTGAAGGAGACCTTGGCCTCCTGGTGGGCTGAGGCCAAGGCTCGGCTCACCAGGGAGGTAGAGAGTCATCTACCGACACCGGACCCTATACAGGATCCCCTATGTCGGAGACAGGAGACTCCCTCCCCCCTTCCCGACACCAGAGGAGAGCCCTCTGGCCCCCGAAGAGGGGAAGATACACGCCTCAGGGAACTCCCCAGAGGGGCCATCCCTCCCCCTTGTAGGGAGGAGTCTTCCTCCTCTTTGTCAGAAACTTCTGAATCGGACTTAGAGTCCAGCCATTCTGACCCCGAAGGTGAGCCCTGTACTCTAGAATGCCCCAGGCCGAGGACTCCTCCGAAGTCCCCTTCGGAGGACCTTTTTTTCTGGAGTTATTGAGGAAAATCCAGGAAGTACATCAGTGGAAATCAGTGGAGCCAGACCCACAGCGTAAAAAACTCACTGCCCATCTGGATCTGCCCGAGACTGCTCCTACGCTGATTCCACCCTGGATAAAGCCTCATGCAGATCTTGTTTCCACCATTTGGAAACAACCTTCTGCGTTTGCCCCTTCAAGGAAGGTAGACAGTCTATACCAGGCTCCTGAGGGTGTAGACTTTCTTAGCCTTCACCCCAAGGTGGATTCGGTTGTCATCAACGCCGCTCATGGCCGCTCCGCCAATCCCAAACACTTCAGCTCGTCTCTACCTGATAAGGAATCCTGGCTTCGGGACCAATACGGGAAGAAGATCTATTCTTCTTCTACACTTGGTATTAGGGGCCCTTAACTATGTGGCACATATGGGGGATTTCCAGAAGACCATCCTTAGCCAGGTGGAATCCAAATTGTACTCCCTTCCTGAATCACAGACTAAGCAGGAAGTGGCTGATCTCGTCCATTCTGCTCGCTCGGCCAGTCGGCACATGCTTCATGCCACTTACGATGCAGTGGACACAGCTGGAAGGAGCTCGCCCTTCACCATAGGCCTACGGCATCATGCCTGGCTCCGTGTGTCAGGTTTGGTCCCTGAAGTGCAATCCTCCATTCAGGATGCTCCCTTCAGGGGTTCGGTGCTATTTGGGGGTGATGTCAAGGACATCATTACCGAACTGCAGGAGAAGGGTACTGCACTCAAGTCTGTCAACTCTATATACCGGCCCCCTCAAGGGCAGTGGCATCCTTTTCATCACCAAAACCGACAAAGACAAAAATCACAGGGCAAACTCCCCCCCAGCAAAAAAGCTGTGGGAGCCTCAGCTGCTTCGCTGTCCCACACCTCCTGACTCCCTGCCTCTCCCACTGCCTCTGGAGGTTCCAGAGGAACTGGTAGGGGGGAGAGTCTCCTCCCATCTGCTGGGCTAGGAGAGGAGAACTTTAGATGCTTGGGTGCTTCAGTTGATATCAGCAGGACCCTCAGTAGAGTTTCTGCAGAAACCACCCCGAAGACCACCCCCCCCAGTCATGTTACTCCCCGCAACATCTTCCTCTGGTCCTAAAGGAAATCATCTCCCTTCTCTCGAAGGTGGCAATAGAGCCAGTTCCCACCCATCTTTGGGGAACAGGTTACTATTCCCATTTCTTCCTAGTTCCAAAGAAGATGGGAGATCTGAGGCCTATACTAGACCTCAGCTCTCTGAACATGTTCGTGGAGTACAAACGCTTCAGAATGCTCTCTTTGCAGAGTCTTCTACCTCTTCTTCTGCAGGGACAGTGGCTATGCACTCTGGACATGTAGGATGCCTACCTGCATATCCCCATATGCCCTTCCCACCACAGTTCCTTCGGTTTTGCTTTCAGGTGGACCACTACCAATTCAAGGCCCATTTTACCAAATGCCTTTCTGTGGTAGCGGCCCACCTGCATACCCAGGGAGTACAGGTATTCCTGTACCTGGATGACTGGCACCTGGCGGCCCCATCCAGGGAGGAACTCCTGCACTCCCTTTCCCTTACCCTGCAGATTTTCACCAGCCTGGGTATCATCAAGAGTCAGGCCAAGTCCTATTTGGTCCCATGCCAACGCCTCCAATTTATAGGGGCAATTCTGAACATGACCACAGGCAAAGCCTTCTTGCCTCTGGACAGAGTAGACACCCTTCAAAACCAGGCCTGTCTTCTGTCCAGTCGCAGGAGAGTCGGAGCCAGGTCAGTCTTCCACCTCCTCGGGCTAATGGCAGCTGCCATTCTGACAGTCCCACTTGCTCGGCTCCATATGAGGATCTTTCAATGGATGCTTCGGTCTCAATGGGACCATACCAGGGATAACCTAGACCAAGAAGTTCTAGTATCCGATCCCATGATCAGGGACTTGCAATGGATGGTTCAGGAGAACCTGTGCCTGGGAGTTCATTTCTACATCGATCCACCCTCCCAGGTGTTGATGATGGACATGTCAGGAGAAGGTTGGGGTGCCCATCTGGGGTCTCACAGGACTCAGGGCAGCTGGTCCAGGTTCGAACAAAACCTGCACATAAATGTGCTCGAACTGAGAGCAGTCCTTTATGCCCTCCAGGCTTTACTCTCATTCATCCTCCCCGGTTATCTCCTCATACAATCAGACAATATGTGTGTTGTCTGGTACCTCAACAAGCAGGGAGGGACACGGTCCTACCCTCTGTGCTGGGAAGCGATGAGAGTCTGGCAATGAGCAGCCCAACACCATCTTCACTTGACCGCAGTTCACGCTCGGAGTGGAAAATACACTGGCAGATCAACTCAGTCAGTCCTCAGCCAGGTTCCACAGATGGGAGTTGGATCAAGAAGTCGTAAACTACATCTTTCAGTGATGGGGAACACCTCAAATAGACCTCTTTGCCTCTTCCCAAAATGCAAAGCTTCAGGGTGAGACATTTTTTTTAGTGAGACGCTCTGTCTCTCACTTGGAGGGACAGATTTGTTTATACTTTCCCTCCCATTCCTTTAATTCGAGTCCTGAACAAACTCAGATCGGAGGGCTCGAATAATTCTCATCACTCCCTTCTGGCCCAGGCAAGTTTGGTTTTCTCTTCTGCAACAGGTTTCAGAGGAACCTCCACTTCCTCTTCCTCTCTCTAACAATTGTTGACCCAGGATCAGGGACCCTTGTTCACCCAGGTCTCAGATCCCTTCATTTACATCGTGACTCCTGCAGGCGTGGCTAAAGCCCGCTTTGGGTTTCTCCTCTCGTAGCGGACATTTTGGTAGAGGCCAAGAAGCCTTCCACCAGGTCCACCTATGCCATGAAGTGGAAATGGTTTTCTATTTGGGCATATTCGAAGGACTTCAAGCCTTTCTCGTGCCCATCCAATAAAGTCCTGGACTACATGTCACCTCTTCGATCTGGGTCTCAGCCATTCCTCGTTAAAAGTCCACATGGCTGCTATTTCAGCCTACCATATTCCCTTTGGAGACAGGAATTTTGCTCAGTTATAAGACTCCAAGATCTTCCTCAGAGGGGCTCTCCATTTGAGACCCCCCCCATCCGCATTCCTGTCCCTCCTTGGGACTTGCATTTTATTCTGGAAAAGCTTACTCTACCTCCCTTCAAGCTGGCAGCTACAGCTGATTTAAAGTTCCTTTCTTGAAAGACACTCCTCCTAGTGGCCACTGCATCTGCTCAGCACATTTCCGAGCTTCAGGCCTTGATGTGCAAAATACCATACTTGATTTTTCACAAGGAAAGTGTGGCTCTATGCACCAACACTATGTTTCTCCCTAAGGTGGTGGCTGAATCTACGCTGAATCAATCCATTGAGCTACCCACTTTCTTTATGCAACACTCCAATCAAGGGGAATACCTCTTGCATACTTTGGATGTTCACAGAATTCTGAGATACTACACCAATCGGACTAAGGATCTCAGGAAGACTGATCAGCTTTTTGTCTCTCTTGCTTACAAAAGAGAAGGCAATGCTGTTTCTAAGAAATGCCTATCAAAATGGTTGGCTCATTGTATCACTTTCTCTTACAACAAGTACAACAAGACCTTTTGGTCAAGTCAGAGGTTACTCCACCAGAGAGGTAGCTGCCTCAGTGGCTTGTTTCAAGAATGTCTCAGCGCAGACATCTGTGCAGCTGCAACCTGGACTTCTGTCCATACCTTTGTGAAACACTACAGTTTAGACATTGCCTCTCACCTGCAGAGCAGGTTCAGTTTGGCTGTCTTACAAGGTCTCCTTTCATGAGACCCGTTCATCCTGATGTTCCATGCTATGGATGACAATCCTCCTCCCGAGTACTTTTCCTTGTTCCAGACTGCTTGGGACTCAGTCCTGTAAGTGAATACCTACTGCAAGAGCCCTCTCGAAGTAAGATAGTACAGTTACGTTAGAACTTACTGTAACAGTAGATCTTCGAGAGAGGCTCTTGCAGTAGGTTTTGCCTTCCCACCCTCCATCCCCCTAAGCTTATTTGCTCCATTTCCATGGAGGGAAAATCCTCTTCTCTCTCAACTTGCCTCTTTTGGCCTTTGAACTGGAAGGCGGGTGTGGGGGACTGCTAGCTAGAAATTTTTCCATGGGGTCCTGACGCCTGGTGGCTTAGTCCAATATGTGAATACCTACTGCAAGAGCCTCTCTCGAAGATCTACTGTTACGGTAAGTTCTTAGGTAACTGTACTTTACAGCTGCAGTGGGTGAAGCCCTGCAGGCGTCTTGCGATCAAAAAAGGACTCTCCCAGAGTCTGACTGAAGAACAATTTAGGAGTTCCATCACAGTCTTGTTCACGCTTTATGAAACACTCCACTCTCTCCATTGACTCCAGCAATCGCACAGCACTGTTTGTCGCCAGTCAGTTCTGCACAGCACCACACATGCACAACAGAACTTACCGTTACCAAGATGGCCACTGTGACCTCTGTGCACATAAGTGAGTTTTACGATTGCAGTGCACATGCCTGCCGTGCCCAAGATGGTCAGCGATCACTCCATGCACGTGCGTGGTGATCTCACCTTAAAACAAAGCCAGTTTTTATTCCAGAGGGCAGCCGAGTACTGTATATTGTCACGTCAATTAGATGGGGTCTGGAGACATGAGGGCTGCAGTGGAGAAGCCATGAAAGTATTTATTTAAAATTTATTTAAATTTATTTAAAGAATGCCAATGAGCGATAAGGGACCAAATGTATACATATTATTGAACTGCTCATGAATATTGATGACCCCTGCCTACCTTCTGCTCATTAGCACTCTTTATGTTGGTGTTTTGTTTTTTTTTAACTCCTTATGCGGCTTGTCCTGTGGAGGCACCCAGCCCGTCCTGGCATCCACCATCTGGCGGACCCAAACTCCCAGGGCTTGCCCCCCACCTATGCGGGGATGGCCTGGTTCCCCAACCCCACAGAGTCCAGATTCAGTGGGCCAGCACCGTGGCTAGCAGGTGGAGCCTGCGAGTGCCCTCCACCATTCTGCCGGCATCACTTTTCCTGTTTGTTTGTTTCTCTCCCAGGAGCTGGGGTGTGCAATGATGCCGGCGGAAGGGAGGCGTGCGCGCATCCACATGCACTCCCTCAAGCATCTGCCCCAACTTCTCCCCTGCTGTGATGCAGCACCCTGTCCCCAAGCCTCCAGCCAGAGAGCAGACAGCGCCGACTGCTTGAGACCCCCTCCCTGGAGAAGGAGAGCAGTCAATGGATGCTCAATCCTTCTCCTCCCCTCCAAGCCCTGGCGGCCCGTGCTCATTCCCGAACACGGGTCGCCAGCATAACACGAGGTAAGGAGTCCAGTGCCTCAGCTCTCAGCGCCACCAGCCCGGCCCTCATTGGTGCTGTTTAAACAAATGCTTTTGCAGCTTCTCCACCGCAGCTTTTGTGTTTCTGGACCCCAACTAAATGATCTCGGGGTCTGGGAACACTGTGGAAACTCCTGGTCTGTCATTGTCGGGGTGAGAAAATGGATGTGCGCCACTGTGCATGCGTGGACCGCCAGCTCCCACATTCTCGGTGTGGCTGCAAAAGGTTCTGTGTCTCTGCTATTCTGGCCCCTCTTGAGAAGGAAGAATGTTACCTGGGGCTGGACGGAGACTCGGGGAGCATCAGGGACTGGAAACAGGAATTCCATGAGCTCAGCTGCAGCAGTATCGGCTCTAGCCAGAGTTTATTTAGACTGTGTGAGGGAGTAGGGGTGGGTGGTAATAGGTGCGGGTGGTGGCGAAAGGGAACTTACCATATACGTTGCCTTCAGAAAGTATTCACCCCCCTTGGATTTTGTCACATTTTGTTGTGTTACTACCAGAATTTTTAATGCATTGAAATGATTTTTTCCCCTTGATTCACACAGCATACTCAACAATTTAAAGGGGCAAAAATATTTGTATTGTGTAACAAAAATTTATGAAACATTAAAAATTGAAATATCTTGTTTATTAAGTATTCACCCCCCTGAGTCAGTACTTTGTAGAAGCACCTTTGGCAGCAATTACAGCTTTGAGTCTTCTTGGGTATGTCTGTATCAGCTTTGCACATCTGGATTTGGGGAATTTTGCCCATTCTTCCTTGCAGATTTGCTCAAGCTCTGTCAAGTTGGATGGGGAGTGTTGGTGAACCACAGTCTTTAAGGCTTTCCACAGATTCTCAATGGGATTCAAGTCTGGACTTTGGCTGGGCCACTCAAGGACATTCACCTTCTTGTTCTGAAGCCCTCCAGTGTTGCTTTGGCTGTATGCTTGGGGTCGTTGTCCTGTTGGAACGTAAATCTTCGCCCCAGTCCAAGGTCTATTGCAGACTGATGCAGGTTCACCTCAAGAATGTGCTTGTATTTGGCTCCATTCATTGTTCCCTCTATCCTGACAAGTGCCCCAGTCCCTGCCGCTGAAAAGTATCCCCATAACATGATGCTGCCACTACCATGCTTCATGGTAGGAATGGTGTTACATGGGTGATGAGCTGTGTTCGGTTTGTGCCAGGCATAGTGCTTTGCATTCAGGCCAAAGAGTTAAATTTTTGTTTCATCAGACCAGAGAATCTTTTGCCACATGGTCTCAGAGTCTGCCACGTGCCTTCTTGCAAACTCCAGGCGTGCTATTATGTGGCCTTTTCTCAGGAGTGGCTTCCGTCTAGCCATTCTCCCATAGAGGCTACATCTGTGAAGTGCTGCAGAGATTGTTGTCCTCTGGACAGGTTCTCCCATCTCAGCCATGGAACTCTGTAGTTTCTGTCAGGGTGGTCATTGGGTTCTTGGTCACTTCCCTGACCAAGGTCCTTCTTGCCGGTTGCTCAGTTTGGGAGGACGACCTGCTCTAGGAAGAGTCTGGGTGGTTCTGTAATCTTTCCATTTCCTAATGATGGCTTTGACTGTGCTCCTGGGAACTTTCAACACCCTAGAAATGTTTTATACCCTCCCAGATCTATGCCTCCTCACAATTATATCACGGAGTTCTCGGACAGCTCCTTGGTCTTCATAGTAGAGTTTCTGCTCTGACATGCAATGTCAACAGTGGGACTTTATATAGACAGGTGTATTTCCTCTGAAATCATGTCAGCCATTTGAACTGACCACAGGTGGACTCCATTCAAGTTTTAGAGTGATCTGACAAGGAAATTGGATGCACCTGAGCTCAATTTGGAGTGTCATAGCAAAGGGGGTGAATACTTACAGTATCAACTCAAGACATTTCAGGTTTTTGTTTTAAATTACATGTACAAAAAATTCCAGAAGTTTCATTCCACTTTGACATTATAGAGTAATTTGTGTAGATATGTGACAAAAAATCCCATATAAATGTATTTTAATTTGAGTTTGCAACATCACAAAATGTGACAAAATCCAAGGGGGGTGAATACTTTCTGAAGGCACTGTATATCATCATGAGCTGTTCACCTTGGGAATGTGAACATTATATTTCTTTTGACTTGTTTGCTGTGCACTGTTGACAGAGCAATGGGGCTGCAGTGTCAGTACCACCATGACAAACATTCAGCATTACAATTTTCAATATGTCCACATGGGTGGAATTATAATAAATGAAATCAACTATACTTGTTAATACTCGTGCTTCCGATCATTTTTGGGGTGGCATCACATAATGCAAGCATTCCTGTGTGGTGGGAATCAAACCCATGGAGTGCACTTCTTCAAATTTGCATGCATGGTTGAAAACTTTTCAGTAGGTGGTTGGTGCCATATTCTATTGCTGCTGTGGCGCACACAGCCACATTTATGATTTCAAGCATCCCCTCCTACGTACCTAGTGCCAGAAATGTAGCACACATATTTGGATGGTATTGCAGCACTGAAATGTTTTTTTGGATTATGTGAGGGGGCGGCAGGTGGTGGTAATGGGTGTGGATGGTGGTGAAAGTGAGCTTACAATAAATTTCATCCTGAGCTGTTTGCACTGGGGATATATGTTGCTTCTGTTTGTTTTTACTTGTTTGATTTGCACTGATGACAGGGCAGTGGAGCCGCGGGGTCAGTACCTCTGTAACAAGCATTCTGCATTGCAATCTTTAATATGTCCATGTGGGTGCAGTTATAATAAACGTAGTCAACTGTCATTTTTAATACCCACAGTTCCAATAATTTCTGGGGTGGCATCACTGAATGAGAGTAGTCCTGTGGTGAGAATCAAACCCATGGAATGCACTTCTCCAAATTTGCATGCATGATTGAGAACTTGACAATAGTTGGTTATCCTTTTATAAATTGTGCTCTCTTCTGTGAAAAGTAAGAAAATTATGTGTCCTGGAGTGCACTAATTGAAACCTGAAATTTCCAAATCCTGACCTGAACTGAAAGCACCAACCTCTATATTCCTCATCTGTAAGTTAAAATGGCCAAACAGATAACTTGGTTACACAGATGTGGGTGGACCAAGTGGTACTTATCTGCTGACAAATTCTATGCTTTTTTGTTTAAAACTAGGTTAATTACTACCCATGAAAGCAGAAATCTAAGTGCCTGAAATCTTCTCCCACCTTGTGTTACTGGTGTACATTTACGGACTCCTCTTTTCTAAGTCAGAATTGTTGGGCAAATAAATCATTAAATAGATTTTTTTTTTCTTACTTCCACCAAAGCCGAAAATTGAGTGCTGGTGATTGTCTCATCCTCCCCCTCCCCATAAAAACAATAAGCATCAGAAAACATGAAATCCCATATTAGACAGCGGTACTATGTAGTGCAGTGGGTAGGGGGAGGGGTGAAACAGCTGAACTCATGGTCAGGCATGGAGGCAATCAACAGTGACTGCCTGCTGGACATGATCTCTGATGGTACTGTCTGCATTAGCCTAATGCTATGGTGCGGAGGCATAGCATCTTACAGAGAAATCTTAGATATTTGTAAAATGACTTTAAGTGCAGTGTTGCTGCTTCATTTAAAAGGGGTGGTGGGGAGCGTGAGTAAGTGAAATTGATTAATGGGGTGGTGGGGGAGCATGAGTAAGTGAAATTGATTAATGGCATGCAGTTGTCAACTAAGCTAACCCCAACATTTCCATGTTATTTTTTACACTGTGTGTGGGCTGCAACTAAACACAGCATTCAGTTTTCTGAAAAAAGAAGAAACACAGTTAATTACAGTCCGTGTGACTGTCAGAGAGAAATGAGCGTATGAGCAAGCAGTCTTGAGAGCATGCGATGGAGACAAGATGAATTTTTTTTAACACAATTACATATTCACATTGTTGTTTTAGGATTATTGTTGGCATGATATATTACTATATTATACAGCAGCTGATTTATATGGCTATTATTGAATACCTGCAGACAAGCCCCTGTTAGTCGAGCAGTGGCCTTCATTAATCTGCAACACGCTATCATAACATATTAAATAATAATGACATTTTAGTCCTATTCATTTCAGTTGGGTGTGCCCCTGTGCTCTCTTGCTGCACTTCATAACGTGTGTGAACACGGGGGATGTAGATGAATCGGGAAGTGGAAGGGATCGGCTGGCCACATTGTCAAGGCCAAACTACGATCCCTTCACACTAAACAGTGGCTAAGAATAAAATGTTAAAACTAAAACAAAAGGACTATCACTGACCTAAGGTACCATATCCCAAAAGTGGTACCTTAGGATCACGAAATCATTAAGTGTTTATATGAGGCATTTTGATTTCTCAACTCAGTTTTACCGATGACCCCAGGTTGATTTTCTTAGACTGCAGTGTCGTCAGGCTTAAATCGTTATTAGTTATACCTCTTAAGGCACTGCATGCACAACAAAGCGTCATCGGGGGCATGGACTCTGGTGCATTTTGTTTAGAAATATTTCTTGAGTGTTTTTTTTTTTTTTTGCATTCAGCTCATGCGCTTGTATGCAGCAATATGTTAATAAACGTGCTAATTGTATCACAGTACCAGGGTTCCCATAGCCTGCAAATATAGGGCAGTGGTTGTGGTGATTGGGGCCGAAGGTGTGTTAGTCTAAGACCTCCTAAATACACTTTCTTACATACATAAGTGGTTTAAGTAAGGTTTAGAGTACTAGTATGAAAACTAGGTAGTAGTGCAATAAAGGATGGTGGTAAAGGCAATTTTGGAGGATTTTATAAAACAAACTGGGCTGATGGCTACAAATATAGAGCTGTGGTAAAAAAATATTGGGTAGTGGTAAAAAAAAATAGAGCAGTGGTAAAAAATATAGGGTAGTGGAAAAAAAATAGAGCAGTGGTAAAAAATATAGGGTAGTGGCCCACCACGCTAAAATAATGAATGGGAAATGGTGCAGTATTCCTGATGCATATTGCTAGTTAACTTCCTTGTAAGTAAGGAGATTTTCTCAGAAGCTGTCACTTCGTCTAGGCTGTCAGACATGCTATGTGTAACATTCTTGTATTGCTGCATTACCGAATGTAATAAAGTTAATGGAAAAGGAGGCTGAGATGTGACACAACTTAAGCCTTTCCCATAGCCACAGGTATCATCAAATTGAACAGAAAATGTGATCCAGTGACCTCTAAAAGAATGCAAGGCATGCCCTGAAACTCAAAGGTGAGAAATTCAGGGTAATGCTAGGAGGCCATTATCTCAGAGAGTGTTGCACCTATGGAGCCACCTACCAGTGGAGATAGTGGACAGACAGTGCAGGCCTTCAGGGTAAGACTGGGAACATTTCATACAAATGGATCACAGGATACCCGGGTAGTGTATATTAGTACAAGTTTTTGCACAACATTCTTATTCCTATGAAGCAGGGAGGCGGGGGCAGGCATGATAGACCTTGAGTCCTTTCTGTCCTTAAATTATGTTGCTGTATTAAACTCTTTAAACTCTCACAAGAGTGGGCCCAGGGATGAACGGGCAACTATATGCCAGTCAGTCTTACCTCCATCGTGGGAAGTTAATGGAGACCATTCTGAAGGAGACTGGTGGGCTTTCTGAAGCCAGTGGTCTGCAGGACGAAAAGCAGCATGGGTTTGTCTTGGGGAGAGCCTGCCAGACAAACCTGATATACTTTTTTGATTGGGGCACAAGGTCACTCGACAGGAGCCATGTGGTGGATGTCCTGTATCTGGACTTCAGCAAGGCCTCCGACTCGGTGCCAGATAGCAGGTTGCTCAGTAAACTGAAGAACATAGGAGCTGGGGAGAAACTGCTGGGGTGGGTCAGGAGCTAACTTCAGACAGGATTCAGATGGTAATTATGTGTGTGTGGAGGGGGGGACTATCAAAACCCAGACCTGTAACCAGCGGGGTCCCACAGGGCTTGGTACTCAGTCCAGTATTATTTAACATCTTTATTGGGGACATAGCAGACAGGAGTGACAGTAAAATCTGCCTGTTCACAGATGACACTAAGATCTGTGCAAGAGGGAGGCAGGAGCTCAGGAAGGACCTGGTTAAGCTCCGAGCACTGGTCAGGCAACTGGCAATTGGGGTTCAATGCTAAGAAGTGCAGGGTCATGCACCTGGGAGCCAGGAACCCTGGGACTTGCTACTGGCTGGGGGAATGCAGGTATGTGTTTCCAGAGGAGGAAAAGGATCTAGGGGCGATTGTCTCGAGGGACATGAAACACAATGCACAGTGCCGTAAAATGGCAGCCAAAGCAAACAAAATGCTGGGGTACGTCGCCAGAGGAATCCCGTCAAGGAATGAGAAAGTCATCCTGCCATTGTACAGGTCACTGGTTGGACCACACTTAGAGTACTGTGTGCAGTTCTGCTGCCCATATTTGAGAAAGGACATCAAACTGCTGGAGGGGGTGCAGCGAAGGGCGACCAAGATGATCCGGGCCAGAGGAGGCAAACCATATGAGGAGAGACTCAGTGAGCTCAACATGTATTCCCTACAGGACAGGAGGGAGAGGGGGGACACGATAGAAATCTTCAAATACTTAAAAGGTATGAATAAGGTGGTACACAACCTAGGTTAATTCTGTTAAAAGACACAACTTCTTTACAGAAAGAACTTCTATATTGTGGAATGCACTTCCAGGTGATCTAGTGCATGTAACTACATTTGATTCTTTTAAAAATCAACTAGATAAGTATTTCGGACTTATGTCAAATAATAAACCCAGTATAAGTGGGAGACAATTCAATGGGCATTTTGCCTACTTTGTCTATGTAAACCAAGCAATACCAAGGTTAGAACAGAGAGTACCTTCAACTTAAAGGGGGAGGGGTCAACTAGGGGACACAGTCTGAAATTGGTGGGAGGGATTTAGAAGGGAAATAAAGAGGCACTATTTCATAGAAAGGGTGGTGGCAAGGTGGAACAATTTGCCGGAGGAAGTGGTCTCACTGAAAACTGTGAGCACTTTCAAAAAGGGATGGGACAGGGTCAAAGGGAAAGTCAAATCTTTGGGGAAGTTTAGGTGGGGGAGAAGTGTGAGGGGGATGATAAATCTGGGGTGGAATTGGGTGGGGGCAGCTACAGAAGAATAAACTGTGTGCTGCACACTCGAGCAGACTTGACAGACCGTTATGACCTGTTTCTGCTGGCAATTTTGTATGTTCATATGTATGTTCTTTTCCTGGTTTACAACAAATAGCTTACGTGTGTCTTTCTGCTAAGTGCCCTTCATTTTTTTTTTATACTTTTTTTCTTTAAGAAGCAATATAACATATAACACAGATACTACCCAATGCTATTGTAGCCATAAACACTGAAATATGACAACGTATATCAAATAGTTTACAATTACTGTGATTTAAGTACAATCACAGGAGAAATACTATCTCAGACCAAATTAAGGTACACATCATATAATTAACTATAGAACTAATTGGGGCAAGACTAGAACAATAAAAGAAAAGACTTTTGTGGCTCCGAGTAACAATGCCTGGTCCCCAGCCATGAGAGGCTTTGCACTACCTCTCCTCCTTCTGTAGAGAAACCTCACTTTACACTTATACTATATACATATTTATATATATATATATATATATGTATGTATGTATATAGCCTAACCAATCCAAATAATTTTCAATATCTAAATAGATAATATCTCAGCTACTACATTAACCCTTTTCTATACCCTAATTCACCCTTCATTATTTTAAACACCAGAATCGGATCCCCCATGTACCGCTTCATCAGAGAGAGAGACCCTGCTTCTGAACACTCTGTAGCTGTCCCTCTCATATTCTGGAGCTGGGTGTCTCAGCCTGCTGTGACATTGCTTACTCCTCCAAGCCATGCTAAATAATTTACTCCACTCTAAATGCTTTTTAATGCAGCTGGGAAGGAGAGGAAATGTAATTTTAGAAAGTCTTTGAAGTGAGTTGTGGCTCGTAATCTGTTCTGAGCCAATGTTATTGTTTTTCTTTTAACTCCTTTTCATTCAATAACCAATGGAAAGGTTCCTCTTCACCGGGCAATCATATTAATATTTCAGTCTTGAGACATCCTGTGAGCTGAGTAAGGTCAGGAAAGCATTTAGTGCACAATATGAACTGAAGTCAGTTTCTGACAGTTGTTAACTCTGATTGCGATTGAAGGAATTCAGACTCTAGTGAGGATAAGAAGACTTTGGCGCCTGTGAGAGTCTTGATTATTCACCCTGACCCCTTGCAGTGGGAGGGTAGGGGTTTCTACCTTTCTTTTCTTCGCCACTCAGAGGGCTGGCCTGGGTTCTTTTTGGTTTAGAAGAATCTAGGTATGTCAATAAGTTGATGTGGTGCTTCACCTTCAGATAGAAAAATAGGTGTACCTGGACCCTGTACTTATCCCCACTTCCAGGAGGTAATCCTTTCCCCCACAGTAAGACCACCTGCAAGCAATATTTGTTACTCTGAAAACAAATCCCAAGTCTGCTCATTAAAAAATGTAGTAAAGCAGATATGTATTAGGAGGAGTGGGGAAGGGGTAGAAAGGGAAGAATGACATCAATGGGGCTTGCACTCTATGCAGAAGATATAAGATTATGACTTTACCAGATCCACTGGTCCCTATCCTCCCATCAGTCCTCAATCCCCCTTGCAAGCGAGTGCACCTTGCTTTTCCTTCAAAGGCCTCATGGAAGTGCTCTCTACTTGTTGCAGTGGGCACCCCTGTGAAAAGGCATGCATAAAGTTGGGACAGGGGCTTTGTGGGAGCAAAATTCTCTAGGAATTGTAGTTTTGGTTTTTTTTGCGCCTAAATGAACCTGGAGGGGGAGCCGTTGTTGTGACTGACAGAGAAATCAGCCAACCGAACCTTTTGGATCCTGGGGAAAAGTCCCAGGCAGCTTGCAGCTACTTTCAGTTTGAGTTGGGAAGTGAAAGAAGTAACAGCTTGAGATGGTCGAGCAGTAATCCTGCATAGATTCGCATGGGAGAACTGTGAAAGGGCTGAGTTTTGGCCTGCCTGCTGTCCCTGAGAGGGAAATTGGAGTTTATTCGGACTGAATCTGAATTGTGAGGACGACTTAAGCCACAGAACTGTGACCAGGCTTTAACCTGAAGAAGACCGAAGATTTGTTGAATGCGATGGACCCGTCAGGATTTCCAGCCATCTTTGAACTCCCGGTTTGTGCAGAAACTCTGTAATTGCGACCGGATAGCAATCTACCTGGTACAGTAGAATTTCTTACATGTAAATGTGCTGTGTGCTGTTAGTGGGTTGTGATTTGGTTCCCCACTGTGTGCTGAACTGTGTTCTGCTTGCTGGAGGCTGCATCCAGCTCCCACGGACTGAATCCGTATTCATCTCCATTGGGCCTGGACTTTGCCTCACTGGCCCAGCCAGACTACCCGCTGCACAGAGAAAGCTATCGACGAGAGACCTGCCTGGGGATCAGCCCCCTGCTCATGCTCTGAACAGGAACGACGCCTCGGTGATTCGTGTGGCCCGCTTCTCCTGGCACTCCAGTTCAACAACCTGCTGTCTCTTATTTCATCCTGCCTGTGTCCTGTATTGGGTCATCGTGAGTAAACATCAGGGTAGCTCCCTGCAACAACAGCTAAATCTAAAGTGTTGTCATTTGATTGCTTTGTTGTCTTTTCTGTCAAAACTGAGCCCTCCAGCTCTGGATTACAAATAGTGTGTGTGTTGCATGTTGCTTTTTTCCATCATACAGGGCCCCAAACCAGCTGCGCAGCAAGCCTCACCCCTGGCAACGCTCCTGGCTAGCCCACCATCTTCCTACCTGGGTACCCAGAATGTGTGACTGTGTAGGGACTCTGAAGTGCATGCATAGCTGTCTGATTGATTTAGCCTTTAAGCAAATCAACCTGATTACGCCCCTTCCTTGTTCAAGTCCCCTGAATAAATCAGATCTAACTCTTTTTGCATTTAACCTGAATGTGGTTCCAGTTTGTGCCAAGAGTACTGTACTGTTGCTATTTGCTGTGCATAACCTTGTTTTACAGGGGGTTCCCAGGGTTGAGGTAGAGGAACCAGCCTTGGTGGTAAGTGTAAACAGTGTGGGTAATTGCATGGTAAATAAGGGTCATTGTGAAAGTGATTACTGTATAATGTTCAAGGCCACTAGAAGGGAAAGGGGGGGGGTTACAGTGTCCCAGAGGGCTGTGCCCAGGTTAGCTTGACCACTAACAACCCTGACCTCTGGGTGGAGGCACCCGTTTCTAGTACCCAGGCCCCTTAACCTGCTGCTAGCCAAGCAGGCAGGGGTAGTAGCCCTTGGGATAGCGCCACCTCGGGGTTACATCTTGGAGGCACCACTGGGAATTTGTGTCTTCTAGTGGCCGAAATTACAAATTATTGTCAAACATAAATGGCTACCCCAACAGAAGTGGCTGTGTACCAGTTGGTGGTGTGGTGTACAGGGCAAACGTTTGACCCCATAATGCTTTGCTAATACTGGATATACCTATGGGCATTAGTAAGGACACTGTTGAAGGCACTTTCTAAAGCTGAATGTTTGAAAAGCTGTAGTGGTGGGTCAACAGGCTAATTTAACTGCCCAAACTCATGGCCTAGGTGAGTGTAGCGACCCCTGGACAGTTCAAAGAGCCCCAGACTATCACTCCAGAAGGGTTCCCAGCCACCTGAAGGGTAATAACCAAAGATAGCAAGGATCCTTAGAGGATGAGCCCCCACCGTTATCTGAGTCTTTTGAGGAGAAGTTTGCCAAATTGTTACTGGAGGAAGGCAAAACTGGGGAGGAGTTAAAAAAAATTATTCCTGTCACCTGGGAGTGTCACCTCCCCACTGTCCACACCAGAAAACTCTTAAGTCCTGGAACAAGTAAACAAAAATGCAGCAGTTTTTTTTGTTGTATTATTTATTTATCGCCCCCTGTGTCTGACCGGCCTCTCCTTCAGGCCTTCTGCCAAGGACTACCGCCGCTCCATTCCGAACCCACCCCGATGCCAGCTTCTCCCAGATCCTAGATCGCAGCCGACCAGGGTAGCCCGACGCAACCCTTCGTCGGACGGGTCCCCTCCTTCCGGAGGGAAATTGCCTTCAGGCATTCTTGCTCTCGGCCCTGATGCTGCTGGGATCGGGATTCCCCTGGCTCATCGGGGGTTCCATGGAGGCGGGGGATCCAGGCGGCCATCATCCGGTCGCTCGGACTCCATTTTCCACTTTTCTGGTTGTCCCCTGTCATGCCGCTTCTTGTAGTGCCCCCGGTCTCCACCGGGGGGTGCTACGGGGCGAGAGCATGTCCTAACCTACCCCCGGGGAGGAGAGCAGTCCTTGGGGTGCTCGATCCTCTCCTGTCCCCTGCCGACCCCCAGCGACCTGAGTCCGTTCCCAAACCCGGGTCGCCGGCGTGGTTTGAGGTAAGGCGCCCATGCCTCAACCCTCTATGCCACCGGGCCAGCATGCAGCAGTTTTACATTGCATGGGGACGCAAAGATCCAACTCTGGAGAACCCCATCTTATCTTGTGAAGAGGTCATTTACCACTGAGGTCAGCAGTTCCCATTCGTGAACCAGAGACTGAGACCAGCTTGGCCTGTCTTCCAAGACATTTTGGACACCTGGAGAATCGCCCGACAGCTGAAGGCTGTGAGAATCCCACTACCACTCTCATCACCTCTCTGCACAGAGGATGAGTGAAGTACTCCTTGCTTATGTCATGCATGACACTGACATTGTCTGATGGACTCGCGAGGACTGGGAAGAATGGATTAAAATGCAGAGGCTAAGTAGAACAGCCCTCATCTCCAGAATAGAGATGTGGAGATAGGACTTCAGGCTGGTCCAAGAGCTCTGAGTCTGGAAGGACCCGAGATGGGCATCCCAACCAGAACCCAAGGCATCTGTTGTCAGAATCTGCAAGGGAGCGAGTTCATCCACCATACTAGAGCAGAGCGGAGAGGGGAACGTGATAAGAACCATTTGTTCCAACCTGTCTGTCCCTGGTTCCACTGCACTCGAAGAGTCCAATGCAGAATGTTCATATGTAGATGAATAAAAGGGACTAATGATGGGTGCATCCATAAGCCCCAGTCCATGCAACATCATCCAAGTTGTAATATAATGGCATCTGTGTATCAGCCAGGCAGGAAAGCACAGTGCACCATTGTGTGCAGTACCACCCCAGTATATTGGAGGTGCTGACAGTAAACCAGCACAGATTTTGGTACCATGACACCCAGTTTCTTGAACAACTGAACCGTTTGCTCGGGACAGTGTTTACAAGATTATCCCTTGGACAGGCCTTGCGAAATAGTCATTCAGACGGGAAACAAAGCCTTCCCTTGAGGGCTGCTGCCACAACTGCTGAATATTTGTAAATACCCACAATGCTGAGGATAAGTCAAATGGCAGAACTCGAACTGATAATGGCAGGCCTCAGTATGACTGACAAGAGAAGTTAAGGCACTCTAAAGATCTGAATACACTTACTCTTAAACAGTGTATGTAGCTACAGGTGATGGGGTAGTGTGTAACCCCTAGGTGGCGCTATCCCAAGGGCTACTACCCCTGCCTGATTTGCCACTAACAAGTTGAGGGGCCTGGATCCGATGGCGGGTGCCTCCACCAGAGGTCAGGGTTTGCAATAGTTAAACTAACTTGGTCACAGCCCTCTGGGACACTGCGACCCCCCTTTCTTCCCACTAGTGGCCCACACAATATATCAGAATTACCTTCATAGTATACACTTACCCCCAGGACTGGTTCGGTCAGTGTGACTCCTGGGACTCCCTGTAAAACAAGATGATACAGTGCAAAAACCACAGTACAATACTTTAACATAGATGAATACCTCAGGCAGTGTAACTTTGCTGAAACAAACAGATCTGATTTATTTAGGGATATAACAAGGACAGGGGGAAATTAGGTTAATTAGTTTAAACGCATTAATAATCACAGTACTGTGCACATATTTCAGAATCCCAAATGTCCCTAATGTCACTCTTACTGGGTACCCAGGCAATAAGAGGCTAGCCTATTTGGTGCAGCTGGTTGGGGCCCTGAAGATGGAAAATGCATACATAATGCCCAAATTGTAATCCGGAGCCAGTAGGCTCAGTTCGTGGAGAAAGAAAGGAAAAGTAATCAGATGGAACACTTGCAATTAGATGATGGCAGGAGCTACCCTGATTTGTACTCACAAATTCAATGCTGAAACTGAAATTTAGACATGGGGATTCTGAAAGTTAATTTTTCTATACCTTATCTCAAGGTTTTAATTCTGGAGGTATTTATTTTAAGGGTGACATGTTGTTTACTATGGTTAACATTTTTAAGGTTTAATAATATTTTCAAATATGCTTCATGGAATGTAAAAGGGGCTCGCTCCAAGACAAAAAGACTGCAAGTTTTAAAGCATGCATCTTTGCTAGAATGCAATAGTATTTTTCTCCAAGGTACTCACTTTTTATCCACAGAGACTAACCTTTTAAGAAAGCTGGATTATCATTTGGTATGTGGGGCCAGTAATTCTACCTCAAAAAATGGAGTTGTTATTTTGATAAATAAAAAGTTTAACTTTATCCAGAACCAAGTGTCACACTTGGACAGCTGGTTCTGATCCATGTATCATTTTTTGTAAATATAAAAAAAGTGTGATGGACTGTCTGTCAGGAGGAAATGCTGGCTTGCTGAAATTGACACATCACCCCCAGGATAAGTTTAAAGGACAGGAGGCAATTTAAACTGCAGATATCTAAAATGCAATTCCCTTGTCAATTTGCTTTGAAGCCAGAAACCAATATATCCATTTTATAATGCCCTCAGGAAATCCTTTGATTTGCACTAGATGTCATAAGAAAAAGGGGCCTAGGTATGTGTTTTGGGTATCTTCCCAGGAAGCAGCGAATTACATCAAAGAGGCTTTGATGTCTGGATAAAGCAGGTCCCAGACTAAATTAGGAAAGTCCAATAAGCATTTGCTTGGAGTATACAGTGAATTACATCAGAGACTTTTGATGTCTGGGTGAAACAGATCTGAACCGGTTTTGACCAGTCATAAAGAGAGCGATTCATTATGTCACCTATTATTTTTAAATATCTTAGTAGGACATCCTGTGTTCTAAAATATAAATTTTAATACACCAAGGCAGAGTTAGGTGACCTCAGAGAGAAGGCCGGCTCAAGACTGCTTTAAATATACTGAGCAGACCTTACAGAGATGACATTCATTTTCTGACTGAGAGAGAGGGGAACGTCAAAGCACTGAAAGATTAAGAAAGTAAGAATACAACTAGCTAAGACCAGTCTGAGTGTATGGATTGTAGGAATTTGCACTTTTAAACCTGTTTTGTTTTTAAGGTTGTGTGTGTTGGGATATCTTGTTCTGTATTTACTGTTTTGCTATTTTTATCTATTTTAAAGTAAAGATATATATTTTAAAAACAGAAACTGCCTGGTGTGCCTTGAAACTTCGTTTTTCATAAGTGAAGCTTAGATGGTTATAGTTGACACTGTGCATGTGCTTATTGTGATACCAAACTGGGAAACAGAAAAGAGTTCTCTAGGTCCTACATAGAGTACTAAGGGTTCATTTTGAAATACCTGGTTAGGTGCACATAGGCAAAGATATCTGGCCCCCTGAAGACAGAATTATCTGAGCCTGATAATTGGGTACACTAACAAGAGTTTCAGTTTGAATCCCTCCAGAACTTGGGACTAAGATGACTCGAACCCACAAAACAGACAAGAGGGTTACCTTGTTCTGTTCACAAGTCTACGCTCAGAGGTTGGCACTTTGGGAGTAGAGGGCTGACCTGCTGAGTGGGATTGTGACAGATTGGTTGGCAGCGGTGGCATATAAAGTTTGGTGGTATAAGCTTTATTGTACAGTGTGTCAGCTTGAAACTGTTCAGGTCACTTGGAAAAAAGAAATGCAGTGTTTTTTCCAAAGGGAAACAGAACTATATCCCTTGGCTTACAGTCAAGTTCCTACCCGTTTTATTTTTTTTTTCTAAAGTGCCAGTCAGATTAGCAGCAGTCAGAAAAGATGGCTTCCAACTACAACAGGCACACTGTAGAATACTTAAAGCAGTTGTGCGGGGACTGAGGAGTTCTGTTTGAGGTGACATCCAAAAGCAGAACCTCATAGAAGCCCTGATGGTAGCAGATACCCAGAGCAGCAAGTCACTGACCATGACTGAAAGGACCAGACCTCGAGTGGGCAATGCTAGCGGCCAGTGCTGTGTCCTGGTCTGGTGGAGGAGAACAGCAGGGCCACTGTCAGTGAAGGCCACAGCAGCAGGGGATGGTCACCAGTATCCTGAATCCAGAGGTACTCAGATTGCAAATTGAGTTGCAGGATGGAACTGGAGGCAGAGCGAGAACAGAGGGAGGCAGACCATGAGGAGCATGAGCACCAGCAAGATGCAGAGAAGAAGAGGGCGAGAATGCTGAGATGCAGACTGGAGGAGAAAGGAGCACCAGAGGCAACATGAAATGGAAGATATGACTCTGACCAGCGGCACCAGGGCAGGTAAGGAGCTTGGGTTTAACTGGGACTGCAGGACTGGGTTACAAATTGAACTCAAAATTAATAGCCGAGTTTAAAGAGGGGGGAGGACATGGATGCTTTTTTAAATTCTTTTGAAAAAGTTTGTATTCAGGCTAAAATTCCTAGAGTTCTGGAGCTTCCAGCTATCCCCGCTATTTACCGAGAAAGCTCGGGATGCATTGGGTCAAATGGACAATGAGGACAGTGACAATTACAGCAAGCTAAAAGCTGCACTGTTAAAAACATTTGAATTAACTGCTGAATCATACAGAGCTAAATTCTTTAAGCTCAGAAGAAGTCCTGATATGAGCTACGAGGAGCTAGCCACGAAACAACGTCAGTTTTTAAAACGTTGGTGGGAAGGAATTGATGCAGACTCTGTTGATAAAATTGAAAATGTGATTTTATTAGAACAGTTTTATTGGGCATGTCCAGCACAGCTAAAAACCTGGCTAGAGGATGGAGATCCCAAAACAGTGCAAGAGGCTGCTGAACTCTCGGACTGCTATGCCAAGAGCAGACCTGCTCCGAGAGTGAATGGGCCAGGCGAGGCAGCGCAGAAAGGGAAAAGCGTGCCTTCAGGGCTGCTAAAACCCTCACTGCCTCCACCAAAACCAGTTAGCCCAAGGTTTCAGAGAAAAGATTTCTCTGAGAGAAGAACTGAATATTGGTTGTGTAAGGAAACTGGGCATATTGCCAGACAGTGTCCCAAAAAGGCAAGCTATAATACACAACCGGGTACTAGAAAAGAAGTGGGTTGTTTGTGTGTCTCTGGAAGTATGCCAGTGAACATGAGGGAACACATGCACCCAGTTATGGTGAATGGTGTACAGACGCAGGGGTTAAGGGACACAGGGGCATCCCTGACATTGGTAAAGGGGGATCTGGTACAGCTTGGTCAGCTTATACCCAATAAATATGTCACTGTACAGGACTTTGCTGGCAGGGAGAAAACATTGCCCCTCACTAGTGTTCTAGACTGGGGTGAAACAGGGGGAACTGTGCAACAGGTGGCTGTAGCCAAAACATTAGCAGTGGATGTGATCCTGGGTAACAATCTCCAGCAGGGGATAGTATGTGCAGTTACCCGTAGCCGAGCGGCAAGGGAAAATTGTAGCTCCCTGAACCCCACAGAAACCAGTGTGGAAACCACTGAGAGGCTGGTTCCCCAGCCTGTGTCTCCAGATGGGGAGACTGATAAAAAGGGGGTAGAAATTTCTCCAGTAACAAGTAACCACACAGCTACAGAGGGTTGCTCTGAAGAGGGAGGGGTAACCCCTTCTCAGAGGGTTGGGACTGACAGTGATCCTGAGGGCCCTGATGCTAGTGCTAGGGACCCTAGTTTAGCGACTGAAGGGGACCTGTCCCATGCCTTGGGACTGTGTGAGGGGTTTGCAGCTGCTCAGAGGAGTGACCCTAATTTAGAGATGCTGAGGGCCTGGGCAGACTCTGATGGAACACAGGGAGTTGACAGCAGACATAAGGTTTTTTGAGAAAATGGACTTATGTATACTCAGGCAGTACAGACAGAGGGAAGGATGCTAGGCAGGCAGCTTATCATTCCCAAGGGGTATCGTGAGCAGTTGCTCAAAACTGCACATGATATTCCCTTGTCTGGTCATCTGGGAATCATGCACACTACGCGGCAGTTGGCCCACAATTTCTACTGGCCTAACTTCACCCAGCAGGTGAAAGAGCATTGCAGGTCTTGTCACCGTTGCCAAGAAATAGGGAAAGCAGGCAAGAAAACCCAAGCTGCCCTGATTCCATTGCCCATAGTGGAGGAACCATTCCAGAGGGTGGGAATGGATATTGTGGGCCTTTAAATACCCCCAGCTCTTCAGGGAAGAGATTCATCCTAACTGTGGTGGATTATGCCACCCGGTACCCAGAGGCAGCTGCCCTGTCCTCTTCCAGGACAGACAAAGTGGCAGATGCCTTACTTGGGATTTTCTCCCGTGTTGGGTTTCTGCAGGAGGTAATCACAGATCGAGGGGGTTCCTTCATGTCGGACCTGATGAAATGTTTATGGGAGAAGTGCGGGGTGGTGCAGAGATGCATGACACCGTATCACCCGCAAGCCATTGGGCTTGTGGAACGATTCAGTGGTACCCTAAAGTCAATGCTCCGGGCATTTGCTGAACAGCATGGGAGGGACTGGGAGAAATACCTTCCTCACCTGTTTGTATACAGGGAGGTGCCCCAAGAGTCGACAGGATTTTCCCCCTTCAAACTCTTATATGGATGCTGGGTACATGGGTCCCTAGACTTGATCAGGGAGGACTGGGAAGGCAAGCATGCCACCCAGGGAACTCCCATTGTGGATTACGCCCTTAGGTTTAGAGAAAGGCTGAAGGAGCTTATGGGGACAGCCCAGAGCAACCTGGCAGCTGCCCAGCAGAAACAAAAAGTGTGATACGACCACAGAGCCAGAGCTCGCTTGTACATGGTGGGTCAGGAAGTCATGGTCCTTATTCCAGTCTGGAAAGACAAGCTGCAGGCTGAGTGGGTAGAACTGTACAAAGTGGTTAGGAAGGTAAATGATGTGAACTACATTGTGGAGTTACCTGACCGTAGACAGAAAGGGATGTACCATGTCAACATAATGAAGCCATATGCAAATAGGGCTGACATGGTGTTTGCAGTGTGTAGTCATGGGGAGGGATGGACAAAGGAGACCCTTCTGGACTTGCTGGAAGAGAGTAAGTGGGAGTCCTCTGTGGAGGCAGTAAAATTATCTCCCCAGCTGACCCTGGGCCAGATCCAGGAAGTAAGGGAGGTTTTAGCCAACTTGGCCCCTTGTTTAGCACCAAGCCTGGACTAACCCCCTTAGCGACACACAATGTGGAGACAGGGACACAGACGCCCATACGGTGGACAGCATATCGGGTGTCAGAGGCTGTCCAAAAGGACATTAGGAGGGAAGCAGAGGAGATGCTGGATTTAGGGGTAATCCAAAGATCCCACGGTCCCTGGGCCTCACCCGTAGTCCTTGTACCCAAGCCAGATATCTCAACTCATTTCAGTGTGGACTATCGTGGACTGAATGCAGTCACGAAGTCAGATGCCCACCCGATGCCCCCGATGGATGAACTCCTGGACAAGTTGGGAGGAGCGACCTACCTTACAACCATTGACCTGACAAGAGTATTGGCTGGTAGAGTTGATGGACAGGGCCAGGGAGAGGTCGGCCTTCATCACTCCGATAGGCTTATATGAGTTTTTTTAATTGAATATGCTTTATTCATTTTATACAACAATAGTAAAACAAACACAAAACAATCCAACATGAAGTACAGGGTATGGAGCATTGGCGAGACATACAATACAGGTTGATATTACAGTGCAAGAAATGCAGAAAATGAGATTAAAGTAACCATACACCCTAACCAACAAACAAACATTCCCTCCCCACACCCCAACCTCTCCAAGTCTACTAACCTACGCCCCACCCTCCCAGAGCCATATCTGCCAGCAAATAGTGTGCAACTCACCACTGCTAGATAATCCTACTACCCCAGTGCACGACAATAAAAGGGCAAAGAAACCACATATGAGAGTATATATAATTTGATGCATCAAAGGGCACCGTGTAACATAACCATATACCGCATTATCAACTTAACTATTTAACCCCAGTCACTTCTATCTTATTGAGATGTTCCCGGAGAGACTGGGTGCAGAGACCAAAGCGTATGCAGCCTGTCCCATCTGGTTCTATACAGGGGGAGTTTACCGGGAAGACTCTCAATTGCTTTTTCCATCCTTAAATTATAAAAAAGCTCCCTCACCCACTCAAAATAGGAAATTACATGTTGATCCTTCCAGTAACGGAGGACAAGCTTTTTAACAGACAAAGATATAATGGCCATGTGATACCGCCTTTCTCTAACAGGGATGGTGGTATAATCTCCTATAATACAAACTTGTGGTGTAAAGTATTCCTGCAGTCCCAATAATGGGTCGGCCTTTTCCTGGATAGTTCTCCAGAGGTGGGCCACTTTGGGACAATCCCATAATATGTGAAGTAGTGTCCCTGGTTCCTGACCACACCTAAAGCATGCTTGATTCTGCAGCCTGCCCATCCCATACACTTTGACAGGGGTGTAATAGATGTTGTGCAATATGTAAAACTGTGTTAGTCTTAGGTGATCGTTCACGGTATATGAACAGACTCCTTTCCATATTTTGTCCCAAGGGAAACTATCATTCAGGAAAGTGTGGGCCCAATAGCTAGAGTAACCCGATACATCAGGATTAAGTCTCCCAAACAATACCGAGACCAGGTGAGAGACTGCATGGGGCTGCTTCACCCATGCAAGAAGCTCCTGAAAAGGAGCCACTTGTTGTGTATTCCAGGCACCAGAACCGAACCATTTTAGCAACATGTGTCTTATCTGGAACATGAGAAAAGAGTATTTACTGGAAAGCTGGAAGACTTCCAGCAACTCCGGTGTCGTCCCTAACTTACCATTCACTACTAGATCTCAAACTAGGGCTTGAGGAGCAGCACAGTCTTTTGGAGCAGCAATTATTCAATCTCCCAGTTTAAAATTGGGGTTACCAAAATGGGCTGCGATAGATCCTGTTAGGTTGTTATATTTCAGGGATTTGCAAAGCTGTAAATGGACCTTTAATGAGGTATATAAACGAGCCATGTACAGAGCTAGGCAGCTTACCTGGAGTTAAGAACAGAAGACAATCTGGGAAAGTCCAGTTAGCAAATATTGCTCCACTTGTAGCCAGATGGGAATAGTGGGAGGCTCTCTACATCTGGAAGAGTGTGCTTATTTGAGTTTAACATAATGCCTTTCAGAATAAAGAACACCCGGCCACTTTCCAAGGTTGGTGAACCAGGTGTTAAATGGTGCTGAGATTACGCCATGGCGTATCTGGATAACATTGCCATCTTTAGTACCAGCTGGGAGGAACACCTATCCTACCTTAGGGAAATGCTGGGCAGCATACAGAGGCACAGACTCACTGTCAAAGCCGAGAAGTGTCAGGTGGCCATGGGAGAAGTGGCATACCTTGGGCATGTGGTAGGCCGGAGACAGCTCCATCCTAACCAAATAAAAATAGAGGTAATCCAGGCATGGCCCAGACCAGAAACTCAGAAGCAGGTCAGGAGTTTTCTTGGGACAGCAGGGTACTATAGAAAATGTGTACCCAATTACAGTGCCCTGGCTGCTCCCCTATCTGACCTGACAAAGAAAAGGATGCCCAAGAAAAGTACTGGGGCCCAGCCTGTGAGGAAGCCTTTTCCAAACTAAAGGAGGCACTGTGCAGTGCTCCTGTTTTGACAAGTCCTGACTATAGCAAAACCTTTACAGTTCAGACTGACGCCTCAGATGTGGATATTGGGGCAGTACTGAGTCAGACATCCAGACAGGGAAGGGATCACCCAATAGCCTACCTGAGTAACAAGTTACTTCGCAGGGAGCAGGCATACTCCACGGTGGAAAAGGAGTGTCTGGCCATAATGAGGGCCCTAAAGAAATTGGAGCCATACTTGTATGGGCAGCATTTTGTGGTGCAGACTGACCACAACCCCCTGGTTTGGCTGACACAGATGGGGAAAAACAATGGTCGATTGCTAAGATGGAGTCTTGCTTTGCAAGGATATGACATGACCATGCTACATAGGGCTAGAAAACAAAATCAGAACTCAGGTGGACTGTCCAGGGTCTATGAGGAGTGAACTGAGATGGGAAGCTCATCCCATGCAGGAGGATAGAGCCCCCAAATTCAGTCTAGGTGGGGAGGAATTGTCACACTTGGACAGCTGGTTCTGATCCATGTATCATTTTTTGTAAATATAAAAAAATGTGGGGTGGACTGTCTGTCAGGAGGAAATGCTGGCTTGCTGAAATTGACACATCACCCCCCCCCCAGGGATAAGTTCAAAGGACAGGAGGTAGTTTAAACTGCAGATATCTAAAATGCAATTCCCTTGTCAATTTGCTTTGAAGCCAGGAACCAATATCCATTTTATAATACCCTCAGGAAATCCTTTGATTTACCTAGGTGTCATAAGAAAAGGGCCTAGGTATGTGTTTGGGTATCTTCCCAGGAAGCAGTGAATTACATCAAAGAGGCTTTGATGTCTGGGTAAAACAGGTCCCAGACTAAATTAGGAAAATCCAATAAGCATTTGCTTGGAGTATACAGTGAATTACATCAAAGAGACTTTTGATGTCTGGGTAGAACAGATCACAGACCGGTTTTGAACAGTCATAAAGAGAGGCAATTCATTATGTCACCTATTATTTTTTTAAATATCTTAATAGGACATCCTGTGTTATAAAATATAAATTTTAATACACCAAGGCGGAGTTAGGTGACCTCAGCGAGAAGGCCGGCTCAAGACTGCTTTAAATATACTGAGCAGACCTTACAGAGATGACATTCATTTTCTGACTGAGAGAGAGAGGAACATCGAAGCACTGAAAGATTAAGAAAGTAAGAATACAATGAGCTAAGACCAGTCTGAGTGAATGGATTGTAGGGATTTGCACTTTTAAACCTGTTTTGTTTTTAAGGCTGTGTGTGTTGGGATATCTTGTTCTGTATTTACTGTTTTGCTATTTTTATCTGTTTTAAAGTAAAGATATATATTTTAAAAACAGAAACTGCCTGGTGTGCCTTGAAACTTCTTTTTTTATAAGTGAAGCTTAGACGGTTACAGTTGACACTGTGCATGCGCTTATTGTGATACCAAACTGGGAAACAGAAAAGAGTTCTCTAGGTCCTACATAGAGTTCTAAGGGTTCATTTTGAAATACCTGGTTAGGTGCCGATAGGCAAAGATATCTGGCCCCATGAAGACAGAATTATCTGAGCCTGATAATTGGGTATGTTAACAAGAGGTTATCAGTTTGAATCCCCCCCGAACTTGAAACTAAGGTGACTTGAACCCACAAAACATACAAGAGGGTTACCTTGTTCTGTTCACTGTTCACAATTCTACGCTCAGAGGTTGGCACTTTGGGAATAGAGGGCTGACCTGCTGAGTGAGTTTGTGACACCAAGTACTAGCAGGTCAGAAGGTGGATATATTTTAGTAACGGAAGAATTCACAACATGCATATACTTTTTAGGTTCCATTTATGGGCCAAATTCTGACTTTGTAGCCTTTTTAATGCATTTAGTTAGAGCCTTGGCACCATTCTTCTCATATAAAATAATTTTTAGGGAAGGTTGGAACATTCCACAGGAATGCTTTGCTTACCTTGCTAAATCTAGGGTTACAGGGATGAAAAGGGGTTCAGAAAAATAAAGCCTTCACCGGAATGTATGGAGCTTTATGATTTGACAGACCCTTGGAGAACAATTCACCAACCTTAAGAAAATATTTTTCTCACGGTACATGATTTGTTCTAAGAATGGATTATTTTCTAATTAGTAAAGTGCTTATACCAGGCATTATAGACTCTCAGTTAATGGCGATAATTATCTCTGACCATTCTCTGATTTGGATAAAACATAATATTGACTGTACTTTTAGTAAGCAATCCATGTGGTGTTTAAATAGCCAACTTCTTAGGACAAATTTATTATAAAACATATTTATCAAGACAATATTTATATCAATAACAATATTTATCATATTAAGACCCTTCCCCATGTCTACTAAACTGGTCCCTTCCACTAAGTATGCCATAGTGTGTTCCAACTTCTTTCCCTTTTCTCACCCCTCCTCCCCTTACAGTCCCAGGATCACACTACTGTGTCCTCTCCCTCCTGCTTCCCACCTCTGAATCTCTTCTTCCCATTTCTGGATCCACTTCTCTCCTGCCTCCCAATTTCCTATTTATCCTTCTCCCCCAGTCTTGTCTCCCACCCCCATCCTCCAATCCTCCTCCCTCTCCCCTTCCTTCTCCATCTTTTCTGCCTGGTCCTATCCCTTGCTGGTTTCTCAGCATCCTGGTGGGGAATTTGTTCTTGTCTCTCTCCCCTCCTCCTCCTTCCCCCACCCTCCTCCCTTTCTGCCTGATTCTCATCTCCCTTGCGGGTTCTCAGTATCTGGAAGATGCACAGCTTTGTGGCTGCTCTCTCTGCTCTATACCCTCACCTGTCTCATACTCCTACCCCTTTCTCAACCCACTACACCCCTTCATTTTCATATACGAGCCCCCCTTGGGCTTGTCTTAGTACTTAATCAACTTGTATGCATCCTCATCCTCTAGCACTTCATTTGTGATATCTGAACAACCTTCTGTGTGTACTACCAAGCTATGCAATAGACATCATTGTATGTAATAGTTACTGTACATTTTTATTACTTTGTATATGTATTTTGTATGCTCTCCCAACTTCTGTAGCCCCCCACCGACACTTCTGGGAATGAGCTGTTTTTTTTTCAGCTCTCATGTTGTCTTTCCTAGTGAAACATGTTGCAAATAAACAAATAAAAATAATAAATTATCAACTAATTACCAACTTTATGAAAATCCATTCAAAGTCCATTGAGAAAATATATATTTTCTGGTGAGAATGAAAATACTATATTTGGGGAGAGTTTATTAGATTATCTTTGAAAAGGAAAAAACAAAACCAAGTTAGGCTAGAATATTTACTTACTAGAATGGAATATTTAGAAAACCAAGCCATCAATTCTTCCTCAAAAGAAGTCTCCCAAGAACTGAAGAAATGTGAAAACCAATATGAAACGTTAACCAAAGAATAGGTGCACAGTACAGATTGCGCTATGACAGTTCATTTGGTGGCTGACCATGGTGGTGTGCAGAGGGCAGTGCCAGTTGCTGGATCTGGGGTACTGATGGATGGGGAAGTGGGGTGAGTGGGCACCACTTGCGGTGGGGGAAGCTAGATCACCAGGGATGACTATCCAGGACCATGTCAGTTGTACTGGGGATTGGAGTGGAGAGAGAGAGGAGGGCAAAGGATCCTGGGACTGCCTGTGACTGCTATGTATAGGCAGATCGGGTCTTGGTGGGGGAGGGGTGCTGGAGCCCAGGACATCAACTGGTATGGGCACATTGGGGCTGGAAGATGGGGATATATGTAACGGGATATTGCTGGGGGGCAACACAGTTTCAGGATGCAGTTGACACCCTTCCAGGGGCTGTCTAAGTCCTGTTAGACCAGCTCTTTGCTGGTCTAATGGTATTTAGCTCTTCGTCCCTGGGGAGGGTTTTGAAAATCCAGATGCTGAGATTGCGGCAGTCACCCCTAACACCATGCCACAGCCACTTTTGTGGTGCATGGCTAGCATTAGCACACTTTGGTGCAAGCAGCCTGCTGATTGACACAGGTTGCTTTCTAAAATGGCTTGGGGTGCTACCCTTGGTGCAAGGTGCTTGTTGCATCCAACATGTTGGATGCAAGTACCTTGTGCCATTCTAAGGGCTTTGAAAATCTGGCCTGTGGACTTTGTCTTCCAGGCAAGCTTCTGATCATATTAGGAAATTATCTTGTGTTTTCTCCGCCTCCAGGGACTCCAAATCCCCTGGGGCTTTGGTGTCCCTGGATGTGGAGAAAGGTTTTGGCAGGGTTAACATGGACTTTCTTTTGGCAATTCTTAAAACAATTATATTTTCTCTCTCTGTTTATTGATTGGCTACATATTCTATACTCCCATCCCACAGCAAACATTTCTGTAACTGTTTATTTTCATCTTCTTGCCAGCTGTTTTGTGATGCACAACAAGGTTGCCCCTTATCCTCCATCCTATTTAGCTTCTATCGCAACCCCCTTTTTATACTTCTTAAATACAAATCCATGCATTAAGGGCAGCAAGGTTAGCCCCTTTCACCTGAAACTTTCAGCATATGCTGATGATGTACTTTTACATGTCTCGAATCCAAAAGTTTCAATACTGGCTATCTTGGAAACAATCTGTGAGTTCAGCATGATATCTAACTATAAGTTAAACAAAGATAAAACAATGGTTATGCCCTTAACTGGGGGTTTATTTAAAGAAGATATTACAAATCTGGGCCTACTTTGGGTACCAAACCATATTAAATACGTGGGAATTTACCTCACATAAGACAAATCTCAAATTATTAATCTGAATCTTAATAATCTAATTAATAAAATAAAGCAAGACATTAATAGATGGCAATTGTTCCCGCTTTCAGGGTCTCAGGGACCTGAAGTTGCCAGTCATTTTGATTTTTTTGTGACTAGAGGTGCAATATCTGAGGAAAGAAATAGTAGTACACAAATAGACCAGGAAAACAATTATGCCAACAATAGGATCAAGGAACAGTTATTTAGTTTTGGTAGAATAAAATAAATGAGGTAATGCTAGAACCGTTAAATATTAATGATAGGAAGCAATTGCCTCGATGAGATCTACAGTGAATTACTGAGTTTGCTGCACCAGTAATGCCTATTGTTCGGCACAGATCTTTAATCTATCACTAAGTACTGCTGAATTACCAGAGGAATGGAAATCTGCGAAAGCAATTCTTAGTTTTAAAATTGGGTCAAGAGGAGAAATTAACTACAGCCCAATATCCTTAATTCCAGTGGTAGCGAAGTAATGTGAGATAATGGTGGCGAAACAGGTTAAGCAAATCTTGAGTATACAAAATATCTTGAATAATAATCAGTCCGGAATCAGAGAAAAATACAGTACTCAGATTGCATTAATAAGGGTATCTGGGGATATTCAAACTGCTATGGATAACGGCTTACAGACAGGAGCCATTTTGATTTATCTAAGGCATTTGATATGTTAAATCACAATATACTAATAAACAAATTAAATAATGTTGGATTTTCAGAAAGTGTTCTAAATTGGTTCAATAATTATTTAAAGGGAAGGAAACAAAAGGTATGCTTAAATTCCAGTTATTTGCAATTTAGAGAAATAAAACAGGGAGTACCCCAGGGCTCAATACTGGGGCCTCTCCTTATTAATTTATACATAAATGATTTGGAATTCCAATAAGAGGATTTAATTTACCATCAGTATGCAGATGACACCATTTACATTCATCAGGAGCTAAAACATGTTGCATGCAATTAAGTCTGGATAAAGCTTATGAGATATATAGAAATACTTTGTTGAAAATAAACTCATTCTGAATAGCAGCAAAACTGAAGTCATTCTGTTTTGGCATAAAAGTAAAGATTTATATATTAACAAGATCTTGGATATAACTGTGGCAGATGGAACCACTCTACAGCAGGTGGAAGAATATAAATACTTAGGACTCTGGATGGATGTCCATTGTAAATGGACACCACATATAGATAACATGGTTAAAAGGTTGGGACAACAGCTGGGGATGTTGTACAGGATAAAAAAACAAGCTTTCTAGGCAGACCAGGCTACATGTTGTTAACACCATGCTGGTACCTGTGTTAGACTATGCCAATGTGATCAATGGAGGTGCAACAAACACAGATCTAAAAAAAGTAGACACTACATAGAACTGAACGACAAGATATGTGTTGGATGCACACAGACATATGCATCATTGCAAATTATATAAAGAACTACACTGGGCACATTTAGATATTAGGCAAAACCAGCATATAACTAAAATAATGTACAATACTCTCAAAATAAAAAGCCAGAGTATATTACTAAAGAACTAATAATTAAACAACTGAATCCGGGATTAGGGCCATCTCATCATATAGAGTTTGTAGTACCAATAAAGAGAACAAAAGCTGGTTGTAACACCATCTCTTATTTGGGACCAGAAGCTTGGAACAACTTGCCAACCTGTTTGAGATCTTATGGTACCTAATGTGAGCTGGTATCAAATTAAGGAATGGTTCCAAGTTCAAACTGGTAATGTAAGAGAATGCTGCATTTTAATAGAAGAAGGGTAACTCCTATATTGACTAAAACTGATATGATGGATGCATTTGGTTAATGTTCATATTGTATATGTATATTTATATGTTCTGTGTATTTTACTGGCCCCTATGCACATATGGGTGGGAATAATGCACCAGAGGCACATATCCCTCTCACGGAGCTCTGCACCTGTGGATAGGTGTGCACTGGTGGCATTCACGACTGCTGGCCATCTGTCCATGGCCCTGCCCCCAGCACGCAGGTTCACATGGGGTGGACAGGGGCAGGGTTGTAGTTCCAGGTGAAAGGCCAATACAAAGGCCAGCCTGGGACCCAGAGTGGCTCCCCCATGCATGGCAGCATGGAACCGGGTTCATGAATTATTCACCGTGCACCATGCGGTTGGTCACAGTCAGCGGAATCCCCTACCCCAAGAACACAGGGGCTACTCACCCCAGGACTGTGGTACCACTGCAGGCACAA
The DNA here is from genome assembly GCA_016271365.2 of Neoceratodus forsteri. Taxonomy (NCBI): domain Eukaryota; kingdom Metazoa; phylum Chordata; order Ceratodontiformes; family Ceratodontidae; genus Neoceratodus; species Neoceratodus forsteri. The sequence continues at coordinate 1,466,372,882 of CM057452.1, forward strand.
AGATGAGACCCCTCCCCACTGCACCGTCATCACCACCTCTGAACCTCAGACCTGGCGGCCATGGGCTGCCAGGGACAATGCCCACTGCACACCTTCCCCACCTCCTGCAATGGGGCAGGGGTTTATGTGTGCAGGGGGGTCCAAGCTGCAGGAACCGGGGGGACTCCTACTGTTGGACAAAGGGAACTTGGGGCCAGTAGTGCTGGGGGGTGACCTTGTGGGTGTGTGGCCATGGCCACGTATGGCCATTATGGCAGGGTCCCCCCTGCCGTAGCCTGCTATGTCCTTTGCACCCTGCAGACAGCACTATGCATGGTAGTGACTACCCCATGGGGCCATCATGCCCCGCCTGCCCTGGCATTGCTGTCTGTGTGGCTGGGGGATCCTGATGCATAGGGGCTGGCGCCCCAGTGGTGCATCCTGTGTGGGGCACAGTGGATGTAGATCAGTGTCAGTGGCTCAGTAGCAGTGTCAGTGGCTCAGTAGGTAGCACACTCACCTCTGAGGTTGGGAGATCAGAGGGCCATGGGTTCAGTTCTCACATCTGGCACTTGGGTTAGTATTCCAGTACTGACACTGTAGTGCAGCATGAGAGGGATGCTGCACTTCTGAGGTGCCGTCTTTTGGATGAAGTGTTAAACCGAGATCCCATCTGCCTGGATTGGTGGTGGTTCAGGTGGATGTTAAAGATCCCATGGCGCTTATCGAAAAGAGTAGGGAAATTTCCCCGGTGTCCTGGCCAAATTTCCTTCATTCACTATAAATACCACCAACAGCTTAATCTGGTTCAAAGTCAGCTGGCATTCATCTGTACCCCCTTCCCCCGGGTCATGCCTGAAAATAGGCAGGATTTGTCTAGTACACTTACCGGTCAACAAAAATGAAATAAATAAAATAAGAGTGGCTCGCGCACAGATATGTGGCATGTAGCCACTCCACCCCTTTGTGCATAGGGGCCAATATCTGTACTTTTTTTTCCTCTTCTCTGATTGTAACCAGGAATGATCTATTACATTTTGGTGTCTGTTGTAAATGACTGCTTTGTACTCAATGGGAATTTCTTACCATGTTCATTTTAAAATCAATAAAATTATTACTACTACTACTACTACTGCTGCTGCTACTCTAAAAATGAATATTTTTCCCAGACTTTTTCAGCCCCTAAACTTATTAAACTTATTTCTCCCACTAAAGTGGTTTGTCTCTTTACAAAGTTTAATAAATACATTTTTTATGGGGGAGAAAGGCTAGAAATGCTTTCAATAAACTAATACTACCTAAATCTCAGGGTGGCATTAAAATACCTAATTTTATTCTTTATTACATGTCTTCTCATATCAATAAATATCTTAAATGGTTCTCTTCTGATATAGATCCATATAGTTACAATCAATTTGGCTTGACATTGAGCTAATTTTCCTTAAAAGTTTAAAATATCTCCTCCGGCTATGCTATACATGAAAACATCTAACTTACTCATAGTACTTAAAAAATACAGCACAGGAATCTCTTCTAAAGTACATAACCAAATGTGTAAATTCTTAGACTTACACGTCTTTAATTATGTAAATCAACCTCTTATTAACAACTACAATTTCAAGCATTTTAACAAGTTCTTTGTTTCCTGGAGCTAAACCCTTAACTGTGGCTTTCTTATTAAAAGATGGCTGTTTTCACCCTGTAGTGAAATTTTACAAAATTTGAAAACTAGTAAACAATTTGTTACAAATCTTCTTTCAATGAAAATCACTCTTGTCTCATATTTTGGACCATTTTCTTGGACCAAGGATTACCATGAAGTTCTACATAGGTTTACAAATGCTGGTAGTAACTATCCATTACTAATATATATAAAGTTTGCTTTCCTTAAAATCCTCTGATACACCAATTCAGCTAACATATTGGTTCCAGGAACTGGAAAATAGTACTCAAAATGGTCAAACATTTGGAGCAATATCTGTAAATATATCCCTTTGGATAATTTGAGACTAATGCAGTTTAAAAGTTTGCATAATGCATGTATGACTCCTTATAAATTGTTTAGAAGTGGCTCACTGACTTTAGACAAATGTTCTAGTTGTAACTTGGGCACTGGATCCCTGAGCCATATCTTATGGGATTGTTCCCTAGTTTGGTCTATGTGGGATGATATAAATAAAGGGTTATAGATAAATTAAATGTGCAATGTGCATTCCATCTTGAAGGATGTATTATTGGAAATTATGATGTCTTAAATAATAAATCTGATAAAGCCATGATGGCTTTAATATCGACATCTACTAAATTAATTTTGAGGCACTGGCTAAATAGGGACATCCCTACTTTTAAAGACTGGTCTTCAAATATTCTTTTCAACCTCCAACTTGGTAAACTAATTGCAAGCATTAAAGGGGAACTGTCATCTACAGGATTTCTTAATTTCTGAAAGCCCATAAAAAAGCTCATTTGAGTGAGCAATTCTGTTTATCTGTGAGTCTTTGCAGTCCAGAGTTATTCATATGTAAATCAGCCTGTAATTAAGGGCTGGGGGCACTCATGTGTTTTAGGCTCGTGACAGGAAACGATGTCACCCAGGGACTTGGTCCTCCTTTGACTGTAGATAATCCAACAGGTTAAATAGGAAATCATCTGTTTTAGTGTGTGTGTGTGTTTTTTTAAGTTGTTTAGCCCAGAGTAGCACACTAAGCTGAAAGCTTTTACAGGAGTGATCTGGGAGCACAGGGAAGTTAAGTGACTTCCTCAGGGTCACCTGATATGCAAGTAGAAGCTGTGGGATTCAAACCTAGGTCTGGTCTGCTGGATGTCACCAGATTTGCAGCTCAGAGCCTTAAACCACTGCACTATATTGCCTCTAAGGTGTTATTATGACACTTTCTACATTTATAATAATTGTTTTGTATAGCATTGAAACTAGTGAGTTATCACCTTTGAATTTCAAACTGATAGTAAAAATAATCCATCTTCAGGTTGCTTTAACCTCTAGGCTATACTGCCAGCTGATCACCAAAAACTACACATCTCAAGGCTGGCTCTGTGGTGCCAACAGGTATTGGGGCCCCATATCAGTATTTCTAAACCCTGGCTGTGTTCATGTCAATACAGATTTCTGGGGCTGCCATAGCACCAGTTTCTGTCTTTTTTCTGTTCCCTCTCTTAAAGCCTTTTCTCTTACAATTTCAGGTGTGAACTCAAGCCTACAAGATACAAATGTGGCTATGTACTTACTGGCCTGGCATCATGGGGCCAGCCTTGAAATGTGTAGTTTTTGATGATCAGCTGGCAGTACAGCCTAGAGGTTAAAGCAAAGAGCTGTGAACAAGCGTCATTCATTCAGCAGAATGGGTTTTGAGTCCAACATGCTCTACTTGTAAAGTGTGTGACCAATGCAAGTCACTTAACCTCCATGTGCTCCCAAAACACACGCAGGAACAAGCAGTAGTTCAGTGTGCCTTTCCTGGACAAAGACAGTAAAAACAATCTGAGCATGTGCTATGATTCTGAAAATATTATGCTCTTTCTATCCAGATTTGACTTGAAAAGAAAAAAGAGGACACAATTACTTGTTTATTAATTGCAAGAACACATAGATGAACAACATTGTTAAAACATGCATAACCTGAAATGCATTATTAAAATATAGAATAATATATGGGTTGGTGTGTCTAACCAGAATTTTATACACACCCGAGATGTGGGATGCTACATAAATGCATCCCACACTGAGTGTGTGTGTGAAATTTTCTTTACACACACACAATGTTATTTAATTAATGGTAGTCATTTTTTCCCTTTCATCACAGCTCTGTTAGTGCAGCACTTCTGCCAGAGACAGACCCACCACCAACACACACTGTCTGTCTCTCCCTTTTTTTTTCTCTTTTCTTTTGTGTTTTTGCTTTTGCATTACAGTGGGAAAGGCAGTCCGTAAAATCACTCTGTCGGTATAGCCCTTCACTTTCTATATTTATAATAATTGTTTTATATATGCATTGAAACTAGTGAGTTATCACCTTTACAGTTCAAACTGCTAGTACAAATAATCCAATATAATTATGGCATTGTTATGGTAGAAAATTCCATTCCATCCGAAGTATTTCAGTAAGAAACTGCTATACTTTTAACTTCATCAAAAGAATTAAAATATGCCTTTAATAATGCATTTCAGGTTGTGCATGTTTTAACAATGTTAAAAGACAAAGAACCTCTGTGTGCAAGCACTGAGGCAAGGGTTACCCCAAAGGGTGTTTGGCTGGGAAGCCAAGTTTCAAAGAAATACAAAATCACACATGCCCCCACAATTCAAAGCATCATGGGCTGCATATGCAAATCACCACAGAATATTATGCTGGTTCAACTTTAAGCAGAAATGCATGGTGCCGAAAGGCCTCTCACACAGTTTGCAAAGGGTGCCAACAGAAAACATAGACATGTTTTGTCCTACCAGGACTCATCAGTATGCCCCAGTGGAATGAACCAGCTATCCTAAGATAGTCGATCTGGGTTATGTTGAGTGACAATTAAAACAAAAACTGTTTAAAAGACAAAGAACCTCTGTGTGCAAGCACTGTGGCAAGGTTAGCCCAATGCAAAGCATCATGGGCTGCATATGCAAATCACCACAGAATATTATGCTGGTTCAACTTTAAGAAATGCATGGTGCTGAAAGGCCTCTCGCACAGTTTGCAAGGGTGACTTTAACAATGTTGTCCATCTATGTGTTTTTGCAATTAATAAGCAAGTAATTGTGTCCTCCTTTTTTCTTTTCAAGTCAAATCTGGATAGAAAGAGCATAATATTTTCAGAATCATAATACATGCTCAGATTGTTTTTATACTGCTTTTGTCCAGAAAAGGCACACTGAACTACAGTTTGTTCCCAGGTGTGTTTTGGGAGCACAGGGAGGTTAAAGTGAATTGCTCTGGTCACACACTACACAAGTAAAGCATGTTGGAAACAAAACCCATTCTGCTGGATGAACAAAGCTTGTTCACAGCTCTTTGCTTTAACCTCTAGGCTGTACTGCCAGATGATAATCAGAAACAATACATTTCAAGGCTGGCCCCATGATGCCAGGCCAGTAGGTACGTAGCCACATTTATATTTTGTAGACCTGAGTTCACACTCAGAATTGTAAGAGAAAAGGCTTTAAGAGAGGGAACAGAAAAAAAACAAAAAAACAGAAACTGGTGCTGTGACAGCCCTAGAAATCTGTACTGACATGAACACAGCCAGGGTTTAGAAATCCTGATATGGGGCCCCAATACCTGTTGGCACCACAGTACCAGCCTTGAGATGTGTAGTTTTTGGTGATCAGCTGGCAGTATAGCCTAGAGGTTAAAGCAATCCTGAAGATGGATTATTTTTACTAACAGTTTGAAATGCAAAGATAACTCACTAGTTTCAATGCACATACAAAACATTTATTTTATTTTATTTATTAAGTCTTGGATTACAATACCTTTGAGCAATACAACTTATTTACAAAGGTTCCATGTCAGCAGTACAAAAACAAAACAAGGTAAACAATAGATAAGTAAATAGCAGACATCAAGGATATACTTAAAAAAATGAATACATTGAAAGCAATCAAAATAGCACTGAATGTTACTCAATATAACAGTAAAGGTGGCTAGAGGAGTGGGCAGCCTGGGAGGCCTTGTCAAAATCTAGAAGAGAAAGTAATGGAGTGTAAGGTTGGTGGAAGGGAGAAACGAGATGGGGGAAGGAGAAGAGTTGCACTGGAGGTGGAGGGGGAAGGAGAGGATTTGCAAAGGAGGTGATAGGGAATACAGAGATGAGGGAGGGAAGTGGAAGGAGGAATGGTGGCAGCATAGAGAGAAGAGGCTTACTGAGTGAAGGAGGAAGGGAACAAATTAATAGTACAGCGAAGGGTGGTGTTTAGCCAGGGAGGGGCAACCTAGCAGACATTGTCGAAAACCCGACGAGAGAAATATGAGTGGGAGAGAAGGTAAGAGAGAGAGAATTGTAGGGGGAGGAGGAAGAGTGTTGCAAAGAGGTGGCATGAGATAAGAGAATGGGTGGGGGTGGAAGGAGAAGGTGAAGAGGAGCAGGGAAGAGAGCGTGAAGATGCACGAATAGGGAAGAAGCAGAAGTGCAGGGGTGGAAGGAAAAGGCTCAAGGATAGGATTGAAATGAAGTGCTGAGAGTTAAAGTGCAAAAGGCATAAGAACAAAGATAATGTAAGCAGAAGGCTGCTAAGGGTGGCTGTCACATATACTGTTTACTAATAGATACTGCGGAGTTTGTGTTTGAAAGGGCCTAGTTTTGACTCTGCAGAGATGTCCCTACCAAGAAGTTGAGCCAGAGGGGTGCTCTATAAATGAAAGACCACTGACCTAAGGTGGTGCAGCATCTGGGAACAGTAAAGACCTGAGTTGCTGAGCTGTGAGTACATTGCATACTGCAACAAGGGATAAGGAGCTGTTGGACTATAGGGGCTAGCAATCCAAGGTGCACTTCTTGGCAAGTAAGCAGGTTTGATATTGGATCCAGCTGAATAATTGAAGCCATCTGGTCTGACATATAGGTCACACATGTGTGAGGTCAGGCAGCCCCAGTAAGGAGTCTGCATGCTTTAAGAGCAACAGTGATCCTGCGAAGGTATGCAGCAGAGGCAGAGCCATAAACAACCAGCCCATAATCGATGATGATAATGACGGAGCTGACAATTGCTATTCTTAGTGCCTCGGGAGTGCCTGTGGAGTAGGTCAATCCTTATGTTGACAGCTCAGACTACATTATCAATATGTTGTGAGTAGGTGAGTGAGCTATCAACAATGTCCCCTAGATATTTGAAGGTGGATCTGTTCAAGTGGGTGCCAATGCAGTTTTGATGATCAAGGTTTGGACTTATGTTTCATATGGGCACTGTTGAAAAGCATCATTTTGGTCTTTTATAATCTAGCACCAGTTTTGAGTGCTGAACCACTTTTCCACTTCTGAGAAACTGTGTTGAAGGTTATCCTGGAGTATCTTAGGGTTGGGGTTACTAGAGTAGATCATGGCATTGTCTACGTAGAGCAGGATCTGTTCTTGACAGGGCTCATGGGAGGTTATTCAAGAAGATACTGAAGAGAAGGGCCCCAGTATAGATCCCTGAGGCACTCTGTAACAGACTGGCTTCCTTTCGGAGAGGACATTGGTTATCTTGACCTGCTGCGAATAGTCTTCTAAGTAGCTTTTGAACCAGCAGACTACATCATTTGGCAATTTAAACAATTATTATAAATGTAGAAAGTGTTGTAATAACACCTTAAAACACACTAGTAAAACAGACTATTTCCTATTTAACCTGTTGGATTATCTACAGTTAAGGAGGCCAAGTCCCTCGGTAACATCATTTCCTGTCAGGAGCCTAAAACACATGACTGCCCCCAGCCCTTAATTACAGGCTGATTTACATATGAATAACTCTGGACTGCAAAGACTCACAGATAAACAGAATGGCTCACTCAAATTAGCTTTTTATGAGCTTTCAGTCATTAAGAAATCCTGTAGATGACAGATCCCCTTTAATAACAACCTTTATATTTTCCAGATACTTTTGGGGAAACTGTATAGCTTACTTCTAACATAGACCTTGAGAGCGAGTCCTTATATCCATATTTGTTTTGTCTAGCTATGTCTTTATATATGAAGATACTTGTCTCTTAGTCTATCTACCTTGTGTATATGGGTATCAGCTTAAGTTTTTAATTTTCACCATAGATTTTTCATTTATTTGAAGTCTATCTCACTAATGCTTTTGGACACATTTTTAGGCTATACCAGGGGTATACACAAGGTAATTTTAGTGCAACAATATTTTGCTATTGTAAATTTTCACCCTTTTATAAGGTATAATCTAATTCTGATATCTTTACCTAACTTGGCCTTCTAGAACTGGGTAGGTGGGGGGTAGGGGGTTCTTCATTGAATTTTTGTTTTTATGCTTTGTCTGACTTTTTTCCCATAGTGTGTATATTTTTGTTTTACCTTAGATTGTACATATTATTGAAAAGAAATAAAGACTGGATAATTTAAAAAGCTAGCACCGGCTCTAGCAGGGTTTGCGCACATTGTCAAGCTTTGTGTACTTTGGGGGGCTATGTTCAGAGGCCTCTGTAGTGTGCTCAAAAACCTGTTAGCACCCAAGTCTTACATAAACTATGACTATGCAAATGAAGGGTTCCCTCCTGGATATGGGCACAGCGCATTTTCAGAGGTCTGCAGTGGTAAACTGCACCCAAAGTGAAGCTATTTACTACCACTGAAAACTTCATCTTAACCAGTTGCTAATACTGTGCCTCACCCCACTGATGGTGGGACAGCTGTACTGCAGCTGCCTGCCCACCCATCACTGTCACACCAATGAGGTTGCAGGCCCTTGTGTCCTGTGACACCTCCCACCCGACCATCTGTCCTGTATATAGTGCACCACTCCCTGGTGTCTAGTGGCACCCCTGATCCCCAGTCACCCATCCTGGATATTATACACATATCTTAGTGTCCTGGCACCTCCCATGCCCCTCATCACCCTTCCCCAGTATTATGCACATATTTCTGGTGTCTAGTGACATCCCCCACCACTGATACCAGTCCCATAGAATGAACACATGTCCCTGGTGTCTAGTGGCATCCCCACCATTTTTCACCTGTTCCTTATAGTGGAACACTTCTCTGGTGTCTAGTGTCACCCCTGTCCCCCATCTTCTGTCCCATATTGTGTCACATATCCCTGCTGTCTAGTGGCACCCCCCATCACCTGGACCATGCACCATATAATATCCCTGGTTTCCAGTGATACCCCTGTCCCACCCCCAAAATGGCAGTCCAGCAGCCCCCATCTGCCTTGTATGCTCCCAGCACACCAACCAACCCCCACCAGTGTGAGGATGTGCATTGAATCCTGATATGCTGACCAGCACAGCCCTACTCTCACCTTCGTAGCCAACCACCATATGAACCAACACGGCTCATAGAGCGGTTAGCCACAGAGATGAGCAGAGGGCTGTGCTGGTTGTGTATTGGGATTCAGTGCAGGCTGGCCTTATCTCATAGCATATTACATGTTTCTAAGTAACGTACATGTTTTTCATTTCCAAATAATGCAGTATGTACAACAAAACAATTAGGAAGATGGATTGCAGTTGCAAAAAATCAAAACAAAAAGAGTGTCATATGGGTACATGATAAAACTGATGGAAAATATCTTTGTAAGCAGGGTGCAAATGCATGTGAAGGTAAGGCAACCAAAAGAATTGGCAGCATGTGATCCTTGTCTCATTGCATGGACAACTGCAACACTACCACCTCCAGCCACAAGTGGCATTGTTGCAAAACATGTGTCTCGTTCAAATGTAAAACTCATGAGACTAGGCAGCAGAATAACAGATGTTTGAACATTCAAGTCTTGCTTGTTATTGTTGAAGTTACTGCTTTGCCCACCATGGATTGCATGAAGTATTGTATATTAATGTACTGTCATTATTTACCGTCAACGGTGTTAAATAGAATCTTTCATCACCATTTAGGCCTCAGAGTGTCCATAAATGTGTCACAAACTACAACTTCTACATATAGACACCGATATTCAAAAAGTAGTACAAGTGCAGGGTAAATATTTGTGCTTCTGTTATGTTAACACCTGATTTGGGGGCTGCTTGGATTGCATGCCCATTATCGGCTCATCTGCATGGCACCAAGCAGCCTGTTATTGCCCATCCTGAGAATGTCTGACAAAATTCCTTGTGTCTAGTGACACCCCCAACTCTAGAACAGTCATTTCTGTTGACTATAGCTATACCTGATGTCTAGCGGGACCCTCCACCCCTTTGTGTTATGATAGCATCCCTGTTGGTTGCACCCCCACCCCCAATATCCTGCTTATAACTATTAAGTATACCCTTGTGTCCTGTGGTTCCTGACCACCCAGATACCTTTTTAAAAAGTAAATGTAATCAGTGGTGGTTCATTGTCCCCACCTGTCCGGTCCACTCACAGATCACTACCCTGCATCCACTCTTGGTTGTCTGTTGATCAGCTATGACGATACAGCAACCACCTCAGCCATCCATTCTCCTCCTTGGCTGGCTTTCTATGAGCTGTAAGTGAACACACATACAGTATAACTACTGTTCACGTGCTCACTGACATCACATATCTGACACAGTCAATTGACAGACAATCAAGTAGGATAGGGGAAGGGGTGCAGGGTGGTGGTCTGTATGGGATGATGAGGATGGGTGGACACTGGACCACCATTGATTACACTTACTTTTGAATACTGAGGGGTATGGGGGACCACAGGACACGGGCATACTTAATAGTTGTGGGCAGCAGACCGGAGGGTGGGGGGGTGCAACTGAACGCCAGGAATATCTATATTTAACAGTAATGGGTGTTCAGGGGATGAGGATGCCAGTAGACACCATGGATATCTGTCATAAAACAAAATGGGAGATCATGGTCAGGCAGCTACAGTACAGCTGCCCTGACTTTGGGGGAATGGGTTACATGCTGATAAAAGTTGTTTTTTGATGGCAGTACATATCACTGCTTTGGGGGCTGTTCACTGCCAGTGCAAACCTTTGAAGATAATGCTGCGCTGATATGTGTGGGGGACTTTCTCATTTGTATAGGCGCAGTAGTATTGTATAGCTTTGGTGCTGCAGTTTGGCACTGGCACTCCTGGGGGTTCTGAATATGGGCCAGCATGGCCCACCGGTGCAAATCCGGATTAGCACACTCACAAACCATGTTTGCGGGTGCATTAATCTATGACTATCTGGGTCATGGTGTGCTATGTGCTTGTCATAAAATTTTTTCTGATAATAATCAATTAATATTACAGTGCAATCTCGACATAATGAACCCCCATTATCTGGACATCCCTATTTAATGGACTGGTTGCATGTCTCCCAAGTGAATACTCTCTGAACGTGTTCATCCCAGTTTTACGGACTCCCTATTATCCAAACTAATTTCATGTCTCCCAAGCAGTATGGATAATTGAGATTGCACTGACCCCCATTTCCCATTGCTGGCATCATAATGAGTAAAATGAAAAATGCGATTTGGTCCTGTTACTCCAGTAGAAACCAGCATCATGATCACTTTATCTGAGTAACTGGCTCTTATTTGCTCTGCATTCCTTAACTCCACACCCTCCAGATTCATGCAACTGGACTGGAAGTCTGCAAAACAAAGTCCACCACTGCCATGGCTGACATCCTCAATTTCAAATTGATAAATAATGCCCCCCCCCAAAAAAAAAGTTGTATGTTGCAGTCATACGTTTTCTTATGATGACTTCTGTGGTAGTTTGCCACCTGACAGTGGTGCCCAGCAAGAACCACATATCTTGCAGCTCCATATTCACTCCCCATTTCGAGTTACATATGGGGATGTGATGCCCTTTATGCTGACTGACACCACATTGATTTATTTCATACATAATCTGATTTAGAAAAATGCATTTCTGTAGCTGTTTGAATCAGCTGCATTCTTTCTTATTAAAGTAAAATGCCTCCTGCCATGCCCATGACTCATGTTTGAGGTGGAGCTGGTTGCCTGGGGTCAGCCGGAGTGGAGGAGGATTAAGTGTCCCAAGGACAGATCTCCTCCTCCTCCTCTGGGGAGGGGGGGGGAATCGGTGATTGGTGCTTGCCTGGCCCCTAGTGGAAGCTAGGGGCTTGTGCACCAGTACTGTACATGGTGGGCAGAGGCGGGGTAAACACCCGGTGTGCCGTGCATGGGACAGTGTGCGACCCCACCACTGGCATCAGTCCACGTCCTTCCTCTGGGGGGGAAGAAAACCAGGAAAAACATCTCTGATGGCTGGATAAAGGAGGGGCTCGCAGGTCCCACTCCCCGACCAGCTGGGGCACTGACCAGAACTGGATCCGGTCTTCGTAGGGGGCCTAGTGATCCCCCCACTGACCCTGTGGGGGGGCAAGCCCTGGGGAAAGATGGTCAGTGAGGCCAAGTGGACATCGGAAGGATGGGACTGGATCTCCCTCCAGAACATGGGCTGTCAGAGGGGAGAAACAGAATGTAAAAAAAAAAAGATGCAATGCATTCCATTGGGTGTAACAAAACTCTAAATACAGTCATATGATGGAACCAGCCACTTTCACATTAACATATGGTGCATTACCACAACAATTAAATAGCATTTTAGAATCAGCCTTGATAGCAAGATTTGAGTAGGCATCACTTCTAAAATGTCTCAGTGGACTCATTTACTAACAGTTATTAGAATGAAACATTGAAAATTTAATTGAGCTCTTTATACAAATATATAATATTACAAACAAAAAAAATCTGAGCATATTAATTCCACACCGCATTATACAGAAAACAGTGTTTAAAGTACCTAAAAAGTTTATTTCTCAGACATAAGAGCCATGTTACAGTACTGCTGTTTGTATTTAATGTTCATCTGTTCTCATGTATGATAATAAATTTGTTAGCACTTCAAGGGACACTGTCAACTCTTTTTGCATCACATTATTTCCAGTTGAAGCCTATGTTTTATGATAGAACTGTTAACAAACAAGCTTTTGTGCAGTAACATAACACCAGGTGGTGGGCAGTCGGTTTTCACTTTTAAAGAGAGGAAGGGTTCCAGAATTGACCTGACAGCTACATCATCAATCTGCACAGAATCTGATCAATCTAAATATGTGCATTTTAGACTACAGGCACTTTGAGGCCTAAGGGGGTTGACAGTGTCCCATAAATAAAAAAATAGTGTTTTTTCTTAAAGATAGTGTGGTATTAGTGAGCTCATTTTTTTTTGTTTGCAATTGGTCTTGTATGTCTGTGGCCTGGCCATTCCCAGAGCACCTGATTTTTAATAGTTTAAATAAATCATAAGGCTGATTCTACAAACACATCCCAGTACTTGAGAAACACTACCTTAATATGTACTGGTAATAAAGGTGAATAGTTATCCCAAGGGACCCCACACTGAAGTGTGGGGCTGGTCTCAATGTACAGGTTTAAAAAAAATAAAAAATAAAAGAAACATTTTGGCTTTCTTTCAGATTATATCAGATTACTTTTGCTTACTTGTATCTGGCATGTTCTGTTACTACTGCATAGTCCCTAAAATCCCATGCTGCTATCATCAGATCAGAGAGCAGCATTTGGAAATCAATAGCTTGCATTGCATATTAGAGTTTATATCAGCTCTGATCTTGTGTTTGCGATCCTGCTGTCCTCTCAGGGGGTAAGTATAGTCATAGAGGGCTATAATTAGCTACTGAAGAAAAGCAACATTGGGAAGCATCTAATAAGAGATTATAAAAAGCTTTAACATGCTCTGCAGGCTACTGAATCCCCCATTTGTGCCTGCTGCTCTGATGACATCACACAACTGAGCAGAACTGGTCTGATGCAATCTGTTATACTGCAGTGAACTGAAAGCAAACAAAAATGTTCTTGCACAAAGCATGCGCGTATAGGGTCAGCTCCGCACTAGAGTATCTGGTCCTTTGCGATGACTGTTCACCTTTAAATAAATAAAGTGTGACTTAATGTTTTATGTTACAGCATGGTACTGTAAAGTGTAGTAAAAATACAAAGATTAATATTTTTATTTTACTTTAATTAATATCCAATGCTGAACGTATATTATGCAGTACTATAAGTTATGTTTTTATATGATTACTAATACGACAGAGCATGCAAAATATAATTTATTGCACTTAGTTGACTTCAGTGTTTATTAACACGAATTTTCAATTTTTTGCAAATGTGCTTATGAGTTGTCATGTAATATGAACAAAGTAAATATACTGTATAAGTTTAAATTCTAAACTTTTTTCTGTTTATTTTCATGTTAAAAGTTATAACTATCTTATGAAGAATCAGTTAATAAAATGATATGACATTTTCTGTAAACTTGGTTGCATTACTTAAACTGACAATAGATATAGCACAATTAATTGTTGTTAATCATAACTAGAAAGTGCTATAGCAAGAACTGATCACATTACATATTTTAAACAGATACTAATTAAATTGTCAAAGGGTAACAACAAAATATGACTAACTGTTATGAAATAAACACACTAATTTTGTATAATTTATGCCAAGTGAGAAGGTATGAAGCCTGTGTACTGTCCAGATGGGTCAGGATAGTCTTTTATTCTCCAAACCACACAACTTGGAATAACATTACGATGTCCCTGACTTACTCACTGATAACATCAGAGAACATACTGGTGGTAGGTGTGTGTCTCAATGCATGATTTACATCTGCCTCTTGAGCGAGTGCAAATATTTCACATCTGTACACAACTGCAGTTTGAAGAAGACCAGGGTTAAAAATGTATTGGTCCATTTTCTGGAATAGTAAAAAAAAAAAAAAATACTTATCAGAGCACAGATAATATCTATAAATGTCAGTACTGAGAGAAATCTGAGTGAACGCTGGCCAGATTGCGCACAGAGGGCTGAGGCATCTCACCTTACCTCACGCCACACTGGCAACCCGGGTTTGGGAACTACCTTGGGTCATCAGGGTGCCAGCTGGGGGGGTTGGAGCAGGATTGAGCTGCCTAACGGTGGCTGTCCTCTCCTGGGTGGACGTCCTGCCTCCTGTAGTCCCACCATCACTGGGTGGAGGTCTGGTGGTGGCATTGGAAAAGATGGACCGACTGGTGGGGTGGGGCATCTTGGGTACATGGATGTGCACGTGCCTCCACATGCACGTGTCCATGTCTAAATATGTGGGTGAGCAGGGTGTTAGAGGGGAAAAAAACACATACATAGAGAATAAAAAAAAAAGAACTATGAGTGAACAAGGAAAGGGACATGGGTGTCATCACTGGTGACTCCCATAAAAAGAATGTATTAACCCTTGCTGTGCTGCAGACTGATATAACAGTCCAGAATTATTATGTGCTCTAATTCTGTTGCAGCCTAAGGGTTAAGATTTGTCCTTTTAATAAAATTTGGCTTTTTCAAACTCATAAATCCCTACCTAAATGCAGCCTGAGTCTTTTGATTTTAAAATCGGAATTTGTCTCTCAGAACCCCTTGGATGTAGGTAAACTGAAAATGCACAGCCTGGATGTGAACAAGGCCATTTGACTTTATACATGGAAAGAACAAATGTGCCCAGAAATGATCGGACACAGCTGTTTATCACCTATGGTTAGGTAAAATATAATCAAGCAGGTAAAATGACTGGACAGGATTTTCCAAGCATGGCGCAGGGCTCATGACAAGCCCTGCGCCATGGCACTTGGGTTCTGGCAGTGTGCCAAACCCGTTCACTGCAACTATGCCTGATTTTACAATCTTGGGAGCAGTTGCAAAAGTTTCCACTATTTACAGCAGCTCGCACCACATATCTGGCACAAGCGCCATAAAAAAGGTCCTTGGAATTGCCGCAAAGTAGACTATAAAAAGTTGGTCTTGCTTGCAGCAATTGCTGTGTGGGGTAGAAGATAAAAATTTCCAGTGGGTGAATGCAGCAAGCTCCGTGCGCCGTATATACAGCACACCCTGGGCTTGCGGTATTCACAAGTGTTAGAAAATCCTGCCCACTGTCTTTTGTTTGCTAGTCTATTGTTTACAGTTTTTTGAAAAGGCTGTTGAACAGCCAACTAAATGCGTACCAGCACACTCAACCAAAAATAATTATCAAAATACGTCACTAATGGGTATACTCCTACTGGAGCTGTATTATGATGCTATTAGGCGAATGTACAAAACCTTCATTTCTGTCTTTTTTTGTAGTAAAATTATTTTCCACTGCAGTCATGACCAGCACACCATGGACCCTATGGCTCACCGAGCCCAGTCACCCACCTTCTTTCAGTTCTACCTCTCCTTATTCCTCCCTGACTAACATCCACATGGTGGTGTAACCAGAGGACTGTACCCGCAGTTTCTCCTCTCATCATTTCTTTATGTGAAAGGCATAGCTAATGCGCTCAGGCTGTCCCAGAAGATGGCCTTGGAGACAGCCACAGCATTTTCCTGCAAGATCTGCTTGATTTGATCTTTGATAAAATCCTTACATTTGCCGGCCTGGTGGTGCTGAAGGTTGAGGCACTGGATGCCACCCTGTGGCACACCAGTGACCTGGGTTCAGGAATGAGCCCAGACCTCTGGGGTCGGCAGGGGAGGGAGAGGATTGAGTGTCCGATGGACAGCTCTCTCCTCCCAGGAGGAGAGTGGCACCTGCTCGGTGATTGGTTGGCCTCTGGTGGAAGCTGGAGGCATAGCAAGCACAGGAGCATGTAAGAAGGGTTGGGAGTGGTGGGATCGGCGGAATACTCGATGTCAGGGCGCTGGCCACGTCCTCAGAAAGGAGGAAAATATACCGCTGGAGCACGGGTAGACGGAGCACTGGTACCGACCCTAATGGCGACTGCCTGCCTGACCACTGGGGGACCCAACGAGACATTTAAAATTATCAGGATGTTGGGGTCCCATCCCGCCTGGGGGGTATATCCATGGCTTCATGGGAGAACTCCTGGGGATTCAGGTAAGGCAAGTCGTGGGGTGGTACCTTGGTGTCTCCTGAAGAAGCATAGCTCCGGGGTGAGGAGGCACTAAAATAGAAAGTATAAAAAATTAAAAAAAACGTTCCATTTGGGGAATTGAGAAGGAGTTGTTGAGATGCCACAGTGTGGAGCCCTGAGTAGGACCCCAGCACAAGGTGAGGACCAGAGCTGCATGATCTGATAAAAAAAAAACATGGACTTAATGTTGATGTGTGTTCCACGCCTATGTGCTCAGTGTAGATATGAAATAAATCAATCTAAGTATAAATCATACATGGGCCAGAATAGTGAGTGTATTGGCTTTCCATAGGATAGAGAAAACACCAACAAACATCAGTCCACCACTCTCTTGGATAATGGAGCATCCCATTTTTGCACCCTGGTTTCCCTCAGTGGATAGGAGTTAGTAGTGTCTTGTCTATCAAAATCAGATTATAATAGCTTTCTATCAGAAGAAGCCCTTTTAGTGTTGGAATATAAGTATTAAGTAGAGACTGAACAATGGGGATGTCTACTCTTGGTGGAATGTAGAGGTTAGCGAGGTAATTTTATGTATAGTGAATTTATATAGAGGATATTTGTCTACACAACCAAGATGGAAACAAATGTCAGTTTGCTGTGGTTTAGTTTAGTTTACTTTCTTATTTTTCACCATGACGATTTTATGCACCACTTGTACTATCCCCTTACACTTACCTCCTGGCTCCTTCCCTTCCCCCTCTTCTCCCATCTCCTCCCTCTCACCTACACCACACTACCCTTTTCTCACTAAACACTTCCAAATCTAGCACAGATGGTTTTGGTCCATAAACTTCTCCATCTGATGGTTCCAGTCTTCAATTTCTCCCTCACTCATCTCCTAAATCTCCCCTTCACCCTTTGCAGTGCCCCTCAGTCTTGAAAGTTTGCCAAGGTTCTCCCATCCCTCCACTGCTAAGGAGTGGAGAGGGGGATATGACAAAGACCTTTAAATACCTCATGGGGGTAAATATGGTACAGAAGGGAAGAATTTGTCAGAAAAACAAGATGCTTAAGAACAAGGAGGCATGCTATGAAGCTGGAAGGGGGTAGAGTCAGGAGGGATATGAGGAGGTACTTTTTCATAGAAAGATTGGTGGATTCCTGTAACAGCCTTGCAGTGCAGGAGATCGTTGAGGGGAAAACAATGGTGGTGACTTAAAATGCATGGGATAGGCATAATAGAATCTTATGGAAAAGGAAGGGGGAAGGAGAATAGGCAGGAGCTCAAGTAGGATCTGTGGTAATATTGTAGGTAGGGAAAAATGGGCAGACTTGGTGGTCCAAGCTATCCTTAACTGAGTCATCAAATTCTAGGTTTCTATAGCATGATATAATGTTGCAGTCATGGGTCAAAATGGCTGCCCATCCCTTACTGGGAGATGAGAGCAGCCCATGTGATGCTCGATACACTCCCACCCATCCGATCCCTGGCAAACTGTGCAATTTCACAAACATAGATCAACAACATGACAGGATGTGAGATGTGTAATGCCTTGTACTGTACGTAGACACCAATGGGTTGGCTATTTATTTTTTTCAGGATTTTTTTTTTAATTTTTAATTTCTGTTTTAACTCTATTAATTTTTTTGAAGGTCCAAACTAAATTTGCATCAATATCAAAGTCTTATTACAAGACACAAGTCTCCAAGCCATACATATATTCATGATGAAACCATTTAAACATATTGTTACAGTTAAAGTTTCCATGCGTGCAGCATGTCGTCTTTTTTTTCCATTATAAGATTTTTCTTTTCTTTTCCAAGTTATAAACATTTACAATACATAAATAACTGTTGACACACTCTATAACAATGGCCCAGATATTCAAACTGCGCTCAAAACTAAGCGTAACAGCAGGAACAAGCACAAACCAGTTGCAGAATACGTAACAGAGTGCGATATTCAAACATGGAGCAGAGCAAATTGCGCAAGCAACCAACGTCTGAATATCACACATACTGCGCCATCGCGCAACCAGGAAGGAGAAGCTGAGCCAAAATGCTGCGCTATGGAGCAAGCAGGGAAGCTCAGCTGAGCATTCCAGAGCTGCCATAGCGCAAGCACAGCCCTCCCCCAGAGCAATGGAACTGCACATCCAGGGAGGCAGGCTGGGGCCCACCACCAGCCATGCCACACATGGGCACAGGAACACACTGCAGAACCCACACCACACCTGCACACCCCAAGCACAGCATCACTAGGGGTGGGACGGATGATCCACGTGCCCATGGGGACAAGCCAACAAAGCATAGCAGAGCCATGACACCCCAGCACAACCACTGGCAGGCAGAGAGTGCCACACACAGGGGGTTGACAACCACAGTGCACATCAGCCCCCCGTACGCACAGCACACCCTGCACCGTGACCCCAAGACACCACCATGTGCAGTGACTGGCACTGCAGAAAACACCATGCATCTCCCTGACACACGCCAACCCCATGCTGCAGAAGCACACAAGCCAGACCCACCCGGGCACCCAGCAGTGGGTGGCAGCAGCAAGGCAAGACCAACAGAAAGTCAATGCCATGCTGGTGATACCTCCCCATGCACACACACGCGCACACACACACCTATACCCAGGACCATACCACCCCAGATGGCTTGTACACCACTGCAACTAAGCAACCATAGCCAGCTGCAAGTCAGAGACCAACACAGTATTCATAACAAAATATAAATGTGTATTATAACAATGTGTAAATTATAAAATCAACATCAAACAACTATTTACAAGCGGGGGGTTGGGGTACATGGTAGGGGTGGGCAAGGGGTAGGGATTACAAACTTGGAGAGGAAGGCAGGGTGGTAGGGATGGGAGAAGTGGGAAGGTAGGAACAAGTTATGGTCCCGCTGGCGCCCATCTCCTGGCTGGTGTTGGCCCATCCCATGCCGCCTCCTCGAAGGCCATGCCTGTGGATGGACTGCAGGATGGTGTGGTTGTCCTCCAGCAGCTGTCTCAGGCTCTGGACATCCCTCCCAATCGCGCCGGAGAACCTCGAGGCCTAGGAAAATGGGAACACAGTCAATGGCTGTGACTGACCACAACCCTGAACACCACCCAACCTGCAAGCCATATAGCCCAATGTCCGCACCTGTGATGGCGTACACCCACCCACAGTGAACATGCACATGGCCATCACAAACAAGGCGGCACCAGCTATTCGCTATACTGCCCACACACACTGCCCACGTCCATCACAGTACAAACAAGGCTGGCAAGTGGCGTGGGCAACGTGGTGCGATGCCAGTGACACAGCTATGTGCCCAGTGCATGCCTGGACCACCAGTGATGCATACACAGATGTGCTGTGATACTGCACAGTGATGCATGTCACCTGTGTCGTGCCTACATACATAGATACATAGACAGTGTTGTCAGATAAGGGCCTATGGCAAACCCAGTCTGTCCATATGAGCTTGTAAGTTCACCTTGTTTCCCTAGAAGTCTGTTGCCCCTTACCCCTGATCTCCAGAATTCCTTCATGTCTGTCCCCTGCAGTCTGAAATCCCATGATTGTGTCAGCCCCCACCACTTCCTCTGGCAGGGTGTTCCACTTGTCCACCACCCGCTCTGTGAAGACAGTCCATCACCATGTGTCCTCTGAATCGTCCTCCTCCAACTTCATCCCATGCACTCTAGTCCTGGAACATCATTTGCACTTCAAAAGTGTGTCCTGCACCTGATCCCCTGTAAGATACCTGTATGTCTCCATCATATCCCCTCTCCCCCTCCCTCCAGGGAGTACATGTTCAGTTCCTTCAACCTGTCGTCATATGGGACCCGTGATGCAAGCCATGCACCATCTTTGGTGCCCTCCTCTGAACCTTCCTGGCCACTCTCGTCCTTACATGAGGTATGGTCTCAGAGATGTACACTGTACTCCAGGTGGGGCCTCACTAGTGTCTTGTATAGTGGAATCAAGACCTCCCCTTTCCTGCATGGTTGCATTGTGCAGGGTTAGTGGACTCCCCAGCATGCAATAGCATCCATGAAGTCCTGATACTCACACTGCTCAAGCAGCTCTGTCTGCCGCTGTTGCCCCTGCTGCTGTTGCTGCAGCTGCTGCTGCTGCTATCTGGGGGGTGACTCCTGCTGCCACCGGGGCCCTGGCACGCCCTCCTCATCCTGGCCCTGCATCCTCAGATCCCGGCCTGTGGGAGACATATGTTGAG
Source organism: Neoceratodus forsteri (assembly GCA_016271365.2). NCBI lineage: Eukaryota > Metazoa > Chordata > Ceratodontiformes > Ceratodontidae > Neoceratodus > Neoceratodus forsteri. The sequence goes on from CM057452.1 coordinate 1,466,393,605, forward strand.
ACAAACATCAGTGTGACTCAAAAGCAGAGTGCCCCCTGCCCCAGTGACAGTGCCTGCCCACACAGCCATAACCATCCATCGCACAGCTGCACACACTGACACAGCCAACCGTGTCCGAGCTGGCACCTATGCACAGCCACCCAAGCACACACACACCCCTACAGAGAATATAGGTGCATAGATGGTACACTCACCTGGTCTAGGCACCACGCCCTGCCTGGCACGGTCCCGCAGTCTGGCCAACATGTCCGGCTCCCTCCGGTGGAGGTCACTGTACCAGTGCTGGCACTGCTCAGCAGACCGGCCCCATCCAGTGACCCCCACCAGGTCAGTGGCCACTTGCTGCCACATGTGGGTCCTAGGCATGGTGAGGGGGGCCTCACCATAGAGTGCCTCACAGTGGGGCTCCACCAGGGCCACCAGGTTGGCCACCTCCAGTGGGCTCCAACTCACTGCCTCTCCCAGCCATCTCAGCCAGTTTACAGCAGGCAATATGGCTCCGCTGCACTGGAACCCCACGTGGAGATGTTGCGCAATAGACCACCACAGGCTCCAATTGTGCTGTTCGAACAGCGCCGTCACTTCACATAAGCGCTGTCACCAGACAGCGCAATAGGGACTACACACATGGCATGCGAAACACGCCCGGGGCAAAGGCATACACAAGGTCACGGCAATGGCCTTGAGGCTCGCTGGCGCCATCGGACGTATAGGCATCCTGCGCGACTGCCAAGCTGCGTACCAGTGCCACAGTGGACCATTGCGCAGTAGTGCCACAGCGCCATATAGTGCCCAGTGCTGTAGCGCCACTGGCACAATGGTGGCCATGGCCTGAATTGCCTATCGCGCTCAGCAGGTCTGCAGCGCGATAGACGCATGCGTAAGCTGTCTGGGCATGCGCACTGCAGTGTAGCATGCAGGCACAAACCTGCGCCATTGGCTCAGCCGGCCCTTCCGTATTGCGCAAGCGCAAATCCGTGATATTCAGCCGACATATGCAAATCATTCGATCAGCCATTCAAAGGCGCAGTGGCGCGATTAGCATGTCATTAAAGTTGCGCCACACCTCATTTGCATGTGTTGCACTATAAAAACGTGACAGTGGGTTGTGCTGCCCAGATTCGGTTACTGCAGGTAAGAGGTGGGTTACATGCTGTGTGATGCTCAGGACAATGCTCATGGGTAAGGGTGCCGGAGGATGATAAAGGCTGAGGGGGTTGAGCATGAAAAGGGCACTTAGAAAGGGACAAAGGGCACCCTTTCTATCAGTATCTGCCATAAGGAGAGGAAACGTGGGGGGCTTCCGCCCCCCCCGGGCCGGCACCTATGCTCATGGGGAAATGCCTCGACTGCACAGTGACAGGTGTCCACTTCCACCCATACAGATCACCATGACTGACCAGAGCCAAGCTGAGGGTGAGGACGGCGGGCATGGAGGAGGCCGAACTTCACAGCGGCAGAGGCGAGGCCCTCTTCAGGCCTACCTGGAGGATGAGCCACTATTGAGTGGACAGAGAGCACCCCCTCAGGGCGGTGCAGCTGCATGGGAGGGAGTAGCTTGGGCCGTCATCCTGCACAGAAGCCACCAGCGCTCCGTGCAGGAATGCAAGAAGAAGATGGGACTGACCGCAGGAGGCTGAAGGAGAAGGTGGCAGCCTTCAGGGCGGCACGTGCTGGCACTGGTGGGGGCCTGCCAGTGGTGTTGCAGCTGACCCCAACGGAGGAGACACTGGTCACGGCCATGCAGCTGAGTGCCATTGCGGACATACCAGGCGGAGGATTCCAGACAGGTGGAAGCCCATCACTGCACGGTATGACATGGTGGTGGTGTTGGGGAAGGGGCTGTTGTTCACAAACACTCACATGTACTCTCTTTCTGTTACAGATCCTGTTCGTCTTCAGGAGACGGTGGTGGTGGTGGGTCCAGACAGTGATGCAGACCTGCTGGATGTGGAGGAGGGACCATCCACCTCCGCCACCAGCCAGCAGGCACGAGCAGCATGCATGCTGGGCCAACAACTCTGGTGTCAGTGATATGGGTGTGGGGGTGCACAGCCTGTGTCTCAGCAGTCCGGCATGCAGGTATGCCAGCATGCTGTGCCTATGGCAGTGGCACCACCTGCACATTGATGATAGCAGGCCTGCAATGGGCAGTGATAGTGTGTGTCCATGGCGGACACATGGCAGGCCAGCACGTGCCCCTGGGCCTTCCTGGTTCACACCTGTGTACCAGCATGCTGGCACAGTCCCAGGCTGTGCCTGTCAGCACCAGTGGGCAGCACTGGTGGCTGTGCTGGCGTCCGGCACTGTTGCCAGCACGGAGGTGGAACAGGTGGACCTGGGGTTCAGCAGTTGGAGGGCCGGCAGCAGCAGTCGAACACCAGGTCTGGGGGTACAGTGTCAAGCAGTGGCACATGTCCACCGCCCTTTGATCCGCCCATACCTGGTCCTGGCGAACAGCGCCCACCCTCAAGGGGTGCTGTGCACCAGGACGATCCACCTCTGGGGTCACGATGCCATTGGGGCACAGTACCCATTGGGCAGCACACACCCACCTGCTGCAGGAATCTGTACACAGCTGCAGGGGTGGGTTGCAGGTCCGTGGAGGCACTGTCTGTGTCCGTGGAGGCGGCACAGCAGGGAATGTGCTGAGGACCGAGCTGAGCTGAACCGCCTGCGGATGGATGTGACCGCCGCCATTGACAAGCTGACCCAGGCAGTGGTCTCTGTCGCTGGCGCGTGGGCACACTGTCAGGTGCCCTGTACCGCACACCCCACACAGTGCGCTCTCCACTCCCCGTTCCTGGCGTCGTGCGACACCAGGCCTGTCGACGCTGGGTTCTGCTGTGGGCATCCCGAGCACCCCTGGTGCATGTTTGTTCGGCATGATGCAGACCCCTGTGCGGGCAAGGTCGCGTTCGCACAGTGGGACCCCTGGTGGTGCAACAGCGCCACCCCATGTGGCCCCTGCTCAGCCTGCCAGTGCTGCTGGGCCATGGCGGGGCCACCCACGCATCCGTGGTGGCTGTGGGACAGTGCTACATGACTGAGCTGTCTCCCAGTGCGGGCCGTGTCTGGTGCTGCCCTGTGTGCAATGTGTGTCATGGTGGGCAGTGCACTGCTGGGTGCTCTGCTCACCACGCTGACACACGGACCACCTACACCTCCCAACTGCTTTCCACAGGTGCGTGTGCATGATGATGCCTGAATTGCACTGTACACCAAGGTGCAAGGGTGCCCAGGTCCAGACGCACGTCGTGGACAGTACAGGTGGTGGGGTGGTCGGTGGTGCTGTGTGTTGGCAATGTCATTTCCGCAGTGCTGTGCTTCTGCCCATGTACGCTGCCTGGTGTGTGTGTGTCCATATGAGTGCTCACCCCTCCCGATGGTGTGTTGGTATGCCTGGAACCTTCAACTCCTGACCTTCATGCACGGTGTGTTCCCCTGTGAGCCTGTGGTTTGCGCATGGACAGTGTTGCCTGCACATGTCCCCTTGACTTACCTGTGTTGGGCGTGGTGCTCTTCTGCAATGGTGTCCCAGTGCAGCTGGGCCTGCCGGTCATTTGGGGTCCCTCCATCTTGGGGGCTGCTCATCACCAACATCACTGGCGCCACTGGCGTCCCCCATCGCTGTCCCCTCTTGACCTGCAGCTATCCCATGGTCTTTGGCCATGTTGTGCAGAGATGCAACAGGCAGGAATATCCCACAGGCCTTTTGGGGGCTGTACTGTGGGGCACGCCCGGAGGTGTCTAGGCATCGGAAGCGTGCCTTGGGCATTCCAAACACCTGCTCTATGATGTTACGTGTTGCGGCATGTGCCTCATTGAAGCATAGCTGCGCTGGGGTCGTGGTGCGCCGGTATGGTGTGAGCAGCCAGGGATGGAGTGGGTATCCACAGTCACCTATGTGGAGATAGTGGAGAGCAGTGTCATGTCAGGTCCATATTGCCCATATCCTTGTGTGCCACTACCATGGCACCTGTGTCATTCCCACCCTTGCCCAGAGTTTGCATTCCATACATGTGTACTCACCCACTAGATGACCCGTGGGGATGTCCCCACTCTCAAATCGATGGCACAGTGCAGACTGGTGCCATATGAAGGCATCATGTGCTCCGCCAGGGTGTGTGGCACAGACATTGATAATGCGCCCAGTGGCATCACACACCACCTGGCAGTTGACACTGGAAAACCCCTTTTGGGTCTGATATGCCTGGCCGTCGGGGCCAGGTGGCGTGCGAATGGCCACATGGGTGCAGTCTATGGCCCCTAGCACGCCAGGCATACATGCTACCCTGTGGAACTCCTGCATGTTGCTATGCGGCTCTGCCCGCGGTGCTGGGGAAATGGATGTACTCCGCGGCATGAGGCAGCAGTGCGCTGAGGAATGGGTGAGGATGCATGACGTGGCCGACTGTGTAATGCCTGAGGTGTCCCTGTCAGCCTCTGGAAGGTGCCGTGGTGAGCAGGCACATGCAGGCTGTCACCTTGGTCTCCACCGACAGGCGTGACTCCGTCATGAGGGTGCCTGCATCATCACTGCACAGCTCACAGAGCCGTCTCAGTATTGCCCTGTTCCAGGCGGTGCAGGGCAGCGATCTCCGACGTCTGTGTACAGCTCGAAGCTGAGGCGAGCGCAGATACCGCCTGTCGGGGCATACTGCCGACGGGCCTCTGCCGCGCCACCCCCTGCAGCATGGTGTCTCACCCCCTCATTACAGCTTCCATGTGGAAGCTGGCACTGTCCATCTCCTGGCTTCTGCCCCCTGGCTGCTGTTCCTGTGTTACCACCGCTGCCCCCACTGCTGCTTCCACTGCACCAGGCACCCCGCTGGCCTCTCTGTCCTCCTGGACCCACTGTCCCTGTCTGCCCTTCCAGCTTCTGTCTCTCTCTCTATCTCTGTCTCTCTCCCCCAGTTTCGCGGCCTGCTTGGGTTCTTGCGGCTTCCTTGAGCCTTTGGCTGGCTCAATTCAGCTGCCCCAACTTCGGCTGAGCCACTTCTTCGCATTGCGCAAGTGTTGAATATCGCATTGCGCCACTTTATGCATGGACCCGCCCCCTTCAGTTGCGCATGCCTTCATTTCCATTGCGCTGTTGCTCAGCATGTTTTCAGTGGCGCAACTGGCCCCTTCTGAACATCGCAGAATGGCGCATTTTTGGAGTTGTGCATATGCAACCCTGTTGCGCATGGCGCAACCCTTTTGAATATCTGGGCCAATGTCTACATCTCAATTATTCCAACACTGAGGCTTAGAGGAGTTATATTTCTTACCACAATAACTAAAATATGTACAATAAATCTAGCAACGCCTTTAAGACAGTTACTCAAAGAATTAAGCTTAAGAGCAGAGTGCCGTAAATTAAGTGTTTTGTCCTCTGAAGTGGCTCAAGACTACTATTCCAGTGAGGCAGTGATCCATTATTGAAGGCTCACTAACTAAAGTAAGAGTTCTAAAAAGGGTAACCATATTTTTACATAGACATCAATTGTTTCTTGTGATAGATAGTAAATTATTTTATTATTGGAGACAAACTCCATTTGGTTATATGATTCTTCCATTGTAGGTGTCTGGGAGTCTTTCCAATGCCTTAGTATAGCACGCTTAACATGTAGGGATGCATGCCCAATCAGAATTTTTTGATGCAATGTTAAGTTCATACCTTCAGGAAATATTCCAAGAATAAATATTTCTGGGGACACTGGGATTACTTCTCCTATATTTTTGTTCATAGTTTACCTACTTCTGCCCATAAGTCTTAATTTTGGACAGAACCACAGCATATGAGACAAACTGGCATGAGTGGCATTACATTTCCAACATTCTGCACATTGTGCATACCCCAATATTACCAACTTATTTGGGACTTAAATAGTATCTATGTAGAATTTTGAATTGAATGAGCCTACCTTGAAGCTCTTTAAAAGTTCTGTTGGTTATTTCCCAGGTTGACTCCCAATCCTCCAGTGTTAATTCAAGGATAGCTCTTCCTCCCAGTCTTCTTTAGCCTTGTTGGTTAGACAAGGAGACCCAATAGAATCAGTTAGAAGTTTATATGCAAGGCTGATGCCTTTCTTTAGGAACCTCATTTAATTAACTGCCTTCACTCTTTATTTACAGGCAGAACATACCCTTCTGTGAGAGTTGTTTCCCGTAGTGCCTTTCTTAAACATAAATAGTACTGGCAGTGCATTTGGGAGATATTGAACTTTTCCCTGATTTCTTTAAATGAGAGTAGTACTCCTGACTTCTCATCCATCAACTGATTAACTTTAGAAATGCCTGCCCTAAGCCAATCCATATTTGGAAACTTCTTTCCTCCATATACAAATTCAGGGTTATCCGATAATGCCATGAATGACAAAATAATTTTCCCCTTGTTAACAATTTTATTGACCTTTTTAAAGGTGATAATAGAGCCTCTGATGCAAGGATTATCTCTGATCTGCGGTGGCAGATGGAGAAACATGTAGTCTGTAAGAGTGTGGGGGCCAAAGAGGTGTTCTTCTATATGCACCCATGGCAGACAGATTTGTGTTGTATTATCTGATAGATCCCTATGATTCAAAGTTTGTTAAACCCATTATACCCATTAGCGCCATATGACATCAGAACCATCCATTGCTTAACCTGACCCAAAATGGCAGCATCAGATAGAATGAGTTATATATAACTGCCAATCAGTATCTTTCCACCAAGGTATGTTGAAGCCACCAACACATTTGTCATGCCTTAGTTTGTTTATGCTTAACCTTGGGGGTTTCGTTCCTCAAAGAAATGTCCTAATAATCCTCTCTATATGTTTAAAGGTTTTAGAGCTGAGGAGGATAGACAGATTTTGAAATAAATAAAATAATCTGGGGGGCAACGTTCATTTTAATAGTGTTTATTTTCACCAAAGGGATAGGTTAAGTTTTTCCCATCTTTCTAGATCTATTTCTATGAGTGTCAATAAAGGTTTATAGTTAACCTGTACGAGTTTACTTATGTCAGTTGTGATCTGAAGATCTAGGTAAGTGATACATGGCTTAAACCAGTCTAAGCACATTGTATCGCATAATTGCCCTCAGTGAATTCAGATAAATTACTATGTAAGACCTGAGTCTTGCTCCAGTTAATTTTAGACCCAAAATGTCTTCAGACTTTAGAAGAACTGCCGAATATTAAGATAGGACTGGACCAGGGCTAACAGTCAACAGCAGGTCATCTGTGAAAGCAAATGTTTTGTGTTCATCTTTACCAGCTTTTATACCCTTAATGCCTGGATGTTTTTATTACTCTTATAAGGGATCAAAGGCTAAAATAAAGAGGTAGTGGAAAGGGACATCCTTGCCTAGTTCTGCAGGCCAACTCTATCTGTGAGGATAAAATTCCATTAGTTATCACTGTAGTTGTGGGTTCATCATACAGCATTGAGATCCACGAGGAGAAACTCTCACCAAAGCCAGTATTCAGCAAGCATTTTAAACATGTAGGACCAGCTGATTGAATCGAAAGCCTTTAGCATATCAAGGACAGTCCTGCCATGGGCTCTTTTTATGTTTTGACCACATTAAGTTGATCAATTGATGAATGCAGTCAGCCCATGACCTAATTTTAATAAAGCCAACCTGTTCCATGCCAATTAGTTTAGTAATGATATTTTGTATTCTATTTGCCAATATCTTTGCTAAAATGTTATAATTGTGTTTATGAGTGAAATAGGTCTATAACTGGTACATTCAAAAGGATCTTTCCCCTGCTTCTTAATTAATGCAAGGAATGCTTGCTTCATGATTACGGTAGTGTTTTTTGTTTTTTAGCTTCTATAAGTGTTTGATGAATTTGGGAGCCTAGCGTGGCACTTAATTTAACATAGAATTCCCCAGGGAATCCATCTGGTCCTGGAGTTTTACCCAAGGGTAAATCTTGTATGGCCTGCTGAACCTCTGAAAGAGTTAAATCACTTTCCAACATATTTTTCTCCTGGGGTGTTAGTTTAGTAAGGGTGATATTGTTGAAAAAACTCTCTACATCTTCTTCTTCATTATTCCCTTTGTCAGTATAGATTTTACTGTAGAACTCCTGAAAGACTGTGTTAATATCTTTGTTACTGGTAAGGATCTGATCTTTCTTAGTTTTAATTGCTGGAATCAGGTTTTGTTGCTGGTTTTTCTTTTAGCTTCCGTGCTAGTAATCTGCCCACCTTATCTCCCGCTTCCCAATATTTTTGTCTGGTCCTAAATAATGCATACTCTGCTTTCTATGATAGGATGGTATTTATTCCCCAATTTTTGACTATAATCTTGTGCAAGATTACTAGATTTGGGGTCATTGTATTTGTTGATTGTCGCTCCAGGCTCTCTAGTTCCTTTTCTTTATCTCTAAGTAATTTCTCCCTGTCTTTTTATCTTTTAGAACAAAAACTTATCCTCCCCCTTATACGTGCTTTATATGCGTCCCATAAACATGCCTGCAATACTTAACCATTGTCATTAATCTCAAAAAAGTCCACAGACTGTGCTGTAACCCATTCAGTGAATTCCTTTTTTTTTAAGCAAGCTAGAATTCATCTTCCATCTATGACTTGTTTCCCCAGTCAAACATAACATTAGATCTAACCCTATCAGGGCATGGTCAGAGATCATAATAGTGTTGAGTTTTGCTTTCATCATGGAGGTAAGCATTTCTTTAGATACCAAAATATAGTTTATCCTACTATATGGGTTGTGTCTGGTCAAGAAGAATGAGTAGTCCCTGTCTGTGGGATGTACAATTCTCCACGAGTCTATAAATCCTGTCTCCTTTATCAGCCTCTTGAAAGCTAGCATCAATTTTGTATTTAATTGCACCAAACTGGTAGAAGATCTATCTAGAACTGGGTCTAGATTTCATTGAAATCCCCAGCTACAATAAACTTATAATCAGTAACGTTATAGTTCTGGCGTAAGGTTGTTAAATGTGTCTCTGCCTTCATTTGGAGCATAAACATTACAAAAAGCAATTTTATGTCCATCAATAGTCCCTGCCAATATTTAGTATCTTCCATTTGTGTCTGTTAGATGTACACGTTTGCAGAAGTTAATCCCCCTATGAATAAGGATAGAGGTACCTTTCTTTTTAGAGTAGAAGACACTTTCTGCCTGTCCTACTGATGCTGTTTGGAGTTTATCTGCCTCTAGCCAGTTTAGGTGGGTTTCTTGTAGGAATGCAATGTCTGCTCTCTTTTTTCAAACACATCAGCACTTTTTTCTTTTTATTGGAAGCCCAGTCCTTTGACATTCCATGAAGTAATCTTATACTGGCTCATTTTTACGCACTAGTGCTCATTAAGCAGTATGCAGTTGTCAGTACTGATTTAAGCTGTTAAGTAAGCATGCACAGATCTTGAATGAAGACTATAACTCCAACTCTTATGACTATTACTTATATGAAAGACAAATAGTTCAAATGGCTAGTAAAACATTAAAAAACTTTGTCTACTCTGAGCTATAATTCCTAAATACTGTAGTATGCTTATTTTAAAATCTGACTCTATCTGATCATCTGCAAGTTATTATTTGGCTACTTAAATAAAATAAAATTACAGGTAACTACTATACAATATTGTATACATGTGCCTAAACAATTTTTCAAAAGTTATGGCAATAAAGACAATTGCTATAAACGTTAAACACACTCAAATATTGTACTATAATTTCATGAAAGCCAAAAGGGCACAGAGAACCAGTAGTTAGATTTTGGTCTACTGTGCAACCAGAGTTAGTAACCATGCCCAAGTCCAAGGGTTCTACTAGCTGGTCAGCATGGCGTTAGCGCCTTTCCCCTGTAGTCTCAGTAGTAAGTTGCTCTATGCTCAAGTTTCAGTCGGCTATAGTGAGCAGATAGCAACATATCTATAAAGGTATCATCAGCAGTGAAGTAATAATTTGCAGATCTCTATATGTATAAGGAGTAAGAAGATAAAGGATGAGATAATATAGAGACTTAATAGTTGTTGCAGCATGGACAAAGAAAAGTGACAGAGAGAGAAAGAGAGAGAAAGAGAGAGAGAGAATTGTAACAAGAGTAAAAGTGTGTGATCTGCCTCCCTCCCCTCCATTGTCCCATCCATTGTGTGAGATATACTGTCCATTTGTTCCATTTTAAGGCTATACAGTGAAAACTACCCACTTCCTTTGGGGAGTAGCCTTTAATACAGCAGAGCAAAATTACATCAAGTACTAAGGACACACTAAGCATCTTCTCAGCCTGATATACTCTCCTTTATGTGCAGTATTCACACTCCCTGAAGAGCATCAGTCTCACTAAGCCTCTTTAAAATTAATTGTACTTGGGGACCATTGCTTGGTTGTCATCACTGCCTGGGGAGGATGGGACAGACCTTACTAGAAGAGAGCTATGAGCTGCTAAGTAACTTAATAGCAAAAGAAAAGCATTTAGAGTAAGTAATATTATACAAAGGAATCAGAGAAACCTCACATCACTCTGCTGATACAAAATAAAAAATGCTGGCCCATCTGTGCAGTGGTTGGATTCCGCTTGAGATCGCCGGCAACCGGGTTTGGGATGGACCCAGGATGCTGGAGGGCCAGCCAGGGAGAAGGACAGAGCATCCTATGGACTGCGCTCCTTCTCTGGGCGGAGGGTGGGAGAGTGCCTGGCATGGATGGACCCCAGGCGGAGGCTGGGGGTCGTGCAGCTACTGGCACTTGCATGCACAGGGGGCAGGGCAGACGCAGGGCATCATTGCATATCCTCACACTCCCTAGAAAACCAGGAAAAAGGACAGCTATCAGCTGCCCTTGATGAAGCCCACCACAGCTTCAATTAGCCCCCAAGGTTGACCCTTGACCTATCTGGATGTCTGCAGTGTTATGAGGGGCACCAGCAGCCCACTGTGGGGGAAAGCCATGGGGTATTGAGTTGTAGCCGGTGGGGGGTGTGTGGAAGTCCATGAGTCCATGACCGGGCTGAGGCGCCCGGTGGCTGGGAGCTCAGAGGGGGTATAAAGAAGATAATAAATAAATAAATATAAAAAAAAAGGAAGTATTAGTTCTAAGCACAGCCGTAAATAATGCTGCACTCCAGGCAACCACAGCCATTCGCTAGTAATTTCTGTGACTTGTCAAACACCATTAAAGGCTGCATTGTAACTCAGGACAACTCAATAAATGCACTACATGCTTAGAGTACCCAGTGAGCAGATTTCATTGAGGCTATGCCTTTCTGCCAACCTGTAAGTCATGTTTTTTCTTTCTTGCTACTTTATCCCAAAAGCCTGCAATATCTCCTTTTATCTACTCTGCATCACACGGAAGTCCATTGGGGAGGAAGCGTGTTTTGTGTAAGGACGGGTTATTTTCATATCTTGGTGTTCCTCTGGAACTGACTGATTGCAATCTAGATGCAAGTTCTCCTGTGGGACAATATTGCTGGTCATACTCAGATCTATTGTGTCCATTTCCTGCCTCATTTCTGAATCTGGAGAGCCTCTGCTGGAAGTAACGTAGGCACTTTCTCTACTTCTCCCTCTTTTTTTTGGATTTCCAAGTGATTGCACTGGCCATGGAATATTGGAAGAGCGAGATGTTTGCCTGGGTTTTCTCTGTATTTCTGTGCTCAGGAATGTTCTACAGCACCATGCACAGCTTCAGCATACAGGTGAGGGGGTTTTAGTTTGGTGAAGTTGCTTGAGAGGGCCTGCAGCTTGTTCCTCAGGCAAGCGGGATCTGTAACTCGGCGCTGGTTAGATGTTATGTAAAGGCTTGAGCTGAGTCTTTCAGAGTCAAACTGGTCACACGAATCTTTGGAAATCTGCGTTTAGCTCTCCTTGAAGAGTCCCCTGAGAGGTGTCTCTTTGTATTTTTGTATAAAAAGCCAAACGTCATTAACCCACATACATTTAATAACTGACTCTATCCCTTCCATTCTGTATCATTAGTGTAGCTGGGTATTTAAAGAAGTACTGTAAGCCAAGATCTCTAAGCTGATTTTTCACTGTAATAAAACTCTTTTCTCCAAACCACAATGCCTGAAGAAAAATCCTGAAATATTAAGATGCGGTTGCCTCGCCAATACAAAATTACCTTTCTCTAGAGAGCCTCATAATTTCTTCTTCCACTGAAAACCTCAGGAAGTACACAATTATAGGTCTGGGTTTCTGGTTAGTTAGCTTCAGTCCCAAAGACCTATGTGCCCCTTTCAATTTCAAGTGCTCATGGCTATTGATGCCCCAATAAGTCTGGTAGAAACCCTTGTAAAAAATGCTAAAATGCTGGGACCTTCAGCTCCTTCAGGGACCCCTATAAGTAGTATGCTATTTCTTCTACCTCTATTCTTGAGGTCATCAACTTTCTGAATTTAAAAATGAATTTGCTCTGACTGTCTGCTTAGCAATTCCAGGTATCCTACTATACTGGTCAACTCTGATATTTTTTTGTCATTAACTCCTATGTATTTACACATGTCCTCATTCTGCTTAGACAGTGTAGTGATCGTTGATTTTACCTCAGCTAGGTCTGTTTGAATTCCAGCAAGCATCTGTGTTATTATTGAGATGCCATCTTTTTTGCGATATTGCCATAAGATGTGTCATACTTTCCATCGCTACCACGAAGTCTCCTGGTGATCACAGGGCGTGGGGCCTCCCGTTCAGCTTTTTCTAGTTATGAATGAGCTGTTGTATTTTTTTAATAAATTACTACTTCCCAGCATCTCTTAGGTGCTAAAAAGATCTTAGAACAATCCACTTATATTCTGATTAAACATTCTAGGTTCCATTTGTTAAAATATTTAAAAATAGAGCCTGAATCACTATAAAATGGGGAATGATCACCACTATGCTCACTCGAGTACGACCATTCCATTTAAACAGTGGCCATCTTCAACAATAACATTATCACAAATGCCAGGTGTGCATGATACTGGACATCGATGCCTCTTTTGTCTGTGCAATAATCCATCAGCTATGGATACATATGGCAAGGTGTGCAGAACTTCTGCATCCTGTGTAGAGATGTGATCAAATGTTTCTTCACATCCACGATGACTTTGTGCTCTTGAAAGTCTGTTTGATACACCTCCTTTATATCAACTTCTGCCACGATGTATCAGCAGAATTTCAAAGTGATTGGAACAGAGACATAATAATTTGAAAACAATAGTAAGTAAGAATAGACATATACAATTAAGCAGGAAATGACCATTGGTTAATCTAGCTTGCCCATAACTATTTCACATATTGGCCAAGAAAATCAAAGGGTTGCACCAGCGCAACCCCAGAATGTCCAGGGCAATATTTAAAAGGGGGAATTGCACAGCGCAATTCCCGATGTGAGGGTGCAAAGATAATGTACAGCACATCTCCAGGGTCATGCCCATGATCTGTGGCACATCCCACTATTCAGCCCGGATTGTGGCACATATGCTGGCACAACAAGTTGTGCCACATACCTGGGCTCAAAGTTGAGCCTGTAAAAATGGCTCAAGTGCTAGCATCCCACAGGTAGGCCACTGTAGTGCAGTGTGCAACACAGCAGCTGCCAGCTGTGGGTTCCAACCCCCCTCACCATGCACAAGCACACACAATAGTCCCTGGTAGTCTAGGGGTACCCCTTCCCCATCCCGTAACCCTGATCACCCATAATAACATATATTCACTATCGCTGGTGATCCACTGGTTCCCTCCTCCCCATCCCAGAACACCGATCACCCGACATAGTGTTTCTAAATACCCTGGTAGTCTAGTGGTACCCCCAATCCCCCACCCACACAGGATTCCCAGCCCACCCAGCTCCCCCAGTCATCATTGGGCAGCATACCGACCCGCATACCTCCGTGGCTGCCCACCGAATGACAGCTTACAGTATGTGCTGCAAGCTCATTGGTCCACACTGTGGACCAATGGGCTTGTGGTGCATACTGTAATAGTCATTCACAACTTTTGGAGGGGGTACTACTGCAGTCTCTGGTACAGGGACCACATGCTGTGCAGGGCGCTAGGTTCATTTCACTGGCCAGCCCTGCACAACACATGCAAATGGGGTCTTAATGACATGCATATGGCCCCATTTGCGCCTTGCATGCATTATGACCCAATTTGCATATTGATGTCTGAATATCAGGAATTTGCACATGGTGTGTCTCTGATGTGCTGGTGCATTTCCCATTCCTGGCATTCAGACCTGTCTGGGGGGATGTGCTGGTGCATTGTATTTGCGCAGCACGCATTATGTGACATATTCATATAAGCTGCACCATGGCACATCTCTTTTGAATATATCCCTTAGTTGCTCCAGTGCAACCCAGTTGTGCTGCACCACCACCTGTGCCATTGCCAGGCACAATTCTGAATATCGTAAAGTTCCATAAGGCTTTTACTTGGTTTTCAAATTTGAGTTATAGGAGTCATGCATCCAGATTGATCAAAATTTGTTTGTACTCATGTGATTTAGACAACTTAACAAATTTATATGGAAAATTTCTATTTTCAACTGCTGCCTACTAATTTATAAATGAGACATAACCAGTTATCAGATTAGTAGTATGTGGATCATCCTATAGGAAAGGTGATGTTGCCCGAGGTACAGCAGAGTGTCCTGTTACCTAAATGTGTTCAGTTAGCTAACTATTTGTTTATTACAATCTTGGATAATACCTTTTGAGCTAAAAGCTCTTTACATAGCTCCACGTCACGTACAGTACAAAACAATTTGAAAAATGAGAACAGTTACACAGAGAGGTATAGTTAATACTGGATAAACAACAGGATACGTAGAACATAATAGCACATCTAGTGAAGTATAAACATGGCAATGATGGGTTACAATATACATAGCGGATCCAGTGCAGGGAGAGTAGTAAGAAGAATAAACATTTGAAAGTTAAGTGTTCAGGGGAACAGGGTCCGATTGTCATATAGGAGTAAGCGTAAGTGGGCACCAGAGGACCAAGATATCCGGTTCAGAAAGATAGAGAGAAAGCGGCAGAGAGAGAGACAGAGAGAGCGGGAGGGGAGGAGGTGGATTGAGCGGAGGCAGACAATACAGATCAGGATGTAGGACTAATGAAGGCAGTCACAGCAGGAGTTCATTACCATCTGCTGCTTGAGGTGCACTTTAAAGGCACCCATCGTGGGCAGGTTAGCAATGGTATCACATAGAGAGTTAAACCAAAGTGGTGCTTCGGTATGCTAAGGACCTTTGTCCTTGGGATGTTCTGCATTTGTGAGTTAGGAAAACTGGTGTTCAGAGTTTCTAGTGGGCCAGGGATTAATGCATGGAACAAGGAGTTGCTTGACCCCTGGAGGCATTTGACCAAGGTAGATTTTTTGGCCAGAAGGCAGGTTTGGTATTTTAAATGGCTGCTAAGCGGTAGCCAGTTTGCATTGGTGTAGAGGTCACAGGTATGTGTCAGCCAGGGCATGCCTGTGACAAGCTCAGTTAAGCACAGTTTTTAACTGCCAGAGAGTAGTATCAGTGGAGGATTCGTAGATGGCAAGACCATAGTCCACGAGAGATGGTGGAGCTGTGGGCAGCTATGCTTAGGGCTTCAGGTGTCAGATTCAGTTTGTGTCTATACAGAAGCCTGATGCACCAGTCAATAGCTTTGGTGGATTTATCAATGTGGAGGGTATAGGTGAGCATATTGTTGATTGTAGTACCAAGGTATTTGAAATGTTGGACTAGTTCCAGGGAGGGCTCAGAGCTATTGTTTATGGAAAAAGGGTACTTTCAGTGTTTGTTGTGAGGGCTGGAAAACAGCATGGTTTTAGTCTTTTTGTAGTTCATCATTAATTTGTGGTCACTGAACCATTTCTCAACATAGGAGAAATCATCTTGCAGTTGCCGTTCCAGGGCATGCAGATCTGTGCCATTATGGAAGATAACCACGTCATCTGCATAGAGGAGGATACGGTTCTGACAGGCTTGGGGGAGGCTATTCAGAAATAAATTGAAAAGTAGTGGGCCCAGAACTGACCTTTGAGGGATGCCTGAGCAGACAGGTTTGCTGTCTGAGAGGAAGTATTTATCCTCACTTATTGAGAGCGGCATTCAAGGTAACTGCGGAACCATGCAGTGGTATCTTGGGAAAGGCCAAGGGCAGTTAGCTGGTCAGCAAGAAGTATGTGATTTACTGTATTGAAGGCTTTCATCAGATTGATATAGATAACCCCAACCAGGTGCCCTAGGTCAATATATTTGCGAATGGAGCCTATGAATTCCAAAAGGGCTGTATAGTGCTATGCCCAGATTTAAAACCACGCTGCTCCTGACAAAGAAGCTTGGTATTTCTCAAGTATTCTCGAGTTGGTCAGGTACAATACATTTGAGGGCCTTTGAGAGGGCGGGAGGATGGAAATAGGTCCATAATTCCAAAGGCAGGGCCAGATCACCATTCTTGAACATAAGAGTAACTACCACTGCTTTCCACCTTTGCAGGAATTTTGCAACCTGGAGTGAAAGGTTGAAGATATGTAAGAGGAATTTAGGATTTCTTTCAACTTGAGAGAAACTAGTTTAAGATCGAGGGTATCCTGCTATATCGCCCTTTACCAAGCACCTTGCGAAGATATTTTCTGGCTCCCCCATGGTGATAGCCTTGAAATACAAGCTCTGGCAGAACCACTACGACTGTGAATGCATTAACTAGATAAGGGTGTTTCATGGGCTTAAACATAACCATTTATTTATTTAAAAAATATCAGATTTGCAAACCTTTGTGTCAGAGACTCAGTTGCAAAGGCACCTCGTTGAAACTAATACAAAGACAGCACAGTTAACAAGTCAAAAAACAATGGCTTGGAGAGCAGACTGTTATAACAATCATTGGAGATGCATGGGTAACAGTAGTTAAACAGATTACGTAGTTTAGGCACACAAGCACCACATCAAGAAGACCAAAGCAGTTCAAACAATATACTATAGCTAAAGCAAATAGATATCAGGAGTCAGAGAAGCCCAGAGTGTTCACATGAAGGCTGTTGCATATGTACTAACTGAATCAAAGTACTGTACAGTGAGAAAGGGCATATTTTAAGCAATAAAGCATGACATGGTGTGTGTCATTAATAATGTCACTCCTGGGGTGGATTGAAGCATGAGACAAAGCCGAGTGCTTCCACCACCCCTGGAGTGACAATATTACAAGATAAAACACACCCTGAAGTGCCTTATTGCAATTATACAATGGCTTGTTGTTATATACAGAATAAAAAATAAATTTTAAAGGATGTTTTTGTTAGTGTGGAAAAATATTTCTTAAGAGAAAATGCAAGGAATGATCCAAATCCAAAGCTACGGTGATGTTACTGTGTAATAACATCACTGTTTCAATGGGTCAGCAGCCAGCTTCTTACATTTTTCCTTGCCATTGTATAATTAAAAATAATGCCACCATCTGTATTAGTTACCTATATGTTTTGCATTTTATTTTATGCACTGTTATAGCAATCAACTCAACAGAACTAGGCCATCATATACATGAAGGTACTGTACCCTGACTGAAAACAGTGCTGAGACAACGGTACATTGTGACAAGGTAGAAGATAAACACAATGTTGAGACAAGTTTTTGAAGACATTTGATGTGTTTCATTGTTTTGTTTTTAGAAACTGATATACAGTTCACACACAAATTCATATAATATAAAAGTGCATATGCTCAAATGTCAATGTAAATTTGACACATTTCATTACAAGCTGTTCTGTTGAAGGAAGATATTACTATATAAGGCCTAAAATGGGCATCAGGTAAATGTAAACTGGGGGTGGGTGTGTTATTGAGGTTATTGCATAGTTTATCTTTTATTGCTGCTCCACGGATCAGCAATATTTGCTAAAGCTATGCCCAGTCCAGATTTTACAGCTCTGGCCTGGGTCTGGTGATGTGGGTTTTACCCATACCCCACTGCATGTGGCTTAGTGGTATACTGTACAGATGGCTACAAAGTCTAAGCCATTGAAGGTTGAAGTTTCAGAAAACCATTATGCTAAAGATATCAAGATTCATTCCTTCCCTCACTCCCCAGTGACAATTAATCCTCTACCAAAATCATGCTTAAATACTGGTGCCTCTACATCCATGCCACTAAGTTTTGAATGCCAACATGCTTCTTCTGCTGCTGTGACCAATTCAATGTGTGATCTGCTCAACCTAGCTTTATAAATGTATTTAATTATTTTTAGAGGGCTCCTGGTTGTGACCAACATCAAACAAACAACTGAAGTCCAGTGTGCCCCCAGAACGACTGCCTGAGAATGAAGTTGGTATATTATTTGGAAAAATGCAAGGCTGGGTCTCTTATTATACAGTGTCCAGCAAAGATGGTGTCAAATGGCTTAATGAGGTGCTGTGAGGTGCCCATGGGAACTTGTCATGTAGAAAGTTCCAGGGACACAGTCATAAAAACTGGAATTACAGGTTCCAATGAGTAATTAACTTGGGAGGAATGTTAGAAAGTCAACTCCACTATAAACTGAGCTAGGAAAAAGTAAATAGGACAAGAAAAAACAGAATTTTGTTTCTAAATGAGTTGCTAATTGCAACGTATTATTTTAACATGTGCAAGTCAACTCCACTTAAACTTAAAAAGAAAAATACACTTCATCACAGACTGTATTTACCAAGTACTGTGCCCATTTTAGTATATAAATGTTTAAGAAATACCTGAAAGCTGTCTATTTTCCATAGAAGGTGAATCTTAGTAGTTTCAGACACTAGTCTTTCCCTCTGAGACACCAGGTGACTCTGATAATCATTTGTTCCAAGGGGTTTTAAATCAATTTGAAGGCATTAAATATTTTCTGTTCTCATACTCCTTAAATTGCAGGGATGCCCCACAGACTTCTTGTGTTCCTAGGTCCAGCTCCCAAACTAGTGAATCTTATTTCAACATCCACCTCACGCCCCTCCCACATGAATAAAAAAAAAGGTGGGCTGGATCTTTAGGAGCTTCTTGGGTGGAAGGGGGTTGGATCTTACTTCCCCCCAAGAAACAATGCTGCCTCCCACTACTCGGGTTCCAGTTCTTGTACCACCCATTTAAGAAAGAAAGTAGTATCCTGCAACCATTGAGTAACATGAAAGCATGTTTATTTGAGGGTGGAAAATATTTCTTGGAGGAAGGTAAGACGGAGGAGACTATTTACACCTTCCGTCAGTTCCATAGACAGAAAACATGACATCACTCCTTTTGTACATGCAAAACTTCTGTAGGCTCCGCCCACGGTTGTAAAAAAGGGGGATGCTCAAGGGGCTGAATAGGTTCAATAAAGCTGGTTGGGGGGAAGAAGCCATCAGGGAGTACATCACTGAGATCTGTAAAAGCGTGGTTGAGAGTGTTGGCCATGGACAAAGGATCAAGGATAGGCCCCATTGATGTTAAGCATGGTGGGGGCAGATCTTGGCTTCTGACCAGTGACACCTTTTAGGTTTGCCCAGAATTTTCTGCCATCACTCCAGTGTGTAGCTAGGGCTTCTTTATAACAGTTGTTTTTTGCTACTTGGATTGCCCTAGTACAGTTGTTCCTTGCCCTTTTGTAGTTGAAGATGTCAGACGGTTTCCCTGTGGCCCTGGCTATATGCCAGAGATGGTCCCTGTTTTTCAAGAGCTTAGTTATGTCATGGCCCAACCAGGGGTTGCAAATAGCATTTGATTTTACATTTCTCAATTGGAGCATGTTTTTCGCAGACCCAGTTAAAAAGGAGGATGAAGTGGTCAAGTGCACAATCAACATCATTGGCCCCATAAACAGCAGACTAGTCCGTGCTATGGAGTTCTGCTTTCAATCGGCCAGAGTGGCCCTGCTTTAGGACCCAGTTTGTAATGGTTTTTGGCAGGGGTTTGGAGTACTTGTTTGACCAGCAGAACCAGACAGGGGAGTGGTTGCTGATATCATCTGGGAGAACAGTGGCATCGGATGTATGTTCAGGGTGATTTGTAAGTACCCAGTCTAGCACAGTGCTGGTACCTGTCCTGTAGTTGGTCCCTGTGGGGGCATCGATGAGTTGCATGAAGGGGGCAGCAAGGAGTGAGTCTTTGAAATGGTTAGCTTCAGGTGCAAGCCAGTTGATATTAAAATCACCCAGGAGTATGACTTCAGAGGTGAGGCTTAGGTTACCAAGGCAGTCAATGACTGCTTGGAGGCCACTGTCTGAGTACTTCGGAGGGATGTAGATGGACAGCAGAGTGATATCTTTATTGTGGGCAGCCAGGAGGATCTTTATGGCTAGGGTCTGAGTGTGCTGTCCTATGCTGGGTAGCTACAGTGTAAACCCATGTAAGTTATCCCTGAGATAGATGACGCAGCCCCCGCATTTAGATAACTGATCCTGCCTAAAGATCCTGTAACCTGGGAGAGTGATGGCAGCATCAGAAATTTAAGGGGAGAGCCATGTTTCAACTACTGACAACACATCTGGGTTATGGAGGGCTACCCATGCTTCAAGATTATCAAACTTTGCTACTAAACTTTGGATATTGAGGGATGCAAAAGTTAATGTGCCTGTTTTTAGAGTGCCCACACCTGAGTCATGAGGGGGGCCTGGGTTGGGATGAATGTTGCCAGAGAGGATGAGTAGGAGCAGGGCTAGCCAAACCAGGTAGCTCTTAAAATATTTGCAGCTGATTTTGCACTGACTTTTTAGGTTGATCCTGGCTGAGGGTCTGTCTGAGTAAGTCATGAATGTGAGAGGAGTGTAAGTGGAGTAAACCACTGATAGAGGCCCTGCAGCAAGGACCAGATGTGTCTAGATGGGCCATCATGCTTAAGAGCCAGGTCTATTGTAGTCAGCCACCTAGGTGACCATGCAGTAAGATTGAGGTGGGAGGCTTCCTTGATATAGAGGGCATGCAGGAGATGGTCCCCTTGAGGCAGACCAGTAGGCATAGTGAGCTGGCAAAAGGATACAGAGAGGCAGAAAACCAGGCAATGAAGGCATTGTAAGGGGGGCAAGCAAGACAGTGATTTGGAAGGTATAAGTCAAGGAGTACTGGGTTTGGCTAGAGAAACTGAGGGGAGAGACAGTCAATTACTGTGTAGTTTTAAGGTTGAGGGCCCTGTAGGTGACAGGCAGGGCGAATGTGAGTAGATTTATGCTTGAGAGCCCTGCAAATGGAGGCAGGGCGAGTGCCAGGGAGATGCACTGACTCACGAGGTCCAGGCAATGCTAGGGATGAATCAGGCAAGGGAAGGTGGAGAGGGTGGAGGAGGCGTATTTAATAGTGGTTGGGGTTGGGATGCGTGGGTGGGAGAAAATACAGAGCATACAGAAATTAGCAGGAGGGCAGCCAGCTCCAGGAACAGAGATATGAAGGAGCCTGGCTGAGTGCACTGACCCATGGTGTGCACCCTGTAAGTGGTTTAAGCCAATCATGGGAGTGGAGGCCAGGGAAGGAGCCAACCCACAGGTGGCACTCAGCCATGGCTTTACAATGTACCTTGATCGGGGGCCAGATGGACCAGGAGGCTCAGGCAGCCAGCCGTGGTTCTCAGTCGGTGACACAAGCCTGTGTCAGGGCTGGCTAGATGTCTGCTGGCTGTAGAAAAGAAAGTGGAGAAAAGTAGTTTAGGTGCAAGTTAAGTAGTGAAGATTAGGGTGCCTATTAACTAACTATTAATCTAAGGTCTGGAAATCACCCTATTGCTATTATAGAAAGTGTAGTTTGCAATTAAAGTATTAGAAATGTACATTTTCTGAATACTATAAAACTAGCGGCAACCCACGCAGACAGTATAAGTTGTCTGTGGTAGGCTGGCCAGCCGGCACAGTGGTAGAGCTACCGCTCATGATGCCGATGACCTGGTTTTGGGAATGAGCCTGAGTTGTGAGAGGGCTGGCCAGGGGAGGTGTGACGAGTATTCCAAAGGACAGTCTTCACATTGGGAGGGAGGGTTGATGGCTTTCGCTCTGCTTCTTCTACCTGTGTGACAACAAGCAGAAGTGCAAGTAGGGCCATGGAATGTAAGAGGGGATGCAAACAAGTGGAAGTGCAAGCAGAGCCATGGAATGTAAGAGGGGGATGCCAACAACATGAGATGCATGCAGGGGCATGTTCTCATGTCACTGGGCTCTCAGCATCCTGTAGGGCAGGAGCTGGAGTTACAAAAACATCCACATCTGCCACAGGAGAACATCCACCCTGCACTGCAGGCTCCCCTTTGCTGACTGCAGCACGCCTCTCCACAAGGAGCAGTACATAGTCTCTGTTGTGGGTATATCCTTCCCCCTCCTGATGGCCCTGCCCTGGGGGGTATGCCAGGGTGTCCAGAAGAAGATGGAGGTAAGTCCCGAGGAAGGCGGGTGACGGGTCTGGGTATGAATTGAGACCAATGGCAAGTAGTCTGGGAGGAGGAAAGTACAACAGATAAACAAAAAGAAGAAAAATGTTGCGGTGCAGAGAGACTGGAAATAAAAGTAGTGCACTAAAGGCATTGGTGACTGACACTAGGGTGGTCATAATATCCAATACACAAACTTCAGCCACCAAGAAAAGGGCAGAACTTGTCTGTCCAAAGATATGTAATCTTTAGACATGATAAAGGGAAGCTCTAATGTGTGCATGTGAATGTGTGTGTGGGGAGGGGTCGATGGAGATGACATAGTCCTATATATCAGAGATGGCACAGAGCTGAAAATGCTAAGAGAGGCACTGAGTTGCATTGATAGAGACACCAATTGTTTAGCAGGGTGCATTACCACATGCTGCTCCTTCACTAAGTCCATCTGGAAATCCCAGTGGGATTGGTCCATTAAAGGAGTAAAGCCAAGGAAAGGAGTGTGACAGGACACTGAACCACGAGGAGGAACTAGACAGGGAGCTGGGTTCTAAACCTGTGGAGATGGCTGGCAAGTGGGAGGCAGTGATCATGAGAGAGTTTAGTCTACCAGGGGTGGATCGGATGATCCCTGCTACATCCTGTATCAGGACACAGGTGCTGCTGGCGACACTCCAGAGTGGGTTTCTGTTGCACTGTGCTCAGGAACCTGCCAGGGACAGGACTGTTCTAGACCTGGTTCTGATGAATGGTTTGCATGTTCAGGAGGTGAAGGTGGTAGTATCACTGGCAGGAAGCAGACCCAACACGGTGTGGTTTCTTTTGGACATGGGCAAAGAGAAGATAAAAACTAAGACAGGAGTGCTGGACTTCTGGAATGCAGTATATTGAAAGATGGGGTGTATTCTGGAAGGGCACCTGGCTTGAATCAAGAAAGATATGGGGGTGGAGTAGAACATCGGCCATCATAGGAAGGGATATTGGCAGCCATTAATGTGTGTGCCAAAGTGAAGAAAAAGAAAACCAGAGCAAGGAAGCCCAGATGGTTCAACAGGGAGGTTGTTCAGGCATTTAAGAGCAAAAGGGCTGCCTTCAAAAGATACAAAAGCTCCAGGCAGGACAAGAACAGGGGGGAATATAACAGCAAAGTAATAGAAGTGAACAGTGTAGTACGATTAGCCAAGGCCAAGGAGTGGCAGCTGGCAGAAGGGGTGAAAAAGGGTGAGAAGGCCTTATTCCAGTGCATAAGGGAGACGAGGGTTATCAAAGATGAGACAGTCGGGCTGAAGAAGGGGGGGAGGAGTTGGTGGAGGGTAATGTGGAACAGGCGAAGGTACTTTAAAATAAAAAATTGGTAAGTTGGTAAGGCCTACTAGGCCCAAGGCCTGTTTTCAGGGGCAAGCTGGGAGCATTGGGGAGGTTAAGTGACTTGTTTAGGGTCATACAGTATGCAAGTGGAGGCTGTGGGACTCAAACCCAGGTCTGCTGGATGTACCAAGCTCATTCTCAGCTTCTTAATCTAACCCCTAGGCTATACTGCCAGCCCACTTAATAAGTATATCTGTTCACTGTTCACAAAAAGAGAGAGACAGCCACGACCTCAGGAAAAGGGGTGGGGGGGGAGTACCGGGTTGGGGAGGAGCCATGGATGAAGAGATAGATGTGATAGTGTGAGGAATGGTTTAAAGGCCCCAGGCCAGATGGCGTGCATCCAGTGGTTCCGAGAGAAATAAAGGACATGCTAGCAGGCCACCTGGCAAATCTGTTTAACACCTCTCTTGAAACAGGATTGGTTTCCCCCCTGGACTGGAGAACAGCACATGTAGTGCTGCTATATAACACTGGGCTGAGGGATAAGCCAGGTAATTATCAGCTGGTTAGCCTGACCTTGATAATAGGGAAGCTCATGGGGACCAGTCTGAATTAAAGATGTAAACTTTCTGGATGATAATAGACTCCATGATGACAGGCAGCATAGAAACATAGAATCTGGGCTCATGTTGGGCGGTACTGCCAGACCAACCTAACTGATTTCTTTGATTAGTTAACAAGGTCAGTGGACAAAGTCCAAGCAAAGCACATACTGTATCTAGATGTCAGTAAAGCCTTTGATACTGTTCCCCAAAGGAGACTGATTAGGAAGCTGGAAGACATGGGGGGTTGGGATGATATTGGCTAAGTGAGTAAAACACTAGTTACAGAATAGAAACCAGAAGGTACTGGTTTGGAAGGAATTCTCAGATGCTAGGACAATCAATAGCAGGACCCCACAGAGCTCAGTGCTCAGACCAGTTTTATTCAACCATCTTCATCAGCAATACTGCCGAATGGGTAAAAGGCAAAATATGCTTCTTTGCAGATAATACAAATCTCTGTGGGAGGGTGGGCACAGATGAAGGGAGACAGGACATTAGGGAAGACCTGGCTAAACTGAAGAGCTGGTCAGGTGTTTGGCAACTGGGATTCAATGCCAAAAAGTGTAAGGTGATGTACTTATGGGCAAAGAATCCAGAGACCACATATTGGGGGCAGGGGTGCAGGTCACTAAGTAAGTGGAGGAGAACAACTTGCATATGATTATCACAAATGACATGAAGTACTCAGCACACTGCAAGACAGCAGCATCCAAGGTGTACAGAATGCTAGGATGTATAACCAGAGATATAACCAGCAGAAAGGCAGACATCATCTTGCCACTGTACAGGTCACTGGTTAGGCACATCTGTAGTACACTGTGCATTATTGCAGCCTTCCCCTGAAGAAAGATACTAACCTACCAGAAGCAGTGCAGAGAAAGGCGACCAAGATGATTCAGGGCAACAAGGTAAGCCCTATGAGGAGAGACCTAGAGACCTCAACTTGTACTCCCTGGAGGATAGAAGGAAAGAGGCACATGACTGAAACTTTTAAATACCTTATGGGTTTCAACAAAGTAAACTCTAAGGTCCTATTCAACCTTAGTGGGGACAAGACCACTATGGTGCACTACCTCAAATTGGTGTTGGGAGGGTGTTTCAACAGGGAAATGAGGAGGCACCTTTTCACTGAGAGGGTGGTAGCACAGTAAAATGAGTTGCTGGACAAAGTAGTCTACTTGAAGACTGCAGATAGCTTCAAGAGGTAATGGGACAAGGTAAAAAAGAAAATTGCATGGAGAGAGGGGAAGGTGGTGGGGAGGTGGGATGTTGAGGGGGATGGAGGAGTGGATAGTGGGGGGGCAGATCACTCAGTAGATACTGTCTGAGTGGTCTGCAAACTTGAGCAGACTAGATAGATTGCAAGGGCTTTTTCTGCTGGCTATTTTTGTATGTTCACATGTTCTTAAAACAGACCAATCAAACAGTACAAGATGATGAGAAGTCGGCCTCTAAAGTTCAAAACGTGCCAACTGACCACCAGGAGCATGAGGAGATCCTCAAGGTCCAAAATCAGTGGACTAAATCTGTGGGTGAGATGAGACAAGGTAAAAGATAGAAGTAACAATGATGAGACTGTGAGCTGAAACAATATACCAACTGATGCTGTTGCTGGGATTGTAAAACAAAACTATATGTTTAAAAAAGTCACATCACCAACATCATAATCATGCTTATTATCTCCACATCATAACACACTGTGCAGCATCTAGCTGCAACATTTAAGTCATTTGCAGCTGTTATAACCATTTGGAAAAGAATGCAGTTTAAAACAATTCTGGTTACACTTTATTTTGTGTCATTAACAAAACTGCAACTACTGTAAAACTACAATGTAACTACTATGTAACTTCTGTGTGTAGTTACATGTAACTGCAATGTAGTAATTAACTAGTTTCACAATTGTGGTTTAGTGTAATTACACAATTTGCATGAACTGGTGGTTACCGCAATTACTGTTGCAACAACTGTTACATGTGTAGTTACACTTCCAGCATCAGTCAATTTTCTGTTGCACTTTGCAACAGCTGTTGTATGTGTAGTTACACTTCCAGCATAAATCAACCTGTGCTAAGAGAGACATTTGTGGTTGCATGTGTAACTTCCACATCATGCAGTTTGTATAACTACATATCAGGAAGGGTCCCTACCTGTATGCCATACCCTCCACTACCAGTAGATCTGTGGTAAAGCACATGGTATGTAGCCATGCCCCACCCCAATCACCAACCTGGGCCATAGCAGTCCAGGAGTGTGGGTACAGAAGAGGTGTGGGTCAATGCCATAGAAGCAGCACATTTCTTAGTAACTATAGCACTGTTACAAGCCAATAAGCAATTATGCAAATTATTTTTATTGTATAAGTAACCAATGAAGTTGTATAGCAATTAAGAATATTAGATTGCATGTTTATTAAGCAGTAAGTGCATGAGGGACTGATTTCTGAAGGAAAGCATACATCAGAGCTACAGTATTGACTTTCAATGTAAGTGTATAGTAGTTACACCCTTCTTCGTATGCTTTATTTTAAGTGTCAGTTTCTGCGTACTTACTTTGCAAATACATGTTAGTTAGTCATTAACTGTGGAAACAATGCAACAGAAGCAGCACATTCCTTAGTAACTACAGCACTGTTACACCCATCTTCTTACACTTTATTTTAGCGTCTGTTTCTGTGTACTTACTTTGTAAGTACACGTTAGTTAGACATTAACTCTGCAAACAATGACACAGAAGCAGCACACTCCATAGTGACTATAGTACAGCACTGTTGCACCCTTCTTCTTACACTTTATTGTAAGTGTCTGTTTCTGCATACTTACTTTGTAAGTTCATGTTAGCTAGACATTAAATGTGGGAACAATGCCACAGAAGCAGCACATTCCTTAGCAACTACAGCACTGTTAAAAGTCAATAAGTAATTATGTAAATTAAAGATTTTTTATTGTATAGCAATTTACAATGTTAGATTACATGTTTATTTTTAGTTCTTTTTTTTTTTTTTGGTTGCGCAGTATACAAGTGGTGGCTCCGGGATCGAACCCAGTTCTTCCGGTTTGAAGGCAGTACTTTTAACCATTACGCTATACTGCAGTAGCTTCACAAGGTAATGATTTCTAAAGGATAAGGTTTAGCATCACTAACCACACTGTAACTACTGTATAACTACACAGTAACTGCACTATGTAGTTAACTAGTTTCTCAATGCGTCTTGTACACTTACATAACTTTAAATGTGCCTTTTCTGTAAGATTGACCCACACCTCTACAGCACCCACATCCCTGTCCTGCTGCTGCCCAGGTGAGTGGCCAGGGCATGGGCCACCCTTCAATGACAGTCCTAATTCTTCAGTACCAAAGACTAAACTGTCCCATTGTACAATGTTGAGCAGTCATCATAAGTCTGATTGTACATCAGGGCCTGGATATTCAGACTGCGCTGGCAGGGGCGCAAGCCTGGGTGCAGCACAACTGGGCTGCACCAGGGCATGGACCAGGTGATATTCAACGGAGCTGCACCATGGCTCAGCACCATTGAATATGGCACTGAGGATACATGCACTGCACATGGTGCAGTGGCACTCGCGCCAGTGCAAGACAGGGAACAGGAGCAGGGGATGCGACAGTGCAAGTGCAGTTGTGCTAGTGCATAACCCCGTGATATTCCAGCACTGGGCATGCAAATGAGGCCATTATGCATGCAAAGGTGCAAATAGAGACCATTGCATGTCATTATGGCCCCTTGCATGCGTCTTGTGATCTTGGCGACTTGCGCCTGGCACCCTGCCTGGCTGCAACCATCGGAGACTGATGCCCTGCAGTCCCATGGCTGTCCCCTGCTCCTGTACACCTGATCATGGGCATAAGTAAACTAGACTCCCTGGTGGTCAAGTAGAACCCCTCCATCGCCCGATTGCTGGCATATGTATACTGAAGTTCCCTGGTGGTCAGTGGAACCCCCATCGCCTGATCGTGGGCATATGTATACTGAAGTTCCCTGGTGGTCAGTGGAACCCCCAACTTACCGATCATGGGCGCATGTATACTGAAGTTCCCTGGTGGTCCAGTGGAACCCCCATCACCTGATTGCAGGCAGAAATAGCAATAAAACCCTGGTGGTCAGTGGTACCCCTCACCCACCCACTGGGGTCCCCGCCACCCAGCACCACCCTGTCACTGGTGGGCAGTAGCACCCCACCCGCATGCTGCCTGGCTGCCGCTGAATGACAGCATACAGTATGGTCTGTAAGCCTCATTGGTCCACCGCGGAACCAATGGACATGCAGACCATACTGTACTACACAGGTCTGATATGTGAACTGTATGCTGTCATTTGGTGGGTGGCCAGGTGGCATGTGGGCAGGGTGCTGCCACCCACCGATAACAGGGGTGGTGTTGGGTGGCAGGGGACCTCAGTGGGTGGGTGGAGGGGCCACCACTGGACCCCAGGGTTTTATTGATATTTCTGCCAGCGATCGGGCGTGGGATTGGTTTCCACTGGACCACCAGGGAACTTCAGTATACATATGCCCGTGATCGGGCAATGGGTTGGGGGGCACAACACTCCCAGGGGAGGGGACTTGTGGACTGTAGTCTGGGTGAGTGGGTGGCCACCCACGGCTGGTGGCTGCTGTGTTGCACCCTGCAATATGGTAGCTTGACTGTGGGTGGCCAGGACATATTCCTGGTTTTAGCAGACATATCTTTGTGCCCCCCTGAGTGGCACAAGGAGGAGTCAGTTAGCATATGTGCCACACATCCCTGGCTGAATATCGGGATGTGTCATATATGCATGGGCACGCCCCCACACTTGTGCTGCAGATACATACAGATGCGCCTGGCATATTGGGAGTTGCGCATCACAACTTGCCCCTTTGAATATCACTCTGGGCGCATTGATGGATTGTGCATGGCGCATCCCTGTTGCGCCATGTGTAACCCTTTTAAATATCCAGGCCCATGTATATTTCATACACTCTTCAGTTGCTACTCTATAGTGTTTCAACTGTATGCTTGCACTTAATTGTACCTAGCTGTACTCAATATATTCAGTGTATTCTATTTCCTGTACCTTTCTCTGTTAATGTAAGTGTATTGTCTGTATTACCTACGTACCATCTTTATGTCCTGGTTCATGCCTGAAAATGGTCCACTGAATCAGTGCACCTACCTGGTAAACCAGCAAAAAGACAAACAATAAATAAATATCACTTATCTGCTGTGTGGAGTTATGGTGTGTGATGCCAGATACACATGCCAGAATGTCTCCTTAGCCCTTACATGTCCTTCTCATCATCATCATCATCATCATTTATTGATCAGCATAACCTTTTTAAAAATCTAAATACATATGAATACTGATGCCAGTATTCTTCATATATGCAATATGCATAAAAATACATTAATAAATCATTTACTTGGACTTACAGTGTATGTGCAAATATTAATACATGAAGAGTAGATACAAAATTCACTAATTTCTCCAAAGTGTCCATGTTTGTTCTATTAAGAAAGAAAGATACCAACTGGTTGAGAGGGAGGTCAGTACCTGCCAAAATTTCCCCCAACCACTATTTCCTGTGTAAACTGTAGAAGGGACAAAGCAGTAATGCGTGTTTCAAGTCGTCCTCTAAAAAATTTCCACAGGGGCAAAATGGGGTATCAACATTCCCTCTCCTTTGTCCCAAATAGACATAATTTGCTTTATATAATTCTAGTCTATACCAGGTAATTAGACATCTGGATTGTGGATTAGTTAGTCTGATTAAATACAACGCTAGGCTACGTTTCTGTTTTATTATTTTGTACCACCTATAATTTTTTACTGTTGCCAGTCTCTCAGATCCTTTGCTCTTGCTATATCACTGATTCTAGTCTTTACCAGTGTGATAATTTCCTCCAAAGGTTTAACAAATATATCAGTTAAGACATGGCCTAACCCCCTAGGATATAATTCCTTCCAAATAAATTGGATGCTGAGTGATATAAAATTCATGGAAGCATAATATATTTCTTCTGCTAAACACCATCTTGGAATTCTCTGTTCTGATAGCAAGAATGTCTTTAGCAATAATAGAATACGTCTTCCAAAGATTATTGCCTCCAAAGAAAGTTGTTCTAATTCTAAGTGTAGAATTTCTTTGGGAACAGCTTGAAGGACCATTAGAAAGTAACAATACAATGTATTGATTACACATTCAATGTCATCCAATTTAATATTTCCCCATATTTCTGAGGCATAAATTATGGAAGTATTGATTTTTGCATTTATCACCTTCAAGATTCCCAAAATGTATGCTCTCCCCATCTTTGAATTAAATCTCCTGAAAGCACTGGACGCAATCTTAGTTTTAGATATGACAAAATCATAATGCTCCTTCCAAGTTGTGGTTTGTGAAAAGCATAGTCCAAGATAATCATATTACTTAATTATATCTATTTCAGTTTTCCCAATGTAAACCTTGGGTAAATTTTTGATTTTGTTTCCGAAAATTACAACACTAGTTTTGCTTCCATTAATTAGCAAACCATCCCTGTTGCATAAATCAAAGAATTTGTTTAATTTTCCTTGTAGTCCCAAGAGAGAAGCTGAAAGCATAACAGTGTCGTCAGCATAAGCCAAAAGTGACACCCTACGTGTCCCTATTTTAGGTGAATGAAAATCATCATCTTCCAAGTTTTGTAATATTGTATTAATGTATAAATTGAACAAAGTTGGTGCCAGACTGCATCCCTGTCTGACTCCCAAGTTTGTTTTGATGGTAGAAGTCAGATCACCCCATTGATTATATTGGACTTGCATCCAAGTATTTGTATGAAGTCTAATTATTGTATTTAGTAATGAACTATCCAAATCCAGCAGTTTTCATTTTTCCCTCAATCAATCAATCAATCAATCAAAATCTTTATTTTGCCAGGCGGAACATCATTGAGACAAGCTCATTTACAAGATGGACTTGGGGCAAAACAATTGCCAACAGGGTTAAGACATAACAGGTTGAGTGAATGTAGATAACAATTACATAGTAATAATAACAACATAATAACATATAACCATCACATGTGACAAGATACTTGCACCAGAACATAGCAGTAGGTTTAACAGGAGGTAGTGCCATTTAAATACAATTGCATGGATACAGATATATGGACGTAAGGTAATGAGCTAAAGTTTATACAGTAAGTATCATTGGAGGAGTCATTGTGAGCAGGAGTGGCAGTTCCTCTAGCATCAAAGTATGAACAAGATTGAGATGTAAGAGTCCTTTGATAAGTACTGTAGGTATGGCCTGGCAAGTGGAATGGAAAGGGGAGGTGGTATAGGGAGTGGGGAGGGAAGGTCAGATGAGATAAGAGAGGGTTGGACATGATGGCCTAGGGAGGAAGGACTGTTTGAAGGGAGAACATGACAGATGCCACAGGCAGTGGTTGGGGTTTAAGTCCAATATTTGAAGCAAAGACTACTGACTTTATCAAATGTGGATGTCTAATCCACAAAACAGCAATGCAGTTTGTTGTTCTTAACTGTCACACACTTCCATATTAGGGGTGGGATATTCAACAGGGTTGCATGGTGCAACAGGGTTGCCCATCGCAACCCACCAATGCACCAGGTGTGATATTCAAGGGGCAAGTTGCACTGCACAACTCCCAATGCGCTGGGGCACATCGGTAATGTGGCAGGCACAAGTGCGGGGGTATGCCCATGCATGGCGGAACATCCTGATATTTAGCCCGGATGTGTGGCGCATATGCTGGCACAACTCCACCTTGCACCACTCAGGGGAGTGCAAAGATGTGCCTGGGAAAACCAGGAGCAAGTCCTGGCCACCCACAGGCGAGCTGCTGTATTGCAGGGTGCAACATGGCAGCTGCCAGCCATGGGTGGCCCCCCACCCACCCAGAACACTGTCCACAAGCTCCCTGCCCTGGGAGTGTTGTGCCTCCCCCATCACCAGATCATGGGCATAAGTAAATGACAACCTTGGTGGTCCAGTGGACCACTCTCCATTGCCTGATTATGGCCATAAGTGAGTTAAATCCTGGTGGTCCAGTGGATCGCTCACCATCACCTGATCATGCGGCATATGCTCAATATTTCCTGGTGGTCCAGTGGACTGTTTTCAATGCCTGAACATGGGCACATGTTCAGAATATCCCTGGTGGTCCAGTGGAACCCCCAGCGCCCGATCGTGGGCGGAAATAGCAATCGCAATCCTGATGGTCCAGTTGTACCCCCTTCCCCACCTGCCCATTGAGGTCCCCTACCACCCAGCATCCCTCCAGTCAGCGGTGGGTGGTGGCACCCTGCCCACATGCCGCCCGGCCACCCGCCAACTGACAACGTATAGTACTGTCTGTACACCTATGGGTCCATTGCGTGGGCCAATGGGCATACAGATCATACTGTACTACACAGGCCTGATATGTGAATGAAAACATTCTATTCTATTCTATTCTATTCTATTCTATTCTATTCTATCTCTATTTGAGACGTTTCAGTTTCATCTCTATATTTTAATATTTGAAATAGACTGTAAGACCAGTTCTAAGTCAAGAGAGTGGCCAGAAATTATATGATTTCTTTTGCCAATAATTTTGAATTTCTCCTCCTTGTATTCAACCAAAATTGAAATGATCTTATCCTTCTGTTTCAAGTATTGATTTCTCTTATAGCTATCAATTGCTTTTAAAAAAGCTACTATATCTGAGTCTCATCTGCAAGTTGTTTTTGCACAATTATCATTTTTCTCTACAGTCTGTAACACTGGAACTAACTGGGGTTCGCTTATCAGGATCCCCTTTGACTACATCAGGTTTCCTTTAGACCATATATCAGCTGCTAGTGCTGGAGATTTTGTATAAATCATGACACAATCTGTGATATTAGGATTAAAAGGACGTAAAGTTTGAAAGTCCTTTTCATCCTGTTCAATACCCAAAAGGAATTTCATGTGACTCATGAGTAAGTCATCAGTTTCATCTAGAATCAATTTTATACCATAGATCTTGGAGAAATATTCTTCTTCCTCCAATCTCCTTAAATATATTATTAAATGAGAACAAACCCTGCACAGGCAGGGTGTCTCCAGAGAAGGGAGGAGAAGAAGGATCAAATACTAGGCATGGGGTAGTGACCTCCCTTCCGACCAGTGGTAGTGCTTCAAAAGCTAAATCAGTGGATTCAATGTTAACAGATACATATGTATTTTGTTTGTCAGAACCCAGTTCTTCTAATGGGGGCCCTTCACTATAATTTCCTTCCCTACTATCTCCTTGGGTATTTGATTGCTTATTTTTGCTCAGTTTTGCTCTTTTATTTTTACTTGCATTTCTTATGTTTCCTTTCCCTTTTCTTGATTCCACTTGTCATTTATTCTTCTGAGTATCTGTATGTTTTTCTTTTATAAAAGGTGCCGGAAGATTCACTTGTACAAATTTATTTTCAGTGATGGTACTCTCTATTAAAATAATTTGTGATTTCGCATCTGGGTTTTCCTGTCTATCCTGAGAAATCCCATTAGATACCTGATCCAATAAAATGTTATTTCTAAAAACATCAGTTCTTAAATTAGATCATTCCTCTTTCAGTGCAACTATATTCTCCAGTATCATTATGATGGCATAAAAAGGGATTTTTGCAATTTCCAGCATTTGCTTAGAAAGACTGGTGCAGGAAAGAAAATCACCCTCATTTGCAAAGTGTTCTTCATCACGGTTGTCCCTGACTCCCTTAGTGTTCTGGTCTTGTGTAGTATCTGCATTATGAATTAATCCAGGATATTAGACCCAAAAGATCTGGGACAATCTGCTAATGTGAGATCTAGTCTGTTCAATCCTTCAGTAGTCTGTCTTAATTCTTGAATTACTGGAATACATTTCTCTTCCTGAATTTTACATTGCCCTTTTCCAAAACCCTAGTTTTCAAAATAGGAGGAGATGAAAAAGGCGATATTGATGTTTCCTCTGTAAGATCTAAATTTGTTACCAAGTTTTGATCAGTGAAAAACTGCTTCTGGGTAATCATCAGATAGTCCTTCAGCACTTATGCTATGTATGCTGTTGAGATTAGGACCAGTGTGGTATCCCAGTCACCAGCTATTATAGATAAGTCATCCTCACCCAAAAACTGTGTGCTCTCATTTTTACTGCATACAGTAGGAGCATTACTAAGTATTATTAAACTATTTAAATTTCGTATGTCTGGGGTAGTAGATGTAGTCTGAGCCTTAAAGGAATCAATTTTGGGTGTGGATAAACTTAAAGGTAGTTTATTCCTATTTCCAAAACAATCTGTAAGTTTATTCTGTTTCTGATATTGGAAAAAGGGTCCTACCTGTGACAGTCCCTTATTTGCATCTATGATATTAATCATAGAATCAATACTATTAGGTGTCTTTGATTTCAACTTCAGAATCCCTTTTAGAGGCTTTCTTGAAATACCCTTATTTTTCTTATTTTTCTTAGGATCTTTTCTTCCTGCTATTTGCCCTTCTGACACCCTAAGGCATCAGTCAGATCAAACTGAGCAGTTGCAAGATCCATAGTGCAATTCTTTTTGCTTCTAGTTGAGACCATATCAGAATACATACAAATATGGTGTACAACAGTTAAAGGAGAATTAGAAAATAGTACGGAGCCAAGGAAAAACATCTCTAGCAAAGCTGCTAAATATAAACCAATATGAGAAGTGTTGCACAATAATGTTAACATGTTAAAATATTAGAGCAATCAGGACCTAAACAGAATCTAAGTAGTTGTGAGGCCTATATTGGCAATTCTTGCTTTTGTGCCTCTGACAGTATCTTAGTATGTATCTTAGAATCTGGTAATCCAGAATTCATATATATGGTCAATTTGCCAGTATAAAACAAAAGCAGCTTTTATATTTCTTTATACCAATATATGTCAGTACCAGTTAAATTGATTAATTAGCTGGTTAATCAATATTAGTTAATCTCAGCACCCAATACACACTTCTATTTTCTATTAGTATCAAAAACCAGCCAAGATAATATTACTGCCTAAAAATGCTGCTGCTGTTGCTATCAATAATTAATGTGCTTTAGTGTTCCTTAATAATCAGCAGGTGATCAGCAGTTAGCAGAGTTTTCCAAACCTTCATAGAATACGATAAATGTAAAGACTTTTAAGTCCTGAGGAAACCTGTGATTTAAAGAGGAGTCCGAGAAATCCACGCTCATATGTAGCCAAAAATGCAAGCCTTTAGTGTATCCCAAAGTCTCCAATTCATCCAAAATCAATGGCACTAAATCAGTTGTAAGCAGGCCACCAGAACAATAGTTTTAACTGGAGCATGCACAATGTAGTGGGAAGAGTCAAAATGCCCCGGAAAATGATAGACAGGTATCTCTTTTGAAAATGTGAGACGAGAAAAGCGATCTCTACAAAACCATGAAAAATAAATAACTCTTAGAAACTTCACAATTCCACAAGCTCATAAAATACAATATGTTAAAATGCGCTGTGTATTACACAAGCGCTACCATTATACTGCTTAACATAAATTAGCATGAGTTCATTCAGGCATGTTACTATATAAATAACTGCAGGTTATGTAACTTATAACTTGTTTTAAAGTTTCCAAAATAAAAACACCTGAATTTCAAAAAAATAAAGCTGTAACAAAGGACAAAAAAATAGCAAAGAAAAATAAGAGAGCAAGTTATACAATGCTGATTTACTAACCCTGATTTCTAAGCTGCCTTTAAATGACAAATAAAGAATCAAAGAATCAGTAATGCATCTTCAAATCTCTAGCTGTTTTCAATTGTGCCTAATGCGTAAAGAGGGAAGCTACCACTTAAGAACAATAAAGCAGTGTTAGATATAGTAAATCAAAAAAAATATCCACAGCAGAATCATAATAGCTTTCTTAAGTACTCACAGGAGCTCCATTGCTCAGCCAAAGCTTTCAGATAAGGCCTTCATGAGCCCATGCTGAGGTTTGAAGAAAAACAAACACTTAGAAATGAGAGGCCACAGTAATATGGCTAAGTTGCTTTCAAGCAGCGAGATTAGATATCCAAACAACTTCCAGCATGAGCTAGCAGCAAACAGCATGGCTATCTGAGTGATGATGGCAAAATGGCAAGTCTAACTCACAAGATGCCAAGCATGCACCTTTGAGCAAAAGCTCACATGCCAGTAAAGACCAAAGACCAAAGTCCAAGAGTATAATCAGTTTGCAAGTTTTTAAATTTATGAATCAGACAAAGCCCTCATAACCTAAAAGCATCACCAAATCAAATGAATATATACAAAGACTGCAGTAATACTACAATAGTAAACAAGGCAAGCGTAGTAGGACAGGGCAGCCAAACATTCAACACAATTGTAGAAATCAGCACAAACTCAGCACAAATGTAAAGCTTGTAAAAACAGAGCATTTGCCTGAAAGTCAGTACAACAGTAACAAGGCAAAAAACTTCTTGGAGCCATACATTCCTGAAATTAAAAATAAGTAAACAAATTTTAAAAAGTGCTCAAAAAGGGGGATGTATCTTTATACTTTTGTAAGTCCAAGATGTCACAGAAGATCAGAAAGGGTCCAGAGCTCAATGTTCACAGTACTTGTAAGTGCTTCTTTAGCACCTCCACTTTCCATTTCAGCTTGCCTGAAAAGCTGTCTCCTCACACAGGAATAGTTTTTTGTAGACCACAGCCACTGGTCGGCTTCCCTCACAGACGCTGCTATCGCACGCAGGTAATGAGCAGCCCTCAAGCAGAACTGTCAGCCAGCCATTAGGTCTTATTCCTGTAACAAAAAGGGAAACACGGAAAGCAGGGTACCGACCAAGATATGGCACAAGCTCTACTGGAAAGACTGGAAAACTTAAGGCATTGGTAGCATACCTGTTATACCTTAGTTAAAGCTTTTTATCCAGTCCTGCTTCTGTCAGTACTTCTCACTGACACAGCCTGCAGCCACCATCTTAGCACCCACCACTAGGGTGGTGGACCAGGGGGTGTCCTTCTCACTAGCTGAATTAGGTGGCAGCCATGGCACCACCATTCACACCAAGCTACCACAGCCCTTGACTATACCATTAGGGTTGGGGTATGGTGGTGAAGATGTGCATGTAACAGCTAAGGAAGAGTCCCTGCATGTGTATCTGGTACCACCCACCATTACTCCACACAGCAAATATTTGTTTGCCAGGGAGGCTGTAAGAGAGGTGAGGGTGGTGGACTCACTGGCAGGGAGTGACCACCAATCTGTGAGGTTCATGCTCAACATGGGCAGGGAGGTAGATGATACAGGGACGAGGGAGGTTGACTTCAGAAAGGCTGACTTCAGTAGGATGGGTGAACTCTTAGGAGAGTACCTGGCAGGAATTCAGTCTCATTGGGATGCAAACCAGAAATGGGGGGAAAAACTATATTGGGGCTTGTGGAGGCTGTTGGGACCTGTACCAAACTGCAGAGCAAGAAGGGAAGATCTAAGAAGTGAAGCTGGATGAGTAGGGAAGTTTTAAATAAGGTGAGAGGGAAAAAAAAGCAGCATTCTGTACATACAAGAATTCTGGGAGAGAAGAAGATAGGGATGAGTATGTGAGGAAGTTCAGAAAAGTTACCATGGGTGTTAGAGCAGCCAAGGCCTCCAGGGAACTGAGGCTGGCTCAGGGAATCAAAATGGGGAAAAGGACTCTTTTGATTCATTAGGGAAAGAAGGAGCTACAATGATTAGATAGTGCAGACCAAGAAGGACAGGGGTGGGCAGAGAAAGTATCAGAACAGGCAGAAGCATTAACCAAGTACTTCTGTTCCATATTCATGAGGGAGAAGGGCAGGCAGCTTCTGCAGGGGGTGGTGAGGGTGAGCAGGAGGGAGTGAGTGACAGATGGGGTAATCACTGAGGGCAGGTATTAGAGGGTCTGAGGGCTCTGAGAGTGGATAAGGCACCAGGACCAGACAATATACATCCTAGGGTGCTGAGGGAACTGGCAGAGGTACTGTCAGGGCCACTGGTGGACCTATTCAATACCTCCCTAGACACAAGGTGCATACCACAGGACTGGAGGATGGCCGTGCAGTGCCCCTCCATAAAAGTGACACTAAAGATGAACCAGGCAATTGCAGACCTGCAAGCCTGACATCCATTGTAGGAAAGCTGATGGAGACAATCCTGAAGAAGAGGCTGGTGACATTTCTGGAGGATAGTGGACTCCAGGACAGTCATCAGCATGGGTTTGTCTTGGGAAGGTCCTGTAAAACTAGCCTAGTTGAGTACTATGACTAGGTACTGAGGGAATTGGATGAAGGTCATGTGGTGGATGTCATATTTTTGGACTTCAGCAAGGCCTTTGATTCAGTGCTGGAGGTTGGGGGGAACTGAGGTATGTCGGGGTTGGGACTAAAATAGTTAACTGGATTGAAAATTCACTTCAGGGAAGACAGCAGATGGTAGTGGTTGGGAAGGGAGCTCTCATCTCCAAAGGCAGTTGCAAGCAGGGTGCAACAGGATCAATACTGGTGTCTGTGTTTGGGATATTCATCATGGTTATCTCATGGCATCAGGAATAAGATTAGCTTCTTCGCTGATGACACCAAGTTGGGGTGGTGGTAAGTGAAATAGAGTGATGGCAGGAACTGCAGACTGACCTGATTAAACTGGAGGAGTGGTCAGAAGAGTGGCAGCTGGGGTTCAGTGCTAAAAGTACAAGGTGTTGCACTTTGGGAGTGAAAACCCAGGAGGCGCTATCACCTGGGTTGAGTACAGCTAGGTATCACTGAGGAGGAAAAAGATTTATGGTGGTGGTAAATAGTAAAATGAACAACAAGGCAGTGAAGAAATGTGACAGCAAAGGCCAACAGGCTGCTGGGGTGCATTGGGAGAAGAATCTTGTCCAGGAACTGGGAGGTGATCCTACCTCTCTACAGGTCACTGGTCAGACCACACCTGGAGTACTGCAGTAGTACTGTCCATATCAAAAGAAGAATATCAGACTATTGGAAGGAATACAACACAGAGCAACTAAAATGATACAGGGACTGGTGGAACGGCCATATAAGGAAAGGCTGCATGACTTGAATATGTACTCCTGTAGGAGAGGAGAGATTGGGGGATATGACTAAGACCTTCAAGTACTTAAAGGGGATTAACAATACTGGAACAGAAGGGATATTTAAGTTAAGTGGGGGAGGGACACAAGAGGTCATGGTCTTAGATTGGAGGAGGGGTAGCTATAGGAGGGAAATGAGGAGACACTTTTCATGTGAGAGGGTTGTGGTGGAATAGAACTCTTTGCCAGAGGAGCTAGTGTCCTCAAGACAGTGGGGGTTTCAAAAGGGGATGGGACAGGATGAGATGGGAGGTTATTGTGAAAGGGAGGGCAGCTTCAAGGTACATGTGGTACTTGCACATTTGAGCAGACTTGATAGACCATGTAGCTTGTTTCTGCTGGCAAATTTCCTATGTTCAGATGCTCTTAGGTGCACTGATCCAATTTACTGTTTTCAGGTACGACATGGGCCATAAAGAAGGTACATAGGTAAAACAGACAATACACTTACAATAACAAAGCAAGATACAGGAAACAGAATACACTGAATATACTGAGTACAGCTAGGTACAACTAAGTGCAAGAATACAGCTGAAAAACAATAGAGTAGCAGCTCAAGTGCGGGTGCAATATACGTGATGTACAATCAGTCATTCTTATGACTTTTCAGCATTGTACAACAGGACCGTTTACTCATAGGTAAAAATAGCCCCTCCGGTTACTGTTGTCCCAAGAGGGACATCCCATGGGGTTCAGGGGCAATCCTGTCCAAGACAGGTCCTACTCCTCCAAAAAAAGTGTAGGGGGAGGAACAATTATATAAAGAGGGAGAAAGAGAGTTCCCATGGTCCCTCTCCTCTACCCCAGCTAAAGGATATCCCTCATCACAGGACCAGACCACATCCAGGAGGAGCCCCTGGCTGAGAAGGCAAAGACCTACAGGGAGCCCCAAGGCCAGGGCAAGAATCCTTACTTGACCTCCTTCCCAGGGTGGGCCTCTGTCACTTAGGAAGGTAACAGGGGACCCAGAGGTACTGCAGGACCCAGCCTCAACTGGCCTCAAGGAGGGGAGGGCAAGGAGGGAGGGGGCATTGCCCAGGGACTGAGGTCCAGAAGGGAAGGTGTCAGTGATGAATGGTGATGATATACAAGAAGATCAAGACTTACGGTAGGTATGTCATTTTCATATCTTCCCTGTGTCAGTCTTCACCATTCATCACTCTCTCTGTGAGTTCTGAGACCCTCAAAGGGGGCCCAGCACTTCTCTGAGGGACTTGAGTCTCTCTGTCTCTTGTGGGGGAGGATTATGAAAAGAGGAGACCCAATACAGGCCAGTTAGGCCTGCAACTGGTCAGGGTGAGGTGTGGTCTCCTGTTGCCTGGGAGATGGAAGTTGCCCCCA
This sequence comes from Neoceratodus forsteri, assembly GCA_016271365.2. Lineage (NCBI taxonomy): Eukaryota > Metazoa > Chordata > Ceratodontiformes > Ceratodontidae > Neoceratodus > Neoceratodus forsteri. Next base: position 1,466,434,206 of record CM057452.1, read on the forward strand.
TAGTTCCCACCTTGCCATGTGGGAGAAAAGGTAGATCCCCTGGAGAGCAGGGGCAGCACCCTACACCATGCCAAGGGTGACAACTTTGATAGACAAAGCCACGCTTTCCACCTAATGCAGATCGCTGCCACCGCTAGCCTTAAAGTTACTTCAATGGCATCATAAGGCACCCTTGCCTGGTGCCTTGTGAGCTCCAGACCCTGTGCAGAGAGGGCAATGGCTTGTCTGGTTGCCTTTATATCAGGCAGCAATGTCAGCACCTGACCTAGCATTGACGACAGATGCTTGTTGAAGGCAGTGTGGTGTGCCTGATGAGCGGCAAAGCTGAACATGATATGAGCTGAATAGAACAGCGGTCAAACTCCACAGAGTCCACATCCTGGGGCTGGTTTCACACCAGATGTCTATGTCCAGAAGGGGTACTTAGTACCCTCACTACCGAAGTGGGATGAGGCAAGGTCCCTGGAGACCCGTGGTATGTGCAATACCTGTTCTGGCAGTCCATAGGGGCTGGAGTTTTGACAGATGGGTACTGCCAGGTGTGGGACAATGCTTTCTGGAAGGGAACTGGCCAAGAAAGGATGACCAGGTGGTCCGCACTGAATTCGCTAAAGAAGACACGTGTCATCCACTCAGTATTGCATCTTGTGTAGTGGGATAGGTGAAGACTGCTGACCAGCCTGTATAGGAAGCATTGATACTCTATCTGATCAGCATCTGAGGACCGATGAACAGAGGTATCCTCTTCCTTGAAGGAGGAAGATGAGGAGGCTGATGAATCTGAAGAATCCAAGTCTGGCTGCTACAACGGAGACAAGCAAAAGTCCTGCTCATTCATAGTCCTGACTTACCTGAGGAAGGCAGCAGCAGTGGCTTTGAACTGCTCCCAGGTCAAGGGCCTGAAGGACCCATGTACCCTGGGAAATGAGGAGAGGGGCTGCAGAGGCAATGGGAAACACACTTCATCTTATCTGAGTGATCTCTGCCAGGGCTATGGGACCTAGCTGGCAATCTTGGACATCCTGGGGATCTACTGGTCTGTGCAGTTACTGGCTGCTCAACCAGCTCAAAGCAGTCAAGACTGAGCCCTGAACAAGAAGCTACCCTATGAGAAGATTGGGGCTACATAGAACCAGAAGGGTGGACCCCAACCCTACCCAATAATGCCTCCCTTGAAGGGGATGAGGGAGAGAACAAGGGCTCAGCACTGCGACACATCCCTGAACCCCCAAGGGTCCTTGGGGAAGGTCGCTGTCACATGTCCTGCTCCCTCAACACCCATCAATTCTGAGGTTGACCACTTCCTCACTCCCAAAGCTAGGGACTGCTCCAATCCCACAGGCCTGCTGATGGAGGCCACAGAAGAGTGAGTCCCTCTTCTGGCCTGGGGGAGGAACAGCATCAAGACCAACAGCTGTCCTGGCCCCTGAGACCCAAACCACCATCCTCTCAGATGGAGGGTCACTATTGGGAGGCATGTTCCTGAAGTCATCACTGACGTGGGAGCCAGCACTGATCACAATCACTGGTGCCAAGAAAAGGGATGCCTGGGAAGGCACAGAGTTACTGGGCACTGGAGAACCCTCCAACTCTGAGGAGCTGGACAGCCAGTCCAGGTCAGTCTCACAAGCATCTGGCTCTGGACAGAAGGACATCCAGAAGACCTCCAGATAAGCAGCCCAGAGGTTTTCCCACCTGTGGTCCCATCTATGGTGCAGCAGGAGGGCCCAGTATTACTTACGGTGCCTATTTCCAAAGCCACAAATGGCCCCAGGATACAGAACAGCACTGGTGGGCGGTGCTGAGAAGCCACCAATGCCAGGCCCGACAGGCATGGGCTGTGACACCGGGGGATCCTGCACCTCTGAGAAGTTGACTGCCTGTGCATTGCTTCCAGCCCGGCCCCCAAGATGCCCAGACCAATCTTCCAGCACTGCAGACTATACCTCCTCCCTGGCAAGACTAGAAGAAGATGAAGTTCCCTCCTCACAGGTCTGTATAGAATCAGGAGGGAATCCAGAAACAAAATGGTGGAAAGACCTGTCCTTGGAGTCCCTCATACAACACTGCCCTCGGAAGGTCAGTGGATAGAGGCTGACTTTCCATGCGCAGTACTGCAGTGCTCTGTGGTCCATGGTGAACCAAGAGTCACAATTATCAATATCATGAGATGGACCCAGGCAGGTGAGGTATTGGTCATGCTGGTCTGTGATGGACATCTGCCAGTACAGAGACACTGGCTCATAGGAGCCCAGCCTGCCTTGGAAGAGTGCTTTTTGTCCCTGAACAAACCCATGACTCACAGTAACAAAAATAATAAGAAACAGACTCAGCACTGCTTTAAGAAAGAAAAAGGAAAGTTCTTACTGGATTCCTGCAGAAAATGGTGCCAAGTTACTAGCAGTAATGGAACTGAAATGGAACAAAAATGGTAACAACAATGTTGAAACAACTAACTAAGCCACAATGTTGTAGATGAAATTTCTTCAGCAGGTGTGAGGTGCTGCACTCTTGATGGTGGAAGAAGCAGAACTGGAGCAGAAGAGGAGTTGGCAATCATTGCTGGCGGACCGCAAGGATCATGTAATGCATCAGCCTCAAGGGCAGCACCTCCTCTGGCACCAGCTCCTTCCCCTGCAAAAAAAACCCCATAAAAACATGCTTGGTGCTGTGCCTCCGGCTGTCATCCAGACAGTGATAAATGGTGAAGATTGACACAGGGAAGATCGGAAGTACTGTGCTGTAGTTACACAATTCGCATGATGTGGTAGTTACTGCAATTACTGTTGCCTCCCTTCTGCCTCGAATCAATTCTTTCTGGTAAATGTAATTATGTATGGGAAAGGATCAAAGAAACAGAACAAAAGGGTAAATAGGGAGGAGAGGAGGCACTGCGGGTCACCCTGGAGACTGAAAATAGCACCACAATCTGCACAGAGTTTGTATACAGACCCATCTCAGGGGGAGGAAATGGACAAGGAAATGATAGAAGGCATCCTTAGGATGGCAGAGAAAGGGGAGATATTGTTGATGGGGGACCTGAATATTCCAGATGTTAACTGGAGCACCTTTGCTGCAGCCACATCCAAGAGCGGGGCCATTCTCGATATCCTACAGGGGGCATGCCTCAGACAGCTAGTGTTGGAACCCACTCAGGAGAGAGAGCAATCTTAGATCTGGTACTCTCAAATAGGGATGGAAGAGGATATCAGATCTAAAAGTGGGTAGCAATCTGGGAACAAGTGACCACCAAACAATGTGGTTCACGATAAATGCAGCTGCAGAGTTAAACCATACAAAAGTGAGGGCACTGTACTTCAGGAAGGCTGGCTTTGTCAAAATGGGAGAGTGCCTCAGAAAACCTGTTGCAAACAGGCAAAAAGGAGGGGTGAAGCAACAAAAGGGAAACATCAAAGCTGCCATCATAGAGGTCACAAGCCTTTGTGTGAAGTAAATACATAAACAAATCAAAACAAAAGAAAAAAACACTATGGTTCTCAAAAGAGGTGGTGGGGAAGGTTAGGGAGAAAAAGATAGCATTCAGGAAGTATAAGGAAACACAGAAAGAGCAGGACAGAGAACTGTATCAGTTAAAGCAGAAGAAAGTTGGTAAGGCAGTCAGAATAGCAAAGGCCCAAACTGAGGAAAAGATAGCCAACTCAGTTAAGAAGGGGGATAAAACCTTTTATAGGTACATCAGGGAGTGAAGAAAGACAAAGGGAGGAATAGTGAGGCTGAATAAAAGGGAGGGTAGGTGGGTGGGCAGAGAGGGACAGTGAAAAAGCATGGATACTGAATGAATACTTCTGCTCAGTATTCACAAACGAAGATTAGGGGGAGGCACCTAATACAATCAGTAGAAGCACTCTGGATAGGGGGGTCGATACCAGTGCTTTTGCAGAAGAAAGGGTTCTAAAAGAACTCCTAAAACTGAAGGTGGACAAAGCAAGGGAGCCTGATGGAATTAACCCCAGAATTCTAAAAGAACTAAAGGGAGAAGAAGTGACACCACTGACTACCCTTTTTAACAAATCATGGGAGGATGGTGTGGTACCTGAGGGATAGAGGAGGGTGGATGTGATTCCCCTTCACAAAAGTGAGAGCCAGACAGAGGCAGGACACTACAGACCTGTCAGTTTGACCTTAGTGGAAGGGAAAATGATGGAATCACTTCTGAAGGAAAGAATTGTTGAGTACCTAGAGGCTAGCGGGGCACAGAACCCAAGGCAGCATGGATTCATAGTGGGAAGGTCATGTCAGACGAATCTAATTGATTTCTTTAACTGGGTGACCAAAGTAGTAGACCAGGGAGGGGCTGTGGACATGGCCTACCTAGACTTTAGCAAGGCATTTGACACAGTCCCACACAGAAGATTAATAAACAAATTAGCCAGCCTGGGAGTGGGTACCATGGTGGTAGCCTGGGTAAAACATTGGCTGGACAATGGGACACAGAAGATAATAGTAAACGGAGTCCACTCCAAATAAAGAAGGTTACTAGTGGGGTACTGCAGGGTTCAATACTGGGTCCAGTCCTTTTTAATGTTTTTATATGTGACATTGCAGAGGGACTGGAAGGAAAAGTATGCCTCTTTGTAGATGACACAAAGATCTGCAACAGGGTTGATACACGGGGGTGTGTGTGGAAAGGATGAAAAGGGACTTGGTAAGGTTGGAGCAATGGTCAGAAGTATGGCAGGTTAGATTCAATGCAAAGAGGTGCAAAGTAATGCACATGAGAAACAAAAACCCAGGGAAAGAGTACACAATGTGGGGCAATGCGGGGGTAGTATAACAACAACAAAAATGGAAAGGACCTGGGTAGTCATATCAGATGACCTAAGGGTTACCAAGCAATGTAAGAAGGCAGTAGGGATGGCTGGGGGATACAGGAATGTATAGGGAGAGGCATCACCAGTAGAAAACAGGAAGTTGTTATTCCTCAGTACAGACAGTTAGTGAGACCCCATCTGAAGTACTTCATGCAGTTCCCAAGACTCCATCTCTGCAAGGACATAGACAGGATGGAGGCAGTCCAGAGGAGGGCAACTAAAATGGTGCAGGGTCTGCAACAGAAACCATATGAAGAGAGACTAAAGGAGCTTAATATGTATACCCTTGAGGAAAGGAGGAGGAGGGGACATGACAGAAACTTTCAAGTACCTCAAGGGAATCAACAAAGTCCAAGAGGACTTCCGTGACGCCATCGTTGGGAATGGCAGCATAGTAGAGAAGCTGTTTTACAACCTGCCAACCATTTCTCCCCAATCTGCCACAGCGAACATAAAATCCTGCTTGAGAAGCCTTATCATGAAGGGGAGCAAAACAGAGTAAATTCGCTCAGGTAGACTCCACAAAGGGCAGATGCACCGGATTCCAGAAGGGCCTGCTGGCAATGCACATCTCACCGGCAAGTAGCATGGCAGGTGACCAGGACCCGACACTGACAGGGAAGCTGAGAGGCTCTCACAGTCCCGCTATGAAATGCTGCTGGTCGAAATGAAAGCATTCCATGCTGAAAATAAGAAAGAATTTGTGCTATTACAAATCGCTTCCTCCGAGGCTGAAGAAAGGCTGGACCGCTTCTGAAGAAGCGACTGGTGAGGTCACAGAAGAAACACATCGGCTTCACAGCGCAGTGGACTATCTGGTAGAACAGCATGAAGCCATGCAAGAAAATATTACAGACCTTGAAGCTAGGTCTCTGAGAGATAATCCCGCATTTATGGACTGCCAGAGGGATCAGAGGTTGGCAGAATGGAAGATTTTATATCGGATATGCTGAAAGATGTTCTAGCTCTCCTCCAACCTTTCAGTTTAAAATAGAGAGAGCACATAGAGCCTTGAGGAAACCTGCAGACCCCTCGTGAGAACCTCGTTCAGTAGTTTAAAATTCTCCAGTTACAGAGACAAAGAGCAGATCCTGAGGACTGCATGGTCCTTAAAGAATATCACTTATAACTCTGCCAGGCTGCTTTTACGATACGATTACCCCACTGATATCATGAGAAGAAGGATGGCATACGCACGATTTTAAGACTCCTGAGAGAAAGGCATTAGGTTCCAGATGCCTTATCCAGCTAAGCTTTGGGTCTTTTGGGATTCGGGAATCACAGTCTATTCAAGCCGGAGGAGATCTTGCTGGAACTGAAGGGAGAGGATGGGATTCCCACTCGGTGGGTCCTGTGTAACAACAAAACGCCCCCTGCTCTCCTGGCAAATTCAAACGGATGCTCGCAGAGACACAGGAAGGCACAGAAGATTCCACTCCTGCAGGAGCTTAAGCGATATATTGGATCGAGACATCCCTCCCGAAAGACTCAGTAATGGACTCTCACAGACCTGACACCTGAAGATGCTGTTACTTACTTCTTGCTCTGGAACTCAGTAAATCTTTACACTTACTTATCTAGGTATTGCCATTCGCATGTGCCGAGGGTTAAAAGCAGCCTGGTTTTACCTGTTGTTTTGTCTCTCTGCTGGTTTTGCAAACTAAGTTTTGACTCCTCATGTGTGAAATTAGTATGAAGTTGGTGCATACTTTTCTGTCTGCATAGGGAATCTTTCCTTTGGGGTTTACCTTCAGTTTTGTTCAAAAAATATATATGTATATAATAAAGGTTGTGAGGCGCCTACAGTTAAAGGCTAATGATTACAGGCGCAGGTTGTGAAGGCAATCAGTCCATCACCACAGCTCTATGCAGCGTCCCTGACTACGTTTTCTTGGGGCATATCTTCAGATCTCTAGACTGACGATTGTCCTGTTAATTTTCCTTACTATCGCATCGCTCCCAGTATTCAACCCCAAAATGTTAAGGGGTTGGGGAGGCCTGACCTCTTTGAAGGCCACAATTCCTCCCAAAGGGCCCTTTCCTAGATCTAGGCTGGGGTCCTTTTTCCTTAGAGGGGTAGTTCTTACGCCCTCCACTGGTGGAAGTGCAAATGTAAATAGGTTGACCAAGTTCTGGTCTGTTAAAGTTAATTATTATTTTCTTATTTACCCCTATGTGCACATGTCATTTTGTCTTGTCATGATTAGTCAAGTTAGGAGAGTAACCTTTCAATGTAATCTGCCTAGTTTTTACAATGCCATATTTTGGGTGCTGACTATGAAACGATCTGCTTTTGAGGTACTACATGGTGGAAATAAGAGCAGTCTTACAAGGTGTTTAGTTGGGTCTCTGTTGCAGCTAATGTTTTCTTGTTTTTGGGATGGATAAAGCTCCCATAGTTAAGATCTGTTCACACAATGTTAATGGACTAAATAATCCTATTAAGAGGTATAGGGTGATCTCCTCTCTTAAAAAATTAAAACCTTCCTTTCTCCTGCTTCAGGAAACCCACTTAAATAAACAGGAACATCAAAAACTAACTAAATTTGGTTTCTCAATGGTGGTAGCCTCGGTGTATAACAGAGGAAAAAGGAGGAACTGCTGTCTTGATCCCTAAGGGAGTTCCCTTCCAGCTGACAAATTCATATTCAGACCCAGAGGGCCGCCTTGCTATAGTGGTTGGTAGGTTGGAGGAGCAGGAACTCACCCGTGCCTCTTTATATGTCCCTCCGGGGGAAGGGCCCGGAGTGAGGAAAATGCTGTTCCAAAAAGTGCTAGAGAGAAGTAGAGGTGTCCTGATAATGGGGGGAGACCATAATTTAACTACCTCGTGCCTCGATACTTCAGCTAAAAGGCCCCTCAAGAAATCCTCTGCAGCGAGCAGTGCAGGCGTATCTTCGGAGCGCACTGGATAGATATATGGTAACCAGCACCCAAATAAAAGGAATACACGCATTACTCTAAGCCCATAAAGTATATACCGCATAGACTATATACATGTCTCAAAGAACATCTGCATAAAATGCAGAGCTGTATCTGAACTCCCTCTGTATTATCAGATCATTCGATCCTCACTTTAAGCATGACTTGGAATAAAGAAAGAACTAACACCCTTTGGAGGTTTAATAATTTCTTATTAAATAGTAAAGATTTCAGGGAAATGATACAAAACAAAATAAAGTTGATTCTAGAGGCAAATAACAGACAGGATACTAAAAGGGGAGTTTTATGGGACACCCTCAGAGTGGTTTTGAGGGGGGAAATTATTAAATATGCTGCACACTATAAGAAAGAGCAGCAACAACGTTTAGACAAGTTGCATTGCCAACTACAAAGCCTCCAGACCCTGCATGCGGCTGGGGACGAGCGAGCTCACCCTCTTATACAAGCTACTAAACAACAGATCCAGGCAATCTTAGACATACGAACAGAACAAGCATTGCAGCTTCTTAAGCAAAAATACTATGAAGGGGGCCCTAGAGCCACCCAGTTGCTGGCGCATAGGCTTAGGCAACATAAATCCAGATCCAACATAGGCCAAATTAGAGATCCAGGATCAAAGAAAATAGTTACTCTTCCCTGGGAAATTGAGCAGGCTTTTCAGAAACATTACAGTAGCCTATATGGCACTGAATATTCTGGAAATCCACAAGCATTAGAAGCCTTTCTGGGAAAACTTAACATACCGAGGCTATCTCAAAAGCAACAACAATTTCTGGAAAGCCCAATTACCAAACTGGAATTGGAACAGGCTTTGGCAGCACTTAAAACTAACAAAAGCCCTGGACCTGATGGTTATATGGGAGACTTCTATAAAACCTTCCGTATAGATTTGTCTCTCCCCTTGCTTGAGACCTGTAGAGCCATACAACAGGGAGATCCCATTCCTGATTTGTGGTGATATGCATATATATCCAGTATTTTAAAGCCTGGGAAAGACACAACCTCCTGCTCCTCCTATAGGCCCATCTCGGTCCTTAACATCGATTACAAAATGTTTGCATCTATAATAGCCAGAAGATTTCAAACATTTCTTTCAGAGATAATAGACCTAGATCAGGCGGGCTTTGTCCCGGATGCCAGACACAAGATAATATCAAGAGGACTCTGCACTTATTTCAAAAGCAAGCGAAAATGAATCTTGTTTCTCCTTCTCTCCCTCGATGCGGAGAAAGGTTCGACCGGGTTGAATGGCCTTATCTGTGGGAGGTCCTGAGAGATTCGGGACCCCTTGGTGGTCGTCAAGTTAATAAAAGCTATGTACTCTCATCCCAAAGCTTATATCTGAATAAATGTCTCCTTCTCTAGTCCATTTCTCTCTCCAGAGGCACTAGACAGGGATGCCCCTCTCTCCTTATTATTTGTGTTATATTTAGAGCCACTGGCACAGGCTTTGAGGCAGAGGGATGAATTGATAGGTATAGAGGTCCAGTCCATAAATCATAAATTAGCATTATATGCAGACAACCTCTTGATGTATCTAACTAATCCTGAGCCAGCCTCCCTCTCCTATGGGACACCTTGGAAAAATTTGGAGCAATATCTGGCTATAAAATTAATGAAAATAAAACTGAGGTTCTGGCTTGGAATTTTCCCCTCGGAGGATCTGAGACAGGCCTTTAATTTTAAGTGGGATCTAGACAGTATCGAATACTTAGGAGTTAGTATAGGCCTCCGGGCAGTGATCTGTTTGCATTGAACTCGCCCCTTCCTGTCAGGACCTCATCGGACTTGGAGAGTGAGGGCTTTCCCTTGTCCCTCGGTCAGTGGGTAGAGTCAATTAGGATGGTGACTTTGCCGCTTTTTATATTTAGCCAGACCCTCCTCTGTCTATTCCAGATGCGTTTTAGGACTTTGCAGAGAAAAATTTCAGCATTTATTTGGGCAGACCATAAGCCCGGATTAACCTGGCTGCATTACAACTCCCTAGACACCTGGGTGGTCTGTCTCTACCAAATTTCAAATCATACTATCATGCTTGTCAATTAAGAATTCCTTTATATTGGCTTGACAAGACATATATATCTCGATGAAATCAGTAGAGTTACAGGAACAGAGTTCATTGATATTCATAAAACCTTACTGTCTTCTCCTCCTACAGTTAGAGCAGAAGATATAGTCAACCCATATACCCAGACTACACTTAAATGCTGGCAAAGAATTTTATCTGCTAGGGAGTTTAAACCCTGGAGGCCAGCTATGTTCTCCCTTCCTTACCTAGATGCATTTCTACCTGGTAAAATGGATAAGGGCTTTGTTATGTGGTTTAAGAGGGGCCTACATTTGGTGTATCATTTTATGCCCAAGGGCAGAATCCTTTCTTTAACAGAATTGACCCAAAAATATAATATTGCCTACAATGACAGGTTCAGATATTTCCAAACTAGGAACTACTTGACCACACTAGGGAGATTACAGTGGGAGGATGTACCCCCTACTGACCTCCTACTTATCCTAGTGGCAGCGGCAGAGGGGAAGCCTACCCCATCTCACTTGATTTCTACCTTATATAGGGCTCTCTGTAGGCTGCATGACAAGCCTCTAGATAAAATTAGGATGGCCTGGGAAAAAGACCTACTTACGGAGATATCCCCACTCTGCTGGCATGGTCACTTGAAGTATATGTGCAGGGGGGGTCAGTGCGGGGTCCTGGAAAGATTTTGCGTGGAAATTAGCTGTTAGATATTTCAGGGCCCCTGCAGTGACTCAGAAATTTTCAAAGCAAATCAAGGCTGATTGTTGGAGACAATGTGGATTTTATCCAGCCACTCTAAACCATATTTTCTGGTCCTGCGAGGCCCTTCAACCTTTTCTTATACAACTAAGTGGGGCTCTCCACCAGGTGATATCTCCCAGTCTTGATTTAACTCCTCAACTTTTTCTATTTAGCCTTTACCCCGCGGAAATTGCAGATACCCTTTCTAAGAAATTCCTGAACCTGGTTCTCTTAGCGGCAAAAAAAGCTATTATAAAGAAGTGGAATTCCCAAGCTCCTCCTAAATTGGAGCTTTGGCATCGGGTGATGATAGACCTATACAAGATGGAGAGACTTACTGCCATAATTAACAAATCTCAAGAAACATTTGAAATTAAGTGGCGAAAATGGGTTTTATATTTTATGTCCATACGCTCTGATTTTGTACCTTAACTCAACAGTGACTGTCTTCCTTTTTCTTTCTCTGCTGTATATTGCTCTTAATTGATTGATTAATCAGCACCCTCTAATATTTACTCCTGGCATTGAATGAAATAGTAGGTTTATCCCACTTATGTGCATAATATCCTTTCTTTCTTTTTTTTTTATGTATATATTTATGTAATTAACTTAGACTATATGTTGTTAGTTTCCCAATGTTTTTGATGTAAAATTCAATAAAGATTGAAAGTTAAAAAAAAAAAGTCCAAGAGGGTAGCATTTTTCAGAAAAAGAGATGTGCAAGAACAAGGGGGCCTAATTTGAAGATGGGGGGGATGGTTCAGGGGCAATGTGAGGAAGTATTTTTTCACAGAGAGGTTGGTGGACACATGTAATGGCCTCCCTGAGAAGGTTGTGGGGTCAAAAACAGTGGGGGAATTCAAGAATGCATGGGACAGACATAAGGCAATTCTTGTGTGGACAGGAAGAAATAGGCTGTTTAACTAGGATTTCCAGCTTATCCAGTAGGTAGGGAAATGGGCAGACTAGGTGGGCCAAGCAGTCTATTTTTCTATGTTTCTATGTATGTTGCACTTTGCAACAGATGCTACATGTGTAGTCACTTCCAGCATAAATCCATTTTCTGTTGCACTTTGCAACAGTTGTTATCATATAGTTACACTTCCAGCATAAATTAGTTTGTGCCAAAGAAGCAGTTTGTGGTTGCATATGTAACTTCCACTTCATGCAAATTGTATAGCTACACACCAGTCAAATGTGAAAGTAATTAACTACATAGTATTAACAGTGCAATAACAGTGTAGTTACTTCATAGAAATGTGTGTCTAACTACATAATGCACAAATTTGAAACTAATTACCAACTACATTGCAGTTACATGTAACTACACAGTACTTACATAACAGTTACATTGTAGGTATACAGTAATTACTGTGTAGTTAAGGACACTTAAAATAAAGTGTTACCAAAATTCTTAAAAAAAGCCTAATATATTACTCATTTCTTGGCTGAGGAGTATGTATGTGATTAAATTGCTTGTTGAAAAGGAAGTAATTTATGTAGAGAATGAACCCCTTTCTGCATAAAACAATCTATACTAATGTCAAAATGAATTTATAAAATTTTTAAAACAGGAAAGTTATTAATCTCATAAAAATGTGCATTGCGTTGTCACAGTAATCCATCACATATTGTGAGTTTCTGTGTCATTTCAAAATTCCTGGTGTATTTTAAATCACTCTGTATGCAGTATGGTGAGACATCACACAGGTCTTAGATAAATCCCACAATAAACAACACCGTGTCTTGAATTATATTTTAGGAAACATCTTGTTATCTGATACATTTTATAGTTTATTAACAGAAAGACCCTTCTGCCATGTTTTGTCCCCTAAAAAATGTCTTTGCATCAAAAGAAAAATGCAGTACAGTGACCTGGACAGTATGTAGGTGTCTGGATGGATGAGTCATTAGTAACCGTATCTACCATTCCAAGTAAGCTGACATTACACAGAGCAGTGGTACGCAACATAGCAATTGTTTTAGATTGTGCAGCAAGCAGGAACATGATGCACATTTTTTTAAACCAGAATTCACACCTGTATAGTGTACATAAAATGTATTTCATTTGAATTAACCATAACCTAATGAAATTATACACAGTACAACACATTATTATAACAATGTGCAGGTACATTTATAAAACAGTTCAATTTGCAGCATATTATAACAAATGGATAAAGATGTGAAGAACAAACAGAAAAAGAACAGTGGTATTTGAAAAATGACTTAATGCGCAAGACACATGCAACACAACTAAATAAATTAATGTAAGAACATTGTGCAAATGAACAGAAAGATACAGAGATAGTATGATGATTTCATTACTTGCAGAGCTGCAAGTAAAATGGCATGAGGACACAGGCACAGTATATGAGCATCAGAGAAATAATTTAGTGCATGCTGCAAAATGGTTGTCATGAATTCGACATTAGTTGAGCATGTCGTATGTATATACATTCCACTTTTGATTACATATATCTGAAATAAATCATTGTTTTTTCACATGACTATATCTATATGTATTCATGGCAAAAAACTCAACTTAATACATCAGTTAGGGTTGTTCCACAGTGACAAAAGTGAGGAAATTCAGTGTTAGGGTTGCCACCCCTTGAACTGCAAGCCCACCCCATCCCCACCAACAGGCATTGGGCTGTGCGTTGGAGTCATAGGTCCTAAGTCTCACCCCGTCCCATGTGTAAACAAGCTGAGATGGTGCAGCATAGGAGAATGGGGTGAGAGTT